>JAQPPZ010000840.1:0-1498906 GCA_028583015.1 Wollemia nobilis | reverse complement strand
AGTAAGACCCAAGGAGGCAAGGGTATTCTTGGATAATTTTTCTTTTCTTTTCTTTGGATGGCATTTAAATTTATATATTCTCTTAGAAATTTCCTTTACTATAGGAAGATATTTGAGCTTCTCCAATTTGGATGACTTTTTCTTCTCATAGGATATTTCTTTATTATTTTTGTTCTTTCATTGATTCTACTTTTACCAATGATCCACATCAACTTCCTTATCATTTTCTTAGGTTATTCTATGTCAAAGATAAAACTATAGCATTGGATCTTGGCCACACTCAGCTTTTTATTCTCTTCTTAGCAACAATTTCTTCAAAGTTGATTATATTTCTTCTTTGTATTCTAGCACACGTCCTTTTTAATGAACTCAAAATTTTTGTTTGCATAATATATATTCTTCAAATATAATGTCAAGATAATAAGTAACCAAATACTTATTTTATCCTACATCTTCTTCATGTGGATCCTCCAAGTTCACACAAAATCTTTCCTTTTATGCTATCCTACGAAGATTCATACAAAAATCTAGTTTTGATGCTAGCTTTAGAAACTAATCATAGTAGCTCACACTTTTATCTCTCTAAAATCAAATTTTTAGACCAAAATCTCTTTTTCTTGATGCTATCATTAGACACTACTCAAAGTAGATTTGATTTCACAATGGGGATCTAATATAGTTGACACAATGTAGCTTTAATATTATTGGATTTTTAGCTAGATTATCATAGGTCCCAAATAACCAAGATCTTGAGTAGACTCAAATATTAGACAAACGTAATATAAATAGCCAAAATAAATGAACATAATATTCATAAACGTAACATTAAGAATATATAAATTGTCAATATCATTCATGCAATGACATGAAGAAAACTTACAATTAAATTCCTCGAGTATTATATATAAATTTGAGTCAATATTCATTCAATTTCTTAATCTTTGATACAATACATGGAGCTTTTTCTCCATAATATAACCTTAGAAATATGACTCTTAGAATCTTTGAATATTGGTCTCCTTATAGACACCAAAACAGCACCAATCCGATTATGTGACTGCAAACACTGATCGCTTTGACAAACACAGCCCCCAGGGCAGCCCTCAGAGGTCAAACAGTGGTCCTAACCACTTTCATAGCAATTTTGTAAGGTCAGGAAGCAATTTGGCACATTTAGACACTTTGCTCACTATTCGTCTCACCCAGGGACGAATACTAATTGGAATTCGTCTCACCCAGGGACGAATTCTGAAATCGTCTCACCCAGGGACGAATTCCAAGTTTAACGGGCAAAAAGAAGAATGGTGCCAAGTGGCAGCCCAAGACAGTCAGTTGATGACTCCTGCCTCGCACACGTGTGTGGGTGGATAGATAGGCCGTTAGAAGACTATCACAAGGGCAGTTATGAGAGCCCAAGTCAATGGAGGACTCCCCTCCCTCATGGGAAGACATGACTGCCACATGGCACCTATGACCAACACATGGCATTTGTGCTTCCCTCTCAAAAGAGACCCCATGGGTCTATAAAAGGTGGGACTTTTCTCACCCAAAGAGGATAGAAAAAAGGAGATTTCAAGCAACGAAGTGCTGCCGAGTTGAAGACCCACTTGCATCCCTTTTGGTTCACCTTCTCGCATCCACCAATCTCTTTTGCAAGGGAGGTTGTTGGGTGGCTTTTGGAAGCTTGAATCTGACCCAAATCCAACATATGGACACCTGAACCAACCAATTTGCAGACATCCCAATCCTAAGAGGTTTTGGGCCCATCCCTAGTGGATTGGCGCCGGAATCAAGTGCCAACGGTGGGAGGCCCACTTGGGCGCCCCCGCACTTTCTAAGTTTTAAAGCATTCTAGATTATTGTTTCAGTTTGCATATCGTGTTATTCTGTTTGGTTAACTCATAGCTTCAATTTCATAACATTTTGATCAGATTCTAGTATGTTTTGTGTCGCTTTGTTGTTTCACTAACTTGCAGGTGGCGATATCAAATTCCCGAGGATAGAGGCCAAATTGGGAGAATCCGACCATCTGGGTCGTCCCAAAATGGCCCCAATTACATAACCCCTTTGTTTGCAGGCATTTTGTAGGTCTCAAGAATCGACATTGGAGCAGCAGCAGGTCGGCTTCTTCAACACAGAAGAATTCGTCCCACCCAGGGATGAATTGCAGTCAGAATTCGTCCTGCCCAGGGACGAATTCTAGTTGAAGGCAGATTGGCCAGCTGTCTCAGTGGCAATGGCCTTCTGGTAACTTTTTCTATCTTCTGTCAAGATTTCAAGCCATTTGGACTCACTGTATTTACCATTTCAGGCAAATGTTTACATGCATATTTCATTAATTTTAGAGAACGAACACTTTCCATTTACGGTAGGTGCTACTGACATCTTGGTTGTTTCTTTGTTCATAGGAGAAGCAGCAGAGGTGAATAACTCATCGACATCAGCGGCGGCATCATCTTGGCCCGTCCATTTCAATCGTGGGCACGCGAAAAGAGGAACATTAAGTGATTGTAATCAAATTCTTTTAGCGCTCCTAGCCCCGAAAAGGGAGGAGGCGTCATTGTAACAGAGATCAAGAAATTTTAATGAAAGGGCTGTGTTTTCTCCATTCTCTTGTATCTCATTTTAATGCGTCTCTTTCGTTTCATGCATTTTACATTTCTAGGACTTAAGCGCATTTGATTTTGGTTGCATCGCAATTAGTGTTTCCTTCACCCGGAATCTCGTGCTTTCAGTGGCGATCACGGTGGGACCTTGTTCCCTGGTGTTTAAAATCATAGAAACTGATTAAATTTTTGTGTTTTGTGCTTGACAGGTACATTTTTTTTTGCATACTGCTATTCGTCTCTAGCAGGGACGAATTATGTTCTGCAATTTGTCTGACCCTGGGACGAATTCAAATTCATCTCTGGGAGGGACGAATTATGTTCTGTAATTCGTCTCCCAAAGGGACGAATTCCTGCCTGTGGATTTTCAGAGTAGAAATTCATAAGCAACTGGAGCAGGCCAGAGAAGAGGTAGGGATTTTTATAATCTCTGTTAAAATTTTTGTTTCTGTTTCTGTTTCTTTGACTGTTTTCATTTTATCCTGCATTACTTAGGGAAAGTCATTTATGCTTGTTTCATTTTCGTTAAATAAAATGAATCCCACACACTTCACGCAATAATTTTAAACCAAGGAGCTGGTCGTAAGACCCCAGCCCTTGAGCAAGACCAACGGTGGGTTCATCACCACCTTGGCTTAGCTTTGCATCCATTTCCCGATTGTCAACTGTTGTTAGGCGTAAATCCTGATGAAAGCTGACCGAGTGTCGCTGGGGTGATTCCCATGCGCGCGAGGATAAGTTTTCTATGGTAGGTGCCATTAACAGGACAATCCCCCTTCCGTACCGCCTACGTACCATGTACCTTCTGCTCTCACGTACCTATAGTCTCCCTCTCGTAAGGGCGGGTATATAGAGAGGTTGGTATATCGGCTTGGTTGGTATATTGAAGGGGCTACCATTTTGGGAGTTATATGAGCCTTCATTATGCATTTAAATGTTCTTCAAAACCTACAAAAACAAAACAAAACATCAAAATGCACTAAACCAGTTTAGGGCACACCGATAATCCTTAAAAGAGATAATCACGGTTTGCGCATGTGTGTGTTTATTTCTGCTTAGTGTAGACAAAAAAAAAAATCATCATAAACAAGATAAAAATCTATTTAGATAGCATAGAAGCACCGCAATGGTGTACACCCGCAGCCAAGCCCAATCAAGGGCAGAAGCTCCGGAAGGTACACAAGAAGCAGGCACGAATCGCCTTCGCTTCAGTCTCGAGGATTTGGTCATACCGCCTTATCGGTCTAACCTACAAAAGAATCCAATTCAGAATCCTCGGTGGGGTATGCCTATTCAAAGCAGCCCCTTTCGAGAGGATGCCTTACATGTAGACCTTGAGGTAAACAGAGAATCGCCCTCTTAGGTTAGACATGAGTGGCCACGGCGCGACGAAGCGCTAGACAGGCAAACCATCCATTTGGAGGGACAACGTGGATATGGTATCCCTTCTTTACCTCACATCAAAATAGAGAGAAAAAATCTAGAGCGTAGGGTTCTTTACACAAAATGACCTAACTCCGCCTGCCCCCTTCACACCTATGAGAGGGAGCGCGAGGAAGATCATCGCATTCCTCAAAGACAACAACATACAATGCGGGAACCTTGCGCTTCCGCACCAGCTGGACATCATGATCACCCCTTGAGGCCAAACCTCGAGTACAAGCCGCCTACCTCGACAGAGGGAAGCGACCCCTTGAAGTTGTAGATCATCAAAATCAAGGCAAACACATAGGAGGAACATTCGAACCTCCTGAGCAAAATAGGGTAGACCAAATTGACCCGATAGTCGCCCAACATGCCACCCGTCAAGCCCAAATCATGCGGCTTAAACAAAGTCATCGGGAGATAGAGTATCAACACCGCTTGGATAGAGAGCGCATGCAACGCGAAGCGGATGAGCTACGCTATAAACTACCTGAGAGGGAGCCAACCCCTCGCATTCAAAGAGCCGAACAATATGTGAGACATAATCCGTTGGTGCAGGACAGGTCTCCATGACCTCGTCAAGCTTTGCCTCCAAGACCTCATGGATTCGAGAGGGAGGCAACTCCCCGAAACAATGATGGGTACCTTCAGCGAGGGCTTGATCAGGGTCATAGGTTTCGCCCAGAGACTCCTCAAGAATTTTATGAGGAGTATGAACCAGAAGAGGAATATGTTGAAAGTCCCCATCAAGGCAGGAGGGATGCCATTCGGCCACCCCTCCATAGGCCTCCAGTTTATCATAACTTACAACGAGAGAGAACAAGAGAGGAAGAAATAAAATCTTTCGATGCATACCAAGCGCTATTGGAGCGTTTGGAGTCTAGTGGAAACAAAAGCCGCTGGGCATCAAAAACCCACATTACGTCAACTCCATAGTAATCCGGTGCATCCCTCAGTGCCTACACCTCTTTACCCCGAGCACTTCAAGTTGCCTCAATTGGCAGTTTTTAAAGGTGAAGAGGACGCACAAGAACACGTTACAAGATTTTTAAGCCAATGCTTCGACATCCAAGATAATGACGCATTGTTGCTTAGAACATTCATAACCACATTCGCAGGCCCTGCCTCGGATTGGTTCACACAACTACCCAAACACAACATAAGCAACTTAGATCAATTAGTAGATGCGTTTCTTGAACGCTTTGCCTTCAACACAAGGAAGAAGGCATCACTGAGTGATCTGGCGAGCCTCAAACAATTTGAGGAGGAAACAATGGCAGCATATGGGAATCGATGGAGAGCTTTGCTTTCTAAGTTACCCTACCGTCCTCCTATGTCTGATCTCACGCAGATGTTCGCAAAAAGTTGCTTAAAATCAATCTCTGGTCTATTGTTGCTGCGGCAATACGATAGCTTAGAAGAAGCTTTGGCGCAAGCCAGAGTCATAGAAGAGATTAAAATAGGTGAAGGCGCAATCGCTAAGCCTAAAAAGAAAGAGTGGAATAAAACCACTAAAATCGGGACAACGCAACCACAACACGCTGTAATCAACCAAGTTGCGATAAATGTTCCCGCGCTTGTGCAAGAAACGCAGCCCCAAAAGGCTAATTACCAGGCAGTGCCTCCTGCTTATGAAAGAGATAATAGAAGACAGGAGCAAAATTACCCGCGTCGCCCTAGACGACATTTCACCCCATATGCGGAGTCTAGGGATTCCTTATTTGACCGCTTGTCAGTGGCAAATTTAGTCACTCTGCCAGAAATTCAAACTATAGACCCTAACATTCCCAAGCCTAGGGGGTACAGAGAAGAATTGTATTGTAGATTCCATAGGCGCAGAGGACATGACTTGAATGGGTGCTGGAAATTCAAAGAACTAGTCCAGGATTTGATCGACAACTGAACATTGGTCGTGGACAACCCCATCGCGCCAAACAACCAACAAATGGGGGTATTCAAGGACCCCTTGCCTGCCCACGAGGCACAGACAAAACCACTCCAGATTAACGAGGTGCGATAGGATCTTCCCACGCAGGGATTTGTGGGAATGATTAGCATAGTAACAAGGAACAGAAGGTACCCAATAGTTGCCCCCGAGGTAGCTACGAGGGAAGTTTCGACAACATCGCAGCCTCAACAATGCCCAACGCAGTTGCCTCCGCCTAGACCCGAGGTCACAATACGAACCAAACTCACGCAGAGTTTGCAGACCACATCGGCTAGGCTGTCCATTTACGAGCTTATTCAACAGTCAGCACCCCATAGGGAAGCTCTTATGGACATTTTAAAAGCCATTGAATTACAGCCCCACGAAGCAAATTCTTTCAACAACTTCGTAGGACATGTGAAACGATGTACGGAGCCGGTCATCACATTCAGAGAAGATGAGGTCAAAATGATATCGAATGACATGGCAGATCCACCCCTGCACGTTATCACGCGGGTCAACGGGATTCCATACAAGAGAGTGCTGATAGATACTGGCTCGTCCAGTAACATCATTACCACTGCAGCCTTAAAACATTTGAAGCTACCAGCCTCTCACATCACAACCTCCACATACACACTGCGAGCTTTCAACGATGCAATATGCTCGACAGTCGGCACAGTTGTTCTACCTATCCAAGTAGGACAAAAGACAATACCTACACTGTGCCATGTGTTGGAAGGCGAAATGGCTTATAATATACTGCTAGGGCGGCCTTGGATCAGGGACATGAAGTGTGTCCCTTCGATCGCCCACCAATGCTTAAAGTATGCTTATGAGGGAGAAATACATGTAGTCCCAATGGACTTAGAGCCCTTCAAGTATTGCAATGCGGTACAATTCATGCCTCAATCGACCCTCCCTTCAACGCATTTGGATTTTCAATTAAATCCATCTAAACAGGGTCCGATACCGCAGGCACCACTGGTGGCCAACAAGGCAAAATCCCAGCCAGGTGAGACCTCATCACCTGCTCCTTCATCATCAATGCCACCTATCATGGCCCAACAGAAGGACAAGGGAAAACAGATCGTGGAAGAGGTTAAACCCTTGGAAGAAAGGTTGCCCACAATCTCAATGGTATCAACGGAGAAAACACCCAGCACAATAGAAACTAAGACTCCTGAAACACCAAACATGGAATGGAGTCAAGAAGGACTACCATTTCCTCCCACCCAATCATCAACAATCACTGTTGAAATGGCCAGTACGGGCTTGGGGGAATATTTGGTACAAAATGTTGTGGCGACGCCAGCATTGGAGTCAGTACAAGACATGGGAAGACCTCGCCTTCCCATAGGGACAATTGTTCCTCTAGGCTACCCTCCAAACCAGACAAATTTCATGTATGGGGGCCTTGATCATGGTCTTGAACCATGCCAACAAAAGGAAGCAGACGAAGAGCCTTTTGTTGAAAACATCAACTATCTATCAAACCCAGATTTTGCCCTAAAATATCTCGGCCAATGCAATTGGCATGGATACGGGCTAGGCAGATATGAGCAAGGGATGCGGATCCTTTTCCAACCAAGATATCAGATGCCATATGACAAGTCAGGGGTAGGGTTCAACCATCCCCTGCCATTAGACATCTTGGTTGAAAATATGCAAGGCCTAGAAATAGGCAACAAGGGGGGATTGGCATTAGACCCTTATGCCAATCCAAATACAGAATACACATTGGGAGACTACCTCCCATGGTCAAAAAACACCCCTAGAAATAGCAGTAATCCCTCTCCTTTGCTAGAGAGAGGCGAAAGTTCGAACAGTGGTCCTCAAAGAGAAAACCAACGACTGCTGGACATCTTTCTGAAGTTGTTCCCCTTAGAGATTCCAGACGAAACAACACAGCATCAAGAGAATCAGGTCCCTCCACCAAGAGTGGAACAACCACAATGGGACCAAATTAACTTGCTAGAACAAGGAGGATCCTCAACGCTGCAAGCAACAGTTGCTGAAGAGGATGAACATTTTTGGGTCTTCGAAAGTGATTCAGAAGATGAGACTGAAATGGACTATCTCAGACATGCGCGATGACATCACCATGCTTTAACCCATGAAGATCTAATGGGACAGATGGGCATACGGTTAGGGCATGAATGGTGGGTAGACCCTGCAAGGTGGGACCAAGTATTGGATCCATGGCTCCAAATTCAAGATGAGCATCGTCCACCTCGAGATCCCATCATGACACCAAGTCTGAGAAAAGACCCTGCCATCCTTTTCGCAAATAGGGACGAATTCTCACCTAGGGAAGATCCATTCGTGCACGTTCCCATAGATCCAGATCCAGAGTATAGGGAGAATCTAGAAGAATCAAGTAATCACACTTGCGATTCTAGAGACCAAATTCATTCCATCCACATGATCTCCATTTATTTGACCACACCCATCCGCAATCTGGCCGATCCATCACGGTCATTGCATCTAGACATAGATGCCATCGACCGGGATCGCGTCAATTCACCTTTATCACCATCGAGTATCGGCCTTTCGGTGAAATGCCTCATTTTACCCCAAGGACAACTCAAGATATTTTTCAAGATGAAGAGGGACCCAAGGTTCCAAACGTAGATCTAAACTCAACTAATGATATCCATTTGATCCCAACTCCACATCAGTTGGAGGACGGATCCCACATGTCAGTCGAGGAGACGACTGACGTGGATATCGGCACAGACCCAACGAATCCAAAGATTATCAAACTGGGGGTAAGTCTTTCCCCCGAAGAGCAAGCCGATTACATTACCCTTCTAAAAGCGAAGAAGGAGAATCCATTGCGATACATGATGAGTCGTACGTATCATAGTAGTCGCACGGCGAAATGGATCATGTTGTTGACGGAATTTGACATTGAGTTCATTGGGCAAAAATCTATCAAAGGACAAGTCATAGCCGATCAACTAGCAGAGGCTCCTCTTGAAGACGATCAGCCTCTGGTCATAGAACTACCCGATGATGGGGTCTTCCATGTCTCAGAATCGCCAGATTCTGATGAGCCTAAGTCACAGGCCGACATAACCCTGTTCTTCGATGGTTCTAAATGCGAGCAAGGTGGTGGCGCAGGAATTGTATTCTTCACACCGCAGGGTGCTCCAATGCCCCTGTCATTTAAATTAAACTTCCAGTGCACCAACAATAATGCAGAATATGAAGCCTTGCTCCTAGGTCTTCAAACAACAATCGCCATGAACATCAAACGATTGAATATCTTTGGTGATTCGTTGTTAATAGTCAATCAAGTCAAAGGGGTATATCAATGCAAATGCCCAGTTCTGAAGGCCTATAAAGCCCTCGTGGACAAATTCCTGGAAAAACTTGAGTGGTATGACATCGAGGCACTCCCTCGATCATCGAATCATTTTGCGGACACAATGGCCTCTTTGGGGTCACTAATCCCGCAAGACCTTTCAGGTGATATGACAACTATTCAAGTCAAAACCTTATCGCAATCCGCGATAGAGCGTGCAAGCTCAGACTTGACGCCAGGAATCCACATGATCCAGATTGAACCATCCTCGGATAAGTTCTTTCGAATCCGAGATCGTCTGAAACGTGCCAACTGGGGGTCCTTGTTCTCCCCCACTCCCATTAATAGCAACACAACACTATTCTTACAAGTTCTATCCCATTCAGCATTTGTTAGGGAAGAACTTCGAAAGGGATTGGCTATTCATACTATCGAGGTTTCTGATCAATAGAACTGGTATTTACCCATAAGAGACTACCTCAAGTTAGGTAATCTTCCCTTTGGATTGACGCACGCCGCAAAATGAACATTCAAGCAGAAAGCGGCTAAGTATGTCTTGATAGGAGACATTTTGTATCATCGCAGTTATGACGGAATTCTTCTTCGTTGTTTGGACCAGCAAGAGTCCACTTGGGCAGTCGCCCAAGCGCACGACGGTACATGTGGTGGTCACTTTAGTGGTATGGCCATCGCAAAGCGCATTCTTTGCATGGGCTATTATTGGCCATCTTTAGAGCGAGATTGTTGCGAATATGTCAAGAAGTGCGTGAAATGTCAACATCATGCCAATTTGATGCACGTACCTTCCCAGGCCCTACAGACAGTCCATTCTGCTTGGCAATTTTCGTAGTGGGGCCTCGATCTAATCGAAAAGATCTCCCCGCATCGTCAAGCCGTCACACGTTTATCATAACGGCCACAGAGTATTTTACCAAATGGGTGGAAGCAATTCCGTTAACCTCAACGAAAGGACCCCGCATTGTGGAGTTCATCTTGCATAACATCATATGTCATTTTGGTATTCCATCCAAAATAATATCGGATAATGGGCCATCATTCAAGAACAAAGACGTGCGTGCTTTGACCACAAAGTACAAAATTCAGCACAGCTTTTCAACGCCCTATTATCCGCAAGCAAACGGGCAAGCGAGAGGCATCAAACAAAACACTAGTCGCCATCCTTAAAAATACATTCGTATACATTCATAAGGATTGGCACATACAAATCCCACTTGCCCTTTGGGCTTATCACACTAGCATTCGGACGCCCACTGGGGCAACTCCGTTTTCGCTCGTGTATGGCTCAGAGGCAATAATGCCTCTCGAGTTGGAAATTCCTTCCCTCCGCATATCAATGCAGGAGTTCATCGATGATAACACTGCACGGCAGGCCCGGTTAGACCAACTTACGTTGCTTGACGAACGACGCGTTAATGCTCTCGAGCACTTACGTATCTATCAAGAGCGGCTTAAGAAAGCATACAACATGAAAGTTCACCTAAGAGACTTTCGGGTTGGTGATTTGGTTCTGAAGGAAAACCAACAAAACTCTAATTTTCCGTCCCACATGAGGGACAAATTCATGGAAAATTGGTTAGGTCCATATGTCATTGATAGCATAATAGGACCCGGGACATACCGGCTAGCTTCTCTTGATGGTATCAAGGAAACAGAACCCTTGAATATCAGTCATTTGCGACCATTCCACATCTAAGAAAGCCATATCCTCAAAAATCTCCAAGGATTATCACAATCACTTGGTCAATCCAAAAGCTCCAAGGATTATCACAATCACTTGGTCAATCCAAAACTCCAAGGATTATCACAATCACTTGGTCAAAACAAAAAGCTCCAAGGATTATCGCAATCACTTGGTCACCACAAAAAGCTCCAAGGATTATCACAATCACTTGGTCAATCCAAAAGCTCCAAGGATTATCGCAATCACTTGGTCAAAACAAAAGCTCGGTAGGATTATGAATCACTTGGTCAAACAAAAGCTCCAAGGATTATCGCAATCACTTGGTCACCACAAAAGCTCCAAGGATTATCACAATCACTTGGTCAATCCAAAATCTCCAAGGATTATCGCAATCACTTGGTCAAAACAAAAATCTCCAAGGATTATCGCAATCACTTGGTCACCACAAAAAGCTCCAAGGATTATCACAATCACTTGGTCAATCCAAAAGCTCCAAGGATTATCGCAATCACTTGGTCAAAACAAAAAGCTCCAAGGATTATCGCAATCACTTGGGCAAAACCCAAAAAGCTCCAAGGATTATCGCAATCACTTGGTCACACCAAAAAGCTCCAAGGATTATCGCAATCACTTGGTCAAACCTAAAAAGCTCCAACGATTATCGCAATCGCTTGGTCAAATTCATCAATAGAGAGTTCCTCTAGCACCGCATATTCACATTCACAAAATCAATCCATCAAAAGTACAAAAATATGTAGTTGCATTAAGCATTGCATCCATACATTGCATATTTGTGGTTGTATAGGTCAAAGGCACCATAGGCTGCAATTGCTCTGCTAGTCCATCTTGTTCCGCATAGTTCCATTTTACAAAAACAACAAAAACACCATGCATAACTTTTACCACACTACAGTCAGTGGTCTGTAAATGTACCAAGAGTTTCAGTGATTCAGTCATCATTTTCCTCTTTAACCATGTAATGTATCAAATCGAACAGATTTTACGAAGGTAGAGTCATACTTGAAATACACCTTGTTACGTAACATCCCAACACAAATTAAAACACTAAAAATTCCCAAGTTGTGTGAACGAAAGATGAAACTTGCAAAGTAATCTAGGTCACCACAAGCGAAACGGTTATCTTGATCATCCCCCTGTGCGAATGACCCCTAGAATGCTGAGAGTTGGCAAAAGGACAAGCATCCTCCCTACCCAATTCCCTAAGAATCCCTAAAGTTCTCAATAGTTGCAAAACACCAAAAATTTGCAAAATGTCAAAACTCCAAAATTTGACAACCTACAGTGCACACATCAAAAGGCAAAAACAACAGTGATTTTCGTCACTCCATATCCCCAGTCCCTTGCTCGAAAGAAAAACAAATCAAAATAAACAGTGATCTCATCACTACAAATGAGCAAGTATCCCAATACAATTGAAGAAAAGAAGGGAGTTGACCTTGAATCCCTGGAACTCTCAGCATTCTATAGGTCATAAGGCAAGCTTCAGTACCAATTTGGTTGATAGCCTATCGGTAATGAAGTAAACCTCCCGCATGACGATATATCTGTCACATTAACTTGCATACAGATCAATGTTTGCATGTGGATGAGCTAGCTTATGGCATCCTGGATTACACCGCAGATTAAACTTAGTACATACAACAAAGGAATTCGTGGAGCTAATTAGGTGATCCTCAGTACGAGTTCGGTTGAAAGCCCATCTGGCACTGGCGGTATCCTAACAAATACCACTAAATGAACTCAATTGCACACACAAGGATGTAAAATAACTTGGTCAAAAACAAGTCCGATTCATACCTTGTCCAAAAGTCTTGTAAGATAAAGTACAGTCATGGATAGTGAGTTAAAACTGTCTGAATCTCAAAAAACCTTACATACATTCCTAAACCATCTGCGCTGCTTATCATCCTTATAATACCATCAGAAAATACAAAAACAGAAAACCACATATCCATACAAGAGTCATACACCATAACAATAAAAAGCATCTTAAACAGCCTATGGTGCCATAACCAATCATCACAAAATTCCATTCATTCACTTTGCATATCACATAAAAAAATCAAAAACACTTGCACTCATCATAACATCTGAATCCATCAAAAAAAGATAATCATACATACATCCATAGTAATTAGCCATCACGCATAACAAAAATAAAACATCACACGTACAAAACCAAATAAAATAGGTATATATATATATCGCCAAAAATATGCCCGCAGGCTACAAAATCGGTCCTCAGACCCCGCAATCATATCCAAAAAACCCAACCTAAAGCGTCGACCACCATAATCACGTAGGATCGGTGCGACGGGAACTACCCCCCGTGGTGTGGGTCCTATGGGACCCTGCAGGGCGGCTACTGCCAGCCCCCGCATCATGCCTGCTACCGCCTCCCTCATCTAATCGTCGACGACGAGATGATGCTGACTGCTCAGTCGCACTATCCCTCGTCCGATGAGAAGATCCACTGACCGAGGGCTCAGGAAGTCACCCACCAAGGCGGATGACCTCCCTCTCCAACTCTATCCGGTGACGACACCACTCTGCCTCTCGTCGATGATAGTATGACACCGCATCGTCGCGCTGTGCCAAAACCCTATCCCGCTCTGCCAGCTCAGACCGCAGGATATCCCTCTCCCACCTCGCATCCCCCAACTCCAGATCCCATATCCGTAGCAGTTCTGTCAGTCGCGCATTTTCAGCGCGTATCTCAGACTCCACCTCCTCTGTGTCTGCCTGACGAACAGGATCCTCTGGAACATCAGCTCGCTCTGGCTCCCACTACTCCTCCACGTCCTGCATGTCCGGCTGATCCGGAATGCCCAAGTCTATAGCCTCATCACCCACATCAACCATGTCCGCGTCATCCAATGGAGCCCCCCAATCACACCCTGCTACCTCAGCATCCTCCACTGCCGCCTCCATGCCTCCCAGTGGCCCCTCTCCTCTCCATCGCCGTAAAACCCACCACGAGTCATACTCGGTGGTAGTCCCGACGTCATCCACGTTCGGGACACCAATCACTGCATCGAACTCCTCGCCCAATGGCGCAGTGATCGGTGGCTCTAACCCCCTCTCATCTCCCCGCCTCCGATAGACCACGGGCTCACTAGGCAACCCCTGGCGAACACCGAACTTTCGTGTAACCCGGCCATACGAAAAGAACTCATGCTCCGTCCCGTGCCGCCCAGTCAACCACCGCTCCCTGCGTACCCGTCGAAGCCACTCTCCAGCCTCAGGCCAGGCTGGACAGTCCCGATAGGGACGCCAAAACACCTCCCCTGGAGTGAGCCGAGAAAAGGCCTCAGTGTAGTGCTCAACGGCACCTGCCCATCGCCGACTCTGCCCCTGCTCCGCAGACCGCCGCCACAAAACTGCATAACCAATCTCCTCATCCTCCATCACCGCCCGAGTCATCCACGGTAACCCGATTGGCCTCTCCACTGCTATGTGCTGCCAACCCCAGCACTGCAGCAGATAACTGCAACTGACACCCTTCCGCTGCCGACAGCGGACCGCATACAGCTCCCCGTAGAGCTGTGCCAACAATGTTTGTCCCCATCTCAAAATCAGTGGTGCTTCTATCGGGCACTCTACCAACTGCCATACCAAATCCAGCAGGTTCCATGGGAACCTCGTGCCTGACGAATCGGGGAGAAGCATGTTAGAAATAAGGCCCATCAAGAATGCGTGCCTCACTCCTAACACCCCCCTCTCCCCGCCACCAACCAACCAAAATCCCGCCGATCCGGCAATCCACCTCGACTGTCTCCACTGGGTTCGTTACACCCAGCCGCTCCCCATGCCCAAAGCATCTCGTAAGTACAGCAGTCCACTGATCACGCGGCGATGTCCTAATAGGCAGTCCATCTATCGAAATCCGAAGCAACCGATAGACATCCTCCAAAGTTACAGTCATCTCCCCTATCGAAAGATGGAACGTGTTGGTCCGAGGATCCCAAAGTCTGATCAGGGCCATCAGATAGGCCTGATCCGGGACCACAGGCTCCAGTCGAGACACCTGCTTGAGCCCAAGGGCATCAAGCCATTCCCAATCACCATCAGTCAGTGCACCCCGTGCCTCAGCAAAGGCGGTGGGTACACGGTACCGGCTCCGAACCTGCAAAAGAAAACAATTCAACAAAAAAAAAAAAAATCATGGAAAATAACTGTACAGAATAAAAAGAAAATTCAAATCCAGATTCAAGATTTAAGTTTTAAAACACATTTTCAAAAACAGCATCGCAAAAACAAGTAAATAAAACAAGTGCAATTTTAAACAAAAATAAGCTCTAGAAGACACTTACAGGTTTCGCTTCGGCTCCGCCACTCGAACCAGTTTGTGCACTCATGATGGCAGAGAGAATTCCAGCAGCGCTTCGCTTCGCAGAATTACCTCCTCCTCCCAGAGCTCCAAAATCGAAAGAAAAAAATGACACAAATGAGCCCAAATGCAAGTTTTGGCCCTTAAATAGGCCTTTTGAGCTGGAATTCATCCTTGACTGGGACGAACGCTCAGGTTAGCACTCGTCCCACCCAGGGACGAATTCTATAGCTGGAATTCGTCCCACCCAGGGACGAATTCAAACCAGCACTTCAAAAACATCAAAAAATGATCAAAAATGCACTAAAAACAGACAATAAATTTGCCCGATAAGAGTGCTGCTGCACTTGACATCCAAGCCATACAAAATAGACATTGGAGTCACAAATTGTCACTATCATACTCCCTAAGAAGGCTACCATAGCCGGACCGCTCCACGGAAGACGAATTTTCGACAATTGCATCTCCAAACGCGTCACAAAAAACAACAAAAACAGTACAAAATTCAACAAAAACAAACAAGCAATAAACATTGCCGGACACAAGTGCTCTTGCACTTAACCTCTGGGCAAAAAAAATCGATGTCGGGGTTCAAATTATCGCTCTCCTACTTCCCCAAGAAGGCTATAATAGCCGGACCGCTCCACGGGAAGTTAGATTTTTGATGATTTCACCTCATTACGGCATCACCAAAAGGGTTAACACCCACCAAAAATAGGTCCAAATGTTGGAAAAATTGCACATGCTTAACGGTAAACCCTCTAAACGCACCCTTGCACAAGTCATCTTGGGTCAAGCGACTCGTCACTTTGCTCACGAAGGTCATTCCCTCATCGATTCGTCGCTTGAGGGGGTAGTCACACTTAGTCACCAATCAACAATCACACACCCAATTAAGGAAAACGACATGCATTCAAAGAATCATTGACAAAGACAATCACGCTCCTGCTTGGGGCGATAAACAAGCAACAATCAAATCAATCAAACACTTGGCATTTCGTGAATCATGAACACAAGGTTCCCCCGTGGATAAAACGCCCTTCGCCTATTCATGATCGATCAATGTCTAAGTTCAAGTCACACCTCACCAAAATAGGTTAACACTTGAAATCAAACTCCTTAGCTCGTCAGAAGCAAGGATTCAAGAATGCATGCCCTTTCCATGCTTGGGGCATCAAAAGTTGGTTAGGTTACCAAGAAACCCTAATCATTAGTGCTTTGGTTATCTATTTTTGCTCGGCGATGTGCCATGCACAGCGCATCCCAAAAAGGGGCATCTGTAGACACCAAAACAGCACCAATCCGATTATGTGACTGCAAACACTGATCGCTTTGACAAACACAACCCCCAGGGCAGCCCTCAGAGGTCAAACAGTGGTCCTAACCACTTTCATAGCAATTTTGTAAGGTCGGGAAGCAATTTGGCACATTTAGACACTTTGCTCAGTATTCGTCTCACCCGGGGACGAATACTAAGCTGGAATTCGTCTCACCCAGGGACGAATTCTGAAATCGTCTCACCCAGGGACGAATTCCAAGTTTAACGGGCAAAAAGAAGAATGGTGCCAAGTGGCAGCCCAGGACAATCAGTTGATGACTCCTGCCTCGCACACGTGTGTGGGTGGATAGATAGGCCGTTAGAAGACTGTCACAAGGGCAGTTATGAGAGCCCAAGTCAATGGAGGACTCCCCTCCCTCATGGGAAGACATGATTGCCACATGGCACCTATGACCAACACATGGCATTTGTGCTTCCCTCTCAAAAGAGACCCCATGGGTCTATAAAAGGTGGGACTTTTCTCACCCAAAGAGGACAGAAATGAAGGAGATTTCAAGCAACGAAGTGTTGTCGAGTTGAAGACCCACTTGCATCCCTTTTGGTTCACCTTCTCGCATCCACCAATATCTTTTGCAAGGGAGGTTGTTGGGTGGCTTTTGGAAGCTTGAACCTGACCCAAATCCAACATATGGACACCTGAATCAACCAATTTGTAGACATCCCAATCCTAAGAGGTTTTGGGCCCATCCCTAGTGGATTGGCGCCGGAATCAAGTGCCAACGGTGGGAGGCCCACTTGGGCGCCCCCGCACTTTCTGAGTTTTAAAGCATTCTAGATTATTATTTCGCATTGCATATTGTGTCATTTTGTTTGGTGAACTCATAGCTGCAATTTCATAACTTTTGATCAGATTCTAGTATGTTTTGTGTCGCTTTGTTGTTTCACTAACTTGCAGGTGGCGATATCAAATTCCCGAGGATAGAGGCCAAATTGGGAGAATCCGACCATCTGGGTCGTCCCAAAATGGCCCCAATTACATAACCCCTTTGTTTGCAGGCGTTTTGTAGGTCTCGGGAATCGACATTGGAGCAGCGACGAGTCGGCTTCTTCAACACGGAAGAATTCGTCCCACCCGGGGACGAATTGCAGTCAGAATTCGTCCTGCCCAGGGACGAATTCTAGTTGAAGGCAGATTGGCTAGCTGTCTCAGTGGCAATGGCCTTCTGGTAACTTTTTCTGTCTTCTGTCAAGATTTCAAGCCATTTGGACTCACTGTATTTACCGTTTTAGGAAAATGTTTACATGCATATTTCGTTAATTTTAGAGAACGAACACTTTCCATTTGTGACAGGTGCTACTGACATCTTGGTTGTTTCTTTGTTCGTAGGAGAAGTAGCAGAGGTGAAGAACTCATCGACATCAGTGGCGGCATCATCTTGGCCCGTCCATTTCAATCGTGGGCACGCGGAAAGAGGAACATTAAGTGATTGTAATCAAATTCTTTTAGCGCTCCTAGCCCCTAAAAAGGGAGGAGGCGTCATTGTAACGAGAGATCAAGAAATTTTAATGAAAGGGCTGTGTTTTCTCCATTTGCTTGTATCTCGTTTTAATGCGTCTCTTTCGTTTCATGCATTTTACATTTCTAGGACTTAAGCGCATTTGATTTTGGTTGCATCGCAATTAGTGTTTCCTTCGCCCAGAATCTCGTGCTTTCACTCCTCACATATTTAAGAGATGCAACCTTTCCTATTTTACCATAATAAAAGTCTCTCATGCCTATTGGCTTCTCATATTGCTACTTGTACACATGAATCTTGACTCTCTATTTACTTTTTGTACACGTTATTCTATAATATTTACACACTCCTAATTACACATTTGGACACTGTACTACATGACACTTGTACACACACTTGCACACATTATTACACTACGTGTGCACGTTCTTACTCTTCATACTTGCACACATAATTACATGGTACTTGCGCATATTATCACTCTTCACATTTACACATAAAATTATATGACACTTGTGCACGTCTATAAGAAGATATATAAATCACTCTCCTAAAATCTAGACTTACATTGTAATATATTACATATTTACATTTGCACCATCTATTTCCCATGTGGGTACCTTAGCATATACCAAATAAAGTAATATTTTAAAACATCAAGTACATTATTTATGTAATCATCCTCTAGTACTATTTTAGGAAATGTATAATGTTATCCTCATCCCGCTACTTATTGTGATATAATTTTCCAAAAAATAATTTGGGTTTTGTTTGGCTATGCTAACTATATAATAATTTTAGGTTATTTATGACCCATACCAACTATATAATTCAATAATTATAAGGAAGCTACCCATAGGTGCCTTCGTATTCCACACTGTTAATAATATTTCATCCATGAAATATGAGATAAAAAATAATAATATGATCCTCTAATTAGGGTAAATAACTATAGTCATTCTTGATCACCCAAACATCCATGTAAAATCTTGATTGACAATGGTATTCTATGATTCTATGCTTTTATTATGCTAGTCTTATGAATATTAGTGATTCTTTAATTCCATATGTTGCCCATGCTACTTTGATTCTTGTGGTAGACATACATATTCATTTATTTTATATAAACTTATTTGCGCATACTTGATTCATATCTTTACATACTATAGTTCTTTTACTACTATATGGTCTGAATCCATTATTGTTACATATCTGAAAGCATGAGAATACAGAAGCAAAAAGGAAATGCCAATATGCGATGTAAACGAGACCAAACTTAACGCTAAATCCTACAAACTAAAAGCACAAAAGGAGAGAAACGAAAACACATTGAAACAAGGTATAAAAATAAATGTGGAGTACAACAATTTTTATTAATATGCTTTAGAACCCAGTTACAATCCGTCTCCTCCCTTTTCATGGGCTAGGAGCATTAAATATGTTCTTGTCACATCAACAGATGGTATTCCTTCTTCCGCGTGCCCACATGTAGAATGGGCAGACCAAACATCACCGTCGCTTGCATTGATGAGTCTTGAATCCTTTTTTCTCATCTAATGTCAAGATCCTATGCTGAAGGAAATAGAAAACAGTCAGTAGCACCTGTAGATAAAATGAAACATGCAATCCCCAAGACTACGAGTAGTGCATGCAAAAAATAAATAAAACGATAACCAAATAGAATCAGAATGATCTAAAAATTTAATAGAAGCATGAGGACATTACTAGGAGGGCACTACAAATGGAACAATTAGAAAATTCTCCATGGATTTCTAATTGCTTCGGGGTGGGACGATTAGACCTGCAAACAAAATATCAGAAAGCACTGTCCCAAATGTGACATTTAGGAAGCTCCAAATCACTTGAAAGGTTAATGTTAGGTAAAACATGGTATTTTGGGACAGCCCAGATGGTCAGATTTTTCTAATTTAGCCTCTACAACTAGGAATTTTATGATGCCACCTGCATGTTAGCAAAAGCGGGAAATGACAAAAACATGATCAAAACAGCTCAAAATGATGTGAAATTTGAATGACAACCTATCTAATCAGCATATAATCAGATGCAAAAATAACAAAAAGGAAATCTACCACAAATTTCTAATCACTTTGGGGTGGGGCGATTAGGACTACAGCAGTGCAGGGGGCGCCCGAGGGCAGGACGCCATCGTTTGGGGCCCGGTTTCGACACCAATCCACTTGGGATGGGTCCAAAACATCTTGTGGGGTGTTTTTGATAAATTTGGTAGGATGTTATGGCCAAATTTCAGGTTTTGGTTCCAAATTTGTGCTTCCAATAATCACCCAATGACCTCCCTTCCAAAAGAGATCAAGGATGTGAAAGGCACAAATCAAAAAGGTGTGAGGATATAAAATGGTAGCACTCCGTTGCTCAAAATGCTTCTTCTATGTCTCTATTTGAGGTGAGAAGACTCACCATTTTATATACCTAATGGTCTCTTTGGATGAGCATGCAGAGGCACCACTTGGCAATCATGCCTTCCCAAGAGGGAGAAGATTCCTCCCTGATTAGGGGCTTCATGACTGCCCTTGTAACTGCCTCTAGTGCTCAAAAACACTCCCATGCAAGGAAGGAAGAGTTAAGTGGTGGATTTGAGCTGCCATTTGTCAAAATTTGACTTTTTATCCATCAAACCTACTATTCGCCCCACCCTGGAATGAATACTGCTAATCTTCCCTATGTGGAACGAATACCAATTTGTAACCGTCCCTAGGTGGAACAAGTAGAGACCAGAACGCCTGAAAGGTGCCAAATTGACCTTTGTCCTTCCAAAACTACTGTGTGAGTGGTTAGGACCACTGTTTAACCTCTAGGGGCTGCCCTAGTGGCTGTGTGTGTTAATGTGATTAGTGTTTGCAATCACATAATCAAATTGGTGTTGTTTTGGTGTCTACAGATGCCCCTTTTTGGGATGCACTGTGCATGGCATAGTGCTGAGAAAAAATAGATAACCAAAGCACTAATGATTAGGTTTTCTTAGTAACCTAACCAAATTTTGATGCCCCAAGTATGGAAAGGGCATGCATTCTTGAATCCTTGCTTCTGACGAGCGAAGGAACTCAATTCAAGTATTAACCCTTTTCAGTGAGGTGTTACTTGATCTTGGACATTGATCAGTCATGAATAGACAAAGGGCATAACCTTTTATCTGTGGGAACCTTGAGTTCATGATTCACGAATGCCAAGTGTTTGATCAGCTTGTGATTATTTCTTGTTTACTACCCCAAGTAGGAGCATGATTATTTTTGTCAATGATTCTTTTAATGCATGTCATTTCTTTGATTGGGTGTGTATTTTTTGATTGGTGACTAAGTGTGACTACCCCCTCAAGAGACGAATCGATGAGGGAGTGACCGACATGAGAAAAGTGACGAGTCGCTTAACCCAAGATGACTTGTGTAAGGGTGCCTTTCAGCTATTTATCTTTGCATGTGCGTGCAGTTCCCCAAAATTTAGACCTATTTTTGGTGGGTTTTAACCCTTTTGGTGACTCCGTTTGGGGTGGAAATTCTCGACAATTCGTCCTCCCGTGGAGTTGTCCGGCTATGGTAGCCTTCTTAGGGAGTAGGATAGGGATGATTTGTGACCCTGATGTCTATTTTGTATGCCCAGAAGAAAAGGTGCAAAAGGTGCCTTGTTCGGCAATGTTATTGCTATTTTTGGATGGGTTTGGACCCGTTTTGGGACATCGTTTTGGGGATGAAATTCTCGGCAATTTGTCTTCCCGTGGAGCGGTCCGGCTATGGTAGCCTTCTTAGGGGGTAGGATAGTGAGGATTTGTGACCCCGACGTCAATTTTTTATGCCCTGAATGTCAAGTGCAAAAGCACTCTTATTGGACAATTTTATTGCTTGCTTTTGTGCATTTTGGTGCATTTTTTTGTTGTTTTTAAAATTTTTACTCTGTAATCATCCCTGGGTGGGGCGAATACCAGTTTGGATGAGGGGGGCGATAGTGGGCGTGATGCGGGGGTGAGTAGCAGCTGCCCTGATAGGTCCCATAGGACCCACACCACAGGGGTAGTTCCAGTCACACCGATTCTACGTGATCATGGTGGTCGATGCCCTAGGCTTGGGGGTTTTTGAGATTTTGTCTTTTTACGAGGTCAGAGGACCGATTTATGGTATCCTATGGGTATTTTTGATGATATATATATACATATGACTTTATTTTGTTTATACACATGTTGTGATTTTATTTTATGCATAGTGCTTGATGTTTGATGGATGCATGTTAATTTACATTATGTATGGATATTTTGCGATGAATACGACTATTGCTAATTGATATGATATGCAAATGGAATTGATGAATTGAATTTGTGATTTTTGGTGGTGGCACCATATACTGTTTAGAACTTATGGCTTTTTTTTTGCCCTAGGCGATTGCTATGGTAAATGTTATTTTTTTTTGTATTTTTCTGATGACAATTCAAGGATGAAAGATATAACAATTGGTTTAGAATGTAGTTAAGGTTTTCTGAGACTGGGATGCTTTTAACTAACTAGCCAAGACTGTACTTTTATCTTTACAAGACTTTTAAACAAGGTATGAATTGGACTTGTCTTTGACCAAGTTATGTCACATCCCTATGTGTGCAATTGAGTTTGTTTATGTGGTATTTGTCAGGATACCGCCAGTGCTAGATAGGCTGTCAACCAAACTCGTACTGAGGATCACCTAATTAGCTCCACTAACTCCTTTGTTGTATTTAGTCAGATCAATCTACGGTGCTATCTAGGATACCATAAGCTAGCTCATCCACATGCAAACTTTGATTTGCACACAAGTTAATATGATAGATATATCGTCATGCAGAAGGCTTGCCACCAGTGACCGATAGGCTATCCACCAAACCATTACTGAGGTTTACATCATGACCTTATGAATGCTGAAAGTTCTAGGGATTCAAGTTCGACTCCCTTATTTTCTTCAATTGTATTGGGATACTTGCTCTTATATAGTGATAAAAATCACTATTTTTTTTTTGTTTTTTTTTTTTTTTTTAAGCAAGGGATTTGAATATTGAGTGATGAGAATCACTATTGTATGTGCTTTTTGATGTATGCACTTTGGTTGTTGTGTCAAATTTTGGAGTTTTGAATTTTACAAATTTTGGATGTTTTGCAACTTTTTGAGAACTTGGGATTCTTGGGGGATTGGCTAGGGAAGATGCTTGTCCTTTTGCCAACTCTCAGCATTCTTGGGGTCATTCACACAGGGGGATGAGCAAGGTACCCTTTTCACTAGATGGTATCCAGGATTGCTTTGCAGGTTTCATCTTTCGTTCACACAAATTGGGAATTTTTATGTGTTTTAACTTGTGTTGGGAGGTTACGTAACAAGGTCTGATCCAAGTAGAACTATACCTTCACAAAATCTATCTAACTTTGTACAATATTTGGCTAGAAATCTAAAGATAGCTAAATGACGAAAACTCTAGATACATTAGAAGACAACTGATGCATGATATGGTGGAACTGTGAATGGCTTTTGTTTTTTATGGACTATTTATGGAGTGGAAAAATGTGGAAAATGATGGATTTGTCGAGTAATTTATAGTCTATGGTGCCTTTGACTTGTATGACCAACAACTATGCAATGTATGGATGTGATCTTAATGCAGCTATTATTTTTATGTTTTCGATGGATTGATTTTTGTGAGTATGAAGATGAGATGCAAAAAGAGTTCTTTATTTGTTGTGATTATTTTGAGTATGCATGGCAATGAGATGTAAATTTTTGTTATTTTGTGATTTTATTGTTTTTGAATTTTCTTATTTTTGACCAAGCAATTGTGAGAATCCTTGGAGCTTTTGGCTGGACCAAAGGGATGATGGGTACCTTTGGGGCGTTTGTTTTTACCAAAGGGTTTGTGGGCACCTTTGGGGAATTTTTGGGTTTGACCAAGAGACTACGGGAATCCTTGGAGCATTTGGGGTTGACCAAGCGATTACGGGAGTCCTTGGAGCTTTTCGGTTTGACCAAGCGATTACGAGAATCCTTGGAGCTTTTGGGGTTGACCAAGCGATTACGGGAATCCTTGGAGCTTTTTGTTTGACCAAAGGGTTTATGGGCACCTTTGGGGCATTTTGGGATTGACCAAATTATAATGAGAATCCTTGGAGCTTTTTGGGTTGACCAAGTGATTACGGGAATCCTTTGAGCTTTTAGTTTGACCAAAGGGTTTATGGGCACCTTTGGGGAATTTTGGGATTGACCAAGCGATAATGAGAATCCTTGGAGCTTTTGGGGTTGACCAAGAGATTACAAAAATCCTTGGAGCTTTTGGTTTGACCAAAGGGTTTATGGGAACCTTTGGGGCATTTTGGGATTGACCAAGCGATAATGAGAATCCTTTGAGATTTTGGGATTAACCAAGCGATTATGAGAATACTTGGAGCTTTTGGTTTGGGCTATGGCTCTTTTGAATATGGAATGACCGCAGATGACTAATGTTCAAGGGTTCTAGTTCCTTGATTTCATCAAGAGAGGCTAGTCGGTATGTTCTAGATCCTATTTTACTGTCGATGACATGAGGACCTAACCAGTTTGCTATGAACTTATCCCTTAGATGGGATGGCAAGTTAGAATTTTGTTTGTTATCTTTTAAGACCAACTCACCAACCTAAAAATCCCTCAGGTGAACCTTCATGTTGTATGCTTTCTTAAGTTGCTCTTGATAGATACGTAAATGCTCGAGAGTATTAACGCGTCGTTCATCGAGCAATGTAATCTAGTCTAACTAGGACTGCCGCATAGTGTCATCATCGATGAACTCTTGCATTGATATGCATAGGGAATGTATTTCCAACTTGAGAGGTATGACTGCCTTGAAGCCATACACCAGCAAAAACAGAGTTACCCCTATGGGCTTCTGAATGCTAGTGAGATAAGCCCATAGGGCAAGCGATATTTTAATGTGCCAATCCTTATGACTATCTGCGACCGTAATTTTGAAGATGGTGACTAGCATTTTGTTTGATGCTTCTGCTTGCCCATTTGCATGCAGATAATAGGGTGTCAAAAAACTATGCTAAATTTTGTACTTTGTGGTCAAAGCATGCACGTATTTGTTCTTGAACAATGTCCCATTTTCTGAGATGATCTTGGATGGAATACCAAAATAACATATGATGTTATGTAAAATGAACTCCGAAATACGGGTTCTAGTCGTAGAGGTAAGCGGAATTGCTTCCACCCACTTGGTGAAGTACTTTGTGGCCATTATGATAAACGTGTGATGACCTGACGATGTAGGGGAGATTTTTTCAATTATATCTAAGCCCCACTGTGAGAACAGCCAAACTGAATGGATCGGTTACAAGGCATAAGAAGGTACATGTGTCAAATTAGCATGGTGTTGACACTTTATGCACTTCTTTAAATATGCACAAAAATCTTGCTCTAACAATGTCCAATAATAGCCCATGCAGAGAATGCACTTTGCGATGGCCATACCACTAAAGTGGCCATTGCATGTACCATCGTGCACTTGGGTGATCACACAAGTGGACTCCTACTGGTCCAAGCAACGAAGGAGGATTCCTTCGTAGCTGTGATGGTACAAAATGTCTCCTAACAAGACATATTTTGCCGCTTTTTGTTTGAATGATCTTTTCATGCCATGCATTAATCCAAGTGGGAGGTTACCTAACTTGAGGTAATCTCATATGGGTGTATACCAATCCTACTGATCGGAAACCTTGACAATATGAATAGCCAATCCCTCTTGTAGTTCATCCCTAGCAAAAGTTGAGTGGGAAAGAACTTGTAAGAATAGCATTGTGTTGCTATTAAGGGGAGTAGGGGAGAACAAGGACCCCCAGTTGGCGTGATCCTGACAATCATGGATTTGAGAGAACTTGTTTGGGGATGGTTCAATCTAGATCAGGTGGATTCTTGGCATTAATTTAGAGCTTGCATGCTCCATTGCGGATTGCGATAATGTTTTGACCTGAATGGTTGTCATCTCACCGAAAGGGTCTTGCAGGATTAGTGACCCCAAGGAGGCCATAGTGTTTGAAAAATGATTCAATGACCGAGGGAGTCCCTCGATGTCGTACCATTCAAGCTTTTCTAGGAATTTTTCGACAAGGGCTTTGCAAGCCTATAGAACTGGGCATTTACATTGGAATACCCCTTTGAATTGGTTGACAATTAAAAGTGAATCACCAAAGATGTTTAATCGTTTGATGTTCATGGTGATTTTTGTCTGAAGTCCTATGAGCAAGGCTTTGTATTCAACATTGTTGTTGGTGCACAAGAAATATAATTAAAATGATAGAGGCATTAGAGCCCCTTGTAGTGTGAAGAATACAATTCCCATGCCACCTCCTTGCTCACATTTAGAACCATCAAAAAATAGGGTTATGTCGGCCTGTGACTCAGGCTCATCAGAATCTGGTGATTCTAAGACATGGAAGACCCCATCATCGGGTAATTCTATGGTCAGAGGCTGATCATATTCGAGAGGAGCCTCTGCTAGTTGATCAGCAATGACTTGACCTTTTATGGACTTTTGTACAATGAACTCGATGTCAAACTCCATCAACGACATGATCCATTTCACCGTGTGGCTACTATGATAAGTGTGACTCATCATGTACCATAATGGATTCTTTGTAGACACAACATACGTCGTGTTGCTCAGCATGTAATGGAATATCTTTTTGGTAGCAAACACCACTGCCAAGCAGAGCTTCTCAATGTATGCATAGTTAAGTTCATAACTGACCAAGGTGTGGCTAAGATAGTAAGTGGCCTGTTCTTTATGTAGTTCATTTTTTTGGGACAACACGACGCCCAGTGCCACCTCAGTAGCTAAGATGTATAAGTAAAACAACACTCCTGGTCTAGGTGGTGCCAATACTAGTAGTGAAGCCAAGTATTATTTAATATCGTCAAATGTTGACTAGCACTCGTCATCCCAATGAAATGCTACCCCCTTGTGCAATAATTTATTCATGGGTCAAAAATTGTCAAATAGCTACGCTATGAGGCACTTGATTGATGCGACCTTTTCCTGTAGGCTTTTGAGCTGCTTGATGGTAGTTGGGGGAAGCATTTCAAGGATTGTCTTGACTTTGTTTAGGTCCACCTCGATGCCTCACTTTGAGACTATGAAACCCAAGAGTTTTCTAGATGTGACACCAAATACGCACTTCTTGGGATTTAGTCTGAATTTATGTTCCATGAGGCGATCGAGGATCTTGCTTAAGTCATCGAGATGATCTGGGCAAAAGATATTTGGCCAACAAATCATCCATGTAATCTTCTAAAGTTTTATGCATGTGATCATGGAAGATAAATGTCATGGCACGTTGGTAGGTGGCACCAACATTTTTAAGGCCAAAGGGCATGACCTTATAACAACACATCCACCAAAGCATTGTGAACATCATTTTTAGTTGGTCCTCGAGATTAATATGAATCTGATTGTATCCCGAGAAACCATCCATGAGGGAAAGCATTTCGTAGCCCGTTGTAGCATCTACCAATGTGTCGATGCTAGGCATTGGAGCCTCGCATACTTGATTCATATCTTTACATACTATAGTTCTGTTAATACTATATGATCTGAATCCATTATTTTTACATATCTAAAGCACGAGGATACGAAAGCAAAAAGGAAATGCCAAGATGTGATGTAAACGAGACCAAACTTAACGCTAAATCCTACAAACTAAAAGCACGAAAGGAGAGAAAAAAAATGCATTAAAACAAGGTATAAAAGCAAATGTGGAGTACATCCCTTTTTACTAATATGCTTTAGAACCCAGTTACAATCCGTCTCCTCCATTTTTAGGGGCTAGGAGCGTTTAATATGTTCTTGTCACATCAACAGATGGTATTCCTTCTTTCGCATGCCCACATGTAGAATGGGTGGATCAAACATCGCCACCACTTGCGTTGATGAGTATTGACTCATTTATACTTCTCTAATGTCGATATCCTATGCTCAAGGAAATAAAAAATAGTCAGTAGCACCTGTAGATAAAATGAAACATGCAATCCCCAATCCTACGAGTAGTGCATGCAAAAAATGAATAAAACGATAACCAAATAGCATCAGAATGATCTAAAAATTTAAAAAAATCATGAGGAAATCACCAGGAGGGCATTGGAAATGTAACAATCAAAAAATTCACCACGAATTTCCAATCGCTCTCGGGTGGGACGATTAGACCTACAACAAAATGTCAAAAAGCAATGTCCCAAATGTCACATTCGAGAAGCTCAAAATCACCTGCAAGGTTGAGGTTAGGTAAAAAGGGATATTTTGGGACTACCCAGATGGTCGGATTTTTCCAATTTGGCCTCTATCATTAGGAATTTGATGATGCCACCTGCATGTTAGCAAAAGCAGGAAATGACAAAAACATGATCAAAACAACTCAAAATGATGTGAAATTTGAATGAAAACCTATCTAAGCAGCATAGAATCAGATTCAAAAATAATAGAAATGAAATATACCACATATTTCTAATCACTCCGGGGTGGGGCGATTAGGACTGTAGTAGTGCGGGGGGCGCCCGAGGGCATGATGCCCACCATTTGGGGCCCGGGTTTGTCACCAATACAATTGGGATGGGTCAAAAACCTCTTGTGGGGTGTTTTCGATAAATTTTGTAGCATGTTATGGCCAAATGTCGGGTTTATGTCCCAAATTTGCACTCCTAATAATCACCCAATGACCTCCCTTCCAAAAGAGATCAATGATGTGAAAGGCACAAATAAAAAATGTGTGAGGATATAAAATGGAAGCACTTCATTTCTCAAAATGCTCCTTCTCTATCTCTATTTGAGGTGAGAAGACTTGCCATTTTATAGACCTAACGGTCTCTTTGGATGAGCATGCAGAGGTGCCACTTGGCAATCATGCCTTCCTAGGAGGGAGAAGATTCCTCCATGATTAGGGGCTTCATGACTGCCCCTATAACTGCCTCTAGCGCTCAAAAATTCTCACTCACACTCCCATGCAAGGAAGGAAGAGTTAAGTGGTGGATCTGAGCTACCATTTGTCAAGATTTGACTTTTTGCCTATCAAACCTGCTATTCGCCCCACCCTAGAGCGAATACTGCTAATCATCCCTGGGTGGAACGAATACTAGTTTGTAATCATCCTTGGGTGGAACGAGTAGAGATCAGAGTGTTTGAAAGGTGCCAAATTGACCTTTGTCCTTCCAAAACTACTGTGTGAGTGGTTAGGACCACTTTTTAACCTCTAGGGGCTGCCTTGGGGGTTGTGTGTGTCAATGCGATCAGTTTTTGTAGTCACATAATCGAATTGGTGTTGTTTTGGTGTCTACAATATCATAGTGGTGTAGATGGTTATATGTTGTGAGTTGATCCCTATATTTTGTTTTCTTTGATTATTTAACTTTTCATTTATCTATATCACTAGCTTCTTGATGGTCCTCCTTGATTCATGATCTTTCTTATTATTCTTTTTTTTGTAAACTTCTAACTATGCTTCCTTGGATTTTTCTTATATTCATTCATTACTATATACATCTAATTATATTATTGTTTTTTCAACTTGTTTTATTTTAATAACTATTTTAATTTATAATATTTTTTAGGAATATTCTAAAATATTGATTCACCACAATTGTATGCTAAAAAGAAGAAATGACAATTAAAAAATAGCAAAAGAAAATAAAATAGAGAAATAAATAAATATTATAAGGAATTGTGGAAGGTGAGTTCCAATGGACACCCCAAAATATCATATTTTATTTATATTTATGATATAAATGGATCCTAAATGAGTAATATTTGTATTGATACCAAAACCCCAATGAGAGGTTAACCTCAAGCTGACATAAACTTAACCTTGAGGTTAATCTTAAAATAAAATAATAATAAATTAACTTTATAAGCAAGGTTATCCATAAATATGGATTAACCAATACTATTAAGGATGAACTATGAAAGGGACTTGTAGGATTACATAAATGATGAATACCAATAGGATTACATAATTTTACACCTACATGCTATATTTTTATTTCTCATAAGCACTTATTTACACTTTTGGACTTACCCTAAAAAAAATTAGATTATACAAATTTGGAAAATAAATTATTTTTATTTCTCACTAGATCTTTGTGAACTCAAGGAAAACTGATGTTATTTGCAATACATGATCAAAAGGGTTACAAGAGGGTACCCTTTTATGAAAATACCTTCAAAGGTAACAAAATTAATATTTTTGAGGTGAAAACCCATTCTTCAACTAAGAGATCAACAACACCACATCAGTATTCCAAAAGATCCTCATGTTGAGTGGGCTTATAGCTCGTGTGCCACTATTAATCCAACCTATCCTCTACACTTGTGGGACCTACAAAACAGGGTTAAAATATTTGGGGGTCTACCTTGATCAAATTTCTGGATAAATTTGAGATAACTTTTATGCATAACTGGTTGAGCCTTTGGGAAGGCTTTTGGGACAAAATTTCTGGGCAGATTTGAGAAAACGTTTGTGCATGATTTTTTGAGACTTTTTTGAAGGCTTTGAGAATAGATTTGGGATAGCATTTGAGCAGGATTTTTTGAGCCTTTTGTAAAGGATTTGACTACAGATTTGGGACAACATTTGAGCAGGATTGTTTGAGCCTTGTCAGAAGGCATTGAGGTAGATTTTTGAGTAGTAAAAGAGACATGATAGAAATAGAAAATACATCAACATCGATTTCTTAGCTAATCAGATCAACGGATAGCCTAGTTGAGTAGATCAATGCAAAGCCTAGATGAGAAGATCATTGGATAGCCTATCTGAGTATATTAGTGGATAGCCTAGTTGAGTAGATTAGTGGAGAGCCTAGCTGAGCAGATCAGTGGAGAGCCTAGCTGAGCAGATAAGTGGAACCCACCTAAGTAGATCAGGACAACCTAGCTTTGAGAAGATCAAAGTAATCATTTGTATTGGGAGAAGGATCCCTATTTCTTTATGAAGTATTATAATGAGAATATCTTATGGACTACCCCACATTTTGGGAACCATGTTAAATCTTGTGTCTCATTTATGTGTGATGATTTGTGCACTTGCTTACTATTGCTATCTATGTTATTAATGCACATTGCTATATTTGGTTATTGCAATTGAGGACACTAATTGATATTGGTTTGGAAAAAGTAAAAAGTGGGAGCTAAACTATTCACCCCCCCTCTTAGTATAAGCTTGTATTCTTCAATTGGTATTAGAGTGAGTTCCTTCGAAAAGGCTAACAGCTTGAGGCCAGATTCTACAAGAACACAAATGGCTTCATAGAATGGATCATCTACAAGTAAGGCTCCACTATTTGACAGTAACAAGTATGCTTTTTCAATCATGAGAATGAATAACTATTTGATATCACAAGGATATGAGGTATGGAAGATGATTGTAAAAGAGTATAAGGTTGAAGGTGATCCTTAGATAGATAATACTATCAGAAAATTGGTTGAGATCAACGCAAAGGCAATGAATTATATTCTGAGTGGGCTATGTGAGATATATTTTGCAAAGTTCATGGTATGTAATTCAGCTAATGAAATGTGGACAAAGTTGTAGAATACCTATGAAGGAGATTCCAATTTAAAGTTGGTAAAACTACAAACTCATAGAAAATTATTTGAAGAACTGAAAATGGAAGATTATGAAGATATTACAAATTTATTGCTTCAAGTTGATGAGATTGCTAACACCATGAGATGCCTAGGATTTGAGATGAAAGAATCATATGTTAATCAAAATGTTTTGAGATCACTTTCTATGAAGTATGATGCAATGGTTTCAACAATAGAAGAAACAATGGATATTGACAAGCTAATGATGGAAGAACTACAAGGAACTCTCATAGCTTATGATATGAGGATAGATAAGAATCAGACTCCAATGAAAGAAATTGTATTTAAGGCTTCAGAGAAAAATATGGGAAAGATCTAGAGATAGATAGAAATTTAGATAATTATGAGGAAGGTAACTTCATCAAAAGGAAAAATTACACAAGGAATTATAGGGATATGAAGAAAGTCAAATGCTACAAGTGTGGTGATTATGGTCACTATGCAAATAAATGTCCACATGAAGAAAATAGTGATGATGAAAAATAGGGCCATAGAAGAAAATAAGAAGGAAATATTAAGCATGACAAAGATGATAGGTACAAGAAAAGCAAGCATGAGAAGAAGACAATTTTTCATAAGACAAAAAACTTTCTACATTGAAGAAGCAAATGATAGCTCAGATCACAATGATAGAGACAATTCATATGATGAAAAGTAAAAAAATCTATTATTAGGAATAGAAGGTGAAATAGAAAAATGCTTTGTGTGTGGTCAAAGAGATCACATATAAGGATATTGCAATGGCTTCAGTGATAGTGAAGATGAAATGACACATCAAGGAAACAGGCATGGTCAAAGAATTCCTGAGAGTTTGTTTGCTATAGAATATTATAATGATCTCAGTGACAGTAAATATGAAGAAGTATCACTTTTGGTAAAAGAAAAATAAGATGATGATCCAAGAAAATAAAAATCAGAAGTCAAAAGGCTAAAAGAAGAAATTAGGAATCTTGAAAACAAGATTCAAACATATGTCAAAATCAGAGAAGAACTACTTCATACAATCAATGATCTAAGAGATGAGGTTCAATATGCAAAAATGATAGAGGAAAGGATGAATGTAGAACTAAGGGTAATGATGGTAATACATGACACATTAGACGAAAAGGTTAAAAAAGTAGTGGAAACATATTTTAAGGTTGTATCTCATTTCTAAGAAAAGTCACACTCAAAAGGAAAGGAAGTTCTAAAATATGAAAGCAAGGAAGAACCTAAGATTCATGAAGAAAGTTCCAAATATCTTATGGCTCCAAATATCTAGTTTGGATCTTGTTTTGAGATAGGTGAATCAATTTCAAGAGGCAAAGAAATTCTTGAAGAATAAATTAAGAAGTTAAGGAAGAAGATTTGGATACCACAAAGAAGGATCAAGGATACAATGCACAAGTCAAATATGATCACAAGGATAAAGGTCAAGAAAGGTATGAGGAACCAAGGGCTTTTCAAGGACATTGTTTTTCTTGTAATGGATTTGGACACAGGGCTATACATTGTAGGGTCTATGGATCAAAGAAAAAGTTTGATTTCACTAGAAGGATCTTCAAAGGAAGAAGATATGGCTTTCAGGGACATTGCTTCTTATGCAACAGGATTGGTCATAGAGATTCTTAGTGCATTGGAAATGATCAATATGGTTTTTATTATAGAGCTACACAATTCAGAGGTCATGGTCAAAATGATTATGAAAATAGAACTTCACAATACAGGGTTCAGGAAAGGAATGGATATGGAAATGGTTTCAAGAAAGAATTCAGGACATGGGCACCATCCAAAGGCTACAATATCAAGTGCTTTAATTGCAATAACTTTGGAAATATTGCAAGATGGTGTAGTACTCAATTCCAAATAGGTTCAAGGCAAGAAGGTCAAACAGGTTCAAGGCAAGAAGGTCAAATAGGTTCAAGACAAGAAGATCAAGTAATTTATCAAGAAAAGGAGACCAAAAATATGTGGAAGGAAGTTGAAAAAGGAAAGGAATAATGTAATATGGGAGTAAATGTACTCCCACCCCAAAATTAATCACCTCAAGAGAGAATGTGGTTGGGGGCTAAGCTTAAGAGTCATATATTTTAGCCCCATAGGTGTCCCTTTTTCCATTGATGTCAAAGGGGGAGATATTTGAGCAAGGGAGAGAGCATTGAGTTAAGGGGAGTAGCCCCAAAAGAGAACATTGAGATAGGGGGAGCAGCCTCCATAGAGAGTATTTACTTAGGGGGAGGAACTTTGATTTTTAGAAATGGATTTTGCAATGACTATGGTTATTTGCATTAGATGTGTTGCCATCAATGACAAAGGGGGAGATTATTGGCAATTTGAGTTATTTTATGTTGTCATTGATGTCACATGGATCACATTGAGTTTTGGTGGCAAAAGCACTTCATAAATAATCATTTGTGATATTTTTTAGAGTATGGATATTTACAGGGTTTTGTGGCACAAGAGGCATATAATATTTAATTTTTTAAATATTATATTAATGGATTTTATTAAAACGAATGGTAAAATTTTTTATTAAAACCAATGGTAAGGATTTTTATTAAAACTAAAGGAAAGATTTTTTATTAAAACCATTGGAAAGAGTTTTTAATTAAAACAACTATGCTAAGACTTCTCCAAATTATGATGGATGAAAATATTTCCCAATAAAACCTAGGTGCAAAAAATTTCATGGCCAAATTCAAAAGAATGAAGGAGATATCCCAATTCAAAGTTAAGAGGTGAATTATTAAATTTTTATTTAATAATTATAAGGTCTAAAGTTGAATTACATTATCCGCCAATGTGCAAAGGTTGGGGAGATTAATAAATATTCACCGATGTCATTCGAAGGCATGGAGGTACATATAAATATAAGATAAAAAACATTGATTATTTAAGACTTGACATAGCGCATGAGAGAGAGTCATCAAAAGGGGAGCAGCGAAGAAAGAACGATAAATAAATTTCGATTTGAGAGCAAGGTCAAGTAAATAGCATGGGAAAGTGACATCACGTAGGATCCTATAGTGCAGTTGGTAGTGCATGAAATTTTCACAAGGCAGGTTCGTTGTTTGAATCCCGCTAGGGGCAAAGTGTTTTGCTAAGGAAGGCAACTTAAGTTTTTCAGATTTGAGCGCAGGTTAAATTTGGGTGTTTGGTATTAAAATCTCAATGTGGGATACTGAGCGTTTCATAACGGTAAGCGAAAGGAATAGAATTTGACTCTTGCGAAGGTGTGAAGAAGCATTTATTTTGGCAATGTATTTTGGCAAAGACAATTTCTAAGGTTACGAAGGCAACAAATTTCATCTAAAGGTATTTATCTCTAGCGCATGGTAATATTTATTATTACCAATGTTTTGATGCAAAAAAATTATTTCTATGATAACTATGGAGTCCTAAGGAGTTTAGGGAAATACATTCTTGTTGTATGAGTTAATGTGCTTAGGGAGTTATAAGGTGTAGAATTAAATATTTTTTATTGTTGTGTCTGATTAGGTAGATATAAGGTGTGAAAATAAATATTTGTGATTGTTGTGTGTGGAGTTATAAGGTGTGGAATTAAAAATAAAAGCATAGGTGCTTGTTGTATATTTTAATGAAATTAGGGAGTCATAAGGTTGAAAAGTGTTGAACTTGTTATATGTCCTAGTGCATGATTTAATTATGAAATTAAACTAGGAACTTGAGACCTAGTTAATTGCTACCTTGAGTTAGAAGACATGCACATGAGTTAGGATTTGAAGTTGAAGATAAATTTCTTGATTATGTGCCTTAGCTATTGAGAGGAAGTGGATGGATTAGAAAATCAATTTTATGGATAAAATTTATACTTGAGTTCCATAATTGCTTTAGTGGATTTCATTGAGAGTATTGCCATTATTGAGGAGGTTTTTGCTATTGCTTTTAGGATATTATTATTGGTTACTTGTTGAGTACATTGCCACTATTTGAGACCATTGAGGAGATCATTTTATAGTCACTTGTGGATACATTTGCATTTCATTTGAGGAGATAATTGTTGGCTATTTGAGAGCTCTTTGCTTGAGGGAGTTGTGCTTGTTTCTTGAGAGCTTATTGACATTGCATGAGGAAGATATTATTGAGAACTTATTGCTATCAATTGTGGAGATTTTCCTTGGTTGGTTGGAGTCCTAATTGTTATTGCTTGGAGAGGTTTCCATTTGAGAGATCATTTGTCATCCATTTGAGAGTACCTTGTTGAGCATTGTTGTCATCCATTTGAGAGTACATTATTGAGCATTGTTGTCATCCATTTGAGAGTACATTATTGAGCATTGTTGTCATCCATTTGAGAGATTATTTGTCATACATTTTTGAGATCATTGTTGTCATCCATTGAAGAGTACATTGCCATTCATTGTTAAGCACATTATTGAGTATTGTCATCATTCATTTTTTATTCATTTTTAAGTTCATCATTGAGCCTTACCTTCGTTGATTTGTGGTTGATATTTGAGTGCTAATTGAGAGTCATTGGTTGAGCCTTTGGGAAGGCTTTTGGGATAAAATTTCTAGATAGATTTTGTGCATGATTGGTTGAGTCTTTGGAAAGGCTTTTGGGATAGAATTTTTGGACATATTTGAGATAGCTTTTATGCATGATTGGTTGAGCCTTTGGGAAGGCTTTTGGGATAGAATTTCTGGATAGATTTGAGACAACTTTTGTGCATGATTGTTTGAGCCTTTTGTGAAGGATTTGAGAATATATTTGGGACAGTATTTGAGCAGGATTGTTTGAGCCTTTTGTGAAGGCTTTGAGGACAGATTTGGGAAAATGTTTGAGAAGGATTGTTTGAGTCTTTTGAGAAGGCATTGAGGTAAATTTGTGAGCAGTGAAAAAGACATGACAGAAAAAGAAAATATATCAACACCAGTTGCCTAGTTTAGCAGATCAATGGATAGCCTAGCTGAGTAGATAAGTGGAAATCCTAGCTGAGTATAATAGTGGATAGCCTAGCTAAGAAGATCAATGGATAGCCTAGTTTATCAGATCAGTGGAGATCCTAGCTGAGTAGATTAGTGGAGAGCCTAGTTGAGCAGATCATTGGAGCCCACTAGAGTAGATTAGGACAGCCTAGCTTTGAGTAGATCAAAGTAATAATTTTTATTGGGATAAGGATCCATATTTCTTTGTGAAGTATTATAAGGATAATATCTTGTAGACTACCCCACATTGGGGGAACCACGTTAAATCTTGTGTCTCAATTATGTGTGATGATTTGTGCACTTGCTAAATATTGTTATCTATGTTATTAATGCACACTGCTATATTTTGTTATTGCAATTGAGGACACTAATTGATACTGGTTTGGAAAGAAAGTAAAAATTGGGTGTTATACTGCTCACCCCCCCTCTCAGTATAAGCTTGTGTTATTCACCAACCATTTATTTTTTAAGAAAATACTATGTGGTAATTATCCCACACGAATCCTGTTGATGTGTTCTACACTATTTTTAAATTGTCAGGTGGACTTAGGAAGGTGACTACCTTCAAGCGGTCACTCCTTCAACCTTTTGCCTCACACCAACCACCACGTAACCACCAATATATATCCACCATGTAACCCATATCAGTTTGCATGTCTCTATCTCAGTTTGCATATCTCTATCTTGGTTTGTGTATTAGTCAAGTCTCTGTCTAGTTTTGGTGTCTCCCTATGGCCTTCCACCTCTGACTATGTCAAGCGTTATCTATTTCAGGCATCCACTATCCACTCACTTGATTTCCTCGGCCTTCGCACCACTATCTACTACGTTAGAGTCTAGATTTTGTGCATCCTATATGATGCATCATTGTTGCGTCAAGATCGGGTGGGTATATCATGTTTCCTATTGTTGTGCTCACCACTTCATCTAATATTCTTACCAAGAACTTATATTAGAGAGGATATGGGGAATTTGGAATAGTTAAAACAAAAATACCTTACCCAATCGCCAATTAACTGTTGCCTCCTTGCATAACCATAACTTTGGTACCATGAATAATATTGAGATGCAATCAGGTAACATTGGCATTGAAATGTGTGTTGAATAAATACAATCCTAAGGTGGTTAGTGAACCACCTAGAACTACCCATCAACTACTTGGAGAAGCGCAATGTACTTATTTTACAATAATGTAATACACATATATTTTTGCTAATAGATAGATCATGGTTTGAGATATTTGAGGAAAGGAAGGTAAGCCAATGATAATTGCTAACAATCAAACCTACCAAGTCCAAGGTGAAGGAGATATTTCTATAAATCTTTGATATGACAAATGTCATATTGAGAAGGTACTCTATGTTCCTGGATTGGCTAACAATTTATTGTCCATTCCTTAGATCTTCGATAGATACATGAATGTTTTTTTTCATATTGATGAGGGTAGAAAGAGACGTTTCATCACCAACAAAGTAAATCATTTAGCAATAGGACCATACAAGCATGGGTTGTTTATATTATATGTTGTTTCCATGCCTCATGTTTCCATGGCAGCGACTACAAAGGAGGCTACTTCTCTTTGGCACAAGAGATATGGACATCTGAGTTACCCGGAGAGAAGATCTAATTTAGAGAAAAACATAGTCCCATGCAACTCATCCAACAATTCATCCACAACTTGGATAGGAAACATATCCTTAATGGTGAGCTTATTGAGCTCAAAAAAATCAATATATAATCACCATAAACCATATTTCTTTCTCACTAATAATATAGGTGAAGAGTATGAGTTATTACTAGGGTGAATGACACTAGCTTTTAACAATTCCTACACTAGCTTCTCGATCTCTGACTTAAGGGTATGAGGATAGCGGTATAGAATAATGTTAGATGATACATCCACAAGGGCTAATGGAATGGTATGATGATAGCATTATAGCCTAATGTTAGGTGAATGACATCGTGGTAATATAATTGGTTCAGTAAAAATTGCATTATGATTTGTCAAAATAAGTTGCAAATCATCAAGAATTTGATCCACTGTGGTAGTAGGAGGCTAGTTTGTAAATATATATGCAATGACCCCATGAGATAATTTTCTTAGCAAATTATCCATATGACTAGAAATAATAATCTAAAGAGACCTCGCTTTTGAACCATGAAGGGTGTATGAATATCCATTCTATGAAAACTATATACAAAGTTCTACAAAGTTCCATGATATGGTACCCAAGGTACCTAACCACCAAGTCCCTAACACAATATCACATCCCCCTAATTAAAGGAAAAGCATATATATATATGACCTCAATTTCCTCAATTTTCAATTTGACATTACAACATTTACCTATGCAAGGTAAGGTCCCTCCATTTATCACCATGACTTCAAATGAATTGTATGTTCTTATGTAACAATTGGTCTTCCTGTCAATTTGAGGATCAATAAATTTGTGTGTTATACATTAATAAATAACTATTGTTAGGTATTGGTATTTGAATAAACCCATAACTTTCATGTTCTGTAGAGTAGTAATCCTTGCAAGAGTGTGGACCAAATTTTTTTCTTGGGGTTCTTCATGTGTGACATCATTGTGAGGTTGTTTGTTAGTTGTGTTGTCTTCATAATTATTATGGTCACTACTAGTGGGGTCCTCTACATATATTAAAAACAACTTTTGTTGGGTACACCTATGCCCCATAACATATTTTTCATCACAATTATAACACAACCCTTGGGCTAACCATACATTTCCTCGATGGTCAAGTTTTTTGAGGGAATAAATTTATTTTCATGATTGCTTGTGAACTTGGGAGGAGAGAATTTGGTTGGTCAAAATTTAGATGTCTTTCTTTGAGATTCAAATTTGGATTCAACCAACCATGATAGGCTTATGGTCTCCATAATTGTTTTTGGATTAAACATATTAACCTTTTCTTGAAGATCATTCCTTAAGCCAATGATGAAAAAACTCATAGAAAACCCTTCTTTTTCAAATTGGACCTAGTAGTCTTGAACTATAGAAGTTTGATGCAACTTGGTTAATGCTCCTTGGAAATAATCATACACATTAGGGCCAAAGTAGGTAAGTAGTTGTGATTCAAAATCTTCCCAAGGAGGGTGAGTAATAGTTTATCAAAACCATTGGTACCACTACAAAGCTTCTGATTCAATATTTAAAGAAGCTATCTTGATCCAATAAAAATTAGAAACATTGTCAAGTTGGAAGAATTGATCAACACCACATAACCATACCTCTACATATTTCCCATTGAACTTTAGAAAGTATAATTTAGGCATCTTGAATATGGGATCATAGTCAAAGTTAAGGTGAAGACTATCATGTTCCTTATGGGCTCTTTTTTCTTACCCTATCTGTTCAGTGTCATAATACTAAAAAACTCGAGGACTAGGTTGAATCTTGGACTCAACCTCTAGAATTTGTTCATGGATTTTATTTTTGTGTGAAATGTACTTTTTTCTAAAATTTTGATATCTATTGTCTTGAAGAATGAATTGGAGTTATTTTTTTATGGTATCCAATGTTATGGCTTATTCCATATTTTCCTAGTGTCCACAAGTACCAGTAGCTATTTTGGTTTGTTTTGGATGACTACCAATGACTTACTAAAAATAGAAGTGTGATTTTAGGGGTTATTATTTTATTAAAAAGTCCAAAAAAGTTCTTGGGTGTTGTATATCTAAATGATAATATTGGAAAGACAATCACAATGAGATATATCCCACAATACTGGATTTTTCTTTACTTTTATTTTGATGATTTTACTTGTGAGGTTGGTTTTCCCTCTAGAGATGGGGTTCAAAAGTTGGGTGCTAAGTCAACTATATATACCCTGTATGTTCTAACTACTGAAAACTCCTATCAATATCCTATCTCTATCCTTGTCACCAGTACTATCACTACTAACAATGTTTCATCACTAACTCAAGGATTATTTGTACTATGTAGTTATTGACATTGTCTACTCTATTTTTATCACTAATAACCCTATAATACTAACTTTTATAGATGATTGTTACTACCACTATTGATGTGACTATTGTGGCTACTAACCTAATTATTTATATAACTGACTAAAATATTTTTTGACTATCATAGCCACTTGTATACTCTGTCATAACTATTTGGTGCATGCAATTTATTTTCATGATATGGAAGTCTTTCTTTGTATGCTCACTTTGTGGGAAAAAATACAAGTTTGAAAAAATAGAGAGGCTTTTTTTTCTTTGATAAAACTAGGGTACGCTAGGTAGAGGAGTATGTAATACCCATAGGCATTTTGTTATATCATAGTTATGAAAAATAGTTCTCATGCAAATATTTTATGCCACTACCTAAGGAAGATATTATACATACCCTTTAGCACACTATATACCTCTCTGAAAATATGGGAGGGTAATCTTCTGAGATGTTATACCATGAACTATGGATAGTACAAGGTCAAAAAACTTCCTACTAGATAAAAGTTTGTTTAACCCTAGATGGTATCCCTATATACCTAGAGATATGTGGGAGCTCAAATCCATACATGGGTGTTTTCTAAGGCTTGGGTATTTGACCATGATCATCCCTCAATTCACTAGACAATTTATGGGCTATCCAACTTAGCCATTAATGATAACTTCTTCACAATATTTTAAAATCCTCAACACAGGGTTTCTAACATACTCAAATACTATGTAAATAAAGGGCCTATTTTTTTTTCTCTCTTTGTTTTATAAATAAAGATCAAACAAATAATGAAAATTACAATAAATTTATACCTAGGCAGAATGGATGGGCAAGAATTATCACAGTCATAGAAAAACATAGCTGTTAAGAGTGCTTTGATACCACTTGTTAAGAACTTACTATTAAAAATAAGCTCACTCACACAAAATACTATAAATAAATAGAAATGCATCAAATAACAAGATAACACTATGTAGAAAGTAATTATAAAATTGAAACAATCTCACAAATAACTTAGTATTGTGGGTCTATTTGAGGGGGCAACCTCCTTATAATTTTCATTAAATTACAAAAAATACATTCGTACATAGCTTCATCATTTTTAAATAAAATACTTCATGCAAACGTAACCCTAAGCTCTATAGTTGGTTTACATGGAAAATGCCACTTGATCTAGAATATTCTACCAAACATCAATTACACTCTTCATAATGGTTACATGAAAAACGACACAAAAAATGGTCTTTAACAACAATTTTAAATTACCCTTAAAGATATTTACATGTAATTATTTATCCATCATAAAAATTCCACGACATACGATGGTGGCTAAAAACTACCTCAAAAAACTACCCTCTTAGTGTCTAAGAGGGCAGTTTAAAACTACCCTCTCAAGGTCTAAGAGGGCAGTTTAAAATTGTCCACTCAGGACTATGATGGTGGTTGCAATCCACCTTCTTAGGGTTATGACCTCTTAAGTCTAAGAGGGTGGTTTATAACCACCCTCTTAGACCCTAAGAGGGTGGTTTTAAACTGCCCTCTTAGGTCATCCTAATATGGCAATTTTAAGCTATCATCTTAGGGTGACCTACGAGGGTAGTTTAATACCACCCTCTTAGGGTCTCACCTAAAAAAATATAAAGGATGCAAGAAAAGAAAAACCAAGCTTTTCTAGATTTGGAAAGGTATCAAAAGATATTTATATGATTACAATTTATCAAGATCAACATTAATTAAATGATCCCATAGTGAGCAATACATCGTGGCTTATATGCCCAGATCATAATTTTAAAATAAAGAATTACTATAAAGATTCAATGCTCCTTTGTAAAATATTGCTATTGTCTAGGCCATTGCAAGATGAACATATTGAATCTTATATTGAGCCATGGTATTGATTTTATTATGGGATCAAGTGGCTCTTATTGAGGTGATATGATGACAATGCATTATGATTTTACTTATTTCCAAGCAAACATAAAAACAATTTATGAATGCACACAACAATGTTTTTCATAGTCCTTCACAATATCAAGCTTTGCATAATATTTCATAGAGTGAAGTCACAACAAGAATGCATACAAAAAATCTCTTATAGTCCTTCAAAGTCCTAATTATAACACAATAGGCTTACATAGTGTTTTATAGAATAAAATGCACATAGTAAGATTTTTAAAATCTCATGAGTGGATGAATGTATGACAACATACCAACCTTTGTATGCACATGACCAATAACAATACTTCACTATATATGAATAAATTTTTCCCTATAAAATGAATACAACCATTCATTCTTATAAATAAATATTCATGATAGTACTTTATGAGGTAGCATACATTCATAATCTAAAGCTTTGCATAATGTTTCATAGAGTGAAGGCACATCATGAATGCATATAGAAAAGCTCTTATAGTCCTCGACAGTCCCTATGATAACATATCAGACTTGTATAATATTTCATAGAATGAAATGCATATAGCAAGTTTTCTAGAATATAATGGGTGGATGAATGTATGACAACACAACAAGCTTTGTATGCACACGGTCAATAACAATACTTCACTATAAATCAATAATTATTTCCCTATGAAATGAATACAACCATTCATCCTTATAAATAAATATACATGGTAGTACTTTATGAGGTGGTATACCTTCACAATATCAAGTTTTGCATAATTTTTCATAGAGTGAAGGCACAACATGAATGCATACTGTAGACACCAAAATCAAGCCACTTGTCCTCCATCGATGATTTTCCACCATCCCCATTTATTATCATTTTTTACCATTATTCATATTTATATTATATATTTAAATATAATATTTTATATTATATTTTAATATATGTTTAATAAATATATATTTATAAAGTGGATTATTCTTAGAATTTTGATCTCATTTAATCTCATTTGTCCATTTATCTTAATCCATGCCACATCCTAGATTAATTGTCTACCCTTAGATATGCTTTAATCAAAAACCACATGATTAGTGTTGTTGAAACCCTAAAGTATGCCCTAGGTTGGATTATAAATAGGAGCCATTTTGATGTCTCAACCTCTAAGTTTTTGAAGTGATTGAGCCCTTGGAAGTTCTCTAAATACCCTAAGTGCCTTAGAGTCCCAAATAAGCATTTAGTACCCTAACCCTACTCCATCCACCATTTCTCCATCACCTCGCTTGCCACCATAAATGTTGCATCCCTCACCCTCATCAGATCTAATTTTGTAGATCTAATATTAAATCTTGAGTGCCTTGATGCTCTCCTCAAAACTCTTGATATCCCTACTAATCTCTTTCGATATCCTGAGCACCCTGCTATTTTTCATCGATATCTCAAACACCTTGCTACTCTTTGTAGATCTCCCGAGCACCCTACTGCTCTCTACATACCTCCCAAGTGCCCGACTGTGCTCTTGAATATTCAGTGGATATTTTAGAGCCCTATTCTAATCATGATCAAGATACTCAGGTGTCACTAGGGCACACCCTCACCATCGACCTACAAAAGATCCATCCATCAGTAAACAACAAGTAATATCAAGGTAAATCCATATTATTTTGTTATATTTCATATTGTCAAATTTTGTTCACATTTACATTGTTACAACTAGGTTTTTTAGTTGTGATTTTTGAGGGCTCACACAATGGAGCCCTCATTATTATTACTAACTATGTGGTGTTTCTATGTGTAAAAGTTTGATAGTATATCAGGAGCATTGGATAGATGATTAAGCTAGAGTGGCCCGATATTGGATATGCAAAAGCCCATTCAACCTTGTTGGGAGCAAATATGTAATTGAAGATACCATCATTTTTTATGGCTAGGGTTTCAAAGAACCCTAGAAAAATTTGTAAAATATGTATCAAATAGGATTCTTGAATCCATTATTGTAACAAAAAAATTTCTAGGCTCCACCCTATTTAATACAAATCTCATTTTTTGTGCAGTATTTGGTTCATTTGGATTATGTTCTTTAGATTTGTTTGGTGTTGCATTTTTTGCTCTACAAATAGTATAGTTGGTGATCCTATAGAATACCTTTTCCTCCACTACCCTTATCAAATGGAACTCTATCCATAGAAGACACCTATCTTCCCTATTATAGCTAGAGATATATATCCTCAAATTTGTACTAAACACAGTCCTTCGGTCTAGCACAAATATATCCTCAATATTTGTCTCTGGTCTGACACAAACCTATCATAAAATATGCACCAAACTCTATCCTCGAATCTCTATCTTTGGTCTAGCACAAACCTATCCTCAAATTTGCACCAAAATCTATCCTCGAATCTATACTAAACACAGTCCTTCAATCTAGTGCAAATTTATCCTCAATATCTATCTTCAAGCCTTAAATCAAAGCTTGACTTAATCTCAAATCAAGTCTACTGGATCTACCCCAAACCTTAACTCAAGGTTTGAACAAATCATTCAATCAAATCTACTTTAAAATATTCTCAAAAACTTATCTCAAACATACCTTGTAAGCTTCCACAAAAGGTCACACCAATCTATCCTCAAGTCCTCTCTAGGACTTATCCAATCTGCTTAGTAATTTCTCACAAGAACTTATTCAAATTTGCTCTCAATCTGTATTGTAAGATTTCATAAAAGCTTACCCAAATTTTTCCATAAGTCTTCTCAAATACTTACCTCAAATATGATCAACAATTCCACACTAGAACTTGTCCAATCTCATAGAAACATAAAGAGAATTGTTGGAGACTCAATATGCTCTATACTCATCACAATGCTCAATTACTTTCAATCACTCTTTTAGAAACATACAGATAATTGTTAGATACTCAATATGCTTCACATTCACCTCAATGCTCAATCATTTTTAGTCACTCTCTCAAAAACATACAAATAATTGTTAGAGACTCAATATGCTTCACAATCACCTCAATACTCAATTACTGTCAATCACTCTTTCAAAATAATACAGAGAATTGTTATAGACTCAATATGCTTTAAAATCACCTCAATGTTCAATCACTTCTTCAAATTAATTCAAAATATAGAATAGTTTGTTTTATAGAACTTTAACAATCACTTCACACATCCACTTGACTAGACTCAACCAACTCTACTCAACCAATCAATCAATGAAACAATCCTTGCTTACAAACCCTAGTCCAAGCATATGAAGATTAACTCAAAATATTTTCAACAATGCTTATCAACCAATCTCACATAACAATGATACTCATGTTCTTTTCAAACCCTAGTTCAAGTTCTTCACACAACCAATGGCTTCAACAACAATGCTTATGAAACAAGGTTTTAATGACAACTCTTTATTCCAGAAAATCCTTGAAGCATTAACTCAACACACTCAATAAGGAGACCTACTTAAGTCCTTTTCACTTCAAACTTGTTTTCCAAAAATCCAACCAATCAAATCAACTATGGAAGAATGTGCCCATACCTTTTTATTGATGATGAAGGAACCTCAAAAATCTGCCACAACCACAAAAATTTCTTTTCCAAGCTCAAAGAAGTTATAAGATGATAAACTCTCTCAAAGATACAATGTAAATATAAAAAATTACATACACATTATTACTCCATATTAAAGAAATCATCCATCAACAATAGTTGACCAAACACACCTTACTCTTCTCAATATTGTAATAATTGATTAAGTCACTTTACCAAATATATACAATAAATCATTTTGCCACCATGATTTTAATAAAAACCCTTTATCTTGCCACCATGGTTTTAACAAAAACCCTTTATTTTTGCCTCACATAATATAAGAATAATATTATGATGTATTTTCAATCAACCTCTTGCATTATTTCTTTTGACATTTTGACATCAACTGTAGCCTATTCCTTGACATCAATGACAACTTCATTCCTTGACATCAATTACAAATTTGACTCAAAATTTCCAACAATATCCCCCTTTGTCATTGATGGTAACCCAAATTATTTTTACTAAAAACTCAACCTTTTCTTTGTTCTACTCCCCCTGGTACATTGCTCCCCCTGAATCAATACTCTCTTCAAATCTCTCCTCTTTACTCAAATACCAAATCTCTCCCCCTTACTCAAATATTTCCCCCTTTGACATCAATGGCAAATTATCACCTTTGAGGCTTGAGGCTAATAATGAGTTTCTTATCTTAGCCCCTCCCCCACCTCCTCTTGAGGTGGTTAATTATAGAGTGGGAGTATTTCAACTTCTAGAAAGCATTGTTCTTTACCTTTATCCTCTTTTCTTATTATATGATCCTTCTAATTCCTTTGACTGTTCCTTTCCATGTTCATGTTCCCGGCCATATCCATATTCTTGTTCTTGTTCCTATTCCTATTCTTGTTCATCTTCATATCCTTGTTCATATTCCTATTCCTTTTCATATCCATATCCCTTTTCATGTTCATGTTCCTATTCTTGTTCATACTTGATTCTATAATCTCTACTCTACACCACTTTCTTGTGTGTCCATAATTATTTTACTTATAACACTTACTGTTATTATTACTTGGAGTTGCATATGTCTTAGGATTTATCCTAATGAAACCATATCATTTTTTGTCATGAACCCTAAAATCCATTTCCTTGTGACCAAACTAATTACATGAGTAGCAATACCCATGGAAAAGCTATATGATTCTAAAATTTCCATTTTCATGTCTTTCATGTATTCTACACTATGAAGCCATGTGTCCAAACATCTGATATGAGAAACACCTTCCATTGAAATTTCCTTGTCTTGACCTCATCGGTATCTTAGTCTCTCTTTACCTATTTTGATTGCTATTCCATATGTTTCTTCTTTGTGCATTATTCCTGTCCTTGTTGAACTTTTTGTTGTCCAGCTGATCCTTATATGTCTCACTTTCTCTTACATTGTCCTCTTCTGAAGCTTTTTATTCTGAAGTTTCTTCTCCTTCAAAACTTGAGGTTGACTTCTCTTCCTATTTCTTTTGCTCCTGTTCAAATCCAAGACCTCTCTTGATTTATATAGCCTTTTGTATCTTCATGAACTTATCTAAGTTCTTTGAGTTGTTTTTGAACCCTTAAAGCTTGAATTTGGAGTTTTTGACTTCCATATTTAATGAAGCTACCTCTTGTTCTAGTTTTTTGCATTCTAGAACCTTAGATTCTAACTTATCCTTGAACTTATTTGTCTTATCTTTTGATTTGTCTAGATCCTCTATAAGTATTTTTCTCTCTTCATCACATTCTTGAAACTAAAACTCAATTTTAGAGTTTTGCTTTCTTACCTTCTTTACTGTATCAAGAGCATAAATAAGTTCTCCCTTGAGATCATATTCTTTTTTATAGGATTCTTATATTTATTTGCCTTTGTCCATGTCTTAATTTTATTTTGACTTGTCTTCTATAGGATCACTTTCTTCTTTCTCTAGATCCATTAGAATATTTTCTTCTGGTCTTTCAAGTGTATTTTCATATTCATCATCACTAAAATTAAAACTATTTCTTGTACAACTATCTTCAAGATGTCCAAAGTTACAACATCTAAAATACTTGAGAATCATTGTTGAACTTAGTACGACACTAAGAGGGGGGGTGAATCAGTGTAGCATTTCAAAAACTTAAGTCTACAACTCTTAATCTAAAATAATGAAAACTTAAAACCAGAAACAACAAGCATAACAAGAGAGCATCACACAACACAATATTTTAACGAGGTTCACCAATATGGCTACTCCTCAAAAAGAATGACTGCTTGGACTACCATCCAAATCCAGCCCCTTGCAAAGCACCAACTTTACAATCATTTATCATCACCCACTGGAAGGAGCAACAACCCCTTATTTATCTACATCAATAGAAAGGAGCACCAACCCCTGATTTACCAGCACCTACTGGAAGGAAAACCAACCCCTAATGCCAAGATGCAACCTGGAATTCAATTCTAAATGTAAATGTTTGACAGGAAAATACCTTCATTTTCACAAGACCCTGACTGGTCTAAAGCTTACTCGATCTCTCTCACTTATTCATAAGACACAAGCATCTGTTGTATTGCTACAACCAAACTCAGCAATTGACTTAGAATAATTCGACGACTCTTTGCTCACTCTGTGCACTTTGCCACCTCTGCATTCACTCTGTGCTCTTCACCATATCTCACCGCTTCTACGCTATCTGTGCTCTTACGATCGCATATCGCACACATCGATACTCGCACAGATCGACACTTCAATTCTTCAAATAGCCCTCCTTTTATACAAGAATTTTCATGATGAAAACTCTCATCTTAGTCGACTATAAACCCTACTCTTCATCGGTTGTAAACCCTAATTATCATCAACTATAAAACCTAAACTTTGTCGGCTGTCATCGGTCTTTGTTGGCTTCACCATCTGACTTTGTAGCTTCTTTTGTTACTGTTGCCATGAAAACACAACATGTCATGATATCGTGACACTTCCACCTTTGTACGCTTCGTCTTGGCTTTTGTCACGATATCGTGACACTTCTCTCTTCGTAGACTTCACATTTTTCTTTTGTCATGATATCGTGATACTTTCAGCCTTTGTAGACTTCATCTGTTCTTTTTTCGCGATATCGTGACACTTCTGCCTTCATAGACTTTGTCTTCGCTTTTGTCGTGAAATTGTGACACTTTCTATTTTTGTACCTAGCATTTTGTTTTTATTGCAAAATCATAACACTTTTGCCTTTGTCGACTTCCTTTCTACTCTTGTCCTGAAATCGCAATGCTTCTATCATTGAAGACTTGCTTTCTGATCTTGTCACAAATCGCAACGCTTCTATTGTTGAAGACTTGCTTTCTGATCTTGTCACAAAATCATGAAAGTTCTGCTTTCAAAGACTTGCTCTCTGCTTTTGTCATGAAATCACAACACTTCTTCTATTGAAGTCTTGCTTTCTATTTCTGTCACGAAATCGTGACACTTCTTCTATTGAAGTCTTGCTTTCTATTTCTATCACAAATCATGACAACTTTCTGCATCTGTACGCTTTCTTTGCAAGAAAAATCGTGACGCTTTTAGCTATCGTACGCTTTCTTTGCATCCCATCATGAAATTGCAATGCTTTCAGCTTCTGTATGCTTTCTTTGTAACCTGTTGTGAAATCATGATGCTATCAGCTTTCATACGCTTTCTTTTCTGCCTGTCATGAAATCATGACACTTTATGTATCCATACGCTTTCTCATCAACCTATCGTGAAATCATGACATTTCTCACTTCGAACTCTTTCCTCTACTGCATGTCACAAAATCATGATAGTTCTTACTTCGAACTCTTTCTTCTATTGCATGTCATGAAATCACAATAGTTCTTACTTCAAACTCTTTCTTCTACTACATGTCATGAAATCACAACAGTTCTTACTTCGAACTTTTTCTTTTGCTGCATGTCGCGAAATCATGACAGTTCTCACTTGGAACATTTTCATCTGTAGCATGTCACAAAATCGTGACAGTTCTCACTTCGAACTCTACAACATGTCACGAAATTGTGACAATTCTCACTTCAAACTCTACTGACATGTCACAAAATTGTGACACTTTTCATTTTACTTTCTCTCTCCTCAAACTTGTCGTGAAATCATGACACTTTATCTTTCTTTCTCTTTCTCTTCTGGCTTGTCATGAAATTGTGACACTTTACACTTTACTTTCTCTCTCCTTGAATTTGTCATGAAATCACGACACTTTATATTTTCCTTGCACTCTTCTCTTCTTCGGATCACGAAAACCCGACATGTCGTGATATCACGACACTTTTTCTTGCAAGCCCTTTTCTCTTCGAACCTATCATGAAATTGTGACACTTTTTCGTCCGTACTGTCTCTCTTGCAAATTGTTGTGAAATCGTGACACTTTTCTTTGCGAGCTCCTTCTCCCTGAAACATGTCATGAAATCATGACAGTTTTCTTTGCTTGCACCTTCTCTCTGAACATGTCATGAAATCATGATAGTTTTTCCCTTTGCCTTCTTTGCTTCCAACTTGTCACAAAATCGTGACAGTTTTTCTACTTGGCTTCTTTACTTCCAACATGTCGTGAAATCGCGACAGTTTTTTTGCTTGCCTTCTTTTCTTCCAACATGTCGCGAAATCTTGACAGTTTTTCTACTTGCCTTCTTTTCTTCCAACATGTCATGAAATCGCGATAGTATTTCCTGATTCTTCTCTCTCTTCTAACATGTCAGGAAATCGTGACAATTTTTCTTGCCTGTTGTATATGTCACGATATCGCGACACCTTTCGTACTTGTATTTTTCTTTGATCTTTTGCAAATGGGCCACTATGGTCTTCTTGGAAACTCACTGTCACATGAGTCTCCTTGGGATTGGACTGAAATCATGCTACCATGCATACTATGCTCAGGGTGCCTGTTTCAAGCATATATCTTCAACTTACAAACCCATTGGGGATCATCACCAAGTTGGGAACCATCTGGTTGCTCAATATAAACCTGTTCTACAAGTTTCCCATTCAAAAATGCTAATTTCACATCTATCAACAAAATTGACAAGTGACTCACACTTGTACCAGCTTTTGTCCAGCATTGTATCAAAACTGTAATTTTACTGTCAACTTTGTGCAAGCATCAAACATAGTATCACAACACCAACCAGATCCCCTTTTACATTTTCAGCTTGGTCTATGTTTTTTGCAGTCATTGCTAGTCACACCATACAGTTAATTGTTCGAATCAGAAAACAATATTTTGTTAACCACTTCACGGCCAACTATAGTGCACCTTACTCAAACTCATACTTCTTGACCTCGGATAGGTATGATTCACAAAGCAAAGTTGCCCATATTGATGAGCTAAACATGAATCAATGATCAAACTTCAATATTTTTCACCACAGTGTCAAAATAGATCTCACAATATTCATATCAAAGTGTAGTTCAAATACCCACTGCTTTTATCGAAATACATATATACGGCTAGAGCAACAATATTTTATTAACCAACTTATCTGAACTGTTATAATCCTTAACTTTGGACAGAGGTAGTAAGAACCATCACCAGTACAACATAGACATATAGCAATACCACCAATAATGAGAACTCTCAATTTAATCACCACCCTTTACGACACTTCCACAAACTACATGAACTGAAAACATACTTCGAAAACTATACGCCAACTCCCCCTAACCACTTGCTTTTCATCCTCAGAAACCCAAAAAAATACATAGGAGCATTAAAATAAAACATTAAGATTGCTCCCCCTGAGGATGTGCTACCTGGAGTTGCTTAGTGCAGTAGAGGAGCAGTCTCCTTCAGTTCAAGGAGACACAATTTCCTCTCTTCTTTCTTTCTCCAGAATTTCTTGACCATGGCCTTAGGTTTTTCAATTGCTTCCTTGTTTTGCACTTTTTTGTGAACTCAAACACTTCTCCTGTGAGGTTGTCTCTTATGCATCTTTGAAGAATGATTATTTTCCTTTCTTTCATGCACATGATTTATTCCTTGTCTATATTGCATTCTTTGCGTTTGATGAAATCTACTGTTTTGCCTTAGATTAGATACAGAAGTGTTTGGAAAAAACCTTACTATGTGCCCATGACCATTGCATTGAAAATATTGTACATAGTGTTCACTCAGATACGCAGATGTATTTATACCAGCATAACTCTTTGATTTATTATTCAATCCACAATAAGTTGCCTTGTGACCATACTGGTTGCATCTAAAACAATAGCCATTAAAAGTATTAGTATGAATAGAGTGAGAGTGATAGAACATCTTTTGTTGTGGCTACTTTGCTATAGATCTCCTTTGATATTTTCTTTCTTTTGAAGATTCAGCTTCAAACTTTTCTTGCTTCGATCCTTCAACAGTGAACTTCTTCTCTGCAGAGTTGGAAGATGAAGGTTGTTCAGCTTCATATCCAAGACCATGCTTATCCGTGGAGCTCCTTTGTTGTTTTATCATTTTATCTAGCAACTTTGTGCTCTTCTCAAATTTGAGATTTGTATTGGCCTCTCCTAGTTGTTTCTTCAATAAAAAAATCTCTTCCTCTTGTTTGCAGCAACCAATTTCTTTCTCATTGATCTTTGACCTGAGAGTTTCTTCAATCCTTTTGAAATCTTCCACCTGCACTTTCAAACTGGTTATTATTTCATTTGCATCCTAAAGCTTTCTTGAGATTTCCTTATTCCTTTTTCTTTCTATCTTCAATTCATCCAGAGCTGCAATTAGTTTCTCTTTTAAATTTATTTCTGCATCAATTTATTCTTCATCACATTTATGTTCCTTTTTTGTTTCTCTTTTAGAATCATCCTCTAGGACTTCATTAACTTTCAACATATATACCTCTATGTTTTCATCATTATTCAACTTTAAAGCTTCGACCTAAGCTTGATGTGTTTGTAACTTGACCTCCTTGATCTCATTGTTTCCTTCATAAATACTCCTTAGTTTGTCCCATATTTCTTTTGCTATTTTACAACTCTTGATTTTTACTAGTTCACTGTCTACTAATCCGCACCTGATAGCATTCCTTGCTTTTGAGTCATTTTCAAATAGATTCTTACTGGCAGCATCGGTTGGAGGAGTGATGGGTATTGTGCATTCATTGATTACTGAATCCCAGACATAGTATCCCAAAGCACAAAGATATGCCTACATCCTGATTCTCCAGGTCATGTAATTTGTTCCATCAAACAAAGGTGCTTTGTTTTATAAAAAACCTTCAACCTATTTGTAGACACCAAAACAGCACCAATCCGATTATGTGACAACAAACACTGATCGCACTAACACACACAGCCCCCAGGGCAGCCCTCAGAGGTTAAACAGTGGTTCTAACCACTCACACAACATTTTTGCAAGTCAGAAACCAATTTGGCACCTTTTAGACACTTTATTGCTTATTCGTCCCACCCAGGGACGAGTGCAGGTTTTACTCGTCCTACCCAGGGACGAGTTCTGACTGATACTCGTCTCACCCAGGGACGATTACCAGTGCTCGCTTTGGGGTGGGACGAACGCCTAGTTTGACCGACAAAAAGTCAAATATTGGCATGTAACAACTCAGAACTGCTACTTAGCTTTTCCTGCATGACATAGGAGTGCGAGTGAGTTCTTTTGACAACTCATATCTGCCAATTGACGTTTCCTTCACTGCATGGGAATGAGAGTGAGCTTTTTAGGACAACTCAGATTTTCCACTTAGCTATTCCTTCATTGCATGGGAGTGCAAGTGAGCTTTTCTAAAACACACAAAGACATGCACAGAGACAGTTAAGACTCCCTTGATCAAGAAGAAGTCTTATTTTCAGGCAAAAAACATTCATGCAAAGAAACACTTTTGCATGTTAATTCAAAGAGACCTCTTGGGTCTATAAAATGGTGAGTTTCCTCACCCAAAAGATATACCGAGCAGGAGCATTTTGAGTGATGAAGTGCTGCTAATTCATTTACTTGCGATTTGTGTTTTCAACATCCATAATCTCTTAATCAAAAGAGAGGTTATTGGGTGACTTGTGAAGGCACGAATCAAGAACCAACACCCCATTCTTTTGACCACAATATTCTACCAATTTGCCGACAACACATCACATCAGGTTTCGGACCCATCCTAAGTGGATTGGTGTCGAAGCAAAGTTTCATCAGCAGGTGGTTTGCCTTCGGGCACCCCCCCGCTTTATTTATTTTATAGTATTTAGCTAGTTTCATGTTTATGCTTTTGTCAAGTTTTCAGTTCATTTAGATTCATTTTAGCCATAGTTAGATTTATCTTTTATTTTTCATACACAGGTGCTACTGATTCTTTGTTTGTTTCTTTGAACGCATATTTGCAGCATTGGAGGAGTAGCAAGGAATCGACCTTTATCAATGCAAGCAATGAAAACATTTTGGTTCGCCCATTTTATATGTGGGCACGCGAAAGAAGGAATTCTAAAACAAGTTGTAGAGATCAATATCTAACGCTCCTATCCCCTAAAAAGGAAGGAGACGCATTGTAACATGAATTGAAAAGAATATCAATAAAAAAAATGCCATAGTTTATATCGCTTTTATATCTTGTGTTCGTTCATTTGTGTTCTTTCCTTTTATTACAATTTTGTTTAGTTTATCCTTTTTATTTTTGGAAACTCGTGTTTTCAATGGCGATCACGATGGCCACCTCACCGGTGAGGTACACCAGTTAGTTCACACCATGCAGAACATGGCTCTAGAGGCCCCTCCGTGAGGGGCACTCCAACCCATACAGTCATAGAACATGGTTCTAGAGGTGCCTCAAGGAGTGGCTCTCCAAGTCAGGCCTTCAATAGATGAGACTTTAGAACCCCCTCTCTAAGGGGAACTCATGAGCAACAAGAATCTTTTCAAGAAAACAACTTATATATACCACCTGGTCTAAGCACAAGGCCTCCTTTGGAAGTTCATTTTGGGTGGCCTAGTGCAATGTGTACTGCTATGGAACAACAAAGGGTCCAAAAGGAAGAACCACATTATTTTGTGGTTCCTAATTTACCCCCAATTAATGTCGAACATAGTAGACCATATCCAGAACAACAAGTTCTCCCAACAGGGCAAAACAATTATGCCTACACTTTTTATGCATATCACAGAGAGAGAGATGAGGATCACTACATTCCTCCAAGCCAGTATCCAGTGCCAAAATGATGCACGTCTGCACCTGCATTATATCCAGATCGCTTATTGAGACTAGAGTTTCAAGTCAATGCGGCCAACCTCGACAGAGGGAAGCAACATATAGGAGTCTCAAAGCACTATGATCGAAATAAATATGTAGGAGAGACATCTAGGCCTATTAAACAAGATACAATAGAACAAAATAACTTGGAATTTGCACAACTAGCTGCCCGCCAAGCACACATCACGCGGCTTAAGCAAGAACAACAAGAATTAGAACATTTGTGTTGCCTTGATCAAGAGCGCATTCAGCGTCAGACTGCTGAAAGGTTTCACAACCATGCACCTGAGAGGGCCCCAATCCCTCGCGCATAGCAATCTGAGATGTATGTGAGGCACAAACCCTTAGTGCGAGACAGGTCTCCATGACTTCAGCAAGCACTACCTCCAAGACCTCTTAGACCTGAGCGGGAGGCCATTCCCCATGACCATGATGGGCACCCTCCGCGGGCACCCGTCCATGTTTACAAGCCTAGGCCAAACACTCCTCCAGAAGATTATGAGGATTATTACCAAGAATAAGAGTGGGCTGAAATGCCCTATCAAGGCAGAAGGGATGCTACCCATTTATTCATTCAAAGGCCTCAAGTTCCTCGCAACCCACAGCGGGAACAAACTAAGAAGGAAGAAATTATATCCTCCAATGCCTACAAAGTGTTGTTAGAACGCTTAGAGAATATGGAACTTAAGACTGGTGGGCCTCAAAATCCTACCTTACGCCAACTTTGTAGTCATCCGATACATCCATCAGTGCTAGCACCTCCATACCCCGAACATTTCAAGTTGCCTCAATTGGCACTCTTTAAAGGGGATGAAGATGCTCAAGAACATGTGACTTGATTTTTGAGTCAGTGCTTTGGTATACAATACAATGATGCATTATTATTGATAACATTCATAACAACATTTGCAGGGTCTGCCTTATATTGGTTTACCCATCTACCAAAGCATAGCATCTATAACTTGGATCAACTAGTGGACGCGTTCCTAGAACATTTTGCTTTCAATACAAAGAAAAAGGCGTCACTCAGTGATCTAGCTAGCCTCAAACAGTATGAGGAGGATTCTTTGGTAGCATATGGGAATTGGTGGAGGACGGTGCTTTCAAAGTTGTCCTACCTCCCTCCTATGTTCGACTTAACTCAATTTTTTGCAAAGAGTTGTTTATGATCGATCTCTGTGCTATTGCAGCTATAGCAATACACCACTTTGGAAGAAGCTCTGGCACAAGCTAGATGTATTTAAGAGATCAAGATACAGGATGGTGAAATTGCCAAGCCTAAGAAAAAAGAGTGGAACAAGAGCACCAAAATAGGGAATACGCAACAAAAACCCGCCACGGTCAATCAAGTTGCTATTAATGCCCCTACGCCTACCCAAGCAACACAACCTTCAAAGGCTAACTATCAGGCGGTGCCTCACAATAATTATGAGAAAGATAACAAGAAGTAGGATCAAAATTAGCAGCGTTGCCCTAAGCGACAATTTACACCATACACTGAGTCTAGGGATTCCTTGTTTGACCGTTTGTCAACGGCAAACTTGATTAATTTGCCAGATATTCCAACAATTGATCCTAATGTGCCAAAGCCTAAAGGGTATAGAGAGGATATTTTCTATAGATTCCATAGAAGGAAAGGGCATGACCTTAATGTCTGTTGGATGTTTAAAGGTTTAGTGCAAGATCTCATTGATAATCACACATTGGTAGTGGATAATCCCATCGCACCCAACAACCAACAAATGGGTGTTTTCAAAGATCCTTTACCCACACATGATGCACAAACAAAACCTCTGCATGTCAACGAAGTGCAACAGAGTTACCCCATGGAGGGATATGTTGGGATGATTAGCATTGTGACAAGAAACAAGAGACACCCAGGAGTTGTCCCCACGACAACCACTAGGGAAGCTTCATCCATGTCACAACATCAACCAAATCCTACACAGTTGCCCCCACCTAGACTAGTGGCCATGATTTGAACTAGACTTACTCAAAGTCTATGGACCACATTGGCTAGGCTCTCCATTTATGAGCTTATTCAACAATCAGCACCCCATTGGGAAGCTCTTATGGAGATATTAAAGGCAATTGAATTGCAACCCCACGAAGTGGATTCGTTCAACAATTTTGTGGGGCATGTTAAACAGTGTACTAAACCAGTTATTACCTTTAGGGAAGATGAGCTAAAAATGGTTACTGGAGATGTAACGGATCCACCCCTGCACGTTATTGCGCGGGTCAACGGGACTCCATACAAACGGGTGTTGATAGACACTGGTTCGTCCAGTAACCTTATTACAACCACTACACTGAAACATTTGAAATTACCAGCCTCTCACATTGCACCTTCCACTTATACCCTTCGAGCATTTAATGATACGATATGCTCGACAGTTGGCACAATTGTCCCTGCCCATACAAGTGGGACAAAAGACCATTCATACGTTGTGCCACATTTTAGAAGGTGAGATGGCTTACAATATCTTGCTTGGGCGGCCTTGGATTCGGGATATGAAGTGTGTCCCTTCAATTGCTCATCAATGTTTGAAATATACATTTGAATGACAAGTACATGTGGTCCCTGTAGATTTTGAACCTTTTAAGTACTACAATTCAGTGCAAATCATGCCGCAGTCGACCCTTCCTTCAACGCACATGGATTTCCAGTTAAATCCATCTAAACGGGGTCCGACTAAGCAAGAATATTCATCACCAAATCAATCAAATTCTCAAGCGGGATCATCTTCTTCATCCAGTCCTCCCACAATGACGCCACCTATGGTGGCCACACCAACAGACAAAGGAAAGAAGCCCCTAGAAATGGAACCACCTTTAGTCTCCAACATCTCTACAGGAGAGACGCCTAATCAAATGGAAGTTGATACGCCTAGTTCACCCCACATGGAGTGGACTCAAGGAGAACTCCCATTCACTTCCCCTCAATCGCCAATGATTACTGTTGAGATGTCTAACACAGGCATGGGGGAGTACATAGTGCGCAATGTTATTGCAATGCCCACACTTCAGTCTATGCAAGACATGGGAAGACCTTGACTCCCCATAGGCTCCATGGTTCCTTTAGGCTACCCACCTAATCAGAAAAACTTTATTTTTTGGGGCCTCGATCATGGTATTGAACCTTCTCGAAAAGAAGAGGAAGATGAAGATCCCTTTGTGGAAGATGTCAACTATCTGGCTAACCCAGAATTCGCATTACGATATCTTAGCCAATGCAATTGGCATGGATACGGGTTAGGCCGGTATGAACAAAGAATGCGTGTTTTATGTCAAACAAGATACCAAATGCCTTATGAAAAGTCAGTAGTAGGGTTTAATCACCCTTTTCCCCTCGACATCTTGGTCGAAAACATGCAAGGCCTAGGGATAGGCAACAAGGATGGGTTGGCATCAGATCCATATGCCAATCCAAATACAACTTATACATTGGGGGATTATTTCCCATTGCAAACAAATAACCTTGTTGACCTCAACAACCCTTTCCCTACGGCCGAACAAGGAGAAACCTCATGGACTCACCCACAAGGGGAAGATGGAAAAGACCACGAAGGGTCTTCTGAAGATGAGTCGGAGTACGATCATTCGCATGAATATCAAATGAATGACGATCAGGGAAGCTTCTTGAGGATGTTCCCATTGAATGATCCCAGTGAGCATAGGTTACCTCAACAACAACAAAATCCTTTGGACATAGATGACATGTTTGAAAACTTACACATAGATCCAAGACCTAGGCGGCATTTCAACCTAGCATAGTTATAGCAATTACTACACCCGCCACTCCAAGAATACAACGAGCATATTTCACCTGGAGACCCTATCAAACCATCAGTACCTAGGGCAGACACTGTTTGCAAGTCTGTGCATAGGGCTGATCCTTTTGTGCCAGTGCCTACAGAGCCAGATCCAAAGCACCAAGAACATCCAGAATGTCAGAGTTGTCACATTTGCGATAATGGAGATTACAACCATTTCATCAACATGGTCTCCATTGACTTGACCACCCCCATCCATGATCCAGCCAATCCAACACGATTATTGCATCTAGACATAGAAGCTATTGATTGGGATCACGTTGACACACCACCATCTCCATCAGAGTATTGGCCTTGTGGTGGGATGTTTCATTTCACTCCAGGACAGACTCAGGATGTCTTCCATGCTGAAGAGGAACTTGACGTTCCTAATGATGATCTTAATTCAGCAAACGATATCCATCTGATCCCAATTCCACACCAGTTGGAAGACGGATCCCATATGTCAGTTGAAGCAATGACTAATGTAGACATCGGCACAGATCCAATGAATCCACGAATTCTCAAGCTGGGGGTAAGTCTTTCCCCTGAAGAGCATGCCGATTATGTTGCCCTTCTTAAGGAAAATAAGGAGGTTTTTGCATGGTCATACAAGGATATGCCGGGACTAGACCCACAGCTAGTCACGCACAATTTAACACTTGATCTGAAAATCAAGCCAGTCAAGCAAAAACTACGCAAGATGCATCCAACAGTGGCCTTAATGGTAAAATATGAGTTACAAAAGTTGTTGGATGCCCAATTTGTCATCTGTGTGGATTATCCACCATGGTTGTCTAACATGGTTCCTGTCAAGAAACCCAATGGGGGGATTCGCATATGCACTGATTTTCGAGATCTTAACAAAGCGAGTCCTAAGGATGATTTTCCCTTGCCGAGCATCAACGCATTGGTAGACGCTACAGTGGGCCATGAAATTCTTTCCCTTATGGATGGTTTCTCAGGATACAATCAGATTCATATTAATCCTGAGGATCAACTAAAAATGGCATTCACAATGCCTTGGGGGAAATTTTGCTATAAGGTCATGCCTTTTTGCCTTAAAAATGCCGGAGCTACCTACCAACGTGCCATGACGTACATCTTTCACGATTACATGCACAAAACTTTGGAAGATTACATGGATGATTTGTTGGCCAAATCTCTTTTGCGCCCATATCACATCGGTGACTTGAGTAAGGTCCTTGATCGCCTCATTGAGCATAAAGTCAGACTAAACCCCAAGAAGTGCATCTTTGGCGTCACCTCTGGAAAGCTCTTGGGTTTCATAGTATCTAAACGAGGAATTGAGGTTGATCCAAACAAAGTCAATGCAATCCTTGAAATGCGTCCCCCAACTACCATCAAGCAGCTCAGGAGTCTGTATGGAAATGTTGCATCGATCAAGCGCTTCATAGTGCAGTTATCTGACAAATGCCGACCCATGAATAAATTATTGCATAAGGGGGTCACATTTCATTGGGATGACGAGTGCCAGTTAGCCTTTGACAATATTAAATAGTACTTGGCTTCGCCACCAGTATTGGCACCACCCAGACCAGGAGTGTCATTCTATTTATACATCTCAGCCACTGAGGTGGCACTGGGTGCCATGTTGTCCCAAAAAAATGAACTTCAAAGAGAACAGGCTACATACTATCTTAGCCGCACCCTGGTCAGTTATGAACTTAACTATGCATATGTTGAAAAACTTTGCTTGGAAGTGGTGTTTGCTACCAAAAATCTATGCCACTACATGCTTAGTAATAAGACGTATGTTGTGTCTAAGGAGAATCCATTGCGATACATGATGAGTCGTACTTATCATAGTAGCCGCACGGCGAAATGGATCATGTTGTTGACGGAGTTTGACATAGATTTCATTGGACAAAAATCTATAAAAGGTCAAGTCATCACCGATCAACTAGCTGAGGCTCCTCTTGAATATGATCAGCCTCTGACTTTTGAACTACCTTATGATGGGGTCTTCCATGTTTCAAAGTTGCCAGATTCTGATGAGCCTGAGTCATAGGCTGACATAACCCTATTCTTCGATGGTTCTAAATGTGAGCAAGGGGGTGGTGCGGGAATTGTATTCTTCACTCCGCAAGGCGCTCCAATGCCCTTGTCATTTAAATTAGACTTCCTGTGCACCAAAAATAACGTAGAATACGAAGCCTTGCTCATAGGTCTTCAGACAACCATCACTATGAACATTAAACGATTAAACATCTTTGGTGATTCGTTGTTAATTTTCAATCAAGTAAAGGGGATATACCAATGTAAATGTCCAATTTTGAAGTCTTATAAAGCCCTTGTGGATAAATTCTTGGCACAACTTGAATGGTATGACATCGAGGCACTCCCTCGATCATCAAATCATTTTGCGGATACTATGGCCTCCTTGGGGTCACTTATTCCGCAAGACCCTTCTAGTGAAATGACAACCATTCAGGTTAAAACATTATCGCAATCTGCGATCGAGCGTGCAAGCTCTGATTTGATGCCAAGAATCCACATGATTCAGATTGAACCATCTCCAGATAAGTTCTCTTGAATTCGAGATTGTTTGATTCAAGCCAAATGGGGGTCCTTATTCTCCCCGACCCCTCTTACTAGCAACATCACGTTGTTTTTACAAGTTCTATCCTGCTCAGCTTTTGTTCGAGATAGACTACAAGAGGGATTGGTCGTTCATACTATCAAGGTTTCTGATCAGCAATACTGGTACACACCCATTCGGGATTACCTCAAGCTAGGTAATCTCCCACTTGGATTGACACAAGCCATGAAAAGATCATTCAAACAGAAAGTGGCAAAGCATGTCTTATTAGGAGACATTTTGTATCATCAAAATTATGAAGGAATCCTCCTTCGTTGTTTGGACTAGCAAGAGTCCGCTTGGGCGATCACCCAAGCTCACGATGGTACATGTGGTGGCCACTTCAGTGGTATGGCCATCACAAAGCGCATTCTTTGCATGGGTTATTATTGGCCATCTTTAGAGCGAGATTGTTGCGCAAATGTGAAGAAGTGCATGAAGTGTCAGCACCATGCTAATTTGACACATGTACCTTCTCAGGCCTTACAGCCGATTCAATCAGTTTGGCTTTTTTTGTAGTGGGGCTTTGATCTAATTGGAAAGATCTCCCCTGCATCGTCTGGTCGTCACATGTTTATTTTAACGGCCACAGAGTACTTTACCAAATGGGTGGAAGTAATTCCACTGACCACTATGACTGGAGCCCGCATTGCGGAGTTTATTTTGCATAACATCATATGTCATTTTGGTATTCCATCCAAAATAGTCTCGAATAATGGGATGCCATTCAAGAATAAATATGTGCGTGCTTTGACCACAAAGTACAAGATTCAGCATAGTTTTTCAACACCCTATTATCCGTAGGCAAATGGGCAAGCAGAGGCGTCCAACAAAACGCTAGTTGCCATTCTTAAAAAGACAGTTGCAGACAATCATAAAGACTAGCACATTCAGATCCTGCTTGTCCTATGGGCTTATCGCACCAGCATTCAGACGCCCACTGGGGCAACTCCATTTTTGCTGGTGTATGGCTCCGAGGCAGTCATGCCTTTTGAGTTGGAAATTCCTTCCCTGCGCATTTCGTTGCAAGAGTTCATCAATGATGACACTGCGCGGTAGGCCCGATTAGATCAACTGATGTTGCTCGACGAACGACGCGTTAATGCTCTCGAGCATTTACGTATCTATCAAGAGCGACTTAAGAAAGCATACAACATGAAAGTCCATCTTAGGGAATTTTAGGTTGGTGAATTGGTCTTAAAAGAGAACCAGCAGAATTCTAATTTGCCGTCCCATCTGTGAGACAAGTTTGTGGCAAATTGGTTAGGTCCTTACATCATTGACAGTAAAATAGGACCCAAAACATACCGGCTTGCCTCTCTTGAAGGAATCAAAGAAACATAACCCTTGAACATCATTCATTTGAGGTCATTCCACAGCTAGAGAGCCATGGTCCAACAAAAAGCTCCAAAGATTACCACAATCGCTTGGTCAACCCAAAATCTCCAAGGATTACCGCAATCGCTTGGTCAACCCAAAAGCTCCAAGGATTACCACAATCGCTTGGTCAACCCAAAAGCTCCAAGGATTACCACAATCGCTTGGTCAACCCAAAAGCTCCAAGGATTACCACAATCGCTTGGTCAACCCAAAAGCTCCAAGGATTATCACAATCGCTTGGTCAACCCAAAAAGCTCCAAGGATTATCATAATCACTTGGTCATCCCTAAAATCCCCAAAGGTATCTATAAACCCTTTGGTCAAACCAAAAGCTCCAAGCGTTACCATAATTGCTTGGTCAACATAAATATTCAAAAATAAACAAAAACAACATAAAAATAAAAATCACAAAAACAATTGCATTTCAATTCCATGCATTCTCATAAAATACAAAATCACAAAAACAATTGCATTTCAATTCCATACATTCTCAAAAAAAAAAAAAAAAACAAACAAAATCATGACAACATTTGCTTTTCCATTCCATGCATTCTCATAAAAATCAAAATACAAAAATATAGGTTCCATTAAACATTGCATCCATACATTGCATACTTCGCTAGGTCATACAAGTCAAAAGCACCATAGGCTGTCATTATTTGGCAATTCCATCATTTCCACCTCAAATCCATTTTCATAAATGCATACATCCATCATTTCACCCTTTTATTTTAGCATCGTCAGTTGTCGCCTAATGTATATAGGGTTTTCGTCATTTAGATGTTTATAAATTTCTAGCCAAAAACTGTACACAGTTAAGCATATTTTACATGGGAAAGTTTTACTTGGATCCCACCTTGGTACATAGCATCCCAACACAAATTAACATACATAAAATAATTCCTAAGTTGTGTGAAGGAAAGATGAAACCTGCACCGTAATCCCGGTTACCATAAGCGAAACGACTATCTTGCTTATCCCCCTGTGCAATTGACCCTAGAAATGCTGAGAGTTGGCAAAAGGACAAGCATCCTCCCTACCCAATTCCCCATGAATCCCAAGTTCTCAAAAGTTGCAAAAAAATCAAACATTTGCAAAATGTCAAAACACTAAAATTTGACATCCTACATTGCACACATCAAAAGGCACAAACAATAGTGATTCTCATCACTCCATATTCAAATCCCTTGCTCAAAAAAAAAAAAAAAAAAACAAGACGAGTACTATCATAAAAATAAACAGTGATTTTATCACTATAAAGAGCAAGTATCCCAATACAATTGAAGAAAAGAAGGGAGTCGAACTTGAATCCCTGGAATTCTTAGCATTTCGACAAGTCATGAGGCAAGCTTCAGTACCGGTTTGGTTTATAGCCTATCGGTCACTGGTGGTAAACCTCTCGCATGACGATATATCTATCAAATTAACTTATGTGCACATCAATGTTTGCATGTGGATGAGCTAGCTTATGGTATCTTAGATAACATCACAGATTAATTTGACTAAATACAATAAAGGAGTTAGTGGAGCTAATTAGGTGATCCTCAATACAGGTTCGGTTGAAAGCCCATCTGGCACTGGCGGTATCCTGATGAATAACACATAAACAAACTCAATTGCACACACAGGGATGTGAAATAACTTGGTTAAATTCAAGTCAGATTTAGACCTTGTTCAGAAGTCTTGTGAGATAAACGAACAGTCTTGGCTAGTTAGTTAAAAATATCTGCATCTCAGAAAAGCTTAGCTACATTTTCAAACAACCGATCCATTTCATTTCATACATCACCAAAAAAAAAAAAAAAATTGACAAAATCCAAAAACAAAGTTTTCACATGCACAAGCATTCCATAAATTAATCCCATTACTCTAGCAAGTCCAATCCAAATCTTGTACAGTCTATGGTGCATCGACAAACCATCAACAATTCATTTCATTCATTCCATAAGCATACATCATACCAAATAGAATCATCACATTCATAATCGCATATGCATACATCAATGTAAAAACATGCACATAACAATAAATCATGAACAATGTATAAACACCAAAAAGAATCATCTGTATATATGTATCATAACAAAAATTTCCCGCAGGCTACAATACACTGGTCCTCGGACCTCACTCCCATAAAAAAAAAACTCAAAAACCCCCAGCCTAGGGCGTCGGCCACCATGATCACACAGGATTGGTGCGACGAGAGCTACCCCCTACGGTATTCGTCCTCTGAGACCTCTCAAGGCGACTGCTCACCCCTACATCCCGACCACTCGCACTGCCCTCCTCTCATCGCCTACGTCGGGATGATGTTGACTGCTCCGTTTCGCTATCTCTTGTCCTGTATGATGAGCCACTGGCCGGAGGCTCTGGTATTCGCCCACCAAGGTGGATAATCTCAGCCTCCATCTCCGACTAATGTCACCCCCAATTTGCATCTCGTAGCCTCAACTCGGCCTCTCGTCTATGGTAGTACATGATGGCGTCATCACGGTGTGCTAGCTGCACCCGTAGGAGATCCCTCTCCCGTGCAGCATCCGTATCCCTCGCCTGTTGGTGAGCCACAGCCCCTGCGCTCCCTTGCCCTACCAACTGTGTTCACAGGCGATCCCTCTCCTGTGTCATCTCTGCAAGCTCTCCTGTCAGTCGCGCTACCTCAGCATGCAACCCTGCCTCTGTATCCCTCGACCCGACTGGCTGCATCGGCCTCTCTAGAGCATCGGCCTGCTCTGGAGCATCCTACATATCTAGCTGCTCCTCATCAAAGTCCTCTCCTACCTCTGCCACCTCCACCATATCCACATCAGCAGGAGCTCCCCAACCCTCTCTGTGCACTCATGGTGGTTGGATGATCCGGTAGCGCTTCGCATCAGAAATCTACCTCCTCCTCCCAAAGCTCCAAATTGCAATCGCTGAACAGTGCAAATGAGCCCAACCTGTCATTTTTGCCTATTTATAGTTTTTGCCTGCTGTCGATCGTCCCTGATCGAGACGAGCACTTTTCGGTGTGCTCGTCCCACCCCGGGATGAGTACAATGGTGGCGCCCTCGTCTCACCCCGGGACGAGTACCATCCTGGCACTCGTCCCCCCCCGGGACGATTAAAAAAAAAAAAAAAGAGAAAAATCAACAATAACCAAAACATAAAAATGACAAATGCCAACAAAACCAAAAAAAGGTCAAAACAGTCGGGGAACTGCTCGAGCATGCTTAGGGGTAAACCATCTAAAGGCACCCTTGCACAAGTCATCTTGGGTCAAGTGAGTCGTTGCTTTTCTCATGTCGGTCATTACCTCATCGATTCATCGCTTGAGGGGGTAGTCACACTTAGTTGCCAATCAACACCATTATACCCAGTCTGGGAAATGACACGCATTCAAAGGATCATTGCAAAATGCAATCGCGCCCCTGCTTGGGGCAACAAACAAGCAATCATCACAAACTGATCATATACTTGGCATTCGTGAATCATGAACTCAAGGTTCCCACAACAAAATGTTGTGCCCATTGCCTATTCATGACTGATCAATGTCTAAGTTCAAGTAATACCTCACCAAACCAGGTTAACGCTTGATTTAAGTTCCTTAGCTCGTCAGAAGCAAGGATTCAAGAATGCATGCCCTTTCCATACTTGGGGCATAAAGAGTTGGTTAGGTTACTGAGAAACCCTAATCATTAGTGCTTTGGTTATATTTTTTTGCTCAGCACTGCACCATGTGCAACGCTTCCCAAAAAGTGGCATCTATAGACACCAAAACAGCACCAATCTGATTATGTGACAAGCACTAATCGCACTAACACACACAGCCCCCAGGGCAGCCCTCAGAGGTTAAACAGTGGTTCTAACCACTCACACAATAGTTTTGCAAGTCAAAAACCAATTTGGCACCTTTTAGACACTTTATTGCTTATTTGTCCCACCCAGGGATGAGTGCAGGTTTTACTCGTCCTACCCAGGGACGAGTTTTGACTGATACTCGTCTCACCCAGGGACGATTACCAGCGCTCGCTTCGGGGTGGTATGAATGCCCGGTTTGACCGACAAAAAGTCAAATCTCGGCATGTAACAACTCAGAACTGCTACTTAGCTTTTCTTGCATGACATAGGAGTGCGAGTGAGTTCTTTTGACAACTCATATCTGCCAATTGATGTTTCCTTCACTGCATGGGAATGAGAGTGAGCTTTTTAGGAAAACTCAGATTTGCCACTTAGCTATTCCTTCATTGCATGGGAGTGCAAGTGAGCTTTTCTAAAACACACAAAGACATGCACAGAGACAGTTAAGAATCCCTTGATCAAGAAGAAGTCTTATTTTTAGGCAAAAAGCATTCATGCAAAGAAACACTTTTGCATGTTAATTCAAAGAGACCCCTTGGGTCTATAAAATGGTGAGTTTCCTCACCCAAAATATATATCGAGCAGGAGCATTTTGAGCGACGAAGTGCTGCTAATTCATTTACTTGCGATTTGTGTTTTCAACATCCATAATCTCTTAATCGAAAGAGAGGTTATTGGGTGACTTGTGAAGGCACGAATCAAGAACCAACACCCCATTCTTTTGACCACAATATTCTACCAATTTTTCGACAACACATCACATCAGGTTTCGGACCCATCCTAAGCGGATTGGTGTCGAAGCAAAGTTTCATCCGCGGGTGGTTTGCCTTCGGGCACCCCCCCGCTTTATTTCTTTTATAGTATTTAGCTAGTTTCATGTTTATGATTTTTTCAAGTTTTCAGTTCATTTAGATTCATTTTAGCCATAGTTATATTTATCTTTTATTTTTCATACACAGGTGCTACTGATTCTTTGTTTGTTTCTTTGAACGCAGATTTGCAGCATTGGAGGAGCAGCAAGGAATCGACCTTTATCAACGCAAGCGGCGACAATGTTTTGGTTCGCCCATTTTATATGTGGGCACGTGAAAGAAGGAATTCTGAAACAAGTTGTAGAGATCAATATCTAACGCTCCTATCCCCTAAAAAGGAAGGAGACACATTGTAACATGAATTGAAAATAATATCAATAAAAAAAGGTCGTAGTTTATATCGTTTTTATATCTTGTGTTCGTTCATTTGTGTTCTTTCCTTTTATTACAATTTTGTTTAGTTTATCCTTTTTATTTTTGAAATCTCGTGTTTTCACTATTCTTGTTAAATTTTCTCATCTACAAGAACTATAACTGACTGAGATGCCCTTTTGGAGGAAGATCTATTCTTCTTACCCATTGTGTACTAATCCAAGATCAACCCTAGCTGATTTAGCCTTTGAAGGGAACCTGGATCTTATACCAATTGTTGAACTTAGTACAACACTAAGAGGGGGGGTGAATTAGTGTAGCATTTCAAAAACTTAAGTCTACAACTCTTAATCTGAAATAATGAAAACTTAAAATCGAAAACAACAAGCATAACAAGAGAGCATCACACAACACAATATTTTAATGAGGTTCACCAATATGGCTACTCCTCAAAAATAATGACTGCTTAGACTACCATCCAAATCTAGCCCCTTGCAAAGCACCAACTTTACAATCATTTACCAGCACCCACTGGAAGGAGCAACAACCCCTTATTTATTTGCATCAACAGAAAGGAGCACCAACCCTTGATTTACTAGCACCTACTGGAAGGAGCACCAACCCCTGATGCCAAGCTGCAACTTGGACTTCAATTCTGAATGTAAATGTTTGATAGGAAAATACCTTCATTTTCACAAGACCCTAACTGGTCTAAAGCTTACTCAATCTCTCTCACTTGTTTGCAAGACACAGGCATCTGATGCACTACTACAACCAAACTCAGCAATTGACTTAGAATAATTTGATGACTCTTTGCTCACTCTACACATTTTGACACCTCTACATTCACTCTACACTCTTCGCCATCTCTCACTGCTTCTATGTTATCTGTGCTCTTACAGCCACATATCACACACATCGATACTTGCACAGATCGACCCTTCAATTCTTCAAATAGCCCTCCTTTTATACAAGAATTTTCATGATGAAAACCCTCATCTTAGTGGACTGTAAACCCTACTCTTCATCAGCTATAAACCCTAATTATCTTCGACTGTAAAACCTAAACTTCGTCGACTGTCATCGGTCTTCATCAGCTTCACCATCTGACTCTACAGCTTCTTTTGTTACTGTTGCCACGAAAACACATGTCACGATATCATGACACTTCCACCTCTGTACACTTCATCTTGGCTTTTGTCGTGATATCATGACACTTCTCTCTTTGTAGACTTTGCCTTTTTCTTTTGTCGTGATATCACGACACTTTTAGCCTTTGTAGACTTCATCTATTCTTTTGTTGCGATATCACGACACTTCTGCATTCATAGAATTCTTCTTCATTTTTTTTGCAAAATCGTGACACTTTATATTTCCATACCTAGCCTTTTGTTTTTGTCATGAAATCGCAACACTTATGCATTCATCGACTTAATTTCTGCTCTTGTCATGAAATCGCAACGCTTCTATCGTTGAAGACTTGCTTTATGATCTTGTTGCAAAATCGCAACACTTCTACCATTGAAGACTTGTTTTATGATCTTGTCACGAAATCGTGACAGTTCTTCTTCCAAAGACTTGCTCTCTGCTTTTGTCATGAAATCATGACACTTCTTCTGTTGAAGTCTTGCTTTCTGTTTCTATCATGAAATCATGACACTTCTTTTGTTGAAGTCTTGCTTTCTATTTTTGTCACGAAATCGCGACAACTTTTTGCATCCGTATGCTTTCTTTGCAACCCATTGTGAAATCATGATGCTTTCAGCTTTCGTACATTTTCTTTACATCCCGTCGTGATATCACAATGCTTTTAGCTTTTGTACGCTTTCTTTGCAACCCATCACAAAATTATGACACTATTAGGTTTTGTACGCTTTCTTTTCTGCTTGTCGCAAAATCGTGACACTTTCTGTATCCGTACGCTTTCTCATCAACCTATCACAAAATCATGACAGTTCTCACTTCGAACTCTTTCCTCTGCTACATGTCACAAAATCGTGACAGTTCTTACTTCAAACTCTTTCTTCTACTGCATGTCACAAAATTGCAACAGTTCTTACTTTGAACTCTTTCTTCTGCTGCATGTCACAAAATCATGACAGTTCTTACTTTGAACTCTTTCTTTTGCTGCATGTCACGAAATCGTGACAGTTCTCACTTGGAACATTTTCATCTGCAGCATGTCACGAAATCATGACAGTTCTCACTTTGAACTCTGTAGCATGTCGTGAAATCGTGACAGTTCTCACTTCAAACTCTACAGCATGTCACAAAATCATGACACTTTTCATTTTACTTTCTCTCTCCTCGAACTTGTCGTGAAATCATGACACTTTATCTTTCTTTCTCTTTCTCTTCTGGCTTGTCGTGAAATCGTGACACTTTACACTTTACTTTCTCTCTCCTCAAATTTGTCATGAAATCACAACACTTTATCTTTTCCTTGCACTCTTCTCTTCTTCGGATCACGAAAACCTGACATGTCGTGATATCGTGACACTTTTCTTGCAAGCCCTTTTCTCTTTGAACCTGTCGTGAAATCGTGACACTTTTCATCCGTACTGTCTCTCTTGCAAATTGTCACGAAATCGTGACACTTTTCTTTGCGAGCTCCTTCTCCCTGAAACATGTCGTGAAATCGTGACAGTTTTCTTTGCTTGCACCTTCTCTCTGAACATGTCATGAAATCGCAACAGTTTTTCCCTTTGCCTTCTTTGCTTCCAACTTGTCACGAAATCGTGACAGTTTTTCTACTTGGCTTCTTTGCTTCCAACATGTCACGAAATCGTGACAGTTTTTTTGCTTGCCTTATTTTCTTCCAACATGTCACGAAATCGTGACAGTTTTTCTACTTGCCTTCTTTTCTTCCAAGATGTTGCAAAATCGTGACAGTTTTTCCTGCTTTTTCTCTCTCTTCTAACATGTCACGAAATCAAGACAATTTTTCTTGCTTGTTGTATATGTCACGATATCATTACACTTTTCTTACTTGTCTTTTTATTTTATCTTTTGCAAATGGGCCACTATGGTCTTCTTGGAAACTCACTGTCCATACTCTAAATAACCTTAGAACTCCTGTCCTTTGCATCTGAATGGCTTTTGAACTGCCTTTCCACTGCATCATTAGATCTAATTGACTGTGTTGACAATAATGACAATACTCCTGCTACACCTTGCTCAACAATTATTGGTGATATTTTCTTGACTTTTTTTTCTTCAATCATAAATAGGACTTCATCTTTATCATTATCTAAAAAATTGTTATCACTATCACTTGAGTACTTACTTGCCTTATCTACAAGTATCTCCTCTTTTGCCTTTGGAAAAACTTCTTTCTTTGTCTACTTTGTCCATCCTTGCTTTTCTTTTGATGCTTGTATCTTTTTTATTCGCTTTTTCTATGATCTTGATTTTCTTCATCATTGTTATTATTAGTTTCTTGAAAATCAGTTGCATAATGACCATACTTTCCACAATTGAAACATCTAATAAATTTTGCATCTCTAGATCTCTTTGAATCCTTATTCTTTCTACCATAATTAGCTTCTTCATCACAGGATGACTCATTGCTTTATTTTGACTTCTTACCATTTGTCTTCTTGATTGATTTGAAGTTTGCTTCCTTTTGGAGATTAGGTTATTTTTTGCTCATCTAAAAAGTTGTAAGAATACCAAGAAACATATCTCTTATCAAAGAATCACCATACTTTGATCCTTCTATAGAAGAAATATTTTTACTAAATATTTTTGGAAGAGATCTTAATACCTTATCACAAACATTCAATTCTTTAACCTTAAGTCCATGTTCTTGCATAGCATTAACAACCTCATTGACTTAAAGTAGATAAGTCCTAATGTTTTCCTCATGCTTCATTATTAACTCTTCAAATTGTCCTTTGAGATTTCATATATTTTCTTTCTTGACACCTTTATCTCCTTCATATATACTTTGCAGTATATCCCATATTCCTTTTGCATCCTGACAATGCATAACTTTTATGGAATCTATTCTATGTAAATCTCTTAAAATTGTATTCATTGATTTTTAATTGTAATTTTGTAGAAGCTTACATTTCTTATATGTAGGTGGATCAACTTGTGGTATGTATCCATTTTCAACTACTTCCCAAATCTCATTGCCAAGTGCCATAAGGTATTTCTTCATTCTCATACTCCAATATATATAATCACTTCCATCAAATACTGGTGCTGAATCTTTTGGTGATCCATTCTTAGAATCCATTGTGTTCTTGTAAGCTTTTCCTTCAAGCTTTTAAACTCTTATAAAGGAACCCACTCTGATACCAATTGAAAAAAACAAGCTTATACTGAGAGGAGGGTGAAAAGTATAAGATCACTTTTTACTTTTCTTTCCCAATCAATATTATGCAATGTATAGCTAGCAATATCAATAGCAGTAATCAAATAAATGTACAAATCACCACACACAATAAAGACACCAAAATTTACATGGTTCACCCATTGTGGGCTACTCTATGGAGAAAAATTTTCACTAAAAATTTTCTCAATCAATATCTTGGGAATCCTTTCCTTATTACAATGTTTATGGATCTCTATCCAAAGGAGACACAAATCCCCTAATAAAATTTTATGGATCTCTATCCACAGGATACACCAATCTCCTAACTCTACTCTGGATGGTGATCCTCTCATTTGCCTCCACTACCCTTAGAAAATGGAACTCTATCCATAGAAGACACTTATCTTCCATGCTTTGGCTGGAGATCTTTGTCCTCAACTCTATCACCTTCAAAGATCTATCTCAAATTTGTACTAAACAAATTCCTTTATTCTAGCACAAATTTTTTCTCAATCTTTGTCTCTGGTCTGGCACAAATTTGTCTTCAAATATACACTAAAATCTATCCTTAAATCTTCATCTTTGGTCTGACATAAACCTGTCATCAAATCTACACCAAAATCTATCCTCAAATTTGTACTAAACACAATCCTTTAGTCTAGAACAAATTTGTTCTTAATATCTATTTTCAATCATTAACTTAAAGCTTGACTCAATCTCAAATCAACTCTACTAGATCTACCTCAAACCTTAACTCAAAGTTTGAATAAATCAATCAATCAACTTTGCTTTCTAATATTCTCAAAGACTTATCTCAAATATGCCTTGTAATCTTCCACAAAATCTCACACCAATATGTCCTCAAGTCCTCTCTAGGACTTGTCCAATCTACTCAATAAGTTATCATAAGAACTTATCCAAATCTACTCTCAATATATTGTAATATTTTATAAAAGCTTACCAAAATTTGTCCACAAGTCTTCTCAAAGCATTGCCTCAAATATGCTCAACAAGTCCACACTAGAACTTGTCCAATCTCATAGAAACATAAAAAGAATTTTTAGAGACTCAATATGCTCTATACTCATCACAATGCTCAATTACTTTCAATCACCCTTTTAGAAACATACAGAGAATTTTTAGAGACTCAAAATGCTTCACATTCATGTCAATGCTAAATCACTTTCAATCACTCTCTCAGAATCATATAGATAATTGTTAGAGACTCAATATGCTTCACAATCACCTCAATGCTCAATCACTTTCAATAACTCTTTCAAAAACATATAGAGAATGGTTAGAGACTCAATATGCTTCACAATCACCTCAATGTTCAATCACTTCCTCAAATCAATTCATAATATAGAATAGTTTATTTTATAGAACTTGAACAATCACTTCACACATCCACTTGACTAGGCTCAACCAACTCTACTCAACCAATCACTCAATGAAACAATCCTTGCTTACAAATCCTAGTCCAAGCATATGAACCTTCACTCAAAATGTTTCCAACAATGCTTATCAACCAATATCACATAAAAATGATACTCATGTTCTTTTCAAACCCTAGTTCAAGTTCTTTATACAACCAATAGCTTCAACAACAATGCTTATGAAATAAGGTTTTAACAACAACTCTTTATTCCATAAAAACCTTGAAGCATTAACTCAACACAATATATAAGGAGACCTACTTAAGTCCTTTTCACTCCAAACTTGTTATCCAAAAAACCAACCAATCAACTCAACTATGGAAGAATGTGACCATACCCTTTTCTTTATGATGAAGGAACCTCAAAAATCTCCCACAACCACAAACACTTCTTTTCCAATCTCAAAGAATTTATAAGATGATAAAATCTCTCAAAGATACAATGTAAATATCAAAACTTACATACACCTTATTGCTCGATATTAAAGAAATCATCCATCAATAATAGTTGATCAAACACACCTTAATCTTCTCAATATTGCAATAATTGATTAAGTCACTTTACCAAATATATGCAATAAATCAATTTTTAATTCCCTAAGGTAAAAACAATATTACCCTAGTAAATTTCCATTTACCACTTAGGTAAATATTATAACCAATTTACCCTTTATCTCTCCCTAGCTTTAGCAAAGCAAAGAATAATTTTTATTTCTATTAACAACCCTTATCTCTCCATAACCTTAGCAACTTAATTAAAAATTAAATCAAAAATATAAAAACCTTTTATATCTCCCACTCTACATTTCACGGGATTTGATCTTGCACTCTCTCCCTTGCTAGCACCTTGGTCGTGACTTGCTATCTGTGTGAGCCAAGCACTCATGTTCCCACTAAAAGTATAGAAGACACTTTAATATTTCATTGAATACTTTAGAGCCCTTGGCCACCTTCTCCTCTTGCCACATAGCATGTTTGATGCACTCCCTTCTTATTGAATGCACGAGCCTTTTTGTTCGATTCTCCTTGGAACTTTCTCCATGAATCTTGGCATGATTTTTGACATGGAAATAATCAGAGGAAATTCAAATACTTGGTTTGAACTTAGGTAAAATTTTAAATACCTTTCATCTTCCAAATATTGCATGTCGGTGGTGTATTAAACTTGGACGTCGGTGCCTTTATAATATGCATAATTAATTTATAAATCATTTAAATTCTATTTAGAATTTAAATTTTATAAATTAACTTTGTAACCTTTGGCTTTATAAAAATTAAATCCTCCTTGGGGGTTAAATAAAAACTTTTGTTGCTCATAATGATTTAGTAAAAAATCATTTTGCCACCATGATTTTAATAAAAACACTTTATCTTGCCACCATGGTTTTAATAAAAACCCTTTATTTTTCCTCACATAATATAAGAATAATATTATGACATCTTTTCAATCAACCTCTCACATATTCCTTTCAAACTTTTGACATCAACTGTAGCTTATTCCTTGACATCAATGACAACTTTGTTCCTTGACATCAATGACAACTTTGTTCCTTGACATCAATGACAACTTTGACTCAAAATGTCCAACAGGGTCCATGGCATACAATGTCCTCATTAGAAGACCTTGGATGAAGGGGATGAAATGTGTTTCTTCAATTTTACATCAATGTTTAAAATATGTCTATGAAGGATAAGTCCATTGCATACATACTGATATGGAACCATTTAAATATAGCAATTTCATCTTGAATCCCTATGAATCCATGCCACCTTCCATTCATTTTTTTATTTCTCCATCATCATCCATTCCATCCACTTATTCTTCTAAATCTATTATTATTGAATAGCTTCCCATCACAAACCCTCATCAATATTCCATTCCATCATCTTCATCATCAATGACTACATGCACATATGGTCAAGGCCAATCTACATTAGCCACATCATCAACATAAAAAATTCCTTCCACCACCATTCCTTCTTCCACATCATCATTAGCTAATCAACAATGTTTCCATTCCAAGCCATCTCATCCCACTTCATCAACCAACATTTCATAAGTCAAATTAATGGATTGTGAAATATTCACATCTCCTTCATCACCTAAGTCATTATCCAATCAAGAGCATCTAGTTTACACATCTAATCCATCCACCACATCAGCCATTATCGAGGTCCACATCACTAATCCTGGTATTGGTGAATATGTGGTCTAAAACATCACAATTACACCGCTCAATATCCAAACTACAAAGGACTTTGATCATGCACATGATCCACCTTTATCCATTAGAGCAATTTATGATATGGGTTCAACACCCAATAGCATAAATTTTGTGTATGAATGGCTTGATTCCTCAATTGAAAAAATCCTTTGGAATAACCCAAAGAACCTAGACCTACCAACATTCCAAACATGATAGGATTTACATCTCATTTTTTCTACATAGTCAATTTGTAAGATCAAGGACTATGGTTGCATGAATAGGAAATACACAATATCATCAATGTGCCATATCGAGAAGCACATGATCAATCAAGTTTACAGTACACCACACTCTCATCCACCTCTTCTCTTGATAAATCCTTCCAAAGACTTAACCCAAATTTAGGAGAAGACCCTCATCACCTTGATGACTCTCAAGAGGATATCTATGAAGAATTTGAATTAATATTGATTGCTTCTGATGAATCTAAAGAGTAATCATAACCCGTGATTACCCACACTAAATATGATGAGTTTTATCTCAGAATTTTCCTCATCCATGAGACCATTTTTTGCTTGCTTCTTCCATAAGAACGAGCTACCCCACCGGTGAACAACCACCTCCATTCCATTAAGCCATTCCATAAAGCTATTCCATAAGACAAACTTGTAACATGTGTACATAACACAAAAATTGTGGTTTTCACCACTACCAATATATATATATATATATATATATATATATATATATATATATATATATATATATATATATATATATATATTCTTTACTTACATTGCATGTGTAAATATCACCTAAATGCATTTATTCATGTTCATTTTTCTATCCAGGTTTAAGGATACTTAGCATCGATTTCATTTACTATTCACCATCTTCACCAATTCATATTTTTCCTACTAACTTATTCACCCCACTCCTTAATCCATATGATCAAACTAAGCCAATTCCAATTGACATAATTCTCATTGATATAGACTGGATTTCTTCACCTCCAACCTTCACTGATTTTGTCTTGTATAAGGAATTTTTAAAGGTCTCTACCAACTACATTCCTCCATCCCATCCACATTCACCTCCACCTTCATCCTTTAATCCTAATGTTTTTTGGGTAAAGTTAGATGAGGATAAAAAAAAGTGTTTGATGGCATCATAGATAACATTCATTTGATCCCTATGCCCCATTAACTTGAGGAAGGGTATCACATATCTATTGAAGATACTATCGAAGTGAACCTTAGTTTAGACCCAAACAATCCTCAAAATATCAAGCTTACAAATATCGTATCAATCAATTAACAAGAGAAAGTAATTGCTCTCCTCAAGAGAAAAAATGACATATTTACATGGTCTTACAAAGATATGCCTAGTCTTGACTCTAGTTTAGTGGTCCACAATCTCAACTTATAACCTAATGCTAAGCTGATAAAACAAAAACATAGGAGAATGAATATTACTGTGGCCCTCTTGGTATAAATAGAGCTTCAAAAACTCTTATATGTGAACTTCATTGTTCTTATCAACTATCATGAGTGGCTCTCAAACATGGTACTTGTTTAGAAATCTAATAGGGCAATACACATTTGTATTGATTTTTGAGACCAGTCTTAGATCTTCCTTGTCTAGGGGTCCTCTTATAGGTATGATTTTATTTCTATATATATACATATACATGGATAATACAAAAAAAAAAATTCATACATTTCATTCATAGCATTGCATTTCATTTGCATTCACACTTCACAAAACATTGCATTCACTCACATCCCACATTGTATTTCATATTTCACAAAATTGCATGTCATCCATGGCATTCACATCCATATTGTACACATCATATTAGCTATAATTCCAATTTAAAGGTTTTTAATTGATCCAAATAAAATCATGTTGCTTTAATCAGGGGCATCCTCACAATATCATCCACAAAATTCACCTATTTCATTTTTTCAAGTCCAATGGTCATTTGCCTCCATACATTCACAAGTCCTAGGTGTTTTTGGTCACTCAACCACTCCTAGTGTTTTAAGACAACTCCAAAATACATGTTGAGTTATTTTTAGGACCATTGCACATATACACTAATAAAATATTGAGTTTTGGGAATTGAATCCAAAACATTCTTGAACCAAGCACAATTTCACATCATAAAAACATCTTGTGTCAAAGAGAGATAACACCATACTTGATATGAAACTTGAAGTGAAAAGGGTCATCCTTACTCATCCCATCATGCAACATAGTCCATAATAATAGTAGTTTGCACCACTATCATAGTTACTTCAAGTTAAAAAGACATATTAGTAAGGATAGGGTACAATTATCAACACACTTAGGTTGAGAATCCGATTCCCCAAAGCAATAAATATTTTACATCACACATCACTGATCATTGTGTTGTAATGATCGTACTACATTTCTAGTCAGATGGTTAAGTAGTCATCCCCAAATTTCAAGAGATCAAAAACAAAAATCTTAGACTACATAGTTAGCCTCCACTAGAGCTATAGACACTTGACTAACAGTGAAGTATGCTCATGTGTGGCAACACGTATATTTTAAAGAGACCTATGACCACACATAAATAAAATCTAGGTTCTTAGTTTCATCCATAACAATTTTTATCCAATTTACTCAAGATGGATTAATGAACTCACTTGCACACACATTGGTTCTTGATTACCTCGATTCATTACCATGCTCTTGATTCGGTAAATGAATTCATTGCACACACATATGGTCCTAGGGTAATTAGGCAATATTAGTGAGTTTTCTTAATATCACTAGTATGTATGAGTCTCTGCAAAATATTTAGTCTTCTATATCAACATCAGTATCTTCTTTCATATCAATATCAATATCTTCTTTCATATCAACATCCATATCTTCTTCCATGTCAACATCCATGTCACCTCATGAGTCATTCATCCCATATGCCACCAAGTTTCGTACCCCTGATTAAACAACAATGCTAAACATGGCCAAGAAAATATAAACTATTAATGATCATTAGAACACATACATTCCACCTTGAATTAATCATCCATAACATAACATATGCATTCATCATAAATAGAAAATATGCATCCACAAAAAACATTCACACAATTTAAACACAAAAAGTATAAAGCCATGTATATATATATATATATATATATATATATATAAATTGCATGTACAACGAGTTTCCAAAGATTACATACAATAGAGCACCAAGGATAATATACAAAAAGTGTATCTAAGCACTAGCTAATGCCTATGAGATGACCCTTGAGACTTAGCTGGCCTAGTCGACTTAGTCGTAGAGAAAGATGGAGGATCTAGAAATATGATATGATTATCCATACATAAATCCTCCAAGGAATGCACATATGCCTTGCTAGCTTGAATTCATTGTAATTCCAATTTGTATCGATGTTCTTATCCTATAAGGTCTACCTAGATCCTTGCAATCATCTCTTGATCATATCCATCAACTCCTCCCATAACCCGCTCTACTTGCATTTGAGCTATCGATGTATCTCACACACTAAGCTCCACTCGTAGCTATTCTACAACCTCATTATGAGACTACACCAAAGCCTCCCACTCAGATCATAGTTTCTCCATATCTATACACAACCTCACCACCTTTGATATCTCCCCCATATCATCCTCCTCCTCCTCATCCTCCTCTCCACCAATCATAGGAGTGTGTTGTAATGCACCTCTTAGTATCCTTATTTAAATTATAGCTTAGATATGTCTCAGTCACTTTAGAGTATCCTTAGACTCCTCAACATCATCCCCACCATCAGTTCCCACCTTAGGTACCCATATTGGCTGGGCATCAAACCATGCCACATACTCTAGGGTTATCCCTACATCGTCCACATCAGGGACCTTCAAATCCTCATCATCCTCAATCAACTCCCTCAATGTATCCACACATGGAAGCCCCACATCATCTCAATACCTCATATATAGCACCAAATCATCTGGTACTCCCTACTGTAATCTGATTTGTTGAGCAATATTTGGTTCATTTGGATTATGTTCTTTAGATTTGTTTGGTGTTGCATTTATAGCTCTACAAATGGTGATCATGGTGGGAACTCCTAAAAGTTGCATGTTTTGATTTATCTTGCCATCTAACTTACTATTTTTTGTCTTATTTTATAGGTTTTCAGGAGCACAAATTAAGTATTCTATGCTTGTTAGGATTCTTGAAGACTTGTAGAAAGTTGCAGGAAGTGCACGAACACTCTACGATACTTGAGGATCATCCAAAAATGCTTGGAGGTATTTAAGAAGCACCCAGAGGTGTCTCAAAAGCACCCAAGTGTATTTTACAGTCATTTAGAAAATATACGTAGGTTGTCCAGTAAGTCCACTATCCAAAATCTAGTTTTATTGTTTTACGTTGATGCAAGAGCATCTAGTGCCAGAAGAGCAATCTTGCATCAACAAAAAAAAAAACAAATATTTTCTAATTATTTTACCTTTGTGTTTGTCGACCACTAGTTGGACGGAAAAGTAGAATTTAAAATTTTGCATGGGTGAGAAAGTTAAATTTAATATTTTTTGCATTGGCGGGAAAATTAAAAATCATGTAAAATGGGGGAAATAGGATTGAAAAAAATATTTTGGACCTAAAAATAGGGCTTCTTTTGGGCTCCAATATTGCATGATCTAGCATTGTAATTTTTGCCCCTTTTGGGTGGCATCAATAAAGTAATTTTATTCTATTGTAATTTAACTCCTTGGATGGTTTTGTTCATGTTTGTTCAGCCTCAACAAGTTTAGCATTGTAATTAATGCCCCTTTGGCTGGAATTATTAAAATAATTAGTTTCTATTGTGATTTGGGTCCTTGGATAGTTTTTTTCATATTTTTTCATCCTCATCAAGTGGTATCATAGCGGGAGTTTCTGACTGTGTAAGAATATTTTCGAACGTGAGGTAGTTTACACCAAGATATATGGTTTAGGTTTGGAGAAGCCAGATCAAGATGTCCCCATGAAGGACCTAAGGTGTTTTCAGTAATATCATAGTGCCAGTAGAGGATTTTGAGCTTTGCAAAGGTAAGTCCAGGTATTACAAGATTTGCATAGAGGGTTTGATCCAAGAAGAGAGGAAAAGAGCAAAGATTAAGTAGAAGAATAGGAAGAGCAATTTGAGAAAGAAGAAGAGGTAGTAGATCCTTCCCAAGTGAGGTTGTACAGAGCCATATCCCAAATTGGGAAGAGGCCAAATATGGAGGTTTCCACATACTCAGGAAATATTAACCTGAAGGAGTTGATTGATTTGATCAATGACCTAGAAGAATATTTTGAATATGAAAAGGTGGAAGATCCTAACTAGGTCAATTTTCATAGAAACATAAAGAGAATTGTTAGATACTCAATATGCTCTATACTCATCACAATGCTCAATTACTTTTAATCACTCTTTTAGAAACATACAAATAATTGTTAGAGACTCAAAATGCTTCACATTCACCTCAATGCTCAATCACTTTAAATCACTCTCTTAGAATCATACAGAGAATTTTTAGAGACTCAATATGCTTCACAATCACCTCAATGCTCAATCACTTTCAATCACTCTTTCAAAAACATATAGAGAATTGTTAGACTCAATATGCTTCACAATCACCTCAATGTTCAATCACTTCCTCAAATCAATTGAAAATATAGAACAGTTTATTTTATAGAACTTGAACAATCACTTCACACATCCACTTGATGAGGCTGAACCAATTCTACTCAACCAATCACTCAATGAAAAAAATCCTTGCTTATAAATCCTAGTCCAAGCATATGGACCTTCACTCAAAATGTTTCCAACAATGCTTATCAACCAATCTCACATAAAAATGATACTCATGTTCTTTTCAAACCCTAGTTCAAGTTCTTTACACAACCAATAGTTTCAACAACAATGCTTATGAAATAAGGTTTTAACAACAACTCTTTATTCCATAAAAACCTTGAAGAATTAACTGAACACAATCAATAAGGAGACCTAATGAAGTCCTTTTCACTCCAAACTTGTTATCCAGAAAACCAACCAATCAACTCAACTATGGAAGAATGTGCCCATACCTTTTTCTTTATGATTAAGGAACATCAAAAATTTGCCACAACCACAAACACTTCTTTTCCAATATCAAAGAAGTTATAATATGATAAACGCCCTCAAAGATACAATGTAAATATCAAAACTTACATACTCCTTATTGCTCCATATTAAAATAATCATCCATCAATAATAGTTGACCAAATACACCTTACTCTTCACAATATTGCAATAATTGATTAAGTCACTTTATCAAATATATGCAATAAATCAATTTTTAATTCCCTAAGGTAAAAACAATATTACCCTAGTAAATTTCCATTTACCACTTAGGTAAATATTATAACCAATTTACCATTTATCTCTCCCTAGTATTAGCAAAGCAAAGAATAATTTTTATTTCTATTAACAACCCTTGTCTCTCCATAACCTTAGCAACTTAATTAAAAATTAAATCAAAAATATAAAAACCTTTTATATCTCCCACTCTGTGTTTCATGGGATTTGATCTTGCACTCTCTCCCTTGCTAGCACCTTGGTCGTGACTTGCTGTCTGTGTGAGCCAAGTTCTCATGTTCCCACTAAAAGTATAGAAGACACTTTAATATTTCATTGAATACTTTAGAGCCCTTGGCTCCCTTCTCCTCTTGCCACATAGCATGTTTGATGCACTCCCTTCTTACTGAATGCATGAGCCTTTTTGTTCGCTGCTCCTTGGAACTTTCTCCATGAATCTTAGCATGATTTTTGACATGGAAATAATCGGAGGAAATTCAAATACTTGGTTTGAACTTAGGTAAAATTTTAAATACCTTTCATCTTCCAAATATTGCATGTCGGTGGTGTATTAAACTTGGACGTCGATGCCTTTATAATATGCATAATTAATTTATAAATCATTTAAATTCTATTTAGAATTTAAATTTTATAAATTAACTTTGTAACCTTTGGCTTTATAAAAATTAAATCCTCCTTGGGGGTTAAATAAAAACTTTTTGTTGCTCATAATGATTTAATAAAAAATCATTTTGCCACCATGATTTTAATAAAAACCCTTTATCTTGCCACCATGGTTTTTAACAAAAACCCTTTATTTTTGCCTCACATAATATAAGAACAATATTATGACATATTTTCAATCAACCTCTCGCATTATTCCTTTCAAACTTTTGACATCAACTGTAGCTTATTTCTTGACATCAATGACAACTTCGTTCCTTGACATTAATGGCAACTTTGACTCCAAATGTCCAACAGGGTCCATGGCATACAATGTCCTCCTTGGAAGACCTTGCATGAGGGGCATGAAATGTGTTCCTTCAATTTTACATCAATGTTTAAAATATGTCCATTAAGGATAATTCCATTGCATACATACTGATATGAAACCATTTAAATATAGCAATTTTATCTCGAATCCCTATGAATCCATGCAACCTTCCATTCATCTTTTTATTTCTCCATAATCATCCATTCCATCCACTTCTTCTTCTAAAGCTCTTATTATTGAAGAGCTTCCCATCACAAACCCTCCTCAATATTCCATTTGATCATCTTCATCATCAATGACTATATGCACATATGGTCAAGGCCAATCTACATTGGCCACATCATCAATATAAAAAATTCCTTCCACCACCATTCCTTCTTCCACATCATGATTAGCCAATCAAAAATATTCCCATTCAAATCCATCTCATCCGACTTCATTAGCCAACATTTCACAACTCAAATTAATGGATTGTCAAATATTCACATCTCCTTCATCACCTAAGCCATTATCCAATCAAGAGCCTCTAGTTTACACATCTAATCCATCCACCACATCAGCCCTTATCAAGGTCCACATCACTAATCTTGGTATTGGTGAATATGTGGTCTAAAACATCACAATTACACCACTCAATATCCCAAATACAAAGGACTTTGATCATCCACATGACCCATATTTATCCATTAGAGTTGTTTATGATATGGGTTCAACACCCAATAGCATCAAGTTTGTGTATGAAGGGCTTGATTCCTCAATTGGGATAAATCCTCGAGAATAACCCAAAGAACCTAGACCTACCAACATTCCAAACATGATAGGATTTACATCTCATTATTTCTACATAGTCAATTGGTAAGATCAAGGCCTAGGGTTGCATGAACAAGGAATACACAATATCATCGATGTGCCATATCGAGAAGCATATGAACATTCAAGTTTATGGTACACCACACTCTCATACACCTCTTCTCTTGAGCAAGCCTTCCAAAGACTTAACCTCAATTTAGGAGAATACCCTCATCACCTTGATGAATCTCAAGGGGATATCTATGAAGAATTTGAATTAATATCGATTGCTTTTGGTGAATCTGAAGAGGAATCAGAACCTATCATTCCCCACACTGAATATGATGATTTTTATATTAGAATGTTCCTCATAAATGAGCCCATTTTTCACTTGCTTCTTTGATAAGAATGAGCCACCCCATAAGTGAACCACCTCCTCCATTCCATTAAGCCATTCCATAAAGCCATTCCATAATACAAACTTGTAACATGTGTATATAACACAAAAATTATGGTTTTCACCAGTACCAATATATATATTATTTACTTACATTGCATGTGTATATATCATCTAAATACATTTATTCATGTTCATTTTTCTATCTAGGTTTAAGGAGATTTAGCATCGGTTTCATTTTCTCTTCACCATCTTCACCAATTCCTCTTTTTCCTACTAACTTATTCACCCCACTCCTTAATCCATATGATCAAACTAAGCGAATTCCAATTGACATAATTCTCATTGATATAGACTTGATTTCTTCACCTCCAACCTTCACTGAATTTGTCTTGTATAAGGAATTTTTAAAGGGTTCTACCAACTACATTCCTCCATCCCCTCCACATTCACCTAAACCTTCATTCCTAAATCCTATTTTTTTTTAGGTAAAGTTAGACGAGGATAAAAAAAAAGTGTTTGATGACATCATAGATAACATTCATTTGATCCCTATGCCCCATCATCTTGAGGAAGGGTCTCGCATATTTATTGAAGATACTATCAAAGTGAACCTTAGTTTAGACCCAAACAATCCTCAAAACATCAAGATTGGAAAATGCTTATCATTCGATGGACAAGAGCAAATAATTGCTCTCCTCAAGAGAAAAAATGACATATTTACATGGTCTTACAAATATATGCCTGGTCTTGACTCCAATTTAGTGGTCCACAATCTGACCTTATAGCATAATGCTAAGCTGATAAAACAAAAACTTAGGAGAATGCATCTTACTATGGTCGTATTGGTATAAATAGAGCTTCAAAAACTCTTATATGTGAACTTCATTGTTCCTATCGACTATCATGAGTGGCTCTCAAACATGGTACCTGTTCAAAAATCTAACAGGGTAATACGCATTTGTATTGATTTTTGAGACCATTATTAGCTCTTCCTTGTCTGGGGGTCCTCTTATAGGTATTATTTTATTTCTATATATATATATATATACATAGAAATGGATAATACAACAAAAAAAATTGCATACATTTCATTCATAGCATTGTATTTCATTTGCATTCACACTTCACAAAACATTGAAATCACTCACATCCCACATTGTATTTCATATTTCATAAAATTGCATGTCATCCATGGAATTCACATCCATATTGTGCACATCATATTAGATATCATTTACTAATTTCAAGGTTTTTAATTAATCCAAATAAAATCATGTTGCTTTAATCAGGGGCATCCTCACAAGAGCATCCACAAAATTCACCTATTTCTTTCTGTCAAGTCCAAAAGTCATTTGACTTTATACATTCACAAGTCCTAGGTATTTTCGGTCACTCAACCACTCCTAGTGTTTTAATAAAACTCCAAAACATATGGTGAGTTATTTTGAGGACCATTGCACATATACACTAATAAAATCTCGAGTTTTGGGAATTGACTCCAAAAAATTCTTGAACCAAGCACAATTTCACATCTTAAAAACATCTTTTGTCAAAGAGAGACAACACCATACATGATATGAAACTTGAAGTGAAAAGGGTCATCCTTGCTCATCCCATCATGCAACATAGTCCATAAGAATAGTGGTTTGCACCACTATCATAGTTACTTCAAATTCAAAAGACATAGTAGTAAAGATAGGGTACTATTGACAATTTTGTCACATTGCACAATGGGGTAGAAAAAAATCAAAATTTTGTACAGTGTTTCTTTTTGTAAAGTATTTCTTTTGTTGTTTTTGAGAATATTTGTAAGTTGTAGCAATTTTGGCTTTCCCTGCCACCCCCTTTGTACATAAAATAAATATGAAAGAGCTTCGCTACTAAGCGGACTAAGGAAAAAAGCTTCGCGGGAAGAGGTAAATAGCTTCGCCAAAGGAAGAGATGAAGGATGAAAAGAGCTTCGCACCCGAAGCACTTCAAACAGCTACTTCGGGCGAGAATTTTGTGAAGCGGTGTTGCCAAAGAAAGAATACAAGGAAGGCGTAAAAGAAAGCTTCGCACCCGAAGCATTTCCAATAGCTACTTCGGGCGATAGTTTTGCGAAGCGGCATTTCAAAAGAACAGCTTCGCCAAAGAAGGAAAGTCTAAAATCGTGGTCCGAAATCGCTAAGGCAAGAAAACTACTTCGGGCCCGAAGCACTTCAAACAGCTACTTCGGCCAAAAAACTTGCGAAGCGGAATTTGAAAGAGCGCAACATTGAAAAGTACTTCGCCAAAAAATCGTCGAAGCACCCACTTCGGGCTATCCACCAGCGAACCATTTCCACTTCACCGAAAGTTGTTGCGAAGCATCTACTTCGGCTAGCTTTCGTCCGAAGCACTTTCACCCGAAGTGATAGCAGCCGTGAAGAACGAAACATTTTTTGAAGGCAAGAATGTGCTTCGGCCCAAACTTCCCCGAACCGTAGTTTTGAAAAAAGATCGCAGCGAAGCATTTCTACAATGCATCAGCGAAGCAATTTTGACAGCGAAGCGACAAGGAATGAAGAGCCCCATTTTGAGGAGGAAATCTGCTTCGGCACTCACCACCCCGAAGCAGTTTTGCGAAGCTCCACCATGCGAAGTACAAACCAAGAAGGAGGATCTGCTTCGGCTCAAATCCATTGCGAAGCGAAGTTGCGAATGAAGATCTAGCGAAGCGCTTCAAGGGCACGCACTCCAAGTCGGGTATTTTCTCGAGGCGATCAAGTGCCTCATAAATGCATTTTTACGTGCCCGATAAGCTCGTTGCTCATTTTTAGCAATTGGAAATGAAGTATCAGTCCCTAAAGAAGAGCCCGACGAGCATGGCGGCCACTCGAGCACTGCACCCAGAAGCCAAGGACGCTCAGACGGCTCATTAATGCATGTTTCCATGGCTGACCCGATCGCAGTTTCTAGTTTTGGTAACAGATTTGAGAGCTCAGTCACGAGGGCCGTGAAGAGCCGACTTCTCAGGTTTCGAGGGTGTACTCCTCCATTTTGTGCATTAATGGCTCAGAGGGTCGGGTCCTCTATAAAAACCCAGGCATTGTAATGTAAAATGGGGGGAAATTTCTGCTAGAAAGCTATTGTAACTTAGATTCCTACGATTAATACTAAAGAGCTTTGGACTCTATTTCTCTCTTTTATGCTGCCTTCTACGATTATTTCTTTTATCTTTTCTTCATTTGCATACTGTAATTCTGAACTCTGGATTTAGGTGTGTGATTGGAGTGGAACCCTGAGATTTTCTCGAAGGATACATAGGGGAGGAAAACGTTGTATTAGTTTTCTTTTATGCTGCCTGTGGATAGTGTTTCTATCATATTCACTCCTTCTTCGTCGTAACTCTGAACTCTGAATTTCGATAGGAGGGAAGGGTAATCCTGGAACTCGTCCAGAGGATACATAGGAGGATTAATATTGCATTCATTTCATTTATTCTTGGTGTTCTTTGCTGTTGTTTCAAGCTATTGGCTAGCAATCGTGCTTCTGGTTCTTTCCCACCATTAAACTACTAAAATTTCTTCCCTTACTCTTTTATTTCTTTCCTGCACCCTTATCTTAAAAATCAAAGTAGTTTAGTATAGGAGCCGACCTTTCTCCGGAGATTGGCATGAGGGGCATCTCTTCCCTTCGGCCTTTCAATGTTGGTCCAGGTCTAGGGCGCATACACTTACCCAAATCCTTTCTTGGGTAGATTTGATGACCAACAGTTTTTGGCACGCCCGATGGGACCCGATCAGTCTCACCTTGTGAGTGGTAGTGAGAACCGATGCTCTCATTACCAAAAGACTCTTAGCATCTGGCGACTCTGTTTACCCAAGAATATTTAAGTCGTAAAGACCGGTACCGAAGTCTGTGCCTTCATGCAAACAAGATGGAGAGTTAGGAATAGAGGAGAGGAAACTGAGTTCTTTGAGCTAGATATTGACGCCTTTGGGGAACGATCTAGGTTGGTCACCCCCGAGTCTCTGTTACGTGGAACATCCTCGCAAGAGGCCGTTGTTGATGAACAAGGCCTAACTTCTGATAGCACAATGGCTAGCTTTCCTCCTAATCCTCCCAACTCACCGAAGCATCCTAGTGCCTCCATTCCTATTGGTCATCCTATTAGCAATCAAGGAGGAGCTTCGAGAATTCTTGTTTCTCAAAATCCAAGAGTAAATATGGCACAACAACAACAACAACAACTAACAACAAATGCAACAACCATCACCCAGATTATTCCCAGCATGGAATTCTTCAGGACCGCTAAATCTAGCGGGACAAGGGCAAGTGTCGCCTGTTGCTATAAAGAAGATCCCAACGTTCGATGGAACTGGGAAGACTGCTCTGGAGCACATCCAGGACATAGTTTCTCTAGCGGCGATCCATGACATCATAGAAGAGCGAGTTATGGTAAAGCTTCTGGTTCTATCTCTTAGAGGGAAACTCCTCTACTGGTATAGATCTTTACCACCCGGTACCATTACGGGATGGGACCAGTTAGCCGGATAGTTGATGCGAAGCTTCAATGAGTCCACCGATCCGACCTCTCTCTTGCATCAGTTCACAATGATCCAGAGACATCCACAAGAAGAGATCATCGACTTCAATGTTAGGTTCGCTCGAACCTGGCAAAGAATACCAGTTGGACTTCGGCCAACTGACGAAGCTGCAACATACTATTTCCTTCGGGCTTTCAATCCTGATATCAGCGTCATGGTGAGGTATTCGAATATCAATACCTTCCCAGAGTTATATGAGTTAGCCCAGAAAGTGGAGATGGATCTAATAGCTATGGGTAAGCTTCCCCAAAGGATGTCGATGCCCATACTTCCCGATTTCCATCAATCCTAGTATGCGAGCATAGCCGCTTCGTAGATCTCTACAACCCCTGCATACCCGATCTCATCTTGGAACCCGAATCCCATTGTATCCCAAATCACCACTCCACAAATTCATTTTCCCACTTTTTTGACTCTGTAGCCCATGGTCACTTCGGCATTCCCTGTACTGCCAGCACCACTTCAACACCCCGCCCTACCTCCAATACCAACAATGGCTCCATTGCCACCTATTCCTAAAGTCGATGATATGCAAGCCAAAATATTGCAAGAAGTTCAGTCCCTGAACTCCATAGTGCAGACCCTGTCTAATGACATGACCATTATGAAGAATAAGCAAGCGCAACAAGAGTTTCTATCAAGAAGATCTTATCCTACACCTACGCTTACTAAAGATCAAGCGGTCCAACAAGGAAGAGCTTCGACAAGAAATGCTGCAATAGACGAAGCCCCGAGCACTTTCGATTATATACATTGGTGCTCCACGTGTAATGACCCTCATGAAGAGAATACCTGCATGCTGCACCAACACTATGTACAAACACTGGTGAGCAGTAGTCATGGCGGTCAAGTCAACGTCATCAGGCAATTGGATCAGAACCTGGTAATTGGTGAAGAAGAGCCAGTTGCAGTCCTTACCAGAGGAGGAAAAAGGTCGATAGAGGTAGATGCTACTCAAATGGCTCCCTTAAAGGTGCATGCTCATCATGAGAAAGGACAACAACCTCCTCCAGCCCCGAACGAAGCTCGACAGCCTGCACCAATCAAAGAGAAGGCCCAACAGGCCCCTGCAAATCCACCGTAGGTGGAAACTAAGGAACAAGCTAGAGAGAAGCTCAAGCTTCCTTCGCTGACCAAGCGACAAAGGGTCGAAGCTACGAAATAGTATCACACCAGATATGAGCTGAGAAAGGAACCTGAGGTGCCCAATTCCCTAGCGTACAACATTGTAGATGAGCTGAAGAAGATTCCAGCCAAAATCAGTCTGTATGACGCACTGCAACTACCCAGACAAGTGGACTTGTTGCAAGAATCGTTGAAGATAACCAAAGCAAGAAAAGCAACACCACTTGCCCTAGTGCAGACCCTATCCACATCCATTATAGGGAAGAATAGACCACCTCCATTCTACATGTCTCTACAGATGGAAGGGTATATTGTACATAATTGTATGATTGACTCTGGGGCCACGACAACAGTCATGCCCAAGGCAGTGTGCGAAGAGATAGGGATGGAATATACGTGAAGCAGCCATGGCGTGCTCCAGTTGGATGGTACCCCTGTGAAGACTGTAGGAGTGATTAAAGATATTCCTATTCGACTACACAAGATGCCTCAGATCACAGTTATACAAGAGGTGGTGGTCGTCGACCTTGAGCCCTATTTCAGTATGTGCTTGTCAAGAGAATTCACGGCGAAGCTAGGAGGATATCTATCTATGGATTACTCTCATTTGGAGATTCCATTCAAAGGAAAGAAGGTAAAAATTTACAATGAGAAGCCTTCTACCTTCCTCGTAGAAAAGATGTCCGAAGGAGAGAGCAGTGATCCTGTGCATGCGATAGTGGAAGGGATAGAGCAGGTGGACCTGGTCGAGGAGTCCCTCGCACAGTTAAGTTGTGAAGATGAGTTTTCATTGGCAGACTTTAATGCCATGATAGAAATCGAGATGGGATGTTATGCCATCGTCAAGCCTGAGAAACACATCAAATCAGAAGATAAAGTCTTCGCCCAAGGATTATGGAAATTATTCTTCGATGGCGCCCGATGCAAAAATGGCATCGGGCGGGGATTCTTTTAGTATCACCTTCTGGAGAGCAGAAGGAATATTGCTACCGGTTGGTATGGAGTTGCACCAACAATGCAACAGAATATGAAGCATTATGCCTAGGACTCAAGAAAGCAAAAAAGTTAGGCATAAAGCATCTCCAAATCTTTGGAGATTCTGAATTGGTATGCAATCAAGTCACAAACAAGTGCACTTCAAAGAAGCACTATCTCAAGTCATACCAAAATAGGGTATGGGACTTGTTCGACCAGTTCGAATCTCTCAATCTGCAGTCTATTCCAAGAGAAAAGAACCGACATGCCGATGTTCTAGCATCCATCGCAGCCAAGTATTCTCCAGCAGAAGATATGGTGCACAAGCCTAAAGCTGTGAGGATGATTTACAGGCCCTCCATCCCAGACAGAGATCTGCATTGGCAAGTTTTTGACAATGATGAGCAGATTGTGAATTTTATGATTCAAGAAGCAGCCACAGTTGAAAAGAGAAGCCCTGACGATGAGGAATATGAAGGGCTAGTTCAATTGAAGAATAACCATGTTCCTAAGGGATTAATTACTCTTGAAAGCCTCTTTGATCAAAATGATCGAGCAGTTTCTCATAGGATCAAAGTTAATGCAAAGTAGTATCAAGATTTGGAGCTTGAGCCTGGAAAAGCAATAAAAGTTGGAACAGATTGCACTTCGAAAGAGCTAGAGCAGATCCGATCTCTGTGCAGAAGGTATCCCGACATAGTGGCTTGGTCTTATCAAGACTTAAAGGGATACGATCGACAACTGATCCAGCATACAATTGAGTTGCAGGAAGGGATCAAACCTTTTCGACAGAAGCAAAGGCCTATCAATCCGAAGATCGAAGTCTTGATGAAGGCCGAACTCCTAAAAATGCTCGAGGCGAAGATAATTTATCCCATCAAGCATTCTTCTTGGGTAGCGAATCTAGTCCCTGTTAGAAAGAAGAATGGAGATATACGATTATGCATGGACTTTCGCAACCTGAACCAAGCTTCTCTTAAAGATCATTACCCTCTCCCACAGATCGATCAAATCTTGCATTCGATGGCTGGGGCTCAACGCTTCTCCCTACTCGATGGCTTCTCAGGGTACAATCAGATCTGGGTTAAGGATGAAGACCAACATAAAACCGCATTCACGACCAAGTGGGGAACATTTGCTTACCAACGAATGCCATTCGGCCTTTCGAATGCAGGTGCCACTTTCCAAAGGGCCATGGATCTAGCTTTTGGCGAACTCTTGAATAAGGTTATTGTTATCTATCTGGATGACATGACCATCTTCTCCCGAAGAAGGGAGGATCACCCTTTACACCTACAACAGATATTCAAAAAATGTCGAGAGTTTGGCATTTCAATCAATCCGAAGAAATCCATATTCGCAGTCAGCGAAGGGAAGTTGTTGGGACATGTGATATCAGAGAAGGGTCTCACTGTAGATCCTGATAGAGCTGAGGCTCTGATGAAACTCCCACTCCTAGTGGATAAGAAAGGACTTCAATATTTCTTCGGACAGATCAACTTCGTGAGGAAGTTTGTCCCAGATTTTGCCCAGGTCATCAAGCCGATGTCCAAACTTTTGAAGAAGGGTGCAGAATTCATCTAGATGAAGGAGAGAAAAGAAGCATTCAAAGAAATAAAAGCCTGAATTGCTCAAGCACCGGTCCTGACCAACCCTGATTATAATCGGGACTTCATCCTATATGCCATAGGAGAACCTGAGAGCTATGTTGCGGTCCTGACACAAAAGGGGGAAGATGGCGAAGAGCGCCCCATCGCGTTTCTAAGCCAAGTGATAAACCCTCATGAAGAAAAATATAATTTCATAGAAAGGTAGGTGCATGCAGTAATGAAGTCTCTTAGGAAATTCAAGCAATTCATCTCCCAAATTCGGGTTACAGTCTTTGTCATTCACCCCGATGTGCGCAATTTCATCATCCAAGGAGAATTGGGGAGTAAAAGAGCCGGTTGGGTCAGCAAGATACAAGAATTCGACATCGAGATCAAACCTACAAAACTGGTTCGTGGTCACGCATTGTGTCAAGAACTGGCGAAGAGCGTAGCGGCCGAAGCTACAGAATCTCAGTGGGATGACTCGCCAGTAGAAGAATGCTTCGCAAACCAGGAAGAGGACGAGAAAGACTGGGTCAGTGAAATAGTCGAATACTTCAACACCGATAGATGTCCTTCACATCTAAATGCTTCACAGCGAAGGCATTTTAGGATGCGGTCCTCCCGATATACTTTGCACCCCGAAGGCCTATTTTTAGAAACATTGATGGCGTCCTTCTTAGGTGCATAAAAGATGATGATAAAAGGAGAGTCCTAGGAGAATTTCATTCAGGATTATCTGGAGGTCACTTCGTAGGGAGAACAACGGCATTGAAAATAATCAAAGCTGGTTATTATTGGCCTACACTCTTCGTTGATGCCTTCGTAGTTTGTCGCAAATGTGAGCAGTGTCAGAAGTTCACCGACCAAAGCAGAAATGCTTCAATGCCTCTCCGATCGATACAAGTAGAATCGCCTTTTCAACAATGGGGGCTGGATTTCATAGGGGTCATATCATCGAACTCCTCCGTTGGGCATAAGTTCATCCTGACCGCAACTGATTACTTCACCAGATGGGCCGAAGCAACACCCACGAAGCATGCAGATCAGGAGACCGTCATCGCCTTCCTAGAAGGATTGATCACCCGGTTCGGCATTCCAGAAGCAATCATCATGGACAATGGTCCTGGCTTCACAGGTGCCAAAATCAATGAATTCCTTTACAAATATGGGATATATCATAAAGTATCCTCCAACTACTATCCACAGGGCAACGGATTGGCAGAATCCACCAACAAGACCTTGTTAAGGGTGCTAAGAAAGCTCATAGAGATGAACAAAAGGACTTGGCATCTCCTTCTAGATCGTGCCTTATGGGCCGATCGAATTTTTGTCAAGAAGTCAATCAAGACTTCACCTTATGCCCTGGTCTACGACAAGGAGGCCATCTTACCTACCCATGTAGAGATCCCTACATTGCAGTTGTTAGACAAGGAAAATGGAATTCAATCCTATGGAAAATAGACTGGCTCAACTATTACAGCTAGAGGAAGATCATGAGAAAGCCTACCAGAGCTTCGCTAAACATGCCCAGATCACCCGAGACTGGTTTAAGAAGAAGTCCTCCGATCGCACTTTCAAAGTGGGAGATCTAGTATGGAAGTGGGATTCTTGGAAGGCCAAGCCTAGAAATCATGACAAATTGGATGCTTTCTAGGATGGACCATTCAAAATTGTGAAGGTAAACTCGACCAATTCTTTCATCCTCAAAGATGCAGATGGCCAGGTATTGCCAATTTCTGTCAATGGTCTTCACTTGAAGACTTTTCATCACTGAAGATGTAGAAAAAAAAAAATATAGTTTGTTTTCATTCTTGTATATATTCTCTGCTTCGAGATCTCCGAGAGGCTAAGTGTTACAGAGATAAACTCCAGCTTCGCTAGCCCCAGCTTCACTGAACACGACGAAAATCTCCTTCGAGAAATTTTAGTGCGAAGCAACTAACGCGAGATGCTTCGCAGCGAAGCACTTTGGCTTCCAAAAGGTCCTCGGAAGACCGAGGGAGTCATCAAAGAGAGAAGTAGGGGACGAAAAGAGCTTCGCACCTGAAGCATTTCAAGCAGCTACTTCGGGCAGAAGTTTTGCGAAGCAGTTTTCAAAAGGAGCCTAGCGAAGCATTTTCCAAAGAAGACGAGCTTCGGGGGGGCCAGCATTCCATGAAGCAAAAAAGTGACGCAGCGAGGAAAAATTACTTCGGGCCCGAAGCACAGAAAATAGTCTTCCACCGAAGGTTCGCCGCGAAGCATTTTTAGCCCTGATTTCGACTTCACCAATCCAAAAGCGCGCAAGGCAGAGATATTTAAAACGTGCCTAGAGGAATGTGCCGACAACCACCTTGAAAAGCGTTCGAAGCAAGTGAGTTTAATGCAAAGGTGGTGGAACACATCTCGAGAGGATTCGGTTAGGAGAAAAGCTCATGCCTAGGTACGAGGTGGTAGCAGGTTGCATTTCCAATGCAAGGCATAATCATCGAAGCACGTGGCCCCACGTACTACGCCATCGGATAGCCAATCAAATGCTGCAGCGATCTCCCAGGTCAAAAATGTAAATTCAATTATGGCAGGAGCCATAAATATAGGTAGTTGCCTTCTAAGGCTATAAAACGCAATCCTTGGTAGCAAGAAGGCTATTTGCCCATCGGTGCATGCAAGATTAGGAGCTCCACCGCTTAGCCTGTAATTCTCCCGCCTTCGCATCAAAATCCTTGCATCAAAATCCTCTGTGCTGTAAGTTTGCTTCTGTAAATATTCACCATGGGGAAGAAAAACTCCAAGGAAAAGAAAAAGGAGCCAGAAGTCACGGCCCCCGAAAAAACAAAGAAGGGTCAGGAGGAGAAGAAACAGAGACCCAAGAGGGTCGACCTGAACCTCCGCCCAAAAAAGCAAGTTGTGGAGGAGAAAGAAGATTCTGAAGATGAACAACCTGTAGAACCACCAATTGATGGGTGGGATAAGATTAGGGACACAGAACTCTCCAAGAGCATGGAAGAGCTCAGATACACTATCGAGTTCATGAGGAGTAGGCTCTCGACAGAAAATAAAAGGGCCACCGCATACTATTCTCAGATATACTGGTATCTGACCCCGCCCGTGCATCATTGTCCCGAGCTAATCTCTGCCATTGCGTAGAACTACCAGCCCTCCTCCAGACAAGTGTTAGACGCCGCTGGTCATAAATTATTTTCTATCTTGAAAGAGGATGTGCAAGCAGCCTTCGCGCCACAGCAGGGGCCACCTAAGGGGTACACGGTTCGCAATGTCATCTTGAGCGAGCAAATGGAGAGGTTCACCTCCTCCAACTACATTGTGAAGTTTTTGAATGAGAACCTCAAGAGTGGGCTCCCTTCAGGCAAGCTGCCCCAAATGCCCCTACCCTTGGCAGCCTTCAAGAACACTGATATTTTCTCCATCATTGCATGGGTGGCGGGCCTGTCAACCGATGCTTCGGTGCACCCCTGGCAGGTGTCTTTGGCCGAGTGTATTTCTAGAGGGGAGTTTTATGCCCCTGATGCTTCGAGGCCGAACACCAACCCAGTCTTCTTCGACTGGGTAGAATGGGTGGCCCAAACCTTGCACACGCGGCTTACCAGCATGAAGAACTCTGGAACGGGCCAGTACTTTGGGCCCTGCTCTTTCCTTGTTTGGCTATTTTTCTACCATGTACATAAAATTTTTCCCCATATCGCCATTTCATCAAGCGGCAAGGATGGAAATCCTCTGCCTGTGTACCAGTGGACTCCCCTCCTATTGAGGAAAGAGTCTTATTATTCTTTTAATCAACAATTTTTGGGACCCGCTATGCATTTGTTGACAGGGTCATGCCCTCGGGTCCCCCTCAGTTTAAGAGATAGAGTGGTGCAGGAGAAGAAGGGAGATGTGTTTCAACTGACTTAGGGGCTTGTGATTCACCTATTCGGCTTCATAGGGAAGCCCTTCCTGCTACCTGTCTACCCCTCCGAGTACCAGTTCGCATTAGAGGTCACTCGACAGAGCGACGTAACAAACGCCGTGTACGGCCACGGTCGAAAATGGGCGCACACTTGCGACTTCCCCTTCAAAATGGGGGTAATTGAAGTGTTTGCCCTAAAGCAAAATGTTTTCTTGGAGGAGAAGCTTGCCAATTTTGGTTTGCTCTAGATTCCTCAACAATGGCTCTATGATCCTTTGGGAGTGATGAGGGACCACCTCCGGTTCAAGAACTTTCATGTCTGCCCTCATCCAAAAATAGTGGATCAGAGGAACAATCCCAATGGGAAGGATTTGGAATGGCATTTGGAAAGGATGAGGACATTGCCTCCCTGGCATGAATTTTACCCTATGGAGGTCGAGTTTGACCCTGACCAACATCCCTTCCCAACTCCAGACTCCACGTTTTGGAGAAAGGCGAAAGATGATTTGAAGGAGGAATTGAAGAATTGGGGCGAGGAACAACTAAGGGAGTGGTGGATAATGAGAGTCCATCGCCAAAATATGAATTCCTATGGACTCTTGGCAATGGATAAGGACTTCGCAATTGTTTATGAAGCCAATGCTGGGACTTGGAAGCCCATATCCTTCGTCGACTTTGTTCCTCCAGCTACCCCAGGATCGGGCGAAAGCCCAAGAAGAGCTGATGATGCCTCGAAACAGGAAGAGGAAGCCGAAGCTACACCAGAGGCACTACCACAGGGACCATCGGAAGGCCATGACACAAGTACCGAGGGGTCGACACAACAAGCAAAGAAGAAAAGGAAGAGGCAAGAGCGAGTTCAAGTGCCTCCGAGCCACCCGAAGAGGCCCCGCACGAAGCTTCCAAGTGCTCCTGCCGGACAACCTGCATCAAGCCCGACCGAAGCAAACATTGAGGGTGCGGTGGCACAAAGTACCGAGGCAGCCCCAGATATAGACATCATTGATGTGGAGGAACTCCTCCAACAAGAGGGAGGCCCCGAAGTAGAAGTCATGGAGGTCGAAAGTGCCGAAGTCCAGAAGGAGCAGGAGCCGATTACACAAGAAGTCACCACGGCCGCTCTGCCTGGAGGGCACGCAGGTACGCACTCTCCACCCTTTGCCTTGGTCTCTCACATGTCCACCGTGGTCCCAACGAAGGTTCTCATCAGTCTCTCCCACCCATGCAAAGTCAATCACCTCCTCGTGTGTTACCCATTGCTATTCCAACTCTGCCTCGTGATCCCGCTAGCCCCACTCCACTCGAGTCATCCGGCCGGGACAAGTCTGTTGGTACTACTTTGCCTCCCCATGCAACCATTCATTTGGTCCTTAGACAGGGCGAAGATAGTACTCCAACGCCGAACCCCGTTCCTCATTCCCCTGTCTCACATGGCATTGTTTCACTCGCTGGAACTCCTAGTACACCTATCGTCGAACCTACCGGTGAGGCATCCCCCATTCATTCTTTGTATTTTTTTACCCCTTCGGCTGGAGATCCAGCCTTATTTGAATCAGAATTGTCCATGATAAAGGAATGCCCTCTAGCTGAAAAGCTACTCCAAGCCCGACAAAACACAGAAAAAATGTTGAAGGAGGCGAGGAAGAAGAGAGGGCGCTCTCTGGCCTAGGTTGAAAAATGCGTTGTCTTCGATTTGAAGGCCGGGAAGTTGCACAAGGTAAAAAATATCCCCAAGGTCCAGAAGCCCCTGGATGAAATGACTCCAGTGGACTACGATTACCAAGATAAATCCAAGGACCTGGAGCATTTAAATGTAGATAATGAATCTGCATCCATGCACGTCAGGATCGAAACTTTTTGAGCACATGCAAACATCGCCAATCAGCATAGGTTTGAGGCTGAGAATGCCAACATCAAGTTGGAAGAAGAGCTAGCTAGGGTCCGCTCCAAGCTGGAAGACTCGAAAAAGCAATGTGAGCAGATAAAGAAAGAAGCAGACGCTCTGAAATGACAAATAAGACAACTGCAGAATGCAACCAAAATTCAAAGCCAAATACAGGCCAAAGCTGATCTAAGGGCCAAAGAGTTTGAAAGCAAGATCTTGCAGTTGCAGCAGTAGTTGTATGAGAAGGAAAACCTGGAGCTGTTTGACAGAGGCAGAATCAAAGAGATTCGCTCACATTTGCTCAAGAATTTCAGATCCCGGGCCTCAAGTGCCCTATCAATTTTAACTTACATCATCGAAGCACAGCGTGCCACTGTCGAAGAAGGGCCAATCATAGATGAGGTCACCCAAAAAGCTAGAGGCCGACTCAAATTAGCCTTTGATGTCCAAAGCACTAAATATCAGGACTTGCAGGTCGTTGCAATGAGTCGGATGGCTAGGGATTGGTCTACAGCCCAAGCCACAGTTCGCGCCTTCTTCTCCAAGGTGAGGAAAGCACAGAAGGTGAAGGACCTCCTGGATGTGTTTGAAAATGAGCAGCGCGCATCGCTAGGCTATTTCCAAGATCTCTCTTCCTTAGGTTTCCCGAGCTTCACGGATGATGATGGGAACCTTTTGACCAAGGAAGAGCTTAAGCCGGCATGGCTTCATTTTGAGAGTGACGTCTCGGAGGTAGACGAGTGGGCGGAGCCGATAACAGAAAGGCAGGTCACAGATTTCATTCTGAGACACTGCAAGATTGCAGCTTGCCTGAACGATCTGTACACCAGAGCCAAACATGCTGATATCGAGCAGATTGATCGGTTCCACATTTTGGTTAAGGCATTGCAAGATCAAGAGCCTTTCTCGAAGGGTGCCTGGGCTCATGTCCGCCGAACCATGAAGCGCATCCGCGATCGCCTTGCCCCATCGTCGCAGTAGGAAGCCGCGCCAGAGGAAGAAGAAGAAGAAGAAGAACAAGCTGTGGAAGCGCCCCCAGAGATAGAAAAAGGAGAAGGGTCTAGAGGTAACTCTGGCCCAACGGATCAAGGCTGAGGGTTCTCCCACCGAGACGAGCTCGTTGCCCCGCGAGCCACCAAGAATGTTGACAATTTTGTCACATTGCACAATGGGGTAGAAAAAAATCAAAATTTTATACAATGTTTCTTTTGTAAAGTATTTCTTTTGTTGAGAATATTTGTAAGTTGTAGCAATTTTGGGCTTTCCCTGCCACCCCCTTTGTACATAAAATAAATATGAAAGAGCTTCGCTACTAAGCGGACTAAGGAAAAAAGCTTCGGGAAGAGGTAAATAGCTTCACCAAAGGAAGAGATGAAGGATGAAAAGAGCTTCGCACCCGAAGCACTTCAAATAGCTACTTCGGGTGAGAATTTTGTGAAGCAGTGTTGCCAAAGAAAGAATACAAGGAAGGCATAAAAGAAATGCACTTGAAGCATTTCCAACAGCTACTTCGGGCGATATTTTTGCAAAGCGGCATTTCAAAAGAACAGCTTCACCAAAGAAGGAAAGTCTAAAATCGTGGTCCGAAATTGCTAAGGCAAGAAAACTACTTCGGGCCCGAAGCACTTCAAACAGCTACTTCGGCCAAAAAACTTGCGAAGCAGAATTTGAAAGAGCGCAACATTGAAAAGTACTTCGCCAAAAAATCATCGAAGCACCCACTTCGGGGCTATCCACCAGCGAACCATTTCCACTTCATCGAAAGTTGTTGCGAAGCATCTGCTTCGGCTAGCTTTCGTTCGAAGCACTTTCACCCGAAGTGATAGCAGCCATGAAGAACGAAACATTTTTTGAAGGCAAGAATGTGCTTCGGCCCAAACTCCCCGAACCATAGTTTTGAAAGAAGATCACAGTGAAGCATTTCTACAATGCATCAACGAAGCAATTTTGACAATGAAGCGACAAGGAATGAAGAGCCCCATTTTGCGAAGGAAATCTGCTTCGGCACTCACCACCCTCGAAGCAGTTTTGCGAAGCTCCACCATGCGAAGTACAAACCAAGAAGGAGGATCTGCTTCGGCTCAAATCCATTGCGAAGCGAAGTTGCGAATGAAGATCTAGCGAAGCGCTTCAAGGGCACGCACTCCAAGTCGGGTATTTTCTCGAGGCGATCAAGTGCCTCATAAATGCATTTTTACGTGCCCGATAAGCTCGTTGCTCATTTTTAGCAATTGGAAATGAAGTATCAGTCCCTAGAGAAGAGCCCGACGAGCATGGCGGCCACTCGAGCACTGCACCCAGAAGCCAAGGACACTCAGGGCTCATTAATGCATGTTTCCATGGCTGACCCGATCGTAGTTTCCAGTTTTGGTAACATATTTGAGAGCTCAGTCACGAGGGCTGCGAAGAGCCGACTTCTCAGGTTTCGAGGGTGTACTCCTCCATTTTGTGCATTAATGGCTCAGAGGGTCGGGTCCTCTATAAAAACCTAGGCATTGTAATGTAAAAGGGGGGAACTTTCTGCTAGAAAGTTGTTGTAACTTAGATTCCTATGATTAATACTAAAGAGCTTTGGACTCTATTTCTCTCTTTTATGCTGCCTTCTACGATTATTTCTTTTATCTTTTCTTCATTTGCATACTGTAATTCTGAACTCTGGATTTAGGTGTGTGATTGGAGTGGAACCCTAAGATTTTCTCGAAGGATACATAGGGGAGGAAAACGTTGTATTAGTTTTCTTTTATGTTGCCTGTGGATAGTGTTTCTGTCATATTCACTCCTTCTTCGTCGTAACTCTGAACTCTGAATTTCGATGAGAGGGAAGGGTAATCCTGGAACTCGTCCAGAGGATACATAGGAGGATTAATATTGCGTTCATTTCATTTATTCTTGGTGTTCTTTGCTGCTGTTCCAAGTTATTGGCTAGCAATCGTGCTTCTGGTTCTTTCCCACCATTAAACTACTAAAATTTCTTCCCTTACTCTTTTATTTCTTTCCCGCCCCCCTTTCTCTCTCTTTCTCGCACCCTTATCTTAAACATCAAAGTAGTTTAGTATAGGAGCCGGCCTTTCTCCGGAGATTGGCACGAGGGGCATCTCTTCCCTTCGGCCTTTCAATGTTGGTCCAGGTCTAGGGCGCATACACTTACCCAAATCCTTTCCTGGGCAGATTTGATGACCAATAGGTACAATTATCATCACACTTAGGTTGAGAATCTGATTCCCCAAAGAAATAAATATTTTATATCACACATAATTGATCATTGTGTTGTAAGGATCATACTACATTTCAAGTAATATTGTTAGGTAGTAATCCCCAAAATTCAAGAGATCAAAAACACAAATCGTAGACTACATAGTTAGCCTCCACCAGAGCTATAGACACTTGACTAACAGTGGAGTATGCTCATGTGTGGTAAAACATATCTTTTAAAGAGACCTCTGACCACACATGAATACAAGCTAGGTTCTTAGTTTCATCCATAACAAGTTTTACCCAATTTACTCAAGATGGATTAATGAACTCACTTGCACACACATTGGTTCTTGATTACCTCGAGTCATTACCATGCTCTTGATTTGGTAAATGAATTCATTGCACACACATATGGTCCTAGGGGAATTAGGCAATATTAGTGAGTTTTCTTAATATCACTAGTATGTATGAGTCTCTAAAAAATATATAGTCTTCTATATCAACATCCATATATTCTTTCATATCAATATCAATATCTTCTTTCATATCAACATCCATATCTTCTTCCATGTCAACATCCATGTCACCTCATGAGTCATTCATCCCATATGCCACCAAGTTATGTACCCATGATTAAACAACAATGCTAAACATGTCCAAGAAAAATATAAAATATGAATTATCATTAGAACACATACATTCCACCTTGAATTAATCATCCATAACATAACATATGCATTCATCATAAATAGAAAACATGCATCCACAAAAAACATTCACACAATTTAAACACAAAAAGTATAAAGCCATGCATATATATATATATATATATATATATATATAAATTACATCTACAAAAAAGTGTCCAAAGGCTACATACAATAGAGCACCAAGGCTCATATACAAAAAGTGAATCTAAGCACTAGCTAATGCCTATGAGATGACCCTTGAGACTTAGCTGGCCTAGTCGACTTTGTTGAGCAAGGTGCAGCAGGAGTATTGTCATTGTTGTCAACACAGTCAGTTAGATCTAATGATGCAGTGGAAAGGTAGTTCAAAAATGTAGTTCAAACACCATTCAGATGTAGAGGACAGGAGTTCTAAGGTTATTCAGAGTATGGACAGTGAGTTTCCAAGAAGACCATAGTGGCCCATTTGCAAAAGATCAAAGAAAAAGACAAGTAAGAAAAGTGTCGCGATATCGCGACATATACAATAGGCAAGAAAAACTGTCATGATTTCATGACATATTGGAAGAGAGAGAAGAAGCAGGTAAAAGTGTCACGATTTCGTGACATATTGGAGGAGAGAGAAACAACAGGGAAAACTGTCACGATTTCGTGACATGTTGGAAGAAAAGAAAGCAAGTGGAAAAACTATCATGATTTCGCGACATGTTCGAAGCAGAGGCACAAGCAGGGAAAACTATCACGATTTCACGACAGGTTGCAAGAGAAAAATGCAAGTTGAAAAACTGTCATGATTTCACGACATGTTGAAAGAAAAAGTGCAAGGAAGGAATAACTGTCATGATTTCGTGACATGTTCGAAGAGAAAGTGAAAGCAAGATAAAGTGTCACGATTTTGTGACGTGCTACAGAAAAGAGAGTTCAAAGTGTGAATTTTCATGATTTCGTGACAAGTTCAAGGAGAGAGAAAGTAAAATGAGAAGTGTCACGATTTCGTGACATGCTACAGAAGTCAAAGTGAGAACTATCATGATTTTGTGACATGCTACAGAGTTCAAAGTGAGAACTATCACGATTTCGTGACATGCTACAGAATTCAAAGTGAGAACTATCATGATTTCGTGACATGCTATAGAAGAAAGAGTTCAAAGTGAGAACTATCATGATTTCGTGATAGGTTGAAGAGAAAGTGTACAGATACAGAAAGTGTCATGATTTTGCGACAGGTTAAAAAGAAAGAATACGGATGTAAAAAGTGTCATGATTTCATGATAGATTGAGATGGCAGCGTACGGTTGGAGAAAGTGTCATGATTTTGTGACAGAAATAGAAAGGGTCTTCAACAGGAGAAGTGTCATGATTTTATGACAGAAGCTAAGTGGAAGTCATTAGAGGCAGAAGTGTCTCGATATCACGACAGAAGTGAAAATGAAGTCTATAGAGGAAGAAGTGTCATGATTTCATGACAAAAGTAGAGAGTAAGTCTTTAGAAGCAGAACTGTCATGATTTCATGACAAGATCAGAAAACAAGTCTTCAAATGGTAGAAGTGTCACGATTTCATGACAAAAGTAGAAAGGAGGTCGACGAAGGGAGAAGTGTCACGATATCACGACAAAAGCAAAATTGATGCTGACGAAGGTAGAAGTGTCACGATATCGCGACAAGAGCTTAGTTGAAGTCGACAAAGGCAGAAGTGTCATGATATCATGACAAAAGCCAAAAGAAAGTGTACGGAGGCAAAAGTGTCATGATATCGTGACATGTTGTATTTTCATGGCAAAAGCTACAGAAGAGTTACAGAGGCGGTTGAAGCTGACGAAGACCAATGTTAGCCGACGAAGATTAGGGTTTGTAGCCGATGAAGATTAGGGTTTGCAGTCGACTAAGATTAGGGTTATAGCCGACTAAGATTAAGTTTTTGATCTTGAAAATGTGGTTATAAAAGGAAGGCTATTTTGAAGAGTTGTGTAATGTGTGAAGTGCGACGTTCGGAGATAGTGCACAGAGTGTGAAGTTCGATCATAGTGCGTAGAGTGCAAAGTTTGATCATAGTGCATAGAGTGTGAAGTTCGATCGTAGTGTGTAGAGTGCAATTCATCGAAACATTCTAAGTGTGAAAGATCACAAAGGAAGCAGAGTGCATGAAGGGGAGAAGATGAACGTTCGATAGTTAAGCAGCAGATTATGCGAAGTGATAGCGCAAGGAGAGCAGAGTGCGCACAAGACAAAAAAGTGAAGCAGATCAGTCAGGGTCTTGTTAAAGGCAAAGGTATCTTACTATCATTCTTCTAAGTTTTAGATTTGAAGTCCAAGTTGGTGCTTGGCATAAGGGGTTGGTGCTCCTTCCAGTTGGTGTTGGCAAATCAGGGGTTGGTGCTCCTTCCAGTTGGTGCTGGCAAATCAGGGGTTGGTGCTCCTTTCTGTTGGGTCAGATAAATCAGGGGTTGGTGCTCCTTCCAGTGGGTGCTGGTAAACTATTTGTAAAAGTTGTTGCTTTGCAAAGGCTGGATTTGGATGGTAGTCCAAGCAGTCATTTTTGAGGAGTAGCCACATTGGTGAACCTCATTAAAATCTTGTGTTGTGTGATGTTCTCTTGCTGTTCTTGCTATATCTATTTATAAGTTTTAACTACTGCTATTTTTAGAGCTGTTAATTCATGATTAAAGAGCTACACTGATTCACCCCCCCTCTCAGTGCCATTGTAAGTATAACAATTGGTATCAGAGCTAAGTCCCTGTACAAGCTTAACCAGCTAGGGTGATCTTGGAAATATCACAATGGCAGGTGGTGAAGGTTTCTCATCAAACAAAGCACCATTGTTTGATGGATCTAATTATGCATTCTAGAGAGTCAGGATGCAGACATATCTCTGTGCTTTGGGATATGACATCTGGGATTCAGTAGTGAGTGGATACACAATTCCCATCATTCCTCCAAAAGAAGCAGAGGAAAAGAAACTGTTTGAAAACAATTCGAAAGCAAAGAATGCCATCTTGTGTGGATTAGCAGACAGTGAACTAGTAAAGGTCATGAACTGTAAGTCAGCAAAAGAAATATGGGACAAATTGAAGAGTGTTCATGAAGGAGATGATAAGATCAAAGAAGCCAAGTTACAGACACATCGAGCTCAGTTCGAAGCATTGAAGATGAATGACGATGAAAACATTGAGGCATTCATGTTGAGAGTTAATGGAATCATCAATGCAATCAAAGGACTCAGCGAGAATATCGATGACTCTGCTATCATGAAAAAGGTATTAAGATCTCTTCCTCAAAGATTTGATTCCAAAGTCTCAGCAATAGAAGAAGCTAAAGATCTAAATTATTTTAGTATAGATGAAATGTATGGTTCTTTAACTGCATATGAGATGAGGATAGGAAGATCTAAACCCACTGACAGAGAAGCAGACTTTCAAGGCCCTTAAAAATAAAAACACAAAACAAGAGTCCGAGGAAGAAGAGACATCAGATGAAATGGAAGCAAACTTTGTTAGAAAATTGAAAAAGGGGAAAGGAAAATACAAAGGGAAGCTTCCATTCAAATGCTTCAACTATGGAGGCGTTGGGCATTTTGCAACTAAATGTCCATTGAAAGAGAAGAACAAAAATGATGAAGGATCCCACCAAGAAAGAAGTGACTGGAAGATGAAAGCAAATTTCAGAAAAGGCAACTTCAAAAAGAAAAGTTTCATCTCCAAGAATGTTAGTTCATCGGAAAATAGCTCCGGTGAAGAATCTGAAGAAGAAAGAGATGAAGCTCTTTTTATGGCATTTGAAGAAGTTAAATCAGAAAAATAAGGAGTGACCTCTGAAGTTTGTGGTGAAAATCTCGAGGCTGAAGTAGACTTAGAAGGTGAGTTGATATCTGCACTTGAAGAGTGGGAGATAGAAAAGAAAAAGAATAAGAAACTATCAAGAAAGCTTGAGGATGCAAATGGAATCATAACCAGCTTAAAAGTTTAGATAGAAGAATCTAAGAAAATCATCGAAGATCTCGAAGTTCAAATAACCATGAGAATAGACTATTGCAGCAAGCTAGAGGAAGAGACTATTGGTCTAAGAATGCAGCTAGAAGAGATGAACAAGAAAATCAGTTGTTATCACAAACGTGAAGAAAGTTCTATGAAACTAGATAAGATCATAAATGACCAAAGACCTACAGGCATCAGGTTTGGTCTAGGTTTTATCGAAGGAGAATCATCAAGTGGATCAAAGGCCAAAAATGTAGAATCCACAAAGAATGAAGATAAGAAATAGGTTGATCAAGGGAAATTGCCTCATGCAAAAGAAAGCAATAATGCCAGGCAGGAAAGGAGAACTGACAATAATGGATTCACCAATGTCACACATCAAAGAAGAAGAAGACCTATGGCTCCTACAGCAACATGGCAAAGACCATCTCCCAGGTTCAATTATCCCTTCTCTGGTTTCTGTTTTAAATGCAATGGCTATGGACATAAAATCTCAGACTGCAAGTACAATGTTAGACCAAGGAATTTCACCAGTAGAAATGCTTTTTCTCCTTTGATGAATTACATAGTAGAATGTTATAACTGTCACAATTTTGGGCACATTGCAAGAAACTGTAGAAGCACATTTTCATCAAATCAGTTTTAGGGAAGAAAAGTTCAACCAAACAGGATGAGACAAAATAGGAAACTTCCTGTAAAACATGCACAAGCTGCTGATAAGGGAAAAACAAAACAAGAGCCCAAAACTACTATCAAAACAATGTGGAAAGGGAAAGAACAACTGAAGGAAGAAAAGGAATCCTTAATCGTTCAAACTGCTTTCAAAGCACAAAATAAATATGTACCATGGATACTAGATAGTGGATGCTCCAGTCATATGACAGGTGACAAACAAAAATTTGATAAGTTACAGAAATATGAAGGAGGATCAGTAAAATTTGGAAATAATGATGGAGCCAAGATAGTCGGCAAAGGCTCAGTCAAAATTAGTGATGGAAGGATTAAATCAGAAGAAGTCTTATTTGTGGATGGATTGAAACATAATTTATTGAGTGTAAGTCAGATTTGTGATAAAGGTCATGAAGTGGTCTTTATGAAGCAAGGTTGTGAAGTCAAAAAATCCAATAGTGGAAAATTGATAGCAACAGGGTCAAGAACTTCCGGTAACCTGTATACGCTTTCAGAGACTTCAAAAGGAGCTTGCTTTATTGGACAGGAAGAAGAAAATTGGTTGTGGCACAAGAGACTTGGTCATATTAGTTTTGATAATCTAGTGAAAATCACCTCAAAAGGGGTTGTAAGAGATATTCCCACCATCAGCAAACCTACAAACAACATTTGTGCTTCATGCCAAAAGGGGAAGCAAACTAGAGTCACATTCAAAACTAAAGAATACTACACAAGCAAACCGCTGGAACTAATACACACTGACTTATGTGGACCCATGAGAACACAAAGCATAAATGGTGACAAGTATTTTATGTTGTGCATTGATGACTATTCCAGAATGACATGGATATTCTTCTTGAAGCAAAAATCAGAAGCTTTTGATATGTTCAAGATATTCAAAAACCAGGTTGAGAATGAAATAGGAAAGAGGATCAAATGCTTAAGATCAGACAGAGGTGGAGAATTCATTTCAGAGGAGTTTACAGAATACTATGAAAATTATGGTATTAGGAGACAGTTCTCAGCAGCAAGGACACCTCAGCAAAATGGGGTGGTAGAAAGAAAGAACAGAACTGTGCAGGAAATGGCACGAACTATGTTGGCTGAAAGCAAAGTAGCTGACAGATTTTGGAAAGAAGCAGTCCATACTGCGGTGTATATCCAAAATAGATACATGCTGAGAACACATGAAAGCAAAACTCCTTATGAATTGTGGTTCGGAAAAATGGCAACAACAAAATACCTCAGAGTGTTTGGCAGCAAGTGCTATATCAAAAGAACTGAAGACAATCTTGGCAAGTTTGAAGATAGAGCAGATGAAGGTATTTTTTTTGGTTACTCACCAAGAAGCAAAGCTTACAAATGCTACAACAAGAGGCTAAAGAAAATTGTGGACAGTGCTGATGTTAAGTTTGATGAAGGTAAAGAACGAGTGATTAGCCATGAAACGAACTACCCAATTTATGAAGAGGTTATTGAAGGAGATGAGGAAAACGAAATTGAGAAGATACAAAAAATTGACTCAGATGATGTAAGTTGTGATTCAGAAGCAGAAGAGAATAATAAATTCAAAACAGGCAGCTGGCAGAAAAATCATCCTAGAGATCAAATAATTGGAGACCCCAAAGTTGGTGTTCAAACAAGAAGAAGAGTAGCAAGTAACTACTCTTTATTATCCAGCATTGAGCCCAAGAATGTTGCTGAAGCAAGCAAATATGAAGGTTGGATGAAGGCTATAAATGAAGAATTAGACTAGATTGAGAAAAACAAAACCTAGGAATTAGTACCTAGACCTACGAACAAAAACATAATCGGGACTAAATGGATCTTTCGTAACAAATTGAATGAAGACGGACAGGTAGTCAGAAATAAAGCAAGATTGGTATGCAAGGGGTATGCACAAGTTGAAGGCATTGACTTTGAGGAAACGTTTGCACCAGTAGCTAGACTAGAGGCAATCAGAATGTTTCTGGCTTTAGTTGTCTACAAGAACTTCAAAGTTTATCAAATGGATGTGAAATCAGCCTTTTTGAATGGGAAACTTGAAGAAGAGGTTTATATTGAGCAACCAGATGGGTTCCAACTTGGTGATAATCCAAACTTTGTCTGCAAGTTGAAGAAAGCTTTATATGGCTTAAAACAGGCACCCCGAGCATGGTATGCAAGACTAGACAACTATCTCACTCAACAAAAGTTTAAGAAAGGTATGGTGGATAGTAACCTGTATGTCAAAATAGAAAATGGGCATCTTATTGTTCTGGTTGTATATGTAGATGATATCATATTTGGCAGCAACAAAGATGAGTCATGTCAAGATTTAGCGAATAAGATGCAAAAAGAATTTGAAATGTCAATGATTGGTGAACTGTCATATTTCCTCGGCTTGCAAGTTAATCAAAGTAAGAAGGGCATATTTATTTCTCAAGTTAAATATGTAAAAGAGATGTTAAAGAAATTCACAATGGAGGATTGTAAGCCAGTTAGCACTCCCATGACGACAGGTCGCAAGTTGAGCAAAGATGACAAATCTCCACCTGTTGATCAAACCATGTACAGATCTATGATTGGAAGCTTACTATGCACTGACAGCTACCAGACCAGATATTTTGCAGGCAGTATGCATGGTAGCACGCTTTTAGGCCAATCCCAAAGAGACTCATGTGACAGCAGTAAAGAGGATTCTTCGGTATCTCAAGGGTACTATGGAGTATGGGTTGTGGTATCCAAGAGGTAAAGACTTCACCCTTATATCATATTCAGATGCAGATTGGGCTGGATGTGTAGATGACAGAAAGAGTACCAGTGGAGGTGCATTCTATCTGGGAGACAGATTGGTTGCATGGCACAGTAAGAAGCAAGAGTCAGTTTCTTTATCAACAACAGAAGCAAAATATATTGCAGCGACAACATGTTGATGTAAGGTTTTGTGGATGAAACAAACCCTAAAAGATCTTGGTATCTGCTTCAGTGAACCAATATCAGTTAAGTGTGATAACACCAGTGCAATTAACATCTCCAAGAATCCGGTAATGCATTCACGGACAAAACACATTGCTATCAGATATCATTTTTTGAAAGAGAAAGTTGTTGAAGGTGAGGTTAAGCTGGATTTTGTTCCAACTACAGAACAAGTAGCAGATATTTTCACAAAACCATTGCCCAAGGAAGTGTTTGAGTACCTTCGAAACAAATTGGGAGTGGTCACACTTCCCAAGAATTGACTAGCTACAGGGATCACTTTCTCAGGGGGAGCATTTGAGTATTTGATTATTCTTTTGCTCATGATCATAATTTGTGCTAAGTGCAACAAATTGTGCTTGAGAATGTTGTGCATGGACTCAGGGGGAGTCTGCAGTAGCCCTTTGGTATTATTGACAAAGGGGGAGAAGAGTTACAGGAAATTACACATGTGTTGCCAACAATTCCAAAGGGGGAGATTGTTGAGCAAGGTGCAACAGGAGTATTGTCATTGTTGTCAACACAGTCAGTTAGATCTAATGATGCAGTGGAAAGGCAGTTCAAAAGCCATTCAGATGCAGAGGACAGGAGTTCTAAGGTTATTCAGAGTATGGACAGTGAGTTTCCAAGAAGACCATAGTGGCCCATTTGCAAAAGATCAAAGAAAAAGACAAGTAAGAAAAGTGTCACGATATCGCGACATATACAGTAGGCAAGAAAAATTATCATGATTTCGTGACATATTGGAAGAGAGAGAAGCAATAGGTAAAAGTGTCACGATTTTGTGACATATTGGAGGAGAGAGAAACAACAGGGAAAACTATCACGATTTCGCGACATGTTGGAAGAAAAGAAAGCAAGTGGAAAAACTGTCACGATTTCATGACATGTTCGAAGCAGAGGCACAAGCAGGGAAAACTATCACGATTTCGTGACATGTTGCAAGAGAAAAATGCAAGTTGAAAAACTGTCACGATTTCGTGACATGTTGAAAGAAAAAGTGCAAGGAAGGAAAACTATCACGATTTCACGACATGTTCGAAGAGAAAGTGAAAGCAAGATAAAGTGTCACGATTTCGTGACGTGCTGCAAAAGAGAGAGTCCGAAGTGTGAATTGTCATGATTTCATGACAAGTTTGAGGAGAGAAAAAGTAAAATGAGAATTTTCATGATTTCGTGACATGTTGCAGAAGTCAAAGTGAGAACTATCATGATTTTGTGACATGCTGCAGAGTTTAAAGTGAGAACTATCATGATTTCGTGACATGCTGTAGAGTTCAAAGTGAGAACTATCATGATTTCATGACATGCTATAGAAGAAAGAGTTCGAAGTGAGAACTATCATGATTTCATGACAGGTTGAAGAGAAAGCGTATGGATGTAGAAAGTGTCACGATTTTGTGACAGGTTAAAGAAAGCATATGGATGCAGAAAGTGTCATGATTTCGTGACAGATTGAGATGGCAGCGTATGGTTAGAGAAAGTGTCACGATTTCATGACAGAAATAGAAAGCAGGTCTTCAATAGAGAAGTGTCACGATTTTGTGATAGAAGCTAAGTGGAAGTCGTCAGAGGTAGAAGTGTCGTGATATCACAATAGAAGTGAACATGAAGTCTACAGAGGAAGAAGTATCGCGATTTCATGACAAAAGCAGAGAGCAAGTCTTTGGAAGCAGAACTGTCATGATTTCACGATAGGATCAGAAAGCAAGTATTTAACGATAGAAGTGTCACGATTTCACGACAAAAGCAAAAAGGAGGTCGACGAAGGGAGAAGTGTCGCGATATCACGACAAAAGCAAAATTGATGCTGACGAAGGCAGAAGTGTCACGATATCACGACAAGAGCTTAGTTGAAGTCGACAAAGGCAGAAGTGTCGCGATATCGTGACAAAAGCCAAAAGAAAGTGTACAGAGGCAAAAGTGTCATGATATCACGACATGTATTTTCATGGCAAAAGCTACAGAAGAGTTACAGAGGCGGTTGAAGCCCGAGGCATGTTAGCGATCGACGAAGATTAGGGTTTGCAATCGATGAAGATTAGGGTTTGCAGCCGACTAAGATTAGGGTTACAACCGACTAAGATTAAGTTTTTGATCTTGAAAATGTGGTTATAAAAGGAAGGCTATTTTGAAGAGTTGTGTAAGTTGTGAAGTGCGACGTTCGAAGATAGTGCGTAGAGTGCGAAGTTCGATCATAGTGCGTAGAGTGTGAAGTTTGATCATAGTAGAGTGCGAAGTTCGATCGTAGTGTGCAGAGTGCAATTCGTCGAAACATTCTAAGTGCGAAAGATCACAAAGGAAGCAGAGTGCACGAAGGGGAGAAGATGAACGTTCGACAGTTAAGCAACAGATTGTGCGAAGTGATAGCGCAGGGAGAGCAGAGTGCGCACAGGACGAAAAAGTGAAGCAGATCAGTCAGGGTCTTGTTAAAGGCAAAGGTATCTTACTATCATTCTTCTAAGTTTTAGATTTGAAGTCCAAGTTGGTGCTTGGCATAAGGGGTTGGTGCTCCTTCCAGTTGGTGCTGGCAAATCAGGGGTTGGTGCTCCTTCCAGTTGGTGCTGGCAAATCAGGGGTTGGTGCTCCTTTCTTTTGGGTCAGATAAATCAAGGGTTGGTGCTCCTTCCAGTGGGTGCTTGGTAAACTATTTGTAAAAGTTGTTGCTTTGCAAAGGCTAGATTTGGATGGTAGTCCAAGCAGTCATTTTTGAGGAGTAGCCACATTGGTGAACCTCGTTAAAATCTTGTGTTGTGTGATGTTCTCTTGTTGTTCTTGCTATATCTATTTATAAGTTTTAACTGCTGCTATTTTTAGAGCTGTTAATTCATGATTAAAGAGCTACACTGATTCACCCCCCCTCTCAGTGCCATTGTAAGTACAACAGACTTAGCCATAGGGAAATATGGAGGATCTGGAATTATAATATGATTAGCCATACATAAATCCTCCAAGGAATGCACATATGCCTTGCTAACTTGAATTAATTATAATTCCAGTTTGTATCGATGTTCTTATCCTAGAATCTCCACCTAGAGCCTTGCAATCATATCTTGATCATATCCATAAACTCCTCCCATCACCAGCTCTACTTGCATTTGAGCTATCGATGTATCTCACATACTAAGCTCCACTCGTAGCTGTGCTACAACCTCATTATGAGACTACACCAAATCCTCCCACTCAACTCATAGTTTCTCCATATCTATCCACAACCTCACCACCTTTGATATATCTCCTATATCATCCTCCTCCTCCTCATCCTACCCTCCACAAATCATAGGATTTTTTTGCAATGCACCTCTCAGTATCCTTATTTAAATTCTAGCTTAGAGATGTCTCGGTCACTTCAAAGTGTCCTTAGACTCCTCAAAATCATACCCACCATCAGTCACCACCTTAGGTACTCATATTGGCTGGGCACCAAACCATGCCACATACTCTAGGGTTATCCTTGCATCATCCACATCAGGGACCTTCAACTCCTCATCATCCTTAATCACCTCCCTCCATGGATCCATACATGGAAGCCCCACATCATCTCAATACCTCCTATATAGCATCGAATTATCTAGTACTCCCTACTATAATATAATTTATGCAAGATTTGGTTCATTTGGATTATGTTCTTTAGATTTGTTTGGTGTTTCATTTATAGCTCTACAAATGGCGATCACGGTGGGACCCCCTAAAAGTTTCATTTTTTTATTTATCTTGCCATATAACTTACTATTTTTTGTCTTATTTTACAGGTTTTTAGGAGCACAAATTAAGTATTCTTTGCCTATTAGGATTTTTGAAGACTTGTAGAAAGTTGTAGAAAGTGCATGAACACTCTACAATACTTGAGGATCATCCATAAATGCTTGGAGGTATTTAAGAAGCACCCTAAGGTGTATCAAAATCACCCAAGTATGTTTTACAGTGATTTAGAGAAGATATGTAGGTTGTCTAGTAAGTCCACTATCCAAAATCTAGTTTTACTAGTTTACTTTGATGTAGGAGCATCTAGTGGCAGCAGAGCAATCTTGCATCAACAAAAAAAAAAAAAAAAAAAATTCTAATTGTTTTGTCTTCATGTTTGTCGGCCACTAGTTGGGCAGGAAAGTAGAATTTAAAATTTTGCGTGGGTGGGAAAGTTAAATTAAATTTTTTTTTAGCATGTGCGGGAAACTTAAAAATCATGTAGAAGGCGAGAAATAGGATTTAAAAAGAGATTTTGGATCTGAAAAGAGGGCTTCGTTTGGGCTCCAATATTGTATTATTTGGCATTGTAATTTCTACCCCTTTTGGTTGGCATTAATAAAATAATTCTTTTCTATTGTGATTTAACTCCTTGGACGGTTTTGTTCGTGTTTGTTCAACCTCAAAAAGTTTGACATTGTAATTGTAATTTATGCCCCTTTGGCTGAAATTATTAAAATAATTATTTTCTATTGTGATTTGGATCCTTGGATAGTTTTGTTCATGTTTTTTCATCCTCATCAAGTGGTATCAGAGTGAGAGTTTCTGAGTGTGTATGCAGATCGCCGAACGTGAGGTATTTTACACTAGGATATGATTCAAGTTTGGAGAAGCTAGAGCAAGATACCCCTATGAAGGACATGAGGTGTTGCTAGTAATTTTGTAGTGCTAGCAAAGGATTTTTGAGCTTTGCAGAGGCAAGTCTAGGTATTACAAGAAGACCTACATAGAGGGTTTGACCCAAGAAGAGATGAAAAGAGCGAATATTAAGTAGAAGAAGAGGAAGACCAGTTTGAGGAAGAAGAAGAGGTAGTAGATCTTGACCAAGTGAGGTTGTACAGAGCCATATCCCAAATTGAGAAGAGTCACAATATGAAGGTTTCCACATACTCAAGAAATATTAACCCGAAGGAGTTGATTGACTAGATCAATGAACTAGAAGAATATTTTGAATATGAAGAGGTGGAATATCCTAACCAGGTCAAGTTTGCTAAGACCAAACTGAAGTGTCATGCTAGAATCTGGTGGAAATAAGTAAAAATTGATAAAAATAAAAGGAGAAAAGAGAGGATCACCATATGGGAACGAATTATGGAAAATATGAAGAGGGAGTTTATTTTGATAGATTATGAGTTGGATCTGCTGAAGAAGATGCAAATTTTGAAATAGTAAAGAAAGTCTATCAAATAATACACTGAGGAATTCTACAAGATCTTGATCCAAACCAGCCATTCTAAGGCTAAAAAGGAGAAGGTAGCCCATTATATCCATGGTTTGAGAACTAGTATTCAAGAAGAGTTGAGTCTGGTTATGATGAGCACCATTGAGGATTCTTACTAGTTTGCTCTAAAATTTGAAGAGAAGATGAGTAGAAGGTTTGAGGGTAAGAAAAAAAGAAGATGTCATGGAGAAAGAACTAGTCAAAGAATATATGGAGGATGAGGTGAGAAGAAAGAAGAATTTAGCAGCAGTCAGGACCAAAAGGAAGATAATGCTTATAGATCTCGTGGTCAGAACAACAACTACCCAAGAGGAAGAGGTAGATCTATCCAAGGAAATGAAGAAAGAGGGTTTCATGGAACTGGCTTCAAATGTGGAGAAGGTCACTGAGCAACTTGTTTTGGAACTTCCAAAAATTAATAAGGTTCTTCAGGTAGATGGTGATGCTAATGGTAGTGCCATAGGAGTTTTATTGAGTCAGGAAGGTAAGCATGTTGTCTAATTTAATGAAAAGCTTAATGATGCCAATAAGAAATATTATGTCTATGATTAGGAGTTTTATGCTATAGTTTAGGCTCTAAATAAGTGGAGAAACTATTTGTTTGCAAAGAAGTTTTTTTGTATACTGGTCATCAGGCTTTACAATATATTAACAATGAAGAGAAATTGAATCAAAGGCATTTAAAATGGGTTGAGTTTATATAGAGCTATACATTTGTGTTGAAGCATAGGAGTGAGAAGTAAAATAGAGTTGTAGATTCCTTAAGTAGAAGGCATAGTTTACTAATAGTAATGAGAGTGGAAGTTGTGGGGTTTGAAGAACTTAATAGTTTGTACCCTAAAAATCTAGATTTTTTTGAAGCTTGGAGAGCTTTTACAATGCCAGTTACTCTGGATAGGACTAAGTGGTTGGATTTTATGATCCAAGATGGAATTTTTTTTAAGGTGAACCATTTGTGCATTCCTAAGAGTTCAATGAGGGAAAATCTACTCAAATAGAAGTGTAGTAGAGGTTTGGTTGGACATTTTGGTAGAGACAAGACCATTGCCTTGGTGAGTGAGAACTACTATTGGTCATAGTTACTGCAAGATGTAAAGAAGTTTGTACAAAGTTGTATAATATTCCATATGGCCAAGAGTTTGAGGTAGAACACCAAGTTATATCAGCCATTTCTTATACTAGAGAGACCCTAGGAGGATATCAACATGGACTTTGTTCTTAGTCTGCCAAGGACACAAAGGGAAAATGACTCCATATTTGTTGTAGTTGATAGGTTTTAAAATATGACACATTTTATTCCCTACCAGAAAACTAGTGATGCAGTTCATGTTGCTGGACTATTTTTCAAGGAAGTGGTACGACTTCACGGTCTACCAAATAGTATAGTCTCTAATAGAGACACAAATTTTGTTGGGTATTTTTGAAAGACCTTGTGGAATAAATTAAAGACATATTTGAAGTTTAGTTTTGCATACCATCCATAGATTTATGGATAGACAAAAGTGATGAATAGGAGTTTGGGTAACCTACTAAGATGTCTAGTAGGAGATAAGCCCAAGGGATGGGATATGATTTTACCACAGGTATAATTTGCCTATAACAATATTATCAACAAGAGTATTGGTAAATCACCATTCTAGATTGTATATGGGAGTAGTACAAGAAATGCTTCTGAGTTAAGAAAGTTGGATAGGGGAGAAAATAATAGTGCTGAAGCTGAGAACTTTGCAGAGCAACTGAAGGATTTGCATGAAGAAGTAAAACAACACATCAGAAATATGAACACTCAATACAAGACAAAGTCTTATCAGAAAATGAGTTTTAAGGAGTTCCAGGTTGGTGATGAAGTCATGGTGCACCTGATAAAGGAGAGGTTTCCTAATAAAACATATAACAAAATGAAAATGAAGAATTTTGGACCATGTAGGATCATACAAAAAATATATTTATGAAATGCATATGAGGTGGAGTTGCCGAGTGGATTGAACATATCACCTATGTTCAATATTTTTGATTTGGTAGAGTGTCATGAAAGTAACAGTTGTAAGGAACCATTTGCAAAGTTATGGAATGTTCTAGCATCATCTCCAATGATATAAGAGAGATAAAATCTTGGATACCTGCATCGACGAAAGTACAATAAATTGATAGTATGAGGAATATCTGGTAGGAAGGAAAGGCCTATAGAAGATTCGACTTGGATATCCAAGTCCAACACCTTGGTTTTCCTCCAAAATCAAACAAGTGAGGTCACTAATCAAAATTAACCTCGGTTTTCGATGCAGTAGCATCCAGTGGCAGCACAAAAATCTTGCATCAACAAAAAAATAACAAAAATTTTCTAAGTGTTTTGCCTTTGTGTTTGTCAGCCACCAGTTGGGCAGGAAAGTAGAATTTAAAATTTTGCATTGGCAAGAAAGTTAAATTTATTTTATTTTTTACATGGGTGGGAAACTTAAAAATCATGTAAAAGGAGGGGCGAAATAGGATCTAAAAATGGATTTTGGATCTGAAAAGAGGGTTTCGTTTTGGCTCCAAGATTGTATGATATGGAATTATAATTTCTACCCCTTTTGGTTGGCATTAATAAAATAATTCTTTTCTATTGTGATTTAACTCCTTGGATGGTTTTGTTCATGTTTGTTTAGCCTCAACATGTATGGCATTGTAATTTTTGCCCCTTTTACTGGCATTATTAAAATAATTATTTTCTATTGTGATTTGGTTCCTTGGATAGTTTATTCATGTTTGTTCATCCTCATCATATGTATTTAGGGTTATTTAATTTTTTTTCATATTTCATGCATAAAATGAACAATTATTAAGTAATCTAGAAAATAATTCATCTTAGTTCATATTTTAGGTTTCTTTTTGCATCCATTCACACATTCAAGTTAGGGTTTCTATTTCTTATGTATTCATAGATATAAAGTATTACATTATTATTGCATTTGAATTGATAATATACATAAATTAGAGCTGCATTTTATGGATAGAAGTATCTTATCTTATCTAAGTAGGAACATTATTAGGGTTCCAAGAGTATTCCTGCCATTGCGTGATTCCAAGAAAAAGTTTGGATGAACCCTCCAGCTATTTTGATAGGGGATCTTAAGCAGTGTACTTCACATCCTTTGGAGAAATTAGCATTCTCTTTTTGGATTTTGAATTAGATTTATGAAATTAGTTGCTCCTATCATTGTTTGTCCATATTAATAAACAAAAACCTTAAAATGAAAAATTCACACACAACACGTTTCACTTAAAATAGTAGTGGTTGGATTTCATCACCAACCATTGCTTGAGATTTTGTGACAATGGGTTTCATATCCATCCACCAATATCTACCCTTAGAAACCATATGATACCATCGAACAAATTTTCTATATTTCATCACCAGAAAGAATCTCATAGCCCTATCTTTGCCATAGTTTTTTACCTTTTTAATTAATTAATATTAGAACATCAAAACACACAAGAATGATACTTAAAATGAATGTACATTAAAAAGTATATAATCAATGAACAAGGTAAGCCACACTGGTTGAAACTTAGTATTGGTTATTTGTTTTATTTTGGATCCTTAAATATTTTAGTTTTGTATTACATTTGATAGTTTAGTCTACATTTTGATTTATTTTCTTATGGTATTAATTAGAAACCAAAAAAGAGCTATAAATCAAGATAGTTTATTGGAAAATTCATCCACTTTCCTCACTACTTCTGTAGCCAATCCTCCAAGTGTGACACAAATAAATTTATCTATGGGACCATCTCACACTATACAAACCACTAGTGGTTTGCATAGGCCAACTTATCCATCCCTTCCACAATGTGGGCCTCATTCACCCACCATTGACCAAAACACCATACATATAGACATGGACAAAGTATAGGCTCTCTAAAAGTCCACCAACTATGTCTTAGAACCCATTAGTCAATATCATGCTTCACAACAAGAGCTTACTTCATCCCAACCATATACCCTCATCCAAGGTTATACTAACCCTATTTATGAGATATCTAGTGTACATTATTCCAACATACCCCATCCTCAATACCCAAGTGCTCCTAGAACTTCCCTTATATCTCCTTACACCCATGGCTATACCAACCCATTGTATGAGGAGCATGTCAATGCTTCCTCACAAGTGTCTACATATAAATTTTCCATGCCAAGTGCAACTTGTATCTTACCAACATCTTCCATCCTATCCACTTTCATACCCTTATATTCTGACCAAGAGATTCATGAGGTATGGGAACACCTAAAAAAATTGTTGTAGCAGTGTAAAGACACTCAGTAGTGAGTATAGGTAAACCCTACATCTTAGCCAATCTCTATGCAATCCATCATACTTAAAAAACTCCATAGTGGGTACCACAATCTTCGATGGTCTCAATTCCTAACCCTGAAGAACATGTGCTTATACTGAGAGGGGGGTGAATAGTATAACATAAAACTTTTCCCCAAATAGTAGCATCAACATTAATAAAATAGTGAACATCACACAAAGCATCACACACATGAGAGACATCATTTTTAACGTGGTTCACCCAATGTGGGCTACCTCCACAGAAAAATATTTCTCAAATAATATTTTGGGAATCCTTCCCAAGTACAATGTTTATGGACCTCTCGTCCAAAGGAGATGTTGATCCCCTAATCTCAAGTTCATGGATCTCTTCCATAGGAGAACTCTTTCCCCTTCTGCTCTGGCTAGTGATCTTCTAGAAGACTCTGTCTCTCTATTGCACTGACTGGTGGATCTCTCTCCACTTGAAGACTCCTCACTCAGATCTATCTTCAATTGTCCTGGCTACTGGATCTCTATCCACTGAGACTCTATCCTCTATACTCTATCACCTCCAAAGCTCTATCAATAGGTTCACTCAGAACCTTCTCAAATATTCTCAACAAGCTCACTCAGAACTTATCCAAATCTGCTCAACAGGTCCACACAGAACCTGCTCAAATCTGCTCAATAGGTCCACACAGAACCTGCTCAAATCTGCTCAACAAGTCCACACAGAACTTGTCCAAATCTGCTCAATAAGTCCTCTCTAGGACTTGCTCAAATATGCATAGCAAGCTTCCACAAAATCTTACTCAAAATCAGTCCACAAGCCTTCTCAAAGACTTGTCTCAAATCTGCTTAACAAGCTCACACAGAACTTGTCCAATCTCATAGAATCATAAAGAGAATTGTTAGAGACTCAATATGTTCTATTCTCAAATCTCAATCTCAACTCAAATCCAGAATATAGAATAGTTTGTTTTATGGAACTTGAACAACCACATGCATCCACTTGACTAGGCTCAATCAACTCAACTCAACCAATCACCTCAATGAACAACCCTTTCTCACAAACCCTAGTCCAAGCATGTATCAACCAACTCAAAATATTTCCAACAATGCTCAACAACAAATCTCACATAACAATGATACTCATGTTCTCTTCTAACTCAAGTTCAAGTTCTTTGCACAACCAATGGGCTCCAACAACAATGCTTATAAAACAAGGTTTAATCACAACTCTCAATCCAGAAAACCTTGAAGCACTAAACCAATCACTTTTGAAAAGGAAACCACAATCAATCCTTTTCACTCCAAAGATATTTTCAGAAATCAACCACCATAATCAATCAATAGGAGAATGTGCCCATACCTTTTATGAAGATGAAGAAGCCTCTTTGGAAATCTGCCACAATCACAATATTCTTTTGCCAATCTTCACAAGGGTTAGAAGATCACAAAATAATCAACATTACTCCACTTCACAATAATATTTACCAAGGCTTTTAATTAGAAAACCTTCTTAAGAATTAATGCACAACTTCCTTATCACTCCTAAAACCACTTGTACCATAAAATAAAATAAATCAAAACATTGCATAACCTTGTCACTCCACAAACCACTTATACCATAAAATAAATCAAATATTTTATATCCTTCCTTTCAACACTTTTGCACTCAAAAATAATCACAAAGCTTTCTTAGGCAATATCTCACATTAATCAAATATCAAACCTTATTAAAATATTAAAGCTTGCTCAACCTTATATCTCCCACAAAAATCATAATCAAACCTTAGCAAGAAAATATTTTAATTAAAATATTGACCCCCACAAATATCGGAGTCGGAGCGCATACCTCAAAGGAGCCCTCGAAGGGCTTTGGCATTTCGAACCTCTGCCCACCGTGCTGCCAAGCAACAGCTAAGCCGCATGAGCTAAGACTGCCCACGTGAGTGCCTTGGGCACTCTCTTCCTTAAACTATGTGTGCTTTCCTCACAAGGCACCAAAACTTTGACCATCCATGACTTGACTGCCCACGTCACACTCCATGAAATTCACTGCGCAATATTCGGATGCAGAAATACTTTGGGTTTTCAAAAATCATGCGACATGACTTAGGTTTATTAAATGGAAAACCTTTGGCTTATTTATATAAGCCATCCTTCAATGCGAATACATCGGCCCTTTTAACATTGCCCTCATGACGTCGGTGGCGCCAATAAGAAAGGAGGGAAAAACCTTTTATTTAATTTTAAAATTAAAATTTAAATTTTAAATAAATTAAAATTTAAACTAAACCTTTAAAATTAAATTTCTCCATCATCGGGGCACCTTTTTTGATGAAACGAAAAGCCAACTTGGGTTTTAAGAAAAACCCATTTCAAATCTGCCATCCATTGGTTTTAAATAAAACCTTTCCTTTCCTTCCTTGGTTTTCATAAAAACCTTTTGCTAAGCTTCCCTTGAAGCTCCTTTTGGAACCAAATGCCATGCATCCCTTCTAGAACCTTTGATCAAAACCTTTGCTTCTCATGAAGCTCTTTGTGGAGCAAAATCATAGTGCTTACTTACATAGGTCCTTTTGACATCAATGACAACTTTTAGCTTAGGGACTCAAAATGTCCAACAATCTCCCCCTTTGTCATTGATGGCAACCCATATTCATTTTATTGAAACCTGACCTTCTTTTCTTCTCCCCCTGGCTCAATGCTCTCTCAAATATCAAATCCTCATATCAAATCTCTCCCCAATACACAAATCTCTCCCCCTTTGACATCAATGGCAAAGGGTCACCTTTGGGGCTCGGGGCTAAGAATGAGCCTCTTAGCTTAGCCCCTCCCCCACCTCCACATGAGGTGGTTAATTCTGGGGTGGGAGTCTCACTCCCAATTTTCCTCGAAGATACTCAAAAGTCTCCTTTGAGAGTGGCTTAGTGAAAATATCTGCTATCTATTCCTTTGTAGTGACATACTCCAATATGACCTATTTATCTAACACTTGTTCTCTTAGAAAATGATACTTAATTGGAATGTGCTTCATCCTGGAGTGCATTACCAGATTTTTTGAGATACATATGGCACTGGTATTATCACATAGTATAGGAATGGGCTGATCATGCTTTATCTTGAAGTCTTCTAAAGTTCTCTTCATCCATAACACCTATGTACAACTAGCTACTACTGCAATATATTCTGCCTCTATTGTAGATAGTGATACTGAAACCTGCTTCTTGCTTAACCAGGAGACTAGACTTTCTCCAAGAAAGAAAGCTCCTCCACTTGTGCTTTTTCTATCATCAATGTTGTCAGCCCAATCTGCATCTGTATATGTTGTGAGTGTGAAACTATCACTTTTGGGATACCAAAGTCCAAAATCCATAGTCCCTTTTAGATACCTAAAAATTCTTTTTACTTCTGCCACATGTGTTTCCTTAGGTGCTGCTTGAAATCTTGCCACTAATCCCACTGTCTGTACTATGTCTGGTCTTGTAGCTGTGACATATAATAAGCTGCCAATCATGGATCTGTATAGTCTCTGATCTACCTCTAGAGATTCATCATCCTTACTCAACTTGCACCCTGTGACCATAGGAGTACTTACTGGTTTGCAATATTCTAATCTGAATTTCTTTAACATCTCCTTGATGTACTTGGCTTGAGATAGAAACACTCCCTTCCCTGATTGTGAAATCTGAAGACCAAGAAAGAAGGATAATTCACCAAGCATTGACATCTCAAATTCACTCTACATATTCTTAGCAAACTCTTTGCACATCTTGTCATTGTTTCCCCCAAAAATTATGTCATCAACATAAACAACCACTATTAGAAGATCATTTCCTTTATTTTTGATATACAAATTACTATCTGCTATTCCTTTACTGAATCCTTATTCTTGTAGATACTTATCCAATCTTGAGTACCATGCTCTGGGAGCCTGCTTTAAACCATACAATACCTTTTTTAATCTGCATACCTGATCTGGTGTATCTGCCAATATGAATCCCTCTGGTTGTTCAATGTAGACCTCTTCTTCTAGAATCCCATTTAGAAAAGCTGACTTAACATCCATTTGATATACCTTGAAGTTCTTGAAACTTGCAAAAGCTAAAAACATCCTTATAGCTTCAAGTCGTGCAACTGGAGCAAAGGTTTCATCAAAATCAATTCCTTCTACTTGTGCATAACCTTTGCATACTAACCTTGCTTTATTTCTGACAACTTGTCCATCTTCATTCAACTTATTTCTGAAGACCCATTTTGTGCCAATCACATTTTTATCCTTTGGTCATGGAACAAGTTCCCAAGTTTTGCTCTTCTCAATATGATCTAATTCTTCATTCATTGCTTTAACCCAAAATTCATCTTCACTAGCCTGAGAGAAATATTTTGGTTCAATCTTAGATAGCAAAGAAAAATTAGCTTGTTGAGATGGTTTTATTATTCTTCTCCTTGTCTGTCTTTCATCTGGATTCCCAATGATCTGATATTTTGGGTGATGTTTCTGTACATACCTAGAAGGAGTCTTAGGAAGAAGCCTTTGTGTTTCTTCTTCATCATTATCTGATTCCTCACAAAATTCTTCTTGACAACATCCATCTTCTTGGTATACCGTTTGCTGAATTGGCTCTCTGAAATCTATCTCTTCATCAACTATTACATTCATACTTTCCACCATAGTGCGTGTTCTTTTGTTGTAACATCTGTAAGCCTTGCTTTTTGTGGAATAACCAAGAAATATTCCCTCATCACATCTTGGATCAAATTTGCCTAAATTTTGATCTTCCCGTCTTATGTAACATTTGCTTCCAAAAATCTTGAAATGTTTTATAGTAGCAAGTCTTCCCTTCCAAAGCTCATAAGGAGTCTTGTGATGATTTACCCTTAATTGAGCCCTAGTAATTATGTACACAATTGTAGATACTACTTCTTTCCAAAAACCATCTGACAATTTAGATTCATTTAACATAGCTCTAGCCATGTTTTTCTTTTTCTTTTTTTTCCTTTCTCCTTCTCCTTTTTTTTGGGGTGTTCTTGTTGTTGATGCTATTATCTCTCTTGATTCCATGTTGTTCACAAAATTCTACAAACTCATCTGAAGTAAACTCTCCTCCTCTATCAGATCGTAGACACTTAATCCTTTTGCCTATTTCATTTTCAACCAACTTCTTGAATGCTTTAAATTTTCCGAAGGCTTCTAACTTTTCTTTTAGGAAAGTTACCCAAACCATTCTGGAATAATCATCTACAAACAACATGAAGTAACTCTCACCCTGAATACTTTGTGTTCTGGTAGGACCACACAAATCAGTATGTATTAAACTCAAGGGCTCAGATGACATATAACCTTTTGGTTTGTAAGTTGTCCTAGTTTGCTTTCCATGTTGGCAAGGTGCACAAATTGTGTTTTGAGGTCTTCTTATCTTGGGTAAATCTCTGATTGCCTGTTTATTGCTTATGTTGACTATGTTGTCAAAATTCAAATGACCCAATATTCTATGCCACAACCAGCTCTCATCTTCTTGTGATAGAAAACACTTTTCCCCTTTGATCTCATTGAGCATGTACAAGTTGTTTGGGGTTCTTCTTGCATTTGCAATGATTCTTCCTATTTCTATTTTCCTTATCTCACATCTATCTGGATGGAAGGTAACCATATATCCTTGATCGTAAAGTTGACTTATACTCAGTAGATTATGTTTTAACCCTTTGACATACAAAATATTCTCTATTTTTGTTTTTCCATTGTCTAGACTTAGAGTGCCTCTCCCAACAATCCTAGTTGATCCATTATCACCAAAACTTATTGATCCTCTATTTGTTTCCTTTAGAACAATGAATTTGTCTTTGTCTCCTATCATGTGACTAGAGCAACCACTATCCAGATACCATTGTTCTTCTTTATTTTGAGCATGCAGGGCTGTTTGGACTAACATAGATCTGGCCTTGACATTCTTTCTTTCATCCTTCCTAGTTGTTGGAATTGTTTTTCTAGACTCAGGAAATATCATTTTACACCACCTAGCCTTGTGCCCAAAATTATTGCATTTGTAACATATAACATCATCATCCATGAGAGGTGCAAAGGAATTGAAATTTCTATTGTATCTTGCATGATGAATACAATGTGCAACTATATGACCATATTTATTGCAAGAAAAACAATGACCATGAAAGAAGTTATGTAACCTGTTTGGAGGTCTTGGATATTGTGAAGAAGTCATCCTCTTCTTGTAATTAACTCTTATCCAGGGTTCCTCTTTGCTTTCCTCCTTTCTGATGTCCTTTGCTTGCTTTTATTTGTTTGAAGTTTCTACCTTTTGGAAGCTTGATTCCTCCTTTTGTTTCACATATTCTGTATTTTGTAGTATCTTGATCCCTTCCAGTTTGTTCCTTAGGTGAACAATTTTTGCTTCCAATATTCCACATTCTGTTTCCTTGGCTCTCAATAGATCTGACATATCTTGCTCAATATTCTTTCCTTCTTCTACCTTAATCTTGAATTCTGTAAGGTTCTATATAAGTTCCACTCTTGCCTCTTCATCTTCCTAAATTTGTTCTTTCAAGTTTGAATTTTTCTCTCTAAGTCTTTCCAATTTTCTAAGAGCAGCAAAGAATTCTTCTTTTATATCAAACCTACTCTCTTCTTCACTTTTTGAAGTCATGTGTGCTATCGAAGGATCCTCTTCCAAGTTGTTAGACTCTTCATGGAGAGACCCGCTCTGATACCAATTGAAGAACATGTGCTTATACTGAGAGGGGGGTGAACAGTATAACATAAAACTTTTCCCCAAATAGTAGCATCAACATTAATAAAATAGTGAACATCACACAAAGCATCACACACATGAGAGACATCATTTTTAACATGGTTCACCCAATGTGGGCTACCTCCATAGAAAAATATTTCTTCTAAATATTTCTCAAATAATATTTTGGGAATCCTTCCCAAGTACAATGTTTATGGACCTCTATCCAAAGGAGATGTTGATCCCCTAATCTCAAGTTCATGGATCTCTTCCATAGGAGAACTCTTTCCCCTTCTGCTCTGGCTAGTGATCTTCTAGAAGACTCTATCTCTCTGTTACATTGATTGGTGGATCTCTCTCCACTTGAAGACTCCTCACTCAGATCTATCTTCAATTGTCCTGGCTGCTGGATCTCTATCCACTGAGACTCTGTCCTCTATACTCTATCACCTCCAAAGCTCTATCAATAGGTTCACTTAGAACCTTCTCAAATCTTCTCAACAAGCTCACTCAGAACTTATCCAAATCTGCTCAACAGGTCCACACATAACCTGCTCAAATCTGCTCAACAGGTCCACATAGAACCTGCTCAAATCTGCTCAACAAGTCCACATAAAACTTGTCCAAATCTGCTCAATAAGTCCTCTCTAGGACTTTCTCAAATCTGCATAGCAAGCTTCCATAAAATCTTACTCAAAATCAGTCCACAAGCCTTCTCAAAGACTTGTCTCAAATCTGCTTAACAAGCTCACACAAAACTTGTCCAATCTCATAGAATCATAAAGAGAATTGTTAGAGACTCAATATGTTCTATTCTCAAATCTCAATCTCAACTCAAATCCAGAATATAGAATAGTTTGTTTTATGGAACTTGAACAACCACATGCATCCACTTGACTAGGCTCAATCAACTCAACTCAACCAATCACCTCAATGAACAACCCTTTCTCACAAACCCTAGTCCAAGCATGTATCAACCAACTCAAAATGTTTCCAACAATGCTCAACAACAAATCTCACATAACAATGATACTCATGTTCTCTTCTAACTCAAGTTCAAGTTCTTTGCACAACCAATGGGCTCCAACAACAATGCTTATAAAACAAGGTTTAATCACAACTCTCAATCCAGAAAACCTTGAAGCACTAAACCAATCACTTTCGAAAAGGAAACCACAATCAATCCTTTTCACTCCAAAGATATTTTTAGAAATCAACCACCATAATCAATCAATAGGAGAATGTGCCCATACCTTTTATGAAGATGAAGAAGCCTCTTTGGAAATCTGCCACAATCACAATATTCTTTTGCCAATCTTCACAAGGGTTAGAAGATCACAAAATAATCAACATTACTCCACTTCACAATAATATTCACCAAGGATTTTAATTAGAAAACCTTCTTAAGAATTAATGCACAACTTCCTTATCACTCCTAAAACCACTTGTACCATAAAATAAAATAAATCAAAACATTGCATAACCTTGCCCCACAAACCCCTTATACCATAAAATAAATCAAATATTTTATATCCTTCCTTTCAACACTTTTGCACTCAAAAATAATCACAAAGCTTTCTTAGGCAATATCTCACATTAATCAAATATCAAACCTTATTAAAATATTAAAGCTTGCTCAACCTTATATCTCCCACAAAAACATAATCAAACCATAGCAAGAAAATATTTTAATTAAAATGTTGACCCCCACAAATATCGGAGTCGGAGTGCATACCTCAAAGGAGCCCTCGAAGGGCTTTGGCATTTCGAACCTCTGCCCACCGTGTTGCCAAGCGGCAACTAAGCCGCGTGAGCTAAGACTACCCACGTGAGTGCCTTGGGCACTCTCTTCCTTAAAATGCATGCGCTTTCCTCACAAGGTGCCAAAACTTTGACCATCCATGACTTGACTGCCCACGTCACACTCCACGAAATTCACTACGCAATATTCGGATGCAGAAATACTTTGGGTTTTCAAAAATCATGCGACACGCCTTAGGTTTATTAAATGGAAAACCTTTGGCTTATTTATATAAGCCATCCTTCAATGCGAATACGTCGGCCCTTTTAACATTGCCCTCATGACATCGGTGACGCCAATAAGAAAGGAGGGAAAAACCTTTTATTTAATTTTAAAATTAAAATTAAAATTTTAAATAAATTAAAATTTTTTATTAAATAAAACTAAACCTTTAAAATTAAATTTCTCCATCACCGGGGCACCTTTTTCGATGAAACGAAAAGCCAACTTGGGTTTTAAGAAAAACCCATTTCAAATCTGCCATCCATTGGTTTTAAATAAAACCTTTCCTTGCCTTCCTTGGTTTTCATAAAAACCTTTTGCTAAGCTTCCCTTGAAGCTCCTTTTGGAACCAAATGCCATGCATCCCTTCTAGAACCTTTGATCAAAACCTTGGCTTCTCATGAAGCTCTTTGTGGAGCAAAATCATAGTGCTTACTTACATAGGTCCTTTTGACATCAATGACAACTTTTAGCTTAGGGACTCAAAATGTCCAACAAACCCTCCATTAATTCATAATTCAACATCACCCATTACTATTCTTATTAGACAACCCCACCAAATCACCCATACCTTTTTTCCACTCCAAAATTCTCCATATTTCAATAATAAATAACATCCTCATCATTTTCAAGCCATCCATTCTAATCATCATCATCAATCTCCTCATATCATCACACCTCAACATTTCTCCACAAGTCCTATAAATCATAAGGTGATTTAGGGTTTTCACATTCTTGGTGAAGACCCTTGAATCAAAACCATGTAGCAACAAATTGATAAATTGATACAAAATAATCCTAGTATGACTAACTAAAAACCTACATTACATCAATTGATTAATCAACCCATTCATCCTTCAGTTCTATCACCCCCATATCTAGCATATTTTACGGTACCTATAACACCTTAAAATTGACTCATCTTAATTCACCCATTTGACACATTTGAATGAAAAAAATAAAAAATATAAAAATTTTATTTTACATTGATTACCTTAAAATTTGTGCCTTTCTTTATGAGATCATACTATGATCAGCAGGATCATAGTACGACCTCCGACTAACTAAAAACCTACATTACATCAATTGATTAATCAACCCATTCATACTTTGGTGCCGTCACCCCCATATCTAGCATATTTTACGGTACCTATAACACCTTAATATTGACTCATATTAATTCACCCATTTGACACATTTGCATGAAAAAAATAAAAAATATAAAAATTATATTTTACATTGATTACCTTAAAATTCATGCTTTTTTTTATGAGATCGTACTATGATCAGCAGGATCATAGTACGACCTTTGAAATCATAGCATGATTTCAAACAATACAATATCTACAATCGGTGTACGATATCGTCAAATGTAATACGATCTTGTTTTGAAATAGAAAAATTAAAAATAAGAAAATGACAAAGTTAGTTGAATGGCTTTTTGCATCCGCCTATGTAACTATGCGAGATTTGCGAGATTGGATCCAATCGATTTCACCCAACTTGGAAGAAGTTGCAACAATCCAACCTCCTCCCTATTCTGGACACTCTCCCCTGCCTATTTAATTAGACCCTTCCCCCTATAATACTCCCGGATCTTTACATTTAGGAAACATAGTTTAATTTCACATACTATCATCTATTATTTTATTATTTGTTTGCAATATCAAAGAATTTCAACAAGATTGAAAGGATTTCGGCAAGATCGAAGTTAATAATGTGATCATAGTATGAGCTTGCGAGTTCGGGATACGATATCACCAAAGCTATATGATATCTCCTACAACTGATCTAGGGACAACACCAAATTTAAGTTTACATATTCTGATCTTTCCTTGCTTGATTTACATTTGATTTAGCATTTTATCATAAGAAAACTTAGATTAAATCATATGCATTCTTGGAGTTCACCTAAAATCTCATGTAGTTGCATATTCTAGGTAATTAGGTGCATTTATTAATCATTTCCTATTAGTGTTATTACTCAGTAATATTCAATAGGTTAAATTTATAGTTGCAAAGGTAAATAGAATCACAAAGTCCTATTCTTTATCCTTTATCCATGCATCTGTTGTCTTTTATCAAAATCGTATATTTTATGTCTATGATCAGAGTACGATATTGCTGATCGTCGTACGATCTTGTGAGATTGTAATACAATATTGCCCTACACTATACGAAACTGGACTGCTTACAAATTTTAGAATCTACATCAGACATCCGAATTCAGGTAAGGTTGGAAATCTCTTCCATAGGCATTGCATTGACTTAAACATTCTATTTTATGTATTATTTGTCTACATTTGAAATTAAAATGCATATAGCTTAGTTTAGTTTGCATATTGTCCAAACTTAGGTGCGTGTGATTTGATTAAAAAGAACCCATCAAAACAAATCTTGAAACCTAGGCTCAAAAATAGCCATAAATGTTTCCTGGTGAACCCAAAACCCATTCGTTGAAAAATCACCATATATAGAAGGTACGATTAAGTACCTCTATTTTGAGGTGTAGACCATAAATTTTCCATTCCCCTTTAAGGAATGGATCCATTTGCCTTGAGGAAAGGAGTGTGAGAATTGTTGGCCCATATTCTTTGGTGAACCCGATGTGAAACATAGGCATTTCTTCTGATATTCTAAATAGTTACAAAAGCAAATAAAAAACATTAGTCAAATTTCATAATTTTGCATTGCATAGATGGTATATTACAACAGTAGAAGATTTGTACTTGTATATGTTAAATTATTATTAGATAGACAAGAAATTTTTCAAATACTTGGACCTGACGACGTTTTCTCCTTACAATAGTGGAACGAACTTTGGAAAATATTAGACATCATAAAATATCACGAGCCTGAACTTAAAAAAATCATAAGGTTTGACTTGTCTAGAATCCTAGATCCCGATAGTGCACCTTTCTATTTTGACCTTCAAAGAACATGTGATAGGTGGCTTGCAGATAAGAGAGCTCTCATTTCCTTGAGTTTTTACTCCTTTGAAGATTATCTTGATGATGCAATAACGATACATAAATTTTTATCACATGTTGAAAATCAAGAGGTTGTCTTAGATGATAAGAGAAGATTCAATAGAGTTCCTAGAGCTGTGGTTTACCGAGAATATTGTCATGAATTATACTTTTATAGGTCAAACTATGAAGTTGATTGCATCACTATAGCCCACTTTATAAAATTCTTAAAAGGCAACTTCCAATTTGAATAGGAACACTACATGACCCCAGATCAATTAGAACCTATTAATGATATCTATAGGATTTTTCAAGAAAATTGAGATATAATATTATAAGTGTGTTTGCTTTGTTGTTTGCAATTTAAATTAAAAAAAAAACAAGTATATTATATTTATTTAGTTAGGTATATATACAACATATATACCCTATACCCCAAACATTTTGCACATATATATAATATATATCTGCAAGAACAAATTATTTTAAAATAAGATGCCTAAATTAAGAAGTGGTAAACAAGTAGATAACGATAATATGGGAGAACAAGAACAAGATGATATTGAAGATAGAACACTCTTTGGAGAGGATGTACTATCAGAAGATGAAGGTGATAAGGAGGAAAATGAAATAAAAGATCCCAACGAACCTAAATTAGATGAAAAAGGAAATGTCAAATTCGAGTCTATTGCAAGTTTTACTCAATTCATAAAATATCACATAGGTGAATTTTCTCAAGCAATATATATGGATAATTTAGGAGAAGGTTCTATAGAAGCAGCTTTAGCATCCACTTTTTGAATACATACAAACCCATTACCTTACATGCCTTCAACGGATCAAGATGATAATCAAGCAGGAACATCTAATCAAAATATGATACCTTTAAATCAAAATGCTCAAAATTCAATGGCACAATCACCCAAAATTATTGCTAACAATACAAAAGAAAATTAAAAAAAAAATAATCATTCACATCCATGTTCACTCAAGCTCTTAATCAACAAATTTCAAAACAAAAAAAGGTTAAACAAGTACAAAATACCAACTATCAATAAATACAGCAAAATGTAGTTCCTACAAACACTTTACATAATAGTGTTTTAGTGGGAATCTTCACACAACAAAACCAACTTATCATCAAAGACATAATAGTATGATGCAAACAAATTAGTTTGGTGTCCAACAACAATACGGACTTGAAGCCATGGTTAAAACATTAGCTTCTCATTTAGACCAAATGGATCCCTATCGTCCCTCACATAATTATCAAGAGATGTGTAGTCAACATTTGGACCCTATTGTAGTAGCTCAACCTTATCCTAAGCATTTCCCCATGTCAGTCATCCTGATATATAAAGGAACCGAAGACCTTATAGAGCATCTTCGTATGTTTAGGACAACATGTCATGATGTCTCTCATGATGATTTTTTATTGCTAAAGATGTTCCCTAAAAGTCTGGGAGGTATGCCCCTAGAGTGGTATTATCAATTACCCAATAACTCTTTAAGGAATTTTGAGGAGACAACAGAAATGTTTGTCCATCAATTTAGTGCCTATATATAAATGCATGTGACCATTAAATATTTATACAACCTAAAACAAGGAAAAGATGAAATTTTTGCTGAATTCTTGGCTAAGTGGAGACAACTCCTGGAAAAATTACATTTTACATTACCTCATCTTAAAATGTTGGATATATTCATAGGTAATTTACAAGAACAACTATCTTATGAAATTCTACTGCTATAGCAACCACCTTTGATCAATCCATTTATTTAGCAAGAAGGGTAGAAGATGCCCTTATTAGAAGAGGTCAATTTAAGAAGAAAGAAGAAGATAAAAATTCTAAGAATCAGTATAAGAATAAACAAGTAGTAGGTGATGGAGTTATTGACAGTAGAAACAAATCAAATGTTAATCTTGTAGAAGTTGTGAAGAAGTTTGTGTTAAAAGTTCTTGATAAACTACCAAGATAATTCATAAAATTAAATAAACCTTTAGCTATGATTTTACCTCAATTATTAGAAGAATTTTTGATATGGTTGCCTAAAATAAGACAAATTGATACAACTATAGTTGGATTTAGAGATGATTTACATTGTAACTTCCATAGAAGTGATGGTCACTCAACAAACTCATGCAAAATATTGAAACACATGATACAATATTTAATTGAAAATGGAAAAATGGAAGTAGAAAAATTCCCACTAAAATATGCTCAAAATAATACACAAAAGGTTCAAAATCAAAATGGATATCAAAGTTTGGATATCTTTCAACACCCTTTACCAAAGCATGGTAAATAAGCTATAAATAAGGTAGAACATCATAATGTTCCCCATCCAAATTGATATGTGGGAACTATTAGTAGTTTTCTACCACATCAAAACTTTCCAAAACCATGTGTAACTATTGAATCCCTAGTCACTATTAGACCTCTAAAAAGCTATCAAAATACACCTTTAGAAAGTGACATGGAAAGTGAAACAGGAAGTGAATTAGAAATTGCTTCAAATAATTTTGAGTATGAATTAGATCGAGTCACACCTATTATAGATTTGTTTGTTCCAGAAGAACAAACACTAGATCGTCATCTCAACAATGGCTCTAAAATGAGCAAGCAGAAAATGCTAGACCCCATTTTGGTAATACACAATATAGCAAAATTGTAGGTACCATCAGAGTTGTTACAAGACAACAAGCACAAAACTGAAATTCTCAAGATCAAAGTTAAAATTATAAGACAAATCCATTCATATTAAAATCTCCTACTAAAACAAATAATGTAACAAGTTCACAACAAAGATCTCCATATAATATTAATGAACAATTAACTACTATTACAACAAGAATATCTCTTTTGGAGCTCCTAAGAACTTCCTCCACACATAGATAAGAATTGATGAAAACTTTGAGTAAGATGATGGTATTTGAAGATATTGAACCAAATGTTGTAGTAAATGTTGTAAATTTGGATGAAACAAATTTGATATATTTTTTGTGATAAAGATATTACTCCTTAATGTTTGTATGGGGATAATCCTTTATACATCACAGCATTGATTGGAGATGTAGGAGTTAAGAGAGTATTAATCGGTAATGAATCATCATTAAATATTTGCACATATGATATCTTTCAAAGGTTTGGATTTAAGAAAGAAGATATGAAAAAGACTTAAATGATTACCAAAGCATTTAATGATGAAACTCAAGAAACATGTGGAGTCATGAAGATCCCATTGCAAGTTGGCCCAAGGATTTTGGATATGACTGTGTTTGTTGTACCTTATTTTGCATCATACAATATTCTTCTAGGTTGGCCTTGGATCAATGCAATGAGAGTAGTACCTTCCAAATTACATCAATGTGTCAAATTTGAGTTTAAAAATAAATTAGTCACTATCCATGGTGATCCTAGACCATTTGATATGTGTGCTTTGTCAGAACCTATAGGGGTTCCATTTTGTCCTACTCTGTCTTTTATTCATCCTAGTCCATATTCATCACCAAACATTTCTAAATCTAAATCATATCCTAAACCAAAAACATATTCTAAATCATCAACATCAGCATCACATTTTGAAAACATACCTAATCCATTTCCTAATTCTATAGTGACGGAGTCACATACTCAATCTAAAACATTTAAATTTACAACTAAAGAGCCAACTAAAGAGAATAATCCATCTACTTCATATGTCTTTTTGGATGAAGTATTACTAGATTTATCTTTAGTACTAGCAACAATCGAAGAAGTTAATTTTGTTATCCAATATTCCTTGGTACTATCTAAATTACCACCATCTCCTCGAACATTAGGTTTACCAAATAAGGGAAGAATATGTCACATTGGGAGTTGTGCTTTTGTATATGCAGGATATGATTGGGGTAAATTTTCAACTGTAAAAATTACAATTGATCAAGATGGATTTGCTAAGTGTTATTTTTTTGATGAATATATAAAATCAAAACCAATGATGTGTAATATGGGTTATAGAGGTAAAGGTTTAGGACCTCACAAAAATGGTATAAAAGAACCTTTAGAGGTCGAAGAGCAGCTAGCCCGATGTGGTCTTGGTTATATCCCCACCAAAATAGAACCTTTCCCGTATGAAGATGATGATCACCTTGTAACATATCAAGAATATATGGAACAAAAAGAACCTTTTAAAATGATACATACTTGTAATATGTTGACCATGGTAAATCCAGAAATGATTGACTCTATGGATGAGTGTTTATAGGGTGATATTTGTCATGATATATCTCTTGATGAAGTTTTGAGAAATATGTTCTTCTTTGATGGGTCAATACCATGTGTAGCTCACATAGAAGCTACTACTCCCCAAGAAGAGTTAGCTAAATGCACATCCTAAGAATTACAAGAAATGAGGGTATCACCCACACCTCCCAAATTTGAAAGAGACCTAAAAATTATTGTAGAAATTTTTATAAAAGTTAACATTGGGACATAAGAGAATCCTCACATGGTCAAAATTGGATCTGAATTAAGTGAAGATAAACAAAAACTATATATGGAATTCCTCATAGAATATAGTGATATATTTTCTTGTACATATACAAATATGCCTGAATTAGATCTTTCTGTAGTTATGCACCATTTAGTAGTGCACCCCGATGCTAAACTTGTAAAGCAAAAACTTAGAAAATGCATCCTAAAGTAGCACTACTAGTTAAGAGTGAATTAGAGAAGCTTTTGAATGTCATATTTATACAATATATTGACTATGCTAAATGGATATCTAATGTTATTCCAGTAACTAAGAAAGAAGCTACCAAAATTAGGGTTTGCACTGATTTTAGGTATCAATGTTGCATGCCCTAAAGATGAATTTCCTCTCCCTAATATGGATCAAATAATCAAATTTACAACTGGTAGTGGGATGTTGTACCTTATGGATGGTTTTTAGGATACAACCAAATTAGAATAGCTCCTAAAGACCAAGCTAAAACAACTTTTATTACACCTTGGGGGACTTTTTGTTGGAAAGTCATGCCTTTCAGTTTAAAGAATGCATGTGCAACATATCAAAGAGCTATGACATATATTTTTCATGATATGATGTATGATATTTTGCATGATTATGTGGATGAAATTATAGCTCACTCAACTAAAGAGGATGATCACATTAATGATTTAAGAAAAGTGTTCGATAGGTTAAGAGAATAACATATACGTTTAAACCTAGACAAATGTGTGTTTGGAGTAAAATATGGAAAATTATTAGGAGTTATTGTTTCTATTTGAGGTATCGAGATATATCCTTTAAATATTAAGGCTATTAGTGATATGCCACCTCCTAAAAACATATCAAAATTAAGAATCTTACAAGGAAAATTACAAGCTATTCGTTGTTTCATTGATAAATTGGCAGATAGAACAAATTTTTTTCTTAAATTACTCAAGAAAAACATTTCATTTCAATGGTCTAAGGAATTTCAAGAAGCTTTTGATAGCATTAAGTAATATCTTCTTAACCCTCCAGTGCTTGTTCACCCTAGACCATATTGTCCTTCCATCTTATATATTTTTGCTTTGGAACTCGCACTTGGAGCTATGTTGGCTCAAATTGATGATGAAAAGAAAGAACGAGCCACATATTATATAAGTAGAACTTTAATAAGTTATGAAACAAGATATACTCCACTAGAAAAGCTTTGTCTAGTAGTAGTGTTTTCTACACAGAATTTGTGTCATTATATGCTTAGTCAAAAAACATATGTTATTGCTAAATCTAATCCATTAAAGTACTTGATGAGGAGAACCTATCTATCAGGATGCACAACTAAGCGAGTTATTACTATTAGTGAGTTTGAACTCACATTTATCAGCAAAAGTCCATAAAATGCCAAGTTATAGTTGATTAGTTAGTTGCTGCTCCTATAGAATCTACTCATCCCATGAATATTGAATTTCCTGATGAGTGCCTTAATTTAGAAGAAGATCATTTTGAAACTTGGACATTGTTTTTTGATGGAGCTAGATGTATGAGTGGTGAAGGTGCACGTATTTTATTAATATCTCCTCAAAAGCACCTAATACATTTATCTTTTAAATTACAATTTACTTGTACTAATAACACTATAGAATATGAGGCTCTAATCCTTGGATTACAACTTGCTTTAGCTTTAAAAATTAAATTTTTATTAGTTTTTGGAGATTCTCAACTCGTGATAAATCAAATCAATGAATTTTATCAAACACGAGATGAGAAACTTTGTCCTTATAAATAATATGTGATTAAGCTTATTTCATTGTTTGAAAAAGTAACTTTAGAAGCCATTCCTAGAACTAGCAACCGTGTTGTCGATGCTATGATGCTATGGTTGTAGTTGTCTCTTTGTTGCCTTTGGAGTTGGATGATGAACATGCTACTATAATTATTTACAAACTCCAAGAACCCACTTCCTCTAAATCCTACTTAGAGCCATTGGATGTATTTTTGATTAATGAAATTACCCCAAAATCTTGGTACACAGATATCTTTAATTTTCTGCAGAATGGGACTTTCCCTGAAGGACTAGATAGAAACCAATGTAGGTTACTACGTAAGCAAGCTATTCTCTTTGTAATTGTTGGTAATAATTTATATAGAAGATATTTTGAAGGTATCCTTTTGAGATGTCTCAACCAAGGAGAGTCTAAGAAAGCCTTAAGTGAAGCCCATGATGGATCCTGTGGTGGACATTTTAGTGGTAATGCCATTGCTAAAAAGCTCCTTAGAATGGGATATTTTTGGCCTTCCATAAAAAAGGATGCCAATGATTATGTGCATTATTGTGACAAGTGTCAAATACATGCTGACCTTGTTCATGTTCCTGCTCAAGACCTCCAAGCCATAGCTTCTCCTTGGCCCTTCTCTAAATGGGGTTTAGATATTATTGGTAAAATCAATCTTGTCTCATCTGATGGTCATAAGTTCATAATAACAACAACAAAATATTTCACAAAATGGGTGGAAGCTATACCTTTAGCTTCTTGCACAGGTGTTCAAGTTTCTAAATTTATTTTCAATCAAATCATTTGTAGATTTGGAATTCCATCTGATCTCATCTCTGACAATGGTACATGTTTTAAGAACAAATATGTTAAGAAATTTTATAAAAAATATAAAATACAACATAGATGGTCTATTCCTTATTATCCAAAAGGAAATGGCCAAGCTGAAGCATCTAATAAAACATTGATCAAAATCCTAAAAATATTAGTCAATAAAACAAGCCATGACTGGCATATACAATTACATCCTACCTTGTGGGCTTATCGAACTAGTGTTTGTACTCCCACAGGTGCTTCACCATTTGTCTTCGTGTATGGTGCTGAAGTTTCCATTTGAATTAGAAGTTCCTTCTTTAGCTCTTCTACTTCAAGATGCCGAAGTAGGAGATGAATATCGTGCTAGCATATTAAGTCAGTTGGAACTTTTAGATGAAAAGTGCATTCACGCTTTAGAGCACCTTCGTGCCTACCAAGACAAACTTAAAATATCATATGCAAATAAAGTTCATAATAGATCATTTGAAGTTGGGTATTTAGTCTTAAAAGAAAATAAAAAAAATACTAATGCAAGAAAAGATCTTAAAGGAAAATTCTAACCAAATTGGCTTGGACCATTTATCATCACTACCAAATTTGGATCAGGTGCATATAGATTGGCTACCTTGGATGGAAAATATCTCAAGGAACCCATGAATATTATGCATATGAAAAGATATTATGCATAGAGCCAAAAGCCTCATCATTGTACATAGTTGTAAATATTTTCTCATGCATTTCAATATATCATCAAAAATAACCAAAAAAATTACAAAGTCCCAAAATTTACAAAAACAATTTCAAAGCATTATTATATTTTTATCTCTGTATCTATTATTTACTAATATTGCAAGTTATATTTTCATTTATTTCATATTAATTCAAAGGTCATCTTGAACCATGCACTAAAATTCATATTTAAATCAATTTTGATTTTGTTATTTTGATTATAAATATCTCTTGTACCAAAGATCACTATTACTTCATTAAATAAATTTGAGTACTATGAATGATCTTGCTACTTCTTGAACCAATAACACATTTCTACATATTAAAATGATTTGTTGCAAATTCGAAAGTGATACTACATAGTACATCTTAATACCTTAAGCAAAAAGTTTCCCTTGCTATCCTATCATGTGCATGGTCTAGAATACTGAGAAATTGGCAAAAGGATAAGCTCCTCCCTACCCAAATAAAATCCCTTTCCCCACGTTTAATCCGGGAAAGTATCCTAAAAAAATTAAATAAATAAAAAAAGAGAAAGAAAAAGAAAAAGAAAAGAAAGAGAAAGAAAAAATAAAAAGAAAGAAAAAGAAAGAAAAAAAGCAAAAATCAAAGAAAAATGTTCCAAAGCAATAAAATCCCCTTGTTCAAAAAAGGACAAGAAATCCCTATCCTATAAATGTGAAGAAAATAAGGGAGTATTGAACTTGAATCCTTGGAATTTCTCAGTTATTCGAAAACCATGAGGTAAATCCCGTAACAAGTGATTTGTTCCCGACTTGCTTGACATTGGGTAATTCCTTTCACATGGTGATATGTCTATCATATTAGAGACCTTATTTTGTATAGACCAATGTCCTCTTATGGATCAGCTCGCTTTTGGTAATCTGATTTACATAGTAGTTCAGTACCAATGCATGCACAAAATCATGGTCAAACGAACTCTTCACTTGTACACACATATGTTCATTCAAAGTTTGCTTTATCATTACCTTACTCAAAATTGGTAAATTAACCTTACAAAGCACACACATTTGTTACTCAAGAGATTTTGTATCATCATGACAATTCAAATAAATAAAGACTTCACTTTTCACACACTAGTTCTAGATAAATTTTGAATTTGTCTTAGAAATAAGTTAAAATATTTCTTTGAAAAGATAATCAATTTCAATTCTTTACATTAGTTCATACAAATTATTTTATCATCATAGCACAATAATTTATTTCAACTATATCTATTACAAAATCAAAATTTATATCATCATGCATTTCATTTTGATTTTCACGATGATGGTATAATTCCTAAGTAATTATTTCTCTTTAAATTTCACACTTAGGAATTTTATGCCTAGCGCAAGTCATCTTTCTAATTTTTCATTCCCAACAATGATTTCATAAAACTATTACCAAAATATTTTGAATATGTGACATAGTGATTTACCCAACATTAATTTTGCATTTTAAAAAGAGCATAAAAAAATTATATCATCCTGCATTTTCATTTTGATTTTCATGATGATGGTATTATTCTTAAGGAATTAGGAATTCTTTGCCTAGTGCAAGTCATCTTTCAAATTTTTCATGCTCAATAAAAAAATTTTCACAAAACACTTATTAAACGCATTGTTCCAAAACAACATCAAACACATTCTTTTTAACATAAAAGCCTTAAGATTATTCTTAAGAAAACAATCATTTTAGCAATATCAAATATTCCTCACAAATAGGATTAGCTTCATGACTTAGTGAGCTTTGAACTCCACCAATAGTCACATAACAACATAACATCCTTCGAGGTATATTGCTAAAATCCATCAAAATTTATCATCAATCCAACAAACACATTTTCACAAACACATTTTCAAAAATCAAATCATTTTACTTATTTCATTTACTCAAATGCATGATTAATGACATATTTCCATTAAAAAAAAATTAAAAATGAAAAATTAAAACAAAACACATGAAGTCACATAAGAAGACAAAATATCTATATATATATAATATCGAAAATCTATATACAAAATAAAGTTAGACTAATATGCTACAATCCTCAAAATCGGCATACTTAGGTATATACAAATATCTAGGCTCACCCCCTAGAAGCCCTAGAAGTATGTGTCTCATTATCTCTATCAGGGGGTGGAGGTGGTGGTAGCATATCTCGTGTCACCGTAGCGGTCCTAGAAGAAGTTGCCCTAGATGAAGAATGGGATGACCCAACCCAAATAGGCTTTGTAATATCAGTAGGGAGAGGGTCTCTTCGATCTGCAAGTACTAATACAATGTATGTGGTCTATATAAGTTCATTTGTGCTACTGACTATAATAGATCATCCCCTATCCAACTCTACTCAGATCGGACTATCTGAGCCGATGTCACATCCCTAGCTCCCTATACCACCTAGGCCTGAGCCTTTGAAAACTCTCTCTCCAGAGTCTATATCTTGTTGCGTAGCTCTGCATCCTTAGATCTAGTATGTACTAGCTCTCCCTCTAGATACTCTATAGTAGTCTTTTGGGTCACGACCTCCTCCTAAAGCCTAGTCACATCTACCCTTAGATTAGCCATCTCACTACTCTTGCCCTTCTCCATTACCCTCTTGCCCTTTCTGGGTGAGTGCGGTATCTCCTCATGGTGAGTAGATGATCCCTCATCTTGGGGTGAAGCCCTCCTCTCCTATCTACCCTGGAGAATAGGTCACCTCAGATATATGTGACCATCCTGAGTACGAAAACTTGATCTCCTTGAATATGCATGAGTGACTAACTGCTCCTGCTGGATCGTTGATCGACGTTGTCTAAGAACTCGATCAGCTACCAAAAATACTGCACTACTCCATGGATTCAACCGATCAGGATGGATATGAGCATACCAATGTTGATATCTATCTATAAATCTAGCATCATCCTCTACCGTTGTCTCAACTAGAGCATCATCAGGATCTAGATCTAAAAACTCTACCAAGTTGAGAGCCCCACTAAGAGTGGTAGGATCCCAAGTAGACCTGGAAAAAGTGACATTCCTATACTAAGGAATGTCCTGTTGGAGCCCAAACTATCATCACACTCGATCAAAATGGTGCAACTCTACCTCCCCATCATGCATCCATAACCAAATGGTCCACATGATGTGGACCAGCTCAAAGGCATCCTCCTACCATCCTGGAAGCCCTCTCCATGGCCTCCATGTAATATCCTCAGCCAATAAGTCATCTATGAGCCGCCACATACCAACAAGACTAGCTCATCTCCCACATCCTCCTTGTAAAGGCCAATAAAATACCTAAGGTCTATCATCAGCCACCCTAGGCTCGTCATCTATAGCCATAGCCAAAGGTAGCCCTATAGGTCACTGGATAGCTATGTGCTCCCAACACCACACCTATAGAAAGGATCTCAAAATGAGGCCCTTGCCCTCCTTGTAGACTACTCTAGGCAGAAATCTATACAATCTACATAAGAGGAAGGAACCCCAAGAAAAGTGGACCCTCTGGTCTCTCATATCATAGATAACCTCTGCTAAGGTCCAAGGAAGCTGCATCCCACTGGGATGGCACAAAATCAACCCGCTCACAACCCCACTCAGTAGTACTATCAATCAAGAAACTCCTATTGTCCTACCTAGTCTCTCCAATGGAACTCCTCCCTTCCTCAAAAGGAAGCTTGGATATCCAGTCAGTCGACGCATAGCCTGACCTTGGTTTCTAGATGCAGCAACCTGGATACCCCATAGTGGTAACCTCAAAATTCGTCAAGCGTCCTCTAAAGTAGGAACCATATCCCTTGTAGGTATCCAAAAGCAAGAAGACTCTGGATACCACCTCTCTACCAACATCGTTAGTAGTCGCATGTCTAGGAAAATGTGTGGCATATCTACCAAATGTGTGAGACCTACCACCTCTAGAGTAGCCTGCTCATCATCTATAAGGGCATCTAAATCTACCTGCAAGGTGGCATGTCTCCACTCTCGGTTCTTTAGTTCATCCAACTATCAACATAAAACACAAAACAAAAAAATATTAGTAATCAGACTTAAAAATATTTTATCAAATCAAAAAATAGCAAAATTGTATCAAAGAGTAGATGAAATCGTATTGATTTCATCAAAATCATATCAATTTTGTGATATCGTACCATACGATATCGCTCATATTGCTATGATATTGACGAAATCGTATAGATTTCTTCAATATCGTATCATACGATATTGCAAAATCGTTATGATTTCACAATTAGAGACTGCAAAATCATTACGATTTTGCAATTAGGGCTACGCAACGGTAGCCGTGCCCTAAAAATCCAAATTTAATTAAAAATTTAACAAAAAAATATGACAAATTTATCCTAAACAAGCAATAAATCCTTACCCAGATTTCTCCATCTCCCTCCTGGACCAAATCTGCATGATGCAAAGCTCCTGCCATTTTGTTTCTCCAGAGCTCTGAAATTGAACAAGGTAAAAAGCAAATGAGTTACTTTTTCATGTTATTTTTCTTATTTACTCATTTTACTCTAAATTTTTTGAGTTTTTATCCAAAACTTCAAGTTGGATATAAAAAATCAAAGGGGGTACCTTAAATATTCTATTTTGAAAAAAATTACATTAAAACTTAAAATCATCAATAAAAATTGCAATATAATTTTACCTTCTCGTACAACGTGCCACACTTCTTCTTTAATGTAATTTCTTCCAAACTTGCACTAAAGAGGGGGAAAAATGTAACACCTTAAAATTGACTCATCTTAATTCACCCATTTGACACATTTGCATCAAAACACAAAAAATTGTATTTTCATTTATTACCTTAAAATTCATGCCTTTTTGATGAGATCGTACTACGATCAGTAGGATCATAGGATGACCTCCTAAATCGTAGCACAATTTCAAACAATATGATCTCTACGATCAACATACGATATCGTCGATCATAATATGATCTTGCTCTAAAATAGAAAATTTAAAAATAAGAAAATGATAAAGTTAGTTGAATGGTTTTTTGCCTTCGCTTGTTTAACTATGTGGGATTTGTGCGATTGGATCCAGTCGATTTCGTCCAGCTTGGAAGAAATTGCAACAATCCAACCTCCTCCCTATTATGGACACTCTCCCCTACCTATTTAATTAGACCCTTCCCCCTGTAATACTCTTGGCTCTCTGCATTTAGAAAATATAGTTTAATTTCGCATACTATCGTTTGTTATTTCATTATTTTTTTGTAGGATTGGAAAATTTTAGCAAGATTGAAAGGATTTCGACAAGATCGAAGTTATGATACTGCAATCATAGTACAAACTTGCGATCTCAAGATACGATCTTGCCAGAGTTATACGATATCACCTACAACTGGTCTACGGGCAACATCGAATTCAAGTTTGCATATTCTAATATTTCCTTTCTTGATTTAAATTTGATTTAGCATTTTATCATAAGAAAACTTAGATTAAATCATATGCATTCTTTAATTTCACCTAAAATCTCATGTGGCTACATATTTTAGGTAATTAGGTGCATTTATTAATATTTTCTTGTTAGTGTTATTACTCAGTAATATTCAATAGGTTAAATTTATAGTTGCAAAGGTAAATAGAATCACAAAGTCCTATTCTTTATCCTCTATCCATGCATCTACTGTCTTCTGTCAAAATCATATATTTTTTTGTCTGTTATTAGAGTATTATATCGTTGATCGTTGTATGATATTGCAAGATCATAATATGATATTGTCTTACACTATACAAAACTGGTCTGCTTATAAATTTCAAAATCTACATCAAACATATAGATTCAGGTAAGGTTGGAAATATCTTCCATAGGCATTGCATTGACTTAAACATTCTATTTTCTGTATTCTTTGTCTACATTTGAAATTAAAATGCATATATCTTAGTTTAGTTTGCATATTGGCCAAACTTAGGTGCATGTGATTTGATTAAAAAGAACCCATAAAAACAAATCCCAAAACCTAGGCTCAAAAATAACCATAAATATTTCCTGGTGAACCCAAAACCCATTCATCAAAAAATCACCATATATACAAGGTACGCTTAATTACCTCTCTTTTGAGGTGTAGACCATCAATTGTCCCATTTCCATTTAAGGTGCAGATCTATTTACCTTGAGGAAAGGAGTATGAGAATTTTTGAGCTACAATACCTAATTTTGATAAATTTAGGGGAAATGAGGACCCTAAAGAGCATGTTAGAACATTTGTTCACTTGTGCTTTCGAATCCAAAGTGACAATGCTCTCATGCTTAGGAATTTTCCTCAAGCATTGGGGGAAGATGTCATTAAATGGTACAACCAATTACCTAGTCATAGTATTTATACTTTCGAACAATTGGTTGATCTATTGTTTGAATATTTTAACCTTAATATTAGAAAGAAATTTTCATGTTCTGATGTATATGCCTTAAAAACATGATGATGAGACCATCTATGATTTTGGAAATCGTTGGAGGGTTGTCATCAAAAAATTGTCATTCTCCCTACCAATGGAAGAGTTAATCAAATTATTCACCAAGAGTTGTCTAAAACCCATGTCTTGGATTTTTCAACTCCAAACTTATCGATCATTTGAAGAAGAAGATTTAACATAGGTTAGTGCCATTGAGGATATTAAAATCCAAGAAGGCATATTAAATCCTAAGAAAAAGGAACGGTAGAACAAGGGCCAATATAAAAATAACTATTCTGGCCAAAATAAATCAACACAAGCCACCTCGACCAATCAATATAATCAAGTTAATCAAGTGGTCATGAGCCATCTGGTAGTGTCTCAACAACTAATGCAATCCCCATCACAAAAAATTTCTTATCATGCAGCCCCCTTGATGACTCAATCTCCAATAGTGTAAAGTATAGTTCCAAATATAGATAATTGTACCTATCAACAATATGTTCGACAACACCACCAATACACTCCTCTAACAAAGTCATATGCTTCCATATTCTTAAGGCTATATGATACAAATAAAATTGCATTGGTTGAAATCATAACTAATGATCCTCACAAATGTGGAAGAAACTATAGGGAACATCTATTTTGTCCATATCATAGGCAAAATGTGCATAATATAAATAGTTGTTATTTATTCAAAGACATCATCCAAGACCTTCTTGACTTGGGGGCTATCAAAGTTGACAATCCCCTTGCTCAAAAAAACCAAAACCTTGGTATATTCCAAACACCCATTCCTCATCATGAGGAAATACAACCAAATGTAAGGTGTCTAACACCAAAATGCCTCCTAACCAGGTAAATCATGTCCAACAATATCAAGATTTTCTAGGAGACATTTATGTGGTGACTAGGGGTCAAAGACAAAACCAAAAAAATGCAAGGCAACAAGAAAATCAATCCCCCAATGGTTATCATGAAAGTGTGTCACATTTTGTTCCTTCATCACCCATACAAAATTCTCCTAATCCTTCTCCACCATTTCATATCCCTAATCCTCCAATCCATCCAACCAATCACCCCGAAGGCCAATCATATCATTGAGTAGTCGGTTGATCACGAGTCTCAAAATGGCTTTTGCCAAATTATAAATTTATGAGCTTATCCAAAAATCACCCTAACATACATTAATTAACATCTTCAAACCCATTGAATCACAATACCAATATACTAATGACTTCAATAACTTTATAGGGAGTATCCAAACGTGCATGAAATCCTCAATCACTTTTTATGAATTTGAGATAAAATCAATCTCTTTAGAATCTGTGGACCCCCCCATTGCACATCATGGCTCTAATTGACAAGAAGCCATTCAAAAGGGTTTTAATTGACATCGGTTCCTCTATCAAAATCATCATTACCACTGCTCTTAAACATCTTAACCTTCCTCCATCCCATATCACCAAGTCTTACTTAATCTTAAAATTATTCAATGATGCTTTAGGCACTACAGTTGGAATTGTTGTTTTACCCATTGAATTAGGGGTAAAAATGTTGCATACTATGTTTCACATCTTAGAAGTATCCATGGTGTACAATGTACTCCTTGTAAAACCTTGAATGAGGAAGATGAGATGTGTTCCTTCAATTTTACATCAATGTTTAAAATATGTCCATGAAGGACAAGTCCATTGTATACATGCTAATATGGAACCATTTAAATATTGAAATTTCATATTGAATCCCTATTAATTCATGCTACCTTCCACTCATATTTTTATTTCTCCATCATCATCCATTCCATCCACTTCTTCTTCTAAATCTCATATTCTTGAAGAGCTTCCCATCACCAACCATCCTCAATATTCCATTCCATCATCTTCATCATCATAGACTACATTCACATGTGGTCAAGTCCAATCTACATTAGCCACATAATAAACATCAACAATTACTTCTACCACCATTCCTTCTTCCACATAATACTTATCCAATCAATAATATTCTCATTCCAAGCCATATCATCCCACTTAATCAGCCAATGTTTCACAAGTCGAATTAATAGATTGTGAAATGTTCACATCTCCTTAATCACCTAAGCCATTATCCAATCAAGAGACTCCAATTTCCACATATAATACATCTACCACATCATACCTTATCGAGGTCCACATAACTAATCCTGGTATTGGTAAATATGTGGTCCAAAACATCACAATTACACCACTCAATATCCCAACTACAAAGGACTTCGATCATCCATGTGACCCACATTTATCCATTGGAGTGGTTTATGATATGGGTTCAACATCCAATAGCATCAATTTTGTGTATGGGGTGCTTGATTCCTCAATTGGAATAAGTCCTCTAGAAGAACCCAAATAACCTAGACCTACCAACATTCCAAACATGATAGGATTTCCATATCGTTATTTCCACATAGTCAATTGGCAAGGTCAAGGTCTAGGGTTGCATGAATAGGGAATACATGATATCATCAATGCGCCATATCAAGAAGCGCATGATAATTCAAGCTTAGGGTACACCCCACTCTCTTCCATCTCTTATATTGAGTAATCCTTCCAATAAGTTAAGCTCAATTTAGGAGAAGACCCTCATCACCTTGATGACTCTGAAGAGGATATCTATGAAGAATTTGAATTAATGTCAATTACTTCTGATCAATCTGAAGAGGAATCAAAACCTTTCATTCTCGATACCGAACATGATGAGTTCTATCTCAAGATGTTCCCCATCCATGAGATCATTTTTTTCTTGCTTCATCCATAAGAACGAGCCTCCCTCAGCGGCGAACAACCACCTCCATTCCATTAAGCCATTCCATAATCCAGACATGTAACATATGTACATAACACAAAAATAGTGGTTTTCACCACTACCAATATATATATATATATATCTATATATATATATATTATTTATTTGCATTGCATGTGTATATATCACCTAAATGCATTTATTCATGTTCATTTTTGCTATCTAGGTTTAAGGAGACTTAGCATCGGTTTCATTTCCTCTTCCCCATCTTCACCAATTCACCTTTTCCTCTAAATTCAACATGAATTATACTGAATTATTCACCCCACTTCGTAATCCATATTATTAAACTAAGCCAATTCTAATTGATATAATTATCATTGATATAGACTGGGTTTCTTCACCTCCAACCTTCACTGAATTCATCTTGTTTGAGGAATTTTTAAGGGCTTATACCAACCACATTCATCCCTGAATCCTAACATTTTTGAGGTAGAGTTAGATGAGGATAAAACAAAATATTTTTATGACATCATAGATGATATTCATTTGATCCCTACGTCCCATAAAATTGAGGAAGGTTTTCACATGTCTATTGAAGATACTATCGATGTGAACCTTAGTTTAGATCCAGATAATCCTCAAATTGTCAAGCTTGGAAAAATCTTATCAAACGATGAATAAGAGCAACTCATTGCTCTCCTCAACATAAAAAAATACATATTTGCATGGTCTTACAAAGACATGTCTGGTCTTGAATCTATTTTAGTGGTCCATAATATCACTTTACAACCTAATGCTAAGCCGATCAAATAAAAACTTAGGAGAATGCATATTACCATGGCCCTCTTTGTAAAAAAAAGCTTCAAAAACTCTTAAACATTAACTTCATTTTTCCTATCGACTATCCTAAGTAGCTCTCAAACATGATACATGTTCAAAAATATAACATACCGATACGTATTTGTATTGATTTTTGAGACCAGTCTTAGCTCTTCCTTGTTTGGGGTTCCTCTTCTAGACATGATTTGATTTCTATATATATACATATACATGGCTAATACAACAAAAAAATTTACATACATTTAATTCACAACATTGCATTTCATTTACATTCACACTTCACAAAACACTGCATTCACTCACATCCCACATTGCATTTCATATTTCACAAAATTGTATGTCATCCATGGCATTCACATACACATTGCACACATCATATTAGGAATCATTTACTAAGTTCAAGGTTTTGAATTGATCCAAATAAAATCATGTTGCTTTAATCAAGGTCATCCTCACAATAGCATCCACAAAATTCACTTATTTCATTATGTCAAGTCCAATGGTAATTTGCCTCCATACATTCACAAGTTCTAGGTGTTTTCGGTCACTCAGCCACTCCTAGTTTTTTAATCAAAATATAAAATACACGGTGAGATCATTTTAGGACCATTGCACATATACACTAATAAAATATTGAGTTTTTTAAATTTACTCCAAAACATTCTTGAAGCAAGCACAATTTCACATCTTAAAAAAATATTGTGTCAAAGAGAGATAACACCATACTTGGTATAAAAATTGAAGTGAAAAGGGTCATCCTTGCTCATCCCATCATGCAACATAGTCCATAAGAATAGTGGTTTGCACCACTATCACAGTTGCTTCAAATTAAAAATATAGAGTAGTAAGGATAGGGTACAATACTCATCATAGTTAGGTTGAGAATCTAATTCCCCAAAGCTCTAAATATTTTACATCACACATCATTGATCATTGGGTTGTACGGATCATACTACATTTCTAGTCAGATGGTTACGTAGTCATCCCTAAAATTCAAGATATCAAAAACACAAATTGTAGACTATGGAGTTAGCCTCCACCAAATCTATAGATGCTTGACTGGCAGTGGAGTATGCTCATGTGTGGCAAAACATCTCTTCTAAATAGACCTTTTAGCACACATAAAGATAAGATATCATCTTAGTTTCATCCATAACAAGTTTTATCCAATTTACTCAAGATGGGTTAATCAACTTACTTGCACACACATTGGTTCTTTATTGCCTCGAGTGATTACCATGCTCTTGATTCGGTAAATGAATTCATTGCACACACATTCTGTCCTAGAGGAATTAGGTAATATTAGTGATTTTTTTTCATCACTAGTATGTACAAGTTTTTGTAAAACATTCAATCTTCCATATCAACATCCATATATTCTTCCATATCAACATCCATATATTATTCCATGTCAACATCCATGTCACCTCATGAGTCATTCATCCCATATGCCACCAATTTTGGTACCCCTGATTAAACAACAATACTAAACATGGCCAAGAAAAATCTAAACTATGAATGATCATTATAACACATACTTTCCACCTTGCATTAATCATCCATACATTTCTCCTTGCATTAATCATCCATAACATCACATATGCATTCATCATAAATAGAAAACATGCATCCACAAAAAGCATTCACACAATTTAAACACAAAAAGTATAAAGCCATGTATATATATATATATATATATATTGCATATACAAAAAAGTTTCCAAATGCTACATACAATAGAGCACCAAGGCTCATATACAAAAAGTGCATCTAAGCACTAGCTAATGCCTATGATATGTGTTGAGCAAGGTGTAGCAAAAGTATTGTTGTCATTGTTGTCAACACAGTGAGACAGATCAGTTGATGAAGTGGACAGGATTTAAGAGGTTCTTCAGAGTATTGATGAAGTGGACAGGAGTTAAGAGGTTCTTCAGAGTATGTATAGTGATTATCCAAAAGATCAAAGTGGCCCATATGCTAAAAATCAAAAGAAAATCACAAGGAAGAAAACTGTCGTGATATCGCAACATGTTGAGCAAGAAAAAAAAACTGTCACGATATCGTGACATGTTGAGAAGCAGCAAAACTATCATGATTTCGTTACATTTTCAGAGAGAAAGCATAAGCAAGCAAAACTGTCACGATTTTGTGATATGTTCAAAGAGAAAGTGCAAGCAAGCAAAACTGTCGCAATTTCGTGACATATTGCAAGAGAAATACTACGGAAGAAAAAGTGTCACGATTTCACGACATTTTGGAAGAGAAAAAGACAAGTAGAAAAAGTGTCACGATTTTGCGACATATTGCAAGAGAGATAGTTCAAAAGAAAAAGTGTCACGATTTTGTGACATGTTGGAAGAGAAAAAGGCAAGTAGAAAAGTGTTGCAATTTCACGACATATTGGAAGATAAATTGTACGAAAGAAAAAGGTGTCACAATTTTGCGACATGTTTCATTTTCGTGGGCCAAAGCAAAGAGAAAGAGGAGAGAGAAAAAGGTGTTGCGATTTTGCGACATGTTTCATTTTCGTGGGCCAAAGAAAAGAGAAAGAGGAGAGAGAAAAATGTGTCATGATTTTGTGACATGTTTCATTTTCACGGGCCAAAGCAAAGAGAAAGAGGAGAGAGAAAAAGGTGTCACGATTTTGTGACATGTTTCATTTTTGCGGGCCAAAGCAAAGAGAAAGAGGAGAGAGAAAAAGGTGTCGCAATTTCGTGACATGTTTCATTTTCATGGGCCAAAGCAAAGAGAAAGAGGAGAGAGAAAAAGGTGTCATGATTTCGCAACATGTTTCATTTTTGTGGGCCAAAGCAAAGAGAAAGAGGAGAGAGAAAAAGGTGTCACGATTTCGTGACATGTTTCATTTTCGCAGTCCAAAGCGAAGAGAAAATGCGAGGAAAAAGTGTCACGATTTTGTGACATGTTTCATTTTTGTGGTCCAAAGCGAAGAGAAAATGCAAGGAGGAAAAAGTGTCGTGATTTCATGACATGTTGCATTTTCATGATCCGAAGAGAATAGAAAATGCGAGGAAAAAGTGTCGCGATATCGCGACATGTTGCATTTTTGCGATCCAAAGCGAACAGGAAGGAAGAGAATGAAAAAGTGTCGCGATATCGTGACATGTCACATTTTTGTGACTCTAGGAGGAGAGAGAAAGTAAGAAGACAGAAGTGTCGCGATATCGTGAAAAAAGTAAAAAGGAAGAGTACAGAGGCGAAAGTGTCGTGATATCGTGACATGTATTTTTGTGGATACAAGCAAACAAAAGAAGTAAGGAGGCAAAAGTGTCACGATATCGCAACATGTTTTTTTTTGTAGGTGCAAGCAAACAAAAGAAGCAAGGAGGTGAAAGTGTCACAATATCATGACTGTTGTGTTTTCGCGAGCTAAGAAGAGAACCCAGCCAAAAGAAGATATGTGACAGCTAACTGAAGTCGGTATGATAGTTACAGGTGTAGTTATAGAAGTCAATACAACATTTATAGGTTTAGTTACAGAAGGAGTCGATACGACAGTTATAGGTGCAAATACATAAGGAGTCGATATGACAGTTATAGGTGTAGTTATAGAAGAAGTCGATACGACAGTTACAGGTGCAGTTACAGAGAAAAGGTTATAAAAAAAGATCTGCGTGGAGAATTAGAGTGCGGAAAAAGGTTGAAGAGTGTTGCATAAAGAGGTTTGAAAGAGTGTCGTAAGAGAGCGTTGAGTAGAGCTGAGAGAGCCATAAGAGTGCAGTGAGAAGTGCAACAAGAAGGCTGTAAGAGAACTATAAAAGTGCATCAAGCAGAGTCGTAAGTGTGTGTAGTGTTTTTGGTGAATATCGAGAGAGGTTGGGTTAGCAATAGACCAGATAGGGTCTTGGATAAGCGAAGGCATTTTATGTCAATCTTATAGTTTCAAAATTGTAGTCTGATTTGATGCTTGGAATTAGGGGTTGGTGCTCCTTTCTGTTGGTGCAGATAAATCAAGGGTTGGTGCTCCTTTCTATTGGTGCAGATAAATCAAAGGTTGATGCTCCTTCTAGTGGGTGCTGGTAAATTGATTTTAAAATTGGTATTTTACAAAGACTGGATTTGGACGGGAGTCCAAATAGTCATTTTTGAGGAGTAGCCAAATTGGTGAACCTCGTTACATCACATGTTGTGGAATGCTCTCTTGTTATACTTGGTTTATCTAATTTTAAGTTTTCATTGTTTCGGTATTAAGAGTTGTAGATTTGAATTTAAATAGCTACACTGATTCACCCCCCCTCTCAATGTCATTATGAGATTATCAATTGGTATCAGAGCCTTTTTCCTGAATAATCTTAATCGGCTAAGGTGATCTTGGAAGTGAGATAATGGCAGGTGGTGAAGGATTCTCGTCAAACAAAGCACCATTATTTGATGGAACTAATTATGCATTTTGGAGACTCAGGATTGCAGACATATCTATGTGCTTTGGGATATGACATTTGGGTGTCAGTAGATAGTGGATACGCAATATCCATCACTCCTCCAACTGATGTTGTTGGTAAGAAACTGTTTGAGAATAACTCTAAAGCAAAAAATGCTATCATGTGCAGTTTAGTGGACAACGAACTGATGAATATTATGAGTTGTAAAATGGCAAAAGACATGTGGGATGAACTAAGGAGCATTCATGAAGGAGACGACAAGATCAAGGAGGCCAAGTTACAAATGCATCAAGCCCAGTTCAAAGCATTAAAAATGAATGATGATGAGAACAAAGAGGCATACATGCTGAGAGTTAATGGAATCGTTAATGTGATTAGAGGACTCGATGAGGAAATAGAAGATGCTATCATAGTGAAAAAGGTACTAAGATCTCTTCCCCAAATATTTGATTCTAAAGTTTCAGTAATAGAAGAAGCTAAAGATCTAAATATTTTTAGTATGGATGAGATGCATGGTTCTTTGACTGCATATGAGATGAGAATAGAAAAAACTAACCCCACAGACAGAGAAGCTACTTTTAAAGCACATAAAAATATAAAAGCAAAACAAGAATCCGAGGAAGAAGAGACATCAGATGAAATGGAAGCAAATTTTTTTCGAAAACTAATAGTTGGAAAAGGAAAATACAGAGGAAAGCTACCATTTAAGTGTTTCAACTGTGGAGGCATTAGGCAGTTTGCAGCTAAATGTCCACTCAATGAGAAAAACAAAAGTGATGAAGGTTCACACCAAGAAAGAAGTGACTGGAAGAAGAAATCAAATTTTAGAAAAGGCAAATTCAAGAAGAAAAGTTTCATATCCAAGAATGTTAGTCCTTCAGAAGACAGCTCCGATGAGGATTCTAAAGAAGAAACAAGTGAAGCTCTTTTCATGGCATTCGAAGAAGAAAAAATAGAAGAAAAACTTGAGGCTGAGGCTAAAGTAGATCTGGAAGGTGAGCTGATCACTACACTTAAAGAGCTAAGTATAGAAAGAAAAAATAATAAGAAAATCTTAAGAAAATTTGAGGATGCCAATGAAATCATAACCAGCTTGAAAGTATAGATAGATGAATCTAAGAAAATATCTGAAGATATCGAAGTACAATTAACCATGAAAATAGATGAGTGTAGCAAGTTAGAAGAAGAGATTGTTGGTTTAAAGATGCATCTAGAAGAGATGAATCAAAAAGTGAGATGTTATCACAAACTTGAAGGAAGTTCTGTAAAGTTGGACAAGATTATAAATAGCCAAAGGACTACAGACATCAAATTTGGTTTGGGATTCGTTGAAGGAGAATCATCAATTGGATCAAAGGCCATAACTGTAGAACCCATAAAGAATGAAGATAAGATCAGGATTGATCAAAAAAAAAAGAATCATGCTAAAGAAAGAAATAATTCCAGGCACGAAAGGAGTATTGACAATGATGAATTCACCAATGTCATTCATCAAAGGAGAAGAAGATTTGTGGCTCCTACTACAAAATGGCAAAAAACATCACCCAGGTTCACTCATTTATTTTCTGGTTATTATTTTAAATGCAATGGTTATGGACATAAGATTGCAGATTGCAAGTATAATGTAGGACAAAGGAATTTTGTCAGTAGAAATGTTTTTTCACCATTGATGGATTATGCAGTAGAATGTTACAACTATCATAATTTTGGGCACATTGTAAGAAATTATCAAAGTACATTTGCAACAATTAAACCTCAGGGAAGACAATTTCAACCAAATGGTTTGAGACAAAATAGAATATTTCCCAAAAAACATGCACAGGCTACTGACAAAGAAAAGTCAAAACAAGTGACCAAAACTGTAATCAAACCATAGTGGAAAGAAAAGGAGCGACTCAAGGAAGAAAAAAATCCTTGATTGTATAGACAATATTCAAAGCACAGAACAAATCTACACCATTGATACTTGATAGTGGATGCTCCAATTACATGATAGGTGAAAAACAAAAATTTGAGAAGTTACAAAAATATGAAGGTGGTTATATCAAATTTAGAAATAATGATGGAGCTAAGATAGTTGTTAAAAGATCAGTTAAGATCAGTGATGGAAAAATAAAGTCAAAATAAGTCTTGTTTGTGATTGGTCTAAAGCATAACTTGTTAAGTGCAAGTCAGATTTGTGACAGAGGTCATGAAGTAATTTTCAAGAAGTAGGGTTGTGAAGTCAGAACATCAAATTGTGGAAAGTTGATAGCAACTGGATCAAGGACATCTAGAAAACTGTATACTCTCTCAGAGACTTCAGAAGGAGCGTGCTTGATTGGCCATGAAGAAGAAAATTGGTTGTGGCATAGGAGGCTCAGTCATATCAGCTTTGACAATTTAGTAAAGATCAACTCAAAAGGAGCAGTAAGAGATATTCCCACCATTAGCAAACCATTAAATAGCATTTGTGCTTCATGCCAAAATACGAAGCAAACTAGAGCCATATTTAAAAAAAAAGAGTACTTCACTAGCAAACCTTTAGAACTAATACATACTAATTTATGTGGACCCATGAGAACGCAAAGCATAAATGGTGACAAATACTTTATGCTGTGCATAGATGACTATTCCAGGATGACATGGGTATTATTTTTGAAGCTTAAATAAGATGCCTTTGAGATGTTCAAGATTTTCAAAAAATAAGTTGAGAATAAAACAGGAAAAAGGATTAAATGTTTAATATCAGATAGAGGAGGAGAGTTCATTTCAGAGGAGTTTGCATAGTACTGTGAAAAGTATGGGATTAAGGGACAATTTTTAGTAGCAAGGACACCTCAACAGAATGGTGTGGTAGAAAGAAAGAATAGGATAGTGCAGGAAATGGCATGGACTATGTTGACTCAGAGTAAAATAGCAGATAGATTTTGGAAAGAGGCTTTCCATACTGCAGTATACATCCAAAATAGGTGCATGTTGAGGACACACGAAAGAAAAACTCCGTATGAGCTATGGTTCGGTAAAAAGGCAATAGCAAGATACTTTAAAGTCTTTGGTAGCAAGTGTTACATCAAAAGAAATAAATATAATCTTGGTAAGTTTGAAGATAGAGCTTATGAAGGTAATTTTCTTGGCTATTCGACAAAAAGCAAAGCCTATACATGCTACAACAAGAGGCTACAGAAAATTGTGGAGAGTGCTGATGTTAAAGTTGATGAAGGTAGGGAACAAGATATTAGTTATGAAGAAAACTACGCAATTTATGAAGAGGTTATTGAAGGAGATGATGAAGATGAAACTGAAAAGAAACAAAAATTTGACTCAGATGATTTAAGTAGTGTTTCAGAAGAGGAAGAAAACAAGAAATTCAAAATAGGCAACTGGCAGAAAAATCATCCTAGAGAGCAAATAATTGGAGATTCCACAGTTGGTGTTCAAAAAAGAAGAAGAGTAGTAAGTAACTACTCTCTATTATCCAGCATTGAGCCCAAAAATGTTGCTAAAGTAAGCAAAGATGAAAGTTGGATGACAACAATAAATGAAGAATTAGATCATATTGAGAAAAACAAAACCTAGGAGTTAGTACCAAGACCTGCAAATAAAAATATAATTGATACTAAATGGGTTTTTCGAAACAAATTGAATGAATATGGAAAGATAGTCAGGAATAAAGCAAGATTGGTTTGTAAAGGCTATGCACAAGTTGAAGGTATTGAATTTGAAGAAACCTTTGCACCGGTGGCTAGACTTGAGGCAATTAGAATGTTTCTAGCTTTAGCAGTTCACAAGAATTTCAAAGTTTATAAAATTGATGTGAAATCAACATTTTTGAATGGAAAACTTGAAGAAGAGGTGTATATTGAGCAGCCAGATGGCTTTCAACTCGGTGATAATCCCAATTTCATCTAAAAGTTAAATAAAGCACTGTATGGATTGAAACATGCACCCAAAGCATGGTATGCAAGACTAGACAACTATCTTACTCAACAGGGGTTCAAAAATGGTATGGTGGACAACAATTTGTATGTCCAAACAAAGAATGACCATCTCATTGTCCTTGTTGTATACGTAGATGATATCATTTTTGGCATCAGTAATGATGAGTCGTGTAAAGATTTAGCAACTAAGATGTAGAAAGAATTTGAAATGTCTATGATTGGTGAACTTGCGTATTTCCTCGGACTACAATTTAATCAAAATAAGAAGCGCATATTTATTTCTCAAATTAAATATGTGAAGGAGATGCTAAAAAAATTCACAATGGAGGAGTGTAAGCCTGTTAACACTACCATGACGATAGGTTGCAAGTTGAGCAAGGATGACAAATCTCTAGATGTTGATCAAACCATGTACATATCTATGATTAGGAGCCTACTGTATTTGACAACTACCAGACCAGATATCTTGTAAGCAGTTTGCATGGTCGCACGATTTCAGGCTAGTCCCAAGGAGACTCATGTGACAGTCGTGAAGAGGATTCTTTGGTATCTAAAGGGAACTATGGAGTATGGGTTATGGTATCTAAAAAGTGAGGATTTCACCCTTATTGCGTATTTAGATGCAAATTGGGCAGGATGTGTCGATGATAGAAAGAGTACCAGTGGAGGTGCATTCTATCTTGGAGATAGGTTGGTAGCATGGCACAGTAAGAAAGCAGATTTAGTTACCTTATCCACAACAAAGGCATAATATATTGTAGCATCAACGTGTTGTATGCAATTTTTATGGATGAAACAAACCCTAAAAAATCTTGTTATTAACTTCAGTGAGCCAATTTTAGTTAAGTGTGATAACACTAGTGCCATTAACATCTCAAAGAATCTAGTTATGCATTCCCGCACAAAACATATTGCTATCCGATATCACTTTCTGAAGGAGAAAGTTGTGAAAGGTGAGGTTAAGTTGGATTTTATCCCAACTACAGAGCAAGTAGCAGATATATTCACAAAACCTCTTCTTAAAGAAATTTTTGAATACCTTCGTAATAAGTTGGGAGTGGTCACGCTTCCCAAGCATTGACTAGCCATCGGGACCACATTCTTAGGGGGAGCATTTATATATTTGATTATCTTTTTGCTCATGTTTGTAATTTTTGCTAACTGTACTAATTTGTGCCTAAGAATGTTGTGCATGGACTCAGGGGGAGTCTGCAGTAGCCCTTTGGTATTATTGTCAAAGGGGGAGAAGAATTACAAGAAACAGTACATGTGTTGCGAACAATTTCAAAGGGGGAGATTGTTGAGAAAGGTGCAACAAAAGTATTGTTGTCATTGTTGTCAACATAGTCAGACAGATCAGTTGATGAAGTGGACAAGAGTTAAGAGGTTCTTCAGAGTATTGATGAAGTGGACAGGAGTTAAGAGGTTCTTCAGAGTATGTATAGTGATTATCCAAAAGATCGAAGTGGCCCATATGATAAAAATCAAAATAAAATCACAATGAAGAAAAGCGTCGCAATATCGCGACATGTTGAGCAAGAAAGAAAAACTATCGCGATATCACGACATGTTGAGAAGCAGCAAAACTATCGTGATTTCATGACATGTTTGGAGAGAAAGCATAAGCAAGAAAAACTATCATGATTTTGTGACATGTTCGGAGAGAAAGTGCAAGCAAGCAAAACTGTCATGATTTTGTGACATATTGCAAGAGAAATAGTACAAAAGAAAAAGTGTCACAATTTCGCAACATGTTGGAAGAGAAAAAGACAAGTAGAAAAAGTGTCACGATTTCATGACATATTGCAAGAGAGATAGTACGGAAGAAAAAGTGTCACGATTTCGCGACATGTTGGAAGAGAAAAAGGCAAGTAGAAAAAGTGTCACAATTTTGTGACATATTGCAAGAGAAATTGTACGAAAGAAAAAGGTGTCGCGATTTCGTGACATGTTTCATTTTTACGGGCCAAAGCAAAGAGAAAGAGGAGAGAGAAAAAGGTGTCACGATTTCGCAACATGTTTCATTTTCGTGGGCCAAAGCAAAGAGAAAGAGGAGAGAGAAAAAGGTGTCATGATTTCATGACATGTTTCATTTTCGTGGGCCAAAGCAAAGAGAAAGAGGAGAGAGAAAAAGGTGTCATGATTTCGTGACATGTTTCATTTTTGCGGGCCAAAGCAAAGAGAAAGAGGAGAGAGAAAAATGTGTCGTGATTTCGTGACATGTTTCATTTTCATGGGCCAAAACAAAGAGAAAGAGGAGAGAGAAAAAGGTGTCACGATTTTGTAACATGTTTCATTTTTGTGGGCCAAAGCAAAGAGAAATAGGAGAGAGAAAAATGTGTCATGATTTCGTGACATGTTTCATTTTCGCGGTCCAAAGCGAAGAGAAAATGCAAGGAGGAAAAAGTGTCACGATTTCGCGACATGTTTCATTTTCACGGTCCAAAGCAAAGAGAAAATGCAAGGAGGAAAAAGTGTCATGATTTCATGACATGTTGCATTTTTGCGGTCTAAAGTGAAGAGAAAATGCAAGGAGGAAAAAGTGTCGTGATATAGCGACATGTAGATTTTTCACAGTCCAAAGCGAACAGGAAGGAAGAGAATGAAAAAGTGTCATGATATCATGACATGTTGTATTTTCATAACTCTACGAGGAGAGAGAAAGTAAGAAGGCAAAAATGTCATGATATCACGACAAAAGTAAAAAGGAAGAGTATGGAGGCAAAAGTGTCATGATATCGCAACATGTATTTTTGTGGATACAAGCAAACATAAGAAGCAAGGAGGCGAAAGTGTTGCGATATCATGACATATTGTGTTTTCACGGGTGTAAGCAAACAAAAGAAGCAAGGAGGCGAAAGTGTCGCGATATCACGACATGTTGTGTTTTCATGAGCTAAGAAGAGAACCCAGTCAAAAGAAGATATGTGACAGTTAACTGAAGTCGGTACGACAGTTACAGGTGCATTTATAGAAGAAGTCGATACAACAGTTACAAGTTTAGTTATAGAAGGAGTCAATACGATAGTTACAGGTGTAGATACAGAAGGAGTCGATACGACAGTTATAGGTGTAGTTAAAGAAGAAGTCGGTATGAAAATTATAGGTGCAGTTACAGAGAAAAGGTTATAAAAGGAGATCTACATAGAGAATTAGAGTGCAAAAAAATGCTAAAGAGTGCTGCATAAAGAGGGTTGGAAGAGTGTCGTAAGAGAGTGTTGAGCAGAGCTGAGAAAGCCATAAGAGTGCAGTGAGAAGTGCAAAAATAAGGCTATAAGAGAACTATAAAAGTTCATCAAGAAGATCCATAAGTGTGTGTAGTGTTTTTGGTGAATATCGAGAGAGGTTGGGTTAGCAATAGACCAGACAGGGTCTTGGATAAGCGAAGGCATTTTATGTCAATCTTATAGTTTCAAAATTTTAGTTCTAGTTGGTGCTTAGAATTAGGGGTTGGTGCTCCTTTCTGTTGATGCAGATAAATCAAGGGTTGGTGCTCCTTTATGTTGGTGCAGATAAATCAAGGGTTGGTGCTCCTTTCTGTTGGTGCAAATAAATCAAGGGTTGGTGCTCCTTTCAGTGGGTGTTGGTAAATTGATTGTAAAACTGGTATTTTGCAAAAACTAGATTTGGATAGGAGTCCAAAAAGTTATTTTTGAGGAGTAGCCAAATTGGTGAACCTCGTTACATCGTATGTTGTGGAATGCTCTCTTGTTATACTTGCTTTATATGATTTTAAGTTTTCATTATTTTGGCATTAAGAGTTGTAGATTTGAATTTAAATAGCTACACTGATTCACCCACCCTCTTAGTGTCATTGTGAGATTATGAATTGGTATCAGAGCCTGGTTCTTGAACAAGCTTAATCGGCTAAGGAGATCTCAAAAGTGAGACAATGGCAGGTGTTGAAGGATTCTCATCAAATAAAGCACCATTATTTGATGAAACTAATTATGCATTTTGGAGACTTAGGATGCAGACATATCTATGCACTTTGGGATATGACATTTGGGAGTCAGTAGATAGTGGATACACAATATCAATCACTCCTCCAACCGATGTTGCTGGTAAGAAACTGTTTGAGAATAACTCTAAAGAAAAAAATGCTATCATGTGCGGTTTAGTGGACAACGAACTGATAAAAATTATGAGTTGTAAAATGACAAAAGACATGTGGGATAAACTAAGGAGCATTCATGAAGGAGATGACAAGATCAATGAGGCCAAGTTACAAATGCATCGATACCAATTTGAAGCATTAAAAATGAATGACGATGAGAACATAGAGGCATACATGCTAAGAGTTAATGGAATCGTTAATGCGATTAGAGGACTCGGTGAGGAAATGGAATTGTAGACACCAAAACGACACCAATCCGATTAAGTGACTACAAACACTGATCGCATTGACATACACAGCTTTTAGGGCAGCCCTCAGAGGTCAAACAGTGGTCCTAGCCACTTGCACAGTAGTTTGGAAAGTCAGAAAGTGAGCAGAGTTGGTCGTTTTATCAAAACCTTTAACAAACTTCGAAGCCTTAAACTTTAGCAAACTACAAAACTTTAAGTGAGAGCAAACCTTGGCCGAGAGTGTCGCGAAATCGTGACGTCGCGATTTCGCGACGTCGTGAAATCGTGACACCTAAGGCCCATAGGGGAGCCTTGGCCTTAGGCATCGTGAAATCACGATGTCACAATTTTGTGACGTCGCAAAATCGTGACACCTAAGGCCCGAAGGGGAGCCATGGCCTTAGGCGTCATGAAATCGTGATGTCGTGATTTCGTGACGTCGCAAAATTGCGATGCCTAAGGCTCGAAGGGGAGCTTTGGCCTTAGGCGTCGCGAAATCGTGACATCGCGATTTCGCAATGTCGTGAAATCGTGATGCCTAAGGCTCAAAGGGGAGCCTTGGCCTTAGGCGTCACGATTTCGTGATGTCATGAAATCATGACACCTAAGGCCCGAAGGGGAGCCTTGGCCTTAGATGTCGTGATATCGTGACATCGCGATTTCACGACATCGGGATTTTGTGATGTCATGAAATCATGACACCTAAGGCTCGAAGGGGAGCCTTGGCCTTAGATGTCGTGATATCGTGATGTCACGATTTCACGATGTTGTAAAATCATGATGCCTAAGGCTCAAAGGGGAGCCTTGGCCTTAGGCATCATGATTTTGTGACGTCGCAAAATAATGACACCTAAGGCCCGAAGGGGAGCCTTGGCCTTAGACGTCACGATATCGCGACGTCGCGATATCGCGACGTCGCGATATCGTGACACCTAAGGCTCGAGGGGAGCTTTGGCCTTAGATGTCACGATGTCGCGACGTTGCGATATCACAACACCTAAGGCCCGAGGGGAGCTTTGACCGAGGGTGTCACAATATCGCGACGTTGTGATATCGCGACACCTAAGGCCCAAAGGGGGAACCTCGGCCGAAGTGTCATGATATTGTGACGTCGCGATATCGTGACACTTCGACATTTTGTGCTTAAAGCAAAAGTATTCAAAGGCATCAATCAGAGGTGACACATCAGCATTCAAGGTAGACATTTAATCATTCAAAGGCAGCATTAAATTGATTCACGCCACATGGCGTCACTACATACCATCTTTGAAGAGACCCCATGGGTCTATAAAAATGGTGGACTTCACCAACTGTAGTAATGAGACGAGCAGTCTCAACAACAAATCCGTCCCGAGGCCATGCTTCATAACTACTGACGTGAGTTCCCAGTGACAATCTCAGGGTGAGCCATGTCTCATAATCATCTGACAAGAGTCAAATCTCAGTGGCACCTACGGACTTAGGGTTTTGACATTAATGTTTCAGAGGCGAAATCCTCTATAAAAACTAGCTCAATGCAATGTAAAAAGGGAGGGACCACGAAGCATTTTCGAAACACAACGAAGTGCTGCTCATCCAACGACCGATCATATTCCTTTCGGATTCAGTCTTCTGCACCTGTAATCTCTTTCACGAGGGAGGTTATTGGTGGCTTTCTAGAAGGTGAAGATGAACCTTCATACTCGACAGTGGATCACTACATCCATTAATTTGCCGACAACACACAGTCTTAGATTTTGAGCCCATTCCTAGTGGATTGGCATCAAAATCAAATTTTAACGGGGCAGCCCGCTCGGGCACCCCACGCACGCTCCTTGTTAATTTAATATACATTGTTTTCTTGAATAAATCCTGCCATTAACAGTTTTAAAATAGTTTACGTTTTATGTATATGTTGTTTTCGAATATTTTTAAAACAATAAGCTTACATTTATATGTATATGCTTTGTTTTCGAATGTTTTAAAATAGTAGTTTACGTTTTCATGTTCGGATATATATCTTTTCGTCAAAAGTATTTGAATATGCATATATCATAAAAATAGCTATCGAGTATACCATGTCTTCATATAAGTTTGGTTCTCTGTCAGAATAGCAGATATTCGTTCACTACGTATTTCATTTTGTTAAAACGTGCAAGTCATTTATATGTATTTTGTTCACTGTTCTCAATGATTTTAGGCATACGTATTTTAGTAATTGCAAGAAGTAAACCTCTCATCTTTGCAGCAGGTGCTACTAACGCCTCTGTGTTTTCTTGAACGCAGGAAGAACAGTAGCAAGAAACAAGGATTCATCAAGCACAAGCGGTGGCAACATTTTGGCCCGCCCGTTTCGAATGTGGGCATGCGGGAAAGAAGATCACTATTCATCTACTGCAATAGAGACATGCTAAACTCTCCCAGCCCTTAAAAAGGGAGGAGACGTATTGTAATCGGGTTGGAACCATATGAATAAAAAGGGTTGTGCTCCTACTTTTGATATATCAAGCTGGTTATTTTACATTGCATCTTAAGTGTTCTTTTATTTCCAGAATCTCATGCTTTCAGTGGCGATCAGAAGCTTTACATGTAGATTTCAATGTAAATAGACAACCGCCTCTTGAGGTTAGATCTGAGTGGTCGCAGTGCGATGAAGCGCTAGAGAAGCATAGTATTCATTTGGAGAGACAACGTGGATATGGTATCTCTCCTTTGCCTCCCATCAGAACAGAAAGACAAAATCTAGAGCGTAGGGCTCTTCACATAGGGCAAGCTCACTCCACCCGCCCCTTTCACACCTAGGAAAGGGAATACGAGGAAGATCATTTCATTCCTCGGGAACAACATACAGCGTGGGAACCTTGCATTTCCGCACCAGCTAGGTATCATGATCACACATCAAAGCCAGAGCCTCAAGTACATGTCGCCTACCTCGACAGAGGGAAGCGACCCATCAAAATTTTAGATCACCAAGATCGAGGCAAACACATAGAAAAAAAATTCAAGCCTCCTTAGCAAAAGTGGGCAGACCAAGTTGACCCGGCTGTTGCTAGACATGCCGCCCGCCAAGCTCGAATCATGCGGCTTGAGCAAGGTCATCAGGAGTTAGAATACTTATACCACTTGAATAAAGAGCGCATGCAACACGAAGCGGATGAACTGCGCTATAAACTACCTGAGAGGGTGCCAACCCCTCGCACCCACAGAGAAGAACAATATGAGAGGCACAATCCTTTGGTGCAGGACAGGTCTCCGCAACCTCATCAAGCTTTGCCTCCAAGACCTTATAGACCCGAGAGGGAGGCCACTCCTTGAAACAATGATGGGTACCCTCAGCGGGGACTCAATCAAGGTCATAGGTCTCACCCAGAGACTCCTCAAGAAGTTTATGAGGAGTACAAACTAGAAATAGAATGATCCAAAACACCCCATCAAGGCGGGAGGTCTGCCACTCGGCCACCCCCCCATAGGCCTCCAGTCTCCCATGACTCACAACGGGAGCAAACAAAAGAGGAAGAAATAAAATCTTTCGATGCATACAAAGTGCTATTAGAGCGTTTGGAGTCTATGGAGACAAAAGCTTCTGGGCATCAAAAACCCACATTACGTCAACTCCGCAGTCATCCAGTGCATCCCTTAGTGCCTACACCTCTTTACCCCGAACACTTCAAGTTGCCTCAATTGGTAGTCTTTAAAGGTGAAGAGGATGCACAAGAACATGTCACAAGGTTCCTAAGTCAATGCTTCAGCATCCAAGATAATGATGCATTGTTGCTTCGAACTTTCATAACCACATTCATAGGCCCTGTCGCGGATTGGTTCACATAATTACCCAAACACAACATCAACAACCTAGATCAATTAGTAGATGCGTTTCTTGAACGCTTTGCCTTCAACACAAAGAAGAAGGCATCACTGAGTGATCTAGCCAGCCTCAGGCAATATGAGGAAGAAACAATGACAACATACGGGAATCGATGGAGGGCTTTGCTTTCTAAGCTACCCTACCATCCCCCTATGTCTGATCTTACACAAATTTTTGCATGGAGTTGCTTAAAATCAATCTTTGGTCTATTGCTGCTATAGAAATACGACAGTTTAGAAGACGCTTTGGCACAAGCCAGATTTATAGAAGAGATTAAAATAGGTGAAGGCGTAATCGCCAAGCCTAAAAAGAAAGAGTGGAATAAAACCACTAAGACTAGGACAACGCAATCACAACCCACTGCGGTTAACTAAGTTGCGATAAATTTTCCCAAGCCTGTGCAAGAAATGCAGCCCCAAAAGGCTAATTACCAGGCAGTGCCTCCTAGTTATGAAAAAGATAATAAGAAACAGGAGCAGAATCAATAGCGTCGCCCTAGCTGACAATTCACCCCCTACACGGAGTCCAGGGACTCCCTATTTGACCACTTGTCAGCAGAAAATTTAGTCACCCTACCAGAAATCCAAACTATAGACCCTAACGCCCCCAAGCCTAAGGGATATAGAGAGGAATTGTATTGTAGATTCCATAGGTGTAGGGGACATGATTTAAATGGATGCTAGAAATTCAAAGGATTAATCCAAGATTTAATCGACAATAAAACATTGGCCGTGGACAACCCCATAGCACCAAATAATCAACAAATGGGGGTATTCAAGGACCCTTTGCCTGCCCACGAGGCACAGGAAAAACCTCTCCAGATTAACGAGGTGCGACAAAATATTCCCATGCAAGTATTTGTGGGAATGATCAGCATCGTGACAAGGAACAAAAAGTACCCAGCAGTTGCCCCCGAGGTAGCTACGAGGGAAGTTCCGACAACATCACAGCCTCAACAACGCCCAACACAGTTGCCTCCGCCTAGACCCGAGGTCACGATACGAACCAAACTCACGTAGAGTTTGTGTGACCACATCGGCTAGGCTTTCCATTTACGATCTTATTCAACAATCAACACCTCATAGAGAAGATCTTATGGAAATATTAAAATCCATCAAATTACAGCCTCACGAAGCCAATTATTTCAACCACTTTGTGGGACATGTGAAGCGATGTATGGAGCCGGTCATCACCTTCAGAGAGGATGAAGTCAAAGCAATATCGAATGACACGACAGATCCACCCCTGCACATTATTGCATGGGTCAACGGGATCCTATACAAGAGAGTGCTGGTAGATACTGGTTCATCCAGTAACATCATTACCACTGCAGCACTAAAACATTTAAAGCTGCCAGCCTCTCATATCACAGCCTCTACGTACACGCTACAAGCTTTCAATGATGCAATATGCTCGACAGTAAGCACAGTGGTTCTACCTATCTAGGTAGGACAAAAGACAATACCAACATTGTGCCATGTGTTAGAAGGCGAGATGGCTTACAATATACTACTAGGGCGGCCTTGGATCAGGGACATGAAGTGTGTCCCTTCGATCGCTCACCAGTGCTTAAAATATGCTTTTGAAGGAGAAATACATGTAGTCCCGATGGACTTAGAACCCTTCAAGTATTGCAACATGGTACAACTAATGCCTCAATCGACCCTCCCTTCAACGCATTTGGATTTCCAATTAAATCCATCCAAACAAGGTCCAATACCGTAGGCACCACTGGTGACCAAATCACCAAAATCCCAGCCAGGTGAATCCTCATCATCTGCTCCTTCATTACCAATGCCACCTGTCATGGCTAAATAGAAGGACAAGGGAAAACAAATCATGGAAGAGGATTAGCCCCTAGAAGAGGGTTTGCCCACAATATCAATGGTATCAACAAAGGAAACACCTAGCACTATGGAAGCTGAGATTCCTAAAACACCAAACATGGAATGGACTTAGGAAGGACTCCCATTCCCTCCCTCCCAAGCATCAACAATCACTATTGAAATGGCCAGCACGGGCCTGGGGGAGTATTTAGTGTAGAATGTTGTGGCAACGCCCGCATTAGAATCAGTACAGGATATGGGGAGACCTCGCCTTCCCATAGGAATAGTTGTTCCTCTAGGTCACCCACCCAACCAAAAAATTTTTGTGTATGGGGGCCTTGATCATGGTCTTGAACCATGCAAGCAAAAGGAAGCAGACGCCGAGCCTTTTGTTGAAAATATCAACTATCTGTCAAACCTAGACTTCGCTCTAAGATATCTCGGCCAATGCAATTGGCATGGATACGGGCTAGGCAGATATGAGCAAGGGATGCGGGTCCTTTGCCAACCAAGATATCAGATGCCATATGATAAGTCAGGAGTAGGGTTCAACCACCCCCTACCCTTAGACATCTTGGTAGAAAATATGCAAGGCCTAGAAATAGGCAACAAGGGGGGATTGGCACCAGATCTTTATGCCAACCCGAATACAGAATATACATTGGGAGACTACCTCCCATGGTCAACAAACACCCTTGGCAACATCAGTAATCCCTTTCATTTGCTAGCAAGAGGTGAATGTTCGGACATAAATCCTCAAAGAGAACATCAACGATGTCCAGACATCTTTTTGAAGTTATTCCCCTTAGAGGTTCTAGTTGAGTCAATACCATGTCAAGAGAATCAGGTCCCTCCACCAAGAGTGGAACAATTCAATGGGACCAGATTAACTTACTGGAACAAGGAGAACCCTCAATGTCACAAGTAACAGTTGCTGAAGAAAATGAACATTTTTGGATCTCCGAAAGTGATTCAGAATATGAGACTAAGATGATCTATCTCAGACATGCGCGATGGAATTATCGCCCTTTAACTCATGAAGATCTAATGGGAAATATGGGCATAAGGTTAGGGCATGAATGGTGGGTCGACCCAGCTGGGTGGGACCAAGTGTTGGATCCATGGCTCCAAATTCACGATGAACAACATCCACCCTGAGACCCTATCATGACAACAGTGCCGAGGGAAGACCCTGTCCTCCTATCAGCACATAGGGCTGATCCATTCATGCCTGTTCCTCTAGAGCCAGATCCAGAGTATAGGGAGCATCTAGAAGAATCAAGTTATCACACCCGTGGTAATGGAGACCAAATTCATTCCATCCACATGATCTCCATTGATTTGACGGCACCCATCCGCAATCCGGCCAATCTAGCAAGGTCATTGCATCTAGACATAGATGCCATCGACTGGGATCGCGTCAATTCACCTTTGTCACCATTAGAGTACTGGAATTTCGGTGAAATGCATCATTTTACCCCAGGGACAACTCAAGATATTTTTCAGGCTGAAGAAGAACTCGAGGTTCCCAATGCAGATCTAAATTCAGCTAATGATATCCATTTGATCCCAACTCCACATCAATTGGAGGACGGATCCCACATGTCAGTCGAGGAAATGACTGATGTAGATATCGACACAGATCCAATGAATCCACAGATTCTTAAGCTAGGGGTAAGTCTTTCCCCCGAAGAGCAAGCCGACTACATTGCCCTTCTCAAAGAGAAGAAGGAGGTTTTTGCATGGTCGTACAAAGATATGCTAGGACTAGACCCACAGCTAGTCACGCATAATTTAACGCTTGATCCGATAATCAAGCCTGGAAAGCAAAAACTACGTAAAATGCATCCAACAGTGGCCTTAATGGTCAAAGACGAATTGCAAAAGCTGTTGGACGCACAGTGTGTCATCTACGTAGATTATCCGCCATGGCTGTCCAACATGGTTCCCGTCAAGAAGCCCGATGGGAGGATTCGCATATGCACTAATTTTTGAGATCTAAACAAAGTGAGTCCTAAGGATGATTTCCCCTTACCGAGCATCGACACATTGGTGGATGCTACAGCAGGTTACGAAATGCTCTCCCTAATGGATGGCTTCTTGGGATATAATCAAATTCGTATCAATCCTGAAGACCAACTAAAAATGGCATTCACAAGACCTTGTGGACATTTTGTTATAAGTTCATGCCTTTTGGCCTTAAAAATGCTGGCGCTACCTACCAACGTGCCATGACATATATCTTCCATGATTACATGCACAAAACTTTGGAATATTACATGGATGATTTGTTAGCCAAGTCTCTCTTATGCTCAAATCATATCGATGACTTAAGCAAGATCCTCGATCGCCTCATGGGGCATAAAGTCAGACTAAACCCCAAGAAATGTGTCTTTGGCGTCACATCTGGAAAACTCTTGGGTTTCATAGTCTCAAAGCGAGGAATCGAGGTGGACCCAAAGAAAGTCAAGGCAATCCTTGAAATGGTTCCCCCAACCACAATCAAGCAGCTCAGAAGTCTATAGGGCAAGGTCGCATCGATTAAACGCTTCATAGCGCAATTATCTGACAAGTGCCGACCCATGAACAAATTATTACACAAGGGGTTACATTTCATTGGGATGACGAGTGCCAGTCGGCCTTTGACGAGATCAAACAATACCTGGTTTCGCCACCAGTATTGGCACCACCTTGACCAGGAGTGTCGTTCTACTTATACATCTCAGCTACTGAGGTGGCACTGGGCACCATGCTAGCCCAGAAGAATGAAATTCACAAGGAATAGGCTACTTACTATCTTAGTCGCACCCTGGTCAGTTATGAACTTAACTATGCATACGTTGAGAAACTCAGCTTGGCAGTGGTGTTTGCTACCAAAAAGCTACGCCACTACATGTTGAGCAACACTATATATGTTGTGTCTAAGGAGAATCCATTGCGATACATGATGAGTCGTACTTATCATAGTAGTCGCACGATGAAATGGATCATGTTGTTGACGAAATTTGACATAGAGTTTATTGGACAGAAATCTATCAAAGGACAAGTCATAGCCGATCAACTAGCAGAGGCTCCTCTTGAAGACGATCAACCTCTGGTCATAGAACTACCCGATGATGGGGTCTTCCATGTCTCAGAATCGCCAGATTCTGATGAGCCTGAGTCATAGGCCGACATAACCTTATTTTTTGATGGTTCTAAATGTGAGCAAGGTGGTGGCACAGGAATTGTATTCTTCACACCGCAGGGTGCTCCAATGCCCCTGTCATTTAAATTAAACTTCCCGTGCACCAACAATAATGTAGAGTATGAAGCCTTGCTCTTAGGTCTTCAGATAGCAATCGCCATGAACATCAAACGATTGAATATCTTTGGTGATTCGTTGTTAATAGTCAATCAAGTCAAAGGGGTATATCAATGCAAATGCCCAGTTCTGCAGGCTTATAAAGCCCTCATGGACACATTCTTGGCAAAACTTGAGTGGTATGACATCGAGGCACTCCCTCGATCATCAAATCATTTTGCGAACATAATGGCCTCCTTGGGGTCACTAATCCCGCAAGACCTTTCTAGTGATATGACAACCATTCAAGTCAAAACCTTATCACAATCCACGATGGAGCGTGCAAGCTCAGACTTGACGCCAGGAATCCACATGATCCAGATTGAACCATCCTCGGATAAGTTCTCTTGAATCCGAGATCGTCTAAAATGTGCCCACTGGGGGTCCTTGTTCTCCCATACTCCCATTAATAGCAACACGATGCTATTATTATAGGTTCTATCCCATTCAACATTTTTTAGGGAGGAACTTCATGAGGGATTGGCTATTCATACTGTCAAGGTTTCTGATCAACAGGACTGGTATTTACCCATCAGAGACTACCTCAAGTTAGGCAATCTCCCACTTGGATTGACTCATGCCGCAAAACGAGCACTCAAGCATAAAGTGGCTAAGTATGTCTTGATAGGAGACATTTTGTATCGTCGAAACTATGAAGGAATCCTCCTTCGATGCTTGGACCAGCAAGAGTCCACTTGGGCGATCGCCCAAGCGCATGATGGTACATGTGGTGGCCACTTCAGTGGTATGGCCATTGCAAAGCACATTCTTCGCATGGGCTATTATTGGCCATATTTAGAGCGAGATTGTTGCACCTATGTCAAGAAGTGCATGAAGTGTCAACATCATGCCAATTTGATGCACATACCTTCTCAGGCCTTGCAGACAGTCCAGTCTGATTGGCCGTTCTCACAGTGGGGCTTCGATCTAATTGGAAAGATCTCCCCTGCATCATCAGGCCATCACACGTTTATCATAACGACCACAGAGTATTTTACCAAGTGGGTGGAAGCAATTTTGCTTACCTCTACGACAAGACCCCGCATTGTGGAGTTCATTTTGCATAACATCATATGTCATTTTGGTATTCCATTCAAAATAGTCTCAGATAATGGGACGCCTTTCAAAAACAAAGACATGCGTGCTTTGACCACAAAGTACAATATTCAGCACAGCTTTTCAACACCCTATTATCCGCAGGTGAATGGGCAAGCAGAAGCGTCAATCAAAATGCTAGTTGCCATCCTTAAAAAGACCATCACAGATAGTCATAAATATTGGCACATTCAAATCCCACTTGCCCTATGGGCATATCACACTAGCATTCGGACACCCACTGGGGACACTCCGTTTTCGCTTGTGTATGGCTCCGAGGCAGTCATGCCTCTCGAGTTGGAGATTCCTTCCCTACGCATATCCATGCAAGAGTTCATCGATGATGATTCTACGTGACAGGCCCGGTTAGACCAGCTTGCGTTGCTTGACGAACGACACGTTAATGCTCTCGAGCATTTATGTATTTATCAAGAGTGACTTAAGAAAGCTTACAACATGAAAGTTCACCTGAGGGACTTTCGGGTTGGTGATTTGGTTTTGAAGGAAAACCAGCAAAATTCTAGTTTGCCATCCCACCTAAGGGACAAGTTTGTGGCAAATTGGTTAGGTCCATATATCATTGATAGCAAAATAGGACCCGAGACATACCGGCTAGCTTCTCTTGATGGTATCAAGGAAATAGAACCCTTGAATATCAGTCATTTGCGACCATTTCATATCTAAGAGAGCCAAATCCCAAAAAGGCTCCAAGGATTATTGCAATCGCTTGGTCAATCCCAAAATGCTCCAAAGATTCTTGCAATTGCTTGGTCAATCCCAAAATGCTCCAAGGATTCTTGCAATTGCTTGGTCAAAACCCAAAAAATGCTCCAAGGATTCTTGCAATCGCTTGGTCAATCCCAAAAGGCTCCAAGGATTCCTGCAATCGCTTGGTCAATCCCAAAAGGCTCCAAGGATTCTTGCAATCACTTGGTCAATCCAAAAATGCTCCAAGGATTCTTGAAATCACTTGGTCAATCCCAAAATGCTCCAAGGATTCTTGCAATCGCTTGGTCAAAACCCAAAAATGCTCCAAGGATTCTTGCAATTGCTTGGTCAATCCAAAAATGCTCCAAGGATTCTTGCAATCGCTTGGTCAATCCCAAAAGGCTCCAAGGATTCCTGAAATCACTTGGTCAATCCCAAAAGGCTCCAAGGATTCCTACAATCGCTTGGTCAATCCCAAAATGCTCCAAGGATTTCCACAATCGCTTGGTCAAAAATTAAGAAAATTCAAAAACAACAAAAATCATCAAAAACAACAAAAATTTGCATCAAGCTGGGGGTACCTCTATCCCCTGAAGAGCTATAGTCCAATCCCAAAAAGCTCCAAGGATTCTCGCAATCGCTTGGTCACCCCAAAAGCTCCAAGGATTCTCGTAATCGCTTGGTCACCCCAAAAGCTCCAAGGATTATCGCAATCACTTGGTCACCCCAAAAGCTCCAAGGATTCTTGCAATCGCTTGGTCAATCCCAAAAAGGCTCCAAGGATTCTTGCAATCGCTTGGTCAAAACCCAAAAATGCTCCAAGGATTCTTGCAATCGCTTGGTCAATCCAAAAATGCTCCAAGGATTCTTGCAATCGCTTGGTCAATCCCAAAAGGCTCCAAGGATTCCCGCAATCGCTTGGTTAATCCCAAAATGCTCCAAGGATTTTCACAATCGCTTGGTCAAAAATCAAGAAAATTCAAAAACAACAAAAATCATCAAAAACAACAAAAATTTGCATCTCATTTCTAGGCATACTCAAATTCATCAATAAGAGAGTTCTTCTCGCACTTCATCTTCATATTCACAAAAATAAATCCATCAAAAATACAAAAATACATAGCTGCATTAAAGCATTGCATCCATACATTGCATATTTGTGGTCGTACAGGTCAAGGGCACCATAGGCTATAATAAATCCGCTAGTCCATCTTATTCCACACTGTTCCATTTTACAAAAACAACAAAAACACCATGCATTGCTTTTACCATACTAGAGTCAGTGGTCTTTTAATGTATCAAGGGTTTTTCGTGATTCAGTCATCATTTTGCTCTTTAGCCATGTAATGTATCAAGTCAAATAGATTTTATGGAGGTAGAGTTACACTTGAAATACACCTTGTTACGTAACATCCCAACACAAATTAAAACACATAAATATTCCCAAGTTGTGTGAACAAAAGATGAAACCTGCACAGTAACCCAGGTCACCATAAGCGAAATGGTTATCTTGCTCATCCCCCCGTGCGAATGGTTCTAGAATGCTGAGAATTGACAAAAGGACGAGCTCTTTCCTATCCATTCACCTCCAAATACAGTGGTTTTCACCACTACCAAATCCCAATCATAGTTGGTTCCCAAAGTTGTAAGGATTTGTACTACACATCCCTGCCAAGGATGGGTAGTCATCCCCAAGACCACAGGGATCAACACCATTCACAAACAAAATTCCAACAAATCATCATCTTAACATTTTCCATTCACCTTTGGTCTCCAAGTCATAAGGATTCATACTATCCGCCCCTAACCAGGATGGGTAGTCATCCCCAAGGCCTAACAGATCAATGCCCTTACTCCATCACCTCCATCATCCCCTTGGTCCCCAAAGTTGTAAGGATTCATACTATCCGCCCCTAACCAGGATGGGTAGTCATCCCCAAGACCACAAGGATCAAAGCCATTCACAATACTCAAAACACAAAATCAAATAACAGTGGTTATCACCACTATTCAAAATCCTTGCTCAAAAAGAATTAATAGAAAATAAACAGTGATTTTCATCACTATGTAGACGAGCAACCCTCTAAAATCATTCAGCCAACAAACCTCCTAAACTTGAATCCTTGGAATTCTCAGCATTCGAAAAACCATCTAGGTGATCCTCATTATAGGTTTGGTTGATAGCCTATCTAGCAATGGTGGTATCCTACCCGCATGACGATATGTCTGTCACATTTGCTTTGCGTGTGTACAGACCAATGTTTGCATAAGGATGAGCTAGCTTATGGTATCTTGGATAACACTACAGATTAATCTAACTAAATATAACAAAGGAGTTAGTGGATCTAATTAGGTGATCCTCAGTACAGGTTCGGTTGAAAGCCCATCTGGAACTGGCGGTATCCTGACAAATACCACATAAATGAACTCAATTGCACACATAGGGATGTGAAATAACTTGGTCAAAAACAAGTACGATTCATACCTTGTTCAAAAATCTTGTAAGATAAAGTACAGTCATGGCTAGTAAGTTAAAACCGTCTGAGTCTCAGAAAACTTTAGTTACATTTCTAAACCAGCTGCGCTATTTTTCATCCTTACAATACCATGTATACATACAAAGTCGTGCATCACAGCAATCGCCTAAAAAACAAAATAATAGAGTTCTAAACAGTCTATGGTGCCATAGCCAAACACCAAAAAGTCCATCCATCCATTTCATTTCTGCACATCACATACATTTGCATTTATCATACCATATGCATCCATCAAAATCAATCAACATACAACACTCGTAATAATCATACCATATGCATCCATCAATATAAAGTAGCATGCATTCATCAACATCAATCATTATGCATACCATAATATCATGACATATACACAAAGAAAGAAAATCAAAACAACCAAAACATCACAAAAATGCAACACAAAAACATTGCAATAAGCATTGCCAGACACAAGTGCTCTTGCACTTAACCTCTTGGCATAAAAAAATCAATGTTGGGGCTCAAATTGTCACTCTCCTACTTCCCCAAGAAGGCTACCATAGCCGGACCACTCCACGGGAAGACGGGTTTTTGATAATTTCACCCCATTATGGCATCACCAAAAGGGTTAACACCCACCAAAAATAGGTCCAAATGTCGGGAAACTGCATGTGCTTAAATGGTAAAACATCTAAAGGAACCCTAACCTAAGTCATCTTGGGTCAAGCGACTCGTCGCTTTTCTCACGAAGGTCATTCCCTCATCAATTCGTCGCTTGAGGGGGTAGTCACACTTAGTCACCAATCAACAAGCACACACCCAATCAAGGCAATGACATGCATTCAAAGAATCATTGACAAAGACAATCATGCTCCTGCTTGGGGAAGTAAACAAGCAATCATCAAATTGATCAAACACTTGGCATTCCCGAAGCATGAACATAAGGTTCCCTTGTGGATAAAATGTTACGCCCTTTGCCTAATCATGACTGATCAATGTCCAAGCTCAAGTCATAGCTCACCAAAACAGGTTAACACTTGAAATCAAACTCCTTAGCTCGTCAGAAGCAAGGATTCAAGAATGCATGCCCTTTCCATACTTGGGGCATCAAAAGTTGGTTAGGTTACCAAGAAACCCTAATCATTAGTGCTTTGGTCGTCTATTTTTGCTCAGCACTGCATCACCCACAGCGCTTCCCAAAAAGGGGCATCTGTAGACACCAAAATGGCACCAATCCAATTAAGTGACTACAAACACTGATCGCATTGACATACACAGCTTTTAGGGCAGCCCTCAGAGGTCAAACAGTGGTCCTAGCCACTTGCACAGTAGTTTGGAAAGTCAAAAAGTGAGCAGAGTTGGTCATTTTATCAAAACCTTTAACAAACTTCGAAGCCTTAAACTTTAGCAAACTGCAAAACTTTGAGTGAGAGCAAACCTTGGCTGAGGGTGTCACGAAATCGCAACGTCGCAATTTCGAAACGTCGTGAAATCGTGACACCTAAGGCCCATAGGGGAGCCTTGGCCTTAGGCATCGTGAAATCATGATGTCGCAATTTTGCGACGTCACAAAATTGTGACACCTAAGGCCCGAAGGGGAGCCATGGCCTTAGGCATCGTGAAATCGCGACGTTGCAATTTTGTGATGTCACAAAATCATGACGTCATGATTTTGCGACGTCGCAAAATTGTGATGCCTAAGGCTCGAAGGGGAGCTTTGGCATTAGGCATCACGATTTCGTGACGTCGTGAAATCGTGACGCCTAAGGCTCGAAGGGGAGCCTTGGCCTTAGGCATCGCGATTTCGCGACGTCACGAAATCACGACACCTAAGGCCCGAAGGGGAGCCTTGGCCTTAGATGTCGCGATATCGCGACGTCGTGAAATCACAATGCCTAAAGCTCGAAGGGGAGCCTTGGCCTTAGATGGAGCTAAGATAGTTGGCAAAGGATCAGTTAAGATCAGTGATGGCAAAATCAAGTCAAAAGAATTCTTGTTTGTGATTGGTCTGAAGCATAACTTGTTAAGTGTAAGTCAGATTTGTGATAGAGGTCATGAAGTAATTTTCAAGGAGGGTTGTGAAGTCAGAACAACAAACTATGGAAAGTTGATAGCAACTGGATCAAGGACATCTAGCAACCTGTATACTCTCTTAGAGACTTTAGAAGGAGCATTCTTGATTGGCCATGAAGAAGAAAATTGGCTATGGCACAAGAGACTCGGTCATATCAGCTTTGACAATTTAGTAAAGATCAGATCAAAAGGATCAGTAAGAGATATTCCCACCATTGGCAAACCATTAAATAGCATTTGTGCTTCATGCCAAAATGGGAAGCAAACTAGAGCCACATTTAAAACAAAAGAGTACTTCACTAGCAAACCTTTAGAACTAATACATATTGATTTATGTGGACCTATGAGAACGCAAAGCATAAATGGTGACAAATACTTTATGTTGTGCATAGATGACTATTCCAGGATGACATGGGTACTCTTTTTGAATCTTAAATCAGATGCCTTTGAGATGTTCAAGATTTTCAAAAAACAATTTGAGAATCAAATAGGAAAAAATATTAAATGTTTAAGATCAGATAGAGGAGGATAGTTCATTTCAGAGGAGTTTGCAGAGTACTGTGAAAAGTATGGGATTAAGAGATAGTTTTCAGTAGCAAGGACACCTCAACAAAATGGTGTGGTAGAAAGAAAGAATAGGACAGTGCAGGAAATGGCATGGACTATGTTGACTGAGAGCAAAATAGCAGAAAGATTTTGGAAAGAGGTAGTCCATACTGTAGTATATATCCAAAATAGGTGCATGTTGAGGACACATGAAAGCAAAAATCTGTATGAGTTGTGGTTCGGTAAATATGCAACAACAAGATACTTTAAAGTATTTGGCAACAAGTGTTACATCAAAATAACTAAAGATAATCATGGTAAGTTTGAAGATAGACCTGATGAAGGTATTTTTCTTAGCTGTTCGATAAAAAGCAAAGCCTATACATGCTACAACAAGAGGCTAAAGAAAATTGTGGAGAGTGATGATGTTAAAGTTGATGAAGGTGTTGGAAAATTACCATTGGTAAAAGGTTAAAAGAGTATTTTACCTTGGGTAAGTTTACGTACCTTTTACCTTACCTGGACGACAGTTGGACGACAGCATCTTTGGGTGACAAGAGAGTTTTAATTTAATTTCTTCTCCCTTCCCTTATCTTCTCCTATTCCCCCCCTTTCTTTAGTATGGTTATTTTGTGTTTATTTAAATCAATTGTAACCTAATTTCAAGTTAATGCATATTTTACCTTTGCATCGAATAGCTCACCTCTCACATTTGGTATCAGAGCCAAGAGCCAAGACCGACCTGAATCTCAAGGTGGTGGGGCATGTAGTTCAAGGCGGTAGCACTGATCCTGAGGCAGCCCACAGGAGCCGAGGTGACATAGATCTCGAGGCAGCCCGTAGGACTCGATGAGGCCTGTAGGAGCAAATCGATGCGATTCCCAAGGCGTTGGAGCAGATCGACATGATTCTCGAGGTGCTGGTGGAGATGGACGTGACAGGCATAGGTGAACACATGGTAGCAGTGGCGGTTCGACAAGCGATGGCAGTTCGACACGTGGTGGCAGCAGGTGCGTGTGCGAATTGAACCATGCAGCAAAAAGGGCATCGAAGATCGTCAATTTCTCGAAGGCAATCAAAAAATTAGGCACATCAAACGCCTTATAAATCCCAAATTCATCCCTACAGGATGAATGTGGGACTAAAGTTCCACTTTTCCAAGGGTTTGAAGAGCGCCCACGTAGCGTGAGCGCCCTTCAAAGGGTTTTAAATATTTGAAGGCATGTTGGGCTGTCGGATCAGCCACGCAACCCAACTGGCAGGGGTGCCAGTCTTAAGTCACTACTCGCGAGGTCGCGAGTTCGACCTACAGCACGAATAATTTTTTAAAAAAAAAAATCACTAAAGCTTTTTAAATTTTTTTTTTTTTGTTTTCTAAAATTTTAAATCATTTTTATATAAATTTAAAAACTATATATTATAATTAAAAAAAAAAAAAAAGACAAATGTTTTTTAACATTGTTTTAAAATAAGTTTATCTATATAATTTTTATATAAAAGTGTTATTTAAAATTTGAAAAATTTTAAAATTTTGAAAGGTTTTATTTATCATTTGAGTTGATGATTGACATTTCCTAAGAGGAAATAGTTGTAAAATTTTTTATGCTTTAAGAGGTAAAAAAAAAAATTAGAAAAATTTCCTAAGAGGAAATCTTTGCAAAAGAAAATTTTTGGGAAATTTTCTTAAATGATAAGATCGGAAGGATGTTACCAAGCACTTTGTAGTTTGTTACTGAGAACAAATTCTGAAAGCTTTGATGAGCACATGAGAACACTAGGCATAAATTCAGTCTTTTCACAGTTGCAAAATGTGGTTATTGCACAACAGAGAAATCCTAATCTAGGATACAAATCAGATTCAGAAGATAACTCCTTTGGGAGAAGATTTGAACAATCTGACACAGTGAAGATTGCTCCACAAGGATCTGAATATACTCATTATTGTAATTCAGTTGAAATCCTACAACCTCCTCTTGAAATTATATTGATCAGTGACGACAACGAACAAGTTGTTGACAATTTTGTAATTGCTGAATCACAACAACAAGAGTGAGTTGTTTATGATTGTAAATCAAGCAAGGCTTGATAGTTTGTAAAGTATTTTTGAAATAAGACTATATAAGAAAGGTTTCTTGTTTTAATAGATTATAATGGGATCAGATAACAATCTACCAATCCCTGAATTTTGTGGGGATAATTATGAGTATTGGTCCATCAAAATGAGGAAATTACTCATAGGAAAAGGACTATGGGATAGTATTGAAGACGGTTACACTGCTCCAATAGATTGGACTACTTTGAGTGCAACCGAAAAGAAGATCTTCAATGATGCACAAAAAAATAACTCTTTTTCCTTATACCATCTTCAAGCGGCATTAGATCCAAGTATCTTTCCTAGAATTGCATCTTACTTAACTGCCAAAGATGCATGGAATGCCTTGAAAGAAGGATTCCAAGGAAGTGATAAAGTGAAGCAAGTCAGGCTTCAAACCTTAAAAAGAGATTTTGAAAATCTCAGAATGAAAGAAAATGAAAGAGTCGGTGACTACTGTGTACGAGTCAAAGCAATAGTTGATATGATGCAAACTTTAGGTGATGACACAAAAGTTGAAACAATTGTGAAGAAAGTGTTGAGAACACTTCTTCCTAAGTGGAATCACATTGCCATCATAATTGAAGAATCAAAAGACCTTTCTACTCTTACATTTGATAGTTTTATTGGATCATTAACATCACATGAAGAGAGACTTCAAGGAGCACCTTCAACAAGCTATGGAGGTGATGACAAAGCCTTCACTTTGAATGAAGCTACAAGACAAGGACAAGGAAGAGGCCGAGGCAGAGGACAACAACAAAGAGGCAAAGGCCAAAGCAACTCCTATAGAGGAGGAAATCAAAATAGAGGTGGAAATCAAAACTGAGGAGCCAATCAGAACCAAAGCGGCAATGCAGGCCATGGAAATCAAGGACAAGGAAGTAACAAGACTAAAACAACTTGTTTCAATTGTGGGAAACAAGGATACTTCGCTCATGACTGCTGGTGAAAGACTTCAAAAGATCAAAGCAGTCAATATGGCTCATTCTATGGAGAAGAAGAAGGTCCATAAAATCTTTTTCTCTCTTATGGACAGTCAGATCAAAATCTTAGAGATACATGGATTTTGGATACTGGTTGCTCCAACCACATGAGTGGCAAAAAAAATCTCTTTGCTACATTAGATTCAAATTACAAATCCCATGTTAAGTTAGGGGATAATAAATATTTGCAAGTTGAAGGCATTGGAGCTATGGAAGTTCCAACAAAAGAAGGCCTTAAAAAGGTGAATGACATATACTATACTCCACAGCTACAACACAATTTGTTAAGTGTTGGCCAAATGATGGAGAAGCATTACAAATTAGTTTTTGATGAAGGAAAATGTACAATCCTTGATAAAAACAATTGTAACAGAGTCATCACCGAAGTACCTATGACAAAGAATAGGTTATTCCCTCTAAAATTTGGTGAGCCAGGGGGAGCTCAACTTGCAAACATTGCTATTACAAATCCAAGTGTATTGTGGCACTTGAGATATGGTCACCTCAATTCTGCTAGCTTGAAAATGTTAACATCACAAGCTATGGTGACAGGACTACCAAAAATTCAAGAACATAAGAAGGTATGCGAAGCATGTGCTTTAGGAAAGCACTCCAGAATGAAGTTTCCAAGAGGCCAAGCGTGGAGAGCAAGCTATCCTCTTCAGCTAGTACATTTGGACATCTATGGTCCAATGCAAACAAAAAGCCTTGGAAACAATTCTTATTTCCTAACATTCATAGATGATTATTCTAGAATGTGCTGGATCTATTTTTTGAAACACAAAGATGAAGCATTTGATTGCTTCATAGACTTCAAAAATTATGTAGAAAAGCAATGTGACTACTATGTCAAATGTCTTCACACTGATAGAGGAGGAGAGTACTCCTCAAATGAATTTTTAAATTATTGTAAGCAAAATGGGATAAAAAGGTAGTTCACCACTACCTATACCCCACAGCAGAACGGTGTTGTTGAGAGAAAGAACCGCACCCTTGTTGAAATGGCATGAACGATGCTTCAGACAAAGCATCTAACATATAGCTATTGAGCAGATGCAGTGAGAACTAGTGCATATATTCTAAATAGAAGTCCGACTTCTATTTTAGATGGTATCATTCCTTATGAAGGATGGTACGGTAAGAAACCAAATATCAAACATTTTTTGAGTATTTGGTTCTTTAGCTTATGCACACATTCCTGAGGAGAAGAGAAAGAAGCTTGATCCCAAGAGTCAAGCATGTATTTTTGTAGGGTATTATGAATCGACCAAAGGGTATAGATTGTACAATCCCAAGACACATAAAATAATTATATCTAGGGATGTAATTTTTGATGAAGGGGGAAATGGGGTCATAAAAAATTTGTTGATATAGACTCTAATTTAGAAAGTTCCACATTTGTACAGCCCAAAAAAAGTAGTGGAAGTAGTTCCCCTCCACAAAGTCCACATCAGGAATCTTCATCAAGTACATCAAGTGGTACACCAAGTCCAAGAGGGACTCCTTTGTTGGCACCCCCAAACTCTCCAAAATGATTTTAGAGATCTGTAAGCGCTCCAAGTCCGATGGATATTGATCTAGTTTCTCAAAGGAAAGAGACAAATAGAGGAAAGCACATACTACAGAGTCATCCATCTTCTCAAATTTTGGATAGGAATTTCCAACAAAGATACACTAGGAGTCAAGCTAGTGAGATGGACGACATTTTTTCAAGACTTGAAAATCTTCACATGTGAAGAGATGATGAGTCTCATGAACCAAGGGGTGATGTAGTCAATTATGCTTTGTTGGCTACTGCACAGCTAGAACCATCTAGCTATGAAAAAGCATGTATTGAAAGTATATGGCAAGATGCCATGGAAGAGGAAATATCCTCAATTAAAAAGAATGATACTTGGGAGCTTGTGAAGCTTCCCAAGGAAAAAAAATGTGTTGGATGTAAATGGGTCTATAAGACCAAATTCAATGCTAATGGAAGCATTGAAAGGCACAAGGCAAGATTAGTAGCTAAGTGTTTTACTCAAAAATATGGAATAGATTATGAGGAAACCTTTGCTCCAGTTGCTCAACAAGAAACAATATGAACTGTTCTTTCCTTGGCAGCCCATAAAGGATGGAAAATTCAACACATGGATGTGAAAAGTGCATTTTTAAATGGATACCTGACAGAAGAGGTATATTTTCAACAACCTCAAGGTTTCCAAGAACAAGGAAAAGAGAACCTTGTTTATAAATTGAAAAAAGCACTTTATGGCCTCAAGCAAGCACCACGAGCGTGGTACTCACGAATTGACGACTATTTCAGTGAGTATGGTTTCACAAAAAGCAAGAGTGAACCAAATCTATACTACCTAAAGAATGGAGTAGATATCCTCATAGTTTGTTTATATGTGGATGATCTAATATTTATGGGTAGTAATAATAAAATGAATATGGAGTTCAAAAACTCCATGATGAATCAGTTTGAGATGAAGGATATCGGATTAATGAGATACTTCCTAGGAATGGAAGTACATAAATCAAAGAATGGGATCTTCATATTTCAATAGAAATATGCTCATGACATGATCAAGAAATTTTCTATGCAGCAGTGCAAATCAGTTGCAACACCAACAAGACATGGAATCCAGCTAAGCAAAGATGATGGAGCACCAAAAGTTGACATGACCAATTTTAGAAGCATGGTTGGGAGTTTAATGTTTCTCACCAACACTAGGCAAGATATAAAGTATGCTGTTTCTCTAGTATCAAGGTTTATGGCATGCCCATCCAAGCTGCATCTTCAAGCAACCGAATGAATTTTACGATATGTAAAAGGTACATTGGATTTTGGAATCCATTACCATAAGTATAACTCTGTGAAGTTAGTTGGTTATAGTGACAGCGATTGGGGCAGTAATGTAGATGACAAAAAATCTACATCAGGGAACTGTTTTAGTCTAGGTTCGGGACTAATAACTTGGAGTTCCAAGAAGCAATCTGTTGTAGCATTATCATCTACAAAAGTTGAGTATATAGCCATTACCCATGCTAGTACTCAAATCCTCTGGTTGAGGAAAATCCTTGAAGAGATTGGCAAAAAACAAATTGGTCCAACCAAACTGAATTGTGATAATATTAGTGCCATACAGTTGGCATATAATCCAATCCACCACAAAAGGTCAAAACATTTTGATATGAAGTATCATTTCATAAGAGATATGGTGGAACAACAGATATTTGAGCTTCAATACTGCAACACTTTGGATAATCTAGCAGACATATTCATAAAAGGCATGGCTAAAGCTCAATTTATAAAGCTGAGAGACTGTATAGTCAGTCCTCTCAACTTTAAAGGGGAGAATGTTGGAAAATTACCATTGGTAAAAGTTTAAAAAGAGTATTTTACCTTGGGTAAATTTACTTACCTTTTACCTTACCTGGACGGCAATTGGACGACAGCATCTTTGGGCAGCAAGAGAGTTTTAATTTAATTTCTTCTCCCTTCCCTTATCTTCTCCTATTCCCCTCTTTTCTCTAGTATGGTTATTTTGTGTTTATTTAAATCAATTGTAACCTAATTTCAAGTTAATGCATATTTTACCTTTGCATCGAATAGCTCACCTCTCACAGAAGGTAGGGAACGAGAGATTAGTTATGAAGAAAACTACCCAATTTATGAAGAGGTTATTGAAGGAGATGAGGAAGATCAAACATAAAAGAAACAAAAATTTGACTCAGATGATTTAAGTAGTGTTTCAAAAGAGGAAGAAAACAAGAAATTCAAAACAGACAACTGGCAAAAAAATCATCCTAGAGAGCAAATAATTGGAGATCCCATAGTTGGTGTTCAGAAAAGAAGAAGAGTAGTAAGTAACTACTCTCTATTATCTAGCATTGAGCCCAAAAATGTTGTTGAAGCAAGCAAAGATGAAAGTTGGATGACAACAATAAATGAAGAATTAGATCAGATTGAGAAAAACAAAACCTGGGAGTTAGTACCAAGACCTAAAAATAAAAATATAATCGGTACTAAATGGGTTTTTCAAAACAAATTGAATGAATATGGACAGATAGTCAGGAATAAAGCAAGATTTGTCTGTAAAGGCTATGCACAAGTTGAAGGTATTGAATTTTAAGAAACCTTTGCACCAGTGGCTAGACTTGAGGCAATTAGAATGTTTCTGGCTTTAGCAATTCACAAGAATTTCAAAGTTTATCAAATGGACCTGAAATTAGTATTTTTGAATGGAAAACTTGAAGAAGAGGTCTATATTGAGCATCCAAATGTCTTTCAACTCAGTGATAATCCCAATTTCATCTATAAGTTAAAGAAAGCATTGTATGGCTTGAAATAGGCACCTAGTGATGTAAAAGGTAAGCATCAATATTATTATTAAAATGTAGGGTTTAAATAGTACATTAGGTAGCTAGGAATAGTATTAGGAATAATATAAAATATTATCCTAAACTAACACTAACAACTACGCACTTAGATAATTAAGCGCTAACCACTAACCTACTTAATGTAGTCAAAATGACTATGATAACTAACCTAGGATATTTAGGAAATAACCTTAGTTAACCATTAGATATTTATAACAGTAAATATCTACATGATAAATAGTAAAAGCAACTACTCTTTTACCTAGTGGTGTAAATGGTAAATATCCAAAGTAATGGAATATTACTCTAACATCCCCCTTTATTACATTATTTTGGTAATACATACATATCCTCTAATACAACAATATTTGGGTAAAGTATATAACTGCCCCAATACAGTGAAGAAGATGTTGATCTACTGGTTATTTGCTCTGTCACAGTACTCTAGCTGCTCCTAAGCAAGAAGTGGGTCATTCCTCAATTTGTCTTCATGCCAATGAATGTCCTTATGGTAATCACATCATCCAATCAATTTGCATGGGTAACCAGCCACTGCAATCGCTAGGTGTAGTAAAATAGATCACTTCATACAAGGTTCATTCATTTACAATATGAATTTGCAAAAGATAAGGTAGCTAAGGTTTTAGTCGCTGCCGAAAATGCACCCTTATAAGTTCCCCCCTTCTTGTTGCAAAACATAGTGTAATTAATTTATGAAGGAAGTGAGACTAAGGTGTCGGTCGAAGCCGAAAATGCACCCTTATAAGCCTTCTTCCCTATTTACAACAAATTAGTGAAGAAAATAAATGGATATCCCTCCTCAATTGCAAAAAGTATGCAACTCAAGAGTGTTGTGAAGGTTTTTACAAATATTGCCTCCTAGACAATTTTACATCACAAAAAGTCACTCTTCTTTGTTACAAGTACTTCAAACACCTAGAATTTGCTATTTATGAAGCCTAAAAGAGGTACAAGCACCCCTTATTGCAAGGTCTTCAAACAAAATACTTATGCTATTTATGAAGCCTAAAAGAAGAGAGAGAATATGGTGTTTTTGCCCAAGGGACTCATGTGTTTTCCCTCTACAAAACTGTTTTAGCAATATAGCACTCATTGTGCTATCTTTGAACCAGAAACAGAATCAGAATGAGACATTTCACCAAAAATATGGCTTCTGTGTTGTGCCTTTGCCATTTTAGTTTTGCTTGTTTTGAAACCAACACTGAATGGTGTCTTGGTTGTCATTTTTACAATCTGTGCAAAACTAGTCTTTCTAGGCAATTTGATCAAAAAAGTTCACCAATTTGTCCTTTCTTATTGCAAGTACTTCAAGCATGGTTGTTGTTATGAAGTCTAAAAGAAAAGATATATTTTGTATGATGACTTCTACTTTTTTGAATGCCTTTACAAGTTTTATCTCCCTCTTGTCAAGATCTGTGTTTGAAGGAAGAAAGGAATTATCCCCCCTTAGTGCAAAGGATTGCTACTTTCAAGGTTCCCTAATAAAACTTGTTCTTTCTTTTGATTACCCTAAAAGAGTACCAAAATATAATTCACTCAAATAGATATTTAATGGCACCTGCCTTAACTCCTTTCAAGAAGGATGAAAAGTTGGAGGAAATTAAGCCAAACAAATAAGAGTGAATTAGGGGTTTGTTGATTTAGGAGAGAATATCAAGTAATTTTGGCTTTAACTCTGTGCAAGGATTTACACAAATTTGTGAAATTTTGGGGTTTAGTGTGTTCTTGATTCTATGACTTATAATTGCAAAAGAAATAATGCAATAATCAAACAAGAATTCCCACAAAATTCTTATCACCTAGGTGTCAGATGCTATCGAAAATGCACCTAATTTACCAATAAAGGTGTCGAGTAAAATCGAAAATGCACCTTTTAATTTTTGCAACAAAATGTGTGTTTTGTGTTGTGTAAAAAATGATATTTTTATGTCTCCTACTTTGTTTTAAAATTTTGCAAAAGAAGTACAATGTTGTCTTCCCCCCCGAATTTTGCAAAATTAACAATTTTTAGCACTCCTTCCAAGACAAGTCGACACACGACCCGCATTTGGAAGGCTTCCAGAACTAGTCGACAAACGACTTAGTTTTTGATGGACCCAAGGATACAATTTCTTCTCAAATTTTTGCAAAAAAGAATGTGCAATTTTATGTCTTATATCCCCCCTTGGAGAAAACAAATGCACAATTTGCCTTTGAATTTTACAAAAAATTTTAGTCTCCTTGTTTGCTATTTGTGCAAGAAAGAATCAAATTTCTATGATGTTGTCCCTCTTGTATTTTGCAAAACTAACAAGGTTGAGAAGAATTTAAGGTTTTCTTAGTTGCAATAAAAGTAGGTGCTCTTCTATGTCTTATAGTCTCCCTTGGAGAAAAAAACAAAAGCTCCTTTAAATTTGAAATTGCAAAAAAAATATAACCCGTATTTTTATTTTTTATTTTTATATTTTAAGTTTATGTGATTTCTTTAATTAATATAAGTAAAAATTTATAAATAGTAAAAATTATTTGTATTTTTAAAAGGTATTTTAATAAAAAAATAACTTTTAAAAAAAAATAATATTAAATTACTATTTAATAAATTAAAAACTTAATTAATTAAAAAATAAACTTTAAAAAATAAAAAAAATTTATAACCTTCTCTTTGTGGTCCCGTCGGGGCTTGAAACCCCGACCTCCCGTCGGGCAGCGCCTTAGCGCTGGCCTCGCGGCCGGTCGGGCTAGCTGCCCCGACGTGAAGGGAAGGGAAACAGTGTCCCTTTCCCTTCACTCCTCGCGCGGGCGGGGAAATCTGTGGGATTTATCCCACATCGCCTGCATGGGGGAGGACGGGGAGGTTTAAAAGGGCTTTCAAGCCCTTTGATTAGTGACTGCCTATGGGTAGTCACTCCACCCCCCCTTTTGGTTGCCACCACATGGTGTAACTGGTCAGGTTGCACATGGTCTATCTGCCATGCGTTGCCCATGTGTCAAGTCATCGGGTCAGATGCCACATGGCCAGTTTGCCACATGGCATGTTTGTCAACTTGTCGAGTCCAGTTGTTGGTCCGTCGTCCAGTGGCAGTGCCACGTGTTGAGTCTGTGACGCTTGCCACGTGTCCTCTCTAGTGGTAGTGCCATGTCACCACCTTGAGATCTGTGCCTAAGGTCACGTCTGGCCGCCACGTGTCTCTAGATTAGTGGTTCATGTCAGTGCCTTAGGATCTATGCCTAAGAACATGTGGTCCCTTTTTTTCTACATGGTCGGTTAGGTGCCACGTGGGTTCCAGTGTCGATCACCAAAAATTAGAGGGCCGCCTGCCCTCTTAGATTTTGATCGTCGAACAGCTCTTAGGCTGGTTATCGATGGTCGGTTGTCGGCCACATCGGGGTTGTTGGCCGATAGCCTGATAGGGTTTGTCAGACCCGAGGGTGCTCCTGCCCTCAATTTTGGGTTCTTGCTTGGGAGGGCATGCTTGCCCTCCCGGCTATGCGCTGGACCCTTGGGGGCAGCAGTAGCGACCGTTGGTCACGGTCGTCGGGGTCAGAGGGCACGCCTGCCCTCATAGATCCCGATTGTCGAATTAGTGTCGACGGTCGCGGTCGGCCTATCAAGTCGGATAGCAGAATGTTGTCGAACCTACGGGCCTTCTCCCGAGGTCAGGCCAGACAAAAAAATCTTTGGTTATCGATAGGGGCTCCTCAGGTTTCATACCTGTGGGCCACCGTACCTCAAGATCTGTGTCTATGGGCTATTGTCTCGGGAGCTGTGGAGATACCATGTTGCCTCGGGAAGCATGCTCTGCTGCTCAGGATCCTCCTTGGGGTCCATTTCGAGTAGCAAGTCAAGGGGGGTCCTGTCTTAGGATTTGTGCCCCCTTGGGTTCAGCTCCGCCTTTCTCCCAACGCCGCAGGCCTCTCAATCGTGTGCTCTGATACCAATGATGTAAAAGGTAAGCATCAATATTATTATTAAAATGTAGGGTTTAAATAGTACATTAGGTAGCTAGGAATAGTATTAGGAATAATATAAAATATTATCCTAAACTAACGCTAACAACTACGCGCTTAGCTAATTAAGCGCTAACCACTAACCTACTTAACGTAGTCAGAATGACTACGATAACTAACCTAGGATATTTAGGAAATAACCCTAGTTAACCATTAGATATTTATAACAGTAAATATCTACATGATAAATAGTAAAAGTAACTACTCTTTTACCTAGTGGAGTAAATGGTAAATATCCCAAGTAATGGAATATTACTCTAACACCCAGAGCATGGTATGCAAGGCTAGACAACTATCTTACTCAACAGGGGTTCAAAAAGGGTATGGTGGACAACAATTTGTATGTCAAAATAGAGAATGGCCATCTCATTGTCCTTGTTGTATACGTAGATGATATTATTTTTGGCAGCAACAATGATGAGTCGTGTAAAGATTTAGCAACTAAGATGCAGAAAGAATTTGAAATGTCTATGATTGGTGAACTTGCGTATTTCCTCAGACTGCAAGTTAATCAAAATAAGAAGGGCATATTTATTTCTCAAATTAAATATGTGAAGGAGATGCTAAAAAAATTCACAATGGAGGATTGTAAGCCTATTAGCACTCCCATGATGACATGTTGCAAGTTGAGCAAGGATGACAAATCTCCAGATGTTGATCAAACCATGTACATATCTATGATTGGGAACCTACTGTATTTGACAGCTACCAGACCAGATATCTTGCAAGTAGTTTGCATGGTAACACGATTTTAGGATAGTCCCAAGGAGACTCATGTGACAGATGTGAAGAGGATTCTTCGATATCTGAAGAGAACTATGGAGTATGGGTTATGGTATCTAAAAGGTAAGGATTTCACCCTTATTTCATATTCATATGCAGATTGGGTAGGATGTGTTGATGACAAAAAGAGTACCAGTGGAGGTGCATTCTATATTTGAGATAGGTTGGTCACATGGCACAGTAAGAAAGCAGATTTAGTTTCCTTATCCATAGTAGAGGCAGAATATATTGCAGCATCAACATGTTGTACGTAGGTTTTATGGATGAAACAAACCCTGAAAGATCTTGGCATTAACTTGAGTGAGCCAATTTTAGTTAAGTGTGATAACACCAGTGCAATTAACATCTCAAAGAATCCGGTTATGCATTCCTGCACAAAACATATTGCTATCCGATATCACTTTCTGAAGGAGAAAGTTGTGAAAGGTGAGGTTAAATTGGATTTTGTCCCAACTACAGAGCAAGTAGCGAATATCTTCACAAAACCTCTGCCCAAAGAAATTTTTGAATACCTTCACAATAAGTTGGGAGTGGTCATGTTTCCCAAGCATTGACTAGCCATCGGGACCACATTCTTAGGGGGAGCATTTATATATTTGATTATATTTTTGCTCATGTTTGTAATTTTTGCTAACTATACTAATTTGTGCCTGAGAATGTTGTGCATGGACTCAAGGGGAGTCTGCAACAGCCCTTTGGTATTATTGTCAAAGGGGGAGAAGAATTATAGGAAACAGTACATGTGTTGCCAACAATTCCAAAGGGGGAGATTGTTGAGAAAGGTGCAGCAAAAGTATTGTTGTCAACACAGTGAGATAGATCAATTGATGAAGTGGACAGGAGTTAAGAGGTTCTTTAGAGTATTGATGAAGTGGACAGGATTTAAGAGGTTCCTCAAAGTATGTATGGTGATTATCCAAAATATCAAAGTGGCCCATATGCTAAAAATCAAAAGAAAATCACAAGGAAGAAAACTGTTGCGATATCGCGACATGTTGAGAAAGAAAGAAAAACTGTCACGATATCGCGACATGTTGAGAAGCAGCAAAACTATCACAATTTTGAAACACGTTCGAAGAGAAAGCACAAGCAAGTAAAACTATCATGATTTCATGACATGTTCAGAGAGAAAGTGCAAGCAAGCAAAACTGTCGTGATTTCGTGACATATTGTAAGAGAAATAGTATGGAAGAAAAAATTTCACGATTTCGCGACATGTTGGAAGAGAAAAAGACAAGTAGAAAAAGTGTCACGATTTTATGACATATTGCAAGAGAGATAGTATGGAAGAAAAAGTGTCATGATTTCATGACATGTTGGAAGAGAAAAACGCAAGTAGAAAAAGTGTCACGATTTCACGACATATTGCAAGAGAAATTGTATGAAAGAAAAAGGTGTCGCGATTTCATGACATGTTTCATTTTCACAGGCCAAAGCAAAGAGAAAGAGGAGAGAGAAAAAGGTGTCATTATTTCGTGACTTTTTTCATTTTCGCGGGCCAAAGCAAAGAGAAAGAAGAGAGAAAAAGTTGTCATGATTTTGTGACATGTTTCATTTTTGTGGGCCAAAGCAAAGAGAAAGAGGAGAGAGAAAAAGGTGTCACGATTTCGCTTTCATTTTCGTGGGCCAAAGCAAAGAGAAATAGGAGAGAGAAAAAGGTGTCACGATTTCGTGACATGTTTCATTTTCGTGGACCAAAGCAAAGAGAAAGAGGAGAGATAAAAAGGTGTCATGATTTCGTGACATGTTTCATTTTTGCAGTCCAAAGAAAAGAGAAAATGCAAGGAGGAAAAAGTGTCACGATTTCATGACTTGTTTCATTTTCGTGGTCCAAATCGAATAGAAAATGCAATGAGGAAAAAGTGTCATGATTTCGTGACATGTTGCATTTTCGTGGTCCAAAGCAAAGAGAAAATGCAAGGAGGAAAAAGTGTCACGATATCGCGACATGTAGCATTTTTGCGGTCCAAAGCGAATAGGAAGGAAGAGAATGAAAAAGTGTCGCGATATCATGACATGTCACATTTTTGTCACTCTAGGAGGAGAGAGAAAGTAAGAATGCAGAAGTGTCATGATATCACGACAAAAGTAAAAAGGAAGAGTATGGAGGCAAAAGTTTCATGATATCATGACATGTATTTTCATGGATACAAGCAAACATAAGAAGCAAGGAGGTGAAAGTGTCGCAATATCGTGACATGTTGTGTTTTCACGAGTGCAAGCAAAAAAAAGAAGCAAGGAGGTGAAAGTGTCGTGATATCGCAACATGTGTTTTCATGAGCTAAGAAGAGAACCTAGCCAAAAGGAGATATGTGACAGTCAACTGAAGTTGGTACAACAGTTATAGGTGTAGTTATAGAAGAAGTCAATACAACAGTTACAAGTTCAATTACAAAAGGAGTCGATACGACAGTTACAGGTGCAGATACAGAAGGAGTCGATACGATAGTTACAGGTTCAGTTACAAAAGAAGTCGGTACGACAAATACAAGTGCAGTTACAGAGAAAAGGTTATAAAAGGAGATCTATGTGGAGAATTAGAGCACGAAAAAAGGTTGAAGAGTGCTGCATAAAGAGGGTTGGAAGAGTGTCATAAGAGAGCATTGAGCAGAGCTGAGAGAGCCGTAAGAGTGCAGTGAGAAGCACAACAAGAAGGCTATAAGAGAACTATAAAAGTGCATCAAGTAGAGCCGTAAGTGTGTGTAGTATTTTTGGTGAATATCGAGAGAGGTTGGGTTAGCAATAGACCAAACAGGGTCTTGGATAAGCGAAGGCATTTTATGTCAATCTTATAGTTTCAAAATTACAGTTTGAGTTGGTGCTTGGAATCAGGGGTTGGTGCTCCTTTCTGTTGGTGCAGATAAATCAGGGGTTGGTGCTCCTTTCTGTTGGTGCAGATAAATTAAGGGTTGGTGCTCCTTCCAATGGGTGCAGGTAAATTGATTGTAAAACTTGTATTTTGCAAAGACTGGATTTGGATGGGAGTCGAAGCAGTTATTTTTGAGGAGTAGCCAAATTTGTGAACCTCATTACATCGCGTGTTGTGGAATGCTCTCTTGTTATACTTGCTTTATCTAATTTTAAGTTTTCATTGTTTTGGCATTAAGAGTTGTAGATTTGAATTTAAATAGCCACATTGATTCACCCCCCCTCCTAGTGTCATTGTGAGATTATCAATATGACCCTTGAGACTCAGTTGGCCTAGTAGAATTAACCATATATAAATATGGAGGATCTAGAAATATAATATGATTAGCCATACATCAATCCTCCATGAAATGCACATATGCCTCACTAGATTGAATTCATTGTAATCCTAGTTTGTATCAATGTTCTTATCCTAGAAGATGTACCTAGAGCCTTGCAATCATCTCTCGATCATCTCCACCAACTCCTCCCATCACATAATCTACTTGCATCTGAGCTATCGATGTATCACACACACTAAGCTCTACCCGTAGCTATGCTACAACCTCATTGTGAGACTACACCAAAGCCTCCCACTCAGATTATAGCTACTTCATATCTATTTGCAACCTCACCACCTTTGATATCTCCCCCATATCATCATCCTCCTCCTCATCCTCCCCTCCATAAACTATAGGATTTTGTTGCACTACACCCCTCAGTATCCTTCTATGATTGCTAGATCAGAGATGTCTTAGTCGCTTTAGAGTCTCCTTAGACTCCTCAACATCATACCCACCATCAATCATCACCTTATGTACCCATACTGGCTGGGCATCAAACCACACAACATGCTCCAAGGTCATCCCTACATCATCCACATCAGAGACCTTTAGCTCCTCGTCATCCTCAATCACATCCTCTCGATACCTCCTATACAACATCGAATCATTTAGTGCTCCTTAATATAATAGAAACTACTGTAATACCTATGAGATATGGAAGTAATCCACCTCACTCTACCTCCTATTTACTATCCAAGTCGGCTACCTCACCTATCGCAATTGCTCCCTATTCCTAGTCCACATGTCCCCCCACCATGGTCTCCATGTCACCTGAGCAGACATCAAACCAAACCATATATATTGGTACCACTAGCTAGATTGCATTGAATGACTCGGTTGTACCTCCTCTACCACTTCCCATATCCTAGCATAAGACTATGTCCCATCCCAATCACTATAGGGTAGACCTCCGATCACACCACACTGAAGTGCTCCCATCCCTAACACTAGAGAAGCAAGTTGTATCCCAAGCCATTCCTCTTCCATTATGTCACCTCATATAGCTCCTGGTACACCTATGCCAACAAAGCATAAGCCCATGCATATCGTTGCGATGTAGTGAGCAAATCACTCACCAATACCAATAGGTTCCATGGGAACCTACAACCAGTATTGTTGGGGATCACTATGTTTGCCAACACAAACATCACCAATGCTGGGAGGGGCTTAAACTCCTTGGCAACATATATGGTCAAGTATGGAATTCCTCGCACTCCACCTTCACCTCCTCCAATTTATCTCCAAAAATATTGCTCATTTGTGCCTTTTTATCATAACCTACCACCACCTTCAACCCCTCCACTATCACCTTGAGAATGTGATACACATCCTCAAGGGTAATAGTCACCTCCTCTATAGACAACTAGAAAATCCTCATAAATGCATCCCATATCTTAGCCAAAACTAAAAGATATCCCTCATCCACCCTCAACATGTCAAGTCAGGTTGCACCCTCTGGAACCACCACCCTCAAAAAATCCCAATCTACTCTTGATAGCAATTTTATCATACTAGGAAAAAGAGGAGAAAATTGATGTCATGGCTCCAAAATCTGCAACTGCAGCAATAAACACATTTCATGAGCATTAAAAACAAAAAATAAAATAAAAATAAAAATTTGCACAACACAAAAAAGTCTTCAAAAGCATTACCATGGCAAATCTTACCTCTGCTCCAGCCACAACACTCATTCCTTCTGCCACCATAGCTTTCACGCCAAAATTCCACTACCTCAATTCACTTCTCACTCCACTCCACTCCTTAGATGCAACTTCTCAAACTTGAAAACACACAAATGGGCTCCATTTTCCAATCTATAGGCTATTTATAGCAATTGTAGGTGCACTAAAGAATCTTGGGGTATTTCAAGTAGGTTTAAGCATGCATGGGAATTTTCAAGCATGCTAAAGTGTGCATGGGAATTTTATGGTGCACTAAATTGCACTAGGGCATTTTCTAGACCTCAGAAATGCATATAGGTATTTGATGCATAAATAAAAAAGGCAAAATCGATCAAATCGATAGCTTACCTCCTCAAAATCATACAAAATTTCATACACACATCAATTCCATCATAAAATCAAGTTTTATGAAAACAAAAATCATTTTGGATGCATAACTTTTGTTTGTGATCAAAAGTCGTAAAAAACATAATTCTAATTACAAAACATATCAAATTGGTCCAAATTTTTACAAAATGACCATTTCCATCATCTTCATAATAATTCCCATAATACCACTAGTTTTTGTGATAATCTAGGTTGATTTGGCATAATAAATTGAATTTTGTCTCCAAAAGGCACAAAATTGACCAATATGCTATCCAACATTTGCCAATCAATTCTATTTTTCACAAATCATCACATTTCACCCTTGAAATTTGAAATTTCATACTCCATAATCCATTTCTTTCCACATATGTCAATTTTCGAGTAAATATTTTATATATTGGTTTCTTCTATATACTTGGCGATTGCAACGATTTGCGTCCATGCAATTTGGTAAGATGAATGAATGACCGTAAGAATACTTGGTCATCATCATCATTACATATCTCCTAGTTCAAAAGCACAATAAAATTTAGTTCCTCATATTTCAAGTGAAACTCCGACAAGAAGCTGCTTCTATGCCTATCCCAATTAGGTGTCTCGTATTTTTGCACCATATTGTGTTTCACCCAACATTGTACAAAAAGAGGCATTTGTAGACACCAAAATATAGACACTTGTCCTCCATCCACGCTTTCATACCATCCACTTGTTCACTATCCCTATTACCATTATTCATATTTATTTATATATATTTATATTATATTTATTTAAATATAATATTTTATATTATATTTTAAGATATGTTTAGTAAATATATATTTATAAAGTGAATTATTCCTAGTCATCTGATCTACTTTAATCCATACCACATCCTAAATTGATTGTCCATCCTTGGATATGCTTTAATCTCAACCACATGATTAGTGTCATTGAAACCCTAGAGTATGACCTAGGTTGGATTATAAATAGGAGCCATTTTTATGGCTCAAACCTTGAGTTTTCAAAGTGATCAAACCCACAAAATTTCTTTGAATACCCTAAGTACCTTAGAGTCCCAACAGAGCTTTTAGTGCCCAAACCCTACTCCATCCACAATTTCTCCATCACCTCGCTTGCCACTGCCAACACCACATCTCCCACCCTCATCAGATATACTTTTGTAGATTCGATATTACCTCTCAAGCACCCTGCTACTCTCCTTAGACCTCTTGATCACCCTAATACTCTCTACCAATATCCCAAGCATCTTGATACTCTCCACTAATATCTTGAGCACCCTTTTGCTCTCTGCAGATCTTTCGAGCACCTTGCTAATCTCTGCATACCTCTTGAGCACTCGATTGTGCTCTTGAATGACCGGTGGGTGTTTCAGAGCCCTATTCTAACAATGAGTGATATCCTCAGGTGTCACTAGAGCACACCCTCACAATCAATCTACAACAGATCCATCCATAAAAAAACAACAAGCAAAAGCAAGGTAAATCCATATTATTTTGTTATATTTCATAATTTCTATTTTTTTTGTATTTACATTATTATAGTTAGGATTTTTAGTTGTGATTTTTGAGGGCTCACATAGTGGAGCCCTCATTATTATTACTAACTCTCTAGCATTTATTTATGTGCAGGTTTGATAGTATATCAAAAACATTGGATAGTTTATTAAGCTAGAGTGGTCCAATATAGGATACGCAAAAACCCACTCAACCTTGTTGGGAGCAGAGACATAATTGAAGATACCACCATTTGTTTGGGCTAGGATTTTGGAGAACCCTAGCAAAATTTATAAATTTTTTGTCAAATAGGATTCTTGAATCTATTATTGTAACAACGGAGTTTCTATACTCCCCCCGTTTAATATAAATCTCATTTGTTGTCCAATATGTGGTTTATTTGGATTCTATTATTTAGCTTTGTTTGGTGTCACATTTTTAGCTCTACACATACAACAAAGCTCTTATAGTCTTTCACAATCTTGATGAAAATACAATAGACTTACATAATGTTTCATAGAATGAAATGCACACAACTAGGTTTTCAAAATCTCATGTGTGGATGAATATATGACAACACAAAAATATTTATATGCACACAGTCAATAACAATAATTCAATCAAAAATTATTTACCTATGAAATGAATACAATAATTCATCCTTATAAAGAAATATACATGACAATACTTTATGAGGTGGTATTTCTTTTCTATAAAACAACAATTCTTTCCTATGAAATAAATACACAGATTCATCCTTATAAAGAGATATACACAACCATACTTTATAAAATAACAAGTCATTCATATTTGTAAAGAAGTATACACAACAATTATTTTCTATGAAATGAATACACAACCATTCAACAATTCTTTTCTATGAAACAAACACACAACCATTCATCCTTATGAAATAGAAATTATTTTCTATGAAATGAACACACAACCATTCATCCTTATGAAATAGCAATTATTTTCTATGAAATGAACACACAACCATTCATCCTTATGAAATAGCTTCCCTTGTAAACTATAATTGTTAAAACTATTTATCCATGATTATGGTAGAATCTCACAACCATGAAACAAACACACAACCATTCATTATTATGAAATAGCAATTATTTTCTATGAAACGAACACACAACCATTCATTCTTATGAAATAGCAATTATTTTCTATGAAATGAACACACAACCATTCATCCTTATGAAATAGCAATTCTTTTCTATGAAACGAACAATGCCCACTCCAAATAGTAAGACAACAATTCCACCTCTTTTTGTTTTATTTTCATGTGCTATAACTATACCTATATCTATAGTGTATCAGAGAAAAGAGCAATTGAAAACCAATAGGGGATGTCCCATAGTAAACCACTAATTTCAAAAAAATATATGTGAAAATTTAATTTATCTCGTTCTTCGAATGTTAAGGATGAAATAATACAAAAATACTATTTATTTCTACTAGCTATAAATGATTCATGATGATAAAGTTGTATAACATGTTATTTTCTAAAATACATATAGTTATAGTTTTATTGTAATAAAATATCAAAAAAATACTCTAATACTCAAAAGATACAGTTTCACTGTAAGAAAAAAATTAACAAAATCCTTCAATATTCAAAAGATAATAATATTCAGATCATAAATCAATTCAATACATGTAAATATATCAAACTTCAACAATGAACAATTTACTTTTTGTAGTGTATAAGAGCAAAGAGCAATTGTATTTGTGGTGTATAAGAGCAAAGAGCAACTATGCCTATAACTATATCTATATCAAACTTCAAAATTCATGTGCTATAACTATGCCTATATTTGTAGTGTATAAGAGAAAAGATAAGTTGTAGTTACATGCTAATGTTCCTTTTTGGACCTGGCCTTGGCTGCTTTTGGTAGCTTCAAAATAAATGGTACTAGTGCCCCTACATAATGGATAATACTATATGAAGCTAATTTCTTATGTAGGATCAATACCTTACACATATTAGACAGAGTGAGTTAGAAGTATGGTTGAAAAGAAGTTGCAAAATTTATTGTTAAACAATAAGACTATGACCCTATCAACCTAGAAATATCTAAGGAACATAAAACTTGGCAAGTACACAAACTATAAATTTTTCCATATAAATTTCTAAAATTAGACACTCTTGAATCAAGTTAAAGAATATTTAAAAAAAAAACTACTTATTCACAAAATCCCTTCTAGTTAGTTAAAAATAGGGCCACAAAAATGCATATCCTTTTCCATTTTTCTTGAGACCATTAAAAAATTGAAGATTTGATAGACGTCAATCAAAAGAATCCAATAAGCATTTATGTTGATTACCCTAAAACTCAATATAATGAAGGATTAGAAAAATATTGTTTTTGTGAAAGAGGGAGTTGCTAATCATTTAAGCAACATGTTTCTCATCTCAAACAAGGCAGTGAGATAGCCATTATAATCACATGTTCTCTTTATTCATTATAAAACAACATTAGTTGATATAGGAGTTTAAAATGTTGAAGCTTAAAATTACATATAGTTTATTTTGAATAATATATGGAATATTTTCTCTTGTATTATTGGATGAAAATGAAGTTACTATTTATGAATAACAATGATCTATAGCACCTATTACATGTACAAAAACAAGAAAGAAATAAATTATCTATGATTATATATGTAAATGGTAAATTCTTATTTCAAGTGCAATTTTTATTTATAGATATAGGTGAATGGACAACCTAAGCCCTCCATATAATAAACAGATGTCTAAACATCTCTACCCACCCCAACCATCAAATATGAGGTGAGAGGGTATCCTAAGACTTTTGTTAGATACATAAATATCCATCTATGCAAATCAAGTACTATTGCTAAGGACTAGGACTAAGAGTCAAACCTTCGTGTATCCAATTGGCCAACCTCATGCTCAAGATATCTAATCACCTTACTCCTATCTTGGCTACCTATTATATGTAAACAATGTTTGGTATAGGTCAAGCAATGAAGGAGCCCATAACGTCCTTCGTTGTAGCCATATCATAATTCCTTCTAAACAATATTGTTTCCTCTTTATGAGCAATGTGCACATTGAATTTCCAATAGTCTTCACCCAAATATTGACCATGTACATGGTATTTAGGGTTAGTACTAGTAACTATGTATTTAACAACTATGTTATCCTTATGGATCTGAGTCAAGTAGCATTTCCTTCTCTCATTTGAGTTATCGATGTCATTTTTAGTCCTTACATGGAAAATATACAACCCAGATAAATTCACTGCATAGCATACAATACAAACTAAGTCAATAACTTTATATTTGAAATAATAGTCATACCATTGATGAATCTAGCCTAGAATGTATTGAGTAGCTACTTGTCCCTTGATCACAACCACCAATTTTATGTCCAATTGTAGGGATAATATGTAGTGATGTTTTCTATGGAGTTATTTTCAAGGGATCATTACAAATTTAGGGGTGCAACATGTAAACATTTCAAATATTAAATCATGAAAAAACTAATACGCCTCGATCTATGAAATCCGTGTCAAAAACTTATCAATATTTTTATCTTCTTATGCAAGCTTATCTTCCATATTTTTTTCATTCTCTGTAATATTCTCTTTGCACTTTTCCTCTTTTTGTACTGTATGCTCTTGCATCTGGTGTAAATTTTGTATGTAATCCTCATCAAAAAATAGAGTAGTTGGCAATACTCCTTTTCTAACACCTTAAACCTGACCCAGTATTCCAGGTTCTAAAACCTTTATGAGGGTATCATCCTTAATATATTGAATTATGAATCTCACATTCATAGTTAATTTGTAATATGTTAAAAAATAATTGATATAACAATGATTTGAAGATCAACGTATTGTTATTTCCAAGGGAATATCACTTACGAATACCTCTACAACTTCTAGTAAAATATGAACCCCATCCTTATTTGTATGAGCTACCATCCACATAATTATCCTTGGTTGTAGAGTTTTAGAATTTGGTTGGATCTTCCTCTACAAGATATATAGTTGAAGAGACATGGGAATAAGTCGTATGACAAAACAATAGAGCTATGCTTATCACATATAATGGATGAGTATGATAGAATACCATTTCATGCTCCAAATGAGCATATCTTATTCGAATGCAAGTGTGCATGATGGGTTGTTGACATGTATTTTATTTATTCCTTTGCCTCACCATATACAACACAACATATAAACCAATATATAAATTTATTAGGGATATCAAGTTCAAAAAAATTCACATAAACATAACAATGATATGAACTACCATGGTATATTTTCTGGTACTAGCCTTAATGTCGGTGTTGCTTCTACCACTCACAAAGGCTTCCCAATATTTTTGTGATACACGATATGGAAAATTAGAAATTCTATCTTCATCATTATAATACTTATCATAGTGGTTTTTCCCAAGTCAATGCTTATGTTCACGTCATTGTTTGTCCATGGTCATGAAGACACATTTCTTCATTGTGTTTGAAATTATATATTTTGCTGCATCAAACCAATATCTTATTAGATGAAATATTTTTATAAGTATTTAAAAATAGATACTATAAACTACATTGGCTAGAAATTTATCATAATGAGTGCCCATAACTTAACTTCCACTATGACTGCTCTCTAATATGTATGGGTAATAGAGACGATATCCCTCACAATCACCCCAAATTAAGTTGTAAAATTAATAGAATATTTTTCTATGAGTTGTCTATTAGATTGAAAATGATCTCCACATTTTCTAGTGCTACTTGACTCTACTACACATCTTGGTTGACATATATTTCTATTATATTCACTATTTGAAGTGTGTGATGGCCTAGCATTAACAACTATAATACTGACACCATCTAAACATAATTATCTTATATAGTATGATATCAATGATTAACCCAACATCACAAGAAAATTTAATGTTAGAAATTCTTACAATTAGAAACATAAAATAATATCTTACAATTAGAAATTCTTCTCATTACATAATGTAGAGCTTTATCATCAATATATACATTTACATAATACTCTTCAATACTCATGACTTTTGCTTTCCTCTAACTCGTGAGAGATGGAACCTTTCATATGCATTTATTACATTATGAAAAAGTATCTTAGAATTACGTAACTTCCTACTTATAATATTGACACATCACACATGACTTTTCACTCACACATATGACATATTTCACTCATAATGCATGCTTTCACTCATGAAACATACTATTGACAAACACACTTTCTAATCTACATATTTACAATGGTACTTAAGATATCAAATAATGTAATATTGCTAACACCTCCCAATATCTTAATATTTATTTGTATGTCTCCCCTATTTACAAATAGGACCAAATATCATAGGTCTATGTTTTTAGAAATGTATAATCTCAAGAATATACTCACATTTAATTGTAATACATATATTGCATAAATTAAAAAGCTTTACTGATAACATAAAACAATCTCTTACATTTAGAAATCCTTCTCGTTATATAGTATAGAGATTTATCATCATTATATAACTTACATAAGACTCGTCAAAACTCCTAACTTTTGCTTTCCTCTAACTCATGAGAGATGCAACCTTTCATATGCATTTCTTATATTATGATAAAGTATCTCAAGAATACATAACTTCCTAATTTTAATCTTGAAAAATCACACATGACTCCTCACACATACATATGACACTTTTCACTCATAACCCAAATTTTCATGCATGAAACATACTATTGACAAACACACTTTCTAATCTAAATATTTACAATGGTACTTAAGGTACCAAATAATGTAATATTGCCAACATCCCACTCCCCTGTATTACATTATTTGGTGTGAAGGCTTCTTTCCTTCAATATTTATCTAATATTTATCTTTTATCTTCATCTTGTCTTCATCCTTTGATTTTGTTGTTGATGTTGTTCCTATTCCATTGTTCTATTCTCTATTTCTTTGCCATAAAGGATTTATGATCAATATTATATTTTGTATAATATTGATCTTGTAGCATAGGTTTATTTCATATTTTCTATGATATTTCTATCACATCCAATGTAAATATCTCACTCTTATGGGAACCCATGGCCTTAATTTTATTTTATCTCTTAATGAGACATTTATTATTGCCATTAATATATTTGAACTCCATAATTCTTCCTCTATCAACCAATTGAGATACTGAGATAATATTATTGGTTATATTAGGGACATAAAGTACATTTTCTAATGTACACTCAAAATATGGTAAACTAAGTGTGATATTTCTAGATCCCTATACATGATAAAATTTATTATCATTTATTTTCATTGGTATTATTGTTTTCACTTGTATTGAGTCAAACCAATATAAATTCCATATAATGAGGTGACTTGAACCTAAATTGATATACCTTGAATCATCATAATATATAAATTATGGATTTGAATGGATATCATGTGGTTCATTATATATTACTACATGCCTATGACAATACTTTTATTTTTGAAAATTTCATCTCATTTGGTCCATTAAGCTTGTGTGGTCTTCATCTATTCATTAGAAAAAGAAAACTGAATTTCTTTTTATGTAGACTTCCTTATTACTCCAAAAATTTAAGATTTAGTCAATATTTCTTTTAATTCTTATATCTACCAATTCTTTTATTTCAATGCTTCAACATTTTTCATTCAATTAATAAATTTTAATTCTTTAAGTAAATTATTCATCAACCATTCCAAATTTTAATTCTTCTTCCTTCAAATTTAATTCTTTCTTATGCCTCTCTAATCAAATTCATTCTTTCAATTCTAATTTTCTCCTTCAATATTTAATTATTTCCTTTACCTTATTCCTTTATTCACTTGATCCTTTAATTTCCTCGAATCGTCTTATGGCTCCCAAAATACTTTAATCTTTCAAATATTAAACACACTTTAATATCATTAATTAAATATGTGCCCAATGTACTTTAATCAATTTTTTTAAATAATAGCTCATATTTAATGGCACTTAATTATGCAATGCATCAAGCAAATCTTTCACTCAATCAATTTTCTAATAATACTTTTATCATGGAGTCACATATTCAAGCATTTCATAGGTTCTTTAAAAGATGTTACAGTGATATCTATTTCTTGCTAGGGCTCATGTTGGATGATTTTATTCAACGTATCTAATTCATAAAAGCTTACTATCATGTGCCCTTATTTATTGGGGTAGATAACAAGTAAAAACAATTATAATTAAAACTTTGGTATGCCTAAACATGCACCCATAGACTCTTAGCTTATCACTTGAGCTAGTCTACCCATGGTTGAAAGGTTTACTAAAACCAAGTTCTTCAACTTGTCAAAAGCAATGGTTCAAAAATGCATGTTCTTTCCATGATTGGAGCATCCTACATTGATTTGATCAATATATATTACTAACCTTCAAATTGACCATTTTAGGTTCTCTATTTTTGCTTTGCATTGTATTGTCACACAAAGCATCCCAAAAAGGGTATCTGTAGACACCAAAAATATATCATTTTGAGAAGACTACCTGAATGGACTCCTTTTAGAGCACCCAATCCACCTTGGATAGCCTTAGCACTAAAACAAAGGTTTTCACCACTTAACAAGCATATTTCCTCATAAACCATCACCATATCACCCTGATATGACCACTAAATTATAGTTGTCTCACCCTGAGACAATCACCAGATCATGGTCATCTTGACCTGAGATGACCACATAAATCAAGCTTAAAAATAAAAAGGTGTATAACGGGTAACCAAAACTACCAGTTAACCTCGCACATGATCCTGAGAAAGGCATTAAACACCTTGCATGGGCTAAAATAGAAAAAATACATGCAATAATTAATTGCATGATATTTTAAAGATAGGCATTCACTTTTCTTAATGTAAAATGCCTCTTTGCTTTTTTCATGCAGTTGATTTCATGTAAATTGAGACTCGCCTCTTAGTTTTAAGGATCCAAAAGATTTTGAATTTGTGCAATGAAGTGCTACCAAATTCAATCCCCAACTTTGAGCAACAAAGTGTTACCCTTTTCATCCTCTAAGCCATATGCTACTGAAAGCCATACTACAAAACTACTAAAAGGATAGGAAGCTATGCTATTATATTTTGTACAATCGAATACCCTTTCCTCGATGATCGCACTAACCCATCAAGTTACTATCATAGTACATAATCCATCGAAAACACATACAAGAAATATCACATGCATCCGAAGACTGGATTTAGAAAAACACAATCCAATAACAATAGCCATATCACCCTGAGATGGCTCGTAGACAAGGCTCTTTGACCCTAAGATGGCCCCAACTAGAGACCTAGTTTTTACTATTTTATTTTTGGCATTGCTTAGATCAATAATTTTTATCATTCTTGAATTTAGATAGATTTCATATTTCACATGCTTTGGTTCGATTTATCTTATTTTATCACATTCCACTTTGTTTATCATGCATATGCTTTTGATCTGTTTCTAGTTTCCTTATGTACAAATTATATGATCCAACCTATGGTAAAGGAGCGTAAGATCCACATTGAACACACTGCAGTGGTCATGAAAAACATGCCCCAAATAATTTGTGATTGCAATAAGACCTTTTAGTGTACCTAAACCTTTTATTTGTATTCATTGTATCGTGGGTAGCATCCCCTCAAAGAGGACTTAATTGTAACACATTGAAAACCAAAATATCTAATACAAAAATGACCCTATATTTTTATTGTTTTATCATCGTGTTTATAGTTATTCATATTGCTCTCTTTACTTTACTTTATTGGTGCATGATTTTTGAGCTATCAAAAGCAATATTAAATATTATATCCTTTTTAATAAAAAATATTAAACCTTCATACAACACGTTAGTAATGTTAACTTAACACCACTTAACATGTAAGTGCAAAAATAACATGACAAATTACAAAGGTATAAACTATTTTTAAAATAGGTATATCATCTGTTAGATCATTTTGACTCTAATAGCCATCACCTCTCTTGCAACTTGTGAAGATGTTTATTCTTGCAAAAATACATGTCTATTAGTAACATACCATTTATCATCAAAACCTCATAAAACCATATAATTTGTCATTAATGATAACATATAAATTCATAAATATTTTATATGAAAAAGTTTTCCAAGGGAGGGTCATGACATACTACCCCCCTTGGACTAAACATAGTCCTCTATGTTTCACTAGTATCCTGCAATAAGACCAAAATTACATTTATTCATTCAAATAAATATGGAATTTTATTTTGCATATTAGCTACTTTTTCCCATAGCATTCTTTTTTGAGTACCAGTCCCATTGGAATTTACATTTTTCCAAATTTTGGTTCCTCATATATTTGGAATGGAACTCTAAAATCTTTACCAGTTATACTTTAATCATTGTAAGGTCCTTTACCTACATGTTAGAAAAATTCCATAAATGGTCAGGATCAGCTACATACTTCCTAAGCAAGGATACATAGAAAGTATCATAGATCTTGGATAGGTTGGTTGGCATGGTGAGACAATAGGAAACTAAAATTATCTTCTTGGTGATCTTAAAGGGTGCAATATATCTAGGATAAAATTTGATTAACTTGATGGTGATTTTCATGGGCTTTACTCTGAGAAATACTTTGTCTCTAGCAGAGAATTATCTAAGTGTGTGCTTTCTATTGACATAACTCTTTTGATGATTTGAGGCTTCCTTTAGCCTTGATCTAATTATTTTTAGTTGTTCCTTGTTGTGGTTGATCCACAACACACCCCAAAATTGGGGGCCCACATTTTTTGCATGCTTTCAAATAATATCTCAGTGACCCAGATGCTAAAAATCAAGAAAAAGGCAAAATTGCACAAAAATGAAAAAGTGTCGCGATATCGTGACATGTTGCTTCGTCGCGGCTGAAAATAAAAAAGTGTCGTGATATCGCGACATGTTGCTCCGTCACAGCTGAAAATGAAAAAGTGTCGCGATATCGCGACATGTTGCTCTTTCGCGATTGAAAATGAAAAAGTGTCGCGATATCGCGACATGTTGCTCCGTCGCGGTCCAAATAGGAGAGAGAAGGATAGAATGGAAAATTGTCATGAAATCGTGACATGTCACAAAATCGTAGTCAAAACAATCAAAAGGGGCACGAAGCAGAAAAGCATCATGATTTCACGACAAAAAGCAGCAAAGGGGCACGAAGCAGAAAAACGTCGCGATATCACGACAGGAAACAACAAAGGGGCCCGAAATAGAAAAGCGTCGTGATTTCACGATGGAAAGCTGGCAAAGTGGTATGAATGAAAAAGCATCACGATTTTGCGACAGAAAGCTGCAAGATAGCTCCAAATGAAAAAATGTCATGATTTCACGACAGGAAGCAGCCGAGGCGTACAAAGATGAAAAACATTGCAATTTCACGACAAGAAGCAGTTGAGGCATACAGAGATGAAAAGCATCACGATTTCACGACAGGTTGCATCCTCACAGCTCGAAACAGAAAAATGTCACGATTTCGTGACAGGTTGCATTGGCAAGGCTGCTAGTAGGAAAATGTTGCGATATCGCGACATGTCACGTTTTCACGGTGAAAGTAAAGGAGCAAAGCTGCATGCATAAAAACATTGTGATATCGCAACATGCTATTTTTTGTCACGATTTACATGGGGCCGTTACAGAACATGTAGAGGAAGCACGAAACACGTGGCATACAGGTGTCAGGGTTACTGAAGCCTTACATGTCAACAAAAAATATCAAACATTTCAGGATGGAACATAAATTCAAAAGCAATGAAAAGGCAAGAATATGAAACGATGCATTCTGGGAGGTGAAACAAAGCACTGCAGAACAAAAAAAAGAGCTGCATCAGAAAGTATAACATCAGAGGCACAGACTGATATAGGGGTCAGAAACCGCTGTGAGCAGAGTTGCAGTGTTAAAGGCCAGAGGGTCATTCTAGGTCTGCTTTGAGGCTGTTTTCCTTCAATAGACTGGGTTTGGGGAAACCAGTAGATTTTGCTATTGTAACATGATTTATTTTTAATGCAGGAGTGTTAAAAAATTTGCATTTTGTGGGCAAGAAAGAAGGAGATCTTCTGTGCATGCTATAAACTTAATGTTTATTCTTTCATTTTTTAGATTTCGGATTTATAGATAATGTTAAATGCCACTTTTGTGGGTTGCATTAGGCGAATATTCGAAATTTGAATTTTATTTCAAAACCCTTTGAATCAGCACTTAGCTTATCAGGATTGTGTGTGTTTGTAGGTCCAATAGGTTAGTTTGCATGTATGGAAACCTCACATCTTTGGTTTTTCCAGGACGGGATGGCATCAAACTAAATGCAATCTTAATTTTTTTTTCTTTTGCATTTTTTTTTCTTTTTTTTGCACCTTATTTTTTAGAAGTTCCAACTTTATTTTTCAAGCATTAAAATAAAATAAAAAATTAAAAAACTTCAAAATCCATAAATAATTCCATCATTTATGGCATTTCATCAAATTTCATTTTGAAGTTACAACATGGTCATATAAAGATCAAATCATATTTGCTTTATTCGGGTTCAATGAACAATCACTAAAGTTTCATGGTGAAATAAACCACAGTGCCCCTTGTTTTCAGTTACTTGCAACCACTAAGGTGTTCCAAGCATTTTAATTGAGTATCTTTATTTGAGATCATTGATACATAGATGCAAAATGCTAACATAACAGGAACCTTGGAGAAATTACTTGTTTAATTTCTTTGCAAGAAGAGGATTTAGAACCCAAATCCTATCGGAGAGTGTGTTTTCACAATCGGGTGAAAATACCACTCAACAAATTGGCGCTAGAAGGAGGGCATGAATGAGGTTTTATGTTATCGTGATTTTAGATGCTGTAGGTTTATAATTGTTTAAGAGCTTTACATTGCTAAAAATTTCAAGTCCATTTGATTAGCATCTTTGGCCTCCTCTAACACCACTCAATAGATTGGTGCTAGGAGGGCCAAACGGGTTTATTTTAGTGTTATTTAAATTTAAATTTTTTTATGCATGAGTCCTCTAACATTCAGCAAATTGTTAAAAGGACGGCCTGAATTGGTTTATTTTATTCCATTTTAAGCAAATCAGGTATGCTGTATATTTTTTTGATTACAGAAACAATGTGATTTGATTTAATTTTGAAAATTTTGGTTTTGACTAACAAAGTGTTGTTTTCATGCAATTACTTTTCATTTGATTTTAATGAATACATCTCTTAGTTGATGCTGACTTGATTTTTTTTTACCTTGCAGGTTGAATATTCAATAGATTTGGTTCTAAAATTACATTTTAAGTTTCACTAATGGCAACACTTGAGGAACAAATGGTATCCATGAGAGCTGAAATAGTGTCTCTAAGAGAGAGAATGGTATCAATGATAGAAGATCATTATAAGGGTTTGTCTATACCTGTGGTACCCTATCAAATTCCTACAATGTTATTGGATTTTTTATGATGTTTTAATCAAGAGGTGCCACTAGGATACTTGCAAAAATTGCATGTCTACAAGGATACATTATGTAAATTCCAGATTTTCTATGAGGAGGTGGCTTGTAAGTTATTTGCATACATTTTGGATGACAAACCATTATTTTGGTACAGCCAACTGCCCATGGAGGTTAGGACTTCTTGGATACAACTAGAAGCAGCCTATATTTATCATTTTGGTAATCAGGTTGACTTAGAAATCTTGAAAAATCAGTTTACCTCCATATGTAAAGAGCCTAATGAATCCTTGAATCAATTCAATGGAATATTTTGTGAGTTGCACTCCCAAATGTGGGAAAATTTTAAAACATTAGAAGAGGAAGCCATGGAAGTATACCTAGGAGCCATACACCCCACGCTTGCTTCACTCATTGAAGAAAAATTGAGTGCTTTGTCTTTAGAGAAAATCCATGAGATCTTAGAAGAGATAGAATGACAAGGTCTTGAAGAAGAAAAGGCACAACATGCTCACATAAGAGATTGTCCTTCTAAAGATATTGATGCCAACCTACACCAACCATCAAATATAGCACCCTCCACTCCAATGATATCTAAGGTAAATGATCAAGGGGATGAATTTGAATATCCAAATCTTACAACCACCTTAGATGTAGTCCAAGGGGAGGTGCAAATTGCTAAGCCAACATCCGCCAGTGAGGATTATGCAAAAATGATCTCATTCATATAGATACACGATTATCCAGATGAAGGGGTTCTAAATTCAACAATGTTTGATATATGTGATAGGACGGAACCCACTATAGAATTAAATGAAGTGGTTGAAAGTGAAATGGAAAGAAAATCAATAAATAAATTTGAAGATATGATAGAATTTCACCACTTGTTCTTGGAAGATACTATTGATGAGATGTGTAAAATTAACGATCAAGGAATTCTTCACCCTCCAAATTATGATAAAATTAAATCATGGGTTACTAATTTGGACGATGATAGCCTTATAAATTTGAATTCAAGAAATAACCCACTTTTGGAAATAATTGAACCATCTAAGGAAGGCGAAGATGAATTTGATGAGAAACACATTGATGAATTGAAAGATGTTGAAGAAATAGTTGAACGTCACCACTTGATTTTGGAAGATGATTATTATGATGCTTGGAAGAAGTGGGAAGATTTCACTCATTCCAAAACTACTAATGAAACTTGTGTGCCCATTGATATACAGGACAACATAATCGCCTACTCAAAGGAAGACCTTACAACTCTCGTACAATTTGAGGATGTTTTGGAAGAAAGTTTCAAATCTCATCAAATTTTGAAAGATCATGATGATTCTATTACCAAGGACAAAGAAGAAAAAGAATTGACGAATGAATCAAGAGATCATGTCACAAAAATCATGGATTTTCATTCTATGGATTTGGATGACGATTTTTATAATGGTTGGGGGAGATATGATGATGCATTCTTTTCTTACATCTTTATAGATCAAACTCATATTTCACTGGATATGCAAGATATGGAAACTTCCACCTCACATGAAGAGATACCATGGATAGTGAACAAAGAATTAGGACCAAATGATAAAGAGATTGATCAATTGGAAGCAACTCAAATGAAGGATCATCAAGATGAGTTATGGGACATACACTTTGACCAAAAACATTTGAGGGTTGAAAAGGATGGGCATATTTTCAATTGGGTGCCCAAATTTGGTATGTTTGATAAATAAGTAATCAATGAAGAGTATGAAGACCATGAGGTAAAAGAGGAAATTGCAAGTTCCCATCAAATTTTGGTAAATAAAAATGTTCAAAAGTTAGAATCTAACTTTTTGTGTTCAAGTATCCAAGATTTGGGTGAGGATTTGCATGACCATGTTTTGAATTTGAATGATGAAATGTCATTAAAGGTAAATGAAAAACAAGGTATAATTTTTAATCACACCTTTAATAACATGGTTTTAATGAATGGAAAAGAAGTTAATGCACTTGAATTGTTAAACCAAATTCATCAACAATTACTAATTGAATCTAGGATAAAAACTTTTAATGATCCTAATTTAGTAAATATCCTAGATGCTTGTAAATTGTTACACAAATTTGATTAGCCTACAAATTTGGAAAATGATGTGGCTTTGAAATTTGTAGAAATAGGCTCCTACTTAAAAAATTGCATATTTGAAAAGGACAACCTAATTCTAAATCAAGGAGGGAATTATGAAATTTACATTTTAAAGAATAGACATGATAAGATTAAAAATCATTTATTGTCTAATCATTTTAGTAATTTGATGCTCACTTATGGAAGTATTATTGGAACTAAATCAACATTTGGCATGCATATCATGTTATATTTTTTTGAAATGTTCTAATCATGTTTGGGATCCAGGAAGGTGATAATCCAAGCTTTGCATCATCTTGTATTATATTGTACATTTGTATATAGATTTTGGTTTTTTGGGTTTTGGTTTGTGTTTTCAAGATTGTTTTTGAAGTTACTTTGGGTTTGGTTTTGGTTTGTGTTTTCAAATTTTCATTTTTGGGATTGCAGTTTGGTTTTGGATTGAATAAGTTTTAATTTAAAGTTGTGTGTTTATTTGACATGTTTTGTTTGTCTATATATAAAAAAAATAAATTGATGAAAAATTTGCCTTCATATGCTAACTTATGTTCTAGATCGGGGAAATATGGAACATTGGAATTATGTGGTAGAAAGCTCCGCAAGAAATACAAACAGTTTAATAGTATCGTTTGAAACTTGTGATGCATGAAGTAGTCAATTTTATATGGCAATATTTCATCTCGCAATTCAAAAGACAATGCATTCATATTACATCTCACTTTGCACATACATGCCATCTTAGTTGCAAATGCATATCAAATACAAATCATTAAAGTGTGTCAAATCCTCTTAAGGTTAGGCTATCACATAAATAAGAAGAAAATCCTAAGGTTGGGAACTGAGTCTTGAGATATCTAGAACCAAGCACATTTTATACACATTAAAAAGGATCTTGAGAAAACTGATCAAAAACTTGCTTGGAAGAAAAGGTTGGGCGAAAGAAGTATTTCATGTCTATCCTATTATGCAACATGATCCTTAAAACAGTGGTTTTGACCACTCCCATAAAGCTTAAAGCCTAAAATTAGAGTAGTAAGGATAGGGCTAAATCCTCATCGAACTTAGGTTGAGGATCCAACTCCCCAAAGCTTTTATTTGACCTACATGGAGTAGTAAGGATAGGGTATAAATTCTCATCTCACTTAGGTTGAGAATCTGATTCCCCAAAGCTCCTATCTCATTTCATAATAAATCTTGGATTGGAAGGATCGTACTACTTGTCCTCTACAAAGGATGGGTAGTCATCCCCAAGGTCTAAGAATAATATTTTTCATTTTTATCCAAATCTTGGATTGGAAGGATCGTACTACATGTCCCTGGCAAGGATGGGTAGCCATCCCCAAGGTCCAAGAAGTAAAAAATTAATTTTTCCCATCTCATCTTTATATTGGATTGGAAGGATCGTACTACTTGTCCTCTGCAAAGGATGGGTAGTCATCCCCAAGGTCCAAAGAAATGAAGGTAAGTCTTGGATTATGGGGTTAGGTATGCCCATGCATGGCAACATGTCTTGTCTAAAAAACAAGACCACTGATTGTTCAAAGGGTTAGACTAGCATGACCATTTCTTCCATAATTGGTTAAATTATTTTGCTTAAAGTGAGGTAATAAATTCCAAATCATAATAGTAAGGACAGGGTTAAACTCCCATCTCGGTTAGGTTGGGAGTCTGATTCCCCAAAGTTCTGATTTCATGTTCACTTGCACATGGGTTCAAGATAGTAGGGACTCATAACCAACTTTGGGATATAATAAAGCAATTCATTAGTGGATCCTAAGAGGGTTTGATAATATTGAATGTTTGTGTATGATACTAGAAGAAAGACTATGCCTTTTATAAAAGTAAAATCTCTTAGCATATTTATTAGGTTACACAAATCATTCACAATCTCACATATGCATTCATGTAAAACTAACAATGAAATTTTGATCAATTTTAGACGATAGGGAATGAAACACATTACACACATCAAGCTGATACTTAATGATTTTGATGATTCATGTATTTTTGATCTATGGGCATTTGTTTATATTTCTTATGTGCTAATGCTGGTTTCTGAGTTTGTATACTTTCAGGTTGGGTTCTCACCAAATGCTCAAGAGCATTTGATAGTAGAGTCGCCATTTGTTGTGGTTGATCCACAACACACCTCAAAATTGGGGACCCATATTTTTTGCATGCTTTCAAATAAGATCTCAGTGACCCAGATGCTAAAAATCAAGAAAAAGGCAAGATTGCACAAAAATGAAAAGACATGTTGCTTCGTCGTGATCGAAAATGAAAAAATGTCGCGATATCACGACATGTTGCTCCGTCGCGATCGAAAATGAAAAAGCGTCGCGATATCACGACATGTTGCTCCGTCGCGGTCTAGAGAGGAGAGAGAAGGATAGAATGGAAAATTGTTGTGAAATCATGACATGTCACAAAATCACGGTCAAAACAGTCAAAAGGGGCACGAAGCAGAAAAGCATCATGATTTCATGACAAAAAGTAGCAAAGGGGCACGAAGCAAAAAAATGTCACGATATCGTGATAGGAAACAGCAAAGGGGCCCGAAATAGAAAAGCATCACGATTTCATGATGAAAAGCTGGCAAAGTGGTATGGACGGAAAAGCATCGCGATTTCGTGATAGAAAGCCGCAAGATAGCTCCAAATGAAAAAACGTCGCGATTTCGTGACAAGAAGCAGCCGAGGCGTACGAAGATGAAAAACATCACGATTTCATGATAGGAAGTAGTTAAGGCGTACAGAGATGAAAAGCGTCATGATTTCGTGACAGGTTACATCCTCACAGCTTGAAATAGAAAAACATCATGATTTTGCGATAGGTTGCATTGGCAAGGCTGCTGGTAGGAAAATGTCACGATATTGTGACATGTCACGTTTTCATGATGAAAGTAAAGGAGCAAAGCTGCATGCATAAAAACGTTGCGATATCGCGACATGCTATTTTTTGTCACGATTTACATGGGGCCATTACAGAACATGCAGAGGAAGCATGAAACACGTGGCATACAGGTGTCAGGGTTACAGAAGCATTACATGTCAATAGAAAATATTGAACATTTCAGCATCAAACATAAATTCAAAAGCAACGAAAAGGCAGGAATATGAAACGATGCATTTTGGGAGGTGAAACAAAGCACTGCAGAACAAAACAGAGAGCTGCATCATAAAGTATAACATCAAAGGCATAGACTGATATAGGGGTCGGAAATAGCTGCGAGTAGAGTTGCAGTGCTAAAGGCCAGAGGGTCATTATGGGCCTACTTTAAGGCTGTTTTCCTTCCATAGACTGGGTTTGGGGAAACCAACAGATTTTGCTATTGCAACATGATTTATTTTTAATGTAGGATTGTTCAAAAATTTGCATTTTGTGGGCAAGAAAGAAGGAGATCTTCTGTGCATGCTATAAACTTAATGTTTATTCTTTCATTTTTCAAATTTCAGATTTATAGATAATGTTAAATGCCACTTTTGTGGGTTGCATTAGGCGAATATTCAAAATTTGAATTTTATTTCAAAACCCTTTGAACCAACACTTAGCTTATCAGGATTATGCGTGTTTGTAGGTCCAATAGGTTAGGTTGCATGCATGGAAACCTCACATCTTCGATTTTGCCAGGACGGGATGGCATTAAACTGAATGTAATCTTAATTTCTTTTTCTTTTGCATTTTATTTTCTTTTTTTTGCACCTTATTTTTTAGAAGTTCCAACTTTATTTTTCAAGCATTAAAATAAAATAAAAAATTAAAAAACTTCAAAATCCATAAATAATTCCATCATTTATGGCATTTCATCAAATTTCATTTTGAAGTTACAGCATGGTCATATAAATATCAAATCATATTTTCTTTATTCGGGTTCAATGAACAATCACTAAAGTTTCATGGTGAAATAAACCACAGTGCCCCTTGTTTTTTGCAACCACTAAGGTGTTCCAAGCATTTTAATTGAGTATCTTCATTTGAGATCATTGATACACAGATGCAAAATGCTAACATAATAGGAACATTGGAGAAATTACTTGTTTAATTTCTTTGCAAGCAGAGGATTTAGAACCCAAATCTTATCGGAGAGTGTGTTTTCACAATTGGGTGAAAATACCACTCAACATTCCTCCATATCTTGAACCATGTTCGATCTGATGGTAATCTGATGTGTTATATTATACTATGAGAGGGGTGTTTAGCATATTCTACCATATAGAGCTTTGAATGGAGCCATTCCAAAAGAACCATGATGCCCATTGTTATAGGAAAATTCAATAAGGCTAAGAAAATATTCTTATTTAGATTTTTGATCCATGTAATACATGCAAAGCATGTACTCCAAAATCTAATTGACCCTTTTAATTTTGCCATCGATCTCTAGATGGTAGGTAGAATTGATATTCAGTTTCATGTCTATAGCCTAGTGTAGGGCTTGCCAAAGGTAGATGTGAATTTGGAATATATATCAGATATAATTACTTGAGGAAATCCATGTAACTTGATTTCTTGGAAAATCTATTAGGCACTACAACTGCATCATATTTTGTACTCCCTATAATAAAGTGTGCAACCTTGGTCAATTTATCTAGTACAACAAGTATTGCATCATGTTGGAATCTATTCTTAGGCAATCCCATAATAAATTCCATGGATATTACCTACCTGTTGGTCCAAAATCTGCCACAGGAAAGGATTTTACAAGTGCGCCCTAGACCCGGCCAACATTGAAAGGCTGGAAGCAAGAAATGGCTCCCAGACCAATCTCTAGAGTGGGCTGGTTCCCTTCACTATTCTAAACTTGGTGTAAGATAAGGGTTATTGGAAAGAAATTAAAAAATGTTACAGAAAGAAATGGGAAATATGGCCACAGGCCGAAGTTATGGGATCAAAAAATAGCAGCAAGAAACTTCAAGTGCAGCAACAGCAAGCAATAAAAGTTACTAACTTAACTTCCGCACGATGCATACAGAAAAACCCTCCAAAATCACATTCCAAGAATTTATACTCTTACGGCAATATTCAAATCCAGTATGCATAATTTAAATGTAATAGCCATGAAGACATACAAATGCTATTAGAAATGCAACATGAACAGAAAGGAAATCACTAATGCAAACGCTTGAAAAATAGAAGCCAATCCTTTATTCCTACAAACGAACTTCCAGTCTCTAGCAGAGAATTTTCCAACCACACTTTCAAATGAAGCTTACATTGGTTTTTATAGAGGGCCGTCCTCTTTGCAGCATTAAATATTTGAAACCGAATTCCTTGTGATCTACAATTATGCATTGGAAATTATGCACACGATCCCCTTAATTGCAGCCTTGGAGACCCACAAAATTGAATGCAATGTACATGTCAGCTTCGAAGAACCACCTTCATTAAATTTGTTTTTTAAACATGTGCATGAAAAATCGTTAAACTGATCCACGACCAGCAGTTTCGAACCAAGAAAATATTTAATTTTGGTGGCCTGGGTGCTCTTCAACCTTGACCGCATTGAAAATCCGCAAAGCATTTAATTCAGGGCAGCATTTAATCTTCGAAAATCGGAAAAACCTCCTCGAAACTCACAAAACTGCTTTGGGCCAACAATTTAAGCATTAATAATTAATAATAACAATAAATGTGGCAAAAATGCCAACATTCTTGGTGGCTCGTGGGGTATACAGCTCGCTGTATGCAAGAATCTAGGCCTGAATCCATTGGGCTCAGAGTCAAGAAAACTTAAAGTCAGCTGCTTTGGTACATCTCAGTGAACTGCTGCAATAGAAACTTTTGCTGAATGATTGAAAGTTAAAGAAATCTGCATTTGGCTGAACTGAACATGGAATGGAAATGAATGGAATGAGATCCCACGGATGCGCAGGCGGTGAAATGCAAATGGAAATGAAATGAAATAGTGGAGTGGAGGAGTGATGTGGTAAACACTGTAGCAGAATGCTGCTGTGCTACCAGCTGCAATGGATATGGAATGAAAGTAAATGAACTAATGGAATGGAAATGGAAATATGAAGGCTATGGAATGAGATTGAACTAAACTGTAAATAAATGCGTAAAATTATAGAACTTAGAAGAAAGGGATAAGAAGGAACGAAAATAATAGGAATGGGGAAAAGAAACAACAGCCGTGGCTTTGTTTTTTTTTTTACTGCAGAAGAAAAAGAAGGAGGAAGATGAAGAAGGGAAAGGAAAGAAAAAGGGAAGGGAAAAGAAGAAAGTGCTAGAAAGCCACCAAACTGTTGGGAGGAGAAAAACAAAGGAAAAACAAGCATCTACGGCTCGCAGGCAACAAGAGCCGAGATGAATAAATAAAAACAATACCTTTTTTTTTTTTTTTTTCTACTCTTTCTATTTTTTTTTTAAATATTATATACAATAGTTCATGACATGATTGGCATGTCGCCACCAGAAACCTAGTCTCAGAGGGTTATCCGGTAAATCTGCAATGTCCTGACCAGATCTGATCATACTTAAGTCGGTCCTTGAAATTGGGATGGCTTCTTCCTGAAGTTCTCCATGTTTCGTACACTGGCAAGTTATCATGTCGTATACCAGTACCGACACAATTTACAAATAATGCAGAAAAGAAACCCCACCATCTTGAAGAGTTCTTTGAGTGTGGATTGAGAACAGGTTCCTCCAACTCCTGGATCTGATCACAGAAATTGTCCAGCAATAGTCCTTTCTTCAGGATCTCTGCAGACTCTACCTGTTGATCTGACATATTTAACAGGTTCTGACTAAATGCTTGTATGTCGTGCCCTGGGATACAAACAGGGTGCAAAGATGTGACCTCCTTGTGCTCAGGTTCTGCCACTTGAATCTCTTCTTCTTCTTCGCTTATATCCTCTGGATCCATCTCCTTATGAAAACTGCAAGCAACCATATTGTTCATTGCCAGGAAATTTCTTGCATAGTCCAATCCTTGGCTTTGGATGAGATCTGTCCCTTGAGCTCCACACAACTGCATCTTAGGTTTCTGCTCAGTATAAGGGATCTGGCATGAAACATCGCAGGATGGACAAGAGCAGCAACTACCAAAGAAAGTGATGGAGTTTCTCCCCATGGTAATTTTCCTGATAAGAGCAAGAGTTGTTCTGCTCGCACTGCTTCTTCAAAGATTTGCGGGAACCTTCATTCACCTGAATGCAGCAAGAGGAGGCCTATGTCAGAATGGAAAGCTCAAACATTGAATATGTGGGCTTGGGTGGGTGATGGTTGGATATTTTCTGAAATTCTCTTCCAGCTTCTCAAGAATCGGACATTGAAGTCCGTGATGCTCTCTAGAGGTGCTCTCTTGATGTACATTAAAAAATTATAGAGATCCAAAGAACTGTAAAAGGGATCTTCATCAAATCTTCTGATTAGTGCTCCCGCTAGATCATCCCATGAGCTGATGCTTTGACGCCTGAGCAGTCTGTACCACTGCAATGCCCTTCCTTCCAAAGACTGAACCAGAAGTCTGATCATGATATCCTCATGATTTATGACATGGATCATTGAAAAAGTAGCAATATCTTCAACATGCGCCAGAGCCATGCCTTCGGTACCATCATATTTTGCCAGGGCCTTCAGGGCACCTTTGGGAATTTCATGCCGGATTTGGAGATTCAGAGGGCCAGGATCATCCCATCTAGAAAAAACCCTCGCCTTTGTGGCAGTGGTCTGCGGGATCATGGCTATCGCCATTAAGTCAGAGTCGCCAGATGAACATTCTTTGAACTTAAAAAAAAAACAGGCATCCACGATCAAGAAATTCGGATCTTCAACTCAGCAAAGTCGCCAGATGAACTTACAAATCTCCGCTATGAGGCCAAGACAGCTCATCAAAAATCTTGAGACCTCCGGGTGTTAAAAAAAAATGTGGATCTTTTGAGACAGAAGAAGTCTGTCCCACCGGGCGTGCCAAAAACTGTTGGTCCAAAATCTGCCACAGGAAAGGATTTTACAAGTGCGCCCTAGACCCGGCCAACATTGAAAGGCTAGAAGCAAGAAATGGCTCCCAGACCAATCTCCAGAGTGGGCTGGTTCCCTTCACTATTCTAAACTTGGTGTAAGATAAGGGTTACTGGAAAGAAATTAAAAAAGGTTACAGAAAGAAATGGGAAATATGGCCACAGGCCGAAGTTATGGGATCAGAAAATAGCAGCAGGAAACTTCAAGTGCAGCAACAACAAGCAATAAAAGTTACTAACTTAACTTCCGCACGATGCATACAGAAAAACCCTCCAAAATCACATTCCAGGAATTTATACTCTTACGGCAATATTCAAATTTTTGTATGCAGAATTTAAATGTAACAGCCATGAAGACATACAAATGCTATTAGAAATGCAACATGAACAGAAAGGAAATCACCAATGCAAACGCTTGAAAAATAGAAGCCAATCCTTTATTCCTGCAAACGAACTTCCAGTCTCTAGCAGAGAATTTTCCAACCACACTTTCAAATGAAGCTTACATTGGTTTTTATAGAGGGCCGTCCTCTTTGCAGCATTAAATATTTGAAACCGACTTCCTTGTGATCTACAATTATGCATTGGAAATTATGCACACGATCCCCTTAATTGCAGCCTTGGAGACCCACAAAATTGAATGCAATGTACATGTCAGCTTCGAAGAACCACCTTCATTAAATTTGTTTTTTAAACATGTGCATGAAAAACCGTTAAACTGATCCACGACCAGCAGTTTCGAACCAAGAAAATCTTTAATTTTGGTGGCCTGGGTGCTCTTCGACCTTGACCGCATTGAAAATCCGCAAAGCATTTAATTCGGGGCAGCATTTAATCTTCGAAAATAGGAAAAACCTCCTCGAAACTCACAAAACTGCTTTGGGCCAACAATTTAAGCATTAATAATTAATAATAACAATAAATGTGGCAAAAATGCCAACACTACCATTTTTTAATAGGTATATCATGTGGGTATAAAATTCTACTGGATGTCGATGTTCAACCTTCACCTTTTTATATTCCACATATTTAGCGATAAATTCGTTTATGTCCTTCATCATCCCTATTCAATATAATGTCTTTCTTATATATTCCCTCATTTTGGCCCCTCTAGGATGAGCCAAGTAAGAATATCTATGCGTATCATGCATTATCATTCTCCTTAAATCACCATTTTCTAGTATGGCATCCCTATCTTTAAAACATAAGCGTCCATCCTTATTGCTATAATATTTATTTCCTTCAAGAGTTCTTGCTATTTATATCTAAATATCAATCCAAAACCGATCCTATATTTGCATCTTTCTGATTTGGTCTATCAAGTCTACATGGCTACGAGTTATAGTAGTTATATACCTTCAACTTCTCAAGGTATCTACAAATTTGTTCTCTTTACTTTTGATATACTATATACCAAAGTTGTATTATTCTAGGAACTCGATCCATCATCTCTATCTTACATTCAATAAAGGTTGAGTGAAGATATACTTTAAACTATGATGGTTGGTTCTAATCTCAAATGGTTTACCTAGTAGATAGTGTTACCACATATTAAGGGTATGTACCACTACTACTAGCTACAAGTCATGCGTAGTTTAATTTACTTCATGTTTCTTGATTTTCCTTGACTCATACACTACCATTGATTCCTCTTTGGATAGGACTCCTCCAAATCCTTCTAATCATGCACTTGTGCATACTATAAAATTTCCCTATGGGTTTGAAATTTTTAGAATGGGTGTGGTAGTGAGTTTCTACTTCAATAACTCAAAGGCTACCTCATACTTATTTATCCATTTAAATTCTTTTTACTTCCTTTGATTATTGGTTATCGGGTAGGCAATATTAGAGTAATATTTCACAAAACATCTACAATAGCTTGTGATTCCCATACAACTTTATACTTCATTCATATTGGTGGGTTATGGCCAACTCATAATGGCCTTTATATTATCTAGGTCTACTATTATTTCATCAGAAAAAATCATATGCCCAAGATATTGTACCTTAGGGACATAAAAGTCACATTTTGAGAGGTTACCATAAAGATGGTTTTCTCTTAACATCTCAAGCACTATCCTTATATGCTTATCATGCTCTTCCTTGTTCTTGGAAAATATTAGAATTTCATTCAATAAGATCAATATAAATTGATCTAACTATATTATAAACACTTTATTCATTAAATTCATAAAGGTAATTGGTGTATTAGACAACCCAAATGGTAGAATTGTAAATTCATAGTGCCCATATATAGTCTTGAACGCAATTTTGTGAGTATCTTCCTCATGAATTCTCAACTGATGATATCTTATTTTCAAGTTAATTTTAGAGAATATGGTTGCTCCTTCCAATTGGTCAAAAAAAATCTCTATTTTGGGAAAAGGGATATCTATTCTTGATGGTCACTCTATTCACATTTCTATAGTGTATACACAATATCAGTGATCCATCCTTCTTCTTTACAAAGAGAATATGTGCACCCCATGGTGACACACTATTTTTTATCAATTATTTCTCTAACAAACATTGTAGTTGTACCTCAAACTCTTGTATTTCTATAGGATTCATCCTATATGGGGTTCTATGTCTTGGCTCAGTTCTAGGCATCAGTTCTATAGTGAATTCAAATTCTCTTTTCGACGATAATCGAGGAAAATATTCAGGAAACACATTCCTATATTCCTGCAATATGGTTGTTTACAAAGAACATATTCCTTTTTTTTTGGCTCTACTTCGTTAAAATTTACCACAAAAATCATTTCACACTTTCTTATGGTATTATTTAGTTACATTGTCAAAAGCAATTAAGGTCGAAAGGATCCTTTCTAATTGATATTTCAATGTCTCTGCTTATCATTATTAGTGTAATCAATCCATTTATCATAGAAATTGCTTACAACTGTTAGAGTTAATGTAATGTGCACTATGCCTTCCTTGACACTTGTCAGTTTCACTTGAAAAGTGTCATGCATTTCATATAGGCTTATGCCTATATATTGTAACCATTTATCAATAAAATAAATCCCTTCAGTTTGTCCCTCCTAACATTTGGTATCAGAGCTCCAGGCTTTCTCTGGACTTGTGAGCTTGAGGGGGGATTTCCCCATGGAAATCCTCCCTCCCCATTATTTTTCATTTTATTTATTTTTTATTTTTTGATACCGAGGGAGTATGCTCTCCATCCCTTGCTAGATGGATCAGAAACTAGAAGTTCAAAAAAAAAAAAATTCATGAAGTTTTTTTTGTTCTGTAATTTTTTTTTTTTTTTTTTTATGTGTGGCCTTCAACAAGGGTTAGAGTTAATGTAATATGCACTATGCCTTCCTTGACACTTGTCAGTTTCACTTGACAAGTTTCATGCATTTCATATAGACTTATGCCTATATATTATAACCATTTATCAATAAAATAAATCCCTTCAGTTTGTCCCTCCTAACAACAACATCATGGGGTTTCAACCAATCCATTCTTAAAATACTGTTAATGACATGGAATGGAGCTACATATAAAATAATCCTCAATACCCATCATATTGATGCAGGAGCATCCAGGGGCAGCAGAGCAATCTTGCATCAACAAAAATGTTCTAAGTGTTTTGGCAAAGAAAAATAATAATAATAATGTGTCATGATATCGCGACAGAAAAAGTGTCGCGATATCGCGACCGAAATAGGGAATAGAAGAGCGGATGAAAAACTGTCGCAATATCATGACAAAAAAATTTTCACGATATCGCGATCGAAACAGGGAATAGAAGAGTGGATGAAAAACTGTCGTGATATCACGACAGAAAAAGTGTTGCAATATCGCGACCCAAATAGGAAAGAGAACGCATCTAGCGAAGATGTCACGATTTCGTGACATGTCATGATTTAGCAACCCATAGGAAAGAGAAGGCAGCTAGTGAAGATGTCATGATTTCATGACATGTGATTTCGTGACATGTCGCGATTTTGTGACATGTCATGATTTCGTGACCCAAATAAGAAAGAGAAGGTAGCTAGCGAAGATGTCGTGATTTTGTGACATGTCACGATTTCGTGGCCCAAATAGGAAAGAGAAAGCAGCTAGCGAAGATGTGACAATTTTGTGATCCAAACAGGAAAGAGGAAGTAGCAATCAAAGATGTCATGATTTTGCGACCCAAAGAGGAAAGAGAGAGTGAGGAAGTAGAAGTGTCATGATATCGTGACATGTCACATTTTTGCGATGGAAAGGCAGAGAAGGAGCCAGAGACAGAAAAGTGTCACGATATCGCGATATGTCACATTTTTGCGATGAAAGACAGAGAAAGAGCCAAAGGCAGAAAAATGTTGTGATATCGTGACATGTTGTATTTTCGTGCCCAAAAGACAAGCCAAAGACGAAGATTTAGAAAGGAAGACGTTTCGAATACCAGGACAATGAAGCGACACGGGAAGGCAAAACGAAAGGTTCTGGAAGAGGAAATGAAGGGCCACCAGCTAGAAATGGAGCGTCAACTAAGAACCTTTAAAAAGGAGAGCAAAGGCATGCACAAGGATTGGGGGAGAAAATTTCTATAACGATAATATATTTCTATATTTTTAGAATTAAGAAATTTTGTAAAGCGCAACTCCTCTATGACTTCTGTAATATTCTTCTATGATTGTAATATTTTGTTGTATTTTGAATAAAATAAATTATTTTCCTTCTCTATAATTTTAGCTCTCGATCAAGTGGTATCAGAGTAGGAGTTCTTGAGTGTGTGAGCAGAAAGTCAAAAGTGAGGTACCTTGCACTAGGATCTATGGAAGGGTTTTTAGAAGAGAAAGAGGGAGTTCCTGAGCATGTAAATAGATTGCCGAACATGAGGCAGTTTGCACTAGGACCATTTGAGATTTGCGAGAGAAGTGAGCAGAATGCCTCCAAAAAGGAACCGTGGTCATGGGAGAAATGTGGTGCCTGAAGAAGATTTCAGAGCATTGTAGAGGCAAGTGCAAGCCCTACAAGAAGAGTTGCGAAAAGGGGTCGAGCCAAAAGGAGAAGACCATATTGATGATGAAGCTTGGGTAACTGATGATCCATTAGATGATGAAGAAGCATTGGATCCTTCGGAAGCTAGATTGCTTAAAGCCCTATCTCAGGTCGAGAAGAGGTCAAAGTTTGATGTCTCTACATATTCTAGGAATCTCAACCCAGAAGATTTGATTGATTGGATCAATGATATGGAAGAATACTTTGAGTATGAGGAATACCCAGACCAAATCAAATATGCAAAAAAAAAATTGAAAGGCCATGCTATTTTATGGTGGAAAGGAGTACAACTCAAAAGGAATAAAAATGGAAAGGAAAATATAAGCAGATGGGACCGAATGGTGGAGAAACTGAAGAGACAATTTATTCCCATAGATTATGAGTTGGATCTGTTGACGAGGATGTAGAGTTTGAGACAGTCGGGCAAGTTTGTCCAAGAATACATAGAAGAATTCTACAAGATCTCCATTAGGACTAGCTATTCAGAGGCTAATAAGGAAAAGGTGGCTCGATACATAAATGGATTGAGAATGAACATCCAAGAAGAACTCAACTTGATCAGAATAACCACCATAGAAGATGCATATCAGTTGGACTTGAAGGTTGAAGATAAATTGAACAGAAGATTCAAAGGCAAACAAAGAGGAAGGGATCGTGGTGGAAGAATCGATGGAGGAAATTATAAGGATCAGAAGAAGACTGGTGAAACCAGTAATCCCCAAGATCAGAAAAGGGAGAATACCTACCGCCCGCGTAATCAGAACAATGGCTACCAAAGAGGAAGAGGTAGACCTAGACGTGGGTATGGCAGGGGAGGATTTCATGGAACCTGTTTCTAGTGTGGAGAAGAGGGACATCGGTCATACGAGTGTCCCCAACACCAAGAAAGGGCGGATAAGAGACCCGAGGGTCACACCAGAGCTGTTGTGGCAGATGAAGGTGCAAATTCAGAACACTCTAAAGAAGTAGAAGGAGGAGAAGTTCTTATGATGAGGAGAGCATTGTTGAATGAGGACAAAGAACCATAACATATGAAGAATCTGTTTCGCACGAGGTGCAAATGTGCAGGGAAAGTCTGCAATGTTATCAGTGATAATGGTAGCACAAACAACTTAGTTTCATAATATATGGTTACTATGTTGAAATTTGGAAAGAGGAAGCACCCACATCCATATCAGATTGCGTGGTTGCAGAAAGATCACAAAGCACTTGTCAGTGAACAATGTTTGGTCAAATTTCACATTAGGAATTATCAAGATGATGTCTTGTGTGATGTTTTGTCGATGGATGCTTGCCATTTGCTGTTGGGAAGACCATGGCAATTTGACAGATGTGCAGTGCATTATTGAAATGCAAATACGTACTCTCTGATGAAGGATGGAGTACATCACAAATTGAAGCCACTGAAGGAAGTGGATGAAAAAGTGTGCAATAGTGCCAGAATCTGCCTAGTGGATGGCAGACAGTTTTTGGATGGTCTAAAGAGGGATTCAATGTGTTATGCATTAATTCCTATTGTCAAGAAGGAACAGTACATAAATATTCTAGTAGAGGTTTAATGCCTATTAAAAGAATTTCTAGACATCATATCAGATAATGTGCCTAAGGGTTTACCACTGGTAAGGAAGATCAGTCACCATATTGATTTGGTACCAAGATCTAGTTTACCCAACAAGGCAGCCCATAGAATGACTGCTATGGAAAGTGAGGAGCTGATCAGGAAAGTCCAAGAGTTGCTAAGGAAGGGACTGATTTGGGAAAGCTTGAGTCCATGTGCAGTACCTACAGTACTAGCACCAAAGAAATATGGAGAGTGGAGGATGTGTACAGACTCTTGAGCTATCAACAAAATCACCATAAAATACATATTTCCATTACCAAGGATGGATGATATTATGGACTATTTGAGTGGAGCCAAGTACTTCACCAAGATTGACCTGAAGAGTGGTTACCATCAGATTTGGGTCAGAGAAGGAGATGAGTGGAAAACTGCTTTCAAAACTAGAGAAAGTTTGTATGAGTGGTTGGTCATGTTGTTTGGGCTAACCAATGCACCAAGCACATTCATGTGATTGATGAATGAAGTGTTGAAGGAGTTTTTAGGTAAATTTGTAATTGTCTATTTGGACAATATTTTGATATTTAGCAAGACCCTGCCAGAGCACCTGATGCATATCAGGAGGGTTTTTGAAAAGCTGAGAGAGGAACAATTGTTGATCAACTTGAAGAGGTGTAAATTTGTGAAGGAGTTAGTCTACCTGGGATTTGTCATCTTAGTTGAAGGTCTAAAAATAGACCTAGAAAAGGTGAGGGCTATCATTGAATGGCCTACTCCAAGAAGCACAACTGAAGTGAGATCATTTCATGGTCTAGCAAGTTTTTATAGGAAATTCATCAGAAGTTTTAGCAATATTTGTGCACCCCTTACAGAAACAATGAGAGGGGATAAGAAAGACTTTAAGTGGACCTTAGGAGTAGAAAAGAGCTTTGAGGTGTTGTAGAATAAGGTCACAAAGCAACCTATTTTAGCACTTCCAGATTTTAATAAGGTATTTTAGGTGGACTGTGATTCCAGTGGCAGTGCAGTAGGAGCTGTATTGAGCCAAGAAGGTAAGCCTATTGCTTACTTTAGTGAGAAACTCAATGATTCCAGGAGGAAGTATTTAGTGTATGATCAAGAGTTCTATGCTATATTTTAGGCCCTGAAGAAGTGGAGACATTATTTGTTGCCAAAGGAGTTTGTTCTATATACTGATCATCAGGCCTTACAGTATATAAATAGCCAGGGAAAATTGAACCAGAGGCATTTGAAGTGGGTTGAGTTTCTACAGAGTTATTCCTTTGTGTTGAAGCACAGGAGTGGAAAGTCAAACAGAGTTGCAAATGCCTTGAGTAGAAGGCAGAGTTTGTTGACAAAAATGAAGGTGGAAGTGGTAGGATTTTATGAATTGAAGGGTTTGTACCCTAAAGATCCTGATTTTATAGAATCCTAGAAGGCTTGCTTAGTACCTGTTACTTTGGACAGGACCAAGTGGTTGGAATTTCTGATCCAAGATGGAATGTTCTTCAGAGTAAGTCAATTATGCAGTCCAAGAAGTTCCATGAGGGAAAATCTAGTCAAAGAAAAACACAGTGGATGATTGGCTAGACACTTTGGTTGGGACAAGACCATTGCCCTCGTGAGCGAGAACTACTATTGGCTACAACTACAACAATATGTGATGATATTTGTGCAGAGTTGTATAATATGTCAGATGGCGAAAGGTGTGAGATGGAACACCAGATTATATCAGTCGTTACCTGTACTAGAGAGACCATGGGAGGACGTCAACATGGATTTCATTCTTGGCCTGCCAAGGACACAGAGGGGAAATGATTCCATATTTGTGGTGGTTGATAGGTTTTCAAATATGGCACATTTTATTCCCTATCAAAAAACTAATGATGTGGTTCATGTTGCAGGTTTATTTTTCAAAGAGGTGGTATGACTTCATGGTCTACCAAAGAGTATCGTTTCTGACAGAGATACCAAGTTTGTTGGGTATTTCTAGAGAACCTTGTGGAAGAAATTGAAGACAGATCTAAAATTTAGTTCTGCATACCACCCACAGATGGACGGGAAAATAGAGGTGGTAAATAGAAGTTTGGGAAATCTATTGAGATGTTTGATAGGAGATAAGCCCAAGGGATGGGTTATGGTTTTGCCATAGGCAAAATTTGCATTTAATAATTCTATCAATAGGAGTACTAACAAATTGCCATTCTAGATAATATATGGGAGCAGTCCGAGAAATGCTTCTGAGTTAAGGAAACTTGATATAGGGGAAAAGTGCAATGTCAAGGCTGAGAACTTTGTAGAGCATATGAAGAACTTGCATGAAGAAGTGAAGAAGCATATTGACAAGATAAATACTCAATATAAGACAAAGGCAGACCAGAAGTGACGGTTTAAGGAATTCAAAGTGGGAGATGAAGTGATGGTCCATCTAAGAAAGGAAATATTTCTTGCTAAAACCTATAACAAGCTAAATATGAAGAAGTTTGGACCGTGCAGAATCATGGCAAAACGGGATTCAGGCAATGCTTATGAAGTAGAATTGCCAAGTGGGCTTAACACATCACTTGTCTTTAACATTTTAGATTTGGTGAAATACCATGAGGGGGATAGTAGTGAGACACCAAGCATAGAATTATGGAGTATTCTAGCGTCTACTCCAACCGTAGATGAGATTGAGGAAATACTGGACACTTGAGAAGGCAGAAGTACCAAAAATAGATAGTATTTTGAATATTTGGTCAAGTGGAAGGACAGACCGGTAGAAGATGCAACTTGGTTGTCTAAAATGGAGGTTGACCGCCTGGGTCTCCCTCTAACAATTTAGAAGTGAGGATCACTTCTCAATCTATCCTGGATGTCTGATGCAGGAGCATCCAGGGGCAGCAGAGCAATCTTGCATCAACAAAAATGTTCTAAGTGTTTTGGCAAAGAAAAATAATAATAATAATGTGTCGCGATATCGCAACAGAAAAAATGTCACGATATTGCGAGCGAAATAGGGAATAGAAGAGCGGATGAAAAACTGTCATGATATCGTGACAGAAAAAGTGTCGCAATATCGCGATCAAAACGGGGAATAGAAGAGCAGATGAAAAACTGTCACGATATCACGACAGAAAATGTGTCACGATATCGCGACCCAAACAAGAAAGAGAAGGCAGCTAGCGAAGATGTCGCGATTTTGTGACATGTCACGATTTCATGACCCAATCAGGAAAGAGAAGGCAGCTAGCGAATATGTCATGATTTCATGACCCAAAAAAGAAATAGAAGGCAACTAGCGAAGATGTCATGATTTTATGACATGTGATTTCACGGCCCAAACAAGAAAGAGGAAGAAGCAAGATGTGACGATTTCATGACATGTCACGATTTCATGACATGTTGCGATTTCACAGCCCAAACAGGAAAGAGGAAGTAGCAAGCAAATATGTCATGATTTCATGACATGTCATGATTTCACGACCTAAAGAGGAGAGAGAAAGCGAGAAAGCAGAAGTGTCATGATATTGTGACATGTCGCATTTTCATGACGAAAAGGCAGAGAAGGAGCTAGAGACAAAAAAGTGTCGCAATATCACGACATGTCGCATTTTTGCGATGAAATACAGAGAAAGAGCCAAAGGCAAAAAAATTTCACGATATCACATGTCGTATTTTCATGCCCGAAAGACAAGCTGAAGACGAAGAGTCAGAAAGGGAGACATTTTGAATACCAAGACAACGAAGTGACACAGGAAGGCAAAACAAAATGTTCTGGAAGAGGAAATGAAGGGCCACCAGCTAGAAATGGAGCGTCACCTGAGAACATTTAAAAAGGAGAGCAAAGGCATGCACAAGGATTGAGGGGGAAAATTTCTATAACGATAATATATTTATGTATTTTCAGAATTAAGAAATTTTGTAAAGCACAAATCCTCTACGACTTCTGTAATATTCTGCTGTGACTGTAATATTCTGCTATATTTTGAATAAAATAAACTTTTTTCCTTCTCTGTAATTTTGGCTCTCGATCACATATGTTACTCCATGATGGTTCCTTTGGGCATAATGCCTTTATGTCTAGATAGTTGCACCTCCATGGTAAAATACTAGCATTTTAGTGCTTGGATATTCCTTCATTCTTTCTAGATCGCTTTTGGGGGTATACTACAACTCTTTCTTGTATTATTAACCTTTCCTTTTTGAGTGCTCATTTTTCAACAAGTATCATCTCTTATTCATGAAAAGGGTTCTAGATTGCACTTATCATTAGTTATTTTTATTTTTCCTTGAATTAGATTAGATCATTATCACTTCTTGATATAAATCATGACCATATTTTCTTGCCATAAGATACCACCTCTATGATGGTCATCAAATAATAATTATGGTCACACTTATATGTCCCGAAAGGTGCCATATCTAATAGGATCGATATCACTTAGTTTATTATGATTAGGTTCTTGCTTGTCCCTTCTTGTGAAGTACCCATTTTTTCTTAGCCAGAAAGAAATTTGAGTTAGGTTACAATTTCATTCTCAAATTGCACTTGTAACCACTAGTTAGTTATATCCTTCATATAAACTAACATTTAGTATCATCATCCATTGATGATATCAATAATCTCACTTACCTCTACATGAGGTGTTATTTCAAGAGTATTATCAATCTTTCAATAATATCATTGGTCACACTTACTCCATGTAGGGTGCCCTACTAGAGTATATTTAGTCATTCAAGAGTGTCACCTGACACACTTACTTTCTATAAGGTGTCCTAGGAGTAAAATTAGTCCTTTAACCAATGGTTAGGCTTATTCCTTCAAACCCACCATCCCCATGGGAATATTATGTTCTTCTAAGGTGCACATCAAATCAAGTCATGTCTAGGTTGTTTCCAAGGTAGAATTATTTTTCTACATCATATTTCAGTCTAGGAAATCTTAAAGACCTACAACCATGCTCTTATACCAACTGTAACAACCCTAAAATGTAACCCAATTTTTTTTTCTAAGGTTCAAATTTTAACCAAGACAATATAGATAAATTCCACATAAGCTTCTATCACATTCTAAGTTTTAGATGCTACAACATCCCTCGAGTGGATAGAAGTGATCAATATTCTATAACTATTTTAGGGTTTACCTTGTACACTGCCCATACAACTTAAAGGACACCTTTGAGTGATCACCCTATTTTATTTCTCTCTTTTGAAGGATATTTTGACCACAACATAAGGGTGAACCCTATCTTACTTATTGGATAAAAGTGATGCCAAATACCTGACTAGTGTTTGTCATTCCTTAATAGTACTTAGGTGTAAGCTTCATGTAGTTTTACACACATCTCATTTAGTATAAAACTAATGTGCACCATTAAGCTATCTTCTGGATAGTTTAACAGAGGTGACTACCACTTATGTGGCATCTCCATTTTGGTTTCCCATAATTCAATTAGGGTTTCCAATGACTACCACACCAAATGACATCCCCCATAGGAATTCATCCATAATTGCTTGGATTTCTATGACTATCATTTGCATATCTCTTTCTCAAATGGGTATCTCACTCTCTATTGGAGAATCCATCACAAGGATTTAGTTACAATGGAATTCTAAGCTTGTCATCTCTTAGAGCACACTTCAAAGATCTATTACTAAAGTGCCCATTGTAACCTTAAGGGATTGTCCCATCACATATTCCTTAGTTCTAGTCCTAAGCTTAGGGATCTAATTAGGTAGGTTGGTATTCTATTGAAAAAATCTCTCAAGGAAGAATCCCCATACTCCAAGGTGAATCTAAAATATAAATTTATCCTTTTATTTCATTCATTCATATTTAAAAGCCACAATTACATAATCCATATTCTATTGGAGGAAACAAAGTGATACTAAAAATATAACTTTCTTTACAATTTTACTTTCCATCAAAGCATAATAAATAAATCCATTCATTTATAATTCATAGCAATAGATCAATAAATGTTAGCAATAATTATATAACTAGTTCTACAAAAGATACACAAAATATACATCATGTATCCTGGGAATGCTTTCTGGGATAAAACCCAACCTTAAAATGTCCATATTTATTTTTATTGTAGGTCTATTAGCCAATCTACAAAAAGGAATCCATTATTTCTTTTTACCATAGTTTCAATATATTGCATAAGAATCTTCACAATTACTATGTCCTTTCATTACAAGAATTTTGTAAATTTCTTTTTACAAAGTGAGAGAACCCCATAATTCCCTATCATAAAACCTCATTCTTTCATAAATATACTAATACTAAAGAGTCATTCCTTGAGTAATTTCTTATAAAAGAGTAATTGTGGAACGCCCATAAGTTTATTGGGCCCCATACCCAATCCATAATTATTTTACATAAAACAATAGATTTCTCTTTTCATAAAAAGAATTCCAATTTCACATAAATATCCAAATATTCATATCACAAATAGCTCATAATTATATTCCGTAAATCAAACCTAGCTATTCATTTTTAGATAATAAATTAGTCCTTTCATAGAAACAATACTTTCTTCATCAACTCTTTTTCAAAGCATATCATAATTTTATTAAAGAAAGATATTAATATCATAGAAGGATTCCCATTATTTAAATCAATAACTTCATAAAAAGAACTACACTATTCTCCTTATCAATAAATATTAAGCATAATCTATAGGCCATTCAAATTTAAACCATAATAGATCAATTTCCAAAACATCTCATTCCAAAATGAATATATCAAGAATTAGAGATTCATAATAGATTAACTTCAATCTAATGATCATTTAAATACTTCACTAAAATACCCAGGTGTTGTAGGTGAGTTGGATAGGAGAGGGCAATCGTCCAAGGGAGGTCCTAGGTTCGAATTTTCACCCTACAAAAAAAAAAAAGCTGAATTGGGTACCCAAAATCCAATTGATAATGTTGGTGTGATCAGGGCTGGGTGTGACCCCCGGGTGACTTTGATGGTGTAGAACCCCCTATTCGTGGTCTCTTATACCAAGGCGGCCCCATAAGGGGATTTTCGCTTAAAAAAAAATACTTCACTAAAATGGAATTAATCTTTAATCTACTAATCATTTATTTCTATTCCACATTAGATTATTCACCTTAAAATAAATTCATTTTTATTCATTAATTCATTTTCACCAAAAATGAATTATATTTAACGCAAGTATTATTTATTTATAATCCATAATAGGTTAATTCTCAATATAAATATTAAATTCTTTTTTTTCTAAACTAAGTTATCTTTATTCAAGGGACTATAACTTATATTCTATAAATCAAGAAGTAAATGAATTACCTATGCCGAAGTGTATTAAATCATCATAGGGGTAATGTAATATAACATATACATATTCCAAATGAAGAGAATCACAATATTTTTACAAATACTTTAAACATCTTAATATTCAAATATTAAGTATCATTCTCTTAAAATATATTCACTCTATCTATGGAACTTTATAACATAAAGTAATTTTTATTAAACTCCCTATGTAATAATTTTACGTATAAGTTATTTACCTTCCTAAAACATAACAATCAATTATTCTGTAACATATTTGCTCTAATAATGTGATGACTAGAATTTAAAGAATTGCACTTCAAGGCACACAAATCAAACAAGAAATAGGGTAAATACAAGGTAGATAATTATAATATTATGACACCAAATGCATTCATCTTAGGGTTTGATTTTGCTTGCTTTTTTTGAGTAGTTTTGCTTATATGAAAACACAGGTTTTAAATTACTCTCTAGAGGCTTAACATAGCATTAGAATATAATTTAGTGCATTTAAATTTAATCTATCATTAATTTTAACACCCATAGTCCTATAACACTCATTAAATCTATGTAGATGTCACACATAGTCAAAGCCAACTAGCCAAGCAATTGATGCATGTTCACAGTGATTCTCTCACCCAAGGAAATCTAAAACTAGCAAGATAATTATAGAGTAGTTTGGTGTTTGGCACCATGAAAAGAGAAACTCGATCCTACAAAGGTGTCTCCTCAATTGATATGCATAGGTGCACTCCACAAGATTGTACAAATAGCATGTTGAAAGAAAGAGTTTAAAGAGGCACATGATCTATGTCTAGACCATACCAAAACCATGTTATCTCAGGTACTCATAGCAATTAATGCATGATTTTCTTTACGGTGCTATAGTTGTCTCACAACATAATTTTTTTCAATCTTAATTCATACAAAGCAATATGTACTTAAAACATTCATAATAACATTCTCCTTTTTCTAGTTTCGAAGTAACTTCCTTAAGTTGATTATGAAGTAGAGTACCTTATGAACATAGTGGATATTTATTTTGAGAAGACCCACATGCTCATCGAAAGCATGATCCTTTGTTACTTCAATTCCTCCAAACTTCTAAAGCTTTCTATTGTGTGTGTTTTATTCCAGCAAAAACAACCAAACGTTGCCTTACTTCCCAACATGGTTTGAAATACATCCCCAAGATGTTCGCTCAAAATAAATGAACTCCCAAACTACCTATTAAGATAGATTTTCTTTTAACTTTAAAACTATTGCATTATCATTTAATAAATATCGTATTTTTATTTATTTCAATGCTCTAGCATATTAATAATAATGTTAATAAAGCAATATTAAATATTATATCATTTTTAATAAAGCAATATTAAACCTTCATAAAACACATTAGTAATGTCAACTTAACACCACCTAACATGTAAGTGCAACAATAACATGACAAATTACAAAGGCATAGACTATTTTTAAAATAGGTAAATTATTTGTTAGATCATTTTGACTCTAATAGCCATCAATTCTCATCCCACTTGCGGATATGTCTATTCCTACAAAAAGACACATCTATTAGTAACATACCATTTATCATCAAAACCTCATAAAAACATATAATTTATCATTAATGATAACATATAAATTCATAAATATTTTATATGAAAAGGTTATTAAGTGGAGGATCATGACAAAATGTATGGAGAAAAGGATGAAATACATGGTTCATGAGACTTTAAAGAGTGAAAGTATCATTAGTGAGTCTCAAAGACATGATTAGAAATCATAATGAAACTCATGTGTATGGAAAGTAATCTTAAGGATATCCTCTTATCTAACCCTAATTTGGTGAAAACTAGAATGCAAGTATAGTTTAGTGAAGTATCTAGTACCTTGCAATTCATCCAATAAATCATATGTTACAAGGATAGAAAACTTATCTTTGATACTGATCTTATCAAGAGGACAAAAATTAGGATACGTACCATGCATTATCCTTACAATGTGCCATCACCAACAGAGAGAAATATGAACTAATATTTAGAAGGATGATTCCATGCTCTAATATTTCTTGAACTACTGTCTCAATATTAACTTTTGGGGTTGGGGATAGTGATAAGGATGCATATTATGAGGTTGACTTCTTGGGATTATATGGATGGCATGATCATGTGTGTGCTTAGGAAATATGTCCCTTATCTCACTAAATATATCTTCATAATGATCCATAATGCTTTGAAGATCTAATGGAAGAGCTAGAAGAGATGGATTCAAGGATTGAATCTCCACGCAATTATCTTAGACAAAGAATGCAAGACCATCATTTTTAATATCTTTTCCATGTAATGTAAAATAACAACCTTGGATGAAAGGGGTTGAATTCCCTGGAGACAAATTCCTGTTCCATTCTCTGTCCACTTGACATATAATTTTTGTAGATTAATAGTAACATTATTGAGTTAATATAATCAATGTTCTCCTAAGATAACATCTAAACTTCCCAAGTTCATAGTAAATAGATTGCCCATCCAAGTATAATATCCCATCTGGATGTTAGATTTAGTCATTTGAAACACACATTGAGTAGTACCCCCATTTATAATTAATATTTGAAATTTATCTTGATTTGAAGTACTAATATATAAGCCCAAGATTTTTTTGTCTATCTATATAGTTATGTGTGCTACCTAAATCAATTAACATATTAACATGTTATAATTTGATAAATATTTGTGTCTTGGTAGTGTGGTGATATTGAATACCCATAAGTGCATGAGAAAAGAGAGTCATGCTATCATTATCTTATTTAACTTCATCCATTTATGGTAGTTGTTGCCTTGGTTATGTCAATTTGTCATGTTGTAATGAATATTCATCCTTAGAAACTAATGTGTCTCCATATTCAAAGAGAATGTTATGATGTTCTTCATAGGCCTAATCTCAGGGATGGTGTGAATGACATTTAAAATAGAAAAATATTGTGGAATACTCAAAATTATAGTAAATATGATGAGAATTAAAATCATGTTTATATGGAGAATCATAAATATTAGAGCTTTTGTTTTGTTTCTAGAGATATACATTGTGCATCATTAAGAGTATATGAGTCATGCATGTCAAATTTCTTTCGAATTTTATGCTTAAGACCATAACAAAATGGAGAGACAACCACTATTGGACTCAATTCATGGGTATATATGAGGAGACTTGTGAACTCAGAGTAATAGTTTTCCACTATTCCTATCTACTTAGTTTGTATAATATGTACGATATATGATGTGGAAGATCCCTTGTCAAATCTATAGAGAAATAATTCCTTGAAGTTAGGCCATAAAAGAGGGCCCCATTTCAATGAAGTTTCCATAGTTAGCATTAATAAGCTTGGGTACCCAACTTAGGAGTTTCTAATATGACATGATCTATTTTAGGAATATGGTATAAATAGATAAGGCCTCCCATTTTGGACATCCATACTCGAGGATCATTAAATTCAAATGTGGGAATACTAATGTGAGGAACATTAGAATTATGAGGGAATTCTAAAGAATTGGAAGCACTACCTACTAAGAAGTCTATATCATATACAAATTCTAGGTCATAAGAGCTAAAATTTAGATTATTATGACAAGGTGGTTGTTGTGAATGAACACTAGTATTTAGTGCTTGATAAATGGTCAAAGATTCATGCCCAATAGGTTTTTGTGATCCTAGAAAAAGAGGAGGTATAATAGAGAAAGAAACTAGGATTATTTGAATTTTATTCAAGGTTTCAGTTTGATTATTCAATATGTTGACAATGGAAGCCACAACTTATTCTTGTTGTGAAAGATATTGATACAAATTAGGGTCAATATTACTAGTAATAGGAATATGACTTGGAGGGGTAATGAGGGTAGGATTAGTTGGAGGAGGAGAAGAAGAACCCAATGTGTTGGATGGAGGAGAAGCCATGGTGTTAAAAAAAGAAAGAAGACACTAACTGAAACTATTGATATTAAAGGAAATCTTGTGATGATTACAAGGATTTCTAGATTGGTACTTCATTTTCCTCATATACACCTTATTTGAAGAAATAATATACTATAGTCGATCATTAACTCATTTCCAACCAATTTTATAAGTAGGCACATTCATGCACTTATAACTTGAAGAAACATGAATGAAAAATTATGTTTCCTGCAAAGATCTAGTGACACAAGATACTCTTGTCTTCCTCCTCTTTATATATATAGTAAATAAAAAGTTTATTTAATTAATTTTATTAATTAAGGAGAAATGGTTTTAAAATGATAAATACTAATGGAAAAGGATATGCTTGTTCTCTCTACTAATAATTTTATTAAATTTAATTTAATATAACTATTAATATAAAGTAAAGAGGGGATTTATGCCAAATAATTAAAAAAAAATTAATTAGTCTTGAAAAATCAAATATACCTTTTTGGAAGAGATATTTTGAAAACCTTTGTTTCTTTGGGAAAATTTAAAAATTTTACTTTTAAGGCATCAAATATCTTCATTAATTTCCACTGGTTCAGGAATTGTGCTCTGATACCACTTGTGATATGGACTCACATCCCGCTTTGAGCAGGAGACCCCCATTTCAATTTGTCCACTCCCTCTTTCTCCAATCCTATGGATCTTCATCCAGGAAGGTATCCCTAGGATATTCTTGGTGTTAGATGCATTTCTAGGATTTTTACAGGATATTTTTAAGGCCTTCCAATAAGTGTTTTCTTATCTCAGATGTAAATGTTGCTACTAATACCTATCAACTTGTTATGATATTGCGTAAATATTAAATATCCACAACAATACTTCAATAACTAATTATTATTAATAGCCTGCAAAAAAAAAAAAATCACATTCAAATACCATGAACAATACATAAATATCAAATCCAAAAATAAATTAATGCAATAGCAAATCCATAGCCACTTAGAGAGGGTAAAGTATCATAGCTACTCAAAGAGGGTAAATTCTCATAGCCACTTAGATATGGTGATGTCTCTTATGTGCACGACTTTAATATAAATTATCTCATGATGTAAAATAATAAAATATTCTTCTTATTTATAGATGAAATCAATAGTAGGCTAACATTATTTTTCAAGGGCCAACTAAATAAATCTATGACCCATGATAATAATAAAATTAACTAGCTAACATGGTTATATTGGGACCATAACATTAATAATTACATCTTTAGTAATAAGTATTGGTTACACCATAACGACCCATGTGCATTAAGTGCCTAAATACATAGTGATGTTAGGATAGGATCCTAACACAATAATTCCTCTAAACATGGAATTTTTACTCTTGGTATCGTGGAACTTTTATTTTGCTTTTTGTTGCTTATGGGAAGAACTACATATCATTAAATATTAAATTTTAAAGTTTAAACATAAAATCCAATAATTATCAACAAAAGAAACCTTATCCTTAATATGAAAACACTAGGCATAAAAACCATATGGCATGGCATGGAAATGTTCTTATTGAAGAACTGGGGAATCATTTTTATGTGAACTAGATTGCTACCCAATTAGACTCTTATGTTTCCATAAAAAAATAATAATAAATCCATTCCAATTATTGTTATATCAACCATTAGTTTAATCTTGAGACATAATAACTATTAACTATATTCATATGATAGAGAACTATATAATATGTAACATCTTGTAATATTTTTATCCAACTAAAAATTTTGTGCTTGATCATATTAGCATTGTGTTTCTTGTATTATTTTAAAATCGGTTTCTTTTCATTTTTGAACTTGTTAATAATTTTCTTATACCTTACTCCTTAAAAAAAATTAGAATGAAATATAGGGGGAAGAATATCCCTAAAGCTCTATCACTAGAACATAATCACCTAGAAGTCATTTATAGCAAGCTAAAGCAAATTTGACAAATGCTTCTATTAATAAAACTTCTAAGATCTAAAAGGCATGAATTCTTTGAGACCCAATTAATTCCTATTCATATGTATGACTATAATGTTTTTTAAAGCTAACAAAATAGTAGTTTGAAATTGCTACTTCTTTTTAACACATAATATAATATTCTAATCAAAAAATATATTTTTGACTTGCAAGCATGTTTTAGGGATACCATATATTCAATTCATGTAGTTCTACAAACTAAAGTTATTAGCAATAAATGATCCAAAAATAAAAATATGTACTACCTAATAGTGGGGAGCATGTCTTAATTACCTTAAAAGACATATAAAGATAGTTGTAATACCCTAGAATAAATTCCCACTATCTTCTTTGTAATTACATCTCTTACAACATTTTTTATCCTTTTTATGTAGTCAAAGACTTCACGTTTACATTCTATTTATTGAAACTATGTATTTTGTTAGGATTGGCTCTTAAGCATTATGACTATAGCTATATATATATATATATATATATATATATATATATATATATATATATATATATTTCAATATAATGTTGTCATTTTAACATGATACAAGAGATAAAAACATAAAAAATGTGACCTTTGGTTCTTACAATCAACTAAGTTTTGTTATAAGATCCTCATATCTTTTATATTGTCTGTTTAATTAGTTTTTTATGGTAATGAAATATATGAATATAAAAAATTATATAATAGTGGGTATATATTTTGATATGTAATGCTCTCTAATAGCTTAGTAAAACAATTCTTTGTGACTTTAAAAACTAGATTTTAATCTCACATCAAACTAGGAAAAAATAGAGAAATTCAATTTTGGAAAAAATACAATGAAAGGATGCCTCAACAATACTGGAATGATATAAATTATTCGAATAAAAACCGTCTTGAGTAATAAAACTCCAAAGAAAATACAAATACTTCTACTATAATGGTGAAAATAATTTCCATGACAATCCAATCTGCAATTTGGAGCTTCTTGTTTCAATTAAAACCTTCTATGCTTGTTATTCTTCTCATTACCTCCACTAAAGCTTCTCAAACTCCTCATATTTGCACATGTATTATGCTACCTTTTCTCTTCTTTGTTACCCTTGTTCATGTAGCTTCCTCTTATTTGTGTGTTGGGATCCCTTTTTATTTAAACTTCTTTCTATTGAATAAAATAAGTTGAAACAATAAAATATTATAAGTAAAATAATGATTATATATTTCTATTTAAGTTCAATTATCATATATGTTTCACCTATCACCTATCTCACTTTCCAATACAAAACTTAATAATACTCGATAAATTATTTATATATTTGTTAAAATTATACATTCATGGCACATATACTAATTTTTAATTTATTTATTTATTTTGGTCTAAAAACCTATACCAACACCATGATGTTGTCATAAATATATAGTTATGTCACATTATATACATAAATGTCTCATTTAACTATAACACAATACAAAATCAAATTTAAATTAATTTTTAACACGTGAAAACTTAATAAAGGGACCACCTTCATTCCGAGCATGGACAAAGTTTGTCTTTGATGCAATTTTCGTCTTTATTTGTAAAACTGTGTTATCCTGTCTATTGCTATGGACCTACCACGTTGATACAGATAAAAAGCACAAATCACAAACACAAAATATTCAATAATTCAAAATTGTTGAATGCATTGCAAAATGGGTTATTAATAGCCAAGTACATCTTAGTTTGCAGATAAGATCAAAGTTGTCAAATCCTTATCCAAACTATTAAATTGGAAATAAACTACGTGTGCATATTATCCGATACAAATATAGAAACAAATATTATACATATGAATCCCTATCATTCCTCCCCACCATAGGAGCATTGGGCTCCAATGCATGCAAAAGGGAAGGAAAATCTCATCTGGCTGTAAGGAATCTACCATTTTTTTAAATTGTTTTATTTATTTATTTTTTATATTTTTTATCATTGCAGATAGAATACCGCAAAAAATGGATGAATATCATGGTGAATATACGATTGGGGAGTATAGGTAGAGGGGAAAATATATCGCAACACTAGGGGAATGTTTACCTGGTTTAGGCATGCACACAAAAATAAAGTGTGGGCGGGAAAAAGAATAAAGATCCACCAAAAACTGCACATAAAAACTGAATAAGAAAAACATGGGAGGCAGCCATGGTGAGGCACGTGCTGGTTTGGGAGCACACAAAGTAGGGCCATAAGAAAAGAGAACAACATAGAGTAGGCGGAGAGGAGGATAGATCCATAGAAATGTTGAGGGCCACAATTTATGTTATTGATTAAGGCAAGTGATGCCAACAACATGGTCAAGGAGATAGGATCACAAAGAGTTTGTCATTGTTGTAGATCCAACAAACCACAAAGAATAAATCGGTGCAGCATCGAAACCTGAAGCTCCTCCTTTGACTCATTGTAAGATAGATCAGAAAATTTGCATCTTGTCATCTTCAAATTCATGAACTTCATTAGAAAAGTCCTCAAACAAATATGCAGCAAACAAATCTTCTTCCTTTTTGGTAGGAAAATGGACTATTAATAACCAAGAACATATTAATTTTTAGATAAGATCAAAGTTATCAAATCCTTATCCAAACTATTAAATTGAAAATAAACTAAGTGTACATATTATCCCATATAAATATAGAAACAAATATTATACCTATGAATCCCTATCATACGTGAAACTTTTCAAATCCACATAGTAAATTTATCGTCGTGTATATTGTTGACATGGACCTACCACGTTAAACTTTTCATATTTATCCGAACAGTTTATTGGTATGGTGTTAGATTACATTGGAGTTCAATTGTATATATCTAAATTTATATAAAACAAAAACATTCTATACTCATATTTTATAATTAAAATTTCATTTTATGTTAATATTTATTTACTTTAAATATTAAAAATAAAAAAAAATACCACTCTATTCTTAGCAAGGACAAATGTTTTCATCCATGGTGTGCAAGGACAAATGTGTTCATCCATGGTGTGAATTCCGTCTCTATCGCCAAAGACAGACTTTGCATCATGTCTACTCTCTACTACTAGCTGGCAAATGAAGTACTATTTCAGAATAAGTCCTAAACTAAGAAAATTAAATTAAGAATAGGTGATTAGGTGAACAAAGTTTTATATGTATTAAAAATTAAAATTAAGTATTAAAATAAAAAAAATTATTATTAAAATGTTATTAAAAATAAACTATAAGATGCATAATCATATTTAAAGTTAAATAAAAAGCTAGTTGTAATTCCTATGTGATTCTGACTTGAAGGAAATACATATGGGTAATGATTATAGAAAAAGGTGTTAACGCCTGGTCATCTAACATCGCAAAACATCTTCTATTGTTTGGATGTTTGTTTGTTCAAGTTTCAGATCAATGTGTTGGAAATGTTAATTCTAACTTCGCACCCGTAAGTGCTTCGGTGCGAAGCTTTGCCGAATCACGTTCGGAAAGCACTTCGGCGCGAAGGACATTTCGGCAGCCCCCGAAACACATTTCGGCCCGAAGCAAATTTGACTCGGCCGTTGAAAGCACTTCGCCGTGAAATAATGTCATTCTGCCCTCCGAAGCGGAAATCTGCCGAAGCGGAATGCAAGCACGGGAATCGACGCATTAAATTCCCAAGCATGCGGGTAGCTAGGGTTGTCCGGTAGTTGGTCGAAAAGCCACTCCGGCATTTACTTCTGTCAGTGGGTTGGTGAGTATATCCCGCATTTTGTCCTCATTCCCCATCTATAAATACCGGGGCCATTTTGTCATTTAGAAAGAGGAGGAAAGCGTAGAGAAGAGAGGAGCAGAGCAGCAGAACGGGTGAAGCACCAGCAGCCATTACCCGGAGAGTGGAGCAGCAGTCTCCCATTTAAGTCTTGAGTTTATCCTGCAGACATTTCGTCTTGCAGAAGATTGTAAACGCTTCAGTTGGAAGCACTTGTAAACCGGCAATATAGTTAAATATATAAATATTTATTCTGCATATTTGGTCGCTGTGCATGTGTTTTTATCTATAGATATTCCAGAGCTAGGGTTTTCCCGAAGTTTGAAAATACCCGTTCGATCCAGAAAAGGAGCCGATTTTAATCGTTTGTGTCGAAGCACATTGCGGCATTTGTTTTCTCCAAAGTTGCCGCGGACTGCCAATTTTTCACAGCCTTCTCGAAGAACTTTTACCGCACCTGTTTTTCCCCCGAAGTACCAACTTTGGGAGTACTTTACCCGAAGTAGATTTACTTCGGAAGTCTCCTTCCCCGAAACTCTCTCTCGCTGGAAATTTTTCCCGAACCTCTCTCCCTCGCCGAAGTTTCTCCCTCGCTGGAAACTTCCCCGAAGTTCCTCGCCGAAGTAAAAATTGCCGAAGCACTTCCAGTTCGGTAGTTTATCCCCGAAGTAGACACTTAGGGCATACTTTCCTCCAAGACATTTTTCCCTCGCCAAAGTAAAATTGTCGAAGCAATTTTACGCGACCTGAAGTAGTTCTCCCGACGCGATTTAAAATCATTTTTCGAAATTTTAATTCCTTCAAATTGGTATCAGAGCTGTGTTGCCATGACACGGAGATAGAAGCATGGCTTTCGAGAGAAACTCGCTGTAGTTGCAGATCCCATGATTTAACGATAAGAACTACGATTACTGGAGCATCCAGATGAAGATCCTCTTCGGGTCTCAGGATTTGTGGGACTTGGTCGAGAATGGATACCCGAAGCCGACAGATGCAGCAACACAGGCCGCCCTCTCCCAAGCCGACAAAGATCTTTTGAAGGAGAATCGAAAGAAAGATCAAAAAGCCCTGTTCTATATCATGCAAGCGGTTGAGGAGACCATCTTCCCATGGATTGCATCAGCCACCAAGGCCAAGCAGGCCTGGGAAATTCTGGCAAGTTCATACCAGGGCACCAACAAAGTCAAGTTGGTAAAATTGCAGATGCTCAGGAGGTAGTTTGAGAACCTGCAGATGAGCGAGTCAGAGTCAATGAGTGACTTCTTCACCCGAACGACAGATGTCATCAACCAGATGTGGTTGAATGGTGAAATTGTGTAGAATCAAAGGATCGTGGAGAAAATTCTGCGAAGTCTTCCAGTGAAGTTTGACTCTGTGGTAATAGCAATTGAGGAGTCAAGGGATTTGACAATCCTCTCGATGGACGAACTCATGGGTTCCCTGCAGACACATGAGCAGAGGCTGAGCCGCTCAACTCAGTCCTCTTTGGAGCAAGCTTTCAAAGCAAAAGTCTCAGTCCGAGATAGTGGCAGACAAGACTCCCACCACATCGCTTCTAGTTCTCAAGGAGGAAGAGGCAGAAGCAGACGTGGGAGAAGTAACAAGCAAGGAGGGAGGTCAAACCCTCATGACAGCGAGCCTAGTTGCAACTTTCATCAGCATGGAGGAAGAGGCACTAGCAGAAATTAGCAAGGAAGCTCTTAACAAAAGGACATGTCAAAGGTCCAATGCTACTACTGCAATAAGTTCAGCCATTATGCCTCACAGTGCAAAAATAAAATGGCAAACGAGAATCAGCAGCAAGCCCATTATACGGAGGAAACCGAAAATGCGGCAAGAGGAAATATGCTGCTAACTTGCAGTGTTGAGGAGGAGAGCAAGAAGAACATTTGGTATCTTGACAGTGGGTGCAGCAACAACATGACTGGGAACAGGGAGATGTTCTCACAGTTGGATGAAACAGTCAAATCTGAAGTCAATATGGGGAACAATAACAAATTTCCTATGATGGGGAAAGGCAAAATCTCCATCCGCACCCGACACGGTGAAAGAAAAACAATTCAGAATGTTTATTATGTGCTTGGGTTGAAGCACAATTTGTTGAGTGTTGGACAGCTTGTGCAAAATGGACACACTGTTCAGTTCAAAGACGATGTATGTTCCATTAGAGACAAAGTGCATGGACAAATCGCAACCGTGTCCATGACGAAAAATAAGATGTTTTCACTGTAGATTCAGAATGAATCTTTGATGTCTCTGAGTGCAGTTGTGAAGGATGCTACCTGGCTATGGCATCTTAGATTCGGTCACCTAAGTTTCAATGGCCTGAACTTGCTGCACAGGAAGCAAATGGTGAAGGGTTTACCCCTCATTGAGCAACCAAACCAAGTTTGTGAAGGTTGCCTGGTCGGCAAGCAGCATAGGGACGCATTCCCTGTAGGACAATATTGGAGAGCATCACGACCATTGGAGCTGGTGCACTCAGACATTTGTGGTCCCATGCAGACCACCACATATGCTGGCAACAAATATTTCTTGACTTTCATTGATGACTTCAGTCGAAAGACCTGGATTTATCCCATCAAGTTGAAGTCAGAGGCATTTGGGAAGTTTAAGGAGTTCAAGGCTCTGGTTGAGAAACAGAGCGGATATTATGTCAAGACTCTCAGAACTGATGGAGGTGGAGAATACATCTCCAACGAATTCCACAACTTCTACAAACAACATGGAATTCGGAGGCAGCTCACTACTAGATACACACCGCAGCAGAATGGTGTAGCTGAGAGGAAGAACAGAACAATCATGGAGATGGCACGAAGCATGTTGAAGGTAAAAAGTTTTCCACATGAGTTCTGGGCAGAAGCTATAAGTTGTGCAGTTTATCTGTTGAACCGATGTCCCACCAAGAGTGTGAGAGACAAAATCCTAGAGGAAGCTTGGAGCAATCTAAAGCCAAGTGTGGCTCATTTGCAAGTTTTTGGGTGCATAGCATATGCACATGTTCCAGATGAGAAAAGGCAAAAGCTTTATGACAAAGCTAAAAGATGCATCTTCACAGGATACAACAAACCAGCAAAGGCATACAGGCTATACAATCCTATGACAAAGAAACTTGTCATCAGTCGAGATGTGAAGTTCCTGGAGGATGAAGCCTGGAACTGGAAATCAGAGACTAGTCAGCCTGAACCAGCAGTTGCTAAACCTGTAAACTTGGAGGAAGACAGTGTGCAACCACCTGTACCTTCAAGCAGCAACAGTGGTGCCAGCAATAGCACAACCACATCATCCCGATCACCTTCACTTGCAAGCAGAATTCAAAATTTGAGAACACCTGCGAAGACTCGGAGCTTGCAAGATATTTATGAGGTAACTCGTAATCAGATGGATGAATATTATTTTGACTTTGCCCTATTTACGGAGTGTGATCCAGTGGAGTTTGAAGAGGCAAGTCAGAATCGCAAATGGGTGAATGCAATGGATGAGGAGATAGTAGCCATTGAGAAGAATGAGACATGGCAGCTGATGGATCTTCCAACAGGGAAGAAGACCATTTGGGTCAAGTGGGTGTATAAGATGAAGTTCAACGCCCAAGGAGAAGTTGACAGGCATAAATCTAGATTAGTGGCAAAAGGCTACAAGCAAAAGTCAAGAGTTGACTATCATGAGGTGTACGCACCTGTAGCCCGACTTGACACAATCAGAATGATTCTGGCACTAGCAGCTCAGAAGGGATGGAGCGTGTACCAGATGGATGTCAAGTCTGCCTTCCTGAATGGAGTGTTGGAAGAAGAGGTCTACATAGACCAACCACCTAGTTATGAAGTACAAGGACAAGAAGACAAGGTCTTGAAGTTGAAGAAGGCCCTGTATGGGTTGAAGCAAGCACCCCGGGCATGGTACAGCTAGATTGACGGCTATTTTTAGGAGAATGGGTTTCAAAAATGCCCATATGAGCACTCCCTGTACCTAAAAACAAATGAATCAGGGGAGTTGATAATCATCTGTCTGTATGTGGACGATCTGATATATACTGGCAATAGCAGCAGCCTATTCACGTAGTTCAGGACAACCATGAAGTCCAAGTTTGAAATGACAGACATGGGGCTGATGAAATATTTTCTTGGCATTGAAGTTGTCCAATCAGCAGATGGCATCTTCATTTCTCAGGGCAAGTATGCAAAGGATGTCCTGAAGCATTTTAAGATGGAGGACAACAAGCCTGCCATCACTCCAGCAGCCACTGGTGTCAAGTTGAGCAAGACTGACAATAGTAGAAGTATTGACCCAACTCTCTATAAAAGGTTAGTTGGAAGCATGATGTACTTGACAACAACCAGGCCAGATTTGATGTACGCCGTGAGTTTAATCAGTCGGTTCATGGAGTCACCCAAAGACACTCATTGGAAAGCAGGCAAGAGAATCCTATGATATGTCAATGGCACGAGGAACCATGGACTCCACTATGTCAGAAAGGACCAACTAGAGTTAATTGGCTACATCGATAGCGATTGGGCTGGCAGCATAGATGACAGGAAGAGCACTTCAAGAAATGCCTTCCATTTTGGATCTGGAGTCGTCTCTTGGTCCTCGAAGAAGTAGCCAATTGTGGCTCTATCTACAGCAGAGGTAGAGTATGTTGCTGCCACCTCAGCAGCCTGCCAGGCAGTCTGGCTGAGAAGAGTTCTGAGTGAACTATAGCATCCGCCCGAAGTAGCAACAACGATATTTTATGACAATAACTCTACCATCGTGCTATCGAAGGACCCAGTCTTCCATGGTCGGACAAAGCACATAGACATCCGGTATCATTTCATCAGAGAGCTGGTAAAATTTGGTGAAGTATAGTTACAGTTCTGCAAGTCGAAGGAGCAACTGGCTGACAACTTCACGAAGCCCTTAAAGGAGAAAGACTTCGCCAGATTACGAGAAATGTTGGGTATTAGAGAATCTATGAAGTTAGATTTAAAGGAGGGTGTTGGAAATGTTAATTCTAACTTCGCACCCGTAAGTGCTTCGGTGCGAAGCTTTGTTGAATCACGTTCAAAAAGCAGTTTGGTGCGAAGGACATTTCGGTAGCCCTAGAAACACATTTCGACCCGAAGCAAATTTGACTCGGCCGTTGAAAGCACTTTGCCATGAAATAATGTCATTTTGCCCTCTAAAGCGAAAATTTGCCGAAGCGAAATGCAAGCATAGGAATCGACACATTAAATTCCCAAGCGTGCGAGTAGCTGGGGTTGTCCGACAGTTGGTCGAAAAGCCACTCCGGCATTTACTTCTGTCAGTGGGTTGGTGAGTATATCCCGCCTTTTGTCCTCATTCCCCATCTATAAATACCGGGGCCATTTTGTCATTTAGAAAGAGGAGGAAAGCGTAGAGAAGAGAGGAGCAGAGTAGCAGAATGGGTGAAGCACCAACAGCCATTACCCGGAGAGTGGAGCAGCAGTCTCCCATTTAAGTCTTGAGTTTATCCTGCAGACATTTCGTCTTGCAGAAGATTGTAAACGCTTCAGTTGGAAGCACTTGTAAACCGGGAATACAGTTAAATATATAAATATTTATTCTGCATATTTGGTCGCTGTGCATGTGTTTTTATCTGCAGATATTCCAGAGCTAGGGTTTGCCTGAAGTTTGAAAATACCCGTTCGATCCAGAAAAGGAGCCGGGTTTAATCGTTTGTGCCGAAGCACATTGCGGCATTTGTTTTCTCCAAAGTTGCCGCGGGCTGTCGATTTTTCGCAGCCTTCCCGAAGTACTTTTGCCGCGCCTGTTTTTCCCCGAAAGTACCAACTTCGGGAGTACTTTACCCGAAGTAGATTTACTTCGGAAGTCTCCTTCCCCGAAACTCTCTCTCGCTGGAAATTTTCCCGAACCTCTCTCCCTTACCGAAGTTTCTCCCTCGCTAGAAACTTCCTTGAAGTTCCTCGCTGAAGAAAAAAAATTGCCGAAGCACTTCTAGTTCGGCAGTTTATCCCCGAAGGAGACACTTCGGGCATACTTTCCTTCGAGACGTTTTTCCCTCACCGAAGTAAAATTGTCGAAGCAATTTTACGCGACCCGAAGCAGTTCTCCCGACGCGATTTAAAATCGCGATTCGAAATTTTAATTCCTTCACAATGGAGGTCCACCTCATTTTGGAAATAAAAGAAGGTCATGAGAATATGCAAAAGGCCCTTAATGCGAGGATTACCATAAGGTAATAATATGTGAATAAAATGGTGGCAGGGCACAATGTAGATGATGCATTTGAGATGCAATGATTGATTGCACGATAGGTTTGGTTGTTGCTTTACACGATCTAAAATGCCACGAAGCACTTGAAATATAATATAGAATTTTTGTCATGTGTGATGCTGATGAACAAGTCCACTAGGTGATGTATAATATGGAGGGAAACTGAGCTCCAGATCATCTGTCCAGAAAGGAATCAGCTCATTACTATCATAGAAGTTTACCCTTTTGGGGAAGTGGATTACGCAGTGCCTACGTTGACATGTGTTGAACATATCATACCAAGATATTAGGTGTTGCTTGAATAAGGATAGATTTCAAAAATATCATAACAAACACACATCCAAATAGAAGTATGTAGAATTGTGTCAATATGGGATAAAAATGGCCACCTCCATTATGAATTTTTTTTTTTCAGGCTAGTGGTGGTTATCGAGCATTTGACAGCATAAGGAATGGGTGTACTATCATAAAATGGTTCATAAACATTGAGAAAAAGGTAATGGCAAGTTCCAATCTAAACACGGTACAAGCAAAAAAAGATATTACGTGATAAGATGTTACATATCCAAATGGAAACAAAACATTTGATTTTCAAACGAAGGAAGCAAAAATGAAGTGTTGGAAACAAAGAATAAAAAAACATATTGTAAATATTAGAAAGGAATGCAAACACAGGGTCCATAGTTGGAAGTTTTGGAACAGGAGATATGGAAGGAATTGGAAGGATCTTGGTTGCTACCAACATTTGTCCTCATTTTGTATGCAGAGAAAGCATATTTTGAACACAAATAAATGGTTTTATTGCACATCTTTTCTGCATGTATTGAATTATTTTAATGGTGTTTTATGCACGAATGTGGTAGCATTATTCAAATATTTTAATGCATGTTTTACTCCTTAGACTATCGCCATAACCAAATTTAGATTATGTCGATGCATTTCTAACTTGTTGGATCTAATATTTTCTACAAGGTAGGAGAATTGCTTTATAGTAGCTCTCTTTAGTCATTTTCCATATTCTAGTCCATATTCAAAAATTCTAATTTTATTTTATTTTTTCTTTAACCCTACATTTTTTTTCATTTTTTAAACTTCATCAAATAAAATAAAAAATATAAAAAATAAATTAAAACTCCAAAATAGATGCATGGATCCCAAGAATAAGCTTTAAAGTTTCATTTAGAGTAGTTTCTATTTCATTTTGAATCAAGTTTGAAATTCCAAAATTTCATATAAAGTTCAATTTTTAAAAGGAATTTTGTAATTTCAAGTTTAGCATGATTTCACATTTTGAATAAAGATCAGATTTCAAGCTTTTCATTTTTATTCTTAAGCAATAAATTAACTTCTCTTGATAAAAATTACAATTTTATTAATATGGGTAATTTATATGGCATATTAAAAGGTTTAGTTTAAATTTTAATTTATTTAAAATTTAAATTTAAATTTTAAAATTAAATAAAAGGTTTTCCCTCTTTTCGTATTGGCACCGCCAACGTCATGAGGGCAATATTAAAAGGGCCAACATATTTGCATTGAAGGATGGCTTATATAAATAAGCCAAAGGTTTTCCATTTAATAAACCTAAGAAGTGTCGCATGATTTTTGAAAACCCAAAGTATTTCTACATCCGAATATTGCACAACAAATTTTGTGGAGTGTGATGTGGGCAGTCAAGTCATGGACCATCAAATTTTTGGCACCTTGTGAGGAAAGTGCATGTGGCTTAAGGAAGAGAGTGCCCAAGGCACTCACGTGGGCAGTGTTAGCTCATGTGGCTTGGTTATCGCTTGGTAGCATGGTGGACAGAGGTTTAAAATGCCAAGGATCTTCGAGGGCTCCTTTGCACTCTGACTCCGATATTTGCTTTGCTTGCTAAGGTTTGATTATGATTTTTGTGGGATATATAAGGTTGAGCAAGCTTTGATATTTTAATAAGGTTTGATATTTGATTAATGTGAGATATTTCTTGAGAAAGCTTTGTGATTATTTTTTAGTGCAAAAATGTTGAAAGGAAGGATATAAATTATTTGATTTATTTTAAGGTATAAATGGTTTATGGAGTGACAAGGTTATGCAATGATTTGATTTATTTTATTTAATGGTACAAGTGGTTTTAGGAGTGATAAGGAAGTTGTGCATTGATTCATAAGAAGGTTTTCTAAATTAAAAGCATTGGTAAATATTATTGCGAAGTGGAGTAATGTTTATTATTTTGTGATCTTCTAACCCTTGTGAATATTGGTAAAAGAATATTGTCATTGTGGCAGATTTTCAAAGAGGCTTAGTCATCTTCATTAAAAGTATGGTCACATTCTCCTATTGATTGATTATGGTGGTTGATTTCTGAAAATATCTTTGGAGTGAAAAGGATTGATTGTGGTTTCCTTTTCGAAAGTAATTGGTTTAATACTTCAAGGTTTTATAGATTGAGATTTTTTATTAAACCTTGTTTTATAAGCATTGTTGTTGGAGCCCATTGGTTGTACAAAGAACTTGAACTTGAGTTAGAAGAGAACATGAGTATCATTGTTATGTGATATTTGTTGTTGAGCATTTTTGGAAACATTATGAGTTGATTGATACATGCTTGGACTAGGGTTTGTGAGAAAGGGTTTTTCATTAGGTGATTGGTTGATTTCAGTTGATTGACCCTAGTCAATTGGATGCATGTGGTTGTTCAAATTCCATAAAACAAACTATTCTATATTCTTGATTTGAGTTGAGATTGAGATTTGAGAATAGAACATATAGAGTCTCTAACAATTCTCTTTATTCTTTTATGAGATTGATTTGAGTTGAGATTGGGATTTGAGTATAGAACATATAGAGTCTCTAAAAATTCTCTTTATGCTTCTATGAAATTGATTTGATTTGAGATTGGGATTTGAGTATAGAACATATAGAGTCTCTAACAATTATATTTATGCTTCTATGATATTGATTTGACTTGAGATTGGGATTTGAGTATAGAAAATATAGAGTCTCTAATAATTATCTTTATGATTCTATGAGATTGGACAAGTTTTGTGTGAGCTTGTTAAGTAGATTTGAGACAAGTATTTGAAAAGGCTTGTGGATTGATTTTGAGTAAGATTTTGTGGAAGCTTGCTATGTAGATTTGAGAAAGTCCTAGAGAGGACTTATTGAGCAAATTTAAGCAAGTCCTAGAGAGTAATTATTGAGAATATTTGAGCAGGTTTTGTGTGGACCTATTGAGTAGATTTGGATAGGTTCTGTGTGGACCTGTTGAGCAAATTTGGATAGGTTCTGTGTGGATCTGTTGATCAGATTTGGATAGGTTATGATTGAGCTTGTTGAGTAGATTTGAGAAGGTTTTGAGTGAACCTATTGAGATAGAGATTTGGATGTGACAGAGTATAGAGGACAGACTCTTAGTGGATAGAGATCCAATAGCCAAAACAATTGAAGAAAAATCTGAGTGAGGAGTCTTCAAGTGGGGAGAGATCCACTAGTTAGTGCAGTAGAGAGACATAGTCTTATAGAAGATAACTAGCCAGAGCAGAAGGGGAAATAGTTATCCTATGGAAGAGATCCATGAACTTGATATTAGGGGATCAACATATCCTTTTGACAGAGGTCCATAAACATTGTAATTGGGAAAGATTCTAAAAGAGATTGATTGAGAAAATTTTAGTAAAATATTTTCTCCGTGGAGTAGCCCACATTGGGTGAACCACATAAATTATGGTGTCTCTATTGTGTATGGTGTTTTATGCATTGCTTTGATTACTGCTATCTATACACTACATAATATTGAATTGAAAGAAAAAGTAAAAATAGGTCTTATATTGTTCACCCCCCCTCTCCGTATAAGCTTGTGTTCTTCAAAGCCTTACTCCCTTCATCCCTTCATTGGCTGCCGAATAAAACAAAAATTTATCCTTTGTCTTTGCACACAGATTGTAGAAATTCATAGGCACTCGCAATGTGAATCAAATGAAGGTAAGAGCATAGTCAACCAATGCACATGGTATTTATACCATTGTGCCATCTCCCTTTGGACGTCGTTGTTAATTAAACCTTTTCCCTTATAACCCTAACCTTAGGTTTAATTAAATTAAGTTATAAATTAATTTATATTAAATTAATAAATTTAGGGTTAATTAAATTAAGTTATAAATTAATTTATAATGAAATTATTATAATTAATTTAATAACTTTAGGGTTAATTAAATTAAATTATAAATTAATTTATAATGAAATTATTATAATTAATTTAATAACTTTAGGTCTTAACATTAGACCTTTAATATTATAATAAAATATTATAATATTAATTTTCTTGGGCCTTCCTATTGCTCCTTTAGACCTTATATGACCACCTTGAATATTATAATAAGGGATATTATAATATTATTTTCTTTAGGCCTAGAAGCAATATTTCTCTTGAACTACTTACTAAAACTGACTCTTGACATCCTTCCTTTTGCACTGCTCATTGAAACTGACTCATGACATCAATGACAACAAACCTTACTCATATTTCCAATAAGATTTACCATAGTTTAGTCATGATGTGGCATCATTTTAGGGACATATTTAGAGATACAAGAACATGTTAGTTTATTTGTAAATTACGCATGAAAATATTGCTTGTAGATTGTTTCCATACACATTGGATGAGGTTGTGTTGAATTGGTACATCCATGTACCTTTAGATTCTATTATATCTTGGGATCAATTAGAGGTAACATTTCTCAACCATTTTAAAAAATTGGTTGACATGGATATGATATCAAATCAGTTTACCTCTATCTATAAAGAACCTAATGAATCCATGAGTCAATTTAATGATAGGTTCCATAGGTTGTATACCAAAATAGAGACACATTATATCATTTTAGAAGATGAATCCATCCAAATATACTTGGAATCCTTAGACCCATTTACTTCTACATTCCTAGGGAGACTTCTTAAAAATCCATCCTTGTTTGGAGCCTACAGTGTGGCAATAATTATAGAACAATGGTGGATATTAAAAGGGGTTGATGTGGGTCAATTATCATTACCTAACTCTAAGGCTCAAAATAATATACCACCCATGAGTATAGTTGATGCACATGATGAATTGTTTTTTATGAGTTATATATTTCAATAAATACCAACCATCCAATTTGGCACCCTTAAATAAAATTATGTCTAATATAAACAATCAATGGGATTATATTGATTGTCCAAATGTTACAACCACCTTAGATATCATACAAAATGAGGTGAAAGTCTCAAGACCAATATCCACCAATGAGGATCATAGTAAATGAGCTCATAAAAATGTAGAGATTAGCTCAATTTTGGAAACATATGTGTCTTTAGAAATAAAAGGCTTAGAGTTATTATTTACAAAGGAATATTAGGACAATAATAGAAAAATATATACAATAATTGATCCCATTGAATAAACCCCTGACCCATCAAAAGTGATTGAAAGTAAATTTGAGAGAAAACCAATAGATGAATCTGAAGAGTCGCCAAAAGACAATATAATTTCATCACTTGTTTTTAGAATATAATTATTATAATGATAAAAAAAGAAAATATGAGCCAAGTTGTGACAAGATAGAAATAAAAGTATTAGAGTCCTTATTTACAAATGAGGATTGGGATAATCATAGAAAACTAAATGATCCACTTTTAGAAACAATTGAGCCCTCAAAAGTGGATGAAGGTGAGTTTGAAAAGCAATCTATTGTTGAATTTAAATATTGTGAAGAAGTGGTTGAACATCACACCCTAATTTTAGAAGATGATTATTATTGGTGGAATAAATGGAAGGACTTTACCACTCCTTCTAATGAAATACTCACTTCACTAGATATGCAAGACATGTTGTAAAGGCTAGTTCTACAGTTTAAAACAAACATCATTTAATTACAGGAAAACATGCATCAAGATGTGTATATTGATAATTCTACAAATCATCCTCATGAGACAAAGTCAAGGATACTAGAAGTGATATTCTTTTAGACAGTGGAAGGGTCTAGAGTGGACTAGTTTTGAAACATATGATAAATCGGGACCTTCCATAAATTTGGATGATATGATTAAAATTTATGATTAAAACCTTCAACATTCTCAAAATAATGATTAGGGAAGACATGAGGAATCATTGGTTTCTCATCCTCTTACTAATGAAATTTCTATTTCACTTGATATGCACGAGACTCAAACCTCTATCTCACATGAGGACCTTGAAATGCTTGTACAACTAGAAGATGGCATACCACTTGCCAAAATAGATAACATTCCAAGATTCAATCATTTAAATATGAGTTTATTGAACACCTTTCTAGAAGATAAAACGAAGAAATGGTAAATGCTTCATGTTATTCATTTATTCTTGATGAAGAAAGGGAATCACTCACTTGGTCCTCATTTGAGGGGCAAGAAATTGAAGGCCTTGTTTCACCTAAGGACCCTATAATATCTTCCTTAGAGAACTGTAGACATGGAAAATTGACCCACTTTAAGTAGGTAATATTCCTTAGTGCCCCTAAGAAGCCCTCAACCCTTGCCAAGAGCAAGGTAAACCTCTTTGCCTCCATTTTTCATTTTTTTTATTTATAGCAAAATTGCACCCCATCTTTATGAGGTGCGACTTCGTACCAACGATATCGCGCCCATTCAGGATGGGGTATGACTTTGCTATTTAACCTAAATTTTTAATTTAATTTTATTTTATCATTTTTGAGTCTGCTTAGACCTAGGTTTAAACCTTCCTACATGTTTTGGCATTGGTTGTGAGTTTATTCTTTGTCTGCCTTGTTTCCTCCGATTTCATCTATAAAAGGAAGAATGTCTTTGCTTAATCATGAGGTGCAAGTTTTGGTGATGTGGACTTTTAATATGTGATCTTAGTGCAAATTTCCAATTGTTAATAATTTGTTCTTCTTCATTAATTTTCTCTGCTACAATATAACCCAAAATTATGAATTTTAGATTGATTTTCTATTGAATGGATTGCATTTATTTTGTTGTGTTTGACTTGGTGGATCCATGGTGTATTTTAGAGAGATAGATTACCTACTTGGATACTACGATCTTCTCTACATTCTTTTGTGATGTCCATTAGGGTTTGATTAATTTATCTACTGTATTTTTTCTTCTACATCCGCTTCTTATTTTTCTTTAGTCTGCAATGATATCACACCTGGAACTAGCGAGGTGCAACATCACTTACTCTAATTAGGGTAAATTAATTTGGAGAAGCAAAATCGTACCCCATCTAGGTAGGGCACGAATTTGCTACTACGTTATCATGCTTGCTCTAGGTGAGGCATGATTTTACCCTAGGACACATCGAGGGCAATTCCTAGATTATTCTTACAATATTGCATTCCATTCTATTTTTAGATCATACTGCTACACTTTTATTTCTGTTCTCTGCTACTATATTTTTTATTTATGATTAATTTTTAAGAGGTCAATTTCTACTTTTGTATTAAAATATCATCTAAAATGACCTAGGGGGCTTGACTACTGCAAGATCTATTACACAATGACCTAAGTAGGCCATCTAACAATAATTTTGTTTTTTAGTGTTTTATGAGTGATCTTGCAGAAAATAGATATTCTTGATATCATTGGATAAGAGGCAGAAAAATCTAAAGTCAACCACTAGTCTAGATGAGTGTTGTACTCATTCTATTGGTTGAAAATCTAATTTAATTATTGATTCTTAGGCTTCTAAAAGTGAAAGGTATTTATTTTGCATCTAGGGATAATTTTTGTGCATTTACTTTCAGTATATCTTTTCTTTAAAGGTTTTCTAAAATAAAACCTAGGTTAGTGCACATTCAAATAAAGAATCATTCTAGGATAGCTCTTGTATGCATGCATTCTATTTTTAGTTGTATTATTTTGTTTTTGCATTGTCCTTTATATTTTCTAGCTTAGATCTAAAAAAACCAAACTTAGGTGCATGTCTTGAAATTGAATACATCAAACTAGCCCTGAATATCTTGAGGACTTGGAGCAAGTCCTAAAACCATTCTTGGTGAATCCTTTCTCATAGCACCAAATGTAGAGTACAATATATCCCCGTGGTTCACCCCATAAAAGGTCCCTCCTTGCAGACCTGACATTTTGTTTGGGAATTGTACACGGTGGGCAGTTTTCCCCCACTACATCTTTGATGAACCCAATTTGAACACCTCTTTTTATTTTAAATACTAAGCAATATCCTTAATTTAGTTTGAATAATATTTAAGTAATTAAGAATTTATTTGTTAGTGTTTTCCCGTATTTGTTTTTCACTACTTCTAATGGCTCCTTTCCTTAGAATTCAGAGGAAATAATTAGAATATGATTATGTTCCTTTGGAAGATGAACATATTGATAGGGAAAACCCTAATGTATATCTATAAGAGCAAGAAGAGGTAGAAATGGAAAATAAAACTAATAATAATCCTTTTACTAGACCTAATGGGAGTTATATCTTTTCATCATTTGATCATATTTGAGAATTCATGAAGGCTCATAAGGAAAAACTATTAGAGTATGTAGAACGAGAATATCGTATTGAAAAAGAGGATGATACTCCTTCCCATATAAAAAGGTCTTCTTTGATTCATCATAATATTCCTATATATCAATCCTTGCATAAAAACTATGTTAAAAACCAAATGACTTGTGCCAATACTAATACCACCAATGTTGGATGAAATCTGCAAGTCCCTATAACTAGTAGTGGTCCAAAATTTTATTATCAATTTCCTCTTGTATCCTCTAACATAAACACTATTTCTTCTGTCCCACCAAATGTTAGTTATCCTCAAAATACCACATAAAACCAAGGTATCCTAATTTTGAATCCAACATCAAGGTTTCAAAATGCATACATTCCTCCTTTAGAAAGTTTGGGAAACACACACGATAATCCAAAAATGCAGAATTTGATAAGTGTTGTGAATCAATTGGTTTTAAGAATCGATATGATTCAACCATCAAGGTTTACATACAACTATAATAAAATGTGTAGTCATCCATTGGATCCTATTGTTATTGCTAGATGTTATCCTAAGCATTTTCTCGTGCCAATATTGCTAATATATAAAGGGAATGAATATCCAATAAAGCATTTGAGAGGATTGATGTGTGTCTTTAAATTCATAATTTAATATTATGATTTATCAATCTAGGGTGGTTTCCAATGCTTTCTACGATAGAATGTTAGGGCAGAGTAAAATTCAGGCATTCAAATTTCAAGTATTTATTGGGCGAAACAAATTTTGGTTTAGCCTTTTGGTGTCACACTAAACCTAGTCTATAGAATGAAAACTGAATTAGATTGCAGGAATTGAAAACTAAATCTAAGTTGCAAAAATTTATAATTAACTACAATTGCAATAATTGGAAATTATTGAATTGAAATCTAATTTACTTTTGCAAAATTGAAATAATAGAATTAAAATGCTGCTAAATTGAAATCCTAAATTACAATTGCAGAATTAAAACCTAGTATACTCTTGCAGAATTGAAATGATACTTAGAAAAAATAATTATACTAAAAAAACCTATCAATATCCTTCCACAAAAGGTCATCAAGCTTATGCTATAGGAATTGACAGCAAAATAAAATCTGCTAAAAATTGAAAGTTGTTGAAACATAAAAAAAATAGGAGAATATGGAAAGTGGAGGAAACAAGGGAAACAAATGTCTAATCTATTTTTCTAGCTAACACACACACAAATTTTGCATATAAACATAATGAAAAATATAAATAACATAACAAAAACTTAAAACAATAAAATGAAATCTAATAAGCAATCTGTTAATTCTATTGCAGCAAAATTATAGAAAAACCTGTCATGAAAATCCTCCTTCTAGTCCTGAAAGTGGGCCCATGCTTCCTGATATAGAATAAGGTGGGAAAAACACTCCTTAAATAATTAATAATCACATTTTCTTATGAATAGAAATTAACAAAAGAACTACACTTTTATTGTTGTCAAAACATGCTAAAACTATTACAGAGAATTGTTGTACTATCATATTTACTGCTACTAACTAATATCCTCTATTATAATTTCTAATTAGCTTAACCAATAAGGGATTTGTGTTATTTATAATAAAATATTACAATATATCTCGTGCTCAAATCAGCCTATTTGTTATTTTACAGTGATTTGCCAATAATTCTAGATCTGAAATAAGTGTAATATTGGATAGTTTATGCTGCAATAGTAGTCATTTATCTTTAGAAGACATATTCAGTGGTGGGAGTACATTGGAGGAGTCTTATAAATATCTTTCACACCTGTATCCAATTTAAAATATCGTTTCCTAATATTCTGCAACTAATTTGGGTCTATTTTAGGACATGATCAATTGCATCAATTGATATTTCCTCATGATTTGTGTCTTTTGGTCAGTAAGGAATGGTGGGGACAACTGTAGAAATATTTTCCTATATTACCTCAACCTTATTTTACATTTTAAACCGCTTATAAATCATAGATATTCAAAAAGAAGTGGGTTCCCTTGTTATTCCAAATATCTTCAGAATAATTGGTTGTAGGTGCACTTGATGCTCAAAAATACATTCAAAATATATATTTTGGCTATTTATTTTAGGTAGGTCATTTAATATAGCTTCCAAGAGGTGATCCCAACCATTTTTATCTTCTTCTATTGGTAAATTCCAGGCCTTGCCATTCATTGGCAATTGGCTGGAATTTACATGGTAAATTACTACATTTTCCAGATCTGCTACATAGTTGCAAATTATTGGCATTTATTGCAAATTCAAAAAAATTATAACATGGTAAAATCATTCAAATATCAACATGAAGGAGTACATCAAGTTGCTACTAAATTTATACACTTTATTCACCAAGTAACCATGCTAAAATAGTGCAACAATGTTGCACACTTGTCCCTGCTTTGTTATACCCTGTTGTTGTCTATTTAGACCATGTGGTAATTCTTATAAATAGGTCATATGTCTTATTTAGTCCTTATGAACTTATTCCATCCATTTCCTCATGATTTTCTTGACAACTTCAAGGTGTTCCTATAAAGTGACGGCTTGTTAATTTTTATATGGTTGTTTTCTACAGATTGTCAGATTTATGACAGTCCTAAAAATTTGGCTCCAATGTGGATTTCAAACAATTTGAAGGGCAAGAAAACATGTGAAAACCATTATGAAGTTAATGAACATCAGCATACCACATTTGGCTAATTGAAATGCATGTTTTAATTGCTACTTAATCAAGCAAAATCAGTCATAAAATGCTGAAAATTGTCAAAACAGGGGTATAATATTTCTAACATTGCAAATAATTAACAAAAAATATATCTTAATCAACTATTTGGAAATTAAATTTTTCATGTTTGATAATATGGCCATTTTTTATATGTCAAACATAGTGCAATAATGAGGCATTTTTAGGCCACATCAAGGATTCTGAATAACTTTTTATGATCTTGTTTATGATGACATGATTTTATTGAAAACATTTCCAAAGAGTCTTGTTGGAGTGTCATTAGAATGGTAGTATCGATTTCCCAACTATTCTTAGAAAAGTTTTGAAAAGACTACAAAAATGTTTGTGCATCATTTTAGTGCTTATATTGAAAAAGAAGTAACAATAAGAGATATATATGATTTAATGCAAAAGTAAAATTTTTTTTTTTTCAAAATTCTTAGATCGTTGGAGAAGTTTAGTTGGTCGATTAAGACAACATGTATCCCATAAAGTCATTTTTGATATATTCATTTGAAATTTACAAGAAAAATTATCTTATGCTTTAGAAACTACTACTGTCACATATTTGGATCAAGAAATTGAGTTAGCAAGTAAAGTGGAAAAAGCTCTCATTAGGAGAGGTCAACTCAAGGTTAAAGAATATAAGCCAACTAAGCCTTAGCCTAAGAATAGGCATATAGGAGGTAATAGTGATAGTAGGCTTGTTAAAAATATCTACAACAACCTACAAAATATTGTACTTGAAAAACCTCCTCAAAGGAAATTTATAAGAGTTAATATCCCTATGGAAGCAGTTTTAAAGCAACTATTGGATACTAAAGCGATAGAATTACCTCCAGTAAGAAATCCAGATACTACAACTCATTGGTATAAGACAATCAATATTGTACTTATCATAAATTTGAAGGACATTGGATGAATACTTGTAAGAAATTGAATCATGTGGTTCAATATTTAATTAATGCATGATGCATTGATTTATAAAATCTCCAATAAACAAGTAGTCAATAAGTCCCAACAACAAATAAAAATATGGAAATATATAAGAATCTTTTACCAAAGCATGATAAACAAACACCCAATCAAGTGGCTCATCAAGATGATTCCCTACGCCATAACAATATGGTTGGTATGGTTGGGGTAACCACAAGGAAACAAGCTTAGAATTAGTAGCATCAGTAAGGATAGAGTTTGGTATCTCAACCTAGTATAGTTTCTAAGAAAAGTCAGATAAAAGATTCAGCTACACGAATTCCACCTATAGTATTGAGACCACAATCATAGGTTTCATTTTATTTTTAGAAGCACTTAGCTAGTACTCCAGTAAATATATCAATGTTAGAGCTTTTAAATACTTCTTATGATCATAAAAATGCTTTAATGAGATTTTTATATCAATAATTTATTTCCCTGAATATCCCTCCTAATGCTATAGTTGACACTGTAGTTTTTTTTGTGATACATCATGTCTCATTCTTAGATGGGCATAAACCTTCCTCAAACTTACCTGGAGATTCATCACTTTACATCACCACACTTATTTGGGATACCATCATCAAGCGAGTTTTGATTGATAATGGTTCATCCCACAATTTGTGTACATATAAATTCTTTCAAAAATTTGTATTAAAAGAGGAAGATTTAATAAAAACTGATATCATCATTAAAACTTTCAACAACAAGTCCCAAGAGACCTCCGATGTCATATTGTCCAACATATTTCAATTTTCTTCTTGGGAGACCTTGGGTCCATGCTATGAAGGTCGTCCCTTCTACTTTTCATCAATGTATCAAGTTTGAGTTCAAGAATCAAGATATCACCATTCTGGATGACCCTCGACCATTTGAATTCTATTCAAATATAGAGTTAGCTCAAATAGATTCTTATTTGTGTCCTTATATTTCTTCAATGACTTTCCCATGTTCCTCATCTCAAATATCTGAGTATTTTCAAAGTTTAAAAGTGAGTGAGGAACATAGGACCCATTATTTCTCTTTGGATCATGATAATCAGTTTCTTCAAGATCCTCTTTTGGATCTATCCAGGCTACCACCTTCACCTCAAACTATGGGCTTGCCTCATAATAAGGGTGATGTTGTACACTTTGGCATGTGTGCTTTTATCTTTGAGGATATGGCTTCAAAATAAAAGCTTCATGGTAGAAATCCATCTCTTAACGAGTACTATTTTGCTCAATGCTATCTCACTAATGACTATCCCCTTCCTAAGCAAACCCTATCTGGTATGGGATATGAAGGTAAAGGATTGAGACCACAACAAAATGGTATTAAATAACCTTTGGATGTTGATAATTGGTCTGAGAGATATGTTATAGGTTTTATAATTAACAAAAATGAACCTTTAACTTTTGAGGATGATGACCATCTTATAACTTATGCAGAATATATGAAATATTACAAGTTATCAATAGATGATAATAAAAGTGTCAAATTTTCTTCAAATATAATATCTTGTAATATGATTGGTTCTGTCTATTATAAAGATAACTTTACTTACATGTTAAAGAATGGTGAATCTTTATATAATGTCTTTTATGTTAAGAGGAATGGTTCTGTTAGAAAATATAATGATTATTGTGCCATGGATGTTAAAAGAAAGGCACTAGAAAAACTTTTCCATGATTTTAATCATCAAGAAAATACACTCCTTGGGGATATTTTCGATCCAACACCTCATGGCAAGTTAATACATTTTAATAAGATGAATGGTGCATTTATATTTTGCATTTATTTTGATCCTTAACAAAATTAGAAAAAAAAACCTTTTTCATATAGTTGCATTTTATTTTCCATTGCATCCTCTTTCTTGATCATATCGCATTTATTGCTTGTCATTCTTGCATGACTTATTGACATTTGATTTAACACCTTGCATGTTTGTCTATGATAAATGCATGATTGATTGTTCATGTCTACTTGATCGTATAGATTTTTGGGGATCTTGCGACAATGACATGTGATGACACCTAGTTAGGTCATAGCTCATATGCATTACACTTTTTACTAGGATTCTGATGCCTAGTAATATCCCCCTAGGGATTATTTACCTCCTTTTATTATTCTAATTTCTTATCCTCGTTTTCTCGATTTCTTCTAAATAAGGCACACAATATTCCTCATAGTCCTACTATGGGATAGTACTTGCATAATATTTTTACATATATTACACCCTATATGGGACATTTATACATCCTAGCAATTATTGCACTATTTGTAATATTATATAGGCTCATAGTCTCTTTTGACTCACTAGGCTCAACACCCCATTACAGGATAAGCTCCTTGGTCATTTTTAGTAGACCTTGGCATACATCCTAACAGGTAATTGACTCACAACAGTCAATAAGGGAGCAGCCACCCATAGTGGATCAAATATTAACACATTTTTTCACAATAATTTGAGTGTTATACCCATAGCGGGTCTAGCTACCTCAGTCATGCGATCCATAGTATCTGGATACACTGGTTCACAACAACCTATGCTAGTCTTATATTTTGGATTTTTCATTCTTCTCCTTTTCTGATGGTTGAACTTTGGACCTCCCTACTTCCTCTTCTTCTTCTCTTCATTTTCTTTTTCTTCTTCATCTATTTCTTCTTCTTCTCTTCTCTTCCCTTTCTTCTTATTTCCTTCCTCATCTTATTCTTTTACTTTCTTCTCTTTCTTCTTCCTTCCCTCCTATGCTCGTTTATTCTTCTTTTTTATTATTCTTCTCATTGTTCTTATTCTATTTTTGCATCAATTTCATCCTTCATATAGTGTGCATTAGGATAGTTTGCATGCATAAAAATGCATAAAATAAAAGAAAATAAATATATAAGAACATGCATTCAATAATTACACATAAACACATAAAAATATAAAATTTGTAGCTATGTAGTACTCGTAGGAAAAAGAGTACATTGTGTGAGGTTGGTGTATCATAATATAGACTCGGTACACTCAACCTAAGGATACACACCACAATTAAAAAAATGGGTGCATCGTCCTGATCCCTAGCCTAGACTATCCTAGCTTTGAGATTCAGCTCCCTCTAGCCCTCCCTAGGGTGGAGGTAGTCTTAGTTGTGCCATTGATTTCTAAGATATCAAAGGCACCCATGATCAGGATTGTGACCTGCTCACTGATTGAAGTGACGAAGGAAGATCTATCCTTCGCTCTGGATATATAGTTGCATAGTAAGCCACCTCAAATAACATGGCCCTCTATATGGCTATGTCCAACCTATCATCGGTACATTACAACTTCACTTGAAGGAGATGTACCACATCCCTTGCCCAGCTACTCCCAACAATAGCCATCCCCTTAGCCTAAGCCTGCTAGTGCTCTTCACCCAATTGGACAGCCTCTCCCTACAACCAGATAACCTTTTCTTGTGTAGTGTCCCTCTCAATTTGTATCTGGACCACTTGCATCTATACAAAATCTAGTTGTACCCATAGATCCTCTATCTATTGGCTTTGGATTCCTCACCAGGATCCCTAACTTGTGGTCCCTCTGCCTGTGTGGATGGGGGTAGTTAAGTCAATGGAGATCATGTTTATGAAATTAATTTGATCTCCATTACCATGGGTGTGTTTTCTCTGACATCCTTTATGATATCTATATGCCGGATCTGGCTCTGGAGGTATGGGTACAAATGGATCAGCCCTATGTGCAGATAAAAGGACAGGGTCTACCCTTGGCACTGGTAACTCGATATGGTCCCTAGGGGGAAATGGCTCTTTGTATGTTCGATGTGGCGGATTCAACACTTGGTCCCACGGTGTTGGATCTAAGTGCCACTCATGTCCTAGCACTATGTTCATTTGTTCAAATATGTCATTAATGTCCAAAGGATACTATTGTGGTCATAGGCTATTTAGATAGGCCATATCAATCTCGTCGTCATAATCACTCTCGAAGATCGACAGATCGTCATTGGTTTTGATAGCGGCCTACAACATGTTGGGTTCTTCTTGCTCAATCAAATTAATGTGATCCCATCGAGGTTTTTCCACTCTCTGCAGGGGGATTTTATTTCTGTGGAGTGGCACCTGCTCGATCAGAGCACCCGAGGGGAAAATTATTAAGAGGCTCTCTTGATAATCATCCATGGGAGTCACTTGTGAGTGATTGCTATCCAATTCAAATGGATCCCATGGTGCTACTTCATATTCTGATTCATCCTCTGAGGATCTTTCCTGATTGTGTCTGTACCCCTCTTGTAGGGGAGCCCTTAAATTTTCTCTTTTTTCATGTGAAGGGAAAGGGTTGTTGAGGTCAACAAGGTTATTTGGCAACAATGGAAGATAATCCCCCAATGTGTATGTCATGTTAGGATTGGCATAGGTATCCAATGACAACCCATCCTTGTTGCCTATCCCTAGGCCTTGCATGTTCTCTACCAAGATTTCCAAGGGTAGGGGCTGGTTGAACCCTACTCCCGACTTGTCATAAGGCATCTGGTATCTCGGTTAGCAAAGAACACGCACTCCTTGCTCATACCTACCTAATCCATATCCATGCCAATTGTATTGGCCAAGATATTTTAAAGTGAATCTTTGATTAAACAAATAGTTGACATCTTCTGTGAAGGGCTCTTCATCTTCTTCTTCTTCTTTCATGGAAGGTTCAATGCCATAATCAAGGCCCCCGTACACAAAGTTTGTCTGGTTTGGCGGGTAGCCTAGAGGAACGACACTACCAATGGGCAGGTGAGGTCTCCCCATGTCTTGCACAGACTCAACTATGGGCATTGCAACAATGTTCCTTACCAAATACTCCCCCAAGCCCATATTAGCCATTTCAATAGTGATTGTTGGCGATTGAGGGGGAGAGAATGGAAGTCCTTCTGAATTCCACTCCATGTCGGGTGTGCTAGGAATTTTAACTTCCATTCTAGTAGGTATCTCTTCAGTAGAGATGTTTGAGACTGAAGGTGGTACTTCTTCCATAGGTTTCTTGCCCTTATCCTTCATTGTGGCCACCATAGGTGGCACTTTTGAGGAAGGACCAGTCGATGAAGATGAACTTGGCTGAGGATCCAAGGGCTATGACAGTGGAGATGCCTACAAAATCAGACCCTATTTGGATGGATTTAACTAAAAATCCACATGCATTGATGGAAGGGTTAATTGCGGAATTAATTACATCGAATTGCAATATTTGAAAGGTTCCAGGTCTGCTAGAACTACATGCACTTCCCCTTCAAAGGTGTATTTGAGGCACTAGTGAGCTATCAAAGGGACACACTTCATGTCCTTGATCCATGGGTGGTCCAACAAGATGTTGTAAGCCATATCACCCTCCAAGATATGGCACAATGTAGGAATTGTCTTTTGTCCCACTTGAATGGGTAGGACAATTGTGCCAACTGTTGAGCATATGGCATCATTAAATGCTTGCAATGTATATGTGGAGGCTACTATGTGAGATGTAGGCAACTTCAAGTGTTTTAATGCCACTGTTGTGATGATTTTACTGGACGATCCAGTGTCTATCAACACTCTTTTGTATAGAATCCCATTGACTCGTGCGATGACGTGCAGGGGTGGATCTGCCATGTCACCAGTTACTGATTTGATTTCATCATCTTTGAAGGTGATAACTAGCTCCGTGCACCTTTGAACATGTCCCACAAAATTATTGAAGGCATTTGCCTCATGGGGTTGCAACTCAATGGCCTTTAATATATCCATTAGAGCTTCTCGATGAGGTGGCGATTGTTGTATAAGCTCATAGATGGAAAGCCTACCCGACGTGGTCCATAAGCTTTAGTTAAGCTTGCTCTGAATCGTGACCACTGGTCTTGGCAGAGGAGAGGGCGGTTGGGGTTGTGATATTGTTGGTGCCTCTCCTATAGCTGCCATGGGAGAAACTATGCTCAGATGCCTCTTATTTTGAGTCACGATACTAATCATTCCAACATACCCTTGCATAGGGCAGTCCTATGTGACTTCGTTAACTTGCACATTCTTTGTCTATGTATCATGGGATTGTAAGGGATCCTTGAAGACTCCCATCTGTTGGTTGCTCGGTGCTATGGTATTGTCCACCGCTAATGTTTTGTTATCAATTAAATCTTGCACCAAGCCTTTGAATTTGCAACAGCCATTAAGATCGTGCCCTCTCCGTTTGTGAAACCTACAATATAATTCCCCCCTATAGCCTTTAGGTTTTGGCGCATTGGGATCTATGTGTTGAATCTAAGGTAGGTTGATCAAATTTGTCGTTGACAAGCGGTCAAACAGGGAATATTTGGATTTTGTGTAGGGTTTTAATTGTCGCTGAGGGTGATGTTGTTGATTCTGCTTTTGCCGATTATTCTCTTGGTCATAATTATTTGGAGGGACCACCTGATAGTTAGCCTTTTGAGGTTGTGTTGCTTGCACAGGCATAGGTATGTTAATAGAAACTTGATTGACCGTGGTGGGTTTCTGTTGCGTTGTCCCTATCTTACCATTATTCTTAGTCCATTATTTCTTTTTTGGCTTAGCAATTTCACCATCTTGAATTTTGATCTCTTCGATAATTCTGGCGTGCACCAGGGCTTCTTCTAGAGTGGCATATTGTTGCAACTACAATAGCACAAAGATCAATCTCAAACAAATTTTGGAGAACATTTGTGTGAGGTCGAACATAGGAGGGAGGTAAGGTAGCTTTGAAAGCAAATCCCTCCATCGGTTCCCATAGGCAACTATAGTTTCTTCCTCATACTGCTTGAGGCTGGCTAGCTCACTAAGTGATGCCTCCTTCTTGGTGTTGAATGCAAAGCATTCGAGGAACGCATCCACTAACTGATCTAAATTACAAATTCTATGTTTTAGCAGGTGGGTGAACCAATCTGAGGCAGGGCCTACGAACATGGTTATAAATGTTCTTAATAACAAAGCATCATTATCCTGAATGCCGAAGCATTGGCTCAGGAATCTGGTTACATGTTCTTGGGCATCCTCCTCCCCTTTAAAGAGTGCCAACTAAGGTAGCATAAAGTGCTCAGTGTAAGGAGGTGTTGGTACTGATGGATGCACTGGGTGGCTACAGAGTTGGCGTAAGGTGGGATTTTGGGGCCCAAAAGTTTTGATCTCCATAGACTCTAAGTGCTCTAAGAGTGCTTTATAGGCATCAGAAGACTTGATTTCTTCTTCTTGAATTGGTCTCCTCTGAGGGTTGTAGGGAGCTTGAGGCCTATAGGGAGGTGGCTGAATAGCAGCCCCCTATCTTGATAAGGTGTTTCAACCCGCTCTTCTTCCTGTTCATATTCCTCATAATCTTCTTGAGGAGTTTCTGGTCAAGGTCTATGAGCATAGATGGGTGCCCACGGAGGGTGCCCATAATGGTTTCTAGGGGTGGCCTCCCATTCAACTCTAGGAGGTCTCGGGGGCCACACTTGGTATGTTCTATTTTGTGCCAAAGGATCATGCCTCTCAGGCCTCTCATGTCTCTCTATCCTTTGTATTTGAGGAATTGGGACCATTTCAAGAACATTTTTGTTGAGCAGCTCATCTGCTTGGCGCTGAATGCACTCTTTATTAAGGTTATATAAGTTTTCTAGCTGTTGTTGATCTTTCTTAAGCTTCGCGAGCTGCTCTTGATGAGTGACATATCTGGCATAGGCCAGGTCATTTTGCTCTACTGTATTAGGTCTAGGAGGCCTAGATGCCTCACTTACTTATTTATATTGATCATGATGATCCAAGATATCTATATGTCGCTTCCCTTTGTCTAGGTAGGCAGCATTCACTCGGGGCTCCTACCTCAATGGGGAATCTTGATGAAAAGTAGGTGCGGAAGCACATCGCTCCCACGTTGTGTATTTCTCTTGAGGGACGTAATGATCATCCTCATATCCTTCTTCATAGATGTGAAAAGGGAGGGCTGAATTGATTCACCCAATTCTAAGAGCCTTGTGCTCTAGATGTTGCTTGTTGTTTCTAACATTGATGCGTGCTAAAGGAGGGATGACGAAATCATACGGTTCCTCCTTAGGGACCCTAGGCTATTTTGGTGCTTCAGTGCATTATGGGTACTCATATCTAGCCTCTAGGGGTTTTTTTTTTTTAATGTACTCTCCTTGGAAGAGTGTGTGCTCTATGAGGTTTTCCCTTGAAGGGGTGCCTCTATGGTCTCTTTCCGTCGTAGCATGAACGGGACTGTTTAATTGAGTTTGCCTAAAATGCGGTATGACCAAATATTTGGAGCTGTATCGGAGGTGACTTGTGCCCCCTTGTACCCCCTCTATAGCTTCTTCCCATGCTTGGGCTTGGCTATGAGTGAATACCATGGTGATGACTCTCTACGAGCTATGTAAATTTTTATCTTTTATGATTTTTTGATTTTTATGCTACACAAAACAAAAAATATCACACACATGCAAGCAATGATTATCTCTTTTAAATATTAAAAGTGTGCCCTAAATATGATTTAGTGTGTTTCGATGTTGTTTTTGAAAGATTTTTTGAAGAACATTTAAATGTAGTATAAAGGCTCTTATGACTCCCATAAATGGTCGCCCCTTCAATATACCATTGCCAGGCCGATATACCAACCTCTCTATATACCCGCCCTTACGTGAGGGAAACTATTGGTACGTGAGTCAGATGGTATGTGGTACATAGGCTGTACGAAAGGTTAATCACCCTGTTTATGACACTTACCATAGAAGACTTATCCTCATGCACTAGGAATCACCCTAGCTACACTTGGTCAGCTTTTGTCAGGATTTACGTCTAGCAACAGTCACGATCGGGGTATTGTATGCAAATATTCAAGCCAACATGGTGATGAAATCCACTGTTGGTCTTGCTCAAGGCTGGGGTTTTATGACCAACTCCTTGGTTTAAGTCACCACGTGATGTGTGGGGTTCTTTTTATTTTACAAAAATGAAACAGGAAGCCAAAAGAAAACTTTCCCTAAGCAATACAAAAACTGCAAATCAGAAAATAGAAAACAGAAATTTGACAGAGGCTTGTTAAAAACCCCTACCTCTTCTCTGCCCAAAAGGATGTCTCTGATTTGCTATTCTAAAAATTGCACATAGTGCTATTTGTCTCTGGGTGAGACGAATAACATAACAGTATTCATTCCAGGGTAGGATGAATTCCTATTCGCCCTTGGGTGAGATGAATCCCAATTTTGTAATCGTCGCAGACCAAAACGAATAACAGTCTAATGTTTGAAAAATACGTACCTGTAATCAAAAAAGCAATTCAGATCAGAAATCTAACCTAAAATAAAATAGAGGACAGAGGTCCCACCGTGATCGCCATTGAAAGCACGATATTTCGGAAACAAAAAGTTTAAACTAAAATGCGATGTAAACAAAACTAAAGATAATGCTTAAAGCCTATGTATTGAAAAATGCATGAAAAGGAAAGAACAATGAACGAATGAACACAAGATATAAAAGCAATATAAAATACGACCCTTTTTATTGATATGCTTTCAAATTTGTGTTACGATGCGTCTCCTTCCTTTTTAGGGGATAGGAGCGTTAAATATTTTTTCTTTACAACTTGTTTCAGAATTCCTTCGTTCGTGTGCCCACATATAAGATGGGCGAACCAAAACGTTGCCGCCGCTTGTGTTGATAAAACTTGACTCTTCGCTGCTCCTCTGATGTTGAAAACCTGCGTTCAAAGAAATAGGAAAAGAGTCAATAGCACCTGTATATGAAAATGAAAACTCATGATTCTGAAAGCTTACTTGCTAATGAATGCAAAAGATAAATATAACGATGATTAAAATGAATCTAAATGAACTGAAAATTTGATGAAAGCATAAACTGATCACTAGAAAACCACTGCAAAAGAAACAGTAACCAAATTTGATACAGATCCGTATTCGTTATGGGGCGGGATGAATAAACCTTCAACAGACTGGTATTCATTCTGGGGTGAAACGAGTAAACCTTCAATAATGTAGGGGGTGCCCGAAGGCAAACAACCCGGCGGTTGAGACCTTGTTTCGACACCAATCCACTTGGGATGAGTTTGAAACCTGTTGTGATGTATTTTCGGAAAATTGGTAGTATTTTGTGGCCAAAATTTGGGTTTTCGATCTTGATTCATACTTTCGATAGTCACCCAATAACCTCTCTTTCAAATGAGAGATTATGGATGTAAAAGCACAAATCGTAAGTAAAATGGCAGCACTTCATTGCTCAAATGCTCCTTCTCTATATATATTTTGGGTGAGGAAACTCACCATTTTATAGATCCAAGGGGTCTCTTGAATTAACATGCAGAAGTGTTACTTAGCATGAATGCTTTTTATGAAGAGAAGACTTCTTCTTGATCAAGGGCCTCTTAACTGCCTCTATGCATGTCTTTGTAACCGGCACTGTAACTGCCTCTGCATGTCTCTACATGATCAGAAAAACTCACTCGAACTCCCATGCACTGAAGGGATAGTTAAGTGGTAGATCTGAGTTATCATGTGCCGAGGTTTGACTTTTTGCTGGTCAAACCTGGTATTCGTCCCACCCAGGAGCGAGCACGAACTACAAGTCCATATTCGTCCCTGGGTGAGACGAATAAGGAGCATAGTGCCTGAAAGGTGACAAAATGGTGTCTGAACTTCCAAAACTACTGTGATAGTGGTTAGGACCACTTTTTAACCTCTATGGGCTGCCCTAGGGGCTTGTGTGTGTCAAAGCGATCAGTGTTTTCGGCCACTTAATCAAATTGGTGTTGTTTTGGTGTCTACAGGGTAAAGCACATAATTATACTTTAGTTCACTCTTAAATTATTGGTAGCCCTCTCAATCTAGTTATATTATAAGTATATTGACTATCTCTTCAAATATTGTTAAAATATTTTCTTCTCACAAGTATAAAAGAATCCACAATATGCTAAATAATAAAAAAGTAATTCGCACAAAAATCCATATAGTATAAATTATATGAAAGATAGATACTCTTATGGTAAGGAAACAAAAATAGTATTCCTTATGGAAGGAACCACTCCACAATATCTACCAGGTTGAGAGCTACTCCATGAGAAAAGATAATCACAATAATGGATATTTGGATTGGATGATTTATAATTAAGTATTGGATTTTTGATCAAATTATTATAGGTCCTAAATAATTAGGATCTTAAGTAGATTCAATTATTAGAGAAAGAAAATATAAATGGCCAATATCATTCATGAAATAACATGAAGAAAACTTCTAATAATATTGCTTAAGACTCCCTCCTTGCCTCGATCCCCAACCTAGTTTCTTGTGAAATGAATACTAATATGAATACTATTCTTTTAATGATGAAATTAGACGGGTAGTGGATGCTATGGGGGCACTAAAAGTGTTAGGACCATATGGATTTATTTCCCTCTTATTCTAAAAATATTTTCATATTTATGCTAAGGATGTGTGTGAGGCTTTGAGGGTAGTTCAATCCTCCAAAGTCATTTCGAAATAGGTTAACTCTACTTTTTTGGTGTTGATTCCCAAATCCACCAATGCTTCTAATTTTAATGAATTTATGCCAATAAATATCTATAACATAGTGTATAATATTTCAACTAAGGACTTCACTAATAGACTAAAATTACTCCTTTCAACTCTCATCGACAAGGCTTAGAGTGGATTCATGGTAGGGGGGTAGATTCTCAATGGTGACATCAGTATTCATGAATTAATCCACTCAATGCATAAGAGTGGAAGGCCTAGTTTTTTCCTTAAACTTGATATGAATAAGGACTATGATCAGGTGGCATGGCATTTTTTTTTTAGGTTCATAGGAAATTTGGTTTTGAATCCAATTGGATTAACTTAATTCATGCATGTGTTTCTACTGCTAGGTTTTTGGTGCTAGTTAACAGGTTTGCTACGGGTTTCTTACAATCTTATTGTGGCATTCTCCAAGGAGACCCAATATCTCCTTTTCTCTTTATACTTATAGCTAAGGCACTAGGGAGATCTTTGGCTTTTAACCCTAGTATCACTAGCCTTTCTGTTGCTCTTTCTAGAAGACAAATCTCTCACTAGCAGTTCATGGAAGACACACTTCTTTCTTGCTCAGTGTTAGTGACTCAAGAAAAGAATATTAAGAAATAATTTGTGTGCTTTGAGAAATCTATAGGATCCACCTGTATTTCCAAAACACTCTTGTAGAACATTAAATAAAAATTGCTAAAACTTTGGGCTACAATATCATCAATTTTTTTACGGTCTATCTTGGCCTCCCGATATTCCATGGTATGTTATTGGACTCCCTCTAGTCTCTAGTTATTGAAATATTACAAAGGAAATTGGTAACCTGGAAAGGTGCCCTCCTAAGCCATGCGGGAAAGGCAGTTCTTCTCCAAAGCATGCTACAAAGCATCCTAGTTTATTTTATATCATTGTTCAATCTCCCTAGAAATGTGGTTTTGAAATTTTAAAGAATATTTAAAGCATTCATTTTGGTAGCTCCAAAGTTGAAAGGAAATTTTCATTTAGCCTCCTAGGAGTAGGTTTCCTATCAGAGAAAAATATGGGATTTGAACCTTAAATATGTGAAATGGATGAACCAGGCGCTTGTATCCAAGTATGGGTGGAAGTTTGTGATAAAAAATTTGACAAATTGGATTAGGATTATAAAAGCTAAATACCAGTTTAATAATTTCCTCTTGGATCCTCTTTCACTTAATGGTTCTCCCTTTTGGTAGAGCCTTCTCAATATTAGATCCTTTCATCATAGGGATTTTATATGGTTGATTGACAATGGTAGAAATATGGATTTTTGGAATGATACCTGGCTAGTGGATAAACCCCTCATTACAGACTAGAGGTTGCAATTTATTGAGCCCTTAGCTTCCTCATTAGGCAAAGTTAATGTGGTTGACTTTATTATTTATGTTAATGGATGGAAGTGTTGGTTGAACTTTCCTACTCTCTTTGATGACAAGAATATTCTACAAGAATGGGAAATTATTGATAATAAGCTAAAATTCCAAGCTCTAATTTTTATGAATGTGGAAGATAAAATCATTTGGGTGCATGAGAACGAAGGAATTTTTTTTGTTAAATCAACTTATTGTTTGTAAAAGCCTAACATCCACTACCAACTTTCGAATGCCAGAATATGGATCAAGAATCTCACATCGAAGATTATTTTTATATTTTGGTTGGCCATTTAGAACAAGATCTTGATGATTGAGAATTTGAATAAGAGAGGAATCATTATCACTAATAGATGTTATCTATGTGAAGCAACACTGGATTCAACAACTCATTTGTTTACCAGATGCCCATTCTTCCTTGAAGTCATTAATTTCACTTTGGAAAAGTTGGGGTATGTTGGGTGATCTCGAATTTTATGGAGGATTTATATCATCAATGAGTTTCTCCCTTTGGTTCAAACAGAAAAAGATGTTCATGGAAATTTCTTCTTTTGAACCTCTTCTAGGTATATGGAAAGAAATAAATGCAATATCCTTTAAAGACAATAAAATATTTTTCAAATTTATTAGTTATAGAACTATTTGAAGTATGAATTGAGAATGTTTTCCATTCGTTCCTAGAGATGGGTACGAATAGTCAAGGTAGCTCTCCTTATGAGCTGGATTTGGAAAAAATACCTGGTTTTCCCCATATTTTGCCTAGCCTTCCCACTTTGAACCTGAGAAGCTCAATGTGTTGGTCTCTTCCTCTTGTAGCACAAGTGGAGTGCAGTATTCCTAGAGGGGGGTGTGATGAGATATTTTAATATGAATTCAAACTACTTGCACTTAATTTGATCCAATCCATACAGTTGTATGGTTCACAACTATACAAGTCTTAAAATGTACAACTAGATACTATACAACCCCCAAACATACAATTGTATGGTTACAACTATGCACTTGTACATTTTATCCAAGAATATTGGATTTTTTCAAATCCCAATCACTTTGACAATACTCATTTGGAAATTCATTACCACAAAAATGCTTAAAATGTAATTTTAGACCAAAATTCATCAACTGTATGGACTTACAAACCCCTTGTACGGTTTGGTACTCTGATTGTACGGTTTGGTAAAAACCTTTGTTGTGCCCAATAAATTAATTTTGAAAAATACCCATTTGCATATTAATTACACAAATACCATTTCCAATAATGGGTAACAACCATTAATCTTATTTTCTCTTTATTTATCTATTTCACACAATGGCACATGGATGGTTGTATGTTTCCCATAAATGCACTTTTTCCATAGATCTAAAATCAACAATACCTGCAATATCAATAAAACTCTATACACAATATAATTATTGATATTGCACTTGGATTCCCACACATGCATGCATAGATCTCACTTAAATAAATATTTATATTATTCTGGGTATTGTACATAGGTATTGTATGTTACAATATTGCACACAACATCATAAACTACAACATTAAATTCTACTTCTCGTTCCATGGATAACCCACGAATAACAATGGCAATTATATCCAACAACAACCATAATTACTAAACCATAATCAACAACACAAAAATTTTAATAAGGAGCTTATAATGGTTGTCCAAGCCATTCCAAAGCGATTTCTTGAAACAGTTCATTATTTACAACTTCCCGTAACTCACATTAATAAAAATAATTTATTTACTAAGGTTTAATTTTATTTTTATCAAATCACATTTCATTTGCATGTATTTACATTTCATTTCATTTCATTTAATTTATTTTCTAATTGTACAATTTCACCAAATTGTACATTTTACTTTCCACTTGTACAATTTATACCAAATTGTATGTTTTACTTAAAATTATGCAAATCCAACTTTATTATTGCTTATTCTTCTAGAATATGGATTTTTCTACCTACATCTATTCCATCCTCTAAACTGGTCACCATCCTCTATGACACATGACCTGGACATTGGGGATAAAAGCACTGAATAATGTACTGCTAGCACTTATCATGCTCCTTTTGCTTCCTTCTATTCCAAAGGTGCTCAATAATTGGCATCACTACACTCTACTTCTCATAGTATATTATATTTATTCAGCTCCCTAGAAGTGCTAGAATCAATTGTAGGAATAATTAATTGCAGGAATATCATCAACCTGACCATATTAATAAACATGAAAAATATCACTTTGATGTCGAACATGATCAAGATGAACAACATCATCAATATTATGGGCAATAACCATCCCCACCTATGACGGGGGTCAAGGGTGTGGTATCTCCCTTGCAGGTTCAAGGGACAACATCCCTTACAAGGTCAAGTGATAGCATCCCTCGTGTGCTGCCTCACTATCACTATACAATAGTAAAACAAATACAACCATCACTATCCAAGCCCAAATTTTCTTTCTGTAGGCACTTTAAAATTCTTTGCTCAACCCACTTAAAAAAATCACTATTGACTCCATTGTTTCTCTCTAGCTCTATATGAATTAATATTAGCCTCAAACTACATTGTCTTAAGCATTTCTAGACATTTTTCTCCTTGTATGGTTTTGCTCTATACACTTTCACATGGTACGGTTCCATTTTTGTATGATTTCACCTTGCACAAATTACATTTGTACGATTTCATCTTATATGGATTGTACTTGTATGATTCTACATTTTACAGATTGCACTTGTATGATTTGCAAAACTCACAAAACTGCTTGTACAATTTCAAAATCATACAAGTGTACAATCCAAATTGTACCACTTGCAATTGTGCACTCACTATCAATTGTACGATTTCATTCACTAACTTACGATATCACCCTATACGTGTACGCTTTCAACCAACCTTCGTACAGTTTCTTCTTGCAGAATCATACAATCCCATCCTTCATTGGTTAATTTTGATTGTATAACAAATTGCTCCATTTGAACAACATCTTCCAATTTTATAAGTGATTGTTCCATATGAACAACATCCTCTATGTTTACAATTGATTCTTCCTCTTGAACAACATCCTCCAATTATATAATTGACTGTTCAACTTGAACAACTGCCTCCAACTATACAATTGGTTTTTCCACTTGAACAATATCTTCCAGTTGCACATTGAGTACACTTTCATTACATGCACTTAAATAACAACACTTCTCACTTCCCTCCATTCATACAATAGGATTCTTTATTTGAGTAATAATTCATTGTACACACTCATCTTGGATAATTTTCTTCCCCACTTTGTTCACTTGCATGACAATATGTTGTTCTTCCTTATTAGTAGCAACCACTCCTACAACTTCTACTAGCATAGGCTTGACTCCCTATGATATTTCTACCTCCATTGAAATCAAGTTTACTTCCTCAATTTGAAGCATGCTCATCAAGTTCCCCTCCATATTCCATATTTCTTGGCAAGGTCTAGAACTTGTTTTTGATACTTCAATTTTTGTATGCATCATCGGTTCATCTTGATTTGTAGTACTATCACAGTCACGTGCAAAGTGCCCCTATAAGTGGTATTGCCAACATTGTACAATGGGTCTACCATCATTTTCATACTATATTTTTATTTTTTATCTCTAATATGATTGTCACACCCTGCATCACCACTGACATCCTTTGTACAATATTGTTTTGGGCTACGTATAGTTGTGGTCATGGGTTTATACTTTCTAAGTTACAATCATCATCAAATTCATCACTCCTTTATTTGAAGTCATTTTCTTCCTTGACTTCTTGACTCTAAAAATCTTGTACAAAGTTAGCACTTTCATTGTCTAAATCATATTTAATGTAAGATTCACTTTCATCCTCTGAGTTAATCTCATTATCATTGACATAATGCCACTTCATTGATGTTTCTTTTGCATCATTTTCCCAAATTGAGGTATAAATCCAAAGCCTTTTTGTATGTTCTTGGAGGGAAAATCTTCATCTTTGTTTGATACATAGGGAGAAGTCCATTTATGAACCATATCATCTTTAATGTCTCAAATTGGTCTTGCTTAATATGGTTAATAAAACCATTGAGATTTTTATTATAGGAATAAATAGACTCATGCTCACCCTATTTCATTCTATAAATTTCAATAAGAATCTCATCCTCATTATCATATAACCAAAATTATTTTACAAATGCATCTCGTAATTCTTCACATGTCTGGTACTTGTCCTCTGGTAATTTCATATACCAGTCTATTGCATATCCATGGAATGTTGCAAGAAATAATCACCTCCATTCTATCTCATTGGTCTATCCAATCTCTTTCTACATTAGGTAACAAACTCTCCAATACCAAATTGGATCTTCTGTTGATTCTCCATGAAACAATGGATATTTACATGATATACCCAAATTATTATTTGGTTTGATAGGTTGGCTTTCCATAGTTGTAGGCACAACAACCTATAATTTCTCTTCTACTACACTCTCTTTCTTCTCATTAGATAACATTCTTCCCTGTAGTTTGTTTGATGTTGAACTCCCATCCCGCTCACCATCGATCACACCAATATACAGCTTCCCTAGTGCCAAACTCTTATCTCACACACTATTGAATATAATATCTTCCATTAGCATTGATGCAAAAATCTCGTCCTGCTCACCATCGTGCATCACTACTTGCAATTGTTGTAGTTTCAAACACTATTCCCCAACTTTCAATTGTTTACTAGCATTTCTTATCAACTTTGGTTGAACTTGACTTGTACAATCTATTGGTCCATTTTACAGTTACATGTACTTAAACAATTTGACTGGCAATCATACACTCTACCTTGCAAATATATAATTATATTACTGATTGGACAATTTACCTTACCACTATTCAATTTATCCTGCAATCATACAACTTTTCCTCCTGCTATATGGTTTTCTCTAACAATCGTATACTTCTTCCTTTTACTGTACGGTTTCCTCCAACAATGATATGATTCTTGCCAATAACCATATACTTTTTGCCTTTTTTGTATGTGACTATGCAATTATTTCCTCTATTTGTATGGCTCTCTTTGGATGATGCACAAAAATTGAATAACTTTGCAGTACTTGTAAATTGCAATCATTTGTATGGTTATCAATTGTAAAATTGTACAAGCCATCTACAATCTGACCATCATCTTTGTTTTTAACATCAACCATACATATCTCGTTGTGCAGTTTATCATCAACATCAAAAAATTCATCTTCTATATCTGTGGCTTCAACTGGATGCCATGGTCTTTTTTGTGTGCCTTCCCAAGCAACTTGCATCTCACAACTCCATGTCATCAAGCTTAACCCAAAATCATAGAGACAACATCTCCAAATGTAGAAATGGGATGCAATATGCTTTCCCATATTTTTGATATTTTTACTATCATCTACTTCTCTACGAGCTTTTCTTCCCATATCTTAACTGACTTGTATCTATCATCCACCCCAATTTTCTTCCATTCTATGAACTATTTCTGATCCTTCCTCATTCTCAAAAATGATAAAATTGGTTCATATCCACACGGTAAGTGACACCAAATATATCACAAGTGGAGTGCAATATTCTTAGAGGGGGGTGTGATGAGAGATTTTAAGATGAATTCAATCTACTTGCACTTAATCTGGTCCAATCCATACAATTTTATGGTTCACAATTGTACAAGTCCTAAAACATACAATTGGAGACTGTACAACCCCTAAACGTACAGTTGTATGGTTACAACTACGCACTTGTACATTTTCTCCAAGAATATTGGAATTTCTCAAATCCCAATCACTTTACAATTATTCATTTGTAAACTCATTGATCTACGTCTAGAATGCTTAAAAATGAAATTTCAAACCAAAACTCATCAATTGTATAGACTTAAAAACCCTTTGTATGGTTTGGTACTCTGCTTGTATGGTTTGGTAAAAACCCTTGTTATGCCCAATAACTTAATTCTAAAAAATACCCATTTGCATATTAATTACACAAATATCATTTCCAATAATGGTTAACAACCATTAATCCTATTTTCTTTTATTTATTTGTTTCACACAGAGACACATGGATGGTTGTACATTTTTTGAAAATGTACTTCTACCACAAATCTGGAATCAAAAATACCTACAATATCAATAAAACTCCACACACAATATAATTATTGATATTGCACTTGGATTCCCACACATGCATGCACAAATATGACTTAAATAAATATTTATATTATTCTAGGTATTGTACACAGGTAGTGTACATTACAACATTGCACACAACAACATAAACTACAACATTAAATCCTTCTTCTCATTCCATGGATAACCCATGAATAACAATGACAATTGCATCCAACAACAACCACAATTACTGAACCACAACCAACAACACAAAAATTTGAATGGGGGGCTTATAATGGCTATCCAGGTCGTTCCAAAGTGGTTTCCTAAAATAGTTCATTATTTACAACTGCTTGTAAATCACATTAATAACAATAATTTAATATTTACTATGTTTTAATTTGATTTTCATCAGATTACATTTCATTTGCATGTCTTTATATTTAATTTAATTTCTAATTGTACAATTTCACCAAATTGTACATTTTACTTTCCACTAGTACAATTTATACCAAATTGTACGTTTTACTTAAAATTATGCAAATCTAACTTTAGTATTGCTTCTTCTTCTAGAATATGGATTTGTCTACCTACACCTCCTAGTGGGTGGCTCAAGCTCAACTTTGACGGTACCTTGAAAGATAATCTGACCATAGCTGGTGCATATGGAATTATAATAAATTATAGAGGTTGTATCATTGTGGCCTATGATGAGCATTTTTTACTCCAATCCTCACATTTGTAGAAGCCATAGCTACTTATCAAGGAATCAAACTTTTGGAAGATTTAGAAGAAAGAAATGTTGTGGTGGAAGGAGACTTATTAAACATAGTTAATCTCTTAAATTCTTCTTCAATATCAAGCTGGAGATTTCATAATATAATTACTGAATCAAAAAGATATCTTCAGATACTAGATTAATTTTAGGTGATCCACATCTTCATAGAGGGTAATGGCTTGGTAGACTACCTTACAAATTTGGGTACCATCCAGACTGGGCTCATGGTGTGGTGAAGTAATTTTCCATTAGAGTTTTTAAATCACTCTAATGTAAAGCCCATTTAATATTTTTTTAGAGGATCGCTTGTAGCTACAGTTGGGTGTTCCATCTTATTCCAATCGTGTATTTGACTCATTTTTGTAACATCAATTATTGTCCAAATTTTAAATTGAACTGGTAATATGGTGCTATTTTTGGGTGTGAATTTCACTAGCTCTATCCTTTGTATATTTGTTGGCTATTTGAAATTATTTGGAAGGGAGTAGGCTTAGGTGGTAATACTTGGTGGTGGGTGGCTCACATGCCATTGGGTAAAGAGTCTTATTGCAACAATTTCCACAACATTGACAAGGTGGTGTTACTAGTCCTTTCAAGAATGATAATCCCAAGGACACATATCCCAAAATTAGTTGATTTGGTATTAAAAAAATAAATTAACTTATGACATGGAGGGCTATTAATTCAAATATTGTGGTTCCTAGGACCTGGATTTTATTTTCCTTCCTTTATGAAGTTTGTGAGTTAGAGACTCCCTAAATTTAGTTAGGTTTAGCCATTGCTTTTGGTTTCTTCAATTGGGTTCGTTTTTTGGGTTTCTCTAGATTGAGTTGATGTAGAAGGTTGAGGGATACCTTTCAAAACCCTCCTTTCATAATCTAATAAAAAAAATATATATGTACATCCCATTTAATATTCAAAAAAAAAATATTGCTTAAATATTATATACAAGCTTTACTCAATATTCATCCAATTTCTTAATGTTAGATACACTACATGGATTTTTGCATCCATAATATAACATTAGAAATGTGGCTCTTGCACTATTTTATTATTTCTCTATTCACATATTTGAGAGATGCAACCTTTCCTATTCCACACATAAAACAACTCTCTCATACCTTTTGGCTTCTCATATTGTCACTTGTATACATGACTCTTGAATTTCTATTTATGCTTTGCACACTTTATTCTATTACACTTGCTCACTTCTACTTGTACTCTTTCACACTTTACTACATGACACTAATGCACACACTTGCACATACTATTATATGACACATGTGCACATTCTCACTCTTCATACTTGCACACATAATTACATTACACGTGTGCACATCCTACACATTAACACATACATAATTAGAAATATAAATTACACTCCTAAACTATAGACTCATACCCTAATTTATTACATATTTAAATTTGTACCATCAAGGTACTATGGGGGTACATTAGCATGTATCATATAATGTAATATTCTCCAACATCACTAATGTATTAAATTATTTGGTTATTGAAGACTTTGTTCTTCAATATTTGATTCTTGCATTTCTTCTTCTACTTTGACTTTGACACTATCTTTATCTTTTATCCTTATTACTGTCAGGAGGGAAAACTAATGGGGATTATTTTATTGATAAAAATAAGTTACATATATAGGCAAAAGGCCTATATGATAAACATGACACTTGTCAATGAAACTGACAAGTGTCAAACTGAAGGCATAGTGCACTTTAACTCTAACATTCCCCCTTAAAGTGCACTATCCTAACTAAAGAAAAAACAAAGCAAGTCAACATTAGGTAACATTCCCCCTTAATGTTGACTTCTCTAAAAGTAACCTATCATCCTCTTTTTCTTTGGTCTAGGCTCGTGCTCTTTGCGCTTGGCTCTCCAACTATGAATAATGCTAGATCCACTGTGTATACATCTCGGTCTGTTGCCTCAGGGTCAGCCACTTCAACGGGTCTGTTGCCACTGGGTCAGCCATCTAAGTGCCTCAGGGTCATCATGGGTGCCTCAGGGTCAGCCACATCTGGGTCTGTTGCCTCTACAGGTCATCCTCAGAGGATGTTGCCACTCGTAGGTCACTAACTAGATTCACCATGTGGTGAACTCAATCTAGAAGGTGTCGGTCTCTGTCGAAAATGCACCTAATGAAAGGAAAAACGAGCCATATAAGAGTGTCGGTCTTTGCCAAAAATGCACTCAATACAATAAAATGAGCCATAGATCCAAATAGGAGAGAAGAAGAAAAGAAGAGAATATTCTGAAGTGTCTTCATCTGTAGTCTTCATAAGTAGATCCGAAAACAACCTCGGATAGAGTCTAGGGTGTCTATGTCTATAGTCCCTAGTATAAGTGTCCTTATGGTGACCATGTCATCCCACCGAAATGCATGGGTAACCAGCCGCTGCATTCGCCAAGTGTATAGAAAAGATCACTAGTTACAAGGATCACATATAAAATTACCTTAGGAGTGTCGGGTACAACCGAGAGTGCACTCCAAGGTAGAAAAACTTTGAGGCTAAAAAACTCAAATGAAATAGCCTCAAAATTATAATATGACACCACCATTGTGTCCGTCGTGGAAGTTTCCAATGACTATAAATACCCCTATATTCCATCATCAAAGGGGCCTTCATCATGTGGAAAAAACATCATGCCTATCTAAGGCAGAGAAAAAAAGACAACATCACTCAATAGCGGCATCGCTCTCAGGCGGAATGAACACAGTCTTAAAATTTCCCTCGCAGGGGATTTACATGGGCCATTTAGGCCTTCGCCTTCCAGATGTTGGGAGAAAAACACCAATCACCTAATTGCCAATTAGCATATATAAAAAAAAACAAGACAACAACTTCAATTGTTTAGGGTCCTGCCAATCATCAGGGACAGCTGGAGACTTCATATTAGGGCCATGTACCTTAGAGCCATCTAGCACTTTTGAAAATCACTGAAGTTGTTCCTCATACATGCTGACCTGTTATCATCAAACAAAATTGTAACGTTGTTGCACTTTCCCAGAGGAAAAATACATCACCCTCCGACAGACGTGGGCCGTCGAAAGTTACTTTACGGCACATTGGATGCATCACGTCATTTAACAGCAACAATCGCATCAGCCATGGGAGGCGCATCACGGGCAGCTGCACGGGGCGAGAGAAAAAAATAGAAAACAGAACATGAACGTTGGAATCATAAATGCAACGTGATGCAATGCGGTTGTGATGCGTGCGTTCAGCTGGTCCAGGAACATATCCACTGCACCCCATATTTGTCACAGAAGCCTCCTTCCCTCCGCCAGTAATGAAAACATCAATCTACCGCTTTCGTCGGATAAAATATCTTGCAACTTCCAGAAATTCTCGGCTCTCTGGTTACACTGCTAGTTTAGAAGCGACGATGGCGGCTGTCGTGCATGTTCCGCGTTCCCAAACCTTTGCAACTCCAAACCTTTCAGGTTGTCCAGCATGAAAATTTCAATCTCTCCTCCATAAAAAACTTCACCATGAAAGGAACACAATAGAAAAAGACAAGATGGAAATAGTAACAAGGCAGTTAATCAAAATAGAATGGAAACGAAAGTGCAAAGGTCCAATTTTCTAGTGAGCCCAATAATGTTTACAATCTCCACACATCATTTTGCCATCATGTATCCCAACCTCAAAATAAAAGGCTGCAGATTAAATGCTTTGAAAGAGGAGATTGATTTAGGCGGTGGCGTCGGACATGCAGGCGAAGCCGACAGTGCTGGTGGCGGGGAAGCTTTGGGAGGTCGGTCTGGAGCTGCTGCGGATTTTGTAGAGGTAGCGGTCGAGCAGGGTTCGAAACTCCCCATCGTCGTCTCATATGGAGGGAACCTAAAGCAAAAAAATTATCGTCCACCTCATGAATTTCTACATGCCCATGCCAGTTATCTTCTGTTAATCCGACCGATCGTCATGTCCGAAAGTGCCTCGCATCGATCGCCCGCCGCATCGTACCTGTAGGTAGATCTTTTCGCCTGTTCTTCACTGGCGAGGTAGATGAAATTTCCAGCGTCGGTGCAGGCGAAATCTTTGATGCTTTCACCGAAAATCCCTGATGCAAAGTCGACGGCACCCCAGCGATCTCTAGAGAAATCGTTGACGTCAACCAGCATCTGAAGTAGTTTCTACCATCGCGCCTGAGTGCCGGATGCGACTACCGTGAAACCCTTGCACTCCCGTTGACGAAAACCGCACCTTCCGTCTTCGTCTCCCGAGAAATCCTACCGCTTTCGTCGAGGGAAGGAAATCTTGCCATGCAGGTTATTTGACAGCAGCTGGAGAAACTGAAATGGCTCAAGCAACCTATGAAATTGAGGTCCCGAGACTCTGATTTCTCACAGCCATTCCAACTCAACAAGTATAGAGATATCCTACAATTACCTCGATCAATTGTGCGTAGTGGGTCCTTCTAGAAACATCCATCCTCCATGGACAGTCCCACGGTCAACTTTTCACCATGTGGGGTTTCACATTCCCACATTTAGGGCATGTCCAATCTCCTTGTCCAATTTCTCCGTCGCCTTCAACTCGGCCGTCTGTTGCTGCTAATCCTAGGTTGCATGTCAGCCAACTCCAGAAATAGCTATTTTCTCGATCGAAAACTCCTGCTGATAGGGCTTCTTGCAAATCTTAAAAAAAACTAAAAAAATCTGAAATATCTGGAGGAAATTTTGGCCGCATAAAAATTTCTCAAAAAATTTCCCAGATTTTTAAAATTATTACCATCTGGTTTCTGATCCATCAGATGATGGAGAGCATACTCCCTCGGTAAAAAAATTAAAAAAAAATGGGGGGAGGGAGGATTTCCATGAGGGAAATCCCCCCTCAAGCTCACAAGCTCAGGAGACCGCCTGGAGCTCTGATACCAAATGTTAGGAGGGAAAACTAAAGGGGATTATTTTATTGATAAAAATAGGTTACATATATAGGCAGAAGGCCTATATGATAAACATGACACTTGTCAATGAAACTGACAAGTGTCAAACTGAAGGTATAGTGCACTTTAACTCTAACATTCCCCCTTAAAGTGCACTATCCTAACTAAAGAAAAAACAAAGCAAGTCAACATTAGGTAACATTCCCCCTTAATGTTGACTTCTCTAAAAGTAACCTATCAATTACAAAATCATAAACTATTTCTAATCCATCTTGTTGTTTTTTAACTTTGGAAGAATTCAAACAAATCATAATAAATCAGTTTTTATGGTGAAGATGATTATAATTCCTTCTAAGAAACTCATTATATCTTACAGCAAATATTTCATCTATAGATTTAATTTTATCTTGTTTTCTTATGACATGTTTTCTTTTTCCATTTATGAATTTGAATTCCACTATTCTCCCCATTGCAACTAATTTATTTACTAAGATAAGATTAATTGATAATCCTAAAATATATAAAACATCATCTAGCACAAAATCTAAAAATGACATATTGGGTATAAATTTCTAGATTCTTGAACATAGTAAATCATATCATCTCCAAATCTTGGTGGATTATTTCATTTGACTTCCAAAGACTCATAGAAATATGAATTTTTAGTGAGATGATCACTAACTCCTGAATCTATATACCATTTATCATTTTCTTTCCTGATGTTTTGATGGGTTTCAAATGGTTTTATTTCATATCTTTGAAAAATATCACTTTTATTATTTGGTACCATGAATTCAAAATATTGTTTTTGAGCAAACCTTTTATTTTGAAATCTTCCTCTCATGGGATTTTACCCTTTATATGAATTTAAAACATTTCTCCTATTTCTTTGGCATCTATCCATCTCTCCCTTTGGAGTAGAAATCCTTATTACTCAAAATTTTAACTCAAATAATTAAAATATTTAGATTTTAGAAATTGAAATTCTCCAAAGTAAAGGTAAAAAAATAAATAAATTTCTTAACTTTCTCAATTCACTAATTTATTTCCTTTGGCATTGGCAACCTTAAGGCTCCCAAATTTTTTTTATTCAATTTTTAATTTGTAAAATTTTTAAATCAATCAAATATTTCCAAAGCTTATTTTTGAAGTAGAATTCATCTCTCCATACTTTACAATTTCAATTCAAATTTTCCAGAAAACACATTTTTGAAATAAACAAAATCTATCAAATGTAGAATTTCTTTTAAATCCCTACTTTTAAATTTTCTATATTTTTTTTTTCTACTGTCACCTTATGGCTCCTAATTCCTTTATTTTCTTTAGTAATCCTTTACCCAATATTTATTTTATAAGACAACATGTAAAAATAAACATATCCTTACATGCACACTCACTAAAATTTAAATAGAAAGGATTTTTACAATTTCTCATGCATTATCACATGTGGATCTTCATGCTAGAATTATTCTTTCACATAGATGAACCTCCAACATGTAATGGATGTTTACTTGGTGAATGTATTACATTTTCCATCTCTACTCATGCTCCAAATATGGTGATTCAACATCCTTAGGTATTTTCCAAATTATAATCATCAATGGTGATATTTCTCCTCTCTATCTCTAGTTACAAAGGACACAATTCTAATCATAAAGAATAAATATTTCTAAAATTATGGCTTAGATCATAAGATCATTACTAGGTATCTAAAAAAAATATTCTTCTACAATTTTTTCATTTATTTCAATAATAATACTTCTATTTATATCTAATGGCTATAGTCTTATCTTTATCAAGAAATATTACAACTCTGAGGTCTGAATGTCTCCTCCAGATTTTAATCCTAGGATGTACCATTGTAATATATTTTGAACTCCTTTTAACCTCATGTTTGTAATGCCACTAAGTATTCTTGGATAAATTTTCTTTTCTTTGGATAAAACTTAAATTTATATATTCTCTTAGAAATTTCCTTTGCTATCCACTTCTACTTTAAATAGGAAGATATTGGAGCTTCTCCAGCTTGGATTACTTTTTCTTCTTATAGGATCCTTTTTTATTATTTTCATTCGTTCATTGATCTATTTTTACCAATGATCCACATCAACTTCCTTATCCTTTTCTTAGGTTATTCTATGTCAAAGACAAAACTATAACATTGAATCTTGGCCAAACTTAACTTTTTGTTCTCTTCTTGGCAACAATTTCTTCAAAGTTGATTCTATTTTTTCTTTGTATTCTAGCCCACGTCCTTTTTAATAGACTCAAAAATTTTGCATGCACAATATCTATTCTTCAAATATAATGTCAAGATAATTAGTAATCCAATACTTATGTTGTCCTATATATTCTTCATTTGGATCCTTCAAATTCACACCAAAGTTTTCCTTTCATGCTAGCTTACGAAGATTCATACAAAAATCTAGTTTTGATGCTAGATTTAGAAACTACTCATAGCAGCGCAAACTTGTATCACTCTAAAATCTTATATATAGACACAAAGCTATTTTTCTTGATGCTATCAATAGATACTACTCAAAGTAGTTTTGATTTTATAATGGGGTTTTAATAGAATCGACACAATGTAGGATTAATATCATTGGATTTTAGCCAGATTATCATAGGTCCCTAATAATGAATATCTAGGCTCAAATATAAGAGCAACATAATACAAATAGCAAAAATCAATGAATATAATATTCATAAAAATAATATTAATAATATATAAATTATCAATATTATTTATGCAATGACATGAAGAAAACTTACAATAATATTCCTCAAGTATTGTATACAAATTTGAGTCAATATTCATTCAATTTATTAATATTTGATACAATACATGGAGTTTTATTTCCATAATATAACCTTAGAAATATGACTCAGACTCTTTGAATATTGGTCTTGTCACATATTTGAGATATGCAACCTTTCCTATTTCACCATAAGACAAGTCTCTAATGCCTCTTGGCTTCTCATCTTGCCACTTATACACATGGATCTTGACTATCTATTTACTCTTTGCATACTTTAATCTATAACACTTACACACTTCTATCTGCACACTTGCACATTGTATTACATGTGAATGTTGGCACTATGAGAAGAAAGGTCACCTAAAAAGAGAATTTTTGTCTCAAAAATAAAAATAGGGAGATGAAAAACAAGATAATTAGGAAGCAAACATAGTAGGTGATTTATTACAATATGCTTTAATCCTTTCACTAGATAATATCAATTATTATTGGGTGTTATACTCAGGGGATTTATATCATGCCACACCCCATAGGAAATATTTTCTAGATTATGTTCAAGCTGGTTTGGACAAGTTTATTTGGGTGATGATAGACCATGTAAAATCATTGGAAAGGATAAGATACAGATAAAATTATTGAATGGAAACCATTTTTTACTAAAAGAGGTAACACATATTCCTGGTTTGAGAAGAAATATAATTTATAAAAGGCATTTGGACAATGAAGGATGTACAGTTACATTCTCAACAAACTCATGGAAGGTTGTTGAAGGATCATTGATATTAGCAAAATAAAAGAAGTCAAGTATGTTGTATATTATAATTGGTAATACTAATATTTCTATTTATTTAGCCTCTACAAGAGCAGATACTTATTTATGGTATCATAGGCTTGGGTACATGAGTGATAAGGGTATGCAACTTCTCAACTCAAGTAAATTATTTCCAGGTTTAAAACACATTGATTTGGACTTTTGTGAGTAGTATGTTTATGGAAAATAAAAAATAGTCAGATTTCTCAAAGTTGGGAAATAAAAGAAGAGTGACAAGTTAGAGCTTGTGCATATAGACATATGGGAACTATCTCAAGTATCATATTTTGGTGGATCTTATTATTATGTCATATTTATTGATGATGCAACTAGAAAAACTTGGGTTTATTATATTCAAAAGAAATTTGATATATTTTATACTTTTTAGAATTGGAAAGTTTTGGTTGAGAATGAGATAAGAAAAATGTTGAAATATCTCAAATCATATAATGGATGTGAGTATTATGATAAATATTTTGATAATTACTATTCATATCATGGGATTCATATAGTGAATATATTTCTAATAACTCTACAAGAAAATGGTGTGTCAAAAAGGATGAATAGGAATATCATGGAATTTGCTAGGTGTATGAGATTACATGTAGGATTACCCTTATAGTTTTGGGTAGATGTTTTGGATACTATTGTTTATTTAATTAATAGTGGGGCTTCAAGTTCCTTGGATGGTAGGATTTCGAAAAAGGTAATCCTATTAATTACTTATTTTTGAAGACTTTCGATTGTGAACCATTCGTTCATATTGATAAAGAAAATAGAACTAAACTTGAGGTAAAATTCAAGAAGTGCACTTTCATTGGATATGGAGTTAATTATTTTGGTTATCGTTTTTAGGATTATAAAAATCACAAAATAATTAGGAGTAGATATGTCATATTCAATGAGAAAGTCATGTTTAAATACCAGTTGCAGCAAAAGAAACATAGAATACACCATGCTTGATGAAATTGAAAATCCAAAAGTGCTAGAAAATTAACAACAATAGCAAAAAGCACCTAAAACACCTGAAAATATTGTTATAATATCTACCAGGGTAAGTAGACTCCCTAAAAATTACTCTCCTTAATTATATTATGTATTATTATCTGACTCTAGTGAACCAAAATGAAGTAGAGTTGCATTAAAAAAAAACACATACAATCCATCGAAAACTAGAAATGCTAAAAGGAGCCAAATATTTCCATTAATTTCATGCTAAAAATGAGGATCCCAAAAGACTATCTCTTTTACAATTTCTAAAATTCCCACGTATGCCCTATTTTCCCACCTAAAACTTGAAATTTCAAATTTCAAATTTGGGGCAACTTGCAGAGGTCATAACATCGCACTCGTTGACCTGATTGACTATTACAACATATTTTTGAAACTAGCATGAAATGAGATAAGCAAGGTGAAACTTGGTGCAAATATCCAAGGCTCAAGTCTAGCCAAAAATCCTCAAATTCGACCTCTAAGACCTTAAAAATCTCCTGCAAGAAAAAATAGTTTTACTAGTTTTACTAGTTTTACTAGTTTTTACTAGTTTTTACTAGTTTTTACAAAATTAAACAATTACAATATTTTTTGGGTGATGCAAGATCACTTTTACACCATTGTATGCTCCTACATCAGACACCTAGGGTAAATTGAGAAGTGACCTTCACTTATTTTTTGTTGGAAGAAAACCAAGGCGTTCAACCTCAACCTTCGACAACCACGATGAATATTTAACAGGCATGCCCTTCCACTTAACCAAATATTATACATAGTACCTATTTATTGTGATTTTGCCTACATGGGTATCTAATAACTCTTATATCTCTTCTATCTCTGGATTATATGTGGGAATACTCCACAATTATGAGATTGGTCCACCATTATTGTCACCTTCATGATATTCTGCCAAATCTAAAATGTTGAACATAGGTGATATATTCAACCCACTTGGCAATTCTACCTCATAGACATTCCCTAAATCTTGTTTCCCTATGACCTTGCATGGTTCAAAATTCTTCATTTTTAACTTATTATAGGTTTTAGCAAGAAATTTTTCCTTTCTCAAGTGAAACATAATTTGATCTCCCACTTGGAACTCCTTAAGTCGTCGCTTCTGGTCTGCTCTTGTATTTTACTGAATTTTCATCTTGTTGATATGTTGCTTCACTTCACCATGCAATCTCTTCAAGTGCTCTGCAAATTCCTCAGTATCAGCATTGCTCCTTTCTCCTCTGTCCATATTTCTCAACTCGAAAGCATTCCTTGTGCTGCTCCCATACATAATATGGAATGGGGATTTATTAGTACCCCTATTGATAGAATTATTGTATGCAAATTCTCCATGTGGCAAAAGCAAATCCAATCCCTTGGACTTATCTCCTACCAAGCACCACAGTAGATTACCCAAACTTCTATACACCACTTGTGTTTATCGGTTAGTCTGTGGGTGGTATGCAAAACTAAATTTTAGGTATGTCTTAAATTTCTTCCATAGGGTCCTCCAAAAATACCCAATAAAATTGGTATCCCTGTCAAAAATGATACTCTTTGGTAGACCATGTAGGCATACCACCTCTTTGGAAAACAACCCTACAACATGAACTGCATCATTAGTTTTCTAGCAGGGAATAAAATGTACCATATTCGAAAACCTATCAACCACCACAAATATGGAGTCATTCCTCCTTTGTGTCCTGGTAAGCCAAGAACAAAATCCATGCTGATGTCTTCCCATGGCCTATATGGTACAGGAAACGGCTGATATAATCCAGTGTTCTGTCTCACACCCTTGGCCATCTAGCATACTCTGCAACTTTGTACAACCTTCTTCACATATTACTACAATTTTGGCAAATAGTAGTTCTCACTAATGAGGGCAATGGTCTTATCTCGACCAAAGTGTCCAACCAAACCTCCACTATGCTTCTCCTTGACCATATTCGCCCTCATTGAACTCCTTGGAATGCATAATTAATTTCCTCTAAACAAAATCCCATATTGGATTAGAAAATCCAACCAGTTAGTCCTGTCTAAAGTAACAAGTTCTAAGCAATCCGTCCAAGCCTCTACAAAATCAAGATTTTTAGGGTATAAACCCTTAAATTCGTCAAACCCTACAACTTCCACCTTCATTTTTGTCAATAAACACTGCTTTCTACTTAAGGCATCTACAACTCTATTTGACTTACCACTCCTATGCTTCAACACAAAGGTATAACTCTATAGAAACTCAACCCACTTTAAGTGCCTCTGATTTAGCTTCCCTTGGCTATTAATATACTATAAGGCCTGATGATCAGTATATAGAACAAACTCTTTTGGCAACAAATAATGCCTCCACTTATTTTGAGCCTGAACTATAGCATAAAACTCTTGATAATATACATAATACTTCTTCCTAGAATCATTGAGTTTCTCACTAAAATAAGCAACAGGTTTGCTTTCTTGACTCAACACAACTCCTATGGCACTACCACTAGCATCACAGTCTACCTGAAATACCTTATTAAAATTTGGAAGTGCTAAAATAGGTTTTTTTATGACCTTATTTTTCAAAATATCAAAGCTCTTATCTGCTTCTAAGGTCCACTTAAATTCTTTCTTATCCCCTCTCATTTTTTCTATTAGGGGTTCACAAATACTGCTAAAATTTCTAATAAATTTTCTGTAAAAACTTGCTAGACCATGAAATGATCTTACCTCAGTTATGGTCCTTAGAGTAGGTCATTCAATGATAGCCCTCACCTTTTCTGGGTTCATTTTTAGACCTTCAACTAAGATGACAAATCCTAGATACACTAACTCCTTCTTCATAAAACTACACTTATTCAAATTAATCAGCAATTGCTCCTCCCTCAACTTCTCAAAAACTCTTCTAATATGCATCAGGTGCTCTTCCAGGGTCTTGCTAAATATAAAAATGTCATCAAAATAGACAATGATGAATTTTCCTAAAAAATCCTTCAATACCTCATTCATCAACAGCATGAATGTGCTTGGTGCATTGGTTAGCCCAAATGGCATGACCAACCACTCATACAAAGCCTCTCTAGTCTTGAAGGTTGTCTTCCACTCATCTCCTTCTCTGACACGAATTTTATGGTATTGTTGGTCACGAATCTGCCACAGGAAAGGATTTTAAAATAAATGCACCCTAGACCCGGCCAACATTGAAAGGTTGGGAGAAAGAAATGTCTCCCAGACCAATCTCCAGAGAGGGCTGGTTCCCTTACTAAATCTAAGCTTGATTTTAGACTAAAGTTGCAGGAAAGGAATTGGAAATGTGCAGAAAGAAATGAGAAATATAGCCACAAGCCAAATTTGTCAGATCGGGAAATATTAGCAGCAGATAACTTTAAGCACACTAACAACATATAAAAAAGATAGCGACGTAATTCACTTACAACCTTGCATAGATAACCTCCAAAATCACATTCCAGAACTCACTTCCTCACTAGCAATATTTAAACTCAGATGCAGAATTCAAATTAAGTAGCAGATAAGAAATACGAGCGTAAATGAGGAATGCATAAGATAGAAGGAAAAACACACAGAAAGTTGCTTGCAAAACCAGAGGCCAAATATCTTTCATTCATGCAAAGAACTTAAAAAGTTTTCAGCAAAAGTCTCTCTCTCGATCCCTCTTTCTGAGATATACATTGATATTTATAGAGGTCTTGCCTCTTTGTAGCATTTAAAACATGAAACGAACTTCCTCGAGATCTACAAAATGTGCAACAGAAATAAGGAAATGATCCCCTTAAACCAGCCTCGGAGAAACCAAAAATTAAATGAAACAAGGAACCGGTCGTCTTCATTAAATGGTCATCCTCGGAGCATGCTTGGACCGTTAGAAAATCATGAACAGAAGCTTTGAATAATGGAGGCATCTTCAATTCTAGTGGCTTCAAAAGCTACAGGCCTGAGCACGTTCTTCTACCTTGCATACATTGGAAACTAGCAAAACATTAAATTTTGGAGTGCTTTTAATCCTTGGAAATCGCAATACTTCATCGGGCAGTTTGAACTGCTTTCTAGCGCGAAACTGTGATGGGTCACGAAAACGTGACATGTCACAAAATCGTGACGTTTTTCTCTTCCGTACGCTTTTGCTATTTTGGATTGCGAAACTATGACCTGTCGCAAAATCATGACGTTCTTTCTCCATATTGTCCTTGCGTTGTTTCAAACCATGAAAATGTGACAAGTCACGATTTCGCTACATCTTTCTCTCTTTTGGCTTTATCACTGCTTCTCGTCGCGAAAATGTGACATGTCATGAAATCATGACATCTTCTCTTTCTATGCCTTTCTCTTCTTGCAAGTAGCAAAAATGGAACATGTCACGAAATCGTGACATTCCGTACCATTTTGTTCTTTTCACGCTTTCACATCGCAAAAACAAGACATGTCACGAAATCGTGACATTCTTCTCTATTTAGCCTTTTCTCCACAATATGTCATGAAATCGTGACGTTTCCTTGCTTTCTCTACTGTTGCCACTTTCTGTCGCGAAATCACGACGTCTTCCTCTTGCTTGGTCTCATCTTCAAAAATGTCACGAAATCGTGATGCCTTTCATGCCTTATGCTTTTTCTTCAACTTGACCATGATAATGCGACATGTCGCGATATCGCGACGTCTTTCACATTTTGCCCCTTGTTCATTTTTCTGTCACGATATCATGACATGGTTCATTGTCATTGCCCTTTGCTCAATTATGTCACGATTTCATGACCTTTTCTATCATTCTGCTCCATGGCCATCGCAAGTCACGAAAACGTGACATGTCACGATATCGCGACAATTTTACTGCTCTGCCTCCGTTGACCATTTTGACCATGATTTTGGAACACGTCATGATATCGTGACATTCTTCGACTTTGGCTTCTCTCTCCTCAAAAGACCCGCGATAACGCGACATGTCATGATATCACGACAATTTTGAACCCATGCTCTCCATGCTATTTTTGGTCGCGATATCGTGACAGTCTTCGGACTTAGCTATTTTGGCACCAAAACTCGTAGAGAAACATAGAGGAATGAGAACTTCAATAATTTATGCATGAATAATCAACAATCAAAACAATGTGGCAAAAATGCCAACATTCTTGGCGGCTCACGGGGTATACAGTTCTGTTGTATGCACGAATCCCAGGCCTGAATCCATTGGGCAACAGAGTCAAGAAAACTAAGAAGCAGGAAAGTGAATGCTGATTGATGGGGAACATCTCTGTAGACTACTGCAACAACTCTTGCTGACTTACTGAAAACTCAAATAAATCTGTATTTGGCTTAGCTCACCAGGTGCTGTAAAAGGATCTCCATGATAGTGATGAAAGCACCGGGGTTGCAAAATGGAAATGAACGGAATGAGGGAGTGAGGACTATGGAATGGAAATAGTAAATGATGGAATGGTGGGAATGGAAGGAGTGAAGTGGTAGATACAACAACTAAAGAGGAAGCTACTGTGTCACTAGCTACGAGGATGGATGGAAAATGGATAATGAAAATGAAGGTAAATGAGATGGTGAAAGTGGTGGAAACTGCGGATAAATGCTGAAAAGAAAACAAGGATTAGAAGAAAAGGAAATAAAGAAACGGGAATATCAGAGGGGGAAAAGAAACAACAGTAGTGGCTTAATTACAGATGGTAGAAGAAAGAATGAGCGAGGAAGGGAATGAAAATAAGGAAGGGGAAGGAAGAAATTGACAAAAGCCACTATCTTTTGGGAAGGAAGAAGAAAAAAGAAAGAAATAAACGTACCTGCGGGCTCGCATGCAAAAAGAGCCGAAGTTGACAGAGGAAATCCACAATATTTTTTTTCTTTTTCTGTTTTCTTTTTTTTCCTTCTTTTTTTTACAAAAGCAAAATAACTGTACAAGGTAATACTGGACTCATACTTCATGGAGTGTAGGCTTTCAGATGAAAGCCGTTCACTGAAATAGGAAGTGGGCTGCCATCCAACTCTTCCAGATGAAATGAATTTGCTGCACCAGCACTGACAATGCGAAATGGACCCTCCCATAGAGCATCAAACTTCTTGTGCATTCCTGGCTTGGCTTTCTTTTCATTCCATTTTAGGACCAAATCACCCACCTTAAGTGGATGATCAGCAAAATTTTTATGGAACCATTTTGAAACAACCTGTGTATGCTTAGCAAACTCCTCATAGGCCAAAGAACGTTGCTCTTCCAACTGCAACAACTGAGCCAACCGCATATCCATGGGATCTATATCTGCTTCATCATCCTGAAATCCCTACAACTGTTGCAAAACTGGTAATTCTAGATGAACAGGCAACCTTGCCTCTTTTCCATATACCAGGGCATATGGTGAAGTCTTGATAGACTTCTTGATCGAAATCCTATCTGCCCACAAGGCTTGATTTAGCAGAAGGTGCCATGATCTCTTGTTATCACCCAAGGATCTCTTCAAAATCCGTAGCAAGTTCTTGTTTGTGGACTCCGCCAAGCCATTCCCCTGAGGGTAATAGTTAGAGGATGTCTTCAAGAAAACACCATATTTGTTTGCAAATTCTGCTAGCTCAGCTCCAACGAATGGAGTTTCATTATCTGTGATAATAGCATCAGGAATGCCAAAACGTGTGATCAACCCTTCGATGAAAGAGATCACCACATCTTGATTTGCAACCCTGGTTGGAATAGCCTCAGACCATCTCATGAAATAATCTGTAGCCATCAAGATATACTTGTGTCCAACTAAAGAATTCGGATCAATGATCCCAATAAAGTCCAATCCCCACTGCTAGAAAGGTGCTTCAACCTGAATTGGATGCAGGGGCAATGATGCATTTCTAACCCTTCCTGTATACCTCTGACATCTGTCACATGCTTGGGCAATCCTGAAAGCATCTGTGAACAAAGTTGGCCAATAGTAACCAGCCCAAATAATTTTCAAAGCCATTGGTCTACCTGCATAGTGTCCTCCTGATATGCCAGAATGAAACTCCTCCAGGAGTCTAGCCTTCTCTGATTCCTTGACACACCTTAAAATAATGCCATCAATATTCTTGAAAAACAATCCTTCGGGCAGCAACACATACTTGAGAGCTTGCAGGCGAAACCTTCTCCGTTGTGAGGCATTTAACTGTGAAGGGCATCTTCCAGTTGTGAAATAGTTAATCAGGTCCTCAGCCCAATCTTGTCCTTGTACTAAGAGGTTCACCAGATTCCTATCTTCAGCAAGATCATCTGCTTGATAATCAACTATCCCAGATGTTGCAGTCTTTGCTAAGTGTTGGCATAAGGCCTTACCCCACACCAGCTTGGTCGGATGAATCTCAACATCAAATTCTTGAATTTTGGTGACCCAACCAGCATGTTTATCACCCATCTCACCCTGAATGATGAAATTCCTTACATCGGGATGTATAACATAGACAATTGTCCTACTCTGAGATATAAAATGCTTGAATTTCTTAAGAGACTTCATGACAGCATATACCTGCTTTTCAATGAAATTATATCTTGCCTCATGAGGTAAGATAACCTGACTAAGGAAAGCAATGGGCCTTTCATTCCCATCATCTCCTTTTTGTGTGAGTACTGTGGCATAGCTCTCATCTTCTCCAATTGCATATAGAATGAAATCTTTTGAATAATCAGGATTAATTAATACAGGAGCCTGCGCTATTCTATCCTTAATCTCTTGGAATGCCTCCTTCCTCTGAGTCGTCCACTTAAATTCTGCGTCCTTCTTCAACAACTCAGTCATGGGCTTGACGACCTGGGCAAAGTCAAAAATGAACTTCCTGATAAAATTAATCTGCCCGAAGAAAGACTGCAGCTCTTTCTTATTGGCAAGGAGCGACAGTTTCTTCAATGCTTCGACTCGAGATGGATCAATTGCCAAACCATCTTCTGAAATGACATGCCCCAAGAGTTTACCTTCCTTCACTGCAAAAACTGACTTCTTTGGATTAATGGAAATACCAAACTCTCTACATTTTCCAAAGATTTGCCTCAGATGAGAACAGTGATCTTCCCGTTTATGTGAAAAGACAGTCATATCATCAAGATAAATGACAATAATCTTGTTCAAAAGCTCCTCGAATGCAATGTCCATGGCTCTCTAGAATGTGGCCCCAGCATTGGACAATCCGAAAGGCATGCGTTGATAGGCAAAAGTGCCCCACTTGGTTGTGAATGCAGTTTTGTACTGGTCCTCCTCCCTAACCCAAATCTGGTTATATCCAGAGAAACCATCTAGCAGTGAGAAACGCTGAGCCCCAGCAACAACATGAAGTATCTGATCAATGCGAGGCAAGGGATAGTGATCTTTCAGAGATGCACGGTTCAGATTTCGAAAATCTACACACAGTCGTATGTCTCCATTTTTCTTTCGAACCGGAACCAGATTAGCGACCCAAGTCGAGTGCTTAACCGGATATATAATCTTGGCCTGCAACATTTTCACAAGTTCGGCCCTCATGAGAGTCTCAATATTTGGATTCACTGGTCGTTGCTTTTGCCTGAAGGGTTTGACTCCTTCCTCCAACTCAATAGTATGCTGAATAATCTGTTTGTCATATCCCCTCAGATCCTCGTAACTCCAGGCCACAATATCAGAAAATTCTTGACACAGTTGCCTAATCTCTTGCAATTCATCGGGAGTAGAATCAGTCCCAATCTTAATGACCTTATTGGGTTCCAACTGCAGCTCCATATACTCCTTCTTGTCGATCTCAATCCGATGTTTCTTGGACCGATCATGCTGATCAAACAAACTTTCTAGAGTGATAAGACCTTTCGAAATATGATTATTCCACAACTGAATCAGACCATCGGTTTCTTCGTGCTCCAAGGTTCTTCCTTTGATAGTGGCAGCTTCTTGAATCAAAAAGTTAACAATTTGCTCATCACTCTCGAAGACTTGCCAAAAAGTATCTTTGTCTGGGACACTAGGTCTGTACACCATTCTTATTGTCTTTGGTTTCTTTACTACCTGCTCAATGGGAGAAAAATTTGCTCCAAGAGATGCTAGAAGATCAGCATGCTTATTCAGCTCTCGTGAAATGGCTTGAATACTCAGAGCTATGAAAGACTCAAATAGGTCCCAAACTTGATTGCGGTATGCTTTGAGATAATGTTGCTTGGAAATACACCTGTTTGTTACTTGGTTTACAATCAACTCAGAATCACCAAAAATCTGCAACTGTTCAATTCCCAATTTTCTTGCCTTTTTCAAGCCTAGGCATAATGCTTCGTACTCGACAGCATTGTTAGTACAATTCCAAGTGAGATGGTATGAATATGTTCTTTGTAAACCAGAGGGAGAAATCAGAACAATACCTGCTCCTGCACCATTTTTGCATCTTGCCCCATCAAAATACAACTTCCATAATTGATCGTGGACAGAGCTTTGATCATCTTGGTTAAGGAGTACCTGCATTGCGCCATCCTCGGGCTTTGTGATAGAATAACAACCGATTTCAGTCTCCAGCATAGCATTGAAATCAAGCATGGAAAACCTGTCTTCCAACTGAAGCTCATCCAAAACCTCATTCACCAAATCAGAACTTTCTAACTCTTCGGTTAGCATGTTGACAGACTGCATGGTCTTTCCTGCTTCATCCAACCTTTCAATATGAAAAGAGGAAGGTTTTTCATTATGAATCCGGAGTCTCTTTCCTTTAAAAGGGATCTCCAAGTGGGAATAATCCAGTGAAAGGTAGCCTCCCAACTTTGCAGTAAATTCTCTTGATAAGCACATACTGAAATACGGTTCTAGATCAACCACAACTATCTCCTGAATGACTGTAATCTGAGGCATACTATGTAAAATAATCGGGACATCCTTGATTACCCCCATCATTTTCATAGGAGTACCATCTAACTGCAAGACTCCAGGGCTACTTCGTGTGTATTCCATACCCATAACTTCGCAAACTACCTTTGGCATGACAGTTGTAGCGGCACCGAAATCAATCATGCAGTTATGCACGATCCAACCCTCCATTCGAAGTGATAGATAAAATGGGGGTGGTCTATTCTTACCAGTGATTGAGGTGGTTAACGCTTGAGCATAAATTGTCTAGGTAGGGCTCTTCTCATTATCCTTCATAGATTTCAAGGATTCTTGCAATAAATCTACCTGTCCAGGCAATTGTAATGCATCATAAAGACTAACCTTAGTTGGGATCTTCTTCAATTCTTCGACAATGTTGTATGCAGCCATAGCAGATTCCTTCTTTTCAATGGGGGAATCATATCTGCTCCGATACTACTGAGTGGCTTCTACTCTCAACCTTTTAGTCAATGATGGGTACTTCAACTTTTCTCTTGCTTGCTCCTCTGCTTCCGATCTTGCCTATGTAGCTGCGACTTTTTCTTGTACTCTGTGTGGAACAGGATCTTTTGGTAAAACAGGTGCATCTAGCTTTGATACTGGCATAGGAGTTTTCACTTGTTTTCTCAAATCAGTTGGCACTTTTAATGGCTCTAGCTCAGTAGGATCTACTGTAACAGGCTTCTTTCCAGTCCTTGTGAGAACTGAAACTTGTTCTTCAGATGGAACCATTAAGCTATGACCTATCTCAGAGATCATGTTGACTTGCCCTCCCGAAGAACTAGCGGCCAATGTCTGCACATAATTCAAATGAACCATGCAAGTGTCTTCACCATGTGGATCATTACATGTTGAACACCAATATGTTCTTTCTACAAGGACTGCATCTTCATTTGCCAAAATAGTCAGGTTCTTCTCGGGTGCTTTGCTTGTTGAAGCAGCTTGTTCTCTAGTGATCGACGGAGGTTGAAATCTCTTGGGCTGGAAATCTCGCTCAGCTTGCTTCCTTTCAATAAGTGTGATCTTATTGCCCATTGCTCTTATTGCAGAATTGGCAGATTTTACCTCTTGCAAGAGTGTTGTATAAGGATCAAGATTTATAGGCGTAGGAGGTGCTGGTAAGGGCAAAGGTGCTGGCAACGCCGGTAATGCTAGGAATGAAGTGGAAGCGAGGAATGGCAGAATGCTGGGTGCAGGCAACTGGGGATTTGCTGGAGTAGGGAGCTGAGGAACTAGGATGGGTGCAATCTGAGGTGCATTGGAGCTCCATGATGGAACAGGATACATGGAAGACATAGATTGCAAAAATGAACTAGGATATAAATGTTGTGGAATATCAGGTAAAATGGGCATTGCTACCTTTGGAGGAAGCCTACCGATTGCAATCAAGTCTGCCTCCACCTTTTGTGCTTGTTCGAATAGTTTCGAGAAGGTCATCACATTGGACTGCCTGATCGCCAAGCCAATGTCTGTGTTGAACGCTCGAAGATAGTAGAATGTAGCTTGCTCATGGGTAGGGCGAAGACCTTCAGGCACTCGCTGCCAGCTTCTGGTAAATCGAACATTGAAATCTGCTATCGCCTCCTACGGGTGCCTCTGAATTGCGTTAAACTGATGCAGCAATGAAAATGGATCAGCTTGTTCATGAAAATTCTTAACTAACAGTTCTCCTAGCTGATCCCATGATGCAATAGTGCCAGGTTGCAGAGATCGGTACCAGTACAACAATTTTCCTCTCAAGGATAGTACTAATAACTTCACCATCACATCTTCATCTGTTATATCATGAATGGCTGCCAAAGAAGCTATATCATGAATATGTTCATATGTCGTCTTACCAGTACCATCATAGGTTGGCAAGGCTTTCAAAGCAGCCTAAGGAACTGGATTTTGAGCCTGCAAATTCAAGGCTCCTGAACTATTCCATGCTAAAAATTGCCTAGGTTGAGGATACTGGGCCATTGGGACTAGTGGATGTGACTGAGAAGATGGAAAACTAGTAACAATACCAGGGATGTTTGTGGATATGGCAGATGATGCAAGCGATGGGGAAACCAACCTAGAGTGTTCACCTCTTTTTGTGCTATCAAGTTCAAAAAACTCAACAAGATTTTCAACTTTTTTGGACTTCGATCTCGTGATCATGAAGTACAGCTTTCACTGTATCCACGTTCAGAGATTTTTGGGTACTGTAGAGTCACCAAATGTTCTAACTATACGGCATGAAGGCGAACATTAAACCCTCAATACTATGGGATCTCTCTGAGACAGAAACAGTCTGTCCCACCGGGCGTGCCAAAAATTGTTGGTCACGAATCTGCCACAGGAAAGGATTTTAAAATAAATGCACCCTAGACCCAGCCAACATTGAAAGGTTGGGAGAAAGAAATGTCTCCCAGACCAATCTCCAGAGAGGGCTGGTTCCCTTACTAAATCTAAGCTTGATCAAGACTAGAGTTGCAGGAAAGGAATTGGAAATATGCAGAAAGAAATGAGAAATTACAGAAAGAGATGGAAATATAGCCACAGGCCAAATTTGTCAGATCGGGAAAGATTAGTAGCAGATAACTTTAAGCACACTAACAACATATAACAAAAGATAGCGACGTAATTCACTTACAACCTTGCACAGATAACCTCCAAAATCACATTCCAGAACTCACTTCCTCACTAGCAATATTTAAACTCAGATACAGAATTCAAATTAAGCAGCAGATAAGAAATACGAGCGTAAATGAGGAATGCATGAGATAGAAGGAAAAACACATAGAAATTTGCTTGCAAAACCAGAGGCCAAATATCTTTCATTCATGCAAAGAACTTGAAAATTTTTCAGCAAAAGTCTCTCTCTCGATCCCTCTTTCTGAGATATACATTGATATTTATAGAGGTCTTGCCTCTTTGTAGCATTTAAAACATGAAACGAACTTCCTCGAGATCTACAAAATGTGCAATAGAAATAAGGAAATGATCCCCTTAAACCAGCCTCGGAGAAACCAGAAATTAAATGAAACAAGGAACCGGTCGTCTTCATTAAATGGTCATTCTCGAAGCATGCTTGGACCGTTAGAAAATCATGAATAGAAGCTTTGAATAATGGAGGCATCTTCAATTCTAGTGGCTTCAAAAGCTACAGGCCTGAGCACGTTCTTCTACCTTGCATGCATTGGAAAGCAACAAAACATTAAATTCTGGAGTGCTTTTAATCCTTGGAAATCACAATACTTCATCGGGCCGTTTGAACTGCTTTTTGGCACGAAATTGTGACGGGTCGCAAAAACGTGACATGTCACGAAATCATGACGTTCTTCTCTTTCGTACGCTTTTGCTATTTTGGATCACGAAAACTATGACCTGTCGCGAAATCGTGACGTTCTTTTCCCATATTGTCCTTGCGCTGTTTCAAATCGTGAAAACGTGACAAGTCACGATTTCGCTACATCTTTCTCTCTTTGGCTTTATCTTCGCTTCTCGTCACGAAAATGTGACATGTCATGAAATCATGACATCTTCTCATTTTTGTGCCTTTCTCTTCTTGCAAGTAGCGAAAACGAAACATGTCACGAAATCACGACATTCTGTACCATTTTGTTCTTTCCGCGCTTTCACATCATGAAAACAAGACATGTCACGAAATCGCGACATTCTTCTCTATTTAGCCTTTTCTCCACAATATGTCATGAAATCATGACGTTTCCTTGCTTTCTCTACTATTGCCACTTTTTGTCGCAATATCATGACGTCTTCCTCTTGCTTGGTCTCATCTTCAAAAATGTCGCGAAATCGCGACGCCTTTCATGCCTTATGCTTTTTCTTCAACTTGACCGCGATAATGCGACATGTCGCGATATCGCGACGTTTTTACATTTTGCCCCTTGTTCACTTTTCTGTCACGATATCATGACGAGGTTCATTGTCATTGCCCTTTGCTCAATTATGTCACGATTTCGTGACCTTTTCTATCACTCTGCTCCATGGCCATCGCAAGTCACGAAAACGCGACATGTCGCGATATCACGACAATTTCACTGCTCTACCTCCGTTGACCATTTTGACCGTGATTTTGGAACACGTCGCGATATCGCGACATTCTCCGACTTTGGCTTCTCTCTCCTCAAAAGACCCGCGATAACGCGACATGTCGCGATATCGCGACGGTTTTGAACCCGTGCTCTCCATGCTGTTTTTGGTCGCGATATCGCGACAGTCTTCGGACTTAGCTGTTTTGGCACCAAAACTCGTAGAGAAACACAGAGGAGTGAGAACTTTAACAGTTTATGCATGAATAATCAACAATCAAAACAATGTGGCAAAAATGCCAACAAGTACCCACTCTTCAGGTCAATCTTTGTGAAGTACTTGGCTCCACTTAAATAGTCCATAATGGCATCCATCCTTGGCAATGAGAACCTATATTTTATGGTTATCTTATTAATAGCTCGGTATTCTATACACATTCTCCACTCTCCATATATCTTTGGTTCTAGTACTATAGGTACTGCACATGGACTCAGGATCTTTTGAATCAGTCCCTTTTTTAGCAACTATTAGACTTGTCTTTTTAGCTCCTCACTTTCTACAGGAGTCATTCTATGGGCTACCTTATTGGGTAAACTAGATCTTGGTACCAAATCTATATGGTGACTGATCTTCCTCACTACTGGTAAACCCTCTGGTACATTATTTGATATAATATCTGTAAATTCTTCTAACAGACCTAATACTTCTACTGGGGTATTTTTGCATTCTTCTTCCCTAACTCTAGGAATTAATACATAGCACATATGCTCATGTTTCAAATCATCCAAAAACTTTCTACCTTTAACTAAATAGATTCTGGCACTACTACATACCTTTTTTTCCACCTTCTTTAGGGGATTCAGCTTATGGTGCACTTCATTCTTTGTCAGGGAGTAAGTGTTGGCATGTCCATCATGCATTACACACTGATAAAACTACCACAACCTTCCCAATAGCAAATGGTAAGCATCCATAGGCAGGATGTCACATAGGACCTCATCACAGTAATTCCCAATATTAATTTTTACCAAGCACTGCTCACTGACCAAAACCCTATGGTTCTTCTGCAACCACGTAATCTGATATGGATGCGGGTGTCTCTTCCTTTCTAACTGTAGTTTGGTAACCATTCCTTCTGCAACTAGGTTATTCATGCTACCATTATCTATGATAACATTACAAACCTTACCTGCACATTTACACCTTGTGTGAAATAAGCTCTTCCTCTAATCTGGATCTTTCTCCTCATTCAACAAGGATCTCCTTGTTATTAGTACTTATCCTCTTTCTACTTCTTTAGAGTGCTTAGATTCAACACCTTCATCAACAACAACAGCTCGAGAATTACCTTCAGGGCTCCTATTTGTTCCTCCTTGGTGTTGTGGACACTTGTATGCTTGATTTCCTTCTTCTCCACATCGGAAATAGGTTCCACAAAATTCTCCTCTTCCAAACCCTCGTCCAAACCTTCCTCTTCCTCTCTGGTAACCATTATTTTGGTAGTTATTATTTTTCTCATGGGGTGGTATCCCTAGTTTTCTTTTGATCCTCATTTCGTCCTCCATTTTTTCTCCCACTATTTATTCCACCATGACCTCTTCATCTTTATTTGATTTCAAACCTCTTGTTCAGCTTCTCTTCTACCTTGAAGGCAAACTAGTAAGCATCTTGAATGGTGGTCATCCTGACCAGACTCAACTCCTCTTGAATACTTGCTCTTAACCCATTAATATAACGAGCTACCTTCTCTTTGTTGGCCTTAGAATGGTCTATTCTAATCAAGATACTATATAAATCCTCTGTATATTCTTTGATAGACTTACTCAATTGTCTCAAACCCTGCATTTTCTTGAGCAGATCCAACTCATAATCAGCTAGAATAAATTGTGTCTTCAACTTCTCCACCATTCACTCCCACCTTGTTATCCTTTCTTTTCCTCTTTTGTTTATGTCTAGCTACACTGCCTTACACCATATGCTAGCATGAGCCTTCAACTTGGTCTTAGAAAAATTGATCCTCTCGGGATCTTCTACCTCCTCATACTTGAAGTATTCATCCATGTCATTGATTAATTCGATCAACTCTTCTGGGTTGATATTTCCAGAAACATGGATACATCAAACTTCGATCTCTTTCCAATATGTGATATGGCCTTATAAAATTTGGCTTGTGTAGGATCTACTACCTCTTATTCTTATTCCAACTGGGCCTCTTCTTCTTTAGCTTCATCTTCACTCCCTTCTTCTCTCCTTGGCTCAAACCCTCTATGTAGCTCCTCTTGAGGAGCTTGAACTTGCCTCTACAAAGATATGAAATATTCTTCTGGCACCATATTTCTCCCACCACCACGATTTCTTCATGGAGGTATTTTGATCACTTCTCCCACAAACCCTAACTATAAATCCTGGTGTAAACTGCCTCATGTTCGACGCTCTATTTACACACTTAGGAACTCTCGCTCTTATACCACTTGAAGTAGAGTTGCATTATAAAAAACACATACAATCCACTGAAAACCATAAATGCTAAAAGGAGCCAAAGATTTCCATTACTTTCATGCTAAAAATGAGGATCCCAAAAGAAGAGACCTTTTACAATTTCGTAAATTCCCACTTATGCCCTATTTTCCCCTTTTTCCCACCTAAATTTTGAAATTTCAAATTTGAAATTTGGGGTAACTTGTGGAGGTCATAACTTCGCGCTCGTTGACCTAATTGACTATTACAACATATTTTTAGAAATGGCATGAAATGAGCTAAGTGAGAAAACCTTGGCATGAATATCCAAGGCTCACGTATAGTCTAAAATCCTCAAATTCGACCTCTAAGACCTTTAAAAATCTCTTGCAAGAAAAACTAGTTTTACTAGTTTTTACTAGTTTTTACAAAATTAAACAATTATATTCTTTTTTGGGTGATGCAAGATCAATTTTACACCATTGGATGTGCCTACATCGTAAAAAAATATGAATAAGTGATGTAGGTACAAACTAGAAATAAGTGGGAGCAAGTAATGAAGGATAATATAGACTCATTGGTACACAATCAAACTTATGATCTAGTTTGGTTGCTCGCAAGAAAAAGAGCATTACAGAATAAATGGGTTTATAGGGTGAAAGAATAATATGGAGGTAAAAATAGGTATAAGGGTAGACTGGTTGTAAAGTATTTTGCATAGAAGAAAGGTATTTATTATGATGAAATTATTTCTCTTGTTAAAATGACTTGAATTAGAACTATTTTAAGCTTAGTGGCTATAGAGGATTTGCATCTTGAACAGTTAGATGTAAAAATAGATTTTCTCCATGGGGATTTAGAGGAAGAGATTTATATGTAGTAGCCATAGGGGTATGAGATCAAAGGGAAGGAGGAATTAGTATGCAGGTTGAAAAAGAGCTTGTATGGCCTAAAACAAGCTCCAAGGTAGTGGTATATGAAATTTGATAGGTTTATGTTAGAATAAGATTATAGTAGATGTTACTCGAAACACTGTGTTTATTTTAAGATATTGGATAATGGTAACTATATTATCATGTTATTTTATTCAGATGACATGCTTGTTATAGGTTCTAACATGCATGATATAAATATGCTCAAAATAAAATTAGCAGATTCATTTGCAATGAAAGATTTAGGTGCTTCAAAGCATATCCTTGGTATGAGAATAACAAGAGATAGGAAAATTAGTAAATTAAATTTATCTCAAGGGGAATAAACCTTTGGCCAATCATTTCAAACTAACCAAAGATATTTATCCCAAGATACAAAAGGAGATTGACTATATATCCAAGGTTCCTTATTCATCAATAGTTGGTATTTTGATGCATGTGATGGTGTACACAAGGTCATATATTGCACATGTAGTGGAAGTTGTGAGAAAGATTATGAACAATCCAATAAAATAACATTGGGAGGAAGTGAAGTGGATTCCTAGGTATTTGAGAGAAACTATCACTCAGGTATTATGCTTTGGAGGTTCTAACATTATTATGTTGATTCAGACATGGTAGATGATATATAAATTAGGAGTACCACAAAGTATATTTTTATTATAGGTGGAACTATAATAAGTTGTATTTCAAAATTATAGAAGGTTGTTGCACTTTCAACAATGGAATAAGAGTATGTTGATGTTATAGAGACTAGTAAGGAGATGATTTGGTTATAAAGGTTTATGGAGGAGTTAGAAAAGAATTAAGAGAATAGCATATTATATAGTGATAGTCAGAGTGCCATTTATTTTGTAAAGAATTCAACCTTCCATTCTAGGACTAAACATATACAGACTAAGTACCATTTTATATGCTTAATATTGGAAGATGTATAGTTAAAACTGGAGAAGATACAAACTAGCCAGAATCCTTTGGATATGTTCACAAAGGCAGTAACTAGGAAAAAACTAATTTTTTGCTCAATTTCAATTGGTCTTCAAACATGATAGTAAAATATGAGAAAATTTCCAGGTCCAAAGTTGAAGCACAATCCAGTAGGTGCAGTAGCAGTGGAGTTACTGTGATCAGTCTCCAAGTGGGAAATTGTTGGTTGTGGAGCTTGATTCTAATTTGGAGGCCATTTTATGACCCACTTTATGAAAATATATAGGCATTATGTAGTTGTGTGTCAAATTGTATGTCAATCCAATTTTTTTTGTAAATTACTATCTTCGGAACTTTTTTGAAGAAAAATAATTTTTTGAAAATATTTATTACTAAAAGCGAAATATTTTTTGATGAAAAACTAATTTTCCAAAAATAGTAATTACAAAAATGATATTTTTTGGCAAAAAATAATTTTCCAAAAATAGTAATTACTAAAAATGGTAAATTTTGATAGAAAATATAATTTGCCAAAAATAGTATTTTTTTAATTATTTTGGGGCCTTAATTGTTTGCTCTAAAATTTTAACCCTCATTTTATAATAGAATGTTGTACAACATTGGATATGTGAGAAGGAAGAGATATTGTAATTTTGAGATTGAAGAGGAAGTTATAGTAGATCTATTATAGGTTGAATCCCTTCGTGGTTATCTGGACAAAATAAAAAAAGGCATGGTTATCTTCTCTGTGGACGTAGACCATATTGGGTGAATCATGTTAAATATTTATCTCGTGTATTTATTTATTCTTCTGCATTTTTATTTTCACATTTAATTATTGCTCATATTTATTATTTAATCCTAACACCTCTATTTATAGAATTTGGAGAGGTTAGGGAGGTTGAGGTGTCCCATGAGTTAGGTGTACCCTATGACATGTCCCCTCAGGGGGCATACCTTATAATTTTTTTTTTGTGAGAGAATACCTTGCCCATATACCTATCATGAATGAGCATGGTGATGTGGAGTGGAGTAAGGGTCAAATCCTAACTATGGTAGGGTTAACCTTGAGTTAAGAGTTGACTTAGGTAAGGTGGAAGATGACTCACCCATGACCCATGCTTTGAAACCCAAAATTTTTCAAAATTAATTTATGAATTCAAACCGACATGGAAATTTGAAATGGAGTAAGGGTTAGTTATGACTAGGGTTAGGTTGACCCTAGGTAAGTTAACTTTTTGGGTGAGGTGGAGGGTGACTCATCCTTAACCGATGCTTTGGGATATAAAAGAACTCCAAAAGCTATTTAAGGCCTTAAATTCTCATGGGGAGATGTGTGGAACAAGGGTTAAGGTTAAATTTATTTAGGTTGATCCTATGTTAGACCAATGTCAAATGGATGAGATCGCACCTAGGCTAGTCAAAGAATAGACTAGGTAAGATTGCCAAGAATCAAATTGACCATGATTAGATTTATATTGAGGTGGAGTTAGACTGTGAAGTGACCAATTACCAAGGTTAAATGTGAACCAAAATTAGGTAAAGATGATGGTTACATGAGGACCCAAAGTTAAGCATTGGAAATGGCTTAAGTAGCCTAAAGGGGGCTTATGAATAGTGCATAAATAGTAATTTTGATAAATGAATAGTGCATAAATAGTGTTTTAATACTAATATATGTAAATTTTATACTTTTTGCAAACTGATTAGCCATAAAGATAGGAGAAGTGATAATGTGATACTTTTAGGTGTCTACATTTACCTCTTTTTGTACTTCATTATGTGAATATATGATGTAGTACAAACATTTATGACACCATATGGTGGTTTGATTTTGAAGAATAATTTAATGAAAAAAAATATTATTGTATACCCCTCAAGCGGTGAGTGAGTGTAAGAAATAATGGATGCCAATGACTAACCAATTGAGAAGAAGTGGAAAATAAATGGATGATATACAACTGACTATTATAGTGGGGAAAAAATGGAAGTCACCCATGGGTGACAATGAGAGTTTATATAAGATAGTACAAGAGGTAAAAAGGGAGAAAATGATAGAAGTGTATGGAGAGAATACCTACAATTTTGATCAATTATGGAAACAAAAGTAATTGTTTTCTTAGTACTTGTAGTTAAATTAGGGTTTTAGATATTTTACATTATGGAAATAATAATAGCTATGGTGGAATTTTTAGGTATTTTTGACATGATTAGATGAAGGTGATAGATCAAGTGATATTGCGATCAAAAAATACAAAGGGTTTTTACGATGGATAGTAGAAGACAACTAGAAACTAGCAGTCGAGATGTGGATAAGTGTACTTAAAGGTCCCATTAATATGTATAAGTGATAAATATATAATAAGATAATGTACACCAAGGTAATATAGCCCAGGGTTTGTGTAAGCAAGACAAGATTAATATATAGATACACCTTTTGATGTTGATTTGATGTGAATGTTTTGAATAATACGTGTAAATGGAATGATACAATACCTAATGAAAGGTAAGAATCATTGTTTGATATGACATGGTGATAAAATACAAAAGATGCAAGAATTACCTTATGGTTATGATCAATATAAAAATACCCTAATTGTGAAAGGGATGTATGTTTTTGCATCTTTGTTTTTTATAGAATTTTGAGCTTGAATAAATGTGATAATATAATCAACCAAGGGTATGTGTCCTTGTGAGGTTTCAATCAATTTTTAGCAAACTTTTTTGTCACCTTAATAAAGGATATTCATGAGTAACCATACAAATAGTGGTAGAGAGCATATAAAATAGATTTCAGATTTTGATTTGTGTTTGCCCTAGCAAAAGAGGGCTTCAAGATGGTAGTAGATAATGTTATTAGATAAATGCCATTTTTAGGATTAAGTGTTTGATTATTTGGTCACGTGTGAGGTGGTTTGAGCAATGAGGATATAGAAGGGGATGTTAGAAGCAACATTAAAATATTGCACAAAGTGAACAAGAGGGTGATATGATGTAGTAAAGTTCGTTATGATAGACTAAGAATGGAAAATATGTGTGTTAATAAGGTGAATTATACTATTATGGGAAAAGTGTTAATTTACATGTAAATTAGTTTTAGTCGTAGGGTATGGGATTATCCAAAATGGTTACAAGGGAGCATGCGACTCAAAATAGTCGTAAGGTACCCTGTGACCATACAATGTGAATATATAAAACAGGAGTCACAAAGCACACACCTCATTTATGTTCTTGTAAAACAAAATTGTAAGGTAAGGGAAGAGGAAGGGAGGTTAGGAAACGAAGTGCTACCAAAATCTATATTAAGGTGTACAATATGGTGATGGGTGCGGCATAAGTACACATAGATTGGGTGAGTCAACCTGTTGAACCTTATTTGTGAATTTTAAGAAATAAAAAGAACCCTAATATCTTTTTGATAGTGAAATAAAATAGTATCATAGATGATGTATGTGAGATGAATATGGCATGGTATGCATGTGTTTGTGTGTGAATTTGTTGTTGTGTGTATTTTATATTATGAAGTGCACTTTTGGAGATGCATGTGTGCATGTGTGTGTGTGCCCATTTACATGTGTTGTGAATGTGATTTTTAAAAAAAATTGGTATGCATGTGTAAATGAGCCAAATGGGTACTCAAATATACCTATATGCATATGATTATAAGGTACCCTATGATTGGACAACCACATTATTTTGTACAAAATTTCATACATAAGTACGAAAGTGTATGGAAGTTCGTACATTGTATATAATTTTTTTTTAAATTTTTTGTATCATGTTTATCGAGGCATGTGTGAGTGCCTCTATGATCACTAATTTTTTTTGTTTTTTGTATTGATGATTTTTTTTGTGTAAAATAGGTGAAGAGGATAGACTTAAGGCATAGATTTTATTCATTGCTTGAGTATCTATAGGATATGTTGGGCACGAGTGAGAGACAATGGATGTGAGATGTCAGTTTTCATATTGTAGTGAAGATGTAGATGATAGATTATGACCATTCATACTAGGCTACATTGTGTGAGTGATGGGATACTAATTGGAATACCTTCCATTTATTGATAGGGGAAATTATGATCACTTATGAGGATATAGACCACATATATCAATTACCTATCAAGGGACTTACTATGATTACCATAGGAAGGGGTAGAAGTAGGCTATTTTGTGATAGATATTTGGAGATAAATGGGAGGGTGTGAAGGTGAACAATAGAGGTGTAGCAGATGAGTGTTGGTATAACATGGAAATATCATTGAGATAATGTCTGATGATGATCATAATTATCAGTTATGTGTTACTTTATGTTTTTAACTATCAATTTCCATGTAGGATTATGGGGTGGTATATGACATGGTGGAGTATGAGTATTAGTTTGCATGGGTTTCCACATTATTAGCACAAATATTTAATGAGTTGCATGCACTAAAAAGGATCACATAGAGGACAATGGGGAGTAGCTTTCTAGTAAAATTTTGGGGTTGGGAGCACATAGCAATGTTGATACGAGAGGGCCTACCATACATGGCACTTGAGCTAATTGGGATTGATGTACCATATGCATTGTGGTGGTAGATAAATATGGAGGTACGATTACATAGGCCATATGAGGAATAATCACTCTTTTATAGAGGAGCATTTGAGATATTGAGGCAACAAGACATCATATAGTGGCTATGGAAAGGGGCACCATCATGGGATGAGATAGACCATGAGCTTCACTAAGCGAGGCATGGGTGATGGGTGACTATATGGGATGTATTATAGATAGATTATTTTTCCTTTGATCAAGTGTTGTGATAGTTTGGATTGTATTAGGAGGTGCCTAATCCGTTAGTGGTTATATAAAAATTTAAGGGAGATCAAGAGAGGAAACCATAGGTGGAATACTTGAATACACAAGTGGATGTCGATATTGATATTCTTAATATTGATGATATAGTAACCACACTAGAGTATGATATATGGTGGCCTACATAGAGTTGGAAGCCTAAGAGAGGGGTGATATATGGGGTAGGATATGTAATAGCAATAGTAGTTGGGGGCTTGAAGTGGGTTGTAGGAGTTGTAGTAAAATATGAGCATAGCTCAAGAAAATGAGTAAATGTAAGGATGAGTAGCCCAGGTGGTGTAGGTGATTTGGGGATGAGTAGCCCTGGAAGGGTAGCTGAGGGACCATATTTTAAGATCAAAGATGCTGGTGAGGAGGTTACTAATGTTTAAGTTAGTACAACATATGAGGTGGTAGTTTGATAGTGTAGTAAGCCCTTCAAGGTTGGAGGGAAATATCTAGTAGTAGTCCCTAATGGGATTGATGATATAGCCACAATTAAGGTATGTCTAAGCATCTATTTATGCAATATGCTACATTCATATTAGGAGTTCCACATATTACATGATAGGGTATGATAGGTGGAGGTATTAATGACTTAGTGAGATATGGTATAAACACAATAGTAGGTAGTGTTGATAGTAGAGAGAGATCGAGCTATGTTGGGGTCAACTAGATATAGAGAGAAGGATAAAGAGAATTAAGGTATAGATGGAGGGGGTGCATAATAAGTGCAATGTGTTATCGATAATATTAGAGGGGGCTACAACTAATGTTTCCTTATTACACATGAAGGTGGTGTAGTATAAAGCATAGAGGGAGGCATTGGTAGTAGATATGGAGTGATTGTGTGAAGATGTTGCATAAAAAAGGGTGTAGAGTGAGGTCATGATGATAAGGAGCCACAAATGCATGAGGAGGTCACACAACAAAGGGAACAAAGTGAGGTCACGGTGACTAAGTTTATGTGATCACATGAGGAGGCCACATAACATAGTGTGTAGAGTGAGGTTATGGTGATAGAGATGCCACAATTGCATGAGGATGCCATATAACATAGTACATAGAGTGAGGCCATAGTGGCATTATAGGATGAGCTTGAGGGGTTGCTCTAAGAAAGAGAGAATTTTGAGAGATTATTATACAAGGAGGGGAATAAGGGACATAATTTACAGGTAAAACTAGAGAGTCGGGGAATAATTATATCAACATCTATAGATTCTAGATCATAGTCCTACCAAAGTAAGAGGAGCACACAATCAACTATGGCATTGTAGGTTAGAGGAGTAATTCCAGGATACAGCAGTGAAGGAAGGTTAAGGAGGATCGAGGAGCCTTATTCCTAGTATGAGGGGAGTGGGGTGACTCCCAATGAGTAGGGGAGTTGAGATAGTCTATTTATGATCATTTTGATATGGTGAGTGTACCATCAATTTTGTATATTTTTTTGGTAAGTTAAGTTAAATTTAAAGTGGGTTTTTATCAAGGATCCCAAAACTTGATTACAACAAACTTCAATAGGAACAGTCCAAATATGGACAACAGGAAAGTCTTGAGGAAAGCCTTCAGGAACACCTTTAGGAAAGCATTCAAGAAGGTAGTGAGGAAAATCATGTGGAAAAAAATTTGAAACACTCGCAAAGTGGGAAAGGAAAAGCCAGTAAAAGAAAAGGGAAAAACCTACCTCATAAACAAATTTAAAACATCCCAAAGGTGGGAAAAGGAAATAGGTGCCTAAAATTAAATTTGAAACATCCCAAGGGAGGAAAAGGAAATAGGTGCTAAACCACCCATGGGAAATCGTAAACCAAGAGAGAAACAACATCCCACATAGCGAAAAACCAATAAAATGTAGAAAAACCACCCTATACCAAAAGGTGGATTAGAGATACTAAAATTACAATAAATCCTACCAAAACAAGGATAGGAAGCAACCAGGGATGCCATAAGATTACTCAAACTGATAAAAAATTGAATCCCTCGTGAGCCTGAAAGGTGGAATAACAATTTGAGGATTTTGTCAGGTCATAAAATCCTCATGCAATGGAACACAAGCCTAGACAGTGGGTCAGCATTCTGAGTAACTCTATAGGCCATGAAGTCCTCATGCAGTGAAGAAGGAAGCCTTCAAATATGCCATCCGAGTAGAGGAAACAAAAAATGTAAAAAATCACATCATAGGAAATAGATAGGAAAGTTCCCAAGGAAGCCAAGAGGAAGGAGTCATGATGAAGTCTAGCTACAGATGTTAGAGCCTAGAAATAAATGATACAATTAAAAATCTCGGACAACCTTCAACACCACCAATGAATAGCTTTAGGGATACATATGAGGAATTCCTATAGGGACACATCAATAAGGAAACCAGAGGCCCCCAAGGAAATGCCACAAAAGAAATTAAAATCCTGTTGGACCTACAACATCGATCTCAAAGAGCAGAGTCGTAATAGAAAGCACATGGTCACCCTCAAGACCAAAAGGATGCTATGAAAAACTGCTCATGAAGCCTCTTTCCCATAGCCCCAAAATTTTGCAACTGAAGAACCACCAAGGGTAAAAATCAAGAAGACACTTGAAAAAACCTAGAAAAAACTGGGAAATCCAAAGAAAAATCCTTAAACAACCCAAAAAACCTAGGAAAAGTCCTAGGGAAGAACCCAAAACCATCATAGAACCCAGGAACTAAAGTAAAACCCCACAAAAGGGTAATTAAAGGGATAGATAGTGGATCTATGATCTCCCACCCTAGAATATCATCTACAACACCATCCTACCAAGGAGGAAGGGTTAAGGAAGTGTCAAGGAAATTGGGATAGGATTAGGGACCTCGAACAAGGCTAGGGAAGGGATGCAGGAAAGTGAAACAAGACTTCCAAAGGAATTCACCTGGAGAGCTCCATTATTTTGTGATCCACCAATTTTGTATATTATGATAGTTGTGAATGAGGTGATGGATAACACTGTGTATATGCATTGTAGCCTATGGGTAATTTTGACTATGTACAACTCAATTTATGACATGATATAGGATGAGTTTTATTGATGATGCACAATGATGTGATGTGTATTTAATATGTATGATATATGTTCATGTTTATATAAACCCATGTTATTATGCATTGATGATATTGTTTGATACATAGTATATGTAAGTTGCATTAATTTGACTAGCTATGAGTATGCCAAAACATATGTGTATGGATGTGAGACATGCATTATATGGATGTTTGAGATGTGTGTATGTGATCATATATTTGGAAAGATATATTTGGATTTTTTTTTATCTCAAATGGTTGAACTAATCAAATATAAAGTAAGGATTGTTCTAACCAACTACCCTAGCATGAAACAAGCAAACATGTAACGCGCAACATGAATGGAGTTCAAAATACATGCATGTAGATAATGTAATTCTTGGTCTAAAAGTGTATCGAATCACAATGTATAAAAACGATGAAAAGGAATCTTGTTATTGGTAGAGCTAGCAATTTTTATGTCTACTTCATGTTTGTAAGATCATTGGATGTGTAGAAGAATTTCTAAAAATTCAAACACCATAGTTTGCTCAATCAAACTCATCTAATAGTCAATCGATATTCTATAGAAGTCTTAACTATCCTTATTGAGATTAAGCCTATCATGGAACTATGTGTGCATATGATGTTCATTTATCCATTTAAAGTGAGGTTGGACTAACGAATCATAAATCTAACCAATTAAGCTAGCTCGTCCACAAGCATGCAATGGTATATACAAAAGAAGGTCACTAATGTGATAGAATTGTCATCATTTGTAAGGTACACTCCACTACTAGTCAGGCATATATAGCATTTATGGAGATTAACCCCATGATTTTGTGCATTTGATGGCCTCAAGGATTCAATCTTTGTGATAGTGCTCTTTAATTTTTTTTGTAGTGTTATTTTGGCTTCTTCTTTTATTTGTTGTCTTTATCATTTATTTTTTTATTTTCTCTTGCATATGTTTTTTTAATATCTTGTCTTTTTTTATATCCTTAGATTTGGATCACACAAATGATATGATAAGAAAGGAAAACTATTTGCTTTACATCAAGGCTTACAGAAGGTGTTGTACTTCCTATACTCAAAATTTTCTTAGTGTAGGAGGTGCATGATTGATCCATGAAAGAACTTAAGTCAACTAGGGGAAGCTTTGAGATGCTTTAGAATTTTATGGTATTTGATAGAGGGTTGATTGGAATAACTATGGATGGTTAAATAATAGAGGATCTTCCTATTACCATAAAATTGAGAATAAAATCAGACACCACTACAATCATGCTAACAAATGTACATTTAACTCTTTAGTGGTTTGTGGTATGCAAAATATGGTGTGCATATGTACAAGTTGATTTTTCTGCTAATATGAGAACAAATAATGTAGTAGAATGGAAGTATGTGTCAGTGATATTATGGAATTCCAATGAATACAAACTAATATGCGACTAACCTATTTCTAAGTAAGAAAATCAAGTCAAATAGTTTAACCTAAATTTGTAAATCCAAATGACTTATCTAATTGATACAGATAAATTATGTTGGCACACACAGATGCATATGATGAGGGAGTTGAATGCCAATGTTTTATGATATAAACATGATTGATGAGTGTATATGATTATGAAAGAGGCTAGAAAGTAAACATAAGAAATGGAGGGAAAATGGAAAGAGAAGGAAAAAAAGAAGAGAAGGAAGAAGAGAGAAAGAAAGGTAACCAATCAAAGATATGTAGCCACTCAAAGCACGACCATGCAGTATTAAACGAGAATAGATAAAGAGAGAGAGTAATAATAAAAGAGGAAAAATGAAACCAAATCAAAGGTATAGAACTGCTTAAGGTGTGACCATACAACATTGATATAGATCCTAAATAATATAGGAGAGAAGAGGAGAAGAAAGAGATCCAAAATAAAATTTATTTAATTGCTCGAAACATGACCATACAACATTGATATAGATCAATATGAGGTATATGTTGAGGAAAGGAGAAGTAGAAGATAAAGAGAAAAATATGAAAATTAAATGCAATATATGTCACTGATGGACGATTTTGGTTTTTTTACATTTCATTATTGTTGATATTACTTTCAAACTTTGTATATTTGAAAAAGCATCGTAGAATGATGGTGGAAAAAGAAGTGATGTGTGCGTGAGTCAAATGTAGAATGCATGAAGATGAATGATATTGAGAGGATAAAGATCATCAACTAATTCAATATTATCTAAATTATAGGAACCGTAAAAAAAATTTGCTTATGATGAGATAAGATCATACTATTTTAGCATAAATTTATCACAAAGATGGCGTGGTTGGTTGGTATTTTTTTTATTTTCCTTGAGGATCAAATCACCAATTTGGAACTCTCATTTATGGACCTTATTGTGATATGCACATCAAATATGATATTGATAAACATGTGTGTGTTAAATAGCATTAATGCAACACTCATCTAGAAGGGTAAGTTGATCTAAGTGGGCTTGACAAGTGGTATCATCATCAATGAATTCTTGTAGGGAGATCCTTAAAGAAGGAATCTCTAGCTCTAAGGGCATAATGGATTTTGCATCATAAACTAGAAATAATGGTGTTACCCTAGTATATGTTCTTAGGTTGGTTCAATAGATATAGAGTGCCAGAGGTATTTGATTATGACAATCATAATGTGATTCTACAATAGTTTTGCAAAGAATGGTGTAAATTTTTTATTTGTGCTTTTGCTTGATCGTTACCCTGAGGGTAGTATGGTATTGAAAACCTAAGTTGAATTTTACACTTATCACACATAGCATGAAAATTAGTGTTCTTGAATGGTGTACCATTATCAAAAATAAGCTTTGAAGGAATACCAAAATGATATATTATATGTTGTGTAATAACAAAAATTTTAGACCTTGTCATTTGGATAAGAGGAATCGCCTTAACCCATTTTGTGAAATATTTGGTAGTAGTAATAATGAATTTGTGATTGATAGAATAAGTGGGTGTAATTTTACCAATGATATCCAAGCCTCATTGATAAAATGACCACATGGATTGGATAGGTTGCAAATCCTGAGATGGTACATGCAGGAGGTTGGCATATTGTTGACATTTGATGCACTTCTTGACATATGTACAACAATCGTGCTCCATGGTGGTCCAATAATAGCCCATACAAAGGTTTCACTTTGTAATGGTGATGCCACTGGAGTGGCCACCATAGGTGACATCGTGGGTAGTCATAATTACATCATGAGCTTCTTGTAATTTGATATATTTTAGAAGAATGTTGTCATAACCATGTTTGTATAGGATGTCCCCAACAAAGAGAACTAGATTATCCTTTGTTTGAACACATGCCTTGCCACATGAGGTAGATCAGGTGGAAGAATATCTAATCTGGTATAATCCTTGACTTAAAAAAATAAAGTATCATAGGTTTTGACTTGAACAAAATTGGAGCTAGCATTAGAGGAAGCTACTTCTGGAGTAATAGCTTGTTTCTAGAGTGAATGTTTTGGTTTCAAAGACCCAACATAAGCCACGGTATTCACAAAATAATTGGTTAAGAAGTTTATCAACATGGGGTAGCATCAATGTCATACCATTAAAATTGGTCAATAAGTTGATCAACAACCTATTTATATTGCTTGACAATAGGGTAGTGTCATTGGAAAATACCCTTTACTTGATTAACAATAAGTAGAGAGTATAGGTAGCAAATCCACCTCCTAGAAGAAGAATAAATTATCTTTAGATTTGCATAGTTTTGGTTGGTTTCACTCACTTTTGATCAAATTGTACAAGTGTAAAAATGTATAAGTTTGAGTAAAATGTACAAGTTTTCAAATGTACGATGTGAAATATTAATTAAATTAGGTGAAATGTACATTTGGGGTTAATTTGATAAAAATAAAATTAGACATTAGTAAAACCTTTTAATGAAGTATTTTTGATTTAATTCAAGATGGCAATTGTAAGTAATGTGATGTGTCAGAAACTACTTTAGAAAAGTCTAGGCATGCATTATATAGCCTCCTATTCATTTTTTTGGTTGTTCATTCATGCTCTTTCATAGTTGAAGTTATTCATTAATGAGTCTATTCATGGAGTATTTGATTGTTCTTGGTAGAATTAATGTTCATTGTTGATATTATGACTGATGGTGGAATATATGTGTATAGGAATACTTATAATGTGAATATGACAAAAATTCTCCTTATTTCCTTGTCCTTGTGAATTCCAGTGTACATTCTGGATGTTACAAAGTTGAATAGTTAATGTTGAGTACATATATTTCTATGATAATGGATGGAATTGCATTGTGAATGATCCTGGTTACCCTCATGACTTGGTGTGAAGATAGAAATTTATTACATGGTGAATTTGGATCGTACAAATACATTTCCAAGTAGTTGTACAATTTCTATAATTTTTCATTATGAGTACAGTTCATTGCTAGTGAATTAGGGTTTTCATGTTAGGAATAATTGGAGGAATAAAAAAATAGAAACTTTCCAAAACTTGTCTTGGAAGGATTGGTTGTGCAGGGTGATAGTGTTGGAAATTTTGAGTAGTTTTCTTGTCATTGATGTCAAGAGATTTATGTTTTAGTTTCATCACCATTAATGTCATCAGGTTTTTTTTCCAAAGGCAAGAAAGGTTTTCAAAGGAATCAGATATAATATTTATTTTTAATATTATATGCCTAAAAAGGCCTAAAAGATTGAAGACCAAAGGAAGGAAAATAATAATATTATAATATTTTGGGCAAAATGATGAGGTGAAGAAAACGAGGTCCAAGGAATTATTAAAAATAATCTATCCTTGACAAGACCCATTAAAAATCTCGCAAAGGATTTAATTTAATTTATTTAAATTAAAATATTTTAAAATATGGTTAAAATTTTAATTTAAATAAATAATGGGTGCCAAAGGTTTTAAGTTTAATATTTAAATTTAAATTTAAATTTTAAAATTTGAATTTGGGCTGATGTATAAGGGAAAAGAGCAAATGTATTTATAGGGAAATAATATTCATTTTCAAACCCTCAATAATGTGTGATTCGAATGCTATGCTAAGTAAAATATTTCATGCGCTGATTTTCTAAGTAAGAAGAGGAAATTCACATTTTAAAATTTAGAGGTATATGAAGGTTCAATTACAAGCGACGTGGCAAAGATTTTACACCGGCATCATTAGCACAGATGGCAATTGAGACCAAGCTAGAGCGTTGTGAGGGAAAGATCATGGGTTTGATTCACCCGGTTGTGTTTTGCAAAGGGAAATCATTTTTCGTTCATGCTAAGTGTGAGAAGAGACAAGGAATAAAAGGGAGTTCATGCACCCTTGGTTTTTGTGTGGGTATGTAGCCCAACTAGTGGCCTAGCTTTGGGCTAGGGTGTTGGAAAGGCGAGGTCATGTGTTCAAATTTTGTCGAAAGCACTTTTTGGGCAGAATTAAAATGAAAGGTATGCATTTCATGATTTAATTTTTCCAAAGGTTTTTGATATTCGGAAATCTGCATTAATTTTTTTGTGATATTTAAAAGGCATTTTGTAAGTTTTTTAAGGGAGATATAAGGTATAACAAAATTAAAATATATTTTTTTAATTTTTGGTGGTTAGAATTTATTTTATAAGGTAGGAGTGATAAGGTATGCAAGGAAAATTGTATTTTGTATTTTGAGATAAAGCTACATTGTGATAATTATTTTGAGAGGAGAAATAAGGTGCATAAAGGAAATTATTGTGTATGTTTTGCTATAATAAATTTTTTGATTTATATTTTGAGATTTTGGAGATTATAAGGTGTATTTGAGACTTGTTATTTTTGTATGGTGAAATAATTATTGGAAAAATATTTGTGTGGAGATTTTGAGATAGATTGTTGCTACCTAACCTTGAAATTGGTAAAGAAGATTTGATTGTGATTAAGATAGATTTTAAATATATATCTCCATAAAAAAAAAGGTATGGGCACACCTTCCTTATGAGTGCAATATTGTTAGAGTGGATGTTGTGAAATGCAATGTTGGAGTGAAAAGGATTGTTTGATAAGCATTGTTGGAAATGTTTGAGTAAGTTTTCATGTGCATGATTTGTGGATGTTAAAATGATATGAGTATCAATGTTATGTGAGATTGATAACTATCTTGAATTAGGGTTTGTGAAAAATGAGTATCATTGTTATGTGAGATTGAAAACTATCTTGAACTAGGGTTTGTGAAATAACATGAGTATCATTGTTATGTGACATTGGAATCATCTTGAGTCAAGGTTTGAGTTCCATAGTGTGAGTTGTTGGAAGTATAGTGAAACACTTGATTAGGGTTTGTAAGCAAGTTGTGTTTCATTGAGTGAATGGTTGAATGAAGTTGGTTGAGAAATATTGATTGAAAGCATTGGAGTGGTAATTCAAGATTTCTGAAATAAATTACCTTTATTCTAAATTGATTTTAAAGTGAGTTTGAAAGTGATAAAGTTATTTGTGAGTGTGAAACATATTGAGTCTCTTACCATTATCTATATGTTTCTATGGTTAAAAAATATTATGAGTGAAACTTGGTTGTGTGATTGAAAAGGTTTTTCTAGAAAGAGATTAAGTTGAGTTTTTGTATGCAAGTTTTGCAATTGAGTTAAGCAAGATTTTGTGAAAGCTTGTGAGAAGATTTGAGTAAGTCCTAGAGGGGACTTAAGAACAGATTGGTGTGAGCTTTTGTGGAAGCTTACAATTATATTTGAGGTAAGTCTAGGGAATTTTTTTTGAGTAGATTGGACAAGTTCTAGTGAGGTTTTGTTGAGAATATTTGAGGTAAGTCTAGGGAAGACTTGTTGAGAAGATTATACAAATTCTAGTGAGGACTTATTGAGAATATTTGATACAAGTATTAGTGAAGACTTGAGATAATATTGATTGAATTGTTCAAGATTTGAGTTCATACTTGGGGCAGATATAGCAGAGTTGATTTGTGATTGGATCAAGCTTTATGTTAAGGCTTGAGGACAAATTTGAGGATAGAGTATGGTGCATATTTGAGGATAGATTTGTGCCATAGTAGAGACAAATTTTGGTGTATATTTAAGGGTATATTTGTGCCAAACTAGAGATAGACTTATGAATAGATTTGTGCTAGATTGAAGGATACTGTTTAGTGCAGATTTGAGATAGAGATTGAGAAGAGCTAAGATCAAGCCTTGGAGGTGATAGAGCATAGGGTAATAGTATCCAGTGGATATATATCCATTAGCTAGGGTAGTAAGGACAAAGGTATTTTGAGTGAGGACAAAGGTATTTTATGGAGAGAGATCCACAAGCCAGTGTAGTGGAGGTAGTAGTATTCTAGAAGATCACCAACCAGAGCATATGAGAAGAAGTTCTTATATGGATAGAGATCCATGAACCAATAAAGGGAAAAGAGTTATCCTATGGATTGGGTATAGAAAATTGATAAGGGGATTGGTGTCTCCTTTGGATAGAGATCCGTAAATATTGTAACAGGGAAGGATTTCCAAGAGATTTATTAAGAAAATTTTAGTGAAATATTTTCTTCGTGGAGTAGCCCAAATTGGGTCAACCACATAAAATTGGTGTCTCTATTATGTGTGATGATTTTTGCATTTCTTTTATTACAGCTATTGATATTTCCATTGATTATATTGGATAACATTATTTAGGAAAGAAAAGTAAAAAGTGATATTATACTGTTCACCCCCCCTCTTAGTATAAGCGTGTGTTATTTAGATAGATCTGAATATTAGTTGAAGCAAGGGTTATTACAAATGGTACAAGTGATGTACAAAATTGTACAAGCTATTTGTTTACCTAATTTGGTGACAAAGCTACATCCCAAAACATACCATATAAGGATATATTGTTGGTTTAGAGAAATCGATTACAAAACTTAATAATTTAACTTGCAAAACCTATTACAATGAATTGAATGAGGACCAAATCATACAATGTGTAGTTTTGTATGATTTAGATTGTACAACTATATGATTTGGTGATCGTACAAGCTATTTTGGAAAATTGACATAGTGTACGATGGAGACTATACACGATGTACTATTTATGGAATTTTGAGACCTTGGTGATCATTTCTAGAGATTCCAAACCACCTCACTCTAGGAATACTACAGCCTATATCTACCTTTGTTACCGTTGCCTTATCAAAATTTGGCATTTTTGTTAAAATACGTCAAAATTCTTGCAGTCAAGAAGATTTTGCAAAGTGACAAATTATGAGTACACAAATTGGAGGTGAATGACAAATAAAATTTTGCAAAGGTGCAGTACAAGGGATTAAGTATATGATATCCCAGTTAGGAGGATCATGAGAATTTCTTAGAGAGGAAATATAAAAAATGTTGAACACAATACACATGAACCAGTAATAGAGCAAGTATGGACATCTAATGAAGTAGTTATTGATAGGTTGGATACATTATAGATCGATACAAAAATATAGAAACAAGGAGAACCCAAATTCAAGGAGAAAATTGATATAAGAGGAGTATTTAATGAGGAAACTTTGCGAGATCGAGGGGAGTGGATGGTAACACCTAAAAAAGTGGTAAATAGGTTGCAAATGAGTATAATGAATGGGATTTAGACACTAGAGCAACAACATACAATATCACAAGATGAAGGACCAATGACACAACCTAGACATTAGTGAAGGATGTCATAGAGTGAATACACACAAGATATTGATAGACAATTATTTGGTGAATACAATATTTCTCAAGTAGATAGTTTTTATGAGGGCTAACAAAGTGAGTCACCTATAAGGTGGAATAAATCAAGTATTCTATGTGATACTTCATCAAGTGAAGAAGAAGAAACACCACCAATGGATCATGTAGGTAATTGAGTAGGAAAGCAAAGTAGCCCACCTTTTATGGGAGAAGGAAAGGAAGACCCATCAAGACATATCGGTACATGTATAACCATTTGGAATTTAAATGGTACATACCAATAAAATGAATGGTTATGTCTATTTCCTACCACATTACGAGTATTGCACATATATTGGTACTTAAAAAGGAAGAATACACCAAATTTCTATACTTGGAATACAATGAAAGATGCATTCATTAAGGAATTTCACCCTGTAAAAGATGATTGAGATATCGTAACTGGAATTTGTGCCAATTAGTAGAAAGTGAATAACACAAGCTTATACTGAGAGAGTGGGTGAATATTATAAGATAAAAAAATTCACTTTTCAATCCAAATGATAACAACAATAATATCAATGTAGTAAATAAAATAATGCACAAATGATAAAACACATGAGAGACACAGATTTAACATGGTTCATTCAATGTGGGATACATCCATAGAGAAAATATTTCTTATAATTTTTCTCAACAAATTTCTTGGGAATCAATTCCCTATTACAATATTTACGGATCCCAATCCATAGGATACACCAATACTCTCTATTCTAGTTTGTAGACCTCTATCCACAAGAGACACCAATTCCCTCTACTCTGGTTCATGGACCTCTATCCATAGGAGACACCAATACCCTCTACTCTCGTTATGTGGACACCACTCCACTCTATTCTAGTTCTGTGGACACCCCTCTAGTCTATTCTAGTTTTATGGACACCACTCCACACTGCTCAAAATCTATCTTCAAATATTCTCAAACTCTGCCTTCAAATTTGCATAAAATTTATCTTCAATTCTACACAAACTCTTCCTTCAACTCTACTCAAACTCTATCTTCAACTATACACAAAATCTATTCACAAACTGCTCATACAACATACTCAAATTTACTCCAAGACATACTCATAAAACTTGTTCAAATCTATTTGAAAACCTGCACATAAAACCTACTCAAATTTTTCCCAAAAACTGCTCATAAAATCTTGCTCAAATCTATTCCAAAAACTGCTCACAAAAGCCTACTCAAATCTGCTCCAAAAACTGCTCACAACACCTGCTCATCTACTTCCAAATATTTCATAATAAAAAAATGTTCATTTATTCCCAAATATTGCATAATAAAACAATTTTTATTTATTTCCAAATATTGCATAATGATTTCATCAAGTGCTTTATCTATTCTTCAATGTGCTTTCCTTAGCTAAAGCAATTCATACATATTCTATCCAAAATTCTTTTATCTTCATGAACATATAGAGAATGATATGCACTAACAAATACCCAATATGTTCTTTACATTCATTAATTATGTTGCTTTCACATGTGTTATATTTATTACATCAAAAGGTAGCTTTAGTCTAGCACTTGATAACTGACCTGGTAATTGTTGATTTGCACGTTTCCTTCAAAATAAATCACAGTGCACAAATATGTCCTTTTCATCTACTTCCAAAATGAATCATAAATAAATGCACAAATTTTCTCTCAAACCCTTATACTATTATTTCCAATTTAAATCAAAGTAATGCACAACTTTGTCATAAAACCCTTGGTATATTATTCCCAAATTCATTCAAAGCAATGCACAACTTTATTCTCAAACCCTTGCATTTTTATTCCCAAATTCATTCAACACTAATTCTCATCAAATAAATCCTTATATCTCCAACCATATGACATGAAAATATTTTCTTCATCCAAAAACAAACCTTGAGTAATGGATTAAATCACCATACCTCTAAAAATGCCTTGATGATAATGAGCTTCTCAAACTTATCTTGGCAAAATAATCTCCTTTTTTATCCTTCAAAAACCTGGTTAGTAATTTTCTATTTCTTGCATAGAGAAAATCATCCACAAAAACCTTCCCAAAAATGTGCACAATAAAGCTTGAAAAATAATACCTTATATCTCCTTTTTAATCTCACACTCAAAGCTTTTGAGAATAACCAAACCCTTAAAATTACCTCTTTCTATAAATTAGAAATATAATAAAAAATAAACCACATTACACCTTATAAATCCCTTTATAACATGCAAGATTTATAACTTTCAAGTAATACCCAAATCACCCTTTATTTATATTACTCATGCACAAATTACAATTTTAGATAATCCTTAATACACCTTATGCCTCCTTTTCTAATTTAAAATATAAAAAAATAGTATGCTCTCATTCTAACCAAATAAGCCATTTAACTATTTCTCCTCATATGAAATTTAAATAAAAATTGTGTCCATACCTTTACCAACAAACCCCCATGAAAATGCTTAGAATCAAACTCTTAAACTCTGCCAATGCAACACCCAATCCAAGGCTTTGTAACTAGTTGGGCTACCCCAGTGAGTAGTAACCACCACATAGTGTGAAATTTTTGAAGCCTTCCCTGTCCAAATAAAATATTTTTTCTCACTACCAAGAAAAATAGGACCTACCTGAATTTGATCCTACGACCTTCTACCCCTAGCACCTTAGTGCTAGCTCAGTGACCACTTGGGCTAGCAAACCAAATGGAATCTAAAATATGCATTACTAATTTTGACTCCTTTGTTGCACTTTTCAAATAAAAAAACCATATTAAAACTAGCATCAGTGAATTTAGAACCTCACACCTTCTTCCTCGCAGCGACTTAGTACAATTCAAACCACAACTTGGGCTACCTCAACGGATGACATCAAAGGGGTAGATAAAATATTTTAAATTATATTCCTTCTTCACTAAATTTTCGCTATACTTCTCCTCCTTATTTTCTATTGTGTGCACTCACTGCAACAAATAATGTTTGAATTCCTTACATCTTACAAAGTGATTTTGAGGTCTTTTATTTATATGATTTTCCATGTGCACCCAACGATGTTGGCCCAAATTTTGAGTATTTGATTTTTCGAAACTTTTGCATGGTCAACGCATAATATTAAACTTAATTTATTTTGCATGGTGCTTCTTAATAAATCTGGCCAATATTTAAATATTTAATCTTTATTGCCTCCATAAACTTTGGCACCTTCTCTTTTTTGAAAACTTTATATTATAATATTTAAAATATTATAATATTAATTCTTAAAACCTTTGTCCTTTGCATTTTAAACCTTTTTCTTTCTCTTTTAATTTTTAACCTTGTCCCATGCAACTTTGAAATTTTGTCCTAAGATTTTAAACTTCTCTTTATAATATTTAAATTTAAAATTTAAATATTATAACCCTTTAATTGAATATTTTATTTGCTTTGCTTCATGCTTGCCTTAGATAATTATCCATTTTGCTATTCACTAAGCCAATATTTGACCTTCATGATATATTATCCATCCTTATAATCTTTTCACTCTTAAAGAATATCCCTGCCTTGAGTACCATGTACCTTTGACATTAATGATAACTCAATATTTCCAATAGAAAGATGATAAAAATGTGAAGTCATACAATCGTCGATTGAAGAAGCTAGTGGATGAGATGCAAATGCCTTTGGTAAATTTTCTAGGAGAAATATGGTCTGTAGATGGGTTTTTACCTAGATAGAAGAAAAATATGAAGACAATCCCATCTTCCACATATGAAGAAGCCTTGGAAAATACGAAGAATTTCAAAAGAGAGGCTAAATAAATAATTACTCGAATGATAACATATGTGATATACGATGATTTAGATAGTGAGGAAGATGATACAATCGAGTATATGGTATAGTCATTTTGGAAGAAATTGGAAAAATTAATTAAAAAGGTAAAAGGAAAAGTCAAGAAATATAGAAAATATATTTTGTGTACAGATTGCAAGTCTAAAAGTCACACGAATTTAAATTATTCTTGTAATGATTATTGCCACATTTAAAATGTACTTGGACATGAAGTGATACAATATCCATTTAATGCAAAGGTGCACCCACAGGTTCCCTCTATCCAAGAACAAGAGGAGAAACTAAAATCTCAAGGGAGTAGCCAATGAGCCACCAATAGTAGTTATAATAATAGATACATAGGGGGACAATACTATCAAAAGGAGGATAGAGCCACTTGTAGTATGATTCAGATGGAATATCAATCATACAATGTTGCAATTGCCAAGAGTGAGGGTATTTTGTGAAGAATTGTCCTTCATCCTAGAAACAAGAGACACATTAGACAAATACTACACACATGTGTAGATAATGTGGTCCAAGGAACCACAAGAAAGAAAATTATCCAAAGTATATGAGTTATAGTAACCCACATAATGTGAAATTTTTGGACATAGAGGTACCTCCAGTTAGTGAGGAGAATGAAGAAGTACTAGCCATAAAAAAGAATTAGGATAAGAAGGACAAGTATATTTTTTTAGCAAATAAAAGAAAGAGTTTCATGTAGCAAAGAAGATACTCAATAAAGAAGAAAAGAAGGCAAAATAATTGAGATTAATGGGATACAAAGAGTTAAACAAACCATATAAAGACAAAGTGGTTGTACAAAATCTAGTGGCATAATTTTTTAATACAACTGTCAAAATTAAGATGGAAATTTTACTAGAAGTGATCCCATCATAGTGATGGCAAAATATATAAAGCCTCATAAGGTGATGGATGTATAGAGCCAACCAATATATGAAGAGGAAAGGTTACCATTTTTTCTTTGGGCATATCAAACTACTTTTAAGCCAACAATAATCCATACACAATTTCATCTAATGTATGGTCAAGAGGTAGTAGTACTAGTAGAGTTTTTGGTACCTAGTTTGCGAGTAGCTGTGGAGCATCACTTAGGTGACCAAGATAGTGTAGAGGAAATACTAACACCACTAATAAAGTTCTATGAGAGAAGATTCATGGCACAATGGGTGATCAAAGTGGCCTAGAAGAGAAGGAAGTTGTGGCATGACAAGCACCTTCAAAAATTAGAACTTAAGTAAGGTGAATTAGCTCTAAAGTTTAATGGGAAATGAGAAATCAAGATGGGTAAGTTAAAAACCTTATGGATTGGTCCCTTTCAAGTTGTAGAAGTGAGGGACAATTGAGAATTTAAGCTACAAAACTTGAATGGAATGAAAGTGCCAGACACTACAAATGGTTTGAATTTGAAGCCATATAAAGTACAATGTCTATTTATCACTTTAGAAGAAGTTGAACAAAGACAACAAGCTCAGTCCAATGAACAACAAAGCAGGATTCAAGGTACACAACATGAGGTCCTTGACATGGAACTCACATACCTATTCATAGAAGAGGAGGCAAGACTAATTATCAAACATCAAAAGTTGGTACCTCGACCCAATGAGAGAAGAAGGATGTGAGTACATGTAAGGTTTACATATGAGACTGAAATGATCTAGGAAGAATATGAATAAGGGATTACTCCAAGGGAGAGAAGGAATCCATAAGAACATGGAATGATGTATCCATAATTGGAGTATAGATAATTACCTCAACCAATACAAGATCGATGAAGAATATGACTAATGATATGATATATAGATAGGATAGATAATTATGATATGGAGACTCCAAAAATTATAGGATGTGACACTACGAAGGAACAACTCATTGAATTATCTATGTTAGATTATATTGGACTATTATAGCAAAGGATGCAACATTAGATCCAACAGTTGTAAGAGGAGTATGAAATATTGTAGGGGTACACTACAAGGCTCCATGAATAAACTATCCATGATTTAGATAAGATGTACAAATGATGGATGAAAAAAAGGGTAGTGAAGTCATAGGAATTAGAAGGTAAAGAAAAAGAATATGATACAACACCACAAGTGAGTAATTCATGCCATGATGGTGCAAGTACTAGTAGGGGAGAAATATCACAAATAGCATATCATGGGATACCCAATAACCTATCAATAGTAGAAGAATATGAGGTTATAACTTGGTGATACATTGAAAAATACATTACAACACCTAGACCACAAGGTAATGTACATGAGGATTCAAGTGAATCCAGTGATGAAGAGTTGCCTTGGCTAGTATGAGACATTGAAAAAGGATATTGCATGCTTTCGATAAATGGATTTCATATAAATCATACTAGTTTTAAAAAATCATTTTTTTTGTCCAAGTGATGTTTTTTAGGTCCGTATATACTATTTGGAGGCTTGATTGTACCATTTTGAAGCACATTGTGCAATTAACAGGCTTTCAAAGACCCAATTGTGCAGTTTTGAAGAGATTGTATGAATTTTTTTCATAGTTGTACAGACACTGATGAAGTTTTATAGAATGGAGGCTCCCTTGTATTATTTGGAATTAGTTGGTATGATTTTAGATTGATATTGTATGATTTGAAATCCTTGTTGTACAATTTGTTGTATTTGTACAAAATCAAGTGTGATTGAATAAATTTGGCTAGAGTTGTACAATTTGGCAAAGGTGGTATGATTTGAAAATATACATGTATAATTTGCTAAGGTATTGTATGATATTTGTAGCCCTTGTACATTTTTTAAGTAGTTGTACAGAATTTTAGAGCATTTTTTTTGCGGAGTTGTCTTGAATTGTCAAATTGACCAAAAAGTGGATGAACGAGGTTTCCACTCAGTGATGGTAAAAGTATGAGCCGCATATAAGAATATTTATTTTGTTTATATTACATTGTAACATATAGGGAACACATAACCATGCCCACTACACCAAAGAGAATCATGACCTAGGATATATCCCTCATTTTACCCCATTCAATATGCAAGACGCCAATTTTAGCCATACGAGAGGTGTGGTAATCACCCTTTGAAAGATAGAGGATGTAGGTTGTGGAGGTGTTAGAGAAATTGGAATGGTGGTAGACGAGGTGCACCACTACAATATATAAGGGATGATATGGAGCCACCCAGGGCACACAAAAGGGAACTTCATAGTGATGTTCATTGAGAGAGGACTCTGGAAGAATATGAAGAATTGCCCAATGAAATAGAGGAGGAGCAAGTGGATATCGAGGATATCAATTTTGGTCAGCCAAAAACAATTTTTTTTATGAAATGGTAGGAAAATAATTATGCTAATCATCCCTTGAATCATACACTGAGGAATGTCGAAGTGAGTACTATAACGTAGATACCACCACAAGATAAAGTATTATTCAATGAGTACTTAATACAAATTTTTCAATCTTACGTACCCACTAAGAATCACATGATTGTGAGAGTGGGTAACATGTATGTTAAGTTGGAGTTCTCAGTAGAGGTATTTATATGAACATTCATATTTCCTAGGAACAGAGCTCCAATTTTGAATAATATAATAGATCCAATTGAGATCCATAGGTTGATTACGACATTCACATCTTTGAAGTCACTTGTGGTAGCCAATGTCTCTAGTTCTAGAACACATGGAATTAAATAGAGCTATTGAATACTAATGAGATAGCATGTACAATGAATGTTGTCATGGCCCATTTGTCTAGAGAATTGTGATCTTCAAAAATACCAATATGGATAGCACAATATGTGGAAGGTGTTTAGAATGGTGTGAAGTAGGATTGGGGAACATATCTATAAGAATGAATGTAGAAGTTGCTAAAAATTAGGAGGAATATATTTACAATGACCTTTCATGCCATTGCACTTCTATTATATGCAGTATCTAGAATGGGTATTCCCTTTCCTGGTAGGACCCAACAATAGGAATTGTCATCAGATCAACCTACCATAATATGATGGACAAATATTGTGCCCTTATTGAAGGTAACTCTAGAGAAATCAAAGGCCAATAAGAGCACAAAGTAGTCAATACCTCAGAGGTAGGAATAGATTGAGACTACATATGATGAATATGTTCATATACAAAGGAAGATAAGATGATAGTTGGAACCTACATTGGAACAACATGCACAAGTTCAACATTTGCGAGAGCAACCTATATCTTTTGAAGAGGAGGAGAGGGTAAAATAGCAAACCAACCCTATAAGGATTCAAACACATAGTCTAAAGGAGAAACATAATAAGGCTATGTAGAAAGATTAACCCAATCCAGTACCAGAGGAAGGATACTCTGACTTAGAGGGGTTGGATTTGTTGAATTTCAATTTACTATAGCTAGAAGATGTAGGAAGAGTAATGGGATATCCAAAATTTCTCTAGATATCTGATTTTAATTTTTTGAATTCATCTAATATTTGGTTGAAAAGGCAATAGTACCACATATTTCAAAAGCAAAGGTTGTTATGGAAGTTCCACTTAAGGAACCTATGGGAAAAAAGAAGATAAATATTGTGATGAGAGGTGGTAACAACAAATGAGAGTAGACAAGTACATGAATGCCACATGAAGAGTTTGATCTTGACCTGATAGTGAAACATTAAGTGGATTCCATTGAACCCACAAGTAGAGGGGTTGACAAAAATACAAGAGGAATCCCAAGTATCGATGAAATAGTAGTAGTCTTAAAAGGAAATCATCAATATTGAGGAGACAACAACACCAAAATATGAAGAAATAAGTAAGATAGTAGCACACATTTATCTACAAGAGAAAGGAACCATTATGATCAAGGAATTCAAAGGAAGTTTTAATCCATAGGTAGAAGAAGAAGAAGGACAAACCCCACCACAGGATAATAATGTAGAGCTTCATATAATATTTCTAGTGGGAGTACCTCACTTTGAGATGGTCAGGTGGAGAACTTCTTTTGATAGGCTAGTGAAATATTTACTAGTTCTAGGTTGTAGTTTTATATTGGTGGCATTGGGTTTTTTAAATAGTGGAGGGATCAAGCCCTCACTAAATTAGAAAATATCATGGAATGGGTGTGCAATAAGTATCACACAAGGTGAATAGCACACATACATGCACAACATCCATGGTTGTTCCTTGGGGGAGATGTAACCATGATGCTTGGAAAATATGATTTATCTGAGGGAGTGAAGATGAATTACCATGTATTTCCATGCATGTAAGGCAAACTCTCAGAATTTCCCTTTGAATATAGTGTGTACAAAATTTTGAAGAGTACCTTTGGAATTGACCTTCACATTGAGGAAATTGAATTTCTTGACATACTGAATTGAGTGGCTTAACTTGGGACTTGAGTATATTTACCAAGCCAAGGAAGCAGAATGAGAGGGAATAGAATCTACTCAAAAGGAGATTGTTTCGATGGAGAAAGAACTATCACGGAACAAAATAGAGGTCGAGGAAAGACTAATTAAGGTAGAAATAGATTGGGTTGGCATCAAGCAAGTGTATGAGGATAAGCTAAACTCACATGAAGAAAAGTAGCTTGTGATTCAATAGGTGAAAGAGTGCATGAAGGATTTGGAAGCTCAACTAGCAGCACAAGATGAACAGTTGGCTAAATAGGTAAATCAGTTGAAGGCAGAAGAGGAATAAATGTAGGAAAAATATCATAAGGTTGAAGAGATGGCAAAAGATACCAATCCTATAATGAAATTATCATGGATCATAAGGTTTGACTTAAGGCTAAGGATGAGAGCATGGTGGCTTATGAAGTCGACATGCATCAGAACATATAGGTTATTATGGATAAAAATGAAGAATTAATCATAGTAGCCAAAATAGAAGCCCTATTGATAGAGAAGATACACAAGGGAGCATCTAAGCATGAGAAATATCTAGGTGCACTGCTAGCTATTACAGAAGATAAATCCAATGATTATGGATTAAAAGCCCTAGAATTCTATCAAAATATAGAGCAACTAAACGATGAGCGTACCACTTTGTATTTATAACTTGATGAGTACCACAAAGGTTTGTTGGCCAAATATAAGAAGACTGAGTCGGTGAGGATATCATTTGATTTAAAGAGAGGAAAAATATAGGTAATAAATCCACCTCCCAGAATAAAAAATGATCTTTGGATTTGCATAATTTTTGTTGGTTTTACTCATTTTTGATAAAATTGTACAAGTGCCAAAATTTACAAGCTTGAGTAAAACATACAAGGTTGCAAATGTACGATGTGAAATGTTAATGAAATTATGTGAAATATACATTTGGGGTTAATTTGATAAAAATCAAAGTAGACATTAGTAAAATATTGTAATGAAGTGTTTTTAAGTTAATTCGGTATGGAATTTATAAGTAATGTGATATTTTAGAAACTAATTTTGAATGGTCTATGCATGCATTATATAGCCCCCCTATTCATTTTTTTGGTTGTTCATTCATGCTCGTTCATAGTTGAAGTTATTCATTGATGAGTCTATTCATGGAATATTTGATTTTTCTTGGTAGAATTATTATTCATTATTGAGATTAATACTGATGGTTGAAGATATATGTACAAGAACACTTATAATATAAATATGATAGCAATTCTCCTTATTTCCTTGTCCTTGTAAATTCCATTATACGTTTTGGATGTTGCAGGTTGAATAATTAATGTTGAATACATATATTACTCTGATAATGGATGGAATTACATTGTGAATAATTTTGGTCACCCTACTAACTTGGTTTGAATATGGGAATTTATTAAATGGTGAATTTGGGCCATACAAATATGTTTCCAATGAATACAATTCATTGCTAGTGAATTAGGGTTTGCATGTTAGGAAGAATTGAAGGAATTAAAATATAGAAAATTCCCAAAACTTATCTTGAAATGTTTGGTTGTGTAGAGTGATATATCTAAATATTATTTGCAATAGGGGTTTATAAAAATCATACAAGTGTTGTACCAAATCGTACAAGCTGTTTTTTTACCCTATTTGGTAACAAAGCTGCAACCCAAAACCTGCCAGATAAGGAAATATTGCTAGTTTGGAGAAATCGATTACAAAACTAATCGATTTAACTTGAAAAACCTATTCCACTGAATTGGTTGAGTACTAAATTGTACAAGGTGTAGTTTTTTACAACTTATATCATACAACTATATGATTTGGTTACCGTACAAGATGTTTTGGCAAATTGACATAGTGTATGATGGAGACCATACAAGTTGTACGATTTGTGCAAGTGGAGTTTTGAGAAATTGGTGATAATTTCTAGAGATTCCAAACCACCTACCCTATAGGATTACTACACCCTATCTCTACAGATAATCACCCCAAATTTATATTTTTTTAATGCACATCACAAGTGTTGTCTTAAGGCTGAGGATAAGCACTTCATACTCGACATAATTATTTGTGCAAGGAAAGTCTAATTTGAATGAAAAGAAGAGTAGTACATATTGTATTTTAAATAATATTATATTGACACCAAATCCCTCATTTGTAGAAATATCCATCAAATAAGAGGTATAGGTCTACTTTTATCTCATGTTCCATCTATTGTTCAAGTTTGTAAGCATGAAATATTAAGTCATCTAGAAACTCAATGAAAAGTGGTTTATTACTAGTTAAAGGAGCTTCTACGATATGGTCAGTGATGAATTGAGCTTTAATGTATTTTTTACTAATGAATTTGAGAGAAAATTTAGTAAGTAGCATGATTCATTTGGTTGTCTGACTATTGTTATAGCTTCTACCTAGTGAGTGGAAATTTTGCCCAATTGCAAATTCACCATCAGAGTCAAGATTTTGATTAGACAACCCTCTCTTGCAAAGAAATATAAATTTCTCCAAGGTTATTTTTAGTTAATAAGTGCTAGGAGTACCTTAGTGATTCACAAGTAACTGTTAAAAAGGAGTCTGTGTTGGTTTATTTTATTATGCTATGATATTGATTGTTCATGAAACTTAAATTGAAAGAAAATGTGATTGGCCCTCATATAACCACGATGTAAAGCTGTAGTTCATTTTATATTGAATTATTTTAGGTAGATTTTACCTTCTTTTGGTTAAGTAGATTTTAAACAACTTTTATCTTCATTTAATGTTTCTTTGAGCATGAAAATGAAATAATATACATGAATGACTTTTTGAATGTAATAGCTTTTGATGTACTATATAAATTACCCCTATTTAATAAAGTTATAATTTTCATAAATATAAGTTAATTTATTGCTCTAAAAACAATAGCCTTTTGTAATGTCGTATAAATTACCCCATTTTATGAAATCGTAATTTTCATAAAGGGAAGTTAATTTTTGAAATGTAAATATTGAAATGTGAAATCACACCTCCAAAATATGAAAATATGCTAAATTCAAAATTGCAAAACTTGTTCAAAAAAACTTTGAATAAGTTTTATAATTTTGAATTAGCTTCAAAAGAAAATTGTTATTACTTTAAATAAAAATTTAAAGCTTAATCTAGGGCTACATGCAATTATTTTTAAAATTTTAATTTTTTTATATATATTTATTTTATTTTCAGAATTTAAAAAAATGCAAAATGAAAAGGTTAGAAAAAGAAATTAAAACTACTGGAAACAGAAATAAAATGCAGAAAATACAGAAAATAAACTGTTATCAATTTCCATGCTACCCTATCCTACAAAACCAAAGATAATGAGAAGTTCTGAATATAAACTCAGTTTAATCGAATATGTATCCACATGGTCCGAACTAAACCAAGTGTGAGCTTCTAAGGAACAACAACATGCATTAAAAGACATCAAATGGTGTAGATCATGTTACACAAGCAACACCAAAAAAATGATACATAGGTATTTTTCCTTTGAACAAGTCATATAATCAAAACTTTTATTACTTTCATGCCAAAAATAAGGATACAAGAAAAATACCCCTTTACCATTTCGAAAATTCCCTCAAATACCTTGTTTTCCCTTTTTCCCACCTAAAACCATTAAAATTCAAATTTGAATTTTGGGGGCAACTTGTCGAGGTCATAACTTCGCACTCGTTGACCCAATTGACTATTACAACATGTTTTTAGAAACGGCATCAAACGAGCTAAGCGGAGCAAGCCTTGGCTTCTTGCGTCTAGCCAAAAATCCTCAAATTTCACCTCTAAGACCTTCAAAAATCTCCTACAAGTTAAACTAGTTTTACTAGTTTTACAAAATTAAACAATTACAATTTTTTTTTGGGTGATGCAAGATCACTCTTACACCACTCGGATTCTCCCTGCATCAGACACCCAGGGTAATTTTGAGAAGTGACCTTCACTTATCTATTTTTGGAAGAAAACCAAGGCGTTCAACCTCAGCCTTCGATAACCAAGATGAATCTTCAATAGGTCTGCCTTTCCACTTAACCAGATATTTTGCATATTGCATGTTTCTGGTACTTTTATCGATGCATGTATCCAGGATCTCTTCTATATCTTCAGTATCTAGAGTAGATGTTGGAATATTCCACAATTCTACTACTGGTCCCTCACCATTGTCTCCTTCATGGTATTCTACCAAATTTGAAATGTTAAAAATAAGTGATATGTTAAGCCCACTTGGCAATTCCACTTCATATGCATTGCCTGAATCCTATTTTTCTATGATTTTGCATGGTCCAAACTTCTTCATCTTCAACTTGTTAGAGGTTTTAGCAGGAAACCTTTCTTTTCTTAGATGGACCATAACTTCATCTCCCACTTCAAATTCCTTAAACTGTCACTTCTGGTATGCCCTTCTCTTATATTGAGTATTCATCTGAGTAATATGCTTCTTCACTTCTTCATGCAAGATCTTTAGATGCTCTACAAAGTCCTCAGCCTCAACACTGCACTTTTACCCTGTATCCATCTTCCTCAACTCAGAAGCATTTCTAGGATTGCTCCCATATATTATTTGGAATGGAGATTTTTTAGTACTTGTTGGCAATTTTAGGTACTTTGGGTACATTGCTTTTGCTCAAGTGTATAAGTTGTCATTGATGTCAAAAGGCATTTTTGTGTTGATATAAAAAAGAGTGTGATGTCAAAAATATCTTGAGAAAGCTTCATTTTGTTAAAGGGTTTTTATTAAAACCATGGTGACAAGGTTAAAGGTTTTTCTTAAAACCATTTGGACTCATTAAGGGTTTTTATTAAAACCAAGCTTAACTTAATGCAAAGGTTTTTACTTCTTGAAAAACCTTGAAGGTCCATGTTTATTAGTAATAATTAAATTAACTCAAACCTTTGTCAAAGGTCTAAGTTTAATTTATTAGTAATAAAATAATAATAATAATTATTTTAATTATTATTAAAGGGTCTTTTAACCCTTAAGCGACGTAGATAAAGTTTTCTTTCACCGACGTGTTGCCATCGTTGGAGGAGCGTCGATGTAAAACAATTAAGGAGAATTGGCTATATAAGTGGGGATGATTTTCTAAAGTAAGAATACCATCGATTATTTGGAGTCTTAGATTTGCGTTTGCTCAGTATCTTTCGAATAGCACTTGGTGTCTTTGATTTGTGTTTTCTCTATATCATTCGAATAACACTTGGTGTCTTCAATTTGTGCTTCCTCTGTGTCTTCGAATCTCCAAGTGATGTCTTTGAAATCGTGCTTGATCTGTGTCTTGGAAACCATGCTTGGCATACTCAGATTTGACCTTGTGCTGCATCCTTACCTTTTTGCTTGATGTTAGTGGATTGGCAATTGCACCTGAACTGTATATTTCTAGACTATGTTGTGAGATGATTAATGCAAGCATTCAGTGACTTATGTTTTGGACAGTGCTATAAAAATGAATACGTTTTCCATATCCTACGATCAAGTGAAGATAAAACAAAGGATAGTTTAATATTTATTTGTTGGGCACTTATGCTCCAACGATGATGGAGTTTGAGTAAAGGCATTCGCTAGGCAGAGATACAGGTTTTGAATCATGTCGAGTGCATTTTTTGGACAGGTTTTGGACAGGTTTTGATGGGGACTTGTGAGCAGATTTAGACAAGTCCTAGCAGAGGACTTGTGAGCTGAGTTTGAGAGTTCTATCAGAGAACTTGAGGACATAGGTGCATTGGTTCTTTGAGAAGAACTTGAGGACAGATTTGACAAGTCTTTGAGAAGGCTTGTATGGAGAGGATTTATTTGTTCAAGAGTTGGACAGATCTGACAGATAGAGGAAGACTTGTACTAGACTAACTGACTGTGTTTGGTACAAGTTGTTGAGCTGCTATGGATGTGATCATAGAAGGCAGAGGTCTCTAGGCTAAGAATTGAGGATAAGAGGTCTTCGGTGGAAAGGAGTTCCACGTGCTGGCAAGAGGTAGAGGTAGTTGATCTTCTGAAGGATCATTTCCAAAGCAGAGGGGAAGGTATCTCCTTTGAGCAGAGGCTCATAAATTCAGATAGAGGGGAAGGTATCTCCTTTGAGCTGAGGCTCATAAATTCATATTAGGGGAAGGTATCTCCTTTGGGCCAAGGCTCATAAACATTGTAATTGGGAAGGTTTCCCAAAAAACTTTGAGATAACTTTTAGAGAAAAGTTTTGTGGACGTAGCCCAAGATTTCTGGGTGAACCACGTTAAAATTGGTGTCACTTTGTGGATGATATTGTGCTTTGTTTTGATATTGCTTTGGGTATATTGCTTTACTATTTTGAAGTATAAAGGAAAAAGTAAAAAGAGGTCTTATACTATTCACCCCCCATCTCAGTATAAGCTTGTGTTCTTCAATTGGTATCAGAGTGGGTGCCTTCGAAAAGTTTAACAGCTTGAAGGAAAATCTAGTAAAGAACACAATGGATTACTCAAGTAGCAATCCAGCACCTATTCATGATGAGTCTTGTAGTGATGAAGAGGCATATTACAGCAAGAAAGGCAAGTTCTCTAAAAAGCACAAAAGTATGAAAAATATAAGATGTTTCAATTGTGGAAAGTTTGGTCATTATGCTACTGACTGTACTGTTCCCAAGAATGAAAGTGATGAAGATAAACAGGATTCTAAGAGCCAGGATTTTGAAAAGCACAAGCATCACAGGAAAAACAAAGATGAGCACAACAATCAAGGAAAGAGGTATTCTCACAAGCACAAGAAGAGTTTCTACCTAGACAAAGCAAGTAAGTGTTCTAGTAGTGATAGTGAAAGTTCTTCAAGTGATAATGAAAATGAGATATTGTTCATATCAAAAAAAGAGGAAGAACCGAAACATAGATTCATTATCATGAAATGTCTTAGATGTGGAAATTTTGGTCACCTTGAGGATGATTGCACAAATAATGATTTGGTTTCTAGTATGTATGAGGATGCTTCAGAAAACTATAAGGAAGATGCATGTATGGTCTTTAAAAAGGGTAGCACCTCTAGTGATAAGAAATCTGAAAAATACTTTGATGATTCAAAAAGCAAACAAATAAAGGATCTTGAAAGTGAACTTATTAGTGCTCTTAGTGTTTTTGAAAAGGAAAGAAAGAAGAATGCTAGACTCAAGGATAAGTTAGATGAATGTTGTATGGAGAGAGATGATCTTATAGAAAGTCTTGACTTCTCTATAGCTAAGACACAAGAACTCAAGGATGAGTTAGAGTCTAAGGTTCTTGAGTATAATGAGTTAGAACAAAAAATGGCTTCTTTGAAAGAGGAAACTAAATAGTACAAGGATAAGCTTTACAGGTTTCAAGATAGCTCCAAAAAGGTAAAGTCCATCATCAAATATCAAAGAAGGGCAACGAGATAAAACAGGTCTTGGTTTTGGTAAGAAACACAAGGAACAGGTTAGGGAATCTAGTAAGAGATTCTAAAAATAAGAGAGTTCTGATGAGGAGAGTATTTCAGAGAAAGAGTCCTTGAGTGATAGATGCACAAAAATAGAAAATAGGAAACAGAAAAAGGGGAGAAATTTTACAAGACCTAGAAATCCATTTACAGGAAAGTTTAATGGCAGATGTTTTGCTTGTCACAGGTTTGGTCACATGGCTTCACATTGCATGACTCAAGTAAGGAAGGTAAATGACAGTTTCAGAGGTGGTAATTTCTTTCAAGGGTATTGCTACTCTTGTAAACAAGTTTGGGCATAAGGCAATTTTTTGCAAGGCTAATAACAGAAGCAGGGGTTAGTCAAAATAGATGGATTCAAAGAACAGGTATGCCTAAAAGAAATAACATTGTTACTTGTTATAAGTGCAACAATGAAGGTCACACAGCTAGACAGTGTAGAGCTAAACTTCCAAGGCACAGGAATAGGAACAGTGGTATGAACAGGTCCAAGGATCAAGGCATGGATAAGAACAGGAATGATAATAGGAACAAGAATAGTGACAGGAATAGGAACAAGAATATGGACAAGGAGAACAAGAGAAGACATGGTAAGGCAGCTATAGACACTGATGATGATCAGTGCCTAATGGGAGTTTTACTCCCACCCCAAAATTAATCACCTCATTAGGAGGTGGGGGAGGGACTACGCTAAGAGGCTCATTCGTAGTCCCGAGCCCCAAAGGTGACCCTTTGCCATTGATGACAAAGGGGGGGAGATATGAGTAAAGGGGAGAGCTTCAAAGTGAAGAGGAAAGCTTCAAGTCAGGGGGAGCAAAACTTCAAAGGAAGATTCTCAGTTGTGGGCATAGTTGGTTAGTTGTTAGCACAGTTGGTTTTAGTTTTGGCTCTTGAGAAGTGTTTTCAGTAAAGGTTTGCCATCAATGACAAAGGGGGAGATTGTTGGCAATTTTGGGTACTTTGGGTACATTGCTTTTGCTCAAGTGTTTAAGTTGTCATTGATGTCAAAAGGCATTTTTGTGTTGATATCAAAAAGAGTGTGATGTCAAAAATATCTTGAGAAAGCTTCATTTTGTTAAAGGGTTTTTATTAAAACCATGGTGATAAGGTTAAAGGTTTTTCTTAAAACCATTTGGACTCATTAAGGGTTTTTATTAAAACCAAGCTTAACTTAATGCAAAAGTTTTTACTTCTTGAAAAACCTTGAAGGTCCATGTTTATTATTAATAATTAAATTAACTCAAACCTTTGTCAAAGGTCTAAGTTTAATTTATTATTAATAAAATAATAATAATTATTAAATTAATTATTATTAAAGGGTCTTTTAACCCTTAAGTGACGTAGATAAAGTTTTCTTTCGTTGACATGTTGCCATCGTTGGAGGAGCACCGACATCAAATAGTTAAGGAGAATTGGTTATATAAGTGGGGATGATTTTCTAAAGTAAGTGTACCACTGATTATTTGGAGTCTTCGATTTGCGTTTGCTCTATATCTTTCGAATAGCGCTTGGTGTCTTTGATTTGCGTTTGCTCTGTATCATTCGAATAGCGCTTGGTGTCTTCGATTTGTGCTTGCTATGTGTCTTCGAATATCCAATTGACGTCTTTGAAATCATTCTTGATCTATGTCTTGGAAACTGTTCTTGGCATACTCGAATTTGAGCTTGGGCTGCATCCTTACCTTTTTGCTTGACGTTAGTGGATTGGCAATTGCACCTGAACTGTGTTTTTCTAGACTATGCTGTGAGATGATTAATGCAAGCATTCAGTGACTTATGTTTTGGACAATGCTAGGAAAATGAATACGTTTTCTATATCCTACGATCAAGTGAATATAAAACAAAGGATAGTTTAATATTTCTTTTTCGAGCACTTGTGCTCCAACGACAATGGAGTTTGAGTAAAGGCATTTGCTAGGTAGAGATACAGGTTTCGAATCACGTCAAGTGCATTTTTCATTTTGTTGCGATGCACGAAGGAGAGCGGCTGTGATTGGGCTACGTAAGTAGAGGAGAATGTGCTTTAGTGCTTATAGTGGTGGCTCCTCATTTCTCCTAAGGTTGGAGAACTAAGTATTGCCAAGGTAAATATTTTTATTGTTGACTTGGGATATTTGAGTTGATTTGATCAAGAATTATTGATGGAGGTATAAGGTTAAGTTGTAATCTTTGTTTTGACATTGTTATTATTAATGCTTGATGCTTATGTGGAGTAATAAGGTGTAAAGAGATTTTACTTTGTATGTATATTATAATTTTGGTGGTTAATATTAAGTTGGAGTAATAAGGTGTTATTTTGGATCTTTATTATTGTGTATTATTGTATAGTTGCTAACTCTAATTGGTGGTAAATTGAGAGTTAATATTGTGATAGTCTTTGAGTTCTCCTTCTTCATCAAAGTAAAGGTATGGGCACATTCTTCCATGGTTGTTATTGATTGATGGTTTTCTGAAAATAAGTGTGGAGGGAAAAGGATTTCTACTTGTTTCCTTTTATTGTGATGATTGGTTGAATGCTTCAAGGTTGATGTTGAGTTGAATGGTGTTGGTTGACTAAACCTTGTTTGATGAGCATTATTGTTAAAACCCTAATTTGTTGTGGAAATAACATGAGTATCATTGTTAAATGAGATATTGCATGGTTGGCAATTGTTGGGTTGTGTTTCATGTTCTTGAGAAAAGCATACTACATCTATCTTATTATGTTGAGATTGAGATTGAGTTGAGATTGATACTGGGAGTTAAGTATAGAACATATTGAGTCTCTAAAAAATCTCTTTATGCTTCTATGAGGTTGATGAATCACATTGGGTCTCTAACAATTCTCTTTGTGGGTTCATGCTAAGCAAGTTTTTCTTGGTGAGCTTGTTGAGGTTTTGGACAGGTTACGATGGGGAATTGTGAGCAAGTTTTGGACAGGTTCCGGTGGGGACTTGTGAGTAGGTTTTGGACAGGTTTCGGTGGGGACTTGTGAGCAGATTTGGATAGGTCCTAGCAGACGACTTGTGAGCTGAGTTTGAGAGTTCTATCAAAGAACTTGAGGACAGAGGTGCATTGGTTCTTTGAGAAGAACCTGAGGACAAATTTGGTAAGTCTTTAAGAAGGCTTTTATGTAGAGGATTGATTTGTTCAAGATTTGGACAGATCTGACAGACAGAGGAAGACTTGTACTAGACCGACCGATCGTGTTTGGTATAGGTTGCTGAGCTGTTGTGGACATGATCATAGAAGGCAGATGTCTCTTAGGCTAAGAATTGAGGACAGGAGGTCTTCTATGGAAATGAGTTCCACGTGCTGGTAAGAGGTAGAGGCAGTTGATATTCCGAGGGATCATTTCTAGAGCAGAGGGGAAGGTATCTCCTTTGAGTAGAGGCTCATAAATTCAGATAGAGGGGAAGGTATCTCCTTTAAGTAGAGGCTCATAAATTCAGATTGGGGGAAGGTATCTCCTTTGGGCCAAGGCTCATAAAAATTGTAATTGGGAAGGTTTCCCAAAAAAATTTGAGATAAATTTTAGAGAAAAGTTTTGTGGACGTAGCCCAGGATTTTTGGGTGAACCACGTTAAAATTGGTGTCACTTTGTGGATGATATTGTGCTTTGTTTTGATATTGCTTTGGGTATATTGCTTTACTATTTTGAAGTATAAAGGAAAAAGTAAAAAGAGGTCTTATACTATTCACCCCCCCTCTCAGTATAAGCTTGTGTTCTTCAAGACTCCTGTTGATAGAATTGTTGTATGCAAATTCCACTTGTGGCAAAACCAAATCCCATCCCTTGGGCTTATCTCCTATCAAGCATCTAAATAGATTACCCAAACTTCTATTCACCACCTCTATTTTTCCATCAGTATGTGGGTGGTATGCAGAACTAAATTTTAAATTTGTCTTCAATTTCTTCCACAAGATTCTCTAAAAATACCCAACAAACTTGGTATCTCTATCAGAAACTATACTCTTTGGCAGACCATGAAGTCATACCACCTCTTTGAAAAATAAACCTGTAATATGAACTGCATTATTAGTTTTTTTCCAGGGAATAAAATGTGCCATATTTGAAAACCTATCAACCACCACAAATATGGAGTCATTTCCCCTTTGTGTCCTTGGTAGGCCAAGAACAAAATCCATGTTGATGTCCTCCCATGGTCTCTCTGGTATAGGTAATGGTTGATATAATCTAGTGTTTAGTCTCACACCCTTCACCATCTGGCATACTCTGCAACTTTGCACAAATCTCTTCACATATTGCTACAACTATGGCCAATAGTAGTTCTCACTAACAAGTGTAATGGTATTATCCCGACCAAAGTGTCCAACAAACCCTCCACTATGTTTCTCCTTGACTATATTCTCCCTCATTGAACTCCTTGGAATGCATAATTGATTTCCTCTAAACAACATTCCATATTGGATCAGAAAATCCAACCACTTAGTCCTGTCCAAAGTGACAGGTGCCAAGAAAGCCCTCCAAGCCTCTATAAAATGAGGATCTTCAGGGTACAAACCCTTAAGTTCATCAAAGCCTACAATTTCCACCTTCATTTATATCAACAACATTACCTTCTACTTAAGGTATCTGCAACTCTGTTTGAATTTCCACTCCTGTGCTTCAACACAAAGGTATAACTCTATAGAAACTCAACCCACTTTAAGTGCCTCTGATTTAGCTTCCCTTGGCTATTAATATACTGTAAGTCCTGATGATCAGTATATAGAAAAAACTCTTTTGGCAACAAATAATGCCTCCACTTCTTTAGAGCCTGAACTATAACATAAAAATCTTGATCATAAACTGAAAACTTCTTCCTAGCATCATTGAGTTTCTCACTAAAATAAACAACAATTTTACCTTCTTGACTCAATACAGCTCCTATGGCACTACCACTAGCATCACAATCTACCTGAAATACCTTATTAAAATCTGGAAGTGCCAAAACAAGTTTCTCTATGACCTTATTATTCAAAATATCAAAGCTCTTATATGCTCCTAAGGTCCACTTAAATTCTTTCTTATCCCCTCTCATTGTTTCTGTAAGCGGTGCACAAATACTGCTAAAATGTCTAATGAATTTTCTATAAAAATTTGCTAGACCATGAAATGATCTTACCTCAGTTATGCTTCTTGGATTAGGCCATTCAATGATAGCCCTAACCTTTTCTAGGTCCATTTTTAGACCTTCGGCTGATATGACAAATCCCAGATACACTAACTCCTTCACAAAACTACACTTCTTCAAATTAATCAACAACTGCTCCTCCCTCAGCTTCTCAAAAATCCTTCTGATATGCATCAGGTGCTCTTCCAAGGTCCTTATAAATATTAAAATGTCATCCAAATAGACAATGACAAATTTTCCTAAAAACTCCTTCAATACCTCATTCATCAGCCGCATGAATTTTCTTGGTGCATTGGTTAGCCCAAATGACATGACCAACCACTCATACAAACCCTCTCTGGTCTTGAAGGTTGTCTTCCACTCATCTCCTTCTCTGAAATGAATCTGATGGTACCCATTCTTTAGGTTAATCTTTGTGAAGTACTTGGCTCCACTCAAATAGTCCATAATGTCATCCATACTTGGCAATGGAAATCTGTATGTTATGGTGATCTTGTTAATAGCTCGAGAGTCTATACACATTCTCCACTATCCATATTTCTTTGGTGCTAGTACTACAGGTACTACACATGGACTCAAGCTCTCCCAAATCAGTCCATTTTTTAGCAACTCTTGGACTTGCCTTTTTAGCTCCTCACTTTCTACAGGAGTCATTCTATGGGCTACCTTATTGGGTAAACTAGATCCTGGTACCAAATCTATATGGTGGCTGATATTCCTCACTGGTGGTAAACCCTAAGGCACATTATTTGATATAATATCTATAAATTCTTCTAAAATACCTAAGACTTCTACTGGGATATCTTTACATTCTTCTTCCCTAACTCTAGGAATTAATGCATAGCACATATGCTCATGCTTTAAACCATCCAAAAACCTTCTCCCTTCAACCAAACAGATTCTGGAACTGCTACATACCTTTTTGACCACCTCCTTCAGGGGCTTCAGCTTATGGCACAATCCATTCTTTGTCAAGGAGTAGGTGTTGGCATGACCATCATGCATTCACACCAATAAAACTACCATGGCCTTCCCAAAAACAAATGGCAAACATCCATAGGCAGGATGTCACACAAGACCTCATCACGGTAATTCCCAATATTAAATTTTACCAAGCATTGCTCACTAACCAAAGCCCTATGGTCCTTTTGTAACCACGCAATCCAATATGGATGCGGGTGTCTCTTCCTCTCTAATTGCAATTTGGTAACCATTCCTTCTAAAACTAGGTTATCTGTGCTACCATTGTCTATGATAATATTACAAATCTTACCTACACATTTACACCTTGTGCGAAATAAGATCTTCCTCTGATTTGGGTCTCTCTCCTCATTCAGCAAGGCTCTCCTTGTGATTAGAACTTCTCTTCTTTATGCTTCTTAAAAGTTCTTAGATTCAACACATTCATCAATGACCACAGCTTGGGCATTACCTTCGAGCCTCCTATTTGTCCTCTCTTGGTGCTATGGACACTCGTATGCTCGATGTCCTTCTTTGCCATAGCGGAAACAGGTTCCAAAAAATCCTCCTCTTCCAAACACTCATATAGAACTTCCTCTTCCTCTCTAGTAACCATTGTTCTTATCACAGGGGGCAATAAGAATTATATCCCTTTTGGTCCTGACTACTACTAGCTTCTCCATTCTTCTTATAATCTTCATTTTGTCCTCCATTTGTTCTTCCACTATTTCTTCCACCATGAAATCTTCCTCTTTGCTTGCTCTCAAACCTTCTATTTAGCTTCTCTTCAACCCTCAGGGCAAACTGGTAAGAATCCTCTATGGTGGTCATCCTGACCAAACTTAACTCCTCTTGAATACTTGCTTGTAACCCATTAATATAACGGGCTACCTTCTCCTTGTTGGCCTTTGAATGTCCTATTCTGATTACAATTTTATAAAACTCCTTTGTGTATTTTTTGACAGACTTACTTGATTGCCTCAAACCTTGCATTTTATTTAGAAGATCCAACTCGTAGTCACCTGGAATGAACTGCATCTTCAACTTCTCCAACATCTGCTCCCATTTTGTTATCCTTTATTTTCCTCTTTTATTTCTGTCTAGCTGCACTCCCTTCCACCATATGCTGGCATGACCCTTCAGCTTGGTCTTAGCAAAATTTACCCTATCATGATCTTAAACCTCCTCATACTAAAAGTATTCTTCCAAATCATTGATCCAATCAATCAAATCCTATGGATCAAGATTTCTCGAATACGTAGAAACCTCCATCTTCGGTCTCTTTCCAATATGAGATATGGCTTTGTATAACCTGGATTGTGTAGGATCTACTGCCTCTTCTTCCTCAAACTGGTCCTCTTCTTCTTTAACTTCATCTTCACTACCTTCTTCTCTCCTTGGCTCAAACCCTCTACATAGCTCCTCTTGCAGAGCCTGAAATTGCCTTTGCAAAGCTCTGAAATCTTCCTCTGGCACAATATTTTTCCCACCACCATGGTTTCTTCATGGAGACATTCTGTTCACTTCTCTCACAAACCTTATCCACATATCCTGGTGTAAACTACATCACATCCAGCGATCTATTTACACACTCAAGAACTCCCAATCTAATACCACTTGGTGTAGAACACGTTACACAAGCAACACCAAACAAATGATACATAGGTATTTTTACTTTGAACAAGTCAAAGCATCAAACCTTTCATTAATTTCATGCCAAAAATAAGGATACAAGAAAAAGACCCCTTTACCATTTTGAAAATTCCCTCAAATACCCTGTTTTCCCTTTTTCCACCTAAAACCATTAAAATTCAAATTTGAATTTTGGGGGCAACTTGTCGAGGTCATAACTTCATACTCATTGACCCGATTGACTATTACAGCATGTTTTAGAAAATGACATGAAACGAGTTAAGTGGGGCGACCTTGGATCTTCGTGCCAAGGCTCACGTCTAGCCAAAAATCCTCAAATTCGACCTCTAAGACCTTCAAAAATCTCCTGCAAGTTAAACTAGTTTTACTAGTTTTACAAAATTAAACAATTACAATTTTTTTTGGGTGATGCAAGATAACTCTTACACCACTAGATGATCCTGCATCATCAAAAAAATGTCATAAATACCCTGCATAATCCACCACTAATAAAGTTTAATACATGAGGGGAAAGATAGGCAATAAAACCAAGAACATGCATTGAAAACATCAACAAGTGCTACCATATCCATGCATAAAACACTGTTAAATGAAATCAATGTATGTGGGAAAGATAAACAATAAAATATTATTCAAGAAATTCTCCTCTATTCATGAGTACAATGTGCATGAATCCTATAGTATTTGCATTAAAAATAGAAAACTAATGCTACATTCCAAATACATATATGTCGACTGTATATACATTTTATTTTATAAAATTACTATTTAGGTAGTTTAGTTATCCAAGAGAATAGATTATCTATCATCTTTAAATTTTAATCATTTGCATAATCACATTGTGCATTGAAGGTGGGAACGTGCCCATATAGAGTGGCAAATATTTTATTTGCATTATATTTATTGTTCGATATTCAATTGTTTATATTTTTGTTGTATTCTTTCATTAACTAGTTTATGTGTATCACTTTTGTAATCTATAGAAAGACTGTGTGAATAGATAAGGAAGGGAAGGTGCATCTTTCCAAGTGGTATCAGTCTAGTTTGGTTATGAAGAAATTTGCAGGCCGTTGTCCTCACCCGCGTACACTTTGGCAGTAGTTTTTTGCTACGATCATGGTGTTTACACCACACACCTAGAGAGCTTTTGCGCTTATACAATAGTGAAGGGTTAAATACTCCAAAACAACATCTACTAGTCATGAAAAAAAATAAAAAAAATAGGCACTGAGTTCTCGAACGTCAATCATAGTTTGGTGTCGTTGAACGCCTGTAAAACTATCTTCCATAACTCCTATGGACAACCAAATATCAGGGGGATGCTTGTGACATAGAAATGCTCCATAGCCATTAAAATTTATCATGGACAAGCACTACAAACATTGCACCTACCGTCCAACATCGTGAACTAATCAACGCGTGAGGAAATCCATTCATTAAAACATATTATAAGGTATTTTTATTTAATTTATAGGTGACAAAATTTTTTATGTTTTTTTCTTTCCATCTGGGTGCAATTATCCCACATCGACGGTGTGGAGGTCATAGAGGCATTTATAAGCAACAACCCACCTATAGTGGCTTGTGACTATGGTCACATGGTCTCCTTCTTTGTGCGTGGGTTATCCATGGTTGCTTGTCCTTCTTAGTGTCTACTTCCCATTAAGCCACATAGCTTATCGCTTGCAGTCTAGTTTGTCCCGTTTGTCTTGTCTTATCACATCCATTTGGTCTCTTTTCATGTCTAGTGGTGCTCTTCCATTTGTCATGTCTTGTCACATCCAGCTAGGACCTTGCTTCTCAATTCTAGTTGATCTCTTGTCATGGTGCCTTGTGTTTGGTGTCCTCCATGACATCTTCAATTGGGTATGATCTCAAGTGTTGTGTCCATTTTATTAGGTCTAGTCTCGCATCTTGTGTCTGCATCGCGTAGTCATTTCATATTCCATTAGTTCTAACATATATTGTGCCATAGTTTGCATTCATTCGAGTCAGGTCAACGGTCAGAGGTCATATTGCTGGTGGTAGGGTGTAGAGAAATTATTGGTTAGTGTGGTCATAGTGGTGCCTAAAGTGGTCAAAAGGAGAAATCATTGGTTAGAGTGGTCATATTAGTGTCCAAAGGGTCAAAAAGGTGCTAAATTCAAACTCAAAAGTTGTCAAGTAGCTATAAAGTCATAAGAGGGAAGCCAAAATTCAAATTCATGTCACAATTGGGGAGACGGTTGAAGCAGAGTACAAATTTTTGCTAAATTTAACAAAATTTTGCATAAATCAAAGCTCAAAGGCTTCTAAATAGGATATTTTGATAGTGCATGAACAAAAAGTGGACCAAAGGATCTAACGGTCGACTATCAAGCTCAAAGAATCCCAATAAATATGCAATAAGACCTCGTCGAATCCAAAGTACAAAAAATTCTCCTTCTCCTTTTAGAATCGGTAGTTATAATCTAGGTCATCTGCTGATCAGCACAATGACATCCAATATCTCTCCAAACTCCTCACATGAGAACCTCACTCAAGAAAAAAATGGTCATCCCAAGATCAATGATGAATTGCTAAGAAAATTAATAGACAACATTAGGCTTATGACTACCAGCTTCAAACAAACACTCAGCAAACAATACCAACCAAATTCTCCTAATCACTAGAGTACGATGTTCACTATGATGACTATACACACCACAAAGATCATAATAGTCAGTCCTCAATTCACAACGATGATAGAAATAATGAGGATAGGGGTAACGAAGAAGCCTTTGAGAAACAAAGGGGTTCTAACAGACCTTACCAAAATAACAACCAATGATAGAGGAATAATGGTGAACAAGATAGAAATAATGTTCACTACCAACCAAGAGGTCCTACTGGATTCAATTATCCATGTGTTGACATGCCTACCTTTGAGGGTCAGGATCCACATGGGTGGATAGCCAAAATGGAAGGCATATTAGAGTTCTACAAATTCAAGGAGGATGAAAAAGTCCCTTTTACAGCAACCAAATTAGGCACTGAAGCCTATCAATGGTTTACATGGTATAAATGTGAGAACATCCATCGGGCCTTCTTTTGGTCTAATTTCAAGGAATCCTTTCTTCATAGATTTGACAAAGGTCCCATAGGTTCATACACAGTAAGGTTGTTGTCACTTAAGTAGAGAGGATCAGTAGTGGACTATATCTTGGAATTCATCAGTATGCTTCACTATGTACAAGACCTATAATAGGATGTGGTGGTAGCAAATTTTATAAATGGATTGAAAGCAAATATTAAATTCAAAGTAGACCTACAAAATCCATCCAAGTTGGATGAGTGTATAAGGATTACTGATTTGGTAGAGATGAAGTTGCAATTAGGCTCATCCACACGACGTGATTCATATGGTCAATCTCAATTCCGCAATAACTCTTTTTGCCAAAATGATCAACCATTATGATACTTCTACTATAATATCGTAATCAGTAGCCAAAATATCAAGCATGTGTACCACACCAAAACTTTCAAATTGAATATACTGACAAGAAATATGAAGAAACAGAGTAATACAGTGCACCTGAGGATCCCACAGTTGATGACCAAAGTGAACATGAGGAGGTTGTAGTAGAAAATGATAACATGAAAATTTTAGTACAGGCTCTTATGGGGATATCCTCTCACCATAAAATCAAGGTGGCAGGTTTCATTCAAAAAATGAAGGTAACACTATTAATTGATTCAGGAAGTACTCACAACTTTATTGATGCAAAAATTGCACAAGCATTAAATCTGCACGTCTACTCATCCCGACAAGATAGATTTCAAGTCAGAATGGCAAGCAAGAAAATTTCTCAATGCTTAGGTAAGACATCTTCAATTTCCTTACAAATGGGTACTTATACCTGGCAAGGTCCTCTTTTTGTCATGGAATTAGGAAATTCAGAAGTTATTTTGGGAGTTGCATGGATGGAAAAATTGAAAACCATAGTGGGTTTTAATCACACACATCGCTTTGTGGAATGGCAAGACAATGGGAAGACTATTCATCTACAAGGACTGCCCACACCTCCATAAAAAATCGTAATCTCACATAGCATGGAAAAAATATTAAGAAAATATGGTGGGGGATTCATAGCCCGAATCAATTGCATTGAAATATTAGAACAAGATGTGCCAGAAATCAAAGATAAGATCTCCAAAACATTGTGTCTAACTATGAGGAGGTTTTGTAAGAACCAAAAGGACTACCATCCAAAATATCTCATGACCATGCCATACACCTTGTTCCTGGAAGTCTTCCATCCAATGGGTGTCCTTATCGATATACCCAACACTAGAAAACAAAAATAGAGAATATTGTCCAAGAACTATTAGACCATGGTGTCATCCATCATAGTACTAGCCTCTATTCCTCACCAGTAGTCTTGGCTCATCGAAAAGACAATTCTTGGTGTATGTGTCTAGATTTTCATCCTCTCAAAAAAATCACAATCAAAGATAAGTTCCCTATTTGTGTCATTGATGATTTACTAGATGAACTACATGGTGCCAAATTCTTTACCAAATTAGACTTACGTTTAGGGTTTCACCAAATCCAAGTTAGGGAAGAAGATATCCCCAAAACAAATTTTCAAACTCATGGAGGTCATTATGAATTCTTGGTCATGCCCTTGTATGAGCCCCGAAAATGCTCATATTTTGTATGGTTTTTCTGATTATTATGCGGCAATATAATAGGAACTGTGTACTTTCATGAATTATTATGTAATTATTTAATAGAATTGTGTGTGTTATCTAATTTGTGTGTTTTAGTGTGTTTGTGTGGAAATGTAGTTGGTTTTGACAGATTTGGATCAGTCGAGGTCCTTCATGGACCTGGCACTCTGTTTCTCCCGGGATCAAGGCATGGTGGTTAGGCGCCTTCCTCTTCAAGGAAGGCACCAAGAGAAGGTAGGTGCCTTCCTCTTCAAGGAAGGCGCCAACAGAAGGTAGGCGCCTTCCGTATAAAGAAGGCACCCGACATACTTAGGCGCCTTCCGCATAAGGAAGGCACCCCATACAAGGCAAGGCGCCTTCCGCATAAATAAGGCGCCCAACATCAGTAGGCACCTTTCGCATGAAGAAGGTGCTCAACATCAGTATGCACCTTCCACATAAAGAAGGTGCCTGCCAAAGCACTTGAGGAAGGCGCCTTCCTCATAGAGAAGGTGCCTCCATTCTTCACCAGTTGACCAAATAAAGTGATGTGGGTAGTGTTGACCGGTGCAGTTCTAGTTCCACGTCACACAAGACAATTCTAGGAATTGCACCAATGGACGAGAATGTCTTACCTATGCCAGGTGAAGCATGATCTAGCTCAAGCAACTCGAACCAATCAACGAACGCGCCACCATTAGGAATGATGACTATTTTTAGCAGATGTCGATTGCGGTTACCAGACTGTCCCAGTTTAGTCTGGACTGAACTACTATTGTAACTTCATTGTAATAGAAGATCTGTGTGTGTGCTATATAAACACACATAGACCTCTCTGATAGATATCCAGAAGATCATCCAGAATTTATTGATTATTCTGAGGAGATAGAAGTATTGTAATAGTTATCTTGCAATTATAATAAAGTTCGAGAGTTCCTAATCACGTGTTCAGTTGGAAGGGAGCTGCTGGAGCTTGGGCCCACTCCAAGCTAGTATTCCTTCCCTTTTACTTGTGCTTTCCTAGATCAGTTTCCTGCTTTCATAGGTTTGCTTTTTGCACTATTATTTTCATTATTGTAGTAGAATTATTTTCATGTCTATTTAATTATGCACGTATGAATATTTAATTTCCAAGGATCTAATTATTCATACGTAAACTATTGTGGTGTGGATGAATGAATGTCATTCTTTTAAACCCCCCAATGATAGAATTAGCTGGACTCATCTCAGAAGTGGGTATTGTAAATGATCTTGTTTGAGACACTTCTAAAGTTTACGAAGCTCCCTGGTCTGACAATTTAAATGCATGGGCAGTGACAAAATAGGATCAAATTTAACCTGTGTTTGGCCCGCAACATTTTGGCACCATTTTCGGGGAAGCGCCTCTACTAGATTAATTGCAATACCTAAAAAACTTCCATCTGACTTTGTATGAGTCCATTGAGGAAGAGAGGACCTGACGGTCATTTCATAAAACAAAGTCCATAGAAATCTGAGTCAGTCGAACACTCTGAATTTGAATTAGATTCACCCGACTCATCACCAGTAGTCCACTGGAGTGAGAATCCTCACTTTGTGCAAAGTGCTTCCTCATCCCACCAACCTGGGGAAGAACAAACCATTGTAAACCCATTGTTTAGGAGGACACCCTCAGAGGAAGCCCTATTGTGGAAAGTTGTAGAGGATCGGACGATATCACCAGCTGACTTTAAGGCCCTGACCCAAAAAGTTTTGAATGACCGTGAGGCCATAGAAACTGCATTAGAAACCACATATCTTGAAAAAATGGCCGAAGAAGAGACTTCATCTGGATTTAGTTTCTCGATAGAGGAAGGAGTAGGAGAAACCAAAATGAAAAACATATCCCCTGCTCACCTTCCTACCTTCAGAGGATACCCAACCGAAGACCCTGACCTATTTCTATTTAAGTTTGATGTTCTGTGCAGGTCTGTGGATTACAAATCTGATACGCAGAAGCTGAAGCTCTTTCCTTCTACATTAGATGATGCAGCTCTATGATGGTTCATCGGTCTAGGAGATAAACACATTGCTACATGGGATCAAATGAAGAAGCTCTTTTTAGAGCAATATCAAGACTTCGGGAGAGCAAGAGACTCCAGAGAAGAGGTCCTGAGCATGATGCAGAAGGAGGATGAATCTTTGGAGGAATACTAGGAGAGATTCAATTTCAATCTTCAATGATCTCCTCACGTGAAGCTAGCTGACAAGTCTCTCAAAAGCATCTTTTTGAGAGGACTTAACAATGAATCATTAGAGGCTCTCAATATGATTTCTGGAGGTGATGTCTACCAGCATGCTATGGAAGATATCCGACAATTATGCCAGAACTACTCAAGAAGGAGAGGCAAGACCACTTCTAGAACCATGAAAGCAACTACTTCGGTCACAAAAATAGAGATAGGCAACATGCTAGAAGATTTGAAAAGTGAGATGCTTTCATCTCTGGCATTGCAAATGGACACGCTGCTGTTGGAGAAAAAGAAGCAAGAAAATGAAGCAACATTGGCCTATTTCTACCCAAAATACAGAGGGAAGCATGCAAAGAATGCATGCCCAGAGAACAAAGTCAGAGTATGCATGGTCTGCAAACTAAATCATAAGACTCGATTGTGCCCACAATTGCCTAGTATCAAGGAGGATGTTGATGTCACTGAAGCCTATTTTATAGGCAATCGGAGGAATTGGCCACAACCCCCTATGGGGAGTATGCCAATAGGAATGCCATCATATGGGGGAGGACCCTACATGCCACAAGGCCAGCCTCAACCACCTAACATGGGGTGGTGGGGGCCATCACCTTGGTCCAACGCACCCCCAGGAGCAACATTTCTGAACCAGCAGCCCTGGATGCCATATCAATATTCTGGGCAGTAGTGGAGAGGCCATGCTCCATGGAATCCAGCTCCATAGAACGTAGCACCAGCTCACCCCTAGCAAAACCTATCGGCCTTGCCTATTGTGAGACCTACGCAGCTACCTACACAACCGACGGTGAATCCAAATAATAAAGTAAATCAGCTAGCATACAATGTAGAAGGTGAGATGTATCCGATGTACCATATTAGTTGCAATCCTATTCAGCTTAGATCAGGTAGACAACTAGGAGTAGGGACACCTCCACTGATAGAAGAGGAGGCAGATGTAGGAGAAACACCTCTTATAGAAGAGGTGGAAGAAGAAGTGGCTGAGAGAACAAAGGCTCCATTTCCTAACCGGCTACAAGAACAGAAGAAACTAACGCAGCCGGAGTTTGATATTCTTTCCAGCTTGAAAAATCTTACAGTAACAATTCCACTCTTTCAAGCTATCCGAGACGTCCCGATATATACTAAGGCGATAAAGGAGATGTGCTTAAGAAATCCAGGATGGAAAGTAACCCAGACTATCAATGTCATGGGTAAGTTGGCAGATTTAATGATGGGGAAGGCATGTCATCCTAAATACGTAGACCCAGGCAGCCTAGTGTTGACTGTAAAAATTGGGGGACATTCCTTGACCAATACGTTGGTCGATCTCGGTGCAGCCATCAACGTGATGCCTCAAGAGACCATGCAGAAGCTACAGCTCACAGACCTGAGACCCACCACAATGGTGCTACAACTGGCCGATCGATCAACCATAGCATCGAAAGGAATGCTTGAAGATATAATAGTGACGGTTGATGCATGGGAATATCCAGCCGACTTCTTGGTTTTATAGTCCAAAACAAGGTTGGGTGGCTACCCGCTTATCTTGGGAAGACCATGGTTGGCGATAGCCGATGCTTACATCAGCTATCGTGATGGGCTGATGACTATCTCCAATGGACAAAACATCAAAATATTGACTATTTCACCCCCTATGCAGTCCATGGATTCATTGGGAGAGCCCACGTTGACCAAGCATGGAGACAATGAGTTGTCCATAATCCAATCGGTGATGGCATTAGATGAATTGGTGGAGGATGAAGATGAAGATGGTGCTATCATGGGATTCCTCCAAGGAGAATCTTCCATCACAATGCTTGAGTCACCATTGGTCGGTGCCCAAGACCACCACATTCAGTAGATAAATGTTGGGCCTGGAAAGACGTTAAACGTCAGCAGTGGGTTGACCCCCACACAGCTAACAAAAGTAAAAGAGCTCCTGGTAAAACACCAATGGGCATTTGCATGGGACTACTCGGATATGAAAGGTATCAGCCCAAAAATTTGTACCCATCGAATATACCTCGAAGAGCAGGTGACTCCAAGCAGGTAGCCATAGAGAAGAATGAATCCAGCAATGAAAGACATTGTCAAGGCGGAACTACAAAAACTCTTGTCTTTCGGATTCATCTATCCAATTTTTGATAGTGAATGGGTGTCACCACTTGTGGTGGTCCCCAAGAAGAATGGGAAGTGGTAGATTTGTGTGGACTATAGGGCATTGAACAAAGCGACCAAAAAGGATCACTTCCCACTCCCATTCATCGATCAGGTCTTGGATACACTTTTTGGGTGAAAGTACTTCTCCTTCCTGGATGGATTCAGTGGATACAACCAGATCTAGATAGGAGAAGAAGATCAGGATAAAACAACGTTCACCTGCCCATGGGGAACGTTTGCTTATCGGGTGTTGCCTTTCGGGTTATGCAACGCACCAACCACCTTTCAAAGGGTGGTGCTTAGCATATTCTCAGACATGATAGGGGAAGCGGTCGAAGTGTACATGGATGACTTCACCATTTATGGAGAAACCTTTGAAGAAGCAATGACGAACTTGGAAAGAGTGCTCGAAAGAAGCGAGGAAAATAATTTGTCCCTCAGTAATGAAAAGTGCTTTATGATGATGCGAGAGGGCATCGTATTGGGACACCATCTCTCCATGGAAGGAATAAAAGTTGACAAAAGAAAGATCGAGGTCATCAAGGACCTACCCAGCCCCAGAATGCAGTGAGAGGTGAGAAGTTTTCTCGGATCTATCGGGTATTACCGATGATTTATCACCGACTTTAGTAAGATTGCAAAACCACTGCACACTCTATTGTCTAAAGATGTGGAGTTCAACTAGATGGAAGACTACGAAAGAGCATTTCAGTCGCTCAAAGAAAAGCTGATATCTGCACCTATTTTAAGGGGACCAAATTGGGCCATACCATTCCATATCTATTGTGATGCATCCAACAATGCGATTGGAGCAGTCCTCGGGTAGAAGGATGGCGAGGAATTTTATGCCATCTACTACGTCAACAAAAACTTAGCAAGGGTTGAGCTCAACTATACAATGACAGAGAAAGAGTTCCTTGTGGTTGTGCATGCCATCAATAAATTCTACCATTATATCATCGGATACCAGGTGTTCATCCATACGGACCATGCAACCATCAGGTATTTAATGAGAAAACTAGCTATTGGTGGAAGAGTTATCATATGGCTCCTACTATTGTAGGAGTTTGACATAACAATAGTTGACAAACTAGGAAAAGACAATGTAGTAGCAGATTTTCTATCCAGATTGATACCAACAGATCATGCGACAGTGGAAGACCAATTTTTGGATGAACATTTGTTCACCATCAATGAACAAACATCATGGTATGCAGACATAGCCAACTACTTAGCCACTGGAAGAACTTCGCCTGCTCTCTCTTCATGAGAAAAGTAGGCGGTGATAGAGAAGAGTGCCTCCTTTCTATGGGTTGATGGCCTCCTATTTAAAATAGGATGTGATCAGATTATAAGGAGATGCATAGCAGAACATGAGTTTTCAGAAATACTCAAAGCTTGTCATGATGAACCATGCGGAGGACACTTTGTAGGGAAAAGGACTGCCTATAAAATCCTACAAGCTGGGTACTTTTGGCCCACTCTATTTAAATATGCAGCCACCTACACCAGCAAGTGCGATGAATGCCAAAGAATGGGTAGACCAACCCATAGGGATGAAATACCCCTTCAACCTCAAGTGCACCTAGAGCCCTTCGATAAGTGGGGCATGGATTTTGTGGGGCCAATCAATCCACCTTCAATAGGAAGGAGATTCATTTTAGTCTATACAGACTACGTCACCAAGTGGGTTGAAGTTCAAGCATTGAGGGATTCGAAGGAGGGAACAATCATTGAATTCTTATTTGCTCATATTTTTACATGATTCGGGGTCCCTAGAGAGATAACAATAGACCAAGGGCCTCAATTCACCTCCAAGTTGATCGAGGAATTGATGAAGCAATATAGAATTCGGCACAATAAGACTACACCCTACCACCCATAGACAAACATGGCAAGTGGAAGTGATGAACAGAGAGATTGAGAACATCCTAACAAAAACCATGCAGCAACATAGAAAATATTGGGCTGCATGATTATCGGAGGTAGTATGGGCGTATAACACCACGTGGAAATCGACCATAGGCTTCACACCCTTCCAGCTGGTCTATGGGAAGAGTGCAATGATGCCCATCGAGTTTGAAATCAAGACGTTGAGAACTACTTTAGAATTAAATCTGAGCTTGGAAGAAGCCCAAAAAGAAAGAGTTCGATAACTGAATCAGCTGGATGAAATCTGAATGGATGCTTTACAAAGAATGAAGATCATACAAAAGCAAAGAAAATAGTGGCATGATCATCACATTAAGCTAAAGCAGTTCCAGGAGGGAGAATGGGTGTTGTTGTACGATTCTAGGTTCCAAGAATGGAAGGGAAAATTAATGCAGATATGGATGGGACCGTATGAGGTGGTAGAGCTTATCAGGAATGGTGTTGTGCACATCAGGACCATTGATGACAGCAACATTGTGTTGACAGTTAATGGCCACCGACTGCGGCCCTACAACACATCCGAGAATTTATTGGTGGAATCCAGAGTAGGCATGGGGGAGACCCCATCCTTGTAAATCTGGATAAAACTCTCAGCAATAATATGGTAGACATGGAGGTGTCCACCAAAATTAGTTAGTTTAGGTTTATTTATTTCTTACGATGTGTTTTGCAGGGATGACGCCCACATGCAAGCTGCAGGCATCCTAAGGCCAGGGCCTAATAGGCACGGATTGCATCTAACTGCCTGTATTTTCTTTTCTTTTTGTTTGCTTTTGTAGGTGAAGGGCCTGATAGCATGAAAAATAGGTATCTAGGAAACCAGGCCTAAACCGGCTCAGCATCCCGACACCTATGCACGTAGTTTAGAAGCAACATCTATCCAAGCTCGGACGAAGGCAACAAACTCTCCTCCGAGGGAAAAATCACATGCCAGGCCTGGTAGGAAGATGTTGGGGCAGCATGAAGTAAGTCTGAGGAGGCTTGATCACCCTTGCCCGGATGATCATGACATGGCTGCTAAGAGAAATGCCTTGCAAGATGCCTTCATCTTCAAAGAAGACTCTCCACTTAAGGAATGGTGCCTCCCTCCTCGAAGAAGGCACCTAACTAAGGTGGACGTTTTCCATCATGAAGAAGGTACCAAGCTTCCTTATAAAGAAGGCACATAAAATAAGGTGCCTTCCTTATAAAGAAGGTGCCCAATAGAAATAAGGTGCCTTCCTTATAAAGAAGGCACCCAATGAAATAAGGCACCTTCCTTATAAAGAAGGCACCCGTCGCTCTTCCTAAAAAAAATTGAGAGAAGGCGCCTTCCGCATCAAGAAGGCACCATAAAAAAAAAATGATGAAGGCACCTTCTACACCAGGAAGGCGCATCCATTCAAAGCGCCTTCCATAGTAGGAAGGTAGGAAGTCATTTTTAAAGTGCCTTTGAAGGCTAAGCTTAGGAAGGCACCATCCATTCAAAGTGCCCTTCCACATTAGGAAGGCATTCAAAGTGCCTTCCACATCAGGAAGGTGCCATTCATTCAAAGTGCCTTTCACATCAGGAAGGCACCATTCATTCAAAGCACCTTCCGCATACAATCGATGCTTTGGTTTCACGTGCACCTCGATTCGAATGAGATCAACACATGATTGGGCGGCACCAGATTACCACCATCATCCCACGTGATGGAAATCCACCCCAATCAAAAATATTGCAGAGTTATGGGGTGGGATCTTCTCGCACACCCCAAGGATGATGGACAGATGGTTTTTAAGCCAATCATGAGTCTATCTTCGACATCAAACCTCGAACAATGCAACAATGAGTCCAACATAATCAACACATGCAAAATGCGCATCCTCCATGTCACAGACCGACGAATCACCATTTTCCATGATGCATGAAGCATCCAATCAGGTACGCGCATAATTCAAATTAAATTTTTATATAATTTTTCATGAACTATGCAGTACCAAAAAATAGTGCCACCATAAAAATCATGTACCCCTCCATGGCCAAAACATCGTGCCAATGTTATGGCTCGAGAGGCGTACCTTGCCAACCCCAAAATTGAATGCTAGGGTTAGGCACCTTCCTTATAAGAAGGCACCTTCCTGAGAAGCTAGGGCAGAAAAATAGAGGATGCGGTTAAGGAAGGCGCCATGGGAGGACGTTCGAAGAACCATGCCATCAAGAAGAATGAGCCAAGTGACATGGAAGGGATCAGGGGGGTGGTCAGGACCTAGTTTGAAGCCGAAGGGTGGCTCGATTACTGCACCCTGGTCAGTCAGAACTAGGATATGGAGGTAGCCAAGGAATTTGTTGCCTCCTTGAGAGGTGACACAACTCAAGTGCATGGAAGGGAGATTTCGGTCACCCTAGAATACATCTCCCAGGTGACCGGCCTGCCTCTCACAGGCAAGAGCACATACAAGGGCGGTATGTTGAAGTAGTGCATCGAACTACTATTGGAGGGGGACAATGTACAGATAGAGAAGGAAGGGCTACCAAAAAGTAGACTTCCAATGAATTTGTGGAAGATGTTCGAGCAGATTGCTCGATTCTTCACATGCATAGGGAAATATTCCCACCTACACGCTAATCATGTGTAGTTTTTAGATCACCTGGTGCATGGAAGGAAAATTAATGTACCCTTCTACCTGGAAAATGCCCTGAAGGATGAAGTGACTCGATACTAGAGGGGTGCACCTTCCACCTTGGCCCACCACGGGCTGATAACAACACTGGTTCGCCATGCAGAAGCACAAAGGGAAGGCTCGAGTGTAGAGGGAGATGGTAGCTAGGGAGAATGAATAGATTCTACCATCGAGTCAGGGCAAGGTGGTGAAGACCCCATAGAGGAGGTTGAAGAAAGAGGGCAATCACCATTGCCTAATTTTGTAGAAGAAAGAGGGCAATCACCATTGCCCAATTTTGTAGAGGAAGGGGCACAACTTGCTAGTGGTGAAACCGAATTATGGCAAACTAAACTAGTTCTTGGGAGGAGGCACCTATGACGTCTGCTCCTATCGTCAGAGGAGGAATAAGATGACCTGGAGGTTGGTCTCATAGCCCAGACCCTCCAGGAATTAACAAGCCAAAGTCTGCATGGTGTAGGGACCTCTGAGGGCATTAATCAACATGTTGATGCAGCCCTAGAGGAAGCCCTAGAATGGCAAACTGATTGTTGGATGGCCCAAAAAATTTTGGAGGATTTCTAGGCAACGCATAGGGAAGAATTGGAGAAGCAAGCACAAATGATAGCTCAGCTTGAGCAGTTGGTCCAGCAGTTGTAGGATGAGAATCAATAATTTCGGGCCAAGGAGGTAGAGAAGAGGGATGCATCCACTCAAATTGACTAGGCGATGGAGGTCCCAATGAATTCCCCTACTTCATTAGAGTGAGTATTCTCTTTAGGGGAATTCTGGTCGGATGCTCGACAAGGTAGCCCAAAGGAGGGGAGAATTCCTCTATTTTTAAAATTTATGGGAGAGGGAGCCCAACGGAGCCCCCTGTTATCGAGCTGAGTGATACAAAACTGGGCATGGACCAACGACCGCAACCAGAACCAGGGGTTAAGGAAGAATTCCCTAGACCTGAGGAAGGAGGGGCCGAGGGACCTGCTGGGTCCACACTAGAGCAATCAGAGAAAGGAGGGACAACTCTGGGGTCAGTAGAGCAAGCCCCTCATGATGAAGAGACACCCATTGGTAAGGAGGAGAAACCCCCTATTTGAGCCATCACTTTCCACTAGGGCCAAAGGAAAAGGGCCCATGATGGCTCGAAAGAAGGCTAAGGTGACCTTCATTGAACCGATCGAGGATGAATGGGATATGCAACCATTCATAGAGAGGAAAAAGGTTCAAAAATTGAGTGAAGAAATGGCAGCAACAAAGGAGGCTAAGAAATCTACTTCGAAGGTCAAGGGAGACCCTGGTATTTGCGTTAATCCGGTGGATGATGATCAGTTTTGGGAGATTTACGGGTCATCACGAGGATGCCCCTCTAAAATATAAAAATATTTTGAGAGGTGGGGGGTATACGGGCCTGAATTAGAAGCTACTACCATTGCAAAAGAAAATGTAGGGCTTACCCCTGAAGCAGCCCAATTACATAAGGCCCAGGTAGTTCATCTTAGGAGGGACAATTCTGACATCCCTCTTGCAATTGTCAGACCCTCGGATGCTGACCTATGGCAGGTTGTAGAAGCTGCATTCCAGGTAGTAGGGACTACGTTAGCTATACCACCTCTAGTAATAGCCAAGGTGGGAAACCCAAATAGGTAGAGTCAACGGATTGAGCAGAGGCAGACATCAGAAGCTAGCCACCTCAACACCACAGTTCCATGCCAGAAAATAAAGACCACACCTCCCGATGTCGGTCCATAGAAAAAGTGATCACGAGTCGTAGGTATAGCCAGGACTACTAAAAAATGATGATGAGGAGTATGAAGGGCTACCTACAGTTTTGATGCCACGAGGGCATGGCATATGTTAGGCATGGGGGGATGATGAGCCTCAAAAATGCTCATATTTTGTATGGGTTTTTCTGATTATTATGCAGTAATATAATAGGAACTATGTACTTTTATGAATTATTATGTAATTATTTAATAGAATTGTGTGTGTTATCTAATTTGTGTGTTTTAGTGTGTTTGTGTGGAAATGTAGTTGGTTTTGATAGATTTGGATCAGTCGAGGTCCTTCATGGACCTGGCACTCTATTTCTCCTAGGATCAAGGCATGGTGGTTAGGCACCTTCCTCTTCAAGGAAGGTGCCAATAGAAGGTAGGTGCCTTCCGTATAAAGAAGGCGCTCGACATACTTAGGCACCTTCTATATAAGGAAGGCACCCCATACAAGGCAAGGCACCTTCCGCATAAAGAAGGTGCCCAACATCAATAGGCACCTTCCACATGAAGAAGGCGCTCAACATCAGTATGCACCTTCCACATAAAGAAGGTGCCTACCAAAGCACTTGAGGAAGGCACCTTCCTCATAGAGAAGGCACCTCCATTCTTCACTAGTTGACCAAATAAAGCGATGTGGGTAGTGTTGACCGATGCAGTTCCAGTTCCACGTCACACAAGACAATTTTGGGAATTGCACCAATGGACGAGAACGTCTTACCTATGCTAGGTGAAGCATGATCCAGCTCAAGCAACTCGAACCAATCAGTGAATGCGCTACCGTTAGGAATGATGACTATTTTTAGCAGATGTCGATTGCGGTTACTAGACTGTCCCAGTTTAGTCTAGACTGAACTACTATTGTAACTTCATTGTAATAGAAGATCTATGTGTGTGCTATATAAACACACATAGACCTCTCTGATAGATATCCAGAATATCCAATAATTTATTTATTATTCTGAGGAGATAGAAGTATTGTAATAATTATCTTGCAATTATAATAAAGTTTGAGAGTTCCTAATCATGTGTTCAGCTGGAAGGGAGTTTCTGGAGCTTGGGCCCACTCCAAGCTAGTATTCCTTCCCTTTTACTTGTGCTTTCCTAGATCAGTTTCCTGCTTTCATAGGTTTGCTTTTTGCATTGTTATTTTCATTGTTGTAGTAGAATTATTTTCATGTCTATTTAATTATGCACGTATGAATATTTAATTTCCAAGGATCTAATTATTCATATGTAAACTATTGTGGTGTGGATGAATGAATGTCATTCTTTTAAACCCCCCAATGATAGAATTAGTCGGACTCATCTCAGAAGTGGGTATTGTAAATGATCTTGTTTGAGACACTTCTAAAGTTTACGAAGCTCCCTGGTCTGACAATTTAAATGCACGGGCAGTGACAAAATAGGATCAAATTTAACCTGTGTTTGGCCCACAACACCCTTTGGTTTCACTAATGCCCCATATACATTCCAAAGTATCATGAACCAGGTGTTTCATCCATTCCTACATAAATTTATTCTAGTCTTCTTTGATGACATACTCATCTATAGTAAATCATGGAAGGATCATTTATCACATGTGGGAAGAGTTATTCACATCCTACACAAGGAAAAGTTGTTTGTCAAACAATCTAAATGCTCCTTTGGTGTTCAATAAGTGGAGTACCTTGGTCATATTGTATCTCAATATGGTGTTAAATTGGATCCCAATAAGATTAAGGTAAATAAGGATTGGCCTTTACCTAAAACCATCAAGAAACTTCATGGTTTTTTGGTCTTACTGGCTATTATGACAAATTTGTGTGTAACTATGGTAAAATTATAGGTCCTCTCACAACGCTCACCAAGAAAGATGATTTTTATTGGTCTGAAGTAGCTACTAAAGGAAGCAATGTGTACGACTCTAATTTTGGCCACTCCAGATTTTCAAAAACCATTTTTCATTGAACGTGATGCCTCAGGAATGGGTATTGGAGTCATACTAATGCAGGCAGGTCATCCATTGGCATTTTAAATTAAACAAATTTTAGGGAATAATTTGGGTAGAGCCACATATGAAAAATAAATGTTGGTTATTCTACATGCAATAGAGAAATGGAGGCAATACTTAATCAATAACCGCTTTATTATAAAAATAGATCACACCAATCTCAAGCATTTTCTATAACAAGATTTTTCTTATCCTAAAAAAAATAAGTGGTTGAACAAATTTTTGGGATATGATTTTGTGATTGAATATAATAAAGGAAAAGAAAATGTGGCAGCGGATGCATTATCCAAAAAATACAAAGACGAAGTAGTCATTAATGTCATTTCAAGTCCATGTTCACAATGGGTGTCTCAGTTGTAGAAAAACTGGTTGTCCAACAGTGAAACAACTCAAATAATTCAAGAATTGTGTATGGGTTCATCTAAGCACCCTATTTTATCATATGATGACAAAATATTGCGCAAGAAGAACTGCATTTACATTCCCCACAATTCAACACTCAAATCATAGATTCTAGAGGAGTCACATTCTTCTCCATCTGCAGGACATTCAGGGTTTCTAAAAATGTACATGTAAGTTAAACAATCCTTTTTTTGGAAAGGGTTAAAAGTAGAGGTCAAGCAATGGGTAGCAGAGTGTGAAGTGTGCCAATGCAATAAGGGAGAAACAATCAAGTCACCAGGGTTGCTTCAACCATTACCTATTCTAGATCGTTAGTGGGAACATATTTCCATGGATTTTATTGAAGGAATTCCTAATTCAAAAGGTAAAACAGTAATATTTGTGGTTGTTGATCACCTTTCCAAATATGCTCACTTTCAAGCTTTACAACATCCATTTTCAACAAGCAAAGTGGCCAAGGTATTTATGGATTCATTTTTTAAATTACATGGAATGCCCAAGAATATTGTAAGTGACCGTGATCCCATTTTTACTAGCAATTTTTGGAGAGAATTATTTTGACTTAGTGGTACAAAATTAAATGTCTTCTGCATACCATCTGCAAATAGATGGTCAAACAGAGATAGTTAACAAATGTTTGGGTACCTACCTTAGATGCTTTGTTCAGGATAAAAAATATCAATGGAGTTAGTGGCTCTCATTGGAAGAATAGTGGTACAATTATTCTTACCATTATTCCATCAATATGTCTCATTTTGAAGCATTTTATGGAACTAAGCCCCTAATAGTAGCGGATTATGTACCTGGTTCATCCAAAGTGGATCAAGTAGATGATTGGATTCAGTAGAGATAATCAATGATCACTATTCTAAAATACAATTTGGTGCAAGAACAAAATCATATGAAGCAACATAAATAAATGCATCATTCTAAAATAGCATTCAATATTGGTGATATGGTGTTCGTACGCCTTCAACCCTACAAGCAGTTGTCTTTGAAAATCAAATCTAGTCAAAAGTTAGCACCACGATTTTATGGTCCTTACAGAATTGTGCATCGCATTGGGGAAGTAGCATATCAACTGGAGTTACCCCAATACTCTTGCATACACCCAGTGTTTCATGTCTCTTGTATCAAAAATGTGATTGGCCATAAAGTACAATCTCAGTCAAAATTACCAGTTTTGGATGAAGAAGGGCGTATATATCTCCAACTAGAAGCAGTTGTACAAACCAGAACATGTAGACCAAGATCTCATCACATACAAGAGTTTCTCATCAAGTGGTAGGACTTACCTGAAGAATATGCAACCTAGGAATCTAAAAATATTTTCCAGTCCTTTCCAGCTTTGAGGACAAACATTTTCGAGGAGGGGAGTCATGCTACATTCCAAATATAAATATGTCAGTTTTATATACATTTAATTTTATAAAATTGCTATTTATGTAGTTTAGTTATCCAAGAGAATAGATTATCTATCATATTTATATTTTAATAATTTGCGTAATCGCATTGTGCCTTGAAGACAAGGACGTGCTCACCCAGAGTGGTGAATGTTTCATTTGCATTATATTTACCCTTCGCTATTCAATTGTTTATATTTTTGTTGTATTCTTTCATTAACTAGTTTATGCATATCACTTTTGTAATCTGGCACAATACTGTGTGAATAGTTGAGGAAGGGAATGTGTATCTTTCCAACTAATGTATTTATTGCAACATATTTCCAACATCTTCCAAAAATGCCTGACTCTTGTTCTATGTTTTGATGGGATATTTGAAATTTACAATTTACCCTTTTATTTCATCTTATTTTTATGAAACTCCTTTCATTTCTTCTCGTTCATTTGGATTTATCCATCTTTTATCTTTTACCTACGTACAATGCCATGAAAACCTAAGAACATGACCACATACACCTATAGTTTGTTTGTACTTCCTTTAACCTTATAACACCTTTTCCTAGGAAGCTTTTATTTGCACTCTATTTCTTTATTTTTAACATGTAATGATTATGTCTAATTATTTTTTTACATTTATCATGAAACCCTACTCGGTATGTATGGTCTTGGTGCCTAACTCCATTTTCTACATGTTGCTCAGGTCACACAACCAATCATGTGTGATAAGGCTCGACTAGACCATCGTGTGCAAAATAAGTTTTAGATGCCACCTAGTAGAATAAGACAGACTAATATTTTCAATGTTCTCCCAACCTAACATTTAAATGGATACTTTATCCACATTAACTCTCTACCATGTAGATCATAAAATGAGCATTTATAGCACTTCACTCACCGTCACCAGTGCTATGACATTTCTTGCTCCAAGTTACCCTCTAATATAGATTGGACATCTACTAAACCATGTACTGCCATGAATTGCATGGTTTTCATATTTATTCCCTATGTTAAAAAACTTGTTGTTATCCCAAATATAGTCATTGTAATGTGTATGATCTTTACATCAATTTGTTGGCTCTGATTACGCTCAATGACATACAAGGTGTGTTCCTTTGTCCTTGTTCGAGTGGTGTGTTATATTTGAGGTCTAATTACTATTCACTATGCCCATAGAAGCCAAGCTATGATAGTTTCAAGTTTATCATGGTGCTCCCAATTATCTTAAAATGTGAAGAAAACTTCGACATCCTCAGTTCATAATACCATCAGTTTATGTACACACATCATCTCTACTATTTGTGTGATAATCTTTGGCATATCCTTACCAAAATGCATTCACCTAGCAAGTCCCATTAGCCTTTCCTAGCGTGATTTCCTTTCATCATGATTGCCATCATGTCCCATAAATAAATATTTATAGTCATATGTTAACATTTCCACCCGTGACGTGATGACCACATCCACTATATTATCGATAGGTTTTGGTGATGATCAACAACCATACAAAAAAATTTGGTCCTAGAACTATACATCGAATATATTATAAAATACAACCAATGCCATTAAATCTGGTAGTATGTTGATTGGAAGACATCAAAGGTATGCAACCATTGTGTATTATTATACAAATAAGAGTACAGTCCTCCACCTTGGTTCACCTCTTTTTATGTATCCATGTTTCTGCATGGGTCAAACATCACTCAATAGGGCCCACTATTCATTTTATGAAACTACCCTATGATTAATGAAACCTATCCAATGCCATATTTGCCAATAGATACCACCAACCACGTCTACCATATCTTCATGGTATTGCTACCAATATAACCCCATATCTCTCACATTGTATCGATAGGGTCTGTCGTCATGTTTGATTTATACATGGTCTTGTTCAGGTCCAAACCATGTCTAGGGTGTCCACATTACCCATTAAATTAGTCACTCATCCTCTAACCCTTGAACGTTATTTTACCCTAGTCCTCGATGTCTCACATCACTGAAGTCCACCTTTTGTATTGAATATGTCCATTTTTTTCCCATGCATGCCCTCTTCGACTATGTGACAATATCCTCTAGCTAATCACTGATGTTAGTAATTATTGTCCACATCACCAAATATCTTATTTTAAGTCTAAAATTTTTGCATCATCATCCAACTTGGATCCTCCATATCAGTGTTGTGTGGACATCCACTATGTCATCTAGCCTGGTACCAAGTCAGTCCATGTTTTCGTGTCCACCATGCTATTTTGGTCCATATCCACTTCATGATGCTTCTTCCATCTAATAGTCCTGCAAAATTTATCAACCGCATCTTGGAGTTCATTTCCAATATTTTATTTTCGAACCTACCAGGATCAAAACAAAATGTGAGATTTTGACCTCACCCTCAATTGATCATAATATTTTTTTTGTAAGTTAATTTTATTCAAAATAGGGCATTTGAAAGGTTCCCTAATGCCTTGTACAACATTGAAACAAGAAGAAACAGAAGGATTCAAGATAAAAAATGACAAAACAACATTGAGAAATAGAGGCAAGAACAACCCAGAAAGAGCCTTCCTCAAGGACAAAGGACCGTAAAGGAGCAAAACAGGAACTAGTCAACCAAAAAACCTGTAGTCCTTTAGATCAAAGGAAAAGACCCGGAGAAAGGATACCCTCAGCTATAGAAGACCACAAACAAGCTCAGAGAGGAATGCCAATTTGCAAAGGAGAATTGACACCTTTCTCCACGGTGGTGTCCTTGACATCGTCCTTTGAAGTGTCTTTTGGAATGTCCTTCAGGGCTTCAAAGCTAGCATTCTTGGTGATTTCAACCACATCATCATCCTTGGCCCCTCATTTTTCTTTAGATGGAACTTCAAAAGCAAAAATCATTGATGTATCATTGAAATTATCACAGAAAAATAGCAGGCTCAGAGAATGCCTCTATTCCTTCAGACACAAAATTGCTTTACCGATAGCTGCATGGGTTGTTTCTAGGTGATCAATGGTTGCGAAAGTAGCATGGATGGCCAACTTGTGAAGGTACTTTTTGACAAGGTAAAGTGAGTTGGAATGAGGCTTTGAGGGTTTTTCCAAAGAGGAAGGAGGGGTTTCAGCCAACTCTTTATGTTTAAGCCTTTGGGAACTTCTGACATGAGTGGTATGAACTTTGACCTTCTTCCTAATATGGGACACAGATGCAGAATGGGGTTTATATTTTTTAGCCTTCCTTTTGGATTTTGAAACTTTGAGGCTGGGTGAAGAGGAGGAATCCTCTTCCTCAGGGTCAAAGGCTGGAATATTGCCTACAAGGAACTTAAGGAGGAGATACTTGTAAATGACATTGAAAAGCCCTTGGTGGTAAGGTAACCCATTTTCTTTATTAGACCGAGTAAGGATATTATAGTCAATGGACAAAAAGATGGTGGCAAGGATATTCATTGTCTTAGCATCACAAAAATTATTTATGAATGCTAAGTGGAAACAACATAGTTGGGACTCAGGGTTGTCACATGTTAGATACTGCATGATGGGAACTAAAATTTCTTGCCAGGGAGATGAAAGGTGGCTGCGATACAAACCTTTTTTGTGGTTTTTGTAAACCTCTGAATTCTTCTCAAAAAACACCAGTTTAGCATCCCAGTTGTGCTTGTTATGCCTTATGACCTTCCCTTCTGAAGGTTGCTCGGTTAGTTCTGCTAGCAGCTCGAAGGTGATGTGGAACTCCACACCATGGACTGTAACAAAACCATTATTCTAGGTCTCGACAAAGGCCTTCGTCACACCTTCATCGATAAAAATCTTGAAGAACTCGATCAAAGCACTTTTGGTTTTGTCCTTCCACACCTCTCTGACCAAAGGGTTAAGTTCAAACACAACAGGTTCGATGAAAACTAGTTTGCTTTCCTTCATGATGGTAAACAAAGAACAAAATAGGGGAAAGCTTGGCAAAGGGAATAGCAGGACATGCAAAGACGTAGAAGGTTGGTGAATGATCGGAGCATGCAACGAATCGGTTAAAATGAGAAGGCAATCACCTCTGGGACCTCCATTTGAAGACCAAGAAGGCCATGTAAAAAAAGGAAAAAGCCTCGTAATAGGTGAGGATTGGCTAGGGCAAAGGTCAAAGCGGATTTTAAGATATTGGACATAGCACCAAAAAAATGTTGGAAAAATAATGCAGGAGGTAACTGACCATTCCAGGTGCACAAAATTCGTAGCCAGTAAGAAGCCCTAGCCCAAGACACAAAAAGGATGGGAATAATCTTAACGTAGGGTCTCGGGAAGGACCAAACAACAGGAAGGTTTAAGATGATTCTCGAAAAAAATAAAATATGCATATCAATGCAAGTGGGAAGCAAATGATTACAAATCAAGCTGAAAGAAGTTTTGGGGAAGGAACAAAATTTGGTAACCAAGAAATGAAAATGGGCGTAAGTAAAGGTAGTGAGAATATTAATAAAAAAACACAAGGTTTTGAACATCCTATTTCCAATGTGAGGTATGGCATCAAAATTGGGATCAAGCAAAAGGATAGGAATGTGAGCCATGAACATCACAAGGGAGGAAAAAAGGTGAAGATTGCACATGAGGAGGAATTTAAGTCTTGGCATTGGTAATATTATTTTGTTCACGCTTAATAATTTCATCCACCTCAGGAGATAAGGTATCCATCCACGTCATCATACCTTGGGTGTTAGCTCCAAAATTAGCAAGCCTGTCAGCAACCATGTTGGCTTCCCTGTAAGCATGCTGAACAACGAAGTTATGTTGCTGGCAAAGGATTTGCTTACTTTATTCCATGATGGATCTGATCCTCCAACTACTAGGCTTAGAGGTCTTTAAGTAGTTGATGATATTTAAAGAATCTCCTTCAACAATGATGTTTCCAGGAGTATCTTTGAGGAATTGGAGGCCCCTCTAAACCGCTATGGCTTTAGCTGAATGATTGGTCATTATGCCAAGAGGTTCTAAAAAGGCAAAAATGGAATTACCTAAATGATCTCAAAGAATTCCTCCAGCTCCAGCCATGCCAGGATTTCCTTTGGAAGCTCCATAAAAGTTAAGTTTGGCCCACCCAATAGGAGGGGGAATCCATTTGACATTACTCCTTGGATTGGAAGGATCAACAGGCTTGAGATTGTCAAGGAATATATTGCAAGCATTAAGGATGGCCTTCTCATGAGGAGGACAAGGAAATGGATCAAAAGGAGCAAAAAGGACATTTTCCTTGGCAAAAAGGATTATTCTATTTGCAATGTAATCAACATGCAGGGCTTTTTTATCAAAAATTATTTTATGTTCAAGCCAGATGTGCCAAAGGAAGTGTTGGAGACAAAATTTCCAAAATCCTTTGAGCACCAAATTTTTAAAAGGATTGGGCCACTGATGAAAGAGGTCAACAATGGAAGGAGGAGAAGCCCAAACCAACTGAAATCTTTGGAATAACTTGCTAATCACTGATCTTGAATAGGGATAGAACAAGAAAATATGAGAAGTGGACTTCCAGTCAGAATGGCAAAGATAGCACCTGTTAGGAAGTATAATGCCCCTTTTTAAAAGGTTTTCAATAGTGAGGATCCGATCCTGGATACAAAGCCAAGAAAAGGAAGCAATTTTGGGAATCAGGTGCTTGGTCCAAACAAGCTTAAAAGGAATATGATTTTCAATATTGTTGAGTGAAAGCAAGTAGGCAGACTTGACAGAGAATTCACTAGAGTCAGTGGGTTCCCAAATGGGTTGATCCTTGATGTTTCCAACAGGGATTTTAATAGATGCCAATTGGTCATTCAAGCAAGATGATTCAAAGTCAAATTCAGGGATATTAATTCTTTTCCATCTCATGATCCCATTGGTAGACAATATGTAATTAGCCACAAAAGGACCAAATAATTGCTTAGTTATGTTGATGACTCCTTGGAACATAGGAATTTTATTGAGAGGATTATCCCCGAGCCATTTGTCCTCCCATAAAAAAATGGACTTGCCATAACCAACTTGCCATCGAGTTCCTTTTTGCAACAAGGATCGAGTTTCATAAATGGATCTCCAAAAAAATGACCCATAAGAAGGTATTTGTCCATGCAAGAATTCAGAGGCTTGAAGATATTTTCTTCTGATAATCTTAACCCACTCGACCTTTTCATTGGAAATGAGTCTCCAAGCTTGTTTAGCGAGAAGGGAAATATTGAGAAGAGAAATCCTCCTGAGTCCTAAGCCTCCTTGATCTTTGGGTTTGCAAACTTTATCCCAAGCAACCAAATGGAACCTGTGTTTGTTCTCAGATCCTGTCCAAAGAAAATGTTTTTGTATTTTTTCCATTTTTTTATAAACCGAAGCAGGAGCTCTGAATAAGGACATAAAATAGACAGGAATACTTTGAAGGTAGGCCATGGTGAGAGTAATTTTGCCTTCTTGGGATAGGAGATTCCCTCTCCAAGTGGACAACTTTCTTTGGAGTCTTTCAATGACATTGTCCCAGAGGTAATATTTGGTGCTTCCAATGTGGAGGATAGACTGCTTATAGTACATTGAAGAATGTTGGCAATCAAAGTCTGTCTTCTCAGAGGAGTATTAAGGAAATACAATTTGCTTTTCTAAAAATTGATTCATTGACCTGCTGCTTCTTCATACAAAAGAAGAATTCATTTAATAATCTTGGCTTCATAGATAGAAGCAAAGGTAGACAACAGAGTATCATCAAAAAATTGTTGATGAGTAATGGGATTACATTGCGAGGTGACCTGTAGTCCAGAAATTAATCCTACCTCTTTAGCTGCCAAAATAGACCTGCCAAGAGCTTCAACTGCAATGATAAAAAGGAGGGGGGACAAAGGATCACCTTGTCTTAATCCCCTACTGCTTTGAAAGTAACCAACTGGTGAGCCATTGATAAGAATAGAGAACCAAGCTGAGGAAATGCATCCTTTGATGAGAGAGATCCATTCAGGGTGAAATCCAAACCTGTGGAGAATCACAACTAGGAAATCCCATTTCAATCTATCATAGGCTTTGTTCATATCAAGCTTAAGAAGGAAGGCAACCTTTTTATTGATGGAAATGGAATGTAAGGCTTCATGAACAGAAATGACCCCATCCAAGATAGATATTCCTTTGACAGAGCTTCCCTGACATTGATTAATGATGAGAGGCATGGCATTCCTCATTCAGATGGTAATAGTATTTGTTAAAATTTTATAAATAACATTACAAAGACTAATAGGACAGAACTCATTGAAGTTGGAAGCATTGGGAATTTTTGGAATGAGTGCAATAAACATGGAATTGAAGCCTCTAGGAATGACTTTGGTCTTTTGGATATCTCTAATGGCTTTGCAAACATCATTGCCTACAACGTCCCAGAAATCTTGAAAGAATCTAGGAGGAAAACCATCAGGTCCAGGAGCTTTGTCAACCTTCATTGAAAATAGGGCCTCCTTGATTTCATCATCAGAAAGAACTGAATTTAATTTGGTGTTTATGTCTTCAGTAATAAGGTGAGGAATGAATTGAAGGAAGAAATATTGGGCAACTAAGGAATTGGGTCTGTGTTCCTCATGGAGTAATTGCATAAAGTGAGCTATTCCTTCAGCCTTGATTTCTTTAATATCAGTGATGATTCTGCCTTCCTGACTATGAATTTATTTGATTCTATTGTTGCTACGATGTCTCATAGTGGAAGCATGAAATTTTTTTGTGTTGGAATCTCCTTTTTTCAGCCATATATCACGAGATTTCTATCTCCAAAAAATTTCTTCACATTGAAGAATGTTATGATATTGGGATAATAAGTTCCTTTCAATATCTCTGACTTCAGCAAAATAATCTCCCTTATCTTGAATTTCCTTTTCAATAATGGCAAGCCTATTGATGATATCCTATTTATTCTGGAAAAGGTTTCCAAATATATCTCTGTTCCATATTTTTAGATTCTCTTTAGTCTGTTTGAGTTTCTGTGCCAACACAAATGAAGGAGATCCTTGAATATCAATTTGCCACCATTGATTAATTCTTTCCCTGAAATCAGGATGGAGCATCCACATAGCTTCAAATCTGAAAGGAGTTTTGTAGATTTTTGGATTGTTTGTATCTAGAAGGATAGGACTATGATCAGATCCAACTTTGAGGAGAGATTGGAGATTTGCATCCCCCCAAATGTCAATAGCTTCCTAAGAGAAAAGAACTCTGTCAAGTTTAACTTGAATTAAGTGAGATCCACATCTTCTATTTGACCAAGTAAATTGATTTCCTTTCAAATTAACATCCATTAAATTGTGGTCACTGATGAATCCCTAAAAATCCTCCATACTTTTGGAAAAGGAACCAAATCCACCTTTCTTATCAGAGGGAAACAAAGGAGTGTTGAAATATCCTACAAGAATCCAATGAAGAGTTGGGAAAGTGCTCCGTATAGTAGCCAAGTTATCCCAAAAATGGTTCCTACCAGTAATAGAATTGGGAGCATAAATGTTGGTGAGAACCCAAGGAGAGTTATTGTCTTTGTCAAATAAAAGGATGCTCATCATCTCATCACATGAATGAATGATATTTCCTTCCACAATATTTGGGTTCCATAAGCATAGAAGGCCACCAGAGGCCCCATTGGCTTTACAAGCAAAAAATTCACAGTTTTTCCAAATGTGGTTGCTTATATTTTTATCAAGAGATTCTCTAATCTTGGTTTCTTGGATCACAAAAATAGTAGGACTGATTTCTTTCCTCAATGATTTAACTATTATTTGCTTGGATAAACCATTAAGGCCTCTCACATTCCATGAGAGGATATTCATTTAGAATATTTGGATGCTTTTTTGCCTCCCTTTCCGGTTGGTGGGGGAGGTTTGGGACACTTTGATTCTTCCTTGGATAAAATGCCAGTAGAAAAGAGAGTTTTTTGTACACCATTGGCAATATCATCATTTGTTCCTTGCTTCCATTGATCAGAAATAGAAGGCCTTCCTCTTTTTTTCTCAAAGAAATAATCAATAGGAGATTTCTTATGGCTTCTGGTGACATTGGGGCTAAGCTTTTGCACAATAGGGCTAGAGGGTTGAAGGAGGGAAGCAGAAATGGATCATAACATAAATCATATGTTGAACCATAATATTAACCATAAGATAAAGCATAAGCATACCCATATATAAATAAACATGGCATTATTATTTCTATTATGATTATTTATCTATTATTATATATATAATATATAATAATAATATATTTTTATTATTTTATTTTTTTAATTGTTTTAACTTTATTTATTTATTTATTGTTTTGTTATTTTTATGTTTTATTTTATTTATATCATATATATAATGCAACAAAATACTTTGATTAAATCATTTTAAATATTTGAATCAAATTTATCATTAAAATTTAGATATTAGATTTAACCAAATATTAAAAATGAATCAAAATATTATAAACCTAACCAAGCATGAAAACTAAAATAAAATCAAATCTATTAACCTAACCCAAAGATCTAAACACACTAAAAAACATCAAAATATGACATAAAGCCACACTCAAACCTTGGGACTTATCGAAATTATAACTCAAGGAAAACAAAAGTCCCCAAGACAACAAAATAAAAGGTGTATCCCCAAGTTTTGAGGCTAGTTGTGGAATGGCCATAAAAAATGATGACTTTGGTGGGAAATGACCCTAAGTATTTTGGGTGAAAAACACAGTTCTGAAAAGAAGAAAATGAAATATCATGAAGATAAACCATCTAGCAGTATCCTAAGAAGATGGGGGTAGATAGCTTTAAATTAAACACATGAACCATTTGCTTTAGCTTAATGTGTGTGAATGTGATTTCATTTTGCGTGCTTGAAAACCATTTGGACTATATCACCTGATTTTTCTTTAGGCTATAGAAATATTGCTCACAAAAATAATTCTTATAGATAGACCCCTACTACCAATCAGGCGTCTATAGCCCCGATAGAGTTTATCTATATTACCCTTATGTTTAATTAATGTTTTACAATACCTTTTTTTTAAACAAGCTTCATCTAGACATGGCCCTACTTCTAGTCAGGCATCTATAGCCCCGATAGAGTTTATCCAAATTTTATGACTGATTTTAGCGCGTTTTCCTTTTCTTGCTTATTTATTTATTTTTTATAAGGCCTTGTAAAATTTTATGCACCAATTGGATTAGAGAATATTTGAAGTTAGATATGGAGAATATTATATTTTCACCTTAAATCATAAACCAAAATGACTTCATCCTTCAATATTTCAAAGTATGCCCTATAGTATGATGTGTTTGTGTGTAGCTTTAGCAAAATTATTTAGTATTCTAAAATTCACTATCTTAGTCCCAAAATATAGGAGTGGTTACTAAAAACATTCATCCCCTTTTCCTTGATCCACATGATAGGCAATTCACCCTTTATAACAAAGGAGCAAAAAAATTATCAAGAGGCCATAAGTTAGTAGCTATCACCAAAAAAAATCTCAAATGAAGGGACCGAACCCAAAAAAGAGCAACACTAAAAAAAACAACTCCTAACCCAAAATGCTAAGAAAACAAACAAAAAAACTTGCCCAATAAGAAAATAATTACCGAGCACAAAAACATGAAAGCTAAAATCCAAAAAAGGAAAACCAAAACTATATACAATAATATACAATAATGTACATGATGGTTCGAATTTTGGGATATCACTTTCCTGGATCCCAAACATGATTAGCACAATTTAAAAGATATATTTCATAATATGCATGCCAAGACTTATAGAAATCCAACAAAGACAAGATTAAGCCACACAAAACCAATATTCTCATTTTGCCTCTCTCTCCCCACCAATTTGATCTTGTTCCATTAGCAATCCCATAGCTAAGTTTCAAATAATCAAATTGATAAGGCAATAATTGATTTTTTGTTCTTTCATGGCTATCCCTTAAAATGTAGATTTCACAATTCAATTCATGATTTAGAATTAGGTTTTCCTTTTCAAATATGAGGTCTTTCAAGTAGGAGCCTATTTCTAAAAATTTCAAAGCCAAGTCATTTTCCATGTTTTTAGGCCAATCAAATTTATGCAAAAATTTGTAAGCATCTAGGATATCTACTAAATGAGGATCATTATAAGTTTTTATACTAGATTCCATTATTAACTGATGTTGAATTTTATTTAGTAACTCAAAGGATTTTACTTCCATTTCATTCAACAAAGCAATCTAATTAGTGGTATAGGGATAAGTTAACTTAAATTATTTATTAACCACAAATGGCATTTCATCATTGATAGAATTTGAATCCAACAACCAATTAGGCAAACATTCACCTGGAGTTTGAATGGTGGAACACAAAAGGTGAGATTATACCTTTGATAAATTTCCATTTACCCATACTTGGAGAGGATTTGTAACTTATTTTTTCTTGTGATCTCCATCATTGTCATCTTGTAGCCCTTCATCTTCATCCATGACCTATTTCTAAAAAACACCAAAATTAGGTACCCAATTAAAAATATGTCCATCCTTTTCAAACCATAGGTCTTGTCTATCTATAGTTTAAAATAAAGCAACATTTTCATTTGGATCATCAATGATATAAAATACGAACCATTCAGTTTTTGGAATTTCCTCCATCTATGGTAGCATAGATACCATATAGTCCTTAGGTGAAACAATACCTTCAATTTATTACCCATCAAATAATAACCAATTGAGTGATTCCATTTCTTCATTCAAAACCAATGGATCAAATGAAACACTAACCATATCTTCCTTTTCTCTTTTGGAAAAGTATTCAATAAACTCATCTTCTTGAGACATTTGATGAAATTCCATCCCTTATTTTATTTCTTCTTGATCATTATTTTGAGGATGTTGAAGGTTTTGATCATCAATTTTAATCATCTCATCCAAATGTATGGAAGGTACTAATTTATTGTATGTTTTAAAGCTAGTCCACTCTAGAAACCTTCCACTATCTAAAATAATATCACCTTTAGTATATTTGGCCTTTGTCTCATGAGGATGATTTATAGAATTATCAATATATACATATTAAGGCATTTGTTTTTGTAGTTGAGTGATGTCTCTTTTAAGTTGTAGAACTAGCCTTTGCAACTTGTCTTGCATATCAAGTGAAGTGAGTGCTTCATTAGAAAGAGCGGTAAAGTTCTACCATTTATTCCACCAACAATAATAATCTTCTAAAAGTAGGGTGTGATGCTCAACCATTTCTTCACAATATTTAAATTCAATAATATATTGTTTTTCAAACTCACCTTCATCCAATTTTGAGGGCTCAATTATTTCTAAATGTGGATCCATTCATTTTCTATGATCATACCAATCCTCACTTGCAAATAAGGAGTCTAAGCCTTCTATTTCTAGCTATTCACAACTTGGATCATGTTGGCTTTCTTGAAAATTATATTTATTATCTTCCAAAAACAAGTGATGGGATTTTGTTGTGTTTTCTGATAGCTCCTTAGATTTATCGATTGATTCCCCTTCAAATTTAATTTTTACCACTTTTGATGGCTCAAGAGTTTCTACAAGGGGATCAATTCTTGCATTGAGCTTCCTATGATTGTCCCAATATTCCTTTGTGAATAAAAATAAACCAATATCCACATATTTATGGGTTTTTTTAGCATAATCCTCGTTAATGGAAATTGGATTTGAGATTTGCATATCCTCTTGGATGATATTTAAGGTGATTGTATTATTTGGAAATTTAACTTTATCCCATTTATTATTCACATTAGACATTCTTATATCCAAGGGTACCAGATTGGATGGTTGGTATTGGTTGGAATCGATAACTCCTGAAGAACAGTTCATTATGGGAGAAGGTTGTGCCTCCCATTGACTCATGGGTGGTATCTAATTTTTAGCCTTAGTATTAAGTAATGATAATCTACCCATATGAACGCCTTTAAAAATCCACCATTATTATACTATCACTGCATCATTATAGGCTCTAGGTAAGGATGGATATTTAAGAACTCTATCTAGAAAAGTAGAAGTTAAGAGGTCTAAGGCTCCCATGTGGACTTCAGTAACCTCTTCTTATGACATGATATAATATGTCATCACTTTTGTATACAACATATGGAATCTATCATTTAATTGACTCATGGATTCATTAGGCTTTTTACATATAGAGACAAACTAATTTAACATTTCAATTGGGTTATCTAGTTTTCTAAAATGACTAAGAAATATTGTTTCTAGTTGAGGCCAAGAAGTTATAGAACTTATAGGTAAATGGATGTACCAATCCAACACAACCTCATACAAAGTGTACGAAAACAACCTACAATAAACAACTGCATGCATAATTTGCAAATAAATTAAAATTTCCTTGTATCTCTAAATATGTTCCTTAGTCAAGGTCACATCATACCTAAATTGAGGTAAAAAATCTTCTACACCTTCAGGGATTTGATGGCTAGGAATTTCTAAATGTCTATAATAATCACCTATCCAAGATGCAATTCCTGCCATGGTTGGAGTAAAAAATACCATTAGAGAACATTAAATAACACAACTTTAATACCTATTTGGTTAGTCAAAGAAATATCTTGCAAAGAAGCATGAAATGGCTAACAATCCTCAAATGTTTAACATATAAATCATCATGTTTATCAATCAAAATATATGCATCAATTAAACCATAGTAATAAAGAACACCCTTCAATTTGCAAAAAGGTTAGCATTAATGCATCATCAATAGAATGTTTGAATCAACGAAAGTGATAATATGTAAACAAAATTCATTGGTTAGGACCAATGCCTTAAAATAAATATTTTCAGTAATATGAACAAGTTAGCTTATAAATAGCAATAAATTAAACCAATTCATCCCTCCTTCTAGCACAAATTTTATTGAGTGGAAATTTTATCCAATTGTAAAATCACCATCATAGTTAGGATTTTGTTTAGAAAACTCTCTCTTACAAAGAAATAAAAATTTATCCAAGGTTCCTTTTACTTAATGTGTGCTTGTAATATTGTGAATATGTATCAAATAAATGTTAGGAATACCTTAGTGATTCGCAAGTAACTGTTAACAAGGGGCATGTGTTGGTTTATTTTATTATGGTATGCTATTGATTGTTCATGAAACTTTAAAGAAAATAAAATGGGATTGGCCCTCATATGACCACCATGTAAAGCTTTAGTTCATTTTACCATTAAATATTTTAGGTAGATTTTATCTTCTTTTGGTTAACAATATTTTAAACAAGTTTTATCTTCCTTAAATCCTACTTTGAGCATGAAACAAAATATTAAAATCTATCTCTAAATGTGAATCAAGTGATGAATGGATTCATTTAATGTTGCTTTGAATATGAAAATAAAATAATCTACATGAATGAATTTGTGAATGTAATACCCTTTGATGTACTATATAAATTACCCCTCTTTGATGAAATTATAATTTTCATAAAGAGAAGTTAATTTATTGCTCTAAAAACAATGGCCTTTGGAATGCCATATAAATTACCCCCTTTTACAAAATTGTAATTTTCATCAAGGGAAGTTAATTTATTGAAATGTAAAGCTTGAAATGTGAAATCGTACCTCCAAAATATGAAAACATGCTAAATTCAACATTTCAAAACTCCTTCAAAAATAACAACTTTGAATAAGTTTTATAATTTTGAATTAGATTCAAAATAAAATTTAAATTGCTTTAAATGAAACTTTAAAGCTTAATCTAGGGTTGCATGCAATTTTTTTTTTTTTAACATGGTGGAATCAATAGCCACCATGAATCTAGGCAGGCTATCTAGCTTTTATGGCAGAAACAGTATTATGAGATGTCTACCCCGAAAGCCGCCACATAGATCTTTGCACAGTATGCCCCTATAACTACCATGCCACAATTATTTTAAACCTTTTATGCCATTAAAAGCACCAGGAAAGGGACAAGTTTTCAGTCCGAAGAGGCTCGAGATTTGAACCTTGGACCTCCGCCCCCCTGGTTGCAAGCAATTATTTTTGGAATTTTAATTTTTTTTTTCAAAAATTAAAAAAAATGCAAAAGGGAAAGGTTAGAAAAAGAAATTAAAACTACTGGAAATGGAAATAAAATGCAAAAAATATAGAAAACAAACTACTATCAATTTTTATGCTACCCTATCCTATAAAACTAGAGATAATGATAAGTTCTGAATATAAACTCAGTTTAACCAGAGTTGTATCCACACAGTCTGGACTAAACCAAGTGTGAACTTATAAGGAACAACAACATGCATTAAATAATGTCAAAATAGAGTCCTAAAGACCATGTGTAATATACAACTAATGCAGTCTAACACATGCAGAGAAATATAGGCAATAAAACCAAGGATATGCATTGAAAACATCAACAAGTGCTACCATATCCATGCATAAAATACTGTTAAATGAAATAAAGGTATGCAAGAAATATAAACAATAAAATCTTATGCAATAACTCCTCCCCTGTTCGTGCTTACAAGGTGCAAGAATCCTGTAGTATTTGCATTAAAAATAGAAAACTAATGTCCTTGTTGCAACATATTTCTAACATATTTCCAAAATGCCTATCCCTTGTTCTATGTTTCGATAGGATATTTGAAATATGTAATATTCCCTTTTGTTTCATATTCTTTTGGTGAAACTCCTTTTGTTTCTTCTCCTTCATTTGAATTTATCCCCATTTTGTCTTTCACCAACGTAAAATACCGTGAACACCTAAGAACATGACCACATACACCTATAGTTCATTTGCAATTCCTTTAACCTTATAACTCCTTTTCCTAGGAAGCTTTTATTCACACTCTATTTCCTTCTTTTCAGCATGTAATAGCTATGTATAATTATTTTTTATTTTTTACTTTTATCGAGAAACCCTACTTGGTGTGCATAGTCCTAGTTTCTAACTCCCTTTCCTACATACTTCTCAGGTCACACAACCAATCATGTGTGATAAAGCCTGAATAGACCATTGTGTGCGACAAACTTTAGGATGCCTCCTAGTAGAATAAGATGGAATGGGGTTTTCAATGTTCTCCCAACCTACCCTTTAAATGGACACTCTATCCACATTAAATCTCTACCATATAAATCATAAAGTGATTTTTTATAACACTTCTCTCATCGTCACCAGCACTACAATAGTGCTTTCTCCATGTTACCCTCTACTGTCAATTGTACATCTACTAAAACATATATCACCATTAATTGCATGGCTGCCATTGCTATTCCCTATGTTAAAAAGCTTGCTATTATCCCAAACATAGGAATTGTAATGTGTATGATTGTTACATCAAGCTAGTGGTTCTGATTATGCTCGATGACGTACAAGGTATCTTTCTTTGTCCTTGTCTAAGTGGTGCGTTATATCCAATGTCTAATTACTGTTCACTATACCCACAAAAGTGAAGTTATGGTAGTTTCAATTTTATCATGGTGCTCCTAAATACATTGTAACGTGATGACAACTTCAACATCCATGGTTCATAATGCCATTATTTGTTGTATGTGCATCATATTTGTTGTCTGCATGGTAATCATCCACATATCCTTCCTGGAATGCATTCACCTAGCAAGTCTCAACAACATTTCCTATCATGATTCCCTTTCATCACGATTGCCATCATGTCCCATCTACACTTCTCCATAGTCATCCCTTAACATTTCCACCTGCGATGTGATTACCACATTCATTGTATTCTCAATATACCTTGGTGATGCTCGACAACCATACCAAAAAACCTAGTCCCAACACTATTTATTGAATAAGTAATAAAATATAATCAATGCCACTCAATCTGGTATCATGTTGATTGGAAGACATCAAATGTATGATGCCACTTGTTGAGTGGGGATTTTTCCCAAGTTCAAAACCACACTCACAATTAGGATTTTTATTAGAAAACCCTCTCTTGCAAAGAAATGAATATTTATCCAAGGTTATTTTTACTTCAATGTGTGCATGTATGTTTGTATAAATGTATCAAAAAGTGCTTAAAATATCTTAGTGTTTTGCAAAACAACTGATAACAAGGGGCATGTGCTAGGGTTAATTTATTATGATATGCTATCATTATTCATGAAAAGTAAATGGAGAATAAATGTGATTGACCCTCATATGACCACGATGTGAGAATTGAAATTTTTTTTATCTTGAAGTATTTTAGATAAATTTCTTCTTATTTTATTAAGCAAGTTTTAACCAATTTTACCCTTTCATTCAACCTTACTTTAGACATGAAATAAAGATTAAAATCTACCTCTAACATGTGAATCTTAAAATGATAAGCGAATTCCTTTTATGTTATCTCAACGTGGAAAGAGAATAATTTTGGATGACCAACTTTGTAGCCATAGTAGCCTTCGATATGCCTTATACATAACCCTCTTTAATGAAATTGATTTTCATAAATATGGGTCAGTTTATCACTTTAAAATTATGGCCAATGAAATCACCTCCCTTTCATGAAATTGTAATTTTCAAGAAGAAAATTCAATAAAGAAACAACTTTTAAAATGCCTTATAAAATTGTTCCCTTTAATAAAATTGTGATTTTCATTAAGGGAACCTAATTTATGTTTTTGCAAACAGAAATGTAAGGCTTGAAATATATATCCCTCTTCTAAATATGAAAACTTGTAAAATCATAAGCTACAAAATTCCTATTAACAATATGCCCTTCAAATAATTTAGGAAATCTACCTTTGCCTTGAAACAACATAGCAAATGCTTTAAATCAATTTTTAAAGCTTGTTGATTAAATTTGTGTCAGTGTTTATGGATTTTTTATATATTTCGATTTTTTTTATTTTTATTTTAAAAGAACCTAGTTTTTTTGAAAAGATCAGGGTTAGAAATTAAAACTAAAATTAAAACGAAAATGAAATAAAATACTGCAACTCAATATATCCCATGGACCCTGCAAATGTTAATATCTTGCACAAAAACCAAAATTATGGTGATCCAATATGCATGCAATCTAACCTATAATGTAGGGTGATCTCCTATGGAACAAATGGAATACTATAAAACAGACATACAAGTATCCAAAAAATGCATAAACTTGCTATATTCAATGTATTACAAAAAAATAAGATTTTCAACTAGCATACAAGAATGCAAAATACAAATTTTAATTAATGGCATCCCCTTGAAAACAATACAGTCCAGCTAGTGAAAGAAAGCTCCATAAAATAGACCTAGTGCCCATAATTTTTCATTGCAGTCCTGCTCCAAAATTTTCCAATCCCTACTCATTTCGAATGCTCTATTTAACGTCTTCAAAAATCCTTGTTTCACTGTAACATTTTAGTTCGCATATGTTTCATTCAGCGTGGTAAAACTCCTTTCATTCAATTTGCTTTTATTTTTTATTTTTTAAAATACTCTTTATCCACCTTATACATAGACTTCATTGCCACTAGTGCATACTGTATAAACTCATATTTGAATATGTAACATGTTAGCTCTCGATTATTTTCTTGTAACATTCGACTGTGCCTGTTATTAGCTTTACTTCACTATATTCGATAGCCAAACAAGACAAATCATGTTTTTTGGTTTACTATTTTTGTGGCTCCAGTCTATATTATCTTATTTTAAATGAAGCCACCATCCACCTAACAACATCTCAAAGGCTACTATAGATGAGAAAAAAAATCCTCCACTGCACATTCATGCAGGTCTTCCATGACATACACTATAATCGATGAACCTATTCAGAAATATTCTCATCATGTTTCAGTCATGGATACATAGTGTAAGGGAACATAATAGTGAAGAACGTCTATTCCCCCTGTTACGCCTAGTTTACTTAGTGGTCCATAATATGTGTTATAATGAAATCTAAAAATATAGAATAGAATAAAATGTTGAAGCACCTTTCATTGATATGGAATGGAGATTATATACATTGCCTCGAGGGTGGTTCGGGTGGTTGAACCACCCAAGTTGGTTTGCTAACCAACTTATTAATCAGAGAGCGCATTACATGGCACTTATTTTATTAATGCCTATAATGTGATAACCCTATGCACTATGATATGCTAACATCCCCCCTTATTACATTATTGGCAAATACCAAGAATATTGTGGAACAATTTAAAATTTACATGGGCAAGTTCCTTAGTGAAGATATCTGCAACTTGTGCATCAGTGGGAATGTATTAGAGTTGTATGTTGTGCTTTGGAACTTCATCACGAATAAAATGACATCGAGTGTCAATATGTTTGGTTTGATCATGAAATTTTGAATTCTTAACAAGATTCAAAACACCTTGATTTTTGCAAAACAAATGCAGTGGAAGATTCATTGGAAGGCCCATGTTTGTAAGAATACGATGCAACCATATTATCCCATAGACTGATCCACTAGCTGCATGATATTTTGCTTCTATAGAAGAAATAGCAACAACCTATTGCTTTTTGCTATACCAAGAGATAATACTAGACCTAAGATGAAATATGTATCCAAAAGTTGATTTTCAATCATCAATGGATCCAACATAGTCAGAGTGTGTGTATCCTTGTAGATAGAACTTGTTGTTCTTTTTGTATTCCAAGCCAAAATCTATTGTACCATAGACATAATGTAGAACTCTTTTTTCTGCTTTCCAATGACTTACTTTGGGTTCTTGCATGAACCGTGAAAGATAATCCACAACAAAACTAAGATCAGGCCTGGTGTTGGTTAGATATAGGAGACTTCCAATCAGTTGATGATAGAGAGTACCATCTACTTGTGGTGATGCATCATATCATGATAACTTAAGTCCTTGTTCCATTGGAGTTGCTTTAGACTTACAGTTAGTCATCCGATATTTTTTGACTAATGTCTTGGCATAAATTTTTTGTGTAAATCTAATAGGGTGTTTTTTCTGAGTCACTTCCAGACCAAGACAATAGTGAAGAAGTCCTAGATCTATCATTTCAAAAGATTGTTTGAAATCATATTTTATTGCATCAATCATTTTCTCTTAACTTCCTGTTATGATCAGATCATCTACATATAACACCAGCATCACTATATCAAAACCATTGTTCTTAATATAGAGATATTCATATAAAGGGCTTCTTTTGAATCCATGCTATTGTAGGTGACTATCTATCTTGATATATCAAGCTCGAGGAGCTTGTTTTAGACCATAAAAGGACTTGATAAATTTGTAAAAATTTTGTTCTTGCCCTTCAACTACAAATCATTTTGGTTGGGTCATGCATACTTCTTGTAAGTAACCATTCAATAAGGCACTTTTCATATCCATATGATGTAACTTCCATCCAAACTGATTTGCCATGGCACAAATTACTCAAATGGTAGTCATATTTGCAGTAGGGGCAAAAGTCTCTTCATAGTCTATACCTTATTTTTGAGCATAACCCTTTGCAACAAGACATGATTTATGCTTATAAATAGTACCATATGCTTTATACTTTACTTTGAACACCCATTTGTATCCAATGGGATTATTTCCTATAGGTAGATTTACTAGCTTCCATGTATTATTCTTCATGAGAGATGTGTGTTCTGCTTCAATAGAAATATTCCACTGAGGCTCACTAAGTGCATCTTGAACTATTACAAGCTCATTTTCATCCAATGCTATTATATAAATCTATTCATTTTCCATATATGTGCATCTGTCTTTCTCTGCATCTACATATAGATCATCAAACTATTGGTAAAGCTCATCAACCTCTGAAGATGATGCCTCTGCTTTTCTCTGTTGTGTCATACTTTGAGTGCATGGTCGATTTTGAGTTAGATATGGAAATGTATTCAGTTTAGAATCTCAAAATGTACTAGTATACCTTTTTGAAACATTCTTCTTTGGAGATGAGCTTTCTTTCTTAGGTTCTTCTTCTTCTTCAAGGTATACATTTGTAGATGTGATATCTGATGTGGAAGCTTCATAAAATACTACATCTCTACTTATATGTGTTTTCTTGGTTATAGGATCTATCAAGCGATATCCCTTTGAATACTCATCATAGCCAAGAAAAAATATATTGCAAAGTCTTCTCATCTAACTTCTTCCTTTTTTGTTTTGGGATGTGCATAAATGCCTTACATCCAAAAACCTTTAGATGATAAATGGAAGGTTTCTTACCACCCCAAGGTTCTTGTGGCATTTTTCCTTGTAGAGCTCTGGTGGGTACTTTATTTAGGAGATATGATGTTGTGTTTACTGCTTCTGCCCAATAGTGATCTTCAAGATGTGTTCCCTTTAGCATACATCAAACCATTTCTGTAATGGAACGATTTCTTCTCTCTACAACTCCATTCTATTGAGGTGTATATGTTTTAGTTAGTTTTCTTTTTATCCCATGTTCTTCCAAAAATAATGAAAATTCTTTAGAGGTGTATTTCCCCATCAATTTGAGGGAAGGGTTTTGATGAAACATCCTGTTTCTTTCTCAACAAGTTTCTTGAATTGTTGAAAGTATGAAAAAGCCTCTGATTTCAACTGAATAAAGAAAACCCACATCTTCCATGAGTAATCATCAACAAAAAATTGAAAATACTTATTTTCACCATAGCTGGTTGGCATAGGACCACACAGATCATGTGTACCAATGCTACAGGTTTTGTAGCTCTAGAAGAGCTAGCTTCAAAAGGTACTCGATGTTACTTCCATGCTAAGCAATACGAGAAAACTGGTAATACATAGGAGAGATGAGGAAGGTCTCTCACCATGTCATATTTACGTAATTCAAGCAAATATCCTAAACTAAGATGCCCATAACGTCTATGCTAGAGAGAAGTGGCCTCCTTTGTAGTTGCAACCATACTAACATGAGGCATTGAAAGTGCATCTAGGATGAACAAGCCATGCTTGTAGGATCCGGTTATGACATGTTTACCTTTGTGGATGATAAAAAATCTCTTCTTGCCTTTCACATCATGGAACACAACATCCATATTTCTATCCAACGTTTATGGAATAGACAATAGATTATTGGCTAATTCAAGAACATAGAGAATCTTCTCTATCTCACACTTACCATCTGAAAGAGAGATAGAAAAATCCCCTTCACCCTTCACTTGGTAGACTTGATTTTCAGCAATTGTTACTGGCTTACCTTCTTTCTCCTCAAATATTTCAAACCATGATTTGTCCCTAGTCATGTGCTTACTAGCTCCTGAATCAATATACCATAAATAATCTATCTAGGAAGATGAAGTATGGGTCATGAGCACCTTGTGTTCTCTTTTAGAGTAAAAATCTGAGTTGAACCTAGGGGAATCTGAGTCTAAGTTGGAGTCAGTATAAGCAACATGGCCTTTATTTTTCTTATGTTTCTTTTTATATTTATGTTTCTCTTTGCATTTATTTTTAGAATATTGGTCGTTTTGTTGCTTGTTTTTGAACCAACACCTGTTGGTGTCATGGTTATTCATATCACAAATCTTGCAATATTTTTTATCCTTCTATGGATTTTGCTTTCCTTTTCCCTTGGAAGAAGAACCCCCTTTTTGAAATTGACCTTGTTTCTTACCACTTTGTTGAGTAGAAAGGGCATTATCTGACACCTCATATTTCTAAACTTGATTTGCCTCCTTAATCTGAAGCAAATTTATCAGCTCCACAAATGATACTTGTCTACCAGAAACATTGAGGGAAGTGATCAACATCCTGTAGGAATCTGGCAATGCTCTCAAGATGACAGAATTCAAGATATCATCATCCACTGGTTTTCCCATAACATTCAATTTTGTTTTCAAGTCAGCCACTCTACAAAGGAATATATCAACTGTCTCTCTAGAATTCATACTGAGAGTATGTAGTTGAGTTTGAAGGTTTAGAATAGTGGATTTATTCTTTTCTTCATACATAGTAATCAAGGCATCCCAAGCTACCTTACTGGTTTTGGCATAACAGATATGAGGTTGGACCTCATTTGTAGTAGCAAGCAGGATGAACATGAGACCTCTTTTGTCCTTCTTATCCCAAGTTTATTGATCTATTCTTGCTGTTTGAGGATGTTTCATAGTGCCATTCACTACATCCCATAAATATTCCACCTAAAGAATTGCACTCATCTTTATTTTACATGGAACAAAGTTAGGACATTTCAGCAACTGTGAATCTAAGATATACCTGTGAACATTGGCCATTATGAAGGTTACTTATATCACCAATTGGTCTTCCTTTATTTATACCTGCTAGATCTTTATATCATAACCATTCAATATATACCCACCCTTATGTGAGGGATACTATATGTATATATGAACAGTATACTACTCAATATGTACCCACCCTTACGTGAGGGAGACTATAAGTACATATGAGAAGCATGATATATTGAACGTAGATGATACTAAAATGGCATCGTGTTGTTAATGACACATATCATAGAAAGTTTATTCCTCATGCATGGGGTGTAACTTCCCCTAAACACTTTGAAAAAACCTTCATCAAGATTTATGCCTAACAAAAATCATGATATGGGTATGAAATGAAGTGAGCAATAGAACTGGTTTGCCTTATTTCTCCTCGAATATTTATAGAGAATAAGCTTAGACGTCGTTGTTGCAACTATATTAGGTGGCTGATACAATAGCCCAAAGCACGACAACATTACTTGTAAGTGTGAGCTAGAGGTATCTCAAATACCGAACGCTGCTATGTAATAAATTGCACATATAGGTGTATAAATTTGGGTTTTTTTGTTTTGTTTATATGTAATTATTATTTTCAAGAAAGCAATAAATTTAAATGCAAAAGTCACAAATACCCACAATTTTTTTGAACTACTCAAGGTGTCAGTTTCCACTGAAAATGCACCTATTACAATACCAATTTTTTATATATATACCCCTTTATCTTATCATTTTGTAAGATGAAGAATGCTCAAATTATCCCCCCTTTCAGTGGCAAAATGAACAATGGGAGAAAATAAAAAATGAACCTTTCCAAATCCAGAAAACATAAACTTATCACTCCAAAAAAAAACTGCATGGAAAGGATAAAAAATGGAAGTATGGTGAAGAATACCTCAAAAAATTGTATTGCCAAGTGTGTTGATAGAAAAAACACTTCAAAAACCTTTTTAGGGCATCAAAAAACACTTCAAAGCATCAAAATGACACTCCCGAGCGTCAACAAGGACTTGCAGGCCATCATCGGGTGCTTCTGGGCATCAATAGGTCATGTTGGCCATTAAAAAGCACTCTCAGGTGTCAATTGGTCGCATTGGTGGTCAACAAGCACTCCTAGGCATCAACAGGTCGATCTGGGTGTCACTAGGCCACTCCGGCTATAAACAAGCAAGCACAGGTGTAAAAAAAAATAACATCCTCTAGGCATGTGCAGGATTTGAACAATAGACCTTAGCGTTAACACAAGGGACACAAACCAGCCAGGCTACTGGGATGGTTGGAATGTTGTGAGCATGAGTGAAATTTAAATTGAATGAGGGAAAGATATTTTTTTAAAAAATAAAAGAAATTATCCCACACGCATCATGTGGATGCATTTTAATGGTTTTTAAACTAAATCTCACTGCTATTATAGTGATTGCCTTTGGGTAGTCACCCATTGCCATTTTGTAACCCGCTGACAAATGCCAATTTGCCACCTCACCTACATGCCAACTCACACCTCGCCTGCCACATCAACAGTTCTCTCGGTCCACGTATATATGCCTTGTTAGTGTTTATCCACATCAACCTCTATCCGCGTATCTCTGCCTCATTAGCATTAGTCCATGTTAGCCTTGGTATGTGTGTCTCTACCTCGTTAGCGTTTATCCACATCAACCTTGGATCTCGGTCCACATGTCTCTATCTCGTCAGCATTTGTCCATGTCAGCCTCAGATGTCGGTCTATGTGTCTCTGCCTCGATTCGTCTGGGTCAGTATCTATGTTGGGCTTCGTGCATCTCTGCCTTGATCCGCTTGGTTCAGTGTTTATGTTAGAGTGGTTACAAAACCACCTTCTCCAACTGTCACTCATCACCTAGCTCTGGTACCATAATAAAATCTAAAAATATAGATTAGAATAAAATATCGAAGCACCTTTCATTGATATGGAATGGAGATTATATACATTGCATTGAGGGTGGTTCGGGTGGTTGAACCACCCAAGTTGGTTTGCTAACCAACTTATTAATCAGAGAGCGCATTACATGGTGCTTATTTTATTAAAAACTATAATGTGATAACCCTATGCACTATGATATGCTAAAACATTACTATTTCCTATCATCAAGCATGCTTGTAACGTCAAATTTCTAATTTTCCTAACACCTATCTCATTTGAAATTTATCCTCCAATGATGTTGTATCTTGCTCACCGCTTTCTCGCCACTCTCAACCTACTAAGTATCTCATCTATGGTTTCATCCATTCCTTCTTGGATTTGCCATGTTTTCAAATCAAATCTGATTCTTTACCTTTTGTTGGATGGTCCTCATTGACTAGATTCCACCATTGGCATGATGTCTGACCTGGATTCATCCACCCTCATGCCATGCCAGGGGGTCCACAATAGTGTCGTTGACTATGTCCTATCCACCATCTCTACATGTCATCCATAGTTCACTATGAAGCCCTATTGTCTCGGCTTCTGTCCATATGTGAGTCATTGTTGCCCGTGCTTGGTTTAGTGTAAACCAGTCATTATATTTACATGTACTTCGATGAAAACTTGGTTTATTCCCACTATTCTAGCTAATTGCCTATGAGATTTAGAATGCTAGGTGTCCGTTTACAATGGATTATCGCCTCGTAGCCAAAATATTCTTCGATCAGGTATCCTCGCCATATCAACTCCCCAGTCTACATAGCCTGTCTAGCATCTACGACCTTATTTTAGAAATGATATTAATTTGGAATAACCCCATGCCAACTACCTACATGGGTTAGTCTACGTAAATCTGTCTATATTTCCCTACATACACTATCGGTAGTGATTCTATGGCCATAAACGGTGTTCGTCTTACCTCTGACGGTTTCTAGTTTTCACTACCATGCTTTGTTGGCCAATATTTAATGATAATAATCCTTTCACCATATTCATCATTTGGCCATTATTGGCACTGATTATCCAGCTCACACCCACATGTTGTACATAACTATCATAAATTTTGTATCTAACGCTGCACAGTTGGATTTTAAAATGACTAGCAATCTACTCAGTAAACTTAGAAGATCTAGCAGGTGTCAATAGTAACCTCCATGCATTGATCTACTCCTATTCTACCCTCTTCAATCTACTTGAACATGTTTTTGTCCACATTGCCATATCCACCCGCGTTGGTCTCTCGTTACCTTCGTAGTTTCATCTTAGGGCTTATTTCTCGATATGTCCTGTGATTTGTTGTTGTGTTCTAAGGCTTCATGGTTGGCACCAAGGATCATCTTATCTATCCATGTTAGCATCTAGGTCCTGGTATCCATTTGAGGTGGCCCCACCCATAGCGCATCGCTACCAAATATGCCACGTAACCAATGGCCATTTCATCATATGGCTGCATTAGGAAATTTTACACTACGTAATTACATCTGAGATGTCTTAATTCACTTCATGGAGGACTAAACGCATTGATATCGCCGCCCACATAGTTATCCACCATGGCATGTGGGTCTATATTTCAAAATACTATCCACTATAAATCTTGTCGTTGCACTACCACCACCATCGAGTAAAATGAGAAAGTTCCTAAATTTTCATTGTTGTAAATATCCATTGTTGCATGTCGGTCATCTATTCTCTGTTGTTGTGCACACCATATTCTTTTGCCAGCTCACACCACCATCAAGAACCATCACCCAATCATCGATGTCGTGAAAGCTACTCGACCATAGAGCCACGCTCCACACCTGGTCGTATCGCACCTCATCACTATCAGGGTTCCCTTGAAGTCCACCGTGGAGGCTCTACCGCTACACTAACCAAGTGGTTGGTTTAATGCATTCCCTCATATTCATAAGCCTTGGCCACCTCAAAAAGCCATAGTGAAGTCGTCTACATTTGTACTGGCATCAAACAAACTCGTCCATGTAGGCCAATCGAATGGTCCCCATTCATCAATACCACATGTCAAAATTTTGTTCCCTGTAAAATCAAACATTAACATTAGCTTTATAATAATTAAAACTATCGAGTTAAACTCCCCAAAACTTAATAAAACACATTTTAATTAATTTTTTTTTACACTACAAATTTAAAACTACAATCCTAAAATTAAAGGGGGCTCATATATATATATATATATATATATATATATATATATATATATATATATATATATATATATATTAATATTAGTCGTATGTATTATTCCTGGTTTTATTTATTTTTATTTTTATTATATATATATATATATATATATTTTAAGTTAATTAAATTTAAACATTTTAAAGATAAATTCAAACTACATTAATTAACTCCAAGCTTTATAAGCTTCAAGTATACCCTATAACCAAAAGGGGACTCAAAAACAACCTATACTGAGCAAAACACTAATCACACCAAAACAAAAAAAATTACAATGGATCACAAACAATACACAAGCCAAGATAAATTATCAATCAAGAACACCCAAACTCCCAAAATTCAAGATTTTAAGTGGGTCCCCAAAAATATGGGATAGTTGTGGAGAGGCCACAAAAAATGGTGACCCTGTTGGGGAATTCTCCCGAGAATTCTAGGTGGAGAACCCAAGACCTCTGGTTTCGAAACCCAACCAACTAAATATTAGAAATAAAACTATTCAACAACATCCACAAATTATGGGGATAGACAACCTCGATCGAAAACACAATGAATCATTACTTTAGCTAAGTGTGTAAAAGTATTTTCATTTTAGCATTCCTGAAAAGTATTCAAAATCCATCACTTGTTTGCATTAGGCTATAAACACATTACTCATTAAATATGTACCTTTGCATTGCTTCACAACCAGTTAGGTGTTTATAACCCCAGTGGAGATCCCCTCACTCACCCAGATATCAAGTTAAATTTGCATTTACCTCTTTGTAAACATTGCTCCACTACCATCCAGGAATCTATGGCCCTAGTGGAGATGTGCTAAGCCTTTTGATATGATTTGGATTTTTTTTTTGATATTTTATTTCTTCGCAAATTCCACTTGTCACTTGGGTTAGAGATCAAGTAAGGTTAAATATTGAGTATAGAAAATATTTTTGCCTAAAATTCTAAACCAAATAACTTCCTCTTTCAAGATTTCAATAATACCCCTTAATATGATGTGTTCATGTGTAGCCTTCATATATGATTCATTGTTCTCAATTTTGTTATCTTAGTCCCAAAAATCTAGGTGTAATTACTGAATAATTCTATCCCACATGATATGCAATTCATCCTTCAAGAGGCTATAAATTGGCAACTACCATAGAACATAACCACCAATAGAGGAACCAACCCAAAACTCAAAAATTGCACATTAAAACCTAACCTAAAATAAAATAACAAGAAAACAAACACAAAACTCACCAAAATCAAAATTTGAAATAAAACTCAAAATAGAAAACCGAAACCAAAACACACAATAAAAAAATAATATACAATATTATACAAGATGAAAACTTTTTGGCTATCACTTCCCTAGATCCCAAACATGGATAGCACAATCTGAAAGACATCTAACATGGAATGCATACCGATTTTTACAAAAATCCCAGCAAAACAAGATTAGATCAAGCCATGCAACACCTCTCATCTTGCCTCTCTCATGTAACCACTTTGATTCAATCTTATTAGCAATTCCATATTGGACATTTGATTCATTAAATTTGCAAGTGAATACATGATTTTCAATAATCTTTTGCTTATTCAATGAGATGCAAATTTTAAAATTAGATTCATTTTTGCAAGCATGTATGATTTCCTTCAAATAGGAGGCTATTTCTAAAAAATTTAAAGCACATTCATCATCCATGTCCTTAGGCCAATCATACTCATTCAGTAACTTACAAGTGTCTAGGATATCTACTAAATGAGGATCATTATAATCTTGTATTCTAGATTCAATTTTTAATTGTTGATGCACCTGATTTAACAATTCAAGCATATATAATTTCATTCATTTAACAAAGAAATTTGATTAGTAGGGTGAGTAAAAATCCACTCTATTTCTTCATTCACCTCTAGTGGTACTTCATCATAAATAGCATTTGAATCCAATAAATGATCATACAAATTTTCACCTGAAGCTTGGATGTTTGGACACAAAAGGTTACATTCTACCTTTTGTATATTTTCATTTACCAACACTTGGTGATCCATTGTGATGTTTTCTTCTTCTTCATGGGTTTCATCATCATCATCTTGTAGCACTTCTTGTGATATAACGATTTAGACATCTTGCATATCAAATGAAATAAAACCTTCATTAGTAGAAAAATGAGAAATAAATAAGTCCTCATATCTTCCCCAACCATTATAATAATCATATTCTAAATCCATGGGATGAAATTCTATTATTTTTTCCCAAGGCATATGATCCTCTAATTGTTCAGGAATTGTAGGTTCTTCATGCACGATGGTAAACTTAGTGTCCTGCACATAATATGAAGAAGTTGTTTTATCAGACTTCGTGAAAGGTATACATTCCTCATACTCGTACCAAACATCATCACAATTGTCTTTCAAGATCAAAGAATGAGGTTCTATCAAGCCTTTTGTATGATATTTAGATTCTTTTATTGATTCACCTTCCTTAACTTCAAATAATTCCTATTCTTCAGATTCGTATTCCTTGGATTCATCTATTGGTGAGTCAATGGTTTCTTCCATGGGATCCATTAGTGTATTCAAATTTCTAAAGTTATCCCAATACTCCTTTGTAAAAAATGATCCTAATACAACCTCTAGACTTTGATCAACTTGATAATCACCATCCTCATTTGCTTGAATCAAGACTACCAAGTTTGATGGTTGGTATTGGTTAGAATCTGTTAGGAGTAAAATTAAAATGAACAAGAAGAGATACTTTATTGATACAAATGGGTTACAATATATAGGCATATGCCTATATGAAATGCATGACACTTGTCAAGTGAAACTGACAAGTGTCAAGGAAGGCATAGTGCACATTACTGCACATTACATTAATTCTAACATTCCCCCTTAATGTGCACTATCCTAACTAAAGAAAAAAACAAGTCAACATTAGGTAACATTCCCCCTTAATGTTGACTTCTCTAAAAGCAACCTATCATCCTATTTTATTGTTAATTTGGTCTAGGATCATGCTCTTTGTTCTTGGCTCTCCAACTGTGAATAATGCTATATTCACTGTGTATACATCTCGGTCTTTTGCCTCAAGGTCAGCCACTTCCACGGGTCTGTTGCCACTGGGTCAGCCGTCTAAGTGCCTCAAGGTCATCATGGGTGCCTCAGGGTCAGCCACTTCTGGGTCTATTGCCTCTATAGGTCATCCTCAGAGGATGTTGCCTCTTGTATGTCACTGACTAGCTCCACCATAAATTTCAATTTTTTTCCTTATGGTGAACTCAATCTAGAAGGTGTCGGTCTCTACAAAAAATGCACCTTAATACAAAGGAAAAATGAGCCATATAAGAGTGTCGATCTCTATCGAAAATGCACTCAATACAATAAAATGAGCCATAGAAGCCAAATATGGAGGAGAAGAAGAAAGAAGAATAGAAGAGAATCTTTTGAAGTGTCTTCGTCTGTAGTCTTTAGAAGGAGATTCAAAAAAACCTCGGATAGAGTCTAGGGTGCCTATGTTTGTAGTCCCTAGGAAAGTGTCCTTATGGTAGTCACCTCATCTTACTGGATGCATGGGTAACCAGTCGCTGCATCCTCCAAGTAGGTAGAGGGTACTACTAGATACTAGGTTCACTTACAAGTGCCTTGGGAGTGCCGGGTTCAACCGAGAGTGCACTCCAAGGTAGAAAAATTTGAGTCTTAAAAAACTCAAATGAAATAGCTTTAGAATTACAAATGGACACCACCAATATGTCCGTCATGGAAAAAGCTTTCCGACAACTATAAGTACCCCTATACTTGGGTTTGAATGGGGCCTTCAACTTGCAGAAAAAACAATAGTAGCCTCTCTAGGTAGCAAAGTAAACAACATCGCTCAATGGCGGCATCGCTCTCAGGCGGAATAAAAATAGTGTTAAAATTTCCCTCACAGGGGAATTACATGAGCCATCAGTCCTTTCACTTCCACTTCCAATGTGTGGAAAGAAACAGGCCAATAAAGTTTTACTGTCGGCCATAAACAGTGTTATAATAAAATCTTCATAAGAAAGTGGTCTCCTTCCACTTAATAAAACAATGTTCATTTCTCATTTTCCACTTTCCATGTGGAAAAGACATGAAAATAAAAAATTTTGCCATATAATTTAATAAATGCCCCCCACTAATAACAAGAACAAAACCACTTTAAGTGGGGCCCACCATACGGTGCCTCCAATATGGGATACAATGGCGACAACAAACCGTTCATCATGACCATCCGTGAGACGCCGTCGGTGATGGCTCCAACCATAGTATCCACCAACGCCCTCCTTAGCTGCCTGGGATCGTCCATCCCTCGAATCATAGATAAATTGGAAGTTAAACCCGCTTGATCTCTGACTTCTTTGTCATGGGCGTTGTTGGCACCATCTTCGTCATTTAATTAAACTACAACTCTTGTGAACAACATAAAACACATATGCCTTTTCAAGTACATCATCATTTGCGACACAAGAGTTGGGAAGTCATGCCTTCTCTTTCATTTCATGGATAAGCAATTTCAACCAGTTCACGACTTGACGATTGGGGTTGAGTTCGGAGCACGCATGATTATGATTGATGACAAGCCCATCAAATTATAGATCTGGGACATGATAGGACAAGAGTATTTTCGATCCATTACTAGATCATATTACAAAGGAGTAGCAAGGGATTTGCTTGTATATGACATAACAAGGAGAGAAACATTCAATCATCTTGCAACCTGGTTAGAGGATGCACGACAGCATGCAACTGCAAATATGACAATAATGCTTATTGGAAAAAAATGTGACAAATTGGTCCTTGATAGTCACGACAAGTATGTAATTCAGATTTATCTTTCTAGCTCTAATGTTCCTCTTAATCCTCAAAATTAAGATATTGAAAAGAAAAAAAAAAAAGATCCCAGAATGCAGAAGCCCATGATCTGGAGCATCCCTCTTTTTTTTTATAGGGAATGCATTACGCGTTGGATTCCTTCCCGATACTTCTATCCGACCTGCAGAACACCCATCCCCACCATGCCTGTCGGTGCAGGGAATGAAATGTTAGTCATTAGCATTTCGGTCGTCCCCTTGAAAATATTGTGCAAAATTTGGCTGCAACAACTTCGCCTTCGGCTGCTTGAGAAATGCTTGCTTAGTCTGCACATTTTGTGTTTCTACCATGGTTGCAAATATGTATCTGGGTGACTCCTAACATGGTGGAACTGTTTGCTGACCTCACTTCTTTTTACTGCATAGCTTTGTTGAATTTGATCTATGGCATATAGTGCATTCGACGTCATTGCCGCCACCTGTTCTGTCTTCGTCATCACCGTCAATGTCACTGCTGCCCCCGCTGCATACTGTAGCATCTTCTCTCCCTCACCCAAGAACCACCAGGGGTTAAACTCCTAGGCATTGTCAAAAACCTTGGGATATTTCATCGCTAGTGGCTAGTACCCGCCCAACAGCTCCCCCTCCTTGATGACATATCGGGCATCATGCGACTCCACTAGGAAGTCCCACTTAGCTTACTTGTGCTACAGCGACACTGGCAGGTCCATCTGGAGCACCTTGTACACCACAGAACACACCAAAGTCATGCTCTCCAAAACCCCCATGTTCAAACCCTCGTGGGTGCTCACCACCCCATGCACCTCCTCTGCCATGTAGCGGTGCAGATCTGCATCGACCTTGCTGATATATTGGACGATAGCCGAGAAAAGGATCAACATCCCCCATAAAGCGTTGAAATCGATGTTGAAAAATAGGTCATTGCAAGCCTCTTCCCGTCGAAGCCCAAACTCCTTTTCTGCAATATCAAGCAGCGTGGAGCCACGCGTCTACACAAAGTCTTATAGTTTAACCCCAAATCATGGGAAGACAGATTTGTGATTGATATCAATGTGTTTACAATTTTTTTATCATGAAATTTGCCCTCCAACATCATCATGAAAAATTTTCAATTTTTGCAGCGTGGATGCCAATTCCTTTCATCCACAGTAAGACATTGTTGTACATCAATATAAAATTTTAGAAGTAGACTGCCATGGACTACTGAATAGCAATGCCTTGGATGAAAATGTAAAGCAATGTGTTGCCTTGTCTTTCCCTTACTTTGGGAATTCAGGAATAGTTGAAGCCGCCAAAGAACTAAATATTCTCGTCAACAAGAACATGCCTTCCCACAAAACCAACTGGATCTAAAAAAAAATTAAACCTCCCACGAAGATCTCACTCCAAAAAAAATGGACAACCATTATTTTTTAAAGCTTCTGGTTTCTGATCCATCACATGGATGGAGAGCATACTCCCTAGCTTGAAAAAAAATGGGGGTGAAAAAATGAAAAATGAGGGGGAGGGAGGATTTCCATGAGGGAAATCCCCCCTCAAGGGTTTCACAGGTAGGAGAGGGAACTGCTCTGATACCAAATGTTGGGAGTAAAATTAAAATGAACAAGAAGAGATACTTTATTGATACAAATGGGTTACAATATATAGGCATATGCCTATATGAAATGCATGACACTTGTCAAGTGAAACTGACAAGTGTCAAGGAAGGCATAATGCACATTATGCATAGTGCGCATTACATTAATTCTAACAGAATCCATAATTCCTAAAAAACAATCCACCATGGGAGAATGTGTTTCCTCAACAAAATTATTTGGTAGTATTTGATTACGAGCTTTAGGGTTGAGCAATGATAATCGACCCACATCCATACCTTTTCAAATGCACTATTGTTCTATCATTATTACCTCACTGAAGGCTCTAGGTAAGGATAACTCTTTAAAAATTCTTCCTAGAAATTTAGAGGTAAATTGATCTAAGGCTTCTAGGTACACTTGGATAGCTTCTTCTTTTGAAATGATGTAATGGATCTCCATATCGATGTACAACCTATGGAACCTATCATTAAATTGGCTTGTGGACTCATTAGGTTCTTTACAAATAGAAACAAACTAATTTAATATCCTATTTAGATCAATCAATTTTCCAAACTATTTGAGAAATGCTACCTCTAATTGATCCCAAGAGGTGATAGAACCTATAGGTAAACCAATATACCAATCATAAGAAAATTCATCTAATGTGGATGGAAACATCCTACAAACAACATTTTCATGTATGATTTGTAAATAAATTAAAATTCTCTTATATCCTTGAATATGCTCTTTAGTCGATTTCATCCCATCATGCATAAAATGAGGTAGATTACACATAATATCTATAGGTATATGATATGAAGGACCAGGTATGTTTAAAGAACGACCTGCATTTAAAGAATTAAGGAATGCCATTGGATAACCTCAAAGAATATGACTTTAAAACCAACTCCATTAGTCAAAGAAATGTTTTGCAAAGAAGCATGAAATGACTAACAAATATCAAAATATATGCATCAATTAAACCATGATATTAAAAAACATTCTCCAATTTACAAAGGTTAGTATCCATGCATCATCAATTCAAAAATTTCAAATTAATGAATACAATCAACAAAACCTCATTATTCATAATAAATATCTTTAAACTACTCTTTCAAATAATATGAAAAAGTTAGCACCTATAACAAAACAACCAAATCATGCCTTCCTTATAGCACCAAAATTTTGAGTGGTGATTTTGCCCAAGTGCAAAAACCGACTCATAGTTAGGATTTTGATTAGAAAACCCTCTCTTGCAAAGAAATGAATATTTCTCCAAGTTTCTTTTTACTTCAATGTGTGCATGTATGTTTGTATAAATGTATCAAAAAGTATTTGGAATAGATTAGTGTTCTACAAAATAACTGTTAACAAGGGGCCTATGCTGGGGTTACTTTATGATGACATGCTATCATTGTTCATGAAAATTAAATGAAGAATAAATGTGATTGGCCCTCATGTGACCACGATGTGAGAATGAAATTCTTTTTATCTTGAAGTGTTGTAGATAAATTTCTTCTTTTATTAATAAAGTTTTAACCAATTTTACCTTTTCGTTCAACCTTAATTTAGATGTGAGTTAAATATGAAAATCTACCTCTAACATGTGAATCTGAAAATGATAAGTGAATTCCTTTTATGTTGCCTCAACATGGAAAGAGAATAATTTTGGATGACCAACTTTGTAGCTGTAGTAGCCTTTGATATGCCTTATAAATAACCCTCTTTAATGAAATTGATTTTCATAAAGATAAGTTAATTTATCGCTTTAATATGATGACCAATGAAATCACCTCCCTTTCATGAAACTGTAATTTTTATGAAGAAAGGTCAATAAAGAAACAACTTTTAAAATGCCTTATAAAATTATTCTCTTAAATAAAATTGTGATTTTCATTAAGGGAACCTAATTTATGTTTTTGCAAATAGAAATGTAAGGCTTGAAATCTACATCCCTCTTCTAAATATGAAAACTTGTAAAATTATAAGCTGCAAAATTCTTGTTAACAATATACCCTTTAAATAATTTAGAAAATCTGCCTTTGCCTTGAAACAACATAGCAATTGCTTTAAATCAAATTTTAAAGCTTATTGATTAAATTTGCATCATTTATTTTATTTTTAAAAGAACCTAAATTTTTTAAAATGATCACGGTTAGAAAATAAAAATAAAAGTAAAACAAAAAATGAAATAAAATAATACAACTCAAAATCTCCCATGGACCCTACAAACGTTAATATACTACACAAAAACTAGAATTATGGTGATCCAATATGCATGCAATCTAACCTATAATGCTGGGCAATCTCCTATGGAACAAATGCAATATAGTAAAACAAACATGCAATCTCCTATGGAACAAATGCAATATAGTAAAACAAACATACAAGTAACCATAAAAATGCATAAAATTGCTGTGTTCCAATGTATTACAAAAAAATAAGATTTTCAATCAGCATACAAAAATACAAAATACAAACTTTAATTAATGACATTCCCTGGAAAACAATAGAGTCTAACTAATGAAAGAAAGCTCCATAATATAGATCCAGTGCCCATAATTTCCCACTACAGTCCTGCTCCAAAAGTTTCCAACCCCTACTCGTTTCGAATGCTCTATTTAACGTTTTTTGAAATCCTTGTTTCGCTGTAAAGTTTCCGTTCGCATCTATTTCATTCAGCGTGGTAACACTCCTTTCATTCGACTTTCTTTTCTTTTTCTTTTTTGGTTTTAAAATGCTCTTTATCCACCTTATACATAAACTTCACTACCACTAGTGCATACTATGTAAATTCATCTTGAACGATGCGATGCGTTAGCTCCCAAGTCTTCGCTTGTAACACTCAACTGCGCCCATCATTAGCTTTTCTTCACTATATTCGGTAGCCAAACAAGACAAAGCACTCTCAACCTACTAAGTATCTCACCGCTGGTTTCATCCATTCCTTCTCGGGTTTACCCCGCGATTTGCTGTAGTGTTCCAAGTCTTCATGGTTGGCGCTAAGGCTCATTTTATCTATCCATGTCAGCGTCTTGGTCGCGGTATCCATCCGAGGTGGCCCCATCCATAGCGCGTCATTGTCGAATATGCCACGTAACCAATGGCCATATCATCATCCGACTGCATCGGGGAATTTTACACTGCGCGTTTACATCCGAGATGTCTTAATTCACTTCATGGAGGACTAAACGCATTGATATCATCACCCACGTAGTTATTCACCGTGGCATGCGTGTCTATTTTTCAAAATACTGTCCACTGTAAATCCCGTCGCTGTATTGCTACCGTCATCAAGTAAAACGAGGAAGTTTCCAAATTGTCGCCATGATAAATGTCCATCACCGCACGCCGATCTTCTATTCTTTGTCACTGTGCACACCATATTGCTTTGCCAGCTCGCAGCACCGTCAAGCACCATCATCCAGTCATCGATGCCGTGAAAGTTGCTCGACCGCAGAGCCACACCTGGCCCTACTGCACCTCATCCCTGTTGGGGTTTCCTTAAAGTCCACTGTGGAGGCTTTGCTGCTACACTCGCCAAGTGGTTGGGTCAGTGCATGCCCTCATATTGGCAAGCCTTGGCCACCTCACCAAGGCACCGTGAAGTCACCTGCATTTGTCCTGACATCAAACAAACTCGCCCACTTAGCCCAATCGACTGGTCTTTATTCGTCAATACCACTATGTCGAAATGTTTGTCCCTGTAAAATCAAACCTTAACATTAGCTTTATAACATTTAAAACTATCGACTTAAACTCCCCAAAACTTAATCAAAAATATTATAATTAATTTTTTTTTTTACACTACAAAATTAAAATTACGATCCTAAAATTAAAGGGGCTCATATATATAAATAAAAGAGTCTTATGTATTATTCCTATTTTATTATTATTATTATTATTATTTATTATTATAAATATATATATATATATATATATTTTAAGTTTATTAAATTAAATGAAGGATAAGTTCAAACTAAATTAATTAACTCCCAGCGTTATAAGCTTCAAGTACACCCTATAACCAAAAGGGGACTTATAAACAACCTATTATAAACAACCTATACTACAAAACACTAATCACACCAAAAACAAACCAAACTACAAAAATATACAAGGCAAGCTAAATTATGAATCAAGAACACCCAAATTCCCAAAATTCAAGATTTTAAGTGGATCCCCAAAATTGGGGATAGTTGTAGAGAGGCCAATTATTCCACAAATAAGAGTATAGTACTCCACTTTGGTTCATCTGTCACTCAACAAGGCCCACTGTTCATTTTATGAAACTACCATATGCTTGATGACACCTATCCAACGCCATATCTACCAATGGATACCACCAACCACATCTATCATATTTTCATGGTATCACTGTCAATCTAACCCCACATCTCCTGCACTATGTGGGTGGGGTCTATTGTCATGTCTGATTTCGTACACAATCTTGTTCAGGTCCAAACCATGTTCAGATGTCCACGTTATCCATTTACTCAGTCACTCATCTCGTAACTCTTACACGGTATTTTCCCCTGGTCCTTGATGTCTCACATCGCTGAAGTCCACTTTCTGCGTCGACTATGTCCTAGTATTCCTCATACACGCTCTCTTTGGCTATGTGATTATGTCCTCTAGTAATTAACCTTCCAGTTGCTAATATCGGCTATTATTGTCCACATCACCAAACATCTTAGCCCAAGTCTATAATTGTTAGATGATCGTCCAACGTGGATTCCTCTTGTTAGCAACGTGTGGGCGTCCACGATGTCATCTAGTCTTGTACCAAGTCGGTCCACGTATTCATGTCAACCACGCTATCCCAATCCATAGCCACTTCATGATGCTTCTTCTGTCTAATAGTCCCGCAACCTTGATCAGCCCCATCTCGGAGTTCATTCCCAATATTTTATTCCCGAACCTGCCAAAACCAAAATAAAACGTGAGATTCTGACCTCACCCTAAATTGATCATAACATAAATCATATGGTGAACCATAATATTAAACATAAGATAAATCATAAGCATACCCATATATAAATAAACATGGCCTTATTATTTGTATTATGATTATTTGTCTATTATTATTATTATTATTATTATTATTATTATTATTATTATTATTATTATTATTATTATTATTATTATTTATTTTTTATTTTTTATTTTTTATTGTTTTGTTATTTTTTATGTTTTATTTTATTTATATCATATATATATATATATATATATATATATATATATATATATATATATATATATAATGCAACAAAATACTTTGATTATATAGTTTCAAATATTTGAACCAAAATTTATTATTATAATTTAGATACTAGATTTAACCAAATATTAAAAATGAATCAAAATTTTATAAACCTAACTAAACATGAAAACTAAAATAAAATAAAATTAACTTAACCCAAATATCTAAACACACTGAAAAACATCAAATTACGACATAGAGCCATACTCAAACCTTGGGACTTATCGGAATAATCATTCAAGGAAAACAAAAGCCCCCAAGTCAACAAAATAAAAGGTGGGTCTCCAAGTTTTGAGTCTGGTTGTGCAATGACCACAAAATTACCCGTCATGTATCTGATGGAATTATTACAAGCGATAATGTAAGTTTTATGGTTGAGCATTTAGTGATGCAACATTTTTGTAGAAAAGACTAATGCAAGGTATAGTTTTTCCATGTAAGCATATCATGTTTTGTAGCTTACTAATGTGTAGCTAATGTAATAAATTACTTTTTCTTGGTAGACCTCATTTGTTTGATCCAACAACATGCCTAATGCAAAATTCATGGTGAATATATAGATGGGAAGAAAAATTAGGGCGAGGTAGAGATAATACATGTGATAAAATGAGGTAGGTCTTGATTTCATCAAAGGCAGTTTAACACTTATGATTCCAATTGAATGGTACTTCTTTCTATAAAAGATGGTTGAAATGCTCGAATTTATCTGATATTTGGGTAATGAAGTGATGAATCATTTTTATTTCACCTTGAAAGCTATGCAATTGTTTGAGATTGATAGGATATGGCATAGCGATGATAGTATTGATCTTCTTTAGGTGGACTTCAATTCCACATTGAGAAATAATGAACCTAACAAACTTGCTTGAGGTGACACCAAAGATGTACTTTTTTGGATTTAGATGTACATTGTGTTCAAGAAGTCGATCAAATATTTTGTGCAATTCATCACTATGTTGATGATATTTTTAGATTTTTGCAGTAGATCATCCATGTAGTAGTGAAAGATATAGGTCATGACAATTCTTAAATGACATGACACTGTAATAGAAAGTAAAGGGAAAGTCCCTTGATTATGGAGATACATCATTACCCGTAAGAATGATAAGGTATGATAGCAAGTATTTCACCTAGGGATGATGACAGTGAATGTAAAGTGCCAATTGGCACCACGCCATCACACGTCGGTGCTACCCCATGAGTTTTATAGAAATAAATGAAAGTTTAATGAAGGAGGATTTATAACTCGCCATATTAAGTAGGTCGTAGTATCATAATTTGACCACCATAAAAGATTATTTGGGCATGATTTATAAGATGAAGCCAAGATGCTTTATAAACATTGGGAAATAAACAATAGAGCCTTTCGTGATGAAGTTACCAGAGCGCAGCGCGGATGGATGAGAACCACATAGACAACATCGATATGAAGGGCACGAAAGATGTCGAATATGTGTTCGTTGAGGAGGCCTGTATAGCGCGTCGAAGATAACGTGGAGGAACAGAGACCATGTATGGCCATGGGTGCAGTCCAATATGATGGGTGGTGTAGAGTTTTATTTGTGGCAACATTCGATCAAACGGAGTGTAGTGCACGATGGGCATAACAAGTGAAGGCGAGGATTTACCGAGACACTGTGGGATGTGATGGACGTTATCCATGACGCATATGAAAGCAATATTTATCGAACAGGTAGTCACATCATATAGTGTAAGATACGGAGATAGAGACCGTGATCCATGGTGAACGACAATGCCATCGACGCAGCCTTCGTAGGGATACAGTAGACGGTGAAATCCAGTGCTAAGTCTGATGTACATTTATTATTGAAGGACCCTCATTTAGCATGAAGAGGCCACGAGGTATCATTGGAATATTGGTACAAAGAGTATTAGAGCCATTACACGAGGATAATTATCACCCACGTGTGTGAGATATACGTTAGTGGTGTGGAAGAAGCGTCCAGACAAGGAGAGGTAAAACGTTTTGAAAGTTTTGTCATTTATTGTATACAAAGAAAGGTTAAAACTATAAGGGAAATGGATTTTTTTTATTGAAATCATGAACGGACGAATTTGTTTTTTTTGAAATTCAAGCAAGTGAAACGCACGAAATGAAACAGAAGAAAACAAAACCAACAGAAGAAAATGAAAGAGGTTATGAATCCATGCAAAATGGAAAATGAACAGTTTCATGGAGGGAAAATGGAAACGAGGAGTTTTGAGAAAACTTTAAAATAGAAGCAAATTTAGGCATAAGGGTTGGAATTTTTGGGAGCTCAGTGGTCATGGAGGCCAAATTTTTTGAACATCTTTTGCCATTTCGTTGGACTGTTTTCTCTATTTGATGTTTATTTTAGGGGTTGTAATTTTTGTACACCTATGGAATATTGAATACCTTTTTATTTGCAATAATATGGAGAAGATCATATTTTATGCATTCTTTAATGGTTGATCTGTTTTTGTTTCTATTTTATTGCACCCTTTCCTTAGAAGCTTGCACCGCATTAGTAGTTGATTGCGTAAATACGGATAACGCTAATGCTAGTTTTTGTGCAGAATTTACATGCTTGCAGGGTTTGTGGAGAAATTTGAAGTTGCAACATTTTCTGTTTTTTTTTTTTTTTTTTTAAACTTTATTTTTGCATATTTTTAAAATTATCTGGAATTAAAATAAAAATTAAAAAAATTTCAAAATCTAAAAATAATTGCACAACTGCGTAGAATATACTTTAAAGTTCCATTTTGCACTTGGATGTTTTTGCTCCAGAGTCATTTCGAATTTTAAATAAATAATTTGAAGTTATTGTTTTTTTTGCAGATTTTTAAAGTTCGAAATTTAATTTTTTCCTTTTTTAGGCCAAAACTGATTTTTTTTCCGTTTTACATTTCATTGGCAAGCATAAAATAAACTTTCCTTTATGAAAACTCCAATTTCATCGAAGGAGGGTACATTTCAATAACATTTCATAGCTACCATTTCAAAGCCACAAATTACCTTCTCTTTATAAAAAATTTTATTTTTTTGAAAGAGAGGTAATTTGTGCACAACATTGAAGGTTATTATTTCAAAGCATTAAATTATTCTTCTTTATGAAAATTTGATTTCATTTAAGAGGGATAATTAAAGTGACATTTTAAAGCCTCTATTTTAAGGCAATAAATTATGGTCTCTTTGTGAAAACTAATTTCACCAAAGAGGGATAATTTATTAATCATATTAAAGGCTATCTTAATCTCCATGATAAGAAGCTACATTTGAGGATCCTATTCATCACTTCAAATTTACATTCATAGATAGATTTAATCTTCATTTTCAGGTTTTATAGTGGGATTTAACGCAAGATAAAACTTGATTAAAATCCACTTAATAAGGGAAGATAAAATCTACCTTAAAAACATCAAGATAAAAGGAACTAAGGTTACATTGTGGTCATATGATGGACAATTCAAATTTACTTTCATTTTGGTTTCATGAACAATCATTAAATTAGCATGGCAAAATAAACCAACACATGCCCCTTGTTTACAGTTACTGGCAATCACTAAGGTATTCCTAGCATTGAATTGATATATTTTTATTGAGATTACTAATATACACATGTAAATGCTAATATAGCGGAGACCTTGGAGAATTTATTTGTTTAACTTATTTGCAAGAGAGGGATTTGAGATCAAAACCATAAGGGAGAGTGTAATTTCACAATTGGATAAAATTACCACTCGACATTTTGACGTTAGAAGGAGGACATGATGTGGTTTAGTTTATTGTGATTTTAAATGCTAAAGTGATTTCAATTGTGGAATGTTTCTTTCCATTTGACTATTATATTCGGCCTCCTTTAGCATTCAACATTTTGACTCTAGGAGGCTCTGAATTGGTTTATTTTATTTTATTTATGCTACGTAATTCATGAATTGGTATTCATTGGTCTAACACTTTTGGATTGTTCATACAAAAATAATGTGATTTGATATAATTTTGAAAGCTTTTGAATTTCTAAATATTTCGAGTTCATTTGATTAGTGTCTTTGGTTTCCTCTAACACTCACACTTTGGAATCTAGGAGGATTTCAATTGATTTATTTTATGGTTATTTAGATTCTAAATTGTTCATGTTACTTGAAAAATTTATTTCACAAAACATTGATCTTGACTAACAAGGTTTTGTTTCCATATGATCAATTTCATTTGATTCTAACATTTTCTATTTTTTATGACGTGCTAATGCTAATTTATTTGTAAATTTGAGAATGTTATTCAATTTCATGGTTTAATGGATAGATATATCTTGGTTGATGCTAATATTATCATTCATATGTTGTACATTTGAGATTGTTAGTAATTTTGTGCTTATTTGTAAGAAATATTTATTTGACTAACAAATTGGTTTTGAAGTTATTATGTGAGTTTCACTAATGGCTATAAATATTGGAAAGTGATATGGGGTACATGGTAATCCTTTGTACATTATTGGAGATGCTCATGACTTACCCAAGAACATAGAAAAAATTTAACCCAAATTTAAGCACAATGGCATAATATTAGCCGAGGAGCACATTCAGTCCTATGTAGATATCCTAGTTAGATGGAATGCCAAACATGAGGATGTGGCATGTAGATTATTTCCTAGGAGTCTATATGAAGTGGCATATGATTGGTATATCAATTTACCCACTAGCTTTATCACATCATGGGTCCAATTGAAAACTGCTTTTATCAATAAATTTAGGTTACTCATTGATCCTATCATGATTTATCAACAATTCATTTCTTGCAGGAGGGAACCTAATGAGCCATTGAGAATTTTCAACATAATATTTTGAAATCTCTATACGAGATTAATTTCTCCCCATAATATTGAGGAGATTGGTATTATTCAAATATACTTTGGGGTATTGGATCCATTGCTTACCATGTTCACTAGGAAAAATCCCTTGATTACTAATATCGCCCTCGACCTACATAGAAGCAATGATTGTAGATCAAAAATTGAGACCACAAGGTTATAGGATGGATCAATTGCCTATGGTAGGACAACTAGGGGCTTGCAATCAAACCTTAGTGGTAAATCAAGTGTGGGAACAACATAATTTGATATAAAAAATGTTGCCCCACAATCAATTTTACCCTACCATACCCACTTATGCTCCCACATGTGCTTAACCACTCCACGGTTAGAGAATCATGTGGTCACTCATGGAACTATTGCAACAAGTGTCCAGAATTTATCTGTTTATGTCAACACAAATAATCCTACTATAGTACTACTTCTACCACTCAACCAAAAAAGCTTGTATCAGAAGTAAAAGAGCAAAATAAGTTGGTTAAGAAGTCAAGTAGAGATGTGGTTCCATCACAAAAATGAGCACATCAATCTATTGCATCCAAATAATCCTAGGAAGAAAATTCATAATGATAATATTAATGATATTTCATGTTATGCTCCTTCAAGTGATAGAAGAGATTTTGATGTGACTTAGATTGAAGTAAACACCTATTCAAAATATCTTGAAGAGCATGAAGATTTTGGAGAAGAAATTCTATGGATGGGTAACAAACTTTGGAATCAAATGATAACCATATTATTTTGGAAAGAAAAATATCTAGAATCATTACCCACAAATGAGGATTTGGATGAACAAACTTATCAGGATATGATTTGATCATGTGTACTTGCAAAGGAAGATTGGGGTAACTATATGGAGCAAGATATAAACATTAATACCCTTATAGAAGCTCCTATGCCATCAAAAGTGGTTGAAAGTGAGTTTGAAAGAAAATCAATAAATGAATTCGAAGACATAACAAAATTTCACCACTTGTTCTTGGAAGATACTTTGGATGATATTGTTGAAAATGGTGGCCAAGAAGATCCACACCTTCCAATGTGTGATAAAATTGAATCATGGGTTACCAATTTGGATTATGATAGCATTACAAATTTGAATTCAATAAATAACCTACTTTTGGAAATAATTGAACCATCTAAGGAAGGTCAAGATGAATTTGATGATAAACATGTTTATGAATTAGAAGATGAAGAAGATGTAACTGAGTGTCACAACTTGATTTTGGAAGAGGATTATTATAATTCTTGGAAGAAATGGGAATAAAATGCTTTCTCTAAAGCTTCTAATGAACTTTGTGTCATTTGATAAGCAAGATAATACAAATGTTATCTCACATGAGGATATTACAAATCCTGTACAATTTGAGAAAGTTTTGGAAGAGGGATTTGAATCTCATCGATTTTTGGAAAGTGATAAGGATTCTACAACCATGGCTAAAGAAGGAGAATAATTTGCTTCAGGTTCCCTTGAGAAAAAAAAAATTGAAAATCTTGATCCATTTAATGGTCCTACAATTTCTATGCCATCTCAAAATGAGGAGATTTCAAAAACTGAATGGTTTGGATTTGATATCACTGATGATCCAATTGAAAATGTCACGTCATCTAAAATGACCCAAGTGATTGATCATGGAAATGTGTTAGTTAAACCATCCCTAGATAGACAAGACCTATGGTTTGAAAAGGATGGACATGTTTTCAATTGGGTGCCCAATTTTGGTATGTTTGATGAACATGTAATCAATGAAGAAGTTGCAAACCCTCACCAAGCTTTGGTAAACAAAAATGTGAAAAAGGTAAAATCTAACCTTTTATGTCCAAGCATCCAAGCTTTAGGTGAAAATTTATATGACCATTTATTGAATTTGAACGATGTTTATGATGAAATGCCATTGAAGGTGAATGAAAAATAAGGATTAATTTCTACTTACACATTTAATAAGATTGCTTTAATGAATGAGAAATAAGTTGATGCACTTGAATTATTAAATCAAATTCATCAACAACTAATAATAGAATCTAGGATAAAAACTTATGATTCTCCTTTAGTATATATCCTAGATGCTTGCAAATTTTTGCATAAATTTGATTGGCCTAAGAACATGAATAATAAATTGGCTTTAAAATTTTTAGAAATAGGCTCTAGTTTGCAAGATCTCATATCTGAAAAGGAAAGCCTAATTCTAAATCAAGAAGAGAATTGTGAAATTGACATCCTAAGGAATAGACAAGAAATTATTGAAAATCAATTATTGTCTAATCAATTTGACTATTTACTCCACTATGGGATTATTAATGGAACTTTACTAAAATGGTGGGGAGAGAGAGGCAAGTTGAAGTTTGTTGCATTGTTTGGCTTAATCTTGTTTTGGTTGGATTCCTACAACATTTGGCATGCATATCATGTTATATGTCTTTTGAAATGTTCTAATCATATTTGGGATCCAAGGAAGTGATAGTTAAAGCTGTGCATCATCTTGTACCATATTGTACATTTCTACATAGTTTTGGTTTGTGTTTTTAATTTTATGTCATGGGTTGTCCCATTTTATTAGGAGTAATATTTCATGGTCGCTAACTTTTGGTCTCTGCCACTTTTGAAGCTCCTTTATTTAATAGGTTGGAGCACCTGATCTGAAAACTAATGAACCCAAAAAATGGGGATGAGTTTTTTTTGTGATTATGCTCAGATTTTGGGACTAAATGGTAGAAAATGAAACAATGAAAAATTAGCCAAAGCTCCACATGGAATTTCACACACATTAAATGGTGTTTCTAAAAGTAAGAAGGATGAACTTTTTTTTATCTACAACCCTAGGTGAAAATTGAAAATGCTCTATTTACTGGCTTTCTAACCTTAGTGAGACTTGATGCTTTGTAAGAGTTCCATAGGTACGAGCTATGCAACAAGTTTCTGGAAATTTGTCATCTAGTTCAGGAAAACTCCACCAAGGCTATAGATGCCTGACTAGCAGTGGGGCCCTAGCTAGGAAAAATTTGATACCTAAAAAAAAAGAGAAAAAAAAGAGAAGAAAAAAAAGAGAAAAAAAAGGAAAAAAAATGAGAGAGAGAATAAGCTTTAAAAATCTAGACACACCTAGGATAGATGGGCTTTGCAAAGCATTAAGCGAACACACAGGTGCATTAGATAAACCTCACCAGGGCTATAGAAGCTTGACTGGAAGTGGGGCTCTGTCTGTAAAAATCTTCATTTCATGAGCTATACTTCATCAACTAATGCAGAAAGGGATGATGGAATCTGAAGGATTTTCATAAATATGGGAAATGAATCACTCTTACACACTCTAAGAAAAGGCAGATGGATTAGTTGTTTTCATTCTAAAGCTATTTACCCCCACCTTCTCGAGACGTTGCTAAAAGATTTTTTGTTTCACTGATTTTGTGTGTTTTTGTTTCAGGTTGGGTTCTTCACCCGAAGTGCTTAGGAGCACTTCCTAGCAGAATTGCCATTTGTTGTGGCTACTCCACAACTAGCCCCAAAATTGAGGATCCACCATTTATTTTCAGTTTGGTTGGAATTTTTTGTTTGATTGGCAGTCTATAGGTGTCCTCAACCAATTTCATATTGGCGTCCAGATTGATATCTTGTGCTTGCAAATATCTCCATGGGATTGGTTTTCTCAAGTCAGTATTTTGTGTTGATACTCGTGGATTTGATCACCTTAGTCCTTTAATCTTTTCTTGTGTTTATTTATTTTAATTTTCTTATTTGGGTGTTTATGTTTTGTTTTAAGTATCTAGTGCTTGGCTTTGTTTTGGGTTTGTCGTTTTCGCTAATTTCTTGTCGACGACTTTTTGTCATCAATTTCTTGTCGATGACTTTTTTGTCGTCAATTTCTTGTCGATGACTTTTTGTCGTCAATTTCTTGTCGATGACTTTTTATCATCAATTTGTTGCTGATGAGATATATCCTTAATTTTGTGTTAACATTTTTTGGTTAAAATTTTGTTGTCAATAATTTGATTGTTCTATTTTTGTGTTTTCTTTTAGTAGTGGGTTTCAAATAATTCAAATAAAAAAAATTAATAAATATATGTGTATATGTATGTTATACTTGTACATATATATTTGATACAAATTATATATATATATATATATATATATAGATTAAAAATATAAAATAATAAAAAAAATCTATATATGTTCACCTATGTATATAGATTAATAATCAAAATCGAAATAAAGTAAAGTAGTATCTATATACCTTTTTTGATTATATGATATTATAATGTATACGCCTATAAATTTATTAAAATAAAAACAAAAAATATATATAAAAAAAAAAAAAATTAAAATGAAATTATTGTTTATGAAACTAAAAGGAAGCTATGCTCCCATCAACGGAGCCTCTTTTATTATATAATAAGATTTTATTGTTGTTTATACTTATTAATTGTTTCACCTCATGTACAGGTTAAATGGCGAATGAGTGGGAGATACCGATGCCAATGATGCCTACGTGGTGCTAGGGTTTCACCGAGAAGCGGAACCGAGAACGTGGCAGCAATTTTATTAATTAGGTAGCGTTCAGGCGGCATCGGTCTTGAAGCAGGACAGGGAGTTGGATCGCAACAACTACCGAATGTTGGCGTGTACAGAGACAGAATGGATTACAGGGACCCACTTGTAGATTACGTGGACCCCATCCGAACCAAGTGGGAGCCGCATGAAATAGCTACATAGACGATCAAAATGAGATGGACTACCGATCAATGGATGAGTAGACCAGTTTTGTTAACGTCGAATGATATGGCAAAGACCTTCCAGCATGTTTGGATGGTGGTTCCATATAACAAGCAGGTCGGCGGAGAGCTCAGCAAATCATAGATAAACTGCATGGACATAAAGGATACAATCAATTGACACCCAACAACAGTAAAGGAAACTCATAGGTACTCTAGTATTGGGATGACAATAGACGCTGCGAGCAATACGTCAATGGCAGTGGTGAATCGGTAATGTTGAAGATGAAGACAACACACACGACGGAAGCTCGGAAGCGACACAGACAGCGACTGGTATAGATGAACTAAGTTATAGTTTTTCATGATTGAAGACATAGCCAGTAGCGAGTGGGAACTGATTATGGGAATTGAAACTCGCAGATTATGGGGCCATTTAGTGGTCAGAGTGTTGATAGATCATAACAGATATGCTGAAGATAAACAGAGACCAAGACACCGTGAATCAACTATTTTAGAGGTGCAGAGTAGACGTGTTGGATGGTGCAGAGTTCGCAGACAGTCGGCGATGGGCATTCTCAAAAACCGAACAGTGGGCACCGGGACTGGAAAGCTCCGATGACATCATTGTGGGGAGCTCGTGGCACAGGTTGGACACTGGCAAATGAAATGGGCCTATCGAGCAGCCGTATGTCGTGGCGATGAACCATTGGCCAGGAGTTTAGATAGCATAGAATAAGCAACAGGGCCCACTGGGTCAGTAGGAAGCTGAGTATAGCTGGAAGGAGTGTTGTCAGGGCCCGGAAGTGACCTAATGAGTGTAAAACAACGAATGTAGATGAAGTCTGACAATGCAACACAGTCACAGTTGGGATTGTGTTATTTTACTCCCAGAGAGGCCTAGTTGATTGACAGTAAATTTAGGGCAGCATTGCGTGGATTCCAGGACATATTCCTGCATCGGTCCAACATATTATCATATGGTCACAGTCTATCTCCTGGAGCCGACGAATGATATACCCCTAGGTGCCGACATAGAACTTTTAGAGGTCCTTCCATTTATCTACATTGGATATCGTTTGAAAAGGAGAAATCCCTTGCTTATGGAGATACATCACGGCCCGTAAAAATGATAAGTTACGATAACAAGTATTTCACCTAGGGATGATGATGGCAAATGTAAAGTGCCAATTGGCACCACGCCATCACACGTCAGCGCTACCCCATGAGTTTGATAGAAATAAATGAGAGTTTAATGGAGGAGGATTTATAACTCGCCCTATTAAGTAGGTCGGGGTATCATATTTTGACCACTATAAAAGAATATTTGGGCATGATTTAAAAGATGAAGCCAAGATTCTTTATCAACATTGGGAAATAAACAGTCGGGCCTTCCGTGACGAAGTTACCGGAGTGCAGTGCGGATGGATGAGAACCACATAGACAACAACGGTATGGAGGGCACGGAAGATGCCGAAGATGTTTTCATCGAGGAGGCCTATATAGCGTATCGAAGATAACATGGAGGAACAGAGACCATGTATGGCAATGGGCACAGTCCAGCATGATGGGTGGTGAAGAGTTTTAATTACGGTAACGTTCGATCAGACGGAGTATGGTGCACGATGGGCATAACAAGTGAAGGCGAGGATTTACCGAGACACTGTGGGATGTGGTGGACGTTGTCCACGATGCATGTGAAAGAAATGTTTATCGAACAGGAAACCACGTCATATAGTGTAAGATACGGAGATAGAGACCGTGAGCCACGGTGCATGACAGTGCCATCGGCGCGGCATTTGCAGGGACACGGTGGATGGTAAAATCCAATGATAAGTCTGATGTGCATTTATTATTGAAGGACCCTCATTTAGCATGAAGAGGGCACAAGGTATCATTGGAATATTGGTACAGAGAGTATTGGAGCCGTTACACGAGGATAATTATCACCCACGTGTGTGAGATATATGTTAGTGGTGTGGAAGAAGCGTCCAGAAAAGGAGAGGCAAAACATTTTGAAATTTTTTTCATTTATTATATACAAAGAAAGGTTAAAGTAAAGGTAAAATTAAAACTATAAGGAAAATGGTAGTTTTTTTTATTGAAATCATGAACAAATGAATTTTGTTTTTTTTGAAATTCAAGCAAGTGAAACGCAGGAAATGAAACGGAAGAAAACAAAACCAACAGAGGAAATGAAAGAGGTTACGAAGCCATGCAAAATGTAAAATGAACAGTTTCATGGAGGGAAAATGGAAACGAGGAGTTTTGAGAAAACTTTAAAAGTAGAAGCGACTTCAGGCACAAGGGTTGGAATTTTTGGGAGCTGGCTGGTCATGGAGGCCAGATTTTCTGAACTTCTTTTGCCATTTTGTTGGACTGTTTTCTCTATTTGATGCTTATTTTAGGGGCTGTAATTTTTGCACACCTATGGAATATTGAATACCTTTTATTTGCAATAATATGAAGAAGATCAGATTTTATGCATTCTTTAATGGTTGATCTATTTTTGTTTCCATTTTATTGAACCCGAAGCTTGCATCCCATTAGTAGTTGATTGCATAAATACGGATAATGCTAATGCTGGTTTTTGTGCAGAATTTACATGCTTTTGTGGAGAAATCTGAAGTTGCAGCATTTTTTGTTTTTCGTTTTTTCACTTTTATTTTTATTTTTTCTAAATTTTTTTTTTCAATTTTTTTTATTTTTTTTAAATTTTCAGGCATTAAAATAAAAATTAAAAAAATTTCAAAATCCAAAAATAATTGCACGACTACGTAGAATATACTTTAAAGTTCCATTTTGCACTTGGATGTTTTTGCTCCAGAGTCATTTCGAATTTTAAAAAATTATTTAAAGTTACTGTTTTATTGCAGATTTTTAAACTTCGAAATTTCAATTTTTCCATTTTGAGGTCAACTCTGAATTATTTTCTGTTTTATATTTCATTGGCAAACATAAAATAAACTTTCCTTTATGAAAACTCCAATTTCATCAAAGGAGGGTAAATTTCAATAGCATTTCATTGCTACAATTTCGGAGCCATAAATTACCTTCTCTTTATAAAAATTCGGATTTTATGAAAGAGAGGTAATCTGTGCACAACATTGAAGTTTCTTATTTCAAAGCATTAAATTATTCTTCTTTATGAAAATTTCATTTCATTTAAGAGGTATAATTAAAGTGACATTTTAAAGCCTCTATTTTAAGGCAACAAATTATGGTCTCTTTGTGAAACTAATTTCACCAAAGAGGCATAATTTATTAATCATACTAAAGACTCTCTTAATATCCATGATAAGAAGCTACATTTGAGAATCATATTCATCACTTCAAATTTACATTCATAGATAGATTTAATCTTCATTTTCAAGTTTTATAGTGGGATTTAACACAAGATAAAACTTGATTAAAATCCACTTAATAAGGGAAGATAAAATCTACCTTAAAATCCTCAAGATAAAAGGAACTAAGGATACATCATGGTCATATGAGGGACAATTCACATTTACTTTTATTTTGGTTTCATGAAAAATCATTAAAGTAGCATGGCAAAATAAACCAACACATACCCCTTGTTTACAGTTCTTGGAAATCACTAAGGTATTCTCAGCATTGAATTGATATATTTTTATTGAGATTACTAATACATACATGCAAATGCTAATATAAAGGAGACCTTGGAGAAGTTGTTTCTTTAACTTCCTTGAAAGAGAGGGCTTTGATATCAAAACCCTAAGGGAGAGTGTAATTTCACAATTGGGTAAAATTACCACTCAACAAGTATAACCATTGTATTTCGATCAATATGGCCTATTTACATTAATAAATTATCTCTTTATTTCAGGCCAAATTTTAAATTTCAATTAAGTGGTATATATATTATAAATCTCTCTATTTAAATGATTCCCATGTTAGGGCCTTCTATGTTTGGTGGAATAACCAAAGCCATTTTGCATATAGGGTAATTACAATCGACACTTTAGACACATAGTTCTATAATTAACATGATGAGATCGTGAGTCTATGACTTAGAAACCAAGCATTTATCTAGGAGTACTTATAGTAATGCTTATAAAGAAATTTAATGTAGAGCATATCAAGGAATTTCTAATATTTGGGATAAAGAATGCCTAGTACCAAAATTTATCATTAGTCTATATCCACAAAAAAATATGGAGAAGAAAGAAAAGAGTGATCCAACGTGTTACTCTTCTTCTTGAATCTTCAAAATATTTCCTCCTAACCCATCTCCACTTATTCAATCCATTTTTTTTTAAATCCCTTAACTTATCTTGGCCAAAGGCCCATAGAAATCTCTCAAAGAACTTCTGGTTTCTAATCCACTCAAGGGTGGAGAGAATACTCCCTAGTCCTCCTAGAGTTCCCTAGATAGCCCTTTTCTTCACAAATTGGCCTCTAATTTATAGGGAAATTTCTCCACTTGTGGCCAAATAGTGGCCTTATTATTTTATTATTTAAAATATGCCTTGGTCCTATTAAGGCTTTTCATGTCTTGTTGGATGTACTCCAAAGGTATAAAAAGGGTCCTACAAGGATAAGGTAAGTGTCCTTATTTTTTTTATGGGGAAAAGAAAAAACCCCTTACTATGAAGGCATAAGATAGTTACAAAGTTAGAACTATTTTTGATAGGGTGAGAAATCTCCCTCATGATTTTCACCAATATAGGGAAGCCACATGGGTATTTCCCATTAGATAGGGTAACCCATTTATTATTTTAAAAATCCTCTAGTCCTTTTAAGTCCCATCTAAGTTGGGTCCACTAAATTTACATCTAATTTATCATATTGCTCTAATTTTGCAAGAGATAATTTCTCAATTTTATTTTTCACAAAATCTCATAATTAATTATTTTCTCTAAAAGATAAATAATATTTTTATATCCTTCCTAAAATTCATTTATTGGAATTTTTGTAGCGGATCTTAAGGTTGTTCTTCCTCAGATCTTTCACCTATTGGTTCCATAACTATATTACCAGTCTGAGAGTCTGTTGGAGAAACTGCTCCAGAAGTGGCTTGACCAGTTGCCTGAGTTGTATTTCCCTATTCACATTACCCCACAACCATTGGTTATAGTAGAAGAAGCAAACCATAGCTTATAAGTGCATCCATAGAATAAGTCAATAATGTTGCTCGGTATATGCCTCTTTCATCGCATAATTGTGCATTCTTTACTTGCAAGGTTGTCCCTACTATATCTTTCCAGTGGCGCATTTGTGTTAACTCCAAGTGAAGCCTCTCTCACTCTGAGGTGGTAGCTTCTCTCTTAATCTCTAACTTAAACCTTTATTGTGTCCATTTGTCTACTAACTTCAACTATTGAATTTCTAACAGTCAAATTTGTTTCTTCAGTGCATCCACCTCATATTTCATTTTCCTCATAGGTTCCTCTTCTCTTAGGTTGGATGGTCTAGCTCCTGTATCCAACCATTGGCTCACACATATTTCAGGAGGTTATTCCTCATTTATCTTCCTAGATGAGTGTCCCTCTTCTATAGCTTTAGTTGTTTCTCTATAACTTCTTTCCTCACTGGAATATTTCTCTTGGCATTACCGCTGAGCAGTCCACCAATTGTTGTAGTCAAGGGTTGTACCTGCATCATCCTCCTTAGGTGTCCATATCGTTTCATCAGGTTTTGAAGCTAGTGGTTTCATTGGTGGAGGTATCATGGCTATTTGCCCCTTCCTCATATAAATCATGGACAGGTCCGATATCCATTGTGTAATACCAAACTAATTGTAATAGCCAAGTATATTGAAAATACTTGTATTGCATACTGGTACATCCGATCAACCATCTTGCTTGCCTCACCCAAGCAATTTGAACACCATATTCTACCCAAATTGGGCCCTTTCTCCAAGGTCTCCAAATAATGTCATGGGAGTGCAAATTCTCCCAAGTAGAGCAAAATCACTCTTTATTTCCTTCAAGTGGATTGTGATTAGACCATTCCTTATTATGTTGCCATCTCAATGCATAGGGTATATCTGGCTCCATAAATTGGTGTGCATGATAAGGTAGCCCTTGGGGTCTCGCTATCATTATGTGTTGCCATGCCCAAACTTGTAGCTAAGTACTACAGTTCAATCTGGTTTTCATCGTTGTGATTAAATTAAACAACTCTGTATAGGTTTGGGCCAATAATGCTAGTGCTCATGCATACACCACGAATTATTCCACCATGTCTTGTAGATTTCCAATAAATTCCAAGGGAAATATGCACTTCTTGACTCGGGTAGAATGACACCTGATACGAGCTCCATTATAATTGTATGCTTATGTGTTAGTATACCCTGCACATAGTGAAGTTCATACTCTATACGTCCCCTATCGGTGTTTACATTTCTCCAATCTGCTCCAAATACTCTTTACAAAATATGTCCTATTTTTGCTTCATTAGCAATGGTTACTGTACAACCTTATACTAGTATTCGGTATATTTTGTATGCATCTTCGAACGTAATAGTCATTTATCTAGTGGCTAACTGAAATGTCCTTTTATCAGGGTCTCATATTTCTACTAGGGTAGACATATAACATCTATCCACGTGTATTGGCTCTAATCAAGTTGCTCCCTCAAATCCTACTTCTTTCAACCATTACCATTCACTCACATCTACTCTATTCTTGGCATTCTTAAAAATCATCCTCAAAGGATATCTTGCCCTAATGATCTTTAATGGTCAATTTTTTTATATTTTTGTGGAATTACCGTTGTCGGTTCTAACATTTCCAGAAGCCATAACTCAAAAGAGTATGTACCAACAAATCAGCTAGTGGGAGTAAAATAATTACGAGATACACTACGATGTTTCTACCCAAGATCACTAGTATTAATAGGGTAAACCCTAATATGAAAAATATGATATTCACTGCCATGAATAGTGCTTACATTATTTTTATTTTTTAAACTGAGATAAATTCTACACTATTTACTCCATTCTACGATGTTGGAGTTTTACTTCAATTTTATTCACTAGATAGTATTTTGAGGTCCATTTATTTTTGTAGATTCGCAGATCCATCAAATTGAATTATTGGGTTCTCCTCCAATTCTCGAGGGAGTAATATGTTAGAGTAATATTCCATTACTTGGGATATTTACCATTTACTCCACTAGGTAAAAGAGTAGTTACTTTTACTTATACTATTTACTTTTACATTCTAGATATTTATCATTCTTATCCTAGGTTAGTTGTTAGTCAGTTAGCGCTATTTCCTATGGTTAGCGTAGTTAGCGTTAATGTGGTTAAACAACCTATTTTGTAACCTATATTAGCCTATCTATTTCCTAATGTTAGGCTAATGTTTTTCTCATTAATATCATTGTGCAAACTATTCCACTCACTCTCTTTACCACATTGGCATCAGAGCCGAGAGGGTAGGCAAGGCGAAGGGAGTTATTCCCTGGTTCTACCTACCCAGGTCAAGGTTATTTTTTTTGTTCACCCGAAGGACGATCCTGGTGCCAATTGGCAGAACCCAACCCACCTCAACAGGCGAGCTCACAGGCTGAGCAAGCACTGCGTTGATTAGGACCACCGCGCAACCCACAGGGCTCACATGCATTGTGCAGGCCCATCGACCTGATTAGGCCCACAGGGCCCACACACGATGCATAGGCCAGATATTGACAGGAGACGGTAGGTCCGATCGGGATCGCTATTGGGATCGAGCTATGACCCGATCTTGCAGGCCCACAAATTTGATAGCAAGAGGCTATCAGACCTGACAGGCCCACATGGAGAGGCCCACAAGAGGGCCAATGCACCCCTCTGATTGTCGTCGACCAGAGAGGAGACTCCGATGATCGATGATCGAATACAGGCGACCGATAGAAGGGGCCTTCGAGGTGGGCAGGTGCACCCTCCCAGGTATCTGACCACCATGTGAGGGCAGAAGTGCCCTCCATTTGATGGTTGACCACCATGTGAGGGCAGGCGCGTACTTCGTGGGAGGACACAGATCCCAATTTATGATCGAGATTCAAGAGGGTAGGTGGCCCTCCAATCACCAGTGACTAGATCGAAGACCCCAACCTAACACAGACACCTCAATACTAAATCTACGCATGATCCAAGCCGGGCATGTTGATGTGGACCTAACACCTGGTGTTGCTGACTAGATTGGGCATGTGGACTGAGGCAGACATGAGAACTAACACTGGCATGCACCTCGAGGTGCTGGCTGACCAAACACATGGACACGTTGACATGGCAATTGATTGGTCATTGGGTGCTTTGTTGGCTAAACAGTGTGCTTCCCTGTTTAAAAAAGGAAACACTCTCCTTTATACATTGTGCATGTGGGATAAATAAATCCCACTTCCTTTATTTTTTTTTCCCGTTGTGTTGTGAGAAAGTTTAGAAAAGGGACCTCACTTCCCTTAGCTCCCATCCGACAGTGTAGCCAGAATGATCGAGCGTCCAGCACCAAGGCTCTGACCGATGGGAGGTTAGTATTTTGACTCCCGTCGATACTACACCAAGCCATTTTGGCTAAAAAAAAAAAAAAACCGACCAAGGTATTTTTTTTGTAATTTTTTTTTTTGTTTTTTAGTATTTTTTTTAATAATTTTAATACATTTTTTTATATTAAATCATTTTATTTTTATACTAAAGTGATTTGTTATGAAATAAAGTATTTTTATTATTAAAATTTCAAAAAATTATGCATTAAAACTAAAATTAGAGGCTATTTTTTTTGCAAAAATTTATAAAAGCATGCTTTTGTTTTTCTCTCCACAAAGGATATAAGACATTTAAGAGCATTTTTTTTGCAAAATTAGGAGACCTATATTCTTCTCAAAACCCTTGTTTATTTTGCACACAAAAGAGGATCAAACTTGAATTATTTTTTTGCCAAATTGTAACACAAGGAGAAAAAAATTTGCAAAACGTCAAAATTGAAGAGTGCATTTGTTTTCTCCAAGGAGATATAAGACATAAAATTGCACATTTTTCTTGCAAACTTGAGAAGAAATTGTAACCTTGGGCCCATAAAAACTAAGTCGTGTGTCGACTAGTTCTGGAAGCCTTTCAAACGCGGGTCGTGTGTCGACTTGTCTTGAAAGGAGTGCTCAAATTGTTCATTTTGCAAAATTCAAGGGGGAAGAAAACATTGTACTTCATTTGCAAAATTGGAAAAAAAAGTAGGATACATAAAAATATCATTTTTTGCACAACACAAAACACACATTTTGTTGCAAAAATTTAAAAAGGTGCATTATCGATTTTACTCGACACCTTAATTGGCAAACTAGGTGATAATAATTTTGAGGCCATTTCTTGTTTGATTGTTGCATCATTCTTTTTGCAACTATAAGTCATATAATCAAGAACATCCAAACCTCAAAATTTCACAAATTTGTGTACATCCATGCATAGATTTAAAGCCAATTTCACTTGATATTCTCTCCTAAATCAACAAAACCCCTAATTCACTCTTGTTTGTTTGGCTTAATTTCCTCCAACTTCTCATCCTTATTAAAGGGTGTTAAGGCATGTGCCATTAAATATCTATTTGAGTGAATTATCTTTTGGTACACTTTTAGGGTAATCAAAAGAAAGAACAAGTTTTTGAAAATAAGGAACCTTAAAAAGTTACAATCCTTTGCACTAAGGGGGGATAATTCCTTTCATCCTTCAAAACAAAGATTTGACAAGAGGGAAATAAAACTTGTAAAGACAATCATAATAGTAGAAGTCATTCAAATTATACCTTTTCTTTTAGACTTCATAATAACAGTCATGCTTGAAGTTCTTACAATAAGGAAGGATGATTTGGTGAACTTTTTGATAAAATTGCCTAGAAAGCATAGTTTTGCACAAATTGTAAAAATGACAACCATGACACCATTCAATGTTGGTTTCAAAACAAGCAAAACTAAAATGGCAAAGGCACATCATAGAAGCCATTTTTCTAGTGAAGTGTCTCATTCAGATTCAGATTCTGGTTCAGAGAGAGCACAGAGTGCTAATTACTAGAACAGTTTTGTAGAGGGCCAACACATGTGTCACCTTGGGCAAAAACACCACTTTCTCTCTCTTCTTTTTGGCTTCATAAATCACAAATTCTAGGTGTTTGAAGTACTTGTAACAAGAGGAGCGACTTTTTTGTGATGTAAAATTGTCTAGGAGGCAATATTTGTAAAATCCTTCACAACTCTCTTGTGTTGCACACTTTTTGCAATTGAGGGGGGATATAAATTTCTTTTCTTCACAATTTTTTGTAAAAAGGGAAGAAGACTTATAAGGGTGCATTTTTGGCTGCGACTGACACCTTAGTCACTCTTATTTCATAAATTAGATACAACATGTTTTGCAACAAGAAGGGGAGAACTTATAAGGGTGCATTTTTGGCAACGAACGACACCTTAGCTACCTTTCTCTTTTGCAAATTCATATTGTAAATGAATGAACCTTGTATGAAGTTTGAACAACTTCAGCCCAGTAAGTTTGCTCAAGGTCGACCCCCTTAAGCATACATCAAACCATTTCCATTATGGACCAATTTCTTCTCTCAGTAACCCCATTGGATTGAGGAGTATAGGCTATTGTTAACTGTCTCTTTATCCCATGTGTTTGTAAAAATGAGGAAAATTCTTTTGATGTGTATTCCCCCCCTCGATCTGAACGGAGGGTATTAATAAAGCATCCTAATTCCTTCTCAAAAAGATTTTTGAACTATTGAAAATAGGAAAATGCTTCAGACTTCAACTGCAAGAAGAAGACCCACATTTTTCGTGAGTGATTGTCGACAAACAATTGAAAATACTATTTTACTCCACAACTTGTAGACATGGGACCACACAAAGGTACCTTAGCTCGAAAAGAGCTAGGTTCAAAAGGTACTCTATGTTGCTTTCCTAACAATCAATTAGAGCACATTGGCAAAGTAGATGAAAGAGTAGGTAGTCCTTTCACCATTTTATATTTACTCAACTCTAGTAAATATCCTGAACTCAAATGCCCAAATCTCTTATGCCAAAGAGAAGTGGCCTCCTTCATGGTTACTGCCATTGCAGTATGGGTAGAGGTAATATTTATAAAATCCTTCACAACTCTCTTGTGTTACACACTTTTTGCAATTGAGGGGGATATAAATTTATTTTCTTCACAATTTTTTGTAAAAAGGGAAGAAGACTTATAAGGGTGCATTTTCAATTGCGACCGACACCTTAGTCACTCTTCTTTCAGAAATTAGATACAACATGTTTTGCAACGAGGAGGGAAATTATAACGATGCATTTTTGGTAGTGACCGACACCTTAGCTACATTTCTCTTTTGCAAATTCATATTGTAAATGACTGGACCTTGTATGAAGTGATCTATTCTACTACACCTAGCAATTGCAGCAACTGGTTACCCATGCAATTCGGTTTGATGATGTGATTACCATAAGGACATTCGTTGGCATGAAGACAAAGTGAGGAATGACCCACTTTATGCTTAGGAGCAGCCAAAGCACTGTGATAGAGAAAAGAACTAGCAAATCAACATCTTCTTCACTGTATTGGGGCAGTTACATACTTTACTGAAATATTGTTGTATAGAGGGATATATATGTATTACCCAAATAATGTAATAAGTGATGAGCAAGGTGCAACCAAATTATTGTCATTGTTGTCAACACAGTCAGGTATATCAGTTGATGCAATGGATAGGAGTTCATTGATGAGCAAGGTGCAGCCAAAGTATTGTCATTATTGTCAACACAGTCAGGTTGATCAGTTGATGCAATGGACATGAGTTCATTGATGAGCAATGTGCAACCAAAGTATTGTCATTGTTGTCAACACAGATAGAGGATCGGTTGATGCAATGGACAGGAGTGCAGAAGTCATTAGATGGATCGGTTGATGAAGTGAACAAAATTTTAGAGCAGTCAGAGCATGTACAGTAAATTTCCAAGAAGACAGAAGTGGACCAGATTCAAAGTATCAAAGAAAAAGACAAGTAAGAAAACTGTCGCTATATCGCGACATGTTTTTTGTCGCGATTTCGTGACATATCGAAGGAGAGAGAAAAAGCTAGAAAAGCTGTCACGATATTGCGACATGGCTGAGGAGAGAGAAAGCGCAAGGAAAACTATCACGATTTCACGACATGTTGGAAGAGAGAGAAAGCACAAGAAAAACTGTCACGATTTCACGACAAGTTGAAAGCAAAGAATGCAAGTAAAAAAATTGTCATGATTTCGTGATATGTTGGAAGCAAAGAAGGCAAGAAGAAAAACTATCACGAGATTTTACGACATGTTGGCAGAGAAAAATCCAAGTGGAAAAACTATCATGATTTCGTGACATGTTGGCAGAGAAAAATCCAAGTGGAAAAACTATCATGATTTCGCGACATGTTGGCAGAGAAAAAGCCAAGTGGAAAAACTGTCACGATTTCATGACATGTTCGAAGAAGAAGCGCATGTAGGGAAAACTGTCACGATTTCGTGACATGTTAAAAAAGAAGGTGCAAGCAAAGAAAACTATCACGATTTCGCGACATGTTCGGGGAGAAGAAGCTTGAAAAGAAAAGTGTCGTGATTTTGTGACAATCTGTAAGAGAGGCAGTACGGACGAAAATGTGTCATGATTTTGTGACATGTTTGAGAGAAAGAGCTTGCAAGGAAAAGTGTCATGATTTCACGACAATTTGCAAGAAGAAGAGCTAAGGAGAAAAGATGTCACGATTTCACGACATGTCGGGTTTTTGCGATCCGATGAGAAGAAAAGCGCTAAGGAGGAAAAGTGTCGTGATTTTACGACATAATGCAGGAGAGAGAGTCTGATAGAAAAAGGTGTCACGATTTCGTGACATGCTTCATTTTCGCGGTCCAAAGCAAAGAGAAAGAGGAGAGAGAAAAAGGTGTCACGATTTCATGACATGTATTTTCGGAGGCCAAAGCAAAGAGAAAGTGCTAGGAGAAAAAGTGTAGCGATTTCGCTACATGTTGTATTATCATGGGCCGAAGCAAAGGTAAAGTGCAAGGAACAAAAGTGTAGCGATATCGCTACATGTTGGGTTTTCGTGACCTGAAGAGAAGAGAAGAGCTAAGGAGAAAAGATGTCACGATATCGCGACATGTCGCATTTTCGTGACAACAGCAGAGAGGAAGACTCCGAAGGATGAAGTGTCGCGATTTCGTGACAGAAGAAAAATGAAAGAGCATGGAAGCAGAAGCATCGTGATTTCATGACAAATTCAAGGAGGAAGAGCTCAAAGGTGAAAGCATCACAATTTTGTGACATGTTCCATTTTTGCGGGCGTAAGGCAGAGAAAAGCACAAGGTAGCGAAAGTGTGGCGATTTTGTGACATGTTCCATTTTCGTTGGTGCATGCAAAGAAGAGTGTACGGCAGCAAAAAGTGTCACGATTTCATGACATGTTCCATTTTCGCTGGTGCATGCAAAGAAGAGTGTATGGCAGCGTAAAGTGTCACGATTTTGCGACATGTCATGTTTTCGTTGGTGCATGCAGAGAAGAGTGCAAGGAAGCGAAAAGTGTCACGATTTCATGACATGTCATGCTTTTGCGCATGCATGCCGAGAAGAGGACTAGGATGAAAAAAATGTCATGATATAGCGACATGTCTTATTTTCACGGTCAAACGCCAAGGAAGAGTTAAAGGGGAAAAAATGTCGCGATATCATGACATGTTGTTTTTGCATGATAAAAAGTAGAACCCAGCTAAAGTAAAGTTAACTAAAGAAAAATGATAGTTACAGATGCATTTTTAGAGGAATTACATGTAGCCAAAATTAGAAGAGTTAACTAAAGTCAGTTCATCAGTTGCAGGTGCAGTTACAGATAGAAATCATGCAGTTAAATAAGAATAGTGAACTGAAGTAATTACGACAATTACAGGGGCAGTTACAGTGATAGTAAACAGAGGTCATTACTGCAGTTACAGGAGCCATTACAAAGAAATATCTTGTAGCAGTGGTTACTGAAAGTCATCAGATGAAGACCAAGAGTTGGACAGAGAAACGTCTTAAAGCCCAAACAAAGAACCATTCTATTAATAAGATTACATGTAACGTTTTTAACGAAATGCCCATTCTATATATACAAAAGGAGTCACATAAAGAAGGAGTTATAGTTAACAAGTGGCAGAAGAGAATATTAAAGAAACAGTTACAATTGACAAGTGGTGTATGAGGAATGAAAGAAGGCGTTGTAACTGGAGTTACAAAGCAAAAGGTTTGTTATAAAAGGAGATTTGCGTGAAGTAGAAAGGTTGAGCTTTGTGCAAGAAGAGAGAGCAGTGTGTTGTAGAATAGAGGGAAAGTGCTACAGAGAGAAGCCAAAGAGAGAAATTGAGCTGAGAGAGAGCACTGCTGAGATTAGAGCGGTGGAGAAAGAGCGTAGCTGATAGATTATGACTGTGAGAGTGCTATAAGAGTGCAGTAAGTATAGAGCAAGAGTGTTGTTGGCTGTAAGTGAGCTATGAGTATGTTGTAAGTGTGCAATAAGTAGAGCAGGAAGAGAGCTATAAGATTGAGCCGTAAGATAGGGCTGTAAGTAGAACCATAAGAGTTGAGAATAGAACATATTGAGTTTCTAACAGTTCTCCTTATGCTTCCATGAGATTGATTTGAGTTAAGATAGACCAGTGAGGGTCTTGTAACACAAAAGGCATTTTTATGTCAATCAAGATTTAAAATAGAAGTCCAAGTTGGTGCTTGGAATTAGGAGTTGGTGCTCCTTTCTGTTGGTGCAGATAAATCAGGGGTTGGTGCTCCTTCCAGTGGGTGCTGGTAAACTGATTGTGAAGTTGGTGCTTTGTAAAGGCTGGATTTGGATGGGAGTCCAAGTAGTCTATTTTTGAGGAGTAGCCAAAACTGGTGAACCTCGTTAAATCTTGTGTTGTGTTGCTATCTTGTGATACTTGTTGTTTCTGGTTTTAAGTTTTCATTACTTCAGCTTTAAGAGTTGTAGATTTGAATTTAAATAGCTACACTGATTCACCCCCCCTCTTAGTGCCATTGTAAGACTAACAATTGGTATCAGAGCCAAGTTCCTGAATAGGCTAAATCAGCTAAGGTTGATCTTGGATTAGTACACAATGGGTAAGAAGAATAGATCCTCCTCCAAAAATGCATCTCAGCCAATTTTAGTTCTTGTGGAAGAGAAAACTGATCTAGAGAAGGTAGAAGTGGATTATGAAGTATGCAATGAAAACCTGGAGATTGAAGTAGATCTAGAAGGTGAGTTGATTGTCACACTTGAAGAGTTGAGTATAGAAAAGAAAAAGAACAAAAGAATTTCCAAGAAGTTAGAAGAATATGGGGATGAGATTGAAGATCTCTTCCTACAAGTTCAAAAGGCCAAGAAATTAGAAGAAGCCTTGAAGACACATCTAGATGATGAGGATGATGTATGCAACACAAGTAAAGAGGAATCTAACATATTTATTGTTGATCTAAAGCTGCAAGTAGAACAGTACAAAAGGATTGAAGATATTCTCAGGTCTCAAATCAATGAGAAAGAGACTGTTTGCTGCCAGTAAGAAGGAGAGATTGTTTCATTGAAGAAACAACTAAAATAGGCCAATATAAGTCTCAAATTTGAGAAGAGCACAGAGTTTCTAGATACAATGATAAAGCAACAAAGAAGCTCCATGACTAAGTTTGGTCTTGGATATGAAGCTGAACAACCCTCATCTTCCAAATATGCAGAGAAGAAGAAGTTCAAGGTTGAAGCTGAATCTTCAAAAGGAAGAAAGCATCAAAGAAGATCTACAACAAAGCAACCACAACAAAAGAGGTTCTATCACTCTCACTCTTTTAATAATAATGCTTTTAATGGCTATTGTTCTAAATGCAACTGCTATGGTCACAAGGCAATTTATTGTGGACTGAACAATAGATCAAAAAGTTATGCTATTAAAAACACATCTGCTTTCCTAAGTGAACACCTTGTGCAATGTTTTAAATGTAATGGCCATGGGCACATAGCAAGGTTTTGTCCAAGCACTTCTGTATCCAATATAATGCAAGACCATAGATTTCATCATACACACAGAATGCAATGCAGACATGGAATAAAACATGTGCAATGTTTTAAATGTAATGGTCAAGGGCACATAGCAAGGTTCTGCCCAAGCACTTTTGTATTTAATCTAAGGCAAAACCCTAGATTTCATCAGACACAAAGAGTGCAACATAGACAGGGATCATATCATGTGCATAAAAGAAAGGAAAATCTTCATCCTTCAAGGATGCACAAGAGACAACCCCGTAAGAGAAATGTTCAAGTTCATGAACAGGGGCAAAATAGGGATGTAGTTGAAAAACTCAAGCCCAAGTTCGAGAAATTCTGGAGAAAGACGGAAGAAATGGAATCGTGTCTCCTTGGACTGAAGGAGACTATTGCGCTATTGCACTAAGCCACTCCAGGTGGCACATCCTCAGGGGGAGCAATCTTAATTTTTTTTTTTAATGCTCCTATGTATTTGGCCGGTTATCTGAGGATGAAAGGCAAGTAGTCAAGAAATTGTCATATAGCTATTAAAGTGTGTTGTTAGTTCATGTAGTTGTGTGCGGAAGTGTTGTGAAGGGTGATGATTAAATTGAGAATTATCACCATTGGTAGTATTGCTATATGTCATTGTTGTTCTGTTGATAGTTCTTAATTGCCACTGTTCATAACTATGGATTATAACAGTTCTAGAAAGTTGGTTGAGTGGAAAGAATGTTTGCACTAGTTGCGTATTTGTGTTTCGATAAAAGCAGCGTGTATTTGTTTTACACTTTGATGTAAATATTGTTAGATCTTTCATGATGCCTTGGTGAATATTATTTAATTCACAGACAGTTTCATTTCAACTATTGATAAAATGCCAATCCAAGGTTAAGAAGTATGAGGCTGAGTAAGGTGCACTATGGTTGGCCATAAAGTGTTTGACAAAATGTCTTCTCCTGATTTTCTCAGTTGAAAGTAAGGTGTGATCTGCAGTAACTGTAGAAAACTCAGATCAGGTTGTAAATATAAAAAGGAATTTGGTTGTGCTACAATTCAGTATTTAATGCTTACACAAAGTTGAAAATGGATTGAGGTAGCCTGTTGGATTCTCACTGAAGAGATACAAACAACTGACATTAGGTTTAAGCTTGTTGAGAATATCCAAGATGCATTTGCAGATACTGCCAGCATTGCAGAACAAACTATTGGGTATATACAAACACTGTTTGCCTTCACTAACAGTGGACAAGTTTGAGATTACAGAGCAACAAAGGTTTGATGCTTAGAAGACAGTGTGAAATGAAGTGGTCATTACAGAATTGGTTGATGCATGCTTTGACTAGGGTCTGTAATAAAGGGATGTTCATTGAGGTGATTGGTTGAGTTGAGCTGAGATTGAGATTCGAGTATAGAACATATTGAGTCTCTAACAATTCTCTTTATGCTTCTATGAGATTTAGTTGATATATTGATTAAGCATTAAGTATAGAACATATTGAGTCTCTAACAATTCTTTTTATGATTCTATAAGATCTAGGCAAGTTCTTGGTGAGCTTGCTAGAGCAGATTCTGTGTGAGCCTATTGACAGGGTACAGAGGACAGAGTCTCAATGGATAGAGATCCAGCAACCAACACAGTTGAAGATAGATCTGAGTGATGCCTTTTATGCTTATCATGATGTTGTCAAACAGTGAAATGAAGTGGTCACATATTCCCAAGAATAGACTAATAATTGACTAGCCATCGGGATCAAATTCTCAGGGGGAGCACTTATGAATCTGTTTATCATATTGCTCATGTTTATGCTTTTTGCTAACTGTAATAATTTTTGCCTAAGAATATTGTGCATGGACTCAGGGGGAGTTTTGCAGCTACCCTTTGGTATTATTGTCAAAGGGGGAGAAGATTTACAGGTAATTGCACACAATTATGTGTGTTACCAACAATTCCAAATGGGGAGATTGATGAGCAAGGTGCAACCAAAGTATTGTCATTGTTGTCAACACAGTCAGGTATATCAGTTGATGTAATGGATAGGAGTTCATTGATGAGCAAGGTGCAGCCAAAGTATTGTCATTGTTGTCAACATAGTCAGGTTGATCATTTGATGCAATGGACAGGAGTTCATTGATGAGCAAGGTGAAGCCAAAGTATTGTCATTGTTGTTAACATAGACAGAGGATCAGCTGATGCAATATATAGGAGTTCAGAGGTCATTAGATGGATCGGTTTATGAAGTGAACAAGAGTTCAGAGCAGTTAGAGCATATACAATAAATTTCCAAGAAGACAGAAGTGGCCCAGATTCAAAGGATCAAAGAAAATGACAAGTAAGAAAACTATCGCGATATCACGACATGTTTTATGTTGTGATTTCACGACATATCAAAGGAGAGAGAAAAATATAGAAAAGCTGTCATGATATCACGACATGGCTGAGGAGAGAGAAAGCACAAGGAAAACTGTCATGATTTTGTGACATGTTGGAAGAGAGAGAAAGCGCAAGAAAAATTGTCACAATTTCGTGACAAGTTGGAAGCAAAGAAGGCAAGTAGAAAAACTGTCATGATTTCGTGACATGTTGGAAGCAAAGAAGGCAAGAAGAAAAACTATCGCGATTTTGCGACATGTTGGCAGAGAAAAAGCCAAGTGGAAAAACTGTCACGATTTCGTGACATGTTGGCAGAGAAAAAGCCAAGTGGAAAAACTGTCATGATTTCATGACATGTTCGAAGAAGAAGCGCATGCAGGGAAAACTGTCATGATTTTGTGACATGTTCGGAAAGAAGGTGCAAGCAAAGAAAACTATCATGATTTCACAACATGTTCGGGGAGAAGAAGCTTGAAAAGAAAAGTGTCATGATTTCACGACAATCTGTAAGAGAGGCAGTACACACAAAAATGTGTCATGATTTTGTGACATGTTTGAGAGAAAGAGCTTGAAAGGAAAAGTGTCACGATTTCATTAAAATTTCCAAGAAGAAGAGCTAAGGAGAAAAGATGTGATTTCGTGACATGTCAGGTTTTCACGATCCAATGAGAAGAAAAGCGCTAAGGAGGAAAAGTGTCGTGATTTCACGACATAATGCAAGAGAGAGAGTTCGATAGAAAAAGGTGTCACGATTTTGTGACATGCTTCATTTTTGCGGTCCAAAGCGAAGAGAAAGAGGAGAGAGAAAAAGGTGTCACGATTTCATGACATGTATTTTTGGAGGCCAAAGCAAAGAGAAAGTGCTAGGAGAAAAAGTGTAGTGATTTCGCTACATGCTGTATTATCACGGGCCAAAGCAAAGGTAAAATGCAAGGAAAAAAAGTGTAGCGATATCGCTACATGTTGGGTTTTTGCGACCTGAAGAGAAGAGAAGAGCTAAGGAGAAAAGATGTTGCGATATCGTGACATGTCGCATTTTCATGACAACAGCAAAGAGGAAGACTTCGAAGGATGAAGTGTCACGATTTCATGATAGAAGAAAAATGAAAGAGCATGGAAGCAGAAGCGTCATGATTTCATGACAAATTCAAGGAGGAAGAGCTCAAAGGCGAAAGCATCATGATTTCATGACATGTTTCATTTTCGCAGGCATAAGGTAAATAAAAGCACAAGGCAGCAAAAGTGTCACGATTTCACGACATGTTCTGTTTTTGCTGGTGCATGAAAAGAAGAGTGTACGACAACAAAAAGTGTCACGATTTCATGACATGTTCTATTTTTGCTGGTGCATGCAAAGAAGAGTGTACGATAGTGTAAAGTGTCACGATTTCATGACATGTCATGTTTTCACTGGTGCATGCAAAGAAGAGTGCAAGGAAGCGAAAAGTGTCACGATTTTGCGACATGTCATGTTTTCGTGGGTGCATGCCAAGAAGAGGACTAGGAGGCAAAAAATGTCATGATATCACATGTCTTGTTTTCGCGGTCAAATGCCAAGGAAGAGTTAAAGGGGTAGAAATGTCACGATATCGCAACATGTTGTTTCTGCATGATAAAAAGCAGAACCTAGTCGAAGTAAATTTAACTGAAGGATGCATTTGTAGAGGAATTACATGCAGCCAAAATTAGAAGAGTTAAATGAAGTCAGTTCATCAGTTACAAGTGTAGTTATAGATAGAAATCATGCAGTTAAATAAGAATAGTGAACTGATGTAATTATGGCAGTTACAGGGGCAATTACAGTGATAGTAAATAGAATTCATTACTGTAGTTACAGGAGCTGTTACAAAGAAATATCATGCAGTAGTGGTTATTAAAAGTCATCAGACAAAGACCACAAGTTGGACAGAGAAACGTCTCGAAGCCCAAACAAAGAATCGTTCTATTAATAAGATTGCATGTAACGTGTTTAACGAAATGCCCATTCTATATATACAAAAGGAGTCACATAAAGAAGGAGTTACAGTTAACAAGTGGCAGAAGAGAATATTAAGGAAATAGTTACAATTGACAAGTTGCGTATGAGAAATGAAAGAAGGCATTGTAACTGGAGTTACAAAGCAAAAGTTTTGTTATAAAAGGATATTTACATGAAGTAGCAAGGTTGAGCTCCATGCGAGAAGAGAGAGCAGCATGTTGCAGAATAGAGGGAAAGTGCTATAGAGAGAAGTCAAAGAGATAAATTGAGTTGAGAGAGAGCACTGCTAAGATAAGAGCGATGGAGAAAGAGCGCAGCTGATAAAGTATGACTATGAGAGTGTTGTAAGAGTGCAGTAAGTATAGAGCAAGAGTGTTGTTGGCTGTAAGTGAGCTATGAGGATGCTGTAAGTGTGTAGTAAGTAGAGCAGCAAGAGAGCTGTAAGAGTGAGCCATAAGATAGGGTTGTAAGTGTGCGATAAGTAGAACCGTAAGAGTTGAGAACAGAACATATTGAGTTTCTAACAGTTCTCCTTATGCTTCCATGAGATTGATTTGAGTTAAGATAGACCAGTGAGGGTCTTGTAACACATAAGGCATTTTTATGTCAATCAAGATTTAAAATAGAAGTCCAAGTTGGTTCTTGGAATCAGGGGTTGGTGCTCCTTTTTGTTGGTGCAGATAAATCAGGGGTTGGTGCTCCTTCCAGTGGGTGTTGGTAAAATAATTGTGAAGTTGGTGCTTTGCAAAGGCTGGATTTGGATGGGATTCCAAGCTGTCTATTTTTTAGGAGTAGCCAAAACTGGTGAACCTCGTTAAATCTTGTGTTATGTGTTGCTATCTTGTGATACTTGTTGTTTCTGGTTTTAAGTTTTCATTGCTTCAGATTTAAGAGTTGTAGATCTGAATTTAAATAGCTACACTAATTCACCCCCCCTCTCAGTGCCATTGTAAGACTAACAATAAGGGGGGATGTTAGAGTAATATTCCATTACTTGGGATATTTACCATTTACTCCACTAGGTAAAAGAGTAGTTACTTTTACTTATACTATTTACTTTTACATTCTAGATATTTATCATTCTTATCCTAGGTTAATATTTAAATATCCTAGGTTAGTTGTTAGTCAGTTAGCGCTATTTCCTATGGTTAGCGTAGTTAGCATTAATGTGGTTAAACAACCTATTTTGTAACCTATATTAGCCTATCTATTTCCTAATGTTAGGCTAATGTTTTTTCTCATTAATATCATTGTGCAAACTATTCCGCTCACTCTCTTTGCCACATAATATTCTTTCGATGTGCATAGAACACATCATCATAACCCATATGTCCTTTACTTAGTTTGCATTATGTCCTATCATCAACCCTTCGATGACTCTAACTAACTATTTTGTACCTTATTACTCTATTGTAAAAATGCATCTATCGCACGATACTATCATTGTAAAGTGTACCCTTATTGACCTTATTATCATATGACAGAATTGCAATTAATTATGTATTATCATACTTCTAACTTCAATGTTTGGTTTACACCAGTTTCATATATGTGGTTTTTTGTGCTCCATACAACTATTTCAAAACTACACTCTAGTTTTCTTATAAGTTATAATACCACATGCATGACATAGAGGTTCACTTTTGATTTAAATAACTTAGCACTCATTATTTGTTTCAACCGCCACCCAGGTGGTCGGGCGCATACTTTTTTGAGGAGTCAGGCTACTTCGGGATGTTCTCAAAGCTACATGTGGCAATGATTCTTTGGATTCCAGAACATACTTGGTGGAGTTCCCTAAATCTCATATTTGGGGTATTTACGTGAAGTTTCACCCTCCTTGCTCTCCCCAACATATAAGGGTTTCATATTCTAGTGTTGTTTTCGGGTGACTTCTTCCATAATTTTCTAAACCTTAGCCTCTGATTGGAAAAATTCCAAAGTGTATTGTAACATTGATAAAAAATAAAAATAAAGAAAACATTGTTTTGTTTGAACTTAGTTCTCGAATAAATTAAATGGTTAAATTTATGTTTTTATCTCCTAAGGTTTCAATTTTAGTTATTTCTATAATCATTGAAGTTATCCAAATTGGTTGGACAATTATAATTCAAGTGAATCCTTAGTACATCAGAACCTTGACTCATACATAGTAAGTCTTAAAGATATAGATGCCAAGTAATTTCCCAAAAGAGTCTAAGGTACACTGCTTAAAATACATGTAGGAGATTTCGCTTAGCTCTTCCACTTTTGAACGACTATGGATATACTCGTGGGGGATAGGAAATCAGACATCATCATCCAAAGTACTTATCAAGTGTATATTTAAAGTTGTGGATTTTCTCTCAAGTTTAGTTTTATGTCCCAAGTATTTGTTAACCTAGACCTTAACTAGAGTCCATCAGTTATCTTGGGATCTTATACCAACTATAACAACCCTTGATGTTACTACTCAACCACTCAATTTCATTTTTTTAACACAATTATAATGAGGTAAAAGGCATAGTCATAACCTAAGTGTGAACCATTCCATTCAGATTTGTAAGTTATCAAGGCTATTAGCTTCAAGAGATATTAAGACTTGATCAGAGTCACTCTTGATTAGAAGTGATCAGCTTCTATGAACCCCTCACACCACCAAGCGTTAGGTTTCAATACCATAAGGGAAAACAACATTATTCATACGATCCACCAAGACCAGTATGTAGGTGAAAGCCTTGTAGATGGATGTCCATCTGACATGATATAACTCCACTAGCTATCATTAGTCATAGATCCCTCCCACATATTCCTGATGGGGTTACTAGGACAACAAATCACTAAATATAGTATCATCCTTGGAAATTCCTCTTAAGTATGACTATATTGCTTATAACCTTTCCCGATTCATTAATAATTAAACTTACATTTACTTCATCAAATTATCACATTCTCATAATTTAAATATATGTATTATAAATTTCATCTATGCATAGTATAAACAACTAATTGAGATTAATCATACATTCTATGATTATATTTTTAAGTTACATCTCAAATAAAAGTGCATGAAAGTAAACATTATCATTTTTTTTAAGACATTCCATCACATTCTCATACATATATTTTCATTACGAAAGTAAATGCAACATCCATAATTAGTTATAAATCAAACCACAAATAACTAACACGAAGATTTATCTTGGGAACCCTCTGGGCATTAAAATCAACCTCCAAAATGTATTCTTCCTCATTTTCATAAACTTAAATGATGGATTTATAGTAATAGCAAGGCATCCACAAGCCCCATTTTACACAAATACAGATCAAGGAATACAATTGCCCCTTTGATATCTTGATGTAATTAAGGAATCACCCAATTCATTATTCTAATATATCAATGTAAAAATTCACAATACCATTGGGAATATCTAGTTTCTTTAGGTTCCTTTCTCTAAGTCATTTAATATCTTACATTGTTTATGAAAGTCATTGGAATTATATTTTGGAGATATCGTATTTCGAGGGAACCCTTTAAATTCCCTCAAGAATGAATTCCAAATTCATTCTTCATAATTGACACAAAGTCAATGAATTAAAGTCCCATACCTTTAATTCATGATAACCATTCTCTTCCTAAATTAACAATCAAAGTTCTTTGCTTCTTCATAAATATTGTTTCTATTAAAACATCTTAGGGCAATTTATTACTTCCTACTATTAAGTTTTACCTCAAAAATATAAGTATTCATTCCAAAATTCAACTAATATACTTATTCCTTATTATTTCCTATTGTAGTGTCTACATAATTCCCTTAAAGGTTAGATAATTACAAAGGAGGCACATTAGACAATGATAACCACCCATGTCACCTACCTTTTTAATACTCCCCAAATGCCTACCATGAAAATGTTTCTCTATATAATAACAAATATATTTTAAATTTGTAAATCATCATACGTTTGTATATATTGTGGTCATAAATTAATCCATCGACTAAGACCAAGTGTTTTAATCTCTAGGATTAGAGGATTGAGGTTGTAAACGAATTAGCCCTATGGTCAACTCTAGAAAGGATGTATTACTTTTAAAACTTGTCGATTCAGGTTCAACACTCAAAATCAAGTCATTCCTTAATAATATGACAACATGTTTCTTCCTACATGATAGCCCTTATAACCTCTTGTATAATCTAGTAATATTAGTATAGGGTAAAGCTCTCTAGTTGCACATAAAAGGTATGGGTTCTATTGTGGGTTGAGGGCACATATGCGCATCTAAGATAGAGCATAAAGTCCTTTGTTAACATCATCCTAAAAAATGTAATGGTACTATGGAATGGATGTCAAAAAGGACCGAGGAAGAATCATGGACTGCCATAATATCCTACATGTAAACAGATGCCATCCTCAAGTTTGAAACCAAGGTTCACCGGGTGTATCAGTTCGACATAGTGATGTTTCAATCAAAATCATAGTCAAGCCAATAATTCAAGCATTAGTATGGTTTATACATTATTTTTAGGATGCCCTATACCCTTAGGTTTTATTTGTGGTTATATATTTAGATACCAGACTAATACCTTTACCATAGTAGCTTGAAAATGACTACATTTTGCTAGGGCACTTAGATGAGGGCTCTATTGAATGCATCCCTACACAGTAAGCATAGTGGAGAATTTGGAATTTTGAAGATTTAGTTTAGAAGCATTCTAATATGGCATCGATGGATATTTCCTTCATAGGTACAAATTATGTGATGGTACTTTGGGTTTATTATAGAATCGTGATGCAGACTATGGAAACTAAAGAGCGACTATGTGATTTAAAGGGGGTAAACCCTACTGTGAAGTGTCAGAATCTAAAATTATAACCCAGAGCTATCAATTGTGGAATTTTATTTTCTGAGGCTGAAGAACACAAGCTTATACTGAGAGGCGGGGTGAATAGTATAAGACCCTTTTTAACTTGATCTATCAATACAGCTTTCAAACCATTAACAAGAATAATAAGATACCAGTAATGACAACAGTAAAACAGTGCACAAGAAGCAATCTGCAATGTGACACAGCAAATTAATCCATGGATAAAAAACTTTTCTTCTAAAAGTTATATCAAAACCTCTGGGAATTCTCCCCGATTACAATGTTTATGAGCCTCAGCTCAAAGGAGACACCTTCCCCTAATTCAAATTTGCTAGTGATCCTCTAGAGGACCTCTATCTCTTTTACCCTTAGCAAGTGGAACTCTTTCCATAGAAGACACCTGTCTTCCTTGCTCTGGCTGGAGATCTCTGTCCTCAACTCTGTCACAGCAAGCTAGTCCTATTTTTTGCACCAAAACACAGTCCTTTGGTATGGCATAATTCTGTCCTCTTTCTTTGTTCTTTTCGGAACTTGGTTTGGAAAACAATTCTTCACTGTCTGCACCACTACAGCAGCACAGTCTTCTTAAATTACGGCAACATTATTTTCTCAACTTACAGCAGCACTTGATCACTGTTTGTTCTTCACAACCCTTCGTAAATGTAGCAGTATCTACTGCGTGCACTTTTCTTTCTATAACCCAAACTGTGCGAATACAGTTGCAATCACAACAGAATCTTCTCTGCACAGTCTTCTCATAAGCAACAACACATTCTTTGTGTATACAATAGCATAGACTTCTACACTTAGAAGATTCAGTGAAAATGTACTTTGATGCTGTAGTCGGACTTCGCTCTCTGCTTTTTTGATGATCGAACCTTGCTTGCCGCACTAACTTTGTGAATGCCATGCTTCGAATGCACACTTCAATCGATGCACAAAAATGCTCAAACAGTCCTTCTTTAATACTCAAAATCTCAAGATGAAATCTTGTTCTTTAGTCATCTAATCAATCTTCTAACGCGTCGGTTGTAAAACTTTATACTTCATCGACCAAGGTTAACTTTGTCGGCTTCAACGGCCTCTACTGTTCTATAGCTTTTCTCGCACAAAACTCAAACATGTCACGATATCGCTATGCCTTGGTCCATCGTACACCTTCTTTGGTTTGTTGTCGCGAAATCGCTACACTACAGCCTTTGCTAACGTCATCGTAGATCTTGTTGCAATATCGCTATGCCTTGGTCTGTCGAACACCTTTTTGGGTTTGTTGTCATGAAATCGCTACACTACAACATTTGCTGACGTCATCGTAGATCTTATCGTGATATCGCTGTGCCTTGGTCTATCGAACACCTTCTTGGGTTTACTGTCACGAAATCGCTACACTACAACCTTTTGCTGACGTCATCGTAAATCTTGTTGCGAAGTCACGACGCTATAGACTTCACTGCCTTCTTCTCCATTGTAGTCATGAAATCATGATGCTACAGCTTTTTTTGATGTCATCATGAATCTTGTCATGAAATTGCGACGCTCTAGACTTCACTGCCTTCTTCTTCGCAACTATCACGAAATCGTGACACCTTTGCCTCTTGCTGACATCATCATGATTTTGGTCATGAAATCACGATGCTCTGGACTTCACTGCCTTCTTCTCTACAACTATCATGAAATCGAGACACCTTTGCCTTTTGCTGACGTCATCAGCCATTCTATCGCGAAATCGTGACACCTCTTGCTTCTTCATCCTTTTCTTGGTTTGCACTAGCGAAAATGAAACATGTCACAAAATCATTATGCTTTCACTGCCTTAGGCTCTTTCTTGCCAACTACTCACGAAACAGGAACATGTCGTGAAATCGTGACACTTTCTACATCTATACAACTTCTTCGAAACTTGTTGCAAAATCGCGACACTTCCTGCAACTCAACACTGTCAACTTAACTTGTCGCGAAATCGCAACACTTTCTGCATCCGTACAACTTCTTCAAAACTTGTCGCAAAATCATGACACTTTTTTCCCGTTGTGCTTCTGCCTTCCTGCATGTCACTAAATCATGACACTTTTGCCCGCTTTGCCTCTGCCCTCCTGCATGTCGTGAAATCGTGATAGTTTTGGCCAAACTTTCTCTCTCCTCAAACATGTCATGAAATCATGACACTTTTTCCCGCTTTGCCTCTGACTTCCTACATGTCATGAAATCGTGACTTTATCTCTCCTCAAACATGTCACAAAATCGTGACAGTTTTTCCAGCAGCCTGCAAACTTATTCTACTTTATCTTTTTCTAGATTTTTGGCAACTGGGCTACTCTGATCTTCTTGGAGACTTACTGACCAATTGAAACCTTCAACAAAAACACATCCTTGGACATAAAAACAAGTTGCTCCAAAAGTTCCTTGACATCAAAAACAACATCTACCAATAGCTCCTTGACATCAATGACAACAACTAAACTTAGGCAAAAGCAATGTACTCAAGGTACCCAAAATTGCCAACAATATCCCCCTTTGTCATTGATGGCAACCCTTAACTAAAACACATATTTCAAGAGCCAAAACTGAAATCAATCTCTCCAAGTTTTGCTCCCCCTAATTTGAAGCTTTCCTCTTCTCTTGAAAGCTCTCCCTCTTCTCTTGAAAGCTCTCCCCCTTACTTAAATCTCTCCCCCTTTGTCATCAATGGCAAAGGGTCACCTTTGGGCTTGGGACTAAGAAAGAGCCTCTTGGATTGGTCCCTCCCCCATCTCCTGATGAGATGATTAAAATAGGGTTGGGAGTGACACTCCCATTAAACACTCATCATTATTAGTGTCCAAGATTTCTTTGTCGGGCCTTCTCTTGAATTTTTTTCTGTATTTTTGTTCCTGTCACTGTTATGATCCTCAGACCTGTTAATACTACTTTTCCTGTTTCTTTTATCTTTTCTATTCTTATCCATACCTTGATTCTTTAACTTGTTCATGCTGCTATTTTTGTTCCTGTATCTCAGAAGATCAACTCTACATTGTCTAGCTAGGTGTCCTTCATTGTTGCATTTATAGCAGGTAACAATATCAGTCATGGCTGTTCTTTGAATTCGCCTATTCTGACTAACCCAATTCATGTTGTTTGTCTTGCAAAAAATTGCCTTGTGCCCGAATTGTTGACAAGAGTAGCAATACCCTTGAAATAAATTACGTCTCCTGAAACTGTCATTTACTCTCTGCATTTGAGTCATGCACTGTACAGCCATGTGACCAAATCTGTGACACACATAACATCTGCCATGAAATTTTCTATTGTTCGACTTCATGGGACCCGAAAACTTCTTTTTCTCAGTTTGAATATTGTTTTCTATTTCTGCATACTCATCACTTACAGACTCATGATCTGAAGTACTTTCTTCAACAGGACTGTCTTTCTTTTGAAATCTTTTGCTAGATTCCCCAACCTGTTCCTTGTGTGGTTCAACAAAATCGAGACCTGTTTTATCTGTTGGTTTTCTCTGTCCTTCGATGAGAAATTTAACCTTCTTGGAGCTATCCTGAAATCTGTAGAGCTTATCCTTGTACCTTTTATTTTCTTCTTTCAAAGAAGCTATTTCCTGTTCTAACTCACTATACTCCAGAATTTTAGATTCTAACTCATTCTTGAGTTCTTGTGTCTTAGCCATAGATACTTCAAGATTTTCTACAAGTTCATCTATCTCCATATAGCATTCATCTACCTTAATCTTGAGTCTATCATTCTTCTTTCTTTCCTTTTTCAAAACACTAAGAGCATTATTGAGTTCGCATTCAAGATCCTCTATTTGATGGTGCTTTGAATCATCACAACCTTTTTCAAATTTCTTATCACTAGAGGTGCTACCTTTTTCAAAAACCATACATGCATATTCATTGGGGTTTTCTGAAACATCCTCATACATACTAGCAGCCAAATCATCATTTCTACAATCATCCTCAAGGTGCCCAAAATTTCCATATCTAAAACATTTCATGATAATGAATTTGTGTTTCGGTTCTTCCTCTTTTTCTGAAATGAACAACATCTCATTTTCATCATCACTAGAAGAATTGTCACTTTCACTGCTAGAACACTTACTTGCTTTTTCCAGGTAGAAGCTTTTCTTATTCTTCTGAGAATGCCTCTTTCCATGATTGTTGTACTCATATTTGCTTTTCTGGTGATTGTTGTACTCATTTTTACTGTTTCTATAATACCTGTGCTTTTCAAAATCCTTGCTTTTAACATCCTGTATATCTTCATCACTTTCATATTTAGAAACAGTACAGTCAGTAGCATAATGACCAAATTTCCCGTAGTTGAAACATATTATATTTTTCTTGCTTTTGTGCGTTATGGAAAACTTGCCTTTCCTACTGTAATATGCCTCTTCCTCACTAGAAGACTCATCACTTTCTTGAATTTGTTTGCCCTTCGATTTCTTGATAGCTTTGAAAGCTGCCTCTTTCTTTACATCAACTTTCACTTGTGTCCTCAATTCAAATGCTGCAAGAATACTATGGAGCTCATCCTTTTTTAATTTATCTAAATCTTTGGCTTCCTCAATAGCAGAAATCTTTTCGCTAAATCTATTTGGAAGAGATCTTAAAATCTTATCACACATATCATTTTCAGCAAGTTAACGACCTAAGTCTTTCATGGAGTTCATAATTTCATCCATCCGAAGCATGTAGTTACTAATCTTTTCATCATCATTCATCTTGAGTTGTTCAAAAATACCTTTAAAATGTCTCAATTTTGCCTTTAGGACATTTGCATCACCTGTATGAACAACCTGCAATTGTTTCCACATTTCACTAGCTATTTTGCAGTGAATAACTTTGGTAAGATCAGCCTTCTGTAAACCTTTCAGGATTGCATTCATGGCTTTTGAATTGTTGTGATGTAGGAGCCTATCTTCTTTAGTGTAAGGACCATTTGCAGGAATGGTATACCCATCTTCAACAACTTCCCATACCTCATTACCGAGTGCCATTAGATAGACTTTCATTCTTGCACTCCACAGACCAAAATCTGATCCGTCAAGAATAGGTGCTTGCATTGCCACTTGAGTAGTCCATTGTGTTCTTTGTAAAATTTTTCTTCAAGCTGTTAACCTTTTCGAAGGCACTGGCTCTGATACCAATTGAAGAACACAAGCTTATACTGAGAGGGGGGTGAATAGTATAAGACCCTTTTTAACTTGATCTATCAATATAGCTTTCAAACCATTAACAAGCAGAATAAGATAGCAGTAATGACAGCAGTAAAACAATGCACAAGAAGCAATCCGCAATGTGACACAACAAATTAATCCATGGATAAAAATATTTTCTTCTAAAAGTTATATCAAAACCTCTGGGAATTCTCCCCGATTACAATGTTTATGAGCCTCAGCTCAAAGGAGACACCTTCCCCTAGTTCAACTTTGCTAGTGATCCTCTAGAGGACCTCTATCTCTTTTACCCTTAGCAAGTGGAAATATTTCCACATAAGACCCCTGTCTTTCCTGCTCTGGCTGGAGATCTCTGTCCTCAACTCTGTCACAACAAGCTACTCCTCTTTTCTGCACCAAAACACAGTCCTTCGGTATGGCACAATTCTATCCTCTTTGTTTGTTCTTTTCGACACTTGATTTGGAAAATAATTCTTCACTGTCTGCACCACTACAGTAGCACAGTCTTCTTAAATTATGACAACATTCTTTTCTCAACTTACAGTAGCACTTGATCATTGTTTGTTCTTCACAACTGTTCGCAAATGTAGTAGTATCTACTGCGCGCACTTTTCTTTCTATAACCCAAACTGTGTGAATATAGTCACAATCACAACAGAATATTTTTTGCATAGTCTTCTCATAAGCAACAACACATTCTTTGTGTATACAACAACACAGACTTCTACACTTAGAAGATTCAGTGAAAATGTACTTTGATGCTGCAGTCAGACTTCACTCTCTGCTTTTTTGATAATCGAACCTTGCTTGCCACACTAACTTTGCGAATGCCATGGTTCGAATGCACACTTCAATCGATGCACAAAAATGCTCAAACAGTCCTTCTTTAATACTCACAATCTCAAGATGAAATCTTGTTCTTTAGTCGGCTGATCAATCTTCTAACGTGTCGACTGTAAAAACTTATACTTCGTCGGCCAAGGTTAACTTTCTTGGCTTCAACCGCCTCTACTTTTCTATAGATTTTCTCATGCGAAACTCAAACATGTTGTGATATCGCTACGCCTTGGTCTGTCGTACACCTTCTTTGGTTTGTTGTCACGAAATCACTACACTACAACCTTTGCTGACGTCATTGTAGATCTTGTCGCGATATCGCTACACCTTGGTCTGTCGAACACCTTCTTGGGTTTGTTGTCGCGAAATCGCTACACTACAGCCTTTGCTGACGTCATTATTGATATTTTCATGATATCGCTACGCCTTGGTCTACCGAACCCCTTCTTGGGTTTGTTGTCATGAAATCGCTACACTACAGCCTTTTGCTGACGTCATCGTAAATCTTGTTGTGAAGTCGTGATGCTCTAGACTTCACTGCCTTCTTCTCCATTGCAGTCATGAAATCACGATGTTATAGCTTTTGCTGATGTCATCATGAATCTTGTCACGAAATCGTGATGCTTTAGACTTCACTGCCTTCTTCTCCGCAACTGTCGTGAAATCGTGACACCTTTGCCTCTTGCTGACGTCATCATGATTTTGGTTGCAAAATCACGATGCTTTGGACTTCACTGCCTTATTCTCTGCAACTGTCATGAAATCATGACACCTTTGCCTTTTGCTGACATCATCAGCCATTCTATCGCGAAATCGTGACACCTCTTGCTTCTTCATCCTTTTCTTGGTTTGCACTAGCAAAAATGAAACATGTCACGAAATCATGACGCTTTCACTGCCTTAGGCTCTTTCTTGCCAACTACTCATGAAACAGGAACATGTCACGAAATCGTGACACTTTCTGCATCCGTACAACTTCTTCGAAACCTGTCACGAAATCGCGACACTTCCTGCAACTCAACATTGCCAACTTAACTTGTCGCGAAATCGTGACACTTTCTGCATCCGTACAACTTCTTCAAAAATTGTCACGAAATCATGAAACTTTTTGCCCGCTGTGCTTCTTCCTTCTTGCATGTCATGAAATTGCGACACTTTTGCCCACTTTGCCTCTGCCCTCCTGCATGTCATGAAATCACGATAGTTTTGGCCAAACTTTCTCTCTCCTCAAACATGTCACGAAATCGTGACACTTTTGCCCGCTTTGCCTCTGCCTTCCTGCATGTCACGAAATCATGACTTTCTCTCTCCTCAAACATGTCACGAAATCATGACAGTTTTTCCAGCAGCCTGCAAACTTATTCTACTTTATCTTTTTCTGGATTTTTGGCAACTGGGCTACTTTGATCTTCTTGGAGACTTACTGAACAACTAAAACCTTCAACAAAAACACATCCTTGGACATAAAAAAAGGTTGCTACAAAATTTCCTCGACATCAAAAACAACATCTACCAATAGCTCCTTGACATCAATGACAACAACTAAACTTAGGCAAAGGCAATGTACTCAAGGTACCCAAAATTGCCAATCGAGGCCCTACCGAATGCATCCATCCTTTTGGGTTCCCATAGACAGCCGAAGGTGCAAGTATGGTGGCCTTCTGGGGTACTGACAGTAACACCCCAATCAGAATTATTGGTCCTGATCTAAATTGATTAAACAAAGATAAATAGTTCTAACTTCGTTTGTTTGTGGGGGCTTCTAATTTAATCTGCCCTAAAACCTTGTTCTATCAATTTCAGGTGTTATCTATAGGTCTAGCTTTGGTGAAGACAAAATTCCTCTTCTAAGATATGATTCTAGAGCTATACACTATCCATCATAAGGCTTGACTTCCTATCCCTCATTTCGACTGCAATGACGAATCTCACAATAAGGGCTTAGCTTTAGCCAAAATTTCCACTCAAAGAAAAACCCACACTCATTCTCCCAAAAGTAGAACACAAGTTAAATACCTATTTGCACTAGGTAACAAATAGCTAGCTGATGGTTGTCGCTGGCCCACTCACGATTTACTAGTCAAAGTTTGACAAGGGAGTATAACCACTGTATTTCTATCAAGATGGCCTATTTACATTAATAAATTACCTTTTTATTTTAGGCCAAATTATAAATTTCAATTAAGTGGTATATATATATTATAAATCTCTCTCTGTTTAAATGATTTCCCTACTAGGGTCTTCTAAGTTTGGTGGAATAACCAAAGCCAATTTGCATATAGAGAAATGACAATAAACACTTTAGACACATAGTTCTATAATTAACCTGATGAGATTGTGAATCTATGAATTAGAAACCAAGCATTTATCCAGGAGTACTTATAGTAATACTTATCAAGAAATTAAAGCATATCATATCAAGGAATTTATAAAATTTAGGATAAAGAATGCCTAGTACAAAAATTTATCATTAGTCTATGTCCACAACAAAATATGGAGAAGAAATAAAAGAGTGATCCAACCTGTTACTCTTCTTCTTGAATCTTCAAAAGCTTTCCTCCTAACCCATATCCACTTCTTAAATCAAATTTTTATAAAAAAATCCCTTAAATTATCTTGGACAAAGGCCCATAGAAATATCTCAAAGGAATTCTAGTTTCTGATCCACCCAAGGGTGGAGAGCATACTTCCTAGTCCTCCTAGAGTTCCCTAGATAACCCTTTTCTTCATAAATTGGCCTCTAATTTATAGGGAAATTTCTCCACCTATGGCCAAATAGTGGCCTTATTATTTTATTATTTAAAATATGCCTTGGTCCCACTAAGACTTTTCATGTCTTGTGGGGTGTACTCCAAAGTTAGAAAAAGGTTCCTAAATGGATAACGTAAGTGTACTTATTTTTTTTTATGGGGATAAATACAAAACCCATACTATTAAGGCATAGGATAGTTACAAAGTTAGAACTATTTTTGATAGGGTGAGAAATCTCCCTCATGATTTCCACCAATATAGGGAAGCCACATGGGTATTTCCCATTAGATAGGGTAACCCATTTATTATTTTTAAAATCCTCTAGTCCTTTTAAGTCCCATATAAGTTGGGTCCACTAAATTTACACCTAATTTATCATATTGTTCTAATTTTGCAAGAGATAATTTCTCAATTTTATTTTTCACAAAATCTCATAATTAATTATCTTCTCTAAAAGATAATTAATATTTTTCTATCCTTCCTAAAATTCCTTTATTGGAATTTTTGTAGGATTATTTAGGGTTTATGCCCTTTTTATTAGGCATTAATTGATCCCCAAGATCAATTAATGTCCTTTAAATAAGGTAGGAGGGTAACGGGTCATGATACCTTTGGTTTTTGTGATGGGGATCATGTCGGAAATGCATTTAGGATAATCAAATGGTTGGATGAATCCCATGTTGAGAAGTTTTTGTAACTCCTCCTTGAAAATTAATGTAATTGTAGGATGCATTTTTTAGAGCTTTTGCTTAATGGTTTTTGTGCTATTATCAAGCGTAATATTGGAGATAGACAAAGAGGGGTCAAGGTCTATCATGTTAGTGTATGACCATGTGAATAAATTCTTATACTCTTTGAGAAGTGTTTTAAAACTTTATATTTCTTCAACAAAGAGGTATTTTCTAGTTTGATAGTACAAGGATTGAAAGTATGATCATCGATGTAACCATAAATAGTGTCCTTCACAAGTATGTGGGAACCATACTTGAGTTGAGCTGGAAAAATATGAAATATAAGTCCTCTGTAGCATTGGGGAGAATAATATCATCATCATGAGTTATTTTGGTATTATAGACACAATAAGCTTGAAAGGGGGTGGAAAAAAATGGAGTGTTAGTTAAATATAGTAAGTGATAAAATAGAAGGGAATCCTTTGAAGAGGGTTCAAAAGAAATATGGTCCAAATTGATATAATTTGGATTTGCACAAATAGTTAAATTAGGATGGGCATCGTAATGAAGTGGGGTGAAGATATCTATAAATATCATGTTCACTACCATGGTGGAAGAAGGAGAAGAGGGTAAATTGGTGTAAGTAGTATCAGATGAGGATAAAGATATGATTTAATTTAAACAAGATCACAAAATAATAGAAAGAGAGTTAGGATAGCAAGGAGATAATCAGAATCAATGTTCATTATGTGAGTGAGAGTATGGATAAACAAATGAGACAAATATGGGAGTGGAAGTGACATCCTTTGGGGATGACATAAGTGATAGTGCTATGATATTCTTGATGAGATAGTTAATAGTATAAGTAGAAGGAATGACATATTGTGAATAATATTGGAAGAAATATTTTGTAATATCAATGGTATAATGTGGTGATGGGGGGTCACCTCAAAAATCAAAGTCAACTTTGACATCAAATCCATCCTCTAGTGAATTGAGAGAAAGGTGAGGAAAGTCATTTTCTAATATATGGAGAGGTGTTTGTTGATAACACAAACCATATTTATCTCCATTTTTTTGGTAAATTTGGTTGATAAATATTATAGAACTATTTTCATAGTGATCCAAAAAAAATCCTTACCAGTGGAAGCATTGGAAGTAACGTCTAGTAAATTAAAAATTTGATAAATATTAGATATTACCACAAAACTTGTCTTCAAATAATTTGGGTTCGCATATGGTAGAAGATGTATTGACACCCCCATAGGTGAAGTTTGTGTTATTTGTGGGTGGTTCGAGTAGGATGATGGTGTTGATTGTGAAGGGAGCATTACAAGGGTGACCAAAGTCACAGATGGATTAGATGTTAGGAGGAGAGACAAAGGCATTGTGTATATCATATTATCTTAGACCAATATTTTTATGAGTACAAAAACATGTGGTATTATGTGATGCTCATGGTGGGATGGCAACCTATTATGTGATGAAGAAGATGATGGTTGTGATTTTGGAGGAAGTAAAATAGAAATAATATGTATGATGAATGGATGATCTTGATTGAGTTGGGCATCGAGCTGAGCAATGCATTATTTACATGAATGGTACTCAACTAGAGTAGACAAGATAATATGATTGGCATAGGGGAATTATAAATTAGATAAGGATGATAAGCTAGAATGGCAATGATCAAAGTGAGGGATATCCAAAATAATTTTGGATGCATGGGAAGAAAGTTAGGAGTAGGTGATGAGTGCTAAAATAACATGTATTTTATGCAAGTTTAAATAATTTCCTATCTATAAATATATAAAAATGAATGTTGTTTTATGATCATTTTATCTTATTTATGTGGTTTATGAATGAATTTTATCTATGATGATAAAAGTGATTTATACTCATATTTTATGCAAAAGTGTGCAAGTTTTGTATGTTTTTATAGAAGAACGTTGCAAGAGCTTCGTAGAGTAGGATGAGCTAAGGTATATATCATATAATAGGTGTGGATAGACCGGCCACAAGGATGATGTGATAAGGAACCACATGGATGGATGCTATAAAAAGACTCTACATAATACAACTACAAAAAACCATTATAGAAAGCATTTACTGAAAGATGTAATAGAAAGGATGTTGACTAGATTAGACTATCCAACACATCAATATGCCACATACATTGATAATGTAACAAGATTACAAGGCATACACACTCAACATAGTTGACTGACATGTTGGCATTATGCACAAGAATTTCATATTGATTAAAGTTGTTATAATGTTAAAATGTTTTACATTATGACACAAGATATTTTATCCTCTACTAAAATAAAGGGATATATAGTTGTATTTTCATGTCAATAGATTAGTTAAATTAAGAATTTTTAATTATGTTAGTTCGTTACTTTGTCAGTTGGACCATAGGAATTGTGACAAAGTCCAAGTTGGTTATAGAATATTATAAGTTTAGATTTTTATTGTTGAAAATATTGTGTCTGAATCATCAAGCCAGTAGAGCCACATGGAAAAAATAGGTGGAAGAATTTCATTAAATATTTCCAAGCAATATTATAAAGTACAAGAGAGACCTTTGAAAAGGTCTAATGAAGAATTGTTTAAATGTTGAAATATCAAAATATTGGAATTCTAATGTCTAACATTCTAATATTTACACTCTAATATTCTATATACAAATTCTACTCTGAAGATGCTCGAAGATTCTGTACATTTGAATTTCCAGTAATAAAGTAGGAACAATTTTTGTCATGTTTTTGGTAACCATGTCACTTGCTTATGTAGTCTTTATTGTATTTTCCTATATTCATAAATTAAAATAATATTAGTAGTATTAATGTACATTAGTTAATTAAGAAAATTAGTTTAGGGGAAAAATATTTAAACTGTCCTCTAGGATGCAAGGCCCACTCCTACAGTCAGTTCCTATTCTCTCACCCCTAAAATAGAATAGGAATAGTTAGTATGCATATTAACTTTAATTTATCAATTAAATTAAATTGCATCATCGTAGATTATAAAGTAAAAATAGATAGTTAAATGAATAGGTTACACATGGATCCACATCAGCAAATATAAAAAACATTTAATTAAATATATCATACATTGCATTTTATTTCAATTCAACACAATTTACTTTTCTGTAAATGTTATTATTTTTTGCAAACTTGAAACTAAGAGAAACACACTTAATTATGATGATTCATCATTCAATATAATATAATATTGGATTTATTCCTTTTAAAATTTTCACCTTGGATTGATAAATAAATGTAGAGTTTATAGCTAGATGTTTTGGCACCATTGTCGGGGAGAGTAGTGCCATAATTTTTAATAAAAGACTATTGGTTGTGCAAGAAGAGAGGCTTACTTGTAAGTGGGAAGACGTACAAGTCCTTGGTGTGCATATGAATTAGAGTGGCACAAGAAGTCCCAACAAGCCCCTTTTTTCAAAATTTCTAGGTTTTTCTTTTTTCTTAGGATCATTTTACTCCTTTTCTAGTTAATATTTCATTTCAACAATTTTACTTTCTAGTAAATTTTCAAAGCATTGGGTGGTTGTTATTGCTCGTTTTGGTCTGGGTTCCCTAAAATATGGAAATAGGGAGTAGGTGTAATTGAGTGATACAATAATAGTGAAATGCTCTTTAAATTCAATGAAGTAACAACAATTAAACCTTTTATTTCAAAGCAATTTCATTTCAGCAAATCAAAGGTTTTTAACAAAAAATAGAGAGCAAATTTACACAAGAAAAATAAAATTTTAAATATAAAAACTTCAAATAATACAGGTCCCAATATAGACTCTTTTGAACCCTCTAGTAAAATTTTGGTTGTGTACGAGCATTCTTCAAGGTTAGAAGCCATCTCATATTCAATTGGAGTAAGTCAAGAAATAGGGAAAAAAATTGAAGATGGATTCTAATCAAAAGGTAGTCGCAAGACCAATCAATATAATATGGTAAAAGAAGGTAAAAATATTGTAGAATAAGGTAATATTAATGCCCTTTCCAACATTTTTAGCACTGGTATTAATGAAGATCATCATTTGGAATATTAGAGGACTCAAAGGGAGTCTTTCAAAACAAAATAAAATTAGAAGAATGATTCAAATGAATCATCCACATCTTGTTTTCCTTAAAGAAACGAAGATAACAATGGAGGATATGGACTCAATTTATTGTAAAATTTAGCCAGCTGGAAAAGTGGTTTCCCTTAGTTCCCAGGGGACTTCTGGTGGCATTGTTTGTCTTTGGGACCCAAAAGAGGTAGTTATTCACCATATTGTTGGAAGTTGGGGTATTTTGGCTATAGCTATTCAAAGTAGACATTCCAACCAAATTATGCTTTGCATTATTGTTTTTACTCTGAATGCTTTGGAGGAAAAAAGAAGTCAGTGGAAAAATATTACTCATATTATATCTCATTTTCCTAAAGCTTGGATCTTTATTGGAGGATGTTTCAATACCATCCTGTCTTTGGATGATAAAATGGGAGGAAATATAAATTTGTACAAATGCACTGGCCTCATAAGTGAATATATTTCAAACCACCATCTTGTGGATATCCAACCAGATAATGGCCATATGAATTGGTATAAAATAAGGTAAGGCTTAGCATGTATAATGGAGAGATTGGATAGCTTTTTGCTCTCTAAAAATTTCTTAATCCATGGTCACATTCCTAAAGTGAAGACTCTTAACAATGTTGGTTTGGATCACTGGCTAGTCATGGTGGAAATCTAGAAAACCAATGTGAGTTTCTCTCCTTTTAGTTTTCAATTAATATGGCTTAGAGACATTTACTTTAGACATCATGTGCAACAATGGTGGAAGGAAGGTAAGCCTAGGTATGATACTAAGATGTTATGTTTTGCCAAAATACTGCAATACATTAAATCCAAAATCAAGACTTGGAACTGAAAGGAGTTTGGGTATGTTCATAAAAAAAACATGAAGTTATTTCTCAGCTTGAAAACTTAAATAATAAAATCCGTTTATGTGGCCTCATAGAGAATAGAATTATAGATGAAATTAAAATCACAACTCAGTTAGAGGAATGGGAAAAATAGAAGAACTCTTATGGAAGCAAAAATGTAGAATTGAATGACCCAAAGAAGGAGATCGAAACACAAATTTCTTTCAAAAATATCTTCTATCTCGTAGATCTCACAACTTTATTTCTTCCCTAAAATCAGATTCTGGAGATGTTGTCTATACTTGGGATGGCATGAGATCTATTGTTGTCAATTACTTTTCCAATATTTTTGCTGCTACTCCTTTTGACTCATCTTCTCAATAATTTTTTCTTCAAGATATCCCTTATATTATCACTTTCAAGGAGAACTCTATTTTGAATGTTCCTATTACTATCAATGAATTTCAACATGTAGTTTTTAAAATGCAAAAATGGAAAACCCCAGGTCCTGATGGTTTTCCCATTAAGTTCTACCAAGAGTTCTAGGATATCCTTCATGCTAATTTATTAGAGGTTGTGGAAGAAGCCAAGAAAGCAAAATATATTTTGAAGGTCATCAATAAAAATTATATTACTCTTGTTCCAAAAGCTCAAGAGGTTGATCACATCTCAGATTTTATATCTATTGCTTTATGTAATATTCTCATAAAAATAATTACTAAGATCATGGCAGAAATGTTTAATCCACTTTTGCATAAGATTATTTCCATTGAACAAGGGGGTTATGTGGAAGGGCATAAAATAGTAGATTGGATAGTTCTGGCTTAGGAAGCCATCCATTCCATGGATATGCAAAAATCACCTTCCATGTTCATTAGATTAGACTTATCCAAAGATTATGACAAAGTGGATTGGAACTTCCTTATCAAAGTTTTGAGGCAATGTGGTTTCTCTAAGGATTGGATGGATTAGATTATGGGATGTATCTCTTCAGTTTACTACTTATTTATTATCAATGGTAGGCCCTCTCAGGCATTCCCTACTTCCAGAGGTATTAGGTAATGTGACCCACTTTCCCCTTATTTATTCATTATTCTTGTTGAATATTTGGGTAGGACTATAACCAAAAAGAGGGATAACAAAACCCTTGAGGGAGTTACCATTGCTCATGGAGCTAGACCTATCTCTCATATTCAATTTATTGATGACTCTACTATTTTAGGTAAAGCTATAGTTAAGGAAGCTTCTAATATTAAGAAAATCATTATCTATTTTTCTAAGGCTACTGGGAAGTTTATCAATGAAGATAAATCTAAAGTTATTTCCTTTTACTACTATGCCAGACAGGAATCCATGGTCTTGGATAAATTCAGATATAATAAGTCCTCCCTTCCAATCACTTATTTAGGTATTCCCATCAATATTCAAATACAATAAAAAACTATTGGAATTGGTTGTTGGACAAAGTCAAGAAGAAAACTAGAAAGTGGACCAATAGGTGGCTTTATTATGGGGGTAGAATCATCTTGGTAAAATCAATCCTTCAAGATATTCCTATTTATCTTTCTTTCGTGTTAAATATCCCAAAGGCCATTCTTCGAGATCCACATCAAATCAGCCATCAATTCCTCTAGAGTGGTACTAAGAAAAAAATAAAATGGGCCTTGGTGAAATGGTACACTTTATGTATTCCTAATAATAAAGGGGGGTCAGGATTCCGGTCTTCTATTAATAACAAGAAAGCTTTAGCTGCTAAATTATATTGGATAATATTGCATAACCCCAATGCTCTTTGGGCCAATAATCTATGTGCTAAATATGCTGAGAATAAAAGTCCTGAAGACCTTATTCGCTATCATATTCCTACCAAAGGTTCTTCTATTTTAGCAGTTCTTAATATTGGTGAGGATTTGATAAAGAAAAAATAATTTTGGATCATTCATAATGGTCAGCAAGTAAATTTTTGGACAAATTCTTGGGATGGTCACAAGCCTTTGATAACTCAGTTTCCCGATTGGAGGCCTTGGATGGAGGAGCTTCACAGATCTAACTAGATAAAGATGGCTAATTATTGTTGGTACCATATTGGTAAATCAAATATTGGTAGATATTGGATCCCTATTGAGGACATGCTTAATAAAATCCTAGAATTGCAAAGACAAGATATCCAAGGCATCCTTCATATGAGGTCTCTCTATTGGTCCCATGAAAAAGATTGTTTTGGATGGAACACCACTACTAAGGGTGAGTATTCAGTTGCTCAAGGTTATTTTACCTTATGCCATAATAATCCCAACCAATATTCTGACATATTTTCTTAGTCGTGGGCTCAAAAGCTCTAGGCTAAGGTGAGGTTCTTTATTTTGTTTTTATTGCATCGTAGGGTGCTTACTGGTGAGCGACTTATGAACCATGGTTTTCATGGCCCTTTTAGATGTGAAATGTGTTGAGAGAATGTAGAAACTCTCAACCATATTTTTATTTAGTGTACTTTAGCCTCTAAGCTATGGAGGAGAATAGCCACTTTACTTGGCTTACAGTGGTCCAATTTTTTAACTTTTGAATAACTTTGGAGGGATTGGCCTAAACAAGAGGGTGTTGATCATTTTATTAGGTAATTAGTTTGGATGGGTTCTACCATTATTTTTTGGAATATATGGAATTAAAGGAATAGTTGAATGTTTAATCAAGATAGGAAGGATATTCACTATATTTAGCATAAGACCATAGCCAACTTAGTTGAATCAGTCCATCAACTCCTTAGTCACCCTCAAAATTTCCACCAAAAATGGGATCAAGTTATGCAAATATTGAAGATTAAATTTTCTAAGGGCAACCATCTTAAATGGAATGTGAGTATTTGTAAAATGGATAGGACAAAATTTTGGCAACCTCCTCCGAAGGATTTTGGTAAAGTCAATACTGGAGCCTCTAGAGGGAACCCTGGAAAAGCTAGTGTGGGAGGAATTGGTATACTTTCAAATGGCTCCCTGGTTTTTAATTTTATTGAGAATTTGGGTATTCTTTCCAATAATATTGTTGAGGGGTATGGTATCCTCAAAGGACTTCAAGAGGCTACTAAGGTTGGATGGGAAAGGTTTTAGTTTAGTTTGAATGTCAACTCATGATTAATATTTTGAATAATCCTTCTAAGAATCATAAGGTTGAGTGGAGAATAAAAATAATTATTGAGAAGATTCAATTAATCCAAATGAGATTTTTGAAAGTTGATTACAATCATATGGTCAAAAATAAAAACAAGAGTTTTGATGCATTAGCTAATTGGGCTTTGGACAGAGGTGATATTACTTGTTATGGCCACCCTCATAAATGGTGGGCTTCACAAATAAGGGAAGCTCTTCTTTCTATCATTTATTTGGATGGATCCATTTCTGAAGGTATCTAGTTTCTTCTTCCTTTATTTTTGCTTCTCTTTGGTTCGATCAAGGTATTTTAGTTCCCTAGCTTGAACTATTCTTTTTTGTTTTCAATGTTGATTCTTGCCTTAAAAGTCTTTTGGTCTAGAAAGGTCTTTTTTTTAGGTATGTATGTTTTTTTATTTTGTTTTGTTTTTTGTTGTTCTTGTGTTTTTGTTGGTTTGTGTTTTTTCTTATTGTTCTTGTGTTTTGGTTGTTCTTGTTCTTGTGATTATGTATGTTTATGTTAATTCGTGTTTTTTGTGTGTGAGTGTTTTCTATATTTTTTGTTTTTGTTTACTTTTGGTTGTGTGTGCAAGTTTTGTGTGTTTTGGTAGAAGAACATTGCAGGAGCTTCACAGAGTAGGATGAGCTAAGGCACAAATCAGATAATAGATGTGGATAGACCAGCCACAAGGATGATGTGTTAAGAAACCATGTGGATGGATGCTCCAGAAAGACTCTACATAATACAACTACAAAAAGCCATTATAGAAAGTATCTACTGAAAGATGTTACAGAAAGGATGTTGACCAGATTAGACTATTCAACGCATCGATATGCCACATTTTTTGATAATGTAATAATATTACAAGGCATACACACTCAAAATATTTGACTGACATGTTGGCATTATGGACAAGAATTTCATATTGATTAAAGTTGTTATAAAATTGTTATTATAATGTTGTAAAATTGTAATATTAAAATATTTTATATTATGACACAAGCTATTTTATCCTCTCCTAAAATAAACGGATATATAGTTGTATTGTTACGTCAATAGATTATTTAAATTAAGAAATTTTAATTATGTTAGTTCATTACTTTACCACTTGGAGCATAGGGATTATGACAAAGTCCAAGTTGGTTATAGAATATTATAATTTTAGATTGTTATTGTTGAAAATATCATGTTTGAATCATCAAACCAGTAGAGCCACATGGAAAAAATATGTGGAAGAATTTCATTAAGAATTTCCAAGCAATATTATAAAGTACAAGAGAGACCTTTGAAAAGGTCTAATGAAGAAATGTTTAAATGTTGAAATATCAAAATATTGGAATTCTAATGTCTAACATTCTAATATTTATACTATAATATTCTATATACAAATTCTACTCTGAAGATGCTCAAAGATACTGTACATTTGAATTTCCAGCAATAAAGTAGCAACAATTTTTGTCATGTCTTTGGTAACCATGTCACTTGCTTATGTAGTCTTTATTGTATTTTCCTAAATTAATAAAGTAAAATAATATTAATAGTATTAATGCACATTAGTTACTGAAGTAAAATAGTTTAGAGGAGAAATATTTACACTGTCCTCTAGGAGGCAGGGCCCACTCCTATAGTTAGTCCCTATTCTCTCGCCCATAAAATATAATAGGAATAGTTAATATGCAGATTAACTTTAATTTATCAATTAAATTAAATTGCATCATCATAGATTATAAAGTAAAATAGATAGTTAAATGAATAGGTTACACATGGATCCATATCAGCAAATATAAAAAACATTTAATTAGGGATATCATACATAGCATTTTATTTCAACTCAACACAATTTACTTTTTTGTAACTGTTATTATTTTTTGCAAACTTGAAATTAAGAGAAACATACTTAATTCTGATGATTCATCATTCAATATAATATAATATTAGATTTATTCCCCTTAAATTTTTCACCTTCGATTGATAAATAAATGTATATTTTATAGCTAGACATTTTGGCACCATTGTCGGGGAGAGCAGTGCCATAATTTTTAATCAAAGACTATTGGTTGTGCAAGAAGAGAGGCTTACTTGTATGTGGGAAGAGATACAAGTCCTTGGTGTGCATATGAATCATAGTGACACATGAAGTCCAAACAAGCCCCTTTGTTCAATGTTGCTAGGTTTTTTTTTTCTTAGGATCATTTTACTGCTTTTCTAGTTGATATTTCATTTCAGTAATTTTACTTATTAGTAAATTTTCAAATCATTGGGTAGTTGTTATTGCTTGTTTTGGTCTGGGTTCCCTGAAATATGGAAATAGGAAGTATGTGTTATTGAGTGATACAATCATAGTGAAATGCTCCTTAAAATAAAAGAAGTAACAACAATTTAACCTTTTATTTCAAAGCAATTTCATTTCCAGCAAAATTTACTTTTGAAGAAATCTTTCATTTTTAATTTACTCTACTAAGATTAGCTATATAAATTCATTGAGTGTGGATTGCACCTAGTTTTAGTGGCAGTAAATTTGTTTTAGAATTAAAAATTTTATTTTCCTCCTATTGTGCTAAGGTTAGCTATATAGATTCATAAATTGTGAATCACACATAATTTTAGTAACATCATGATTGTTTTAGAATTCAAAAAATTATTTTCCTCCTATTGTGCTAAGGTTAGTTGTATAGATTCATTGGTTGTGAATCACACCTAATTTTAGTAACAATAGGATTGCTTTAGAATTAAAAACTTTATTTTCCTCCTATTGTGCTAAGATTAGCTATATAGATTCATTGGTTGTGAATCACACCTAATTTTAGTAATGGTAGAATTGCTTTAGAATTAAAAATTTATTTTACTCCTATTGTGCTAAAACTAGTTGTATAGATTTATTGGTTGTGAATCACACCTAATTTTAGTAATGGTAGGATTGCTTTAAAATTAAAAACATTATTTTTCTCCTATTGTGTTAAAATTTGTTGTATAGATTAATTGACTATGAATCACACCTAATTTTAGTAGCGATATGATTTATTTAGAATTAAGAACTTTATTTTCCTCCTATTGCACTGAAAATAGCTATATGTATTCATTGGTTCTGAAATGCACCTAGTATTGGTAATAGTAGGATTGCTTTAGAAATCAAAAAAATTATTTTCCTCTTAGTGTGTTAAGGGTTAACTATATAAATTCATTGGTTGTGAATTGCAGATTAAGTCTTAAAAATAGTAGGATTACTTTGTATTGCCAACAAAAATAAAATAAAAGAAAAACAAAAATACAACAAAAAATAAGCAAAGAACAATACATATATATTTTGTTCTTACTCTTTTTTTGTAGTCTACATATATATATATAGACTACAAAAAAAATGAAGAACAAAATAGAAGTAAAAATGTTGCTAGATGATAGAATATTGCATCAAACAGTTTGCATTCATTGATCTCAGAAAATTATTGTTAGAACAAGAAGTTAACCTTCTTTTCGATAAAAGACACCAAAAATCTAGGAAAGAGTGGGAACACTTTTGCAAACATCTTTATATCATAAAATATAGATTAGACGAATTAGGTAAAATCAAGAGAGTAAACGTAGCTAAAATTCTAGGGCCAGAATATCACTCACCCTACCTTGACCTTATAAGGAGTTGTGAATGATAGTTTTTGTATAGGAGAGCAACAATAAATTCAATAACCTACTCGTGGGACCAGTATTTCAAGGATTCTCTTACCATTCTTAGTTTCCTAGAAAAATCAGAATATAGAGAAGTGAACCTAGAATATAGCACGAGATATCATAGGGTGCTTAGAGTAGTTTACTTTAGAGAATTGTGTCAAGACTTGCATTGTAAATTACAGTTTGAGATCCCTAACCCAATTTCAAAATATGCTTTTATTTTCCAATTAATTACTCTGGTAACAAAATATTTTGGATTTAACGAGAAGCATTATATATATATATATATATATATATATATTTATTTATTTATTTGTGTAAAACATCCCAAAAGGGATGCCACTTTCGAGTAAGACCCAAGGAGGCAGGGGTATCCATTCCACCAAAAACACCCAGGACTTGGACCTGGCCTACCACCTTTGACATACTCAAGGAGCAAATAAACACACAAAACCAATTTAAAAATAAGTAAATAACAACAAAAATAATAAAATAAAATAAAAAACATGCTCCTTGAGTGTGTCAAAAATAAAAGCACAACCAAACATGCACAATAAGATAAAAGAAACCACAACACAAACCACATAGAAAAATACAAGAACCACATAACAAAACACAAACAAGACAAAAACAACATAACACTACAAAGACATAACCCAAAAAAAAACATGAAAAATAAACACAACCAAAACCTAAAAAAAAATAAAAAAATAAATAAAAATAAAAATAAAAAACAACCAACAACAAACAATAAAAAAAAACAAAAAACATAGAAAACACTCACACATAAAAATACGAAATAACACAAACAAAGAGAAACCCAAGAACAAGAACAAAAAAACACAAGAACAATAACAAAAAACAAAAAAACAAAACAACAAGAACACAAGAACAACAAAAACCAACACAAAGAACACAAAAACAAAACAAAACAAAAGAACCCACCCACCTTAAAAAACTTCAAAAAAAAAGAAAAAAGAAAAAAGAAAAAAAATTGAACATAACAATGACCTATCTAGACCAGAAGACTATTAAGGAAAGAATCAATAGAGGAAACAAAATAAATAATAGAATGAGATAGGAAACTAAAAAAAAATGAATTAACCAAAGAGAAGCACAAAAAAAAAAAAAAACAAGAAGAAACTAGGTACCTTTAGAACTGGAGCCATCCAAAGAAATGATAGAAAGAAGAGCTTCCCTAATTTGAGAAACCCACCATATAGGAGGGTGGCCATAACAAGTAATATCACCTTTGTCCAAAGCCCAATTAGCTAAAGCATCAACACTCTTATTTTAATCTTTGACCACATGATTGCAATCAACTTTCAAAAATCCCATCTGGATTAACTGAATCTTCTCAATAATTCTTTTTATTCTCCAATCCACCTTACGATTCTTAGAAGGATTATTCAAAATATTAATCATGAGTTGAGATTTAGACTCAACTAAAAACTTTCCCATCCAACCTTAGTAGCCTCTTGAAGTCCTTTGAGGATACCATACCCCTCAACAAGGTTATTGGAAAGAATACCCAAATTCTCAGTAAAATTAAAAACTAGGGAGCCATCTGAAAATCTACCAATTCCTCCCACACTGGATTTTCCAGGGTTCCCTCTAGAGGCTCCATCTGTATTGACTTTTCCAAAATCCTTAGGAGGAGGTTGCCAATTTCTAGTCCTATCCATCTTACTAATACTCACATTCCCTTTAAGTTGGTTGCCCTTAGAATATTTAATAGTCAATCTTTGCATCACTTGATCCCATATTTGGTGGGAGTTTTGGGGGTGATTAAGGAGTTGATGGATTGATTCAACTAAGTTTTCTATGGTATTTTGCCAAATATAGTGAATATATTTCCTATATTGATTAAAAATTTGGTTTTTCCTTTCATTCCAAATATTCCAAAGAAGAATAGTAGAACCCATCTAAACTAACTGCCTAATAAAATGATCAACACCCTATTGATTAGGCCAATCCCTCAAAAGTTGTTCAAAAGTAAAATAATTGGATCACTGTAAGCCAAGTAAAGTGGCCATTCTACTCCATAGTTCAAAGGCTAAAGTACACTCAATAAAAATATGGTTGATATTTTCTACATTCTCTTCACACATTTCACATCTAAAAGGGCCATGAAAACCATGCTTCATAAGTTGTTCTCCAGTAAGCACCCTACGATGTAATAAAAGCAAATTAAATAACCTCACCTTAGGCCAGAGCTTTTGAGCCCACAATCAAGAAAATATGTCAAAATAATGGTTGGGATTATTATGGCATAAGGTCAAATAACCTTGAGCAACTGAATACTCACCCTTAGTAGTGTTGTTCCATCCAAAATAATCTTTTTCATGGGACCAAGAGAGGGATATCATATGAAGGATGCCTTGGATATCTTGTCTTTGCCTTTCTGGGATTTGAATAGGCCAGTCCTCAATAGGGATCCAATATCTACCAACCTTTGAATTACCAGTATGGTACCGACAGTAATTAGCCACCTTTATCCAATTAGCTTGGTGAAGCTCCTCCATCCAAGGCCTCCAATTAGGAAACTGAGTTATCAAAGGCTTGTGACCATCCCAAGAATCTATCCAAAAATTTACATGTTGACCATTATGAATTATCCAAAATATTTTTTTCTTTATCAAATCCTCACCAGTCTTAAGAACTGCTAAAATAGGAGAACCTTTGGTAGGAATTTTATAGCAAACAAGGTCTTCAAGACTTTTATTCTCAACATATTTAGCACGGAGATTATTGGCCCAAAGAGCGTTGGGGTTATGCAACATCCTCCAATATAATTTAGTAGCTAAATCTTTGTTGTTACTAATTGAAGACCGAAATCCTAACCCCCCTTCACTCTTAGAAAGACATAAAGTATCCCATTTCACCAAGGCCCATTTTCTTTTCTCCTTAGTACCACTCCAAAGGAAACGATGACTGATTTGATCCAATTCTCGAAGAAAAACCTTTGGGATATTAAAAATGGAAGAAACATAAATAGGAAAAGGTTGAAGGACTGATTTTACCAAGGTGATTCTACCCCTAGAAGAAAGCCACTTGTTCATCCACTTTCCAATTTTTTTCTTGACTTTGTCCAACAACCAATTCCAATATTTATTTTTATATCTTTGAATATTTATGGGAATACCCAAATAAGTGATTGGAAGAGAGGTCTTATTATATCTTAATTTATCCAAGACCATGGATTCCTATCTAGCAGAGCAGTGAAAGAAAATAACTTTAGATTTGTCTTCATTGATCAACTGCCCAGTAGCCTTAGAAAAAAAGCTAATGATTTGCTTAATATTAGAAGCTTCCTTAACTGTAGCTTTAACTAAAATAGTAGAGTCATCCAAAAATTGAATATGAGAGATAGGTCTAGCTCCATGAGCAATGGTAACCCCCTAAAGGGTTTTTTTTCCCTCTTTTTGGTTATAGTCCTACCCAAGCATTCAGTAAGAATGATGAATAAATAAGGGGATAGCGGGTCATCTTGCCTAATACTTCTGGAAGCTGGGAATGAATGAGAAGGCCTACCATTGATAAGAACTAAGTAGGAAACTGAAGAGATACATCCCATAATCCAATCCATCCAATCATTAGAGAAACCAAATTGCCTCAAAAATTTGATAAGGAAGTGCCAATCCACTCTGTCATAAGCTTTGGATAAGTCTAACTGAATGAACATGGAAGGAGAATTTTGCATATCCATGGAATGCATGTCTTCCTAAGCAATAACTATCTCATCTACTATTTGACGTCCTTCCACATAACCCCCTTGCTCTAGGGAAATAATCTTATGCAAAAGAGGCTTCAACCTTTCTGCCATGATTTTAGTAATGATTTTGAGAAGAACATTACATAAAGCAATAGGTCTAAAAGTTGATATATGATCAACATCTTGAGATTTAGGAACAAGAGTAATATAAGTTTTATTGATAACCTTAAAAATTTCTTTGGATTTCCTGGCTTCTTCCACCACCTCTAATAAATCAACATGAAGGATATCCCATAACTCTTGGTAGAACTCAATGGGAAAACCATGGGGGTTTTTCATTTTTGCATTTTAAAAACTACTTGTTGAAGCTCATTGATAGTAACAGGAGTAATCAAAATAGAGTTCTCCTCAGAAATGATAAGATAAAGGATTGCTTCAAGAACATTTTGTTGTGAAGCTAAGTCAAGAGGAGTAGCAACAAAAAGATTGGAAAAGTAATCAACAACAATAGAGTTCATGCCATCCCAAGTATAAACAATATCTCTAGAATATGATTTTAAGGAAGAAACAAAGTTGTGAGATCTTCGAGCTAGAAGAGATTTGTGGAATAAATTTGTGTTTAGATCTCCTTCTTTGAGCCATTGAATTCTAGATTTTTGCTTCCATAATATTTCTCCTCTTTTTTCCCATTCCTCTAATTGAGTTGTGAGTTTAATTTCATATGCACTTCTCTTCTCTGTGAGGCCATCTAAACAGATTTTCTTATTCAAATTTTCAAGATGAGCAATAACTTCATGTTTTTTTTATGAACATCCCCAAACTCTTTCCCGTTCCAAGTCTTGATTTTGGATTTAATGTATTGCAGTATTTTGGCAAAACAGAACATCTTAGTCCCATGCCTAGGTTTACCTTCCTTCCACCATTGTTGCACACGAGGTCTAAAGGAAATGTCTCTAAGCCACATTAATTGAAAATGAAAAGGATAGAAACTCACATTGGTTTTGTACATTTCCACCATGACTAGCCAATGATCCGAACCAACATTATGAAGAGTCTTCACTTTAGGAATGTGACCATGGATTAAGAAATTTTTAGAGAGCAAAAACCTATCCAATCTCTCCATTATACAAGATAATCCTTGCCTTCTGTTAGACCCAGTAATAAGGCAATTATCTAATTGGATATCCACAATATGGAGGTTTGCAATATATTCGCTCATGAGGTATTGATATCCATAATTGGATATCCAAATTTCTATTTCCCCCAATTTTCTTATCCAAAGAGAGGATGGTATTGAAATCTCCTCCGATCAAGATTCAAGATTTAGGAAAATGAGAGATAATATGAGTAATATCCTTCCAATGTCTTCTTTTTTCCTCAAAATAATTCAGAGCATAAACAATAATGCAGAGCATAATCTGGTTGGAATGTCTAATTTGAATAGCTATAGCCAAAAAACCCTAACTACCAACCATATAGTTAATAACTACCTCTTTTGGGTCCCAAAGACAATCAATGCCACCCAATGTTCCTTGGGAACTAAGGGAAACCACTTTTTTAGCTGGCCAAATTTTACTGGCAATTGAGTCCATATCCTCCATTGACATCTTTGTTTCTTTAAGGAAAACAAGATGTGGATGATTTATCTGAATCATTCTTCTAATTTCATTTTGTTTTGAAAGACTCCCTTTGAGTCCTCTAATATTCCAAGTGATGATCTTCATTAATACCAGGGCTAAAAAAGTTAGGAAGGGCATTAATCTTACCTTCCTCTACAAGCTTTTCACATTCTTTTACCATATGATATTGATTGGTCTTACGACCTGCTTTTTTATTAGAATCCATCTTCAATTTTTTTCCCTATTTTTTGACTTATTCCAATTGAATCTGAGATGTTTTCTAACCTTGAATAATGCTCGTACACAACCAAAATGTTACTAGATGGTTCAACGGAGTCCATATTGGGACCTGCATTATTTGAAGTTTTGACATTTGAAATATTGTGTTTCTTGTGTAAATTTTCTTCTTCTTTTTTCTGTTGAAAACCTTTGATTTGTTGGTTTGTCTCTGAGTTCTTCCCTTGATATTTAAATTGTGTTTCTAAGATTTTAGTTTCCATTATTTCCTCTTCCTCACTTGGGGCATCATTTGTGGAAAGGATTTCAAACATATTAGCAGATGACTTTGATTGATCCTTCATAAATGGTTTTGTCTGAGTGTTCTTCTTCTTAGGTATTTGGAAACCTGTTGAGTTTATATCTTTTTTCTTTTGATCAGGAATTTTATTTGGGCAAGCACTGGCCAAATGACCATATTCATGGCAAACTCTACAACAAAAATGAATTTTCTCATAGTCCACTACTTTCTCCCAAGTGTCTTCCCCAAATTGTAATGTGATCTTTTTAGGTAGGGGTTTGTCAAAATCCATTAAAACACAAATCCGAGCATAAATAATATGTTTAAAATTTTGAGTACAATCAGCAGTCATCATAAAAGTTTCTAAAGAGTTTCCAATTGAAGAAAAAATAGTAGGATTCCAAAATTCAATAGGGAGGCCAAAGAGTTTAACCCACACAAGAGCTATAGAAGGCATCTCTTCTTCGACTTTAAATTTAGTATGCTAGGGTTTCATGAAAAGCCCTACCCTTCCAAAAAACCAAGGACCCCCTTGAAAAGTTTTCTCTCTATCTTCATTATTAGCAAATAAAATAAGAAAATAACCATTTGGATAAATAGATATTTGTAACTCACCTTTAGTTTTCCAGATTTTTATAGCCCAGAATTTAAAAGTAGATAGACTCGGATGAAAACCCACAAACCAATAAATTAGTCCTCTTTTTTCCAAATCTTCAATGCCAGTCTGAAGTTACCCATATCAAGCTTAAATATAGGAGTTCCATCAGCTGCTTTAAGACATCCTGACTCCATTTTCCAAGGATCAATCTTAGGCATTATTAGAGGTTTATGGGAATCCCTAAGATTGATATTAGCAATGGGCTGAGGCTGTCCACCATGAAGGGCATCCCTAAAATTCATTTTTTGGACTGAGTCTTCAAAATTCTTACCCTTGATAGGGGTTTTCACAGTAGAATTTTTATGTGGGTACACCTTAGCACCAGATTCACTTGAGATATGAGCCATTTTTCGATCAACTACTTGAAACTTGTTTCGTGATCTCTTTAATCCTTGCCCTAGATGTCATGGAAAGGTATGGTTTTCACTTTTCTTTTGTGCAGCAAATTGAAATTCATTGTCACTCAAATTCACAGTATGATCTATTGAAAGAAAAATTTCTAACCCATCTTGGATCCCCTGCAATATTTCATGCCAAAATATTGAGCATAAACCATAAAATTATTGGTCGCTAGGGCCCGAAGGCCCTAAAAACCAACCTTTGGAGCTGCTTGCACTCAACCCAGATGAAACCCTCGCATAGCCACTTACCAAATATCTCGTTCACACATAGGGATGCGCTAGGATATGTGTTACTCTAAATTATATGAAAATTTGTGGAGACGTTCTAGGGTTTTTCAGGAATCTACCCTCAAAATTTCAGCTCAATCTGAGTCTATATGAGTGAGATATGGCTGAAAAAACTTCGGTAGTTTGGGAAGTCTTGCAAAAAACGTCTCACTTTTCAGGAGCATTATATGACTCCTAAGCAACTCGATCCAATTAATGACATCCTTAGGTTGTTCAAGGAATATTAAGAAGGTAAAAAATTGTTACAAGAACCAAAGAACTTGAAAATTTCATGAACAGATCTAGATATTTGAAGGGAAGATTTAATAAAATTAGTAAACTAGAAGAAGATTGCCAAAGACACCTTAGTAATAAATCTAAAATTAATTTAAAAGAAACCAAAACTACAATACAAAAATCTACATATTTTGAATCATCAAAGCAGATTAAATTTTTAGAAGAAAATCCCAAAACATATCTACTACCCGAACCCAAATTTGATGATCATATAGATCCTTCATCTCTCTTTTCTAAACCTATACCTAGTCCAATTCTAAACCTATACCTTTTTGCATGGTTTTAATGTTTTTGTGTTGTTTTATTTTACAGGTTGTGAAGAGCCGATATTGTGTGCCCACCATTTTCACTGGCGAGAGACGTTGACTATGACTGACTGGGAGTGGCTTGATGCCCTTGGGCTCAAGCAGGTGACTCGACTAGAGCCTGTGGTCGGGGATCGGGCCTATATGATGGCCCTGATCAACTTATGGGAGCCCCGGACCAACACCTTCCATATCCCAATAGGGGAGATGACAGTAACCTTGGAGGATGTCTATCAGATTCTTCGGATTCTGATATACAGATTGTTGATCAGGACGACATCGCGAGATCAGCGAACAGCTGTACATGCTGACACGATGCTTCGGGCATGGGGAGGAGTTGGGTGTGGATAGCCTAGTGGAGAGGGTAGAGGGTGACTGCCAGATTGGTGGCATTTTGGTTCGATGGTGGTTAGAGATGGGTGTGTTGGGAGTGAGGCATGCCGTACTGATGGGCCTCATTTCCAACATGCTACTACCCGACTCTTCGGGTGCGAGGTTCTCATGGAACCTACTGGAGGTGGTTTTTAGGTTGGTGGAGTGTCCTACGGATGCACCTATGATCATGATATGGGTACATAATCTACTAGCATAGCTTTATGATGAGATGTACGAGGTCCGCTATCAAAGGCAGAAGGGGATTGGGTGTAGCTACTTGTTGCAGTGCTGGACTTGGCAGCACATAGCGATGGAGAGGCCGATGGGGTTGCCATGGATGACTCGGGTGGAGATGGTAGACCAAGAGATTGGTTACGGGGCACCATGGCAGCAGTTTAAGGAGTAGGAATAGATTCGGCAGTGGGTAGGTGTCATAGGTTACTATGTTGATGCCTTCGCTCGGCTTACTCTAGGGTATGTGTTCTAGCATCCCTACCAGGACTGTCCAGCCTAGCCTGAGGCTGGAGAGTGGCTGCGGTGGGTTCATAGAGGGAGGTGGCTGATTGGTTAGCATAGGACTAAGTAGGATTTCTTCCCATACGATCGGGTTACATGACAGTTTGGGGTGTGGCAGGGGTTGCCTGGTGAGCCCTTGATCTATCGACGTCAGGGGGACGAGAGGACCTTGTACTGGCCAGTAATTGCATCATTGGGTGAGAATTTAGATACAATCATTAATGCGCCTGATGTGGACAATGTTGGGGTGATGACTGAGTATGAGTAGTGGTGGACACTATGGCGATGGCAAGGAGAGGGACCACTGGGAGGCGTAGAGGCAACAACAGCTGACAGGGAGGGTGGAGAGGCACAAAGAGATGATTGGGGAGCACTGCGAGAGGATGCAAACATGGTGGAGGTGGATGACTTGGGTGCAGATTTTGGGGTTCCAGATTAGCTAGAGGTGCAGGATGACCCAGAGTAGTGGGAGCCAGAGCAGGTTGTTGTATCGGATTTGCCTATGCCTCAGGCAATTTTAGAGGACATGGAGGTAGGGTTGCATGCTAAGAATGCATGATTTTTGGGGTTGCTTCAGAGGTGAGATGAGGAGCTGGGGAAGGCTTTGTAGGAGAGGGATCTCTTGCAGACTCAGTTAGCTAAGCGAGAGAATGCATTTGCTGCATACCATCGACGGGATGGGAACATCTATGGATGCTACACAGGAGAGGGATCGTCTATGGATGCAGTTGGCAGAGAGGGAGAAGGTGTTGGCACAATGTGACGATGTAGTAGCGATGTATCGTAGATGGGAGGTGAAGTGGTGTCGGCACCGGATGGACCTGGAGGGAGAGATCATCCAGCTCAGGTGGTGGGTACCTTAGCCCTCGGGAGGTGGGTCTTCGTGCTGGATGTGGGGTAGCGATACTGAGAAGTCAACATCGTCTCGTCGTAGGCAATTGGATGAGGGGAGGGCTAGTGGACATGATGCGAGGGTGATCAGTAGTCAGCCTGAGGGGTCCCATAGGACCCACACCACGGGGGGTAGTTCCCATCACATCTATCCTGCATGATCATTGTGGCCGACACCCTAGGCTTGGGGGTTTTTGAGTTTTTTGCATTTTTGTGAGGTCAGAGGACCGGTTATTGTAGCCTATGGGTATTTTTGATGATATATATATACATATGACTTTCTTTGTGTTTGTACACTTTTCATGGTTTGTTTTTCTGTTTATGCACAGTTATGTATGATGATGTATGCATGTAGTATTATGAATGTGATGTGTCTAATCATATGATGTATGCATATAGAATAAATGAAATGATTTGTTGATAACTTGTCGATGGCACCATAGACTGTACAAGATTTACTAGCTTGTTGTATGTATGGGATGGTTTTGCAGAACGACTTTGCATGTGATAACTTTGTTTTTGTATTTTGCATATTTTTTGATTGGTGATGTACGTAATGAAATGTTCCAATTATTTTTAAAATGTAGTTAAGCTTTTATGAGATTCAAATATTTTAACTAACTAGCCAAGACTATACATTTATCTCGTAAGACTTTGGAACAAGGTATAAATCTGACTTGAATTTAACCAAGTTATTTCACATCCATTTGTGTGCAATTGAGTTCATTTATGTGGTATTTGTCAGGATACCGCCAGTGCTAGATAGGCTGTCAACCAAACCTGTACTGAGGATCACCTAATTAGCTCCACTAACGCCATTGTTGTATTTAGTAATATTAATCCATGGGACAATATAAGGTACCATAAGCTAGCTCATCCACATGCAAACATTGGTCTATTCACATGCAAAGCTAATGTGATAGACATATCGTCATGCGTTTAGGATACTGCCATTGTCAAGTAGGCTGTCCACCAAAATCGTAATGAGGATCACCTAGATGGTTGTCGAATGCTAAGAATTCCAAGGATTCAAGTTTAGGCTTTTTATTCACTCAATGTGTTAGGATACTTGCTCGTATACATAGTGATGAAAATCACTGTTTATTTTCTCTTTTGTTTTTTTCTTTTTGAGCAAGGATTTTGAATAGTGGTGATAACCACTATTATTTGATTTGGAATTTTGAGCTTTGTAAGGTTGAGCTTGTAGGTTTGTGGCTTGTGAATGACCTTGATCCTTTTGGCCTTGGGGATGACTACCCATCCTATTCAAGGACGTGTAGTATGAATCCTTATGACTTTGGTAACCAAAGGGGATTAGGGATATTATGAAGTAAGGGCATTGATGTTTTAGGCCTTGGGGATGACTACCCATCCTGTTCAGGGACATGTAGTATGAATCCTTACAACTTTGAGACCAAAGGTGAGTGGATATGGTCATGATGATGGCTTGTTGGGATTTTTCTTTTGAATGGCATTGATCCTTTTAGGCCTTGGGGATGACTACCCATTCTGTTCAGGGACGTGTAGTACGAATCCTTACAACTTTGGGGACCAACGGTGATTGGGATTTTTGGTAGTGGTGAAAACCACTTTTTATTAAGGCGAATTGATGGGGAAGAGCTTGTCATTTTTTCAATTCTCAGCACTCTTGAACCATTCACACAGGGGGATGAATAGGCTAATATTTCACCTATGGTACCCTAGACTGCTTTGTAGGTTTCTCTTGCATTCACACAACTTAGGAATTATTTTATGTGTTTTAACTTGTGTAGGGATGTTACGTAACGAGGCTTGACCCAAGTAAAACTTTCCCGTGTAAAATATGTTTAACTGTGTATAGTTTTTGGCTAGCAATTTAAAGACAGCTGAATGGCGAAAACCCTATATACATTAGGAGACAACTGACTTTGCTAAAAATGGGGATTGTGTTATTCTGGATGTATGTGTTCATAAAATGGATGGAATGTGTAAAATGATGGAATTTCCTAGAAACTATAGTCGATGGTGCTTGGGACATGTATGACCAGCAAATATGCAATGTATGGATGCAATGCCTAATGCAACTTATATTTTTGTATTTTCATTTTATGAGTATGAACGGAATTGAGATGCAATTTTTTTGTTATTTTTGATGATTTTATTGTTTTTGTTTGTTTTTTTGAATATTTATTTTGACCAAGAAGTTATGGGAACCCTTGGAGATTTTGGTTTGACCAAAGGGTTTATGGATACCTTTGGGGCATTTTTGGGGTGACCAAGCGATTGTGGGAATCCTTGGAGCTTTTGGTTTGACCAAAGGGTTTATGGACACCTTTGGGGCATTTTTGGTATTGACCAAGCAATTGGGGTAATCCTTGGAGCTTTTTGGTTTTGACCAAAGGGTTTATGGATACCTTTGGGGCATTTTGGGTTGACCAAGCGATTATGGTAATCCTTGGAGCTTTTAGGGTGGGCTATGGCTCTCTAAATGTGGAATGGCCTCAAATGAATGATGTTCAAGGGTTCTAGTTCCTTGATTCCGTCAAGAAAGGCAAGCCGGTATGTTCCAGGTCCTATTTTACTATCAATCACATAAGGACCTAACAAGTTTGCCATGAACTTATCCCTTATATGGGATGGCAAATTAGAATTATGTTGGTTCTCTTTTAAGACCAAGTCACAAACCTGAAAGTCCCTTAGGTGGACCTTCATGTTATATGCTTTATTAAGTCGCTCTTGATAGATACGTAAATACTTGAGAGCATTGACGCGTCGTTCGTTGAGAAACGTAAGCTGGTCTAACCGGGCCTACCGTGTAGTGTCATCATCAATGAACTCTTGCATTGATATGCACAGTGAAGGTATTTTCAACTCGATATGCATGACTACCTCGGAACCATACACCAACAAAAATGGAGTTGCCTTAGTGGGTGTCCTAATGCTAGTGTGATAAACCCATAGGGCAAGTGGGATTTGAATGTGCCAATCCTTATGACTGTCTACGATGATATTTTTGAGGATGGTGACTAGCATTTTGTTTGATGCCTTTGCTTGCCCATTTTCCTGTGGATAGTAGGGTGTTGAAAAACTATGCTGAATTTTGTACTTTATGGTCAAAGAACACACATATTTATTCTTGAATGACATCCCATTATTCAAGATGATCTTGGATGGAATACCAAAACGACATATGATGTTATGTAAAATAAACTCTGCAATGTGGGTTCCAGTTGTAGAGGTTAGCGGAATTACTTCCACCCACTTGGTGAAGTACTCTATGGCTGTGATGATGAACGTGTGACGACCTGACGACACAGAGATCTTTTCGATTAGATCAAAGCCCCACTACAAAAAAGGCCAAGCTGATTGGATCGGTTGCAAGGCCTGAGAAGGTACATGTGTCAAATTAGCATGGGGTTGACACTTCATGCACTTCTTCACATATGCACAACAATCTCGCTCTAAATATGGTCAATAATAACCTATGCAAAGAATGTGCTTTGCGATGGCCATATCGTTGAAGTGGCCATTGCACGTACCATCATGGGCTTGGATGATCGCCCAAGTGGACTCTTGCTGGTCCAAGAAACATAGGAGGATTCCTTCATAGCTTCAACGATACAAAATGTCTCCTATCAAGACATGTTTTGCCACTTTTTGTTTAAATGATCTTTTCACGGCTTGTGTCAATCCAAGTGGGAGGTTACCTAACTTGAGGTAATCCCTAATGGGTGTGTACCAATCCTGACGATCAGAAACCTCGATGGTATGAACAACCAATCCCTCTTGAAGTTCATCCCTAGCAAAAGCTAAGTGGGAAAGAACTTGTAAAAATAATGTTGTGTTGCTATTAAGAGGGGTCGAGGAGAATAAGGACCCCCAGTTGGCTTGAGTCAAACAATCATGGATTCGAGAGAACCTATCCTGAGATGGTTCAATCTAGATCAGGTGGATTCCTGGTGTTAGGTCAGAGCTTGCATGCTCCATCGTATATTACGATAATTTTTTGACCTGAATGGTTTTCATTTCATCAGAAGGGTCTTGCGGGATTAGTGACCCCAAGGAGGCCATAGTATCCGCAAAATAATTCGATGATCGAGGGAGTGCCTTGATGTCGTACCATTCAAGCTATGCCAAGAATTTGTCCACAAGGGCTTTGTACTCTAGAACTGGGCATTTACATTGGAATACCCCTTTCACTTGATTGATAATTAACAGCGAATCACCAAAGATGTTTAAACGTTTAATGTTCATGGTGATTGCTATTTGAAGACCTATGAGCAAGGCTTCATATTCTGTATTGTTGTTCATGCATGGAAAGTTTAATTTAAATGATAGAGGCATTGGAATGCCTTGCAGTGTGAAGAATACAATTCATATGCCACCTCCTTGCTCACATTTAGAACCATCAAAGAATAGGGTCATGTCAGCCTATGACTCAGGATCATTAGAATCTAGTGATTCTGAAACATGGAAGACCCCACCATCAGGTAGTTCTATGGTTAGAGGCTGATCGTATTCAAGAGGAGCCTTTGCTAGTTGATCGATGATGACTTGACCTTTTTTTAGATTTTTGTACAATGAATTCTATGTCAAAATCCGTCAACAACATGATCCATTTTGTCATGCGGCTACTATGATAAGTATGACTCATCATGTATCACAATGGATTCTCCTTAGACACAACATACATCGTATTGCTGAGCATGTAGTGGCGTAGCTTTTTAGTAGCAAACACCACTGTCAAGCAAAGCTTCTCAACATATGCATAGTTAAGTTTATAATTGACCAGGGTGCGGCTAAGATAGTAAGTAGCCTGTTCTTTGCGTAGTTCATTTTTATAGGATAGCATGGTGCCCAATGCCACCTCAGTAGCTAAGATGTATAAGTAGAATGACACTCCTGGTCTACGTGGTGCCAATACTGGCAGTGAATCCAAGTACTATTTGATGTCGTCAAAGGCTGACTGGCACTCGTCATCCCAGTGAAATGCTACCCTCGTGTGCAAAAATTTATTCATGGGTCGGCATTTGTCAGGTAGCTGCGCTATGAAGCGCTTGATTGACGTGACCTTTCCTTGTAGAATTTTGAGCTGCTTGATGGTAGTTGGGGGAAGAATTTCAAGGATTGCCTTGACTTTGTGTGGGTCTAACTCGATTCCTCATTTGGAGACTATGTAACCCAAGAGCTTTCCAGATGTGATGCCAAATACACACTTCTTGGGGTTTAGACTGACTTTACGTTCCATGAGGTGATCGAGGATCTTGCTTAAGTCATCAAGATGATCTGGGTGCAAAAGAGATTTAGCCAACAAATCATCCATGTAATCCTCCAAATTTTTGTGCATGTGATCGTGGAAGATGTACGTCATGGCGCGTTGGTAGGTGGAGCTAGTGTTTTTAAGGCCAAAGGGCATGACCTTATAACAAAATGTCCCCCAAGGCATTGTGAACACCATTTTTAGTTGGTCCTCGAGATTGATACGAATCTGATTGTATCCTAAGAAACCATCCATGAGGGAAAGCATTTCATGGCCCGTTGTAGCATATACCAATGTGTCGATTCTAGGCAAGGGGAAATCATCCTTAGGAATCACTTTGTTTAAATCTCAAAAATCGATGCGTATGCGAATCCTCCTGTCGGGATTTTTGATGGGCACCATGTTAGACAACCATGATGGGTAATCCACATAGATGACAAACTATGCATCCAAAAACTTTTGTAGCTCATATTTTACCATTAAGGCTACTTTTGGATGCATATTACGTAGTTTTTGCTTCACTGACTTGACTATCGTATCAAGCATAAGATTATGCATGACTAGCTACGGGTCTAGCCCCGGCATGTCTTTGTAGGACCATTCAAAAACCTCCTTCTACTCTTTGAGAAGGGCAATGTAGTCGGCTTGCTCTTCGGGGGATAGAATTACCCCTAGCTTGATGATTTGTAAATTCATTGGATCTGAGCTGATGTCTACGTCAGTCGTCTCCTCGACCGACATGTGGGACCCGTCCTCCAACTGGTGTGGATTTGGGATCAAGTGGATATCGTTTTCTGAATTTAGATCATCATTTGAAATGTTGGGTTCCTCTTCAACATGGAATACATCTTGAGTCTGTTCGAGGGTGAAATGGAACATCCCACCAAAAGGCCAGTACTCTGATGGGGATTGCGGTGTGTCAGTGCGATTCAAGTCTATAGCATATAGATCTAGATGTAATGACTATGTTGGGTCGACTGGATTTTGGATGGGGATGATTAAGTTAATGGAGATCATGTTGATGAAATGATTGTGGTCTCCATTACTGTGGGTGTGGTTACTCGGACATCTTAGGTGATCTTTGTGCTCCAGATCTGGCTTTGTGGGTACTGGCAAAAATGGATCGATCCTATGTGCAGATAAGAGGATAGGGTCCGCACTAGGCACTGACGGCTCTATAGGGTCTCTAGGAAGAAGATGTTCTCTGTATACCTGGAGTGGCGGGTGCAGTAATTGCTATAATTGTTCCTGGTTGAGGTGCCACCTATGCCTTGGCCCTATGTGTAACTATTCAAACATGTCATCTATGTCCAATGGATATTGTTGCTATCGCATATTATTGAGATAAGCCATCTCAGTTTCATATTCATAATCACCATCAGAGATCCAAAGGCCTTCGTTGGCTCCAATAGCTATTTGCAACATATGAGGCTCATCTTGCTCGAGCAAATTAATGTGGTCCCATCGAGGTTGTTTCGATCTTTGCGGGGGGACCTGATTCTCTTGAGGTGGCATATGATCAACTGGAGCATCCAAAGGGAACATTTTCAGGAAGCTCTCTTGATAATCATCCATGGGAGTCACTTGTGAATGATTGCTATTAGATTCGAAAGGATCCCAAGGCGCTACCTCGTACTCCGACTCATTTTCTGAAGACCCTCCTTGGTCTTGTCTATATCCCTCTTGTAGGTGAGTCCTCGAACTTTCTCCCTTTTTGATCGAAGGGAAAGGGTTGTTAAGGTCAACAAGGTTGGTTGTTAGCAATGGGTGGTAATCCCCTAATGTATATGTTGTGTTAGGATTGGCATATGGATCTAATGCCAACACATCCTTGTTGCCTATCCCTAGGCCTTGCATGTTCTCTACCAAGATGTCCAGGGGGAAGGGGTGGTTGAACCCTACTCTTGACTTATCATACGGTATTTGATATCTTGGTTGGAAAAGAACATGCACTCCTTGCTCATACCTGCCCAACCCATATCCATGCCAATTGCATTGGCCTAGATATCTCAAAGTGAAATCTGGGTTGGAAAAATAGTTGACATCCTTAGCAAAGGGTTCTTCGTCTTCATCTTCTTGCATGTAAGGTTCAATGCCATTATCCAAGACCCCATAAACAAAGTTTGTCTGATTGGGTGGGTAACATAGAGGAACCACAGAGTCGATGGGGAGTCGAGGTCTCCCCATGTCTTGCATGAACTCAACTACGGATGTTGCTACAATGTTTCGCACTATATACTCCTCCAGGCCCGTTTTGGCCATCTCAACAGTGATCATTTGTGGTTGATGGGGAGCGAATGGGAGTCCTTCTGGTGTCCACTCCATGTAGGGTGAACTAGGCGTCTCAAATTCCATTCTGCTAGGCATCTCTTCGGTAGATATGGTTGAGACTAGGGGTTGTTCCTCTTCTAGGGGTTTATTTCCCTTGTCCTTTGATGTGGCCATCGTAGGTGGTGTCATTGGTGAAGGACCAGATGAGGAAGATGGATCTGGCTGGGGATGTGATGGACTTATCAATGGGGATGCATGCAGAATCGGACCCTGTCTAGATGGATTCAACTAAAACTCCAAATGTGTTGATGGAAGGTTCGATTACGACATGAATTGCACCGTATTGCAGTACTTGAAGGGATCTAAGTCTACTGAGACTACATGCACTTGTCCTTAAAATGTGTACTTTAAGCACTGATGAGCTATAGAAAGGACACACTTCATGTCCCTGATCCAAGGTCACCCCAACAAGATATTATAGGCCATCTCACCTTCCAAGATGTGGCACAATGTATGAATAGTCTTTTGTCCCACTTGGATGGGTAGGACAATTGTGCCAATATTCGAGCATATCGCATCATTGAATGCTCGAAGACTATAGGTGGAGGCCATGATGTGAGATACCGACAACTTCATATGTTTCAATGGTACTATTGTAATTATATTACTGGAGAAGCCAGTGTCCACCAACACTCTTTTATACAAAATCCCATTGACCCGCATAATGACATGCAGGGGTGGATCCACCACATCACCAGTCACTGATTTCAATTCATCTTCTATAAAGGTGATGACTGGTCCTGTACATTGTTTTACATGTCCCACAAAGTCATTGAAAGAGTGTGCTTTGTGGGGTTACAACTCGATGGCTTTTAATATCTCCATTAGAGCCTCCCGATGGGGTGCTGATTATTGAATGAGCTCATATATGGAGAGCCTAGCCGATGTGGTCCTAAGAATTTGGGTAAGTCTGGTCTAAATCATGGCCACTAGTCTAGGTGAGGGAGGTTGCGTAGGGTGTTTTTGAGGTTGTGATGTCGATGGAACCTCTCTTGTGGTTGCTATGGGTGCAGCTTCTGGGTACCTCTTGTTCCTAGTCACTATGCTTATCATCCCTACATACCCCTGCATGGGGTAATTATGTTGCACCTCATTGACTTGAAGGGGTTTTTCCTGTGCATCATGGGCAAGTAGGGGGTCTCTGAAGACTCCCATCTATTGATTTTTTGGTGCTACAGGGTTGTCTACCACCAACGTCTTGTTGTCGATTAGGTCTTGCACCAAGCATTTAAACTTCCAATATGCATTAAGGTCATGTACCCTCTGTCTATGGAACCTACAATACAAGTGCTCCTTATACCCCTTAGGCTTTGGCGCATTGGGGCCTATAGTTTGAATCTATGGCAAGTTGATCAAGTTCACCGCTAACAAGCAGTCAAACAGGGAGTCCTTGGACTCTATGTAAGGTGTGAATTGTTGCCTAGGGTGACATTGCTGATTTTGTTCTTACCTCTGGTTTTCTATATCATAATTGTTAGGAGGCATCGCCTAATAGTTAGCCTTTTGATGTTGTGTTGCTTGTGCAGGCTTAGGGATGTTTATAACAACCTGATTGACCGCATCGGGTTTCTGTTGCGTGGTCCCTATTTTGGTGTTCTTAGTCCATTCTTTCTTCTTTGGCTTTGCTATCTTGCCATCCTAAATATTGATCTCCTCAATGATTCTGGCTTGTGCCAAAGCTTCCTCAAGAGTGGCATATTGCTGCAACTACAATAGCATGAAGATCGATCTCAAACAACTCTTTGAGAACATTTGGGTTAGGTCGAACATGGGAGGGAGGTAGGGTAGCTTTGAAAGCAACGTCCTCCATCGATTTCCATATGCCACCATGGTTTCTTCCTCATACTGTCTGAGGCTAGCTAGGTCACTTAGTGACACCTTTTTCTTGGTGTTGAAGGTGAAGCATTCGAGGAACACGTCCACTAGCTGATCCAAGTTACTAATGCTATGTTTTGACAACTGAGTGAACCAATACGATGTCGGGCCTGTGAATGTGGTTATAAATGTTCTTAGAAACAAAGCATCATTGTCTTGAATTCCAAAGCATTAGCTCAGGAATATAGTCACATGCTCTTGGGAATCCTCCTCTCCTCTAAAGAGTTCCAATTGGGGTAGTTTAAAGTGTTCAGGGTATGGGGGTGCCGACACTGATGGATGCACAGGGTGACTATGAAGTTGGCATAAAGTGGGATTTTGGTGCCTAGAAGTCTTGGTCTCCATAGACTCTAAGTGCTCTAGTAGCGCTTTATATGCATCGAAAGATTTAATTTCTTCCTCATTAGTTTTCTCCCGTTGTGGGTTGCGGGGAACTTGAGGCCTATGGAGTGGTGGTTGGATAGCACCCCCTCTGCCTTGGTAGGGCATTTCATCCCGCTGTTCTTCTTGTTCATACTCCTCATAGGCTTCTTGAGGAGTGCCTGGCTGAGACCTATAAACATGGGTGGGTCCCCGCGGGGGCGCCCATCGTTGTTCCTGGGAGTGGCCTCTCGCTCAGGTCTAGGAGGTCTTAGAGGTAGCACTTGGTAAGGTCGCGAGGACCTGTCTCACGCCAAGGGGTTGCACCTCTCATACACTTTTACTTTATGTGCATGAGGGGTTGGGACCTTCTCAGGCACAGTGTTATGAAGCAATTCGGTTGTCTGACGTTGAATGCGCTCTTTGTTAAGGCGGTACAGATGATCTAACTATTGTTGATCCTGCCTGAGCTACATGATTTGTGCTTGGTGGATGGCATGTATGGCAAATGCCAAGTCAATTTGTTCTTTCATCTCATTTTTAGGAAGCCTAGATGCCTCTCCTACATGTCTATCTCGGTTGTGGTGATCCGAGACCCCTATGGGTTGCTTTCCTATGTCGAGGTTAGCAGCATTCACCCGAGGCTCTAGCCTCAATGGGTGATCATGATACATAGCAAGTGCAGAGGTGCATCACTCCCATGCTATGTACTACTCTTGAGGAACATGGTGGTCTTCCTCGTACTCCCTTTTGTATGTGTGGAGGGTGTAGGCAAAATTGTCTTGCCCTGTCTGGAGAGCCTTGTGCTCTGGATTTTTTCTAGTGTTTCTAACAGTAATAAGGGGTAAAGGAGGGATGAAAAAATCATGTGGCCCCTCCTTATGGACCCTATGTTGCTCTAGCACTTCATCACTAGGCCACTCATAATGAGCGTCTAAGGGAGGCCTCCTGTCTATGTTGAGTTCTACATGTAGGTTCTCCTCTTGAAAGGATCTATGCTGAGTGGGGGTGCCCCTCATATATGTGCCTCTATAGTCCTATTCTGTGATGGCATGATATGGACTATCATGTGTGTCAGGCCACCAAGGTGAGATGACCAAGTCCTCAAGACTATATCGAAGGTGATTTGTACCCCTTTGTACACTTTCTGCAGTGCTTGCCCATGATTGGGATCGACTACGGGTGTAAACCATGATGATGTTTACCTAAATATGTGTAGATTTTTATCTCTTTTTATGATTTTTATGCTACACTAAACAAATAGCATCACACACACAAAGCAATTATTATCTCGTTTAAATATTAAAAGTGTGCCCTAAATATGGTTTAGTATGTTTTGATTTTTGTTTTGAAAGCTTTTGTAAAGAACATTTAAATGCAATATGATGGCTCTTATGACTCCCAAAAATGGTTGCCCATTTGATATACCATTGCCAGGCCAATATACCAACCTCTCTATATACCCACCCTTACGTGAGGGAAACTATTGGTACGTGAGAGCAGATGGTACGTGGAACGTAGATGGTACGCAAGGGGAATCACTCTGTTTATGACACCTACCATAGAAGAATTATCCTCATGCACTGGGAATCACCCCCACTACATTTGGTCAGCTTTCATCAGGATTTACATCTAGCAACAGTCATGATCGGGGTTATGTATGCAGTATCTCAAGCCAAGGTGGTGATGAAATCCACCGTTGGTCTTGCTCAAGGGTTGGGGTTTTACGGCAAACTCCTTATTGTTTTAAATTACAACATGGTGTGTGGGGTTATTTTTAAGTTGCATAAATTAAGGAAACAAGCATTCAAACTCTCCTATGTAAGCAAATAACGAGAGAACAAAAAGCAAAAAATGATAGAAGGTGTTTAGGACCCCTACCTCTTCTCTGCCCAAACCGGATGTCTCTAAATTTTTGCCCTGAAAATGCATAGAGAGCTATTCATCCCTGGGTGAAATGAATAATAGAATAGTATTCATCATAGGGTGGGGCAAATGCCCATTCGTCCCTAGTAAAGACGAATTCTAGCTCTGTACTCGTCACATACTGAAACGAACAGTAGTCCAATGTTTGAAAACTTGGTACTTGTAAGCAAAAACAAGCAACTTTTGATCAAAAGGTTAATATTAAAATCAAGGGACAAAGGTCCCACCGTGATCACCACTGAAAACACGAGGATATAGAAACAAAAATGAAAATGCCAAGTACGATGCGTGTAAAACCAAACTTAACGCTAAAAGCCTATATATTGAAAAATGCATGAAAGGAAAGAACATAAACGAATTGAAACAAGATAAAAGCAATATGGAATATGACCCTATTTATTGATATGCTTTTAAAGTCATGTTACAATATGTCTCCTTCCATTTTAGGGGATAGGAGCGTTAAATATGTTTCTTGTCACATCCATGGATAGCAATCCTTCTTCCGCGTGCCCACATGTAATATGGGTGGACCAAAACATCACCATCGCTTGTGTATATGAGTTTTGAATCCTTACTACTCCTATGATGTCGAAGAACTATGTTCAAGGAAACATAAAATATCAGTAGCACCTGCAGATAGAGATAAAATAAAACATGAAATCCCCACGCCTTCAACTAGCACATGCAAAGTATAATTAAAATGATAATTGAAATGAATCCAAATGAACTAAAAACTTGATAGGGGCATCAAAAAATCACCAGGAAGACACTACAAATGGAACAGTCAGAAAATTCATCACAGATTTGTATTCACTCCAAGGCGGGATGAATAGACCTACAACAAAGAGTTAAAAAGCACAGTCCCAAATGTCACATCCGAGAAGATCCAGATTACATAAAAAGTTGGGATTAGCTAATTGGGAGTATTTTGGGAAGACCCAGAAGGTCAGATTTTCCCAATTTGGCCTCTATCACCCAGAATTTTATGGCGCTATCTGCATGTTAGCGAAGGTGGGAAATGATAAAAGCATGATCAAAACTTGTCAGAATAACCTGAAATTTAAATAACAACATATGTAAAAAATCTAGAATCATATGCAAAATGAAAATCAAAGAAATCTGCCACATATTTCTAATCCTCTTTTTCGGGACCAATCCACTTGGGATGGGTCCAAAACCTGTGGGGCGTTTAGAACTGTGACAGTTTGGGGGGCGCCCGGGGGTAGGACGCCGACCATTTGGGACTATTTTTTTGCACCAATCCACTTGGGATGGGTCCAAAACCTCTTATGGGGTGTTTTCAAAAAATTTGGTGGGATATTGTGGCCAAATGTTCAGGTTTGGGTCCGGATTTGCACTTCCAATAACCACCCTATGACCTCCCTTTCAAAAGAGATCAAGGATGTGAAAGGCACAAATAAAAAGGTATGTGTGTGGATGTAAAATGGCAGAAATTCGTTGCTCAAAATGCTACCTCTCTCTCTATCTTTTGGGTGAGAAGACTCACCAATTTATAGACCTAGGGTCTCTCTGTTTGAATGCGCATGCGAGGGTGCCACTGGAGTTGCATGTCCTATTTTGGGAAAAATATTATTCCTTGATTTAGAGTCTCCTTGCATGAGGCCTCCAAAATCAAATACATGCATGACTGAAGTCTCTCTCCTTGATTTGAAGTCGTTCCTCGCAATTGCATGGCTTAAAGCTATAGTTAACTGGCGGACGTGTCGAGGTTTGACTTTTTTCCAGTCAAACCTTCTATTCTTTTTATTAGCTAAAGCATCAACACTCTTGTTTTGATATCTGACCACATGATTGTAATAAACTTTCAAAAATCCCATATGGATTAACTGAATCTTCTCAATAATTCTTTTTATTCTCCAATCCACCTTATGATTCTTAGAAGGATTCTTCAAGAGATTAATCATAAGTTGAGAGTCCGGACTCAACTAAAAACTTTCCCATCCAACCTTAGTAGCCTCCTGAAGGCCTCTGAGGATACCATACCCCTCAACAAGGTTATTGGAAAGAATACCCAAATTCTCAGCAAAAGTAAAAACCAGGGAGCCATCCGAAAGTCTACCAATTCCTCCCACCTTGGCTTTTCCAGGGGTTCCCTCTAGAGGCTCCATCAGTATTGACTTTTCCAAAATCCTTAGGAGGAGGTTGCCAATTTCTAGTCCTATCCATCTTACTAATACTCACATTCCCTTTAAGTTGGTTGCCCTTAGAAGGTTTAATATTCAATATTTGCATCACTTGATCCCATCTTTGGTGGGAGTTTTGGGGGTGATTAAGGAGTTGATGGACTGATTCAACTAAGTTGGCTATGGTCTTTTGCCAAATATAGTGAATATCCTTCCTATCTTGATTAAAAATTTGGTTGTTCCTTTCATTCCAAATATTCCAAAGAAGAATGGTAGAACCCATCCAAACTAATTGCCTAATAAAATGATCAACACCCTCTTGATTAGGCCAATCCCTCCAAAGTTGTTCAAAAGTAAAAAAAATGGACCACTGTAAGCCAAGTAAAGTGGCCATTCTCCTCCATAGCTCAGAGGCTAAAGTACACTCAATAAAAATATGGTTGATATTTTCTACATTCTCTTCACACATTTCACATCTAAAAGGGCCATGAAAACCACGCTTCATAAGTTGCTCACCAGTAAGCACCCTACGATGCAATAAAATCCAATTAAAGAACCTCACCTTAGGCCAGAGATTTTGAGCCCACAATTGAGAAAATATGTCAAAAGAATGGTTGGGATTATTATGGCATAAGGTCAAATAACCTTGAGCAACTGAATACTCACCCTTAGTAGTGTTGTTCCATCCAAAATAATCTTTTTCATGGGACCAAGAGAGGGATCTCATATGAAGGATGCCTTGGATATCTTGTCTTTGCCTTTCTAGGATTTGAATAGGCCAGTCCTCAATAGGGATCCAATATCTACCAACCTTTGAATTACTAGTATGGTACCGATAGTAATTAGCCACCTTTATCCAATTAGCTCGGTGAAGCTCCTCCATCCAAGGCCTCCAATCGGGAAACTGAGTTATCAAAGGCTTGTGACCATCCCAAGAATCTATCCAAAAATTTGCATGTTGACCATTATGAATGATCCAAAATAATTTTTTCTTTATCAAATCCTCACCAGTCTTAAGAACTGCTAAAATGGGAGAACCTTTGGTAGGAAGTTGATAGCAAACAAGGTCTTCAGGACTTTTGTTCTCAGCATATTTAGCATGGAGATTATTGGCCCAAAGAGCATTGGGGTTATGCAACATCCTCCAATATAATTTAGTAGCTAAAGCTTTGTTGTTATTAATTGAAGACCGGAATCCTAACCCCCCTTCACTCTTAGGAAGACATAAAGTATCCCATTTCACCAAGGCCCATTTTCTTTTCTCCTTAGTACCACTCCAAAGGAAACGATGACTGATTTGATCCAATTCTCGAAGAAAACCCTTTGGGATATTCAAAATGGAAGAAACATAAATAGGAATAGCTTGAAGGACTGATTTTACCAAGGTGATTCTACCCCCAGAAGAAAGCCACTTGTTGGTCCACTTTCCAATTTTCTTCTTGACTTTGTCCAACAACCAATTCCAATCTTTATTTTTCTACCTTTGAATATTTATGGGAATACCTAAATAAGTGATTGGAAGAGAGGTCTTCTTATATCTTAATTTATCCAAGACCATGGATTCCTGTCTAGTAGAGCAGTGAAAGAAAATAACTTTAGATTTGTCTTCATTGATCAACTGCCCAGTAGCCTTAGAAAAATAGCTAATGATTTGCTTAATATTAGAAGCTTCCTTAATTGTAGCTTTACCTAAAAGAGTAGAGTCATCCACAAATTGAAGATGAGAGATAGGTCTAGCTCCATGAGCAATGGTAACTCCCTCAAGGGTTTTGTTTTCCCTCTTTTTGGTTATAGTCCTACCCAAGCATTCAGCAAGAATGATGAATAAATAAGGGGATAGCGGGTCACCTTGCCTAATACCTCTGGAAGCTGGGAATGACCGAGAAGGCCTACCATTGATAAGAACTAAGTAGGAAGCTAAAGAGATACATCCCATAATCCAATCCATCCAATCCTTAGAGAAACCAAATTGCCTCAAAAATTTGATAAGGAAGTGCCAATCCACTCTGTCATAAGCTTTGGATAAGTCTAACCGAATGAACATAGAAGGAGAATTTTGCATATCCATGGAATGGATGGCTTCCTGAGCAAGAACTATCTCATCTACTATTTGACGTCCTTCCACATATCCCCCTTGCTCTAGGGAAATAATCTTATGCAAAAGAGGCTTCAACCTTTCTTGCCATGATTTTAGTAATGATTTTGAGAAGAACATTACATAAAGCAATAGGTCTAAAAGCTGAGATATGATCAACCTCTTGAGCTTTTGGAACAAGAGTAATATAAGTTTTATTGATAACCTTCAAAATTTCTTTGGATTTCCTAGCTTCTTCCACCACCTCTAATAAATCAACATGAAGGATATCCCAGAACTCTTGGTAGAACTCAATGGGAAAACCATCAAGACCTAGGGTTTTCCCTTTTTGCATTTTAAAAACTACTTGTTGAAGCTCATTGATAGTAACAGGAGTAGTCAAAATAGAGTTCTCCTCAGAAGTGATAAGAGAAGGGATTGCTTGAAGAACATTTTGTTGTGAAGTCGAGTCAAGAGGAGTAGCAGACAAAAATATTGGAAAAGTAATCAACAACAATAGAGTTCATGCCATCCCAAGTATAAACAACATCTCCAGAATCTGATTTTAAGGAAGAAATAAAGTTGTGAGATCTTCGAGCTAGAAGAGATTTGTGGAAGAAATTTGTGTTTCGATCTCCTTCTTTGAGCCATTGAATTCTAGATTTTTGCTTCCATAATATTTCTTCTCTTTTTTCCCATTCCTCTAACCGAGTTGTGAGTTTAATTTCATCTGCACTTCTCTTCTCTGTGAGGCCATCTAAACGGATTTTCTTATTCAAATTTTCAAGATGAGCAATAACTTCATGTTTTTTTTATGAACATCCCCAAACTCTTTCCAGGTTCCAAGTCTTGATTTTGGATTTAATGTATTGCAGTCTTTTGGCAAAACAGAACATCTTAGTCCCATGCCTAGGTTTACCTTCCTTCCACCATTGTTGCACACGAGGTATGAAGGAAATGTCTCTAAGCCACATTAATTGAAAATGAAAAGGAGAGAAACTCACATTGGTTTTCCACATTTCCACCATGATCGGCCAATGATCCGAACCAACATTATTAAGAGTCTTCACTTTAGGAATGTGACCATGGATTAAGAAATTTTCAGAGAGCAAAAACCTATCCAATCTCTCCATTATACAAGCTAAGCCTTGCCTTATGTTAGACCAAGTCATAAGGCCATTATCTGGTTGGATATCCACAATATGGAGGTTTGCAATATATTCGCTCATGAGGTCAGTGATTTTGTCCAAATTTCTATTTCCCCCCTTTTCTCATCCAGAGAGAGGATGGTATTGAAATCTCCTCCGATCAAGATCCAAGATTTAGGAAAATGAGAGATAATATGAGTAATATCCTTCCACTGTCTTCTTTTTTCCTCCAAAGAAGTCGGAGCATAAACAATAATGCAGAGCATAATCTGGTTGGAATGTCTACTTTGAATAGCTATAGCCAACAAACCCCAAATGCCAACCATATGGTGAATAACTACCTCTTTTGGGTCCCAAAGACAAGCAATGCCACCCGAAGTCCCTTGGGAACTGAGGGAAACCACTTTTCCAATTGGCCAAATTTTATTGGCAATTAAGTCCATATCCTCCATTGACATCTTTGTTTCTTGAAGGAAAACAAGATGTGGATGATTTATCTGAATCATTCTTCTAATTTCATTTTGTTTTGAAAGACTCCCTTTGAGTCCTCTAATATTCCAAGTGATGATCTTCATTAATACCGGGGCTAAAAAAGTTGGGAAGGGCATTAATCTTACCTTCCTCTACAAGCTTTTCACCTTCTTTTACCATATGATATTGATTGGTCTTGCGACCTACTTTTTGATTAGAATCCATCTTCAATTTTTTTTCCCTGTTTCTTGACTTATTCCAATTGAATCTGAGATGGCTTCTAACCTTGAAGAATGCTCATACACAACCAAAATTTTACTAGATGGTTCAATGGAGTCTATATTGGGACTTGCATTATTTGAAGTTTTGACATTTGAAATATTGTTTTTCTTGTGTAAAATTTTCTCTTTTTTTTTCTCGTTGAAAACCTTTGATTTGTTGGTTTGTCTCTAAGTTCTTCCCTTCATATTTAAATTGTGTTTCTAAGATTTCAGTTTCCATTATTTCCTCTTCCTCACTTGGGACATCATTTGTGGAAAGGATTTCAAACATATTAGCAAATGACTTTGATTGATCCTTCATAACTGGTTTTTTCTGAGTGTTCTTCTTCTTAGGTATTTGGAAACCTGTTGAGTTTATATCTTCTTTCTTTTGATCAGGAATTTTATTTGGGAAAGCACTGGCCAAATGACCATATTCATGGCAAATTCTACAACGAAAAGGAATGTTCTCATAGTCCACTACTTGCTCCCAAGTGTCTTCCCCAAATTGTAATGTGATATTTTTAGGTAGGGGTTTGTCAAAATCCATTAAAACACAAATTCGAGCATAAATAATATGTTCAAAATTTTGAGTACAATCAGCAAGTCATCATAAAAGTTCCTAAAGAGTTTCCAATTGAAGAAAAAATAGTAGGATTCCAAAATTCAATAGGGAGGCCAAAGAGTCTAACCCACACGGGAGCTATAGAGGATTCTTCTTGTTTAAATTTATATTCGGTCATGAACCAAACCAGGCCCTTGATAAAAATGGATAACAGACTTGTATTCAGCAATAGCAGTATAAATAAGGTTACATAACGCCGGGATTAGCACATCGGCGAAACGGAATCGTTACATGGTTGTAACAAGTATAACAACACGTCTAAACAATGCAATAGAGACAAAAGAGATTAAAGTACGCTAACATCCCCCTTTATTACATTATTTGGGTAATGTAATAACTAATAGCTATACTAACATCCCCTTACATTATTTTGCAATACAAAGTGAGGCTGCGAAACAATTCAAATTTGACACGTCCAAGTGCCTTAGTGAAAATGTCCGCAACTTGAGCATCGGTGGGAATGTCGTTGAAGCTGAATTCGGTGCTTTGGAACTTCCTCTCGAATGAAATGACATTGTGTGTCAATGTGCTTTGTTTTTTCATGATGGACTGGATTCTTGACGAGGTTAGAACACCCTGATTGTCGCAAAACAAGTGTATTGGAGATTTTGATGGATGGCCCATACTTGTCAGAATGCGACGTAACCATATCACTTCGCACACGACTTCACGTGCGGCGCGATATTCTACCTCTGTTGATGAAATAGCAACCACCTGTTGCTTCTTCTGTGCCAAGAGACAGGACCGGATCCCAGATGAAAAATGTATCCAAAAGTTGACTTGCGATCATCAAATGATCCGGCATAGTCGGAGTCCGTGTATCCTTGCAAGAAGAATTTGTTGTTCCTCTTGTATTCTAGGCCATATTCCATAGTACCACGGACATAGTGAAGAACACGTTTTGTCGCTTTCCAATGAGTGGTCTTAGGCTCCTGCATGAACCTCGAAAGATAGTTGACAGAAAAAACGAGATCTGGCCTAGTATTGGTCAGATATATGAGACTCCCAATCAACTGTCGATAGAGAGTACCATCTACCTGAGGTGAGTCATCATATCACGATAATTGAAGTCCATTCTCCATAGGAGTTGCCATTGGCTTGCAGTCAGTCATGCGATATTTATCCAACAATGTCTTGGCATACTTTTTCTGAGACACTTTGATGGAGTGCTCCTTCTGGCTGAATTCCAGACCAAGACAGTAATGGAGAAGTCCGAGATCTGTCATCTCAAAAGATTTGCACAAGTTTCTTTTGACAGTAGAGATCATATCTTCTGAACTCCCTATAATGAGCAGATCATCCACATAGAGTACAAGCAACACTATCTCAGAACCCTGTTTCTTGAAATAGAGGTTTGCATCTGATGGACATCTCTTAAATCCATGTTGCATAAGGTGATTGTCCATTTTTATATACCAAGCTCGAGGAGCTTGTTTCAGACCATACAAGGATTTGACCAATTTGCAAACTTTCTGCTGTTGGCCTTCCACTTCAAATCCTTCAGGCTGAGTCATATAGACTTCTTCTTGGAGATCACCATTTAGAAAGGCACTTTTGACATCCATTTGGTGAACTTTCCACCCATATTGTGCTGCCATAGCACACATAACCCGAATTGTGGTCATCCGAGCAGTAGGTGCAAAAGTTTCCTCATAGTCGATGCCTTCCTTTTGAGCATAGCCCTTTGCAACAAGACGGGCCTTATGCTTATCAATTGTTCCATCCGCCTTGTACTTGACTTTGTATACCCATTTGCAGCCAATAGGTTTCTTTCCATGCGACGGATCAACAAGCTTCCAAGTTTTATTCTTCATCGGAGACTCATACTCGTATCCATAGCGGCCTTCCACCGAGGCTCACTAAGAGCATCTTGCACCGATGCGAGGTTCAAGACTATCTATGGTAGACATGAATGCCCTGTCATCATCAATATCCATATCCTCTACTTCTCTACTTGGAGTCACGGAAAGTTCCTCAAAAGATTGACAAAGATCATCAACCTCACCGGTTTCTCGGCTTCTCTTTCCTTTTGAGCCATACTTGCGTGTACGAGGTCTATCCAAATTCAAATTGGGAGGAGTGGATAAATTTGCATCTCTGATTGTATTTGTACACCATTTAGGATTCTTCTTCGATGGTGGTGAAGAAGATGTAGAAGGACCTCCTGTCTGTGTTGACGAAGGAATCTTCTCTTCCTTAGGTTCCACAATATCCTGGTGTATTGTAGATGTGCTCTGTGATGTGAAAGCTTCATCAAAGACAACATCTCCGCTGATATGAATTTTCTTGGTCAAAGGATCTATCAACCGATATCCTTTAGAGTGCTCAGAATATCCAAGAAAAATACATCTCAGTGTTTTCTCATCTAGCTTCTTCCTTTTCTCTTTCGGTATGTGCATGAAAGCTTGACACCCGAAAATACGTAGATGAGATATGGAGGGTTTTCGACCACTCCATGCTTCCTGTGGAGTCATTCCTTTTAGGGCCTTTGTGGGTGCCCTATTCAAAGAGATACACTCGTAGTGGTGACGACTTCCGCCCAATATTGTTGCCCAAGAGTGGCTCCTGTGAGCATACAACGAACCATTTCCATGATAGAACGGTTCCTTCTCTCAGCAACTCCATTTTGCTGAGGAGTATAGGCAGTTGTTAACTGTCTCTTGATCCCATGCTTATCTAGGAATGTAGAAAATTCATTAGAGGTAAACTCTCCCCCTCGATCTGAGCGAAGGGTTTTGATAGAAGCTCCTGACTCCTCTCAACGGATTTCTTGAACTGCTGGAAGAATGCAAAAGCTTCAGATTTCAGTTTGAGAAAGAAAACCCACATATTTCGTGAGTAGTCATCTACGAATAACTAAAATTACCTCTTCCCTCCAACAACTGTTGGGTGTGAAAGGACCGCATAGATCGGTGTGAATTAGCTCCAGAGGTTTTCGTGCTCTTGTAGAGCTCTTCTCAAATGGTACTCTATGTTGCTTTCCTGCCAAGCAGTCAGAGCACACTGGCAATGTGGCTGAAAGGGAAGGAAGACCCTTTACCATCTCATACTTGCTGAGCTCAAGTAAGTAGCCAGAACTAAGATGCCCATATCTCTTGTGCCATAGGGAAGTTGCCTCCTTGGTAGAGACAGTCATGGCAACATGTGGAGTAGAGATAGCATCTAGTGCAAATAAGCCGTGCTTATATGAAGCCGTTGCAATCTGCTTACCCTTCCTGGTAATTGTACAACACTTCTTTCCATTCTCAACACGAAAGTTGACAACCATATTTCTGTCCAGGATTTGTGTCACTGACAACAAATTGTTGGCCAATCTCGAAACATAGAGGACTTTGTCAATCTGACACTTGCCATCAGGAAGAGTGACTGAAACTGTACCCTCTCCCTGAACCCTGTAGGTTTTATCATCAACAATGGTGACAGGTTTGCCCTCTTTGGCCTCAAATGATTCAAACCACGATCCGTCGCCGATCATATGTTTGCTAGCTCCAGAATCAACATACCAAATAGGATCCCTCTGAGTGGAATCTGTGGTAGTCATGAGCACCTTGTGTGCCCATTCAAAATCTGAGTCAGATTCTTCAACAACAACCCCAAATTCTCGTGTAGGGGAGTTTTTAAATTCCCGCGTGGGTGGTTGCTGGGGGGGGTGGGGGGATTTTAAATTTAATTTTTAATTTTCATGGGGGAAGGGGTGGGGGGGCCCATGGCCTGCCGCACACAAGCGTGCAAGACTGTCTATGACTGTGCAGGTCTATAGACTGCATACTGTGTAGGTCTGCGCACTACAGATTGTCAGTATGCGGCTGTGCAGGTCTGCGCATTGCAGACTGGACACGTCTGCAGGACGTGTGGACTGCAGACTGTGCACATCTGTAGGTATGCACTGTAGCGTCTCTGCGCACTGTAGACTGCAGGACGTCGTCGCTGCAGCGTTTGTAGGACGCGATGGGAGACGCGCGCTGCGCCTCCTTTTTTTTTTTTTTTAATTCTTGCACGCTGCGCGCATTCCACAGGGACCGTATGTCACAACACAGCTAGACACAGCTTCTCCTTCCAACAAAAAAAAAAAAAAAAACAGCACGCTTCAAAAAATAAACTACGTACTCTCCCCAGACTCCCTTCTCGCCACTGGCTCTGATGCCATGTAAAACGATGAACAAAACTTTATTCAGCAGTAGCAGGTATAAATAAGGTTACATAACGCCGAGATTAGCACATCGGCGAAACGGAACTGTTACATGGTTGTAACAGTATAACAACACGTCTAAATAATGTAATAGAAACAAAAGAGATTAAAGTACGCTAACAAGTTCCATCAGTTGTTTTAAGACATCCTGACTCCATTTTCCTGGGATCAATCTTAGGCATTATTAGAGGTTTATGGGAATCCCTAATATTGATATTAGCAATGGGTTGAGGCTATCCACCATGAAGGGCATCCCTAAAATTCATTTTTGGGACTGAGTCTTCAAAATTCTTACCCTTGATAGGGGTTTTCACAGTAGAATTATTTTGTGGGTGCACCTTAGCACCAGATTCACTTGAGATATGAGCCATTTTTTGATCAAATACTTGAAACTTGTTTCGTGATCTCTTTAATCCTTGCCCTAGATGCCATGGAAAGGCATGGTTTTCACTTTTCTTTTGTGGAGCAAATTGAAAGTCATTGTCACTCAAGTTCATAGTATGATCTGTTGAAAGAAAAAATTCTAACCCATCTTGGATCCCCTGCAATATTTCATGCCAAAATATTGAGCATAAACCACAAAATTATTGGTCGCTAGGTCCCAAAGGCCCTAAAAACCAACCTCTGGAGCTGCTTGCAGTCAACCCAGATGAAACCCTTGCATAGACACTTGCCAAATATCTCATTCACACATAGGAATGCACTAGCATATATGTTGATCCAAATTATATGAAAATTTGTGGATACGTTCTAGGGTTTTTCAGGCATCTACCCTCAAAATTTCAACTCAATCCGAGTCTAGATGAGTGAGATATGGCTGAAAAAACTTCGACAGTTTGGGCAGTCCTGCAAAAAACGTCCCACTTTTTAGGAGCATTATATGATTCCTAAGCAACTCGATCAAATTAATGACATCCTTAGGTTGTTCAAGGAATATTAAAAAGGTAAAAAAATGTTACAAGAACCAAAGAACTTGAAAATTTCATGAACAAATCTAGAGATTCGAAGGGAAGATTTAATAAAATTAGTAAACTAGAAGAAGATTGCCAAAGAGACCTTAGTAATAAATCTAAAATTAATTTAAAAGAAACCAAAACTACAATACAAACATCTACATATTATGAATCATCAAAGCAGATTAAATTTTTAGAATAATATCCCAAAACATATCTACTACCCGAACCCTAATTTGATGATCATATAGATCCTTCATCTCTCTTTTCTAAACCTATACCTAGTCCAATTCTTGAAATTTTATATCCAATCAAGGTTGATCAAGGTATCAAATAAGGGGAAGTAAATAGAAACCAAAGGCAAAGGACTAATAATCAAGGAAAAGTAGAAACTCAAAGGGGGTGTACAAAGAAATACTTTTGCATTTCGAATTCTTTCTTTCGAAGATAGGCTAAAAAGAGAACCAAAATTGATCTCTATTGTTGTTTTTCCTAAATTTCATGGGAAACCACATGAAAATCCTAATGTCTTTCTCTTTGAATTTTAAGTGGTATGCCAAGATTACTCTTACACCATTTATGAGAAAAAATTATGACTATTCCCTTCTACACTTAAGGACACAACCTTAATATGGGTCATGTGTCTAGGACAAAAAGTTTACAACAGATGGAGTGGAGGATATAGATTAAAATATATAATCCTAAAGAGGTACCAAGACTATTGTAGAGTTTGGGATAAAAAAGTTGAGTTGTTTTGCATGAATAAAAAATATGATGAATCCCTTGAATATTATCTTGAGAGATTTTGGTTTGTGGGATCAAGGGTAAACATTGAGTTGGATGAGGAAGTTCAAAAATAACTTTTTCTTAAAGGGCTAAAGGAATATGTCCTAGAAATACTAAACCTTATGGTAAAGGGCGATATTTATCAAATGGAATTGGGATAAATAACAAATCTTTGCAAAAAATACTCACAAAATAATCCATTAAGAAGTAATAAGCACCCATCATCAAGAGGGGGAGTAATACGAGATGAGATTGAAAATATGCTAGAAAGTCTCAAAACTGATTTATTCAACACGTTAACATCCTCTATTGACCGCATCGATAAGAAACCAAAGGAGCAAAACATTGAATAAATATATTGTCACAGATGTAGGAAGAAACAAAACTTAAGGGAATGTCCTTTCAACATTACAAACATTTACAACATCTCTACTTATTGCAAGATCTATCACAAGAACCATAACACTAAAAATTGTAAATATATTTTGGCTATCAAGACTGCTATAAAATATCTTGAGGTCAAAGAAGTAGAAGATGTTTACTTTATAGCTCAAATAAGGAATGGTCTATTTAATGGACCACCAAATTGGTCAAACTCAAACTATTCCAACAAATAAATATCTAATTATTGGTCAAATTCTCCAAGATGGATGAATTGAAATCAATATAAATGATATTGGAACATGCCTCCTTGGGCACAATTCATGTCTAATCCATATGGAAATTCACCTCCATGAATGGCAAGCCAAAATAAAAATGCATATAATTGGAATATGAGTGGCCAATACAATCAAACAGGACCTAGATAGTCTCAAGGGCATCCCCAACAAAAAAATTTCAAAATCAATTTGGGGGGCAAGTACCTCAAAACCATCCTCAAAATAAACTCCTTCCACATCCAAATAATGTAAATAATTCTCCTAACTAGCCACCTTAACCAAATCAACATGTTCCTAATCCTAATAATAATAAGAATGTTCAAAAGGTCTATGAAACAAATGACACATGCTCAATATCTGTGGTACCTTGCCAAAAAATTCAATTAAGATCTGGAACAATATTAGATAATACTAGAGCTACTCTCATAGAAATTGAAGAAACCCCAAAGAATATGTTCAAAAAAATAAATGAAGATGAAAGGCCTAAATAAGAAGAATAAGCTTTACCAAAAAATATTCTAGAAAAATAGAAAGAGATACAAATTCCTCAAAGGAAATAAATAGAGATACGACTTCCTGAAAGGTTAGCAATACCAAAGGAACCATCTAAACTAGCCTTCAATTTGCTTCAAGAGTTAGAAAATATAACAATTAAATTTTCTTTGTTACAAGCTATCAAGGATATTCATAACTATTCCAAATTAATCAAGAAAATATGTACAAATTTAGTAAGGAAAAAGAAGAATGAAAAACAAACCATTCAAGTCATTGGACAATTTTCTGAGATAATGACTAAAGGTAGGTTATTACCAAAATATACAAATACTGGAATACCTATCCTCATGGTTGACATTGGTAAAATAGTCTTGCACAATATTTTGGTCAATTTAGGATTTTCTATTAATATAATGACCAAGGAGAAAATAGAATTTTTAGAGGTACACAAATTACAACCAACTTCTATAGTACTCCAACTTGCGAATAGGTCTATTGTCATACTAGAAGGAAAATTGGAGGATGTTATAGTCTCCGTAAGTTCATGGGAATATCCTATAGACTCTATAGTCTTACAACCCAATAAAAAGGTAGGGGGACATCCCCTAATTCTATTATACCCATGGCTTGCAACAACTGATACCTACATCAATTACAGATCTGGAAACATGACTATTTTTTATGTAGAAAACACTAAAGATCTTAGCATATTTCCTAAATCAACATTAGATAAATATTTTCTGAAGCAACTATGGTATGATTTCCCTCATTATTTAGATGATATTCAAATCTTATCGATCAATTTTCTAAGTGAACACCTACAACAATAAATTGAGGGACCCTTATCATTGTTACTAGGAGATCAATAGGAAGATCAAGGTCAAGACAATAGTTGTTTATCTTAACCTACTATGGCCAATAATGAAGTAGTTACAAGTCAATATCAATAATTGATACCTCTTGACTTTCACTTAAATGTGCTTGAACATGAAATTATGGGAACAAACACAAATACAAAAAATTACAAATAAGTAGATATCACATCGAGAAGAAATTTAAACATTAGTAATAAGCTTACACGCGTACAAGAATCATAACTGATTTATGTGCTTAAGAAGCTTTAACTTGAATTTGCATGGAACTATGACGACATGAAAGGAATACATACCAATATATGCATCCATCACATATTTATTCAAGAAGGTTGCCACCCAGTAATACACCCCAAAGAAGGTTGAATCCAGTTATGAAATATGTAGTTTAAGAAGAAATAATTAAACTCTTGATCATAGGATTCATATATCTAATTTCTGATAGTTAATGGGTATCACCATTAGTTATAGTTCCTAAAAAGAATGGTAAATGGATGATCTATGTAGATTACCGAGAAATAAATGAAGTGACAAAGAATGACTATTTTCCCTTACAATTCATTGATCAAGTTCTTGATACCTTGGCTAGGAAGAAATATTTTTTTGGATGGTTTTAGTGCATACAATCAGGTTTCCATAGCTAAAGAATATCAATAAAATATAGCTTTCACATGTCTTGTAGGTACCTACTCTTATAAAGTCTTACCTTTTGGATTATACAATGCACCTACCACTTTTCAAAGGGTTGTTTTAGCTATTATGTTGATTTTATTAATGAATGTGTGGAAGTCTATATATATGACTTCAGAGTCTATGCTAACACCTTTGAAGAAAATTTATCAAGATTACAAAAGGTTTTGGTTAGATGCCAAGAACAAAATCTCTCTTTCAGTCATGAGAAGTGTTTCATGATGATGATAGGAGGCATTATTTTAGGACATTACATTTTGGAGGAAGGTGTCAAAGTATATCCTATATAAATTCAAGTTATCCAATCCCTCCAACCTCCAAAAACACAAACAGAGGTAAGGAGTTTCTTAGGATATGTAGGATACTATCATAGATTCATTAAATATTTCATAAAATTTGTTGCTTCTATGCTTAAGCTCTTAATAAAATAAAGTAAATTTAATTGGACTGAAGCATGTCAAGAAGCCTTCGAAATTATAAAGAATAAATTGACTACTACTCCAATCCTGAGAGGACCAAATTGGGATTTGTCCTTCCATATACATTGTGATGCTTTAGTATATGCAATAGGAGAAACATTGCAACAAATAGAGAACAAAATACCTTATTCTATCTATTATGTAAGTAAAAATTTGCATGGGACTGAACTAAATTACTTAGTCAATGAAAAAGAGTTCTTAGTTGTATTCCATGCTATTAATAAATTCAAACATTACATAACAGGATATGAAGTATTTGTTAACATTGATCACTCTGCCATAAGATACTTAATGAATAAAGCTATAGTGGTTATATGGCTTCTCTTATTGCAAGAATTTAATATCAATAATTTTAGATAAATCATACAAGGATAATGTCATTGCAAATTATATATCTTGTATGCAAATATTTGATGATGATGAGTTAATTTCTGATAATTTTTTGGATGAACATTTGTTTGCTCTCTCTATTTTCACTCCTTGGTATGTTGATATTGTAAATTACATAGTAATAGGAAAAATACCTAAAAATTCTACACCACATGAGCATAGAAAACTAATACATCAAAGTGCTCCTTATATGTGGATTAATGGAATCTTGTTTAAATCTTGCCCTAACCAAGTAATTAGGATATGTGTGCAAGAAGAAGATGTATATGCCATAATTATGGTAGAACATGAATAACCTTGTGGAGGTCATTATGCCATTCAAAGAAAAGCTAGTAAAATGCTTCAAACATGTTACTTTTGGCCTAATATGAATAAAGATACCTATAAGTTTGTTGATAGATGTGATGCTTGTCAAAGGGCTAGTAAACCTACACCTTCAATGGAAATGCATTTGGTACCACAAATATTGTTTAAACCATTCAAGAAATAGGGAATTAATTTTGTTGGAAAAATAAACCCTCCAAGTGTAGGTAACAAGCATATACTTGTGTGTATAGATTATGTCACCAAGTGAGATAAAATAAAAGCCTTACAACGAGCACAAGCTAAACCTGTAGCTGATTTTCTTGATGAAAATATCATGCAATGATCTAGAGAACCTAGAGAACTAGTTTTGGATCATGTATCTCAATTTATCTCCAAGGTGATAGAACATTTTGTCAAAATATATCAAATAAAACACAAAAATACCTCACCATATCACCCTCAAGCTAATATTCAAGTAGAAGTTACAAATAGAGAACTTGAAAATATTATTACAAAAATTTTAACTGTGAATAGGGTTGATTGGGCACAAAGGTTAAAAGAATTTGTATGGTAATATAACACAAATTGTAAAACCACCATAGGATTATCACCTTATGAAACGGTCTATGGCAAGAAAACCATTATGCCTATCAAATTTGAGATAGAAACTCTTTGCACAGAGGTACAAATTGACATGAACTTGGATCAAACACAAAAATCTAGATTGAAAAAATTAAACATTGTGGATGAAAGAAGACTAGAGGTATTACAAAGGACTGAATTAACTCATCAAAAAATAAATAAATGGCATGATAAACACATTGTACCACAAACATTTCAATAAGGATATTGCTCCTTGTTATTTGAATCTCGCTACCAATATTTTCAAGGTAAGTTAAGTACAAGATGGCTAGGACCCTATGAGATTGAATAAATGTTTGGAAATGGTACAATTAAACAAAACTCTATAGATGATTCAAAAATAAAATTACTAGTAAATGGGCATAGGCTTAAACTTTACAAGAATCCATTATCGAAAGAAGGATTCATACATTATCTTAACCAATAGGCTGACTTGTTATGCATTTCTAAACTACAATCAACTATTACTGAATAAATTTTATTTCTTCTATATATATATATATATATGTGTGTGTGTGTAATAATAATATTTATAAATATATGTATATATATTAATAAAAATAAAATAAATAAATATACACCACTTGGCAAAAGAAAAAGAATATTATCATGAAAAATCACTCTCTAAATATACTTCCTTTGTTTCATGATGGAGTTCCAATATATTTAATATTGTAATTTCATTTTCATCAATATTCAGTCTCAATATTTCTAGATAGATCAATTTGAGAAATTTTAGAGAATCTACTACCACATTACGCATAACACTTTGTTTAATCAAAATATAAGTGTTTTCAATCATTCATCCACCCCTAGTATTTTAAGTGAATATCCATTGAAAATTAAACAATCCTTAAAATTCCATAGGTTTATTTCTAGTCAGTCAAGTTTTCTCTTGGACTACGTACATTATAACAAATAAAAACATTATGAAGTTGGGAAAGAATAACTCATGAAGTTACTATTGCCATAAAGTGAATGGTTTCCCCTACTTATCCAATTATGTGCATGGCCTAGAAAGCTAAAGAATTGGTAAAAGGACAAGCTCTCCCTTCACCCTTGAAAAAAAAATCCCTTGCTCTCTTTCAAAATGAGAAAGTATCCCAAAAAGCAATAATAATTTTCTTGCTCCTCCTCAAAATGAGCAAGCACCCCAAAAATAATTAAAAAATCCCCTCGCTCTTCTTCAAAATGAGCAAGTATCCCAAATACAATCTAATAAAAGAAGGGAAAAGAGCTCAAATCATTGGAATTTTTAGTGTTTCGCAAATCATGGGATGATCCTCATTATAGTAATGGGTTGAATGAAACCCGCCTGAAAATGAGGTATCCTTACGTAGTAGTTACAAGTTTGGAGAAGACCTATGGATGCTCATGGATAAGCTAGCTTGTTGGCATAAATGAAAAATGGATTAGTCAATCCTTACTCATAATGAGAAATAAATATTAATTGCACACATAGTTGATCCTTGAGATGCTTGAAACCACTAGGATAACCTTAGCATCATATTGCTTTATGAGATAAATAGATGAATTTGTTTAAATAGCACTAGGATGTATGAGTTCTTGTAAAACAAATCTGGATCATTTATACCTAAATAAAACAAAATTATAATTACTGTTTTACATTGCATAACACTATCACATTTCCATATCATAATCTATTTCATCGTACAAAGTGTGGCTTGAACTCCCAAAATTTTAATACCCACTTGTAGGGACAAAGTAGTAAGGATGGGGTTACAATTCCCATCAAAACTTTGATAGAGTGGTTGGGAATCCAATTCCCCAAAGCTTTTGCACCCCTATAAGAGTAGAAAATAGATGCATATTTCTATAGAATAAGGCCATCAAAATGATACTATAATGACTATCCTGTTATTTCTTCCAAAATAAGTTTTGAAAGCACCTAAGCCTTTGATGAAAATTTATTTTGAAAATATTGATGACTGATATCAAAATAAATCCATTCTTCTTCTCTCACATGGAACTCCCTAATGAAATTAAAAAAAGAAAGAAAAAATAATAACATCCCTAGGGAATTAGAAGGAATTGTTAATAAGACCATGAAATCATTTATTTAGAAGCTGAGAAGATAAGTGTATTTTTCAAAGACTCATTATTTTATAACCCTACTTAATGGCTTGGTAGATACAAATAATATATAAATAAATCCCCCATATTCTTAATTAATTAAATAAAAAAATTACTATATATATAATATTTTCCATAATATAAATTCTTACAAAATAAAATCCCACCTATCATGTTTTGGCTATACAACTAAAAATACAGTTTGCAAGAAGTAAGTAGAATATTGATTCATAATTCATGATACATTTTTGGGGAAGAAAAAAAAAATGAAGAAACAAGTAAAGTATTCTTTCAACTCTACAATTACAATTTCTATAAATATTTTCTATAGACAATTTATGTAGACAGTTTCTGTAGATAATTTCTATAGATAGTTTTGTAGACAATTCCTGTAGACAGTTTCTATAGATAGTTTCTATAGACATTTTCTGTAGACAATTTTTGTAGATAGTTTCTATAGACATTTTTTGTAGATATTTTCTATAGATGCTTTCTATAGACTATTCATAGATATTTTTTGTAGATATTTTTTGTAGCATATCTCCGAAAATGCACATTTCACAAAAAATTTCTAAGTGTCAACAATTCCAGATTTGCAACATGTGTCAAAAGTGAAATTATACAAGGCAAATATTAAAAATTATTTATGCAAGGGCTTTTGAAGAAAAAAAGGGTAAATGTGCATAATATTTAAAAATTACCATGAACACCATGACACGGATGTTTTTCAAGCTTGAGAATCACACATGAAAATTGAAACATGATTCAGTAGTGAAATGGTACATGATAGAATGTATGATTAAAACATGACTTTGGGAATCATGCGCAAAAGGTTTATGACTTGAACTCTCTAATATTTACTCAAATATAAGGTAAAAATTACAACTGGAGCACTAAGGATGATGTGCATGGTTATGATTGGTCGAAGGAAGGATGTCATGAGCACATTTTAATTAATCATCTTTAGGAAGAAGGTGAAAACATAGAACAAATACCACCAATGGAAATGATTACGTGGATATTAACAAAACGGTAAATATAAGTAATCGAAGGGTTTAAAATTTTGAAATATGATGATGAGGCCAACCATACACATGGAAGGCATGACAACAAATGAGAGGATAAAAACTTATATGCACATGATTAACCATGGTAATGAGACATTAATAAAAAGTGTATGTTTACATGAATCTAAAGGGAAGTTGGGATTAAATATTTTAAAGTTTTATTATTTAAAAATAATCACCCTTCGGTAATTGAATTCATAATATTAAGGTATTAAAAATATTTTTAATCTTGCCTCATGCAAGGTGACAGGGAGCATCACACCAAAACAAGAAACATGTAAGAGATATTGACCACCACACAACCTTAGCATTTGATTATCAACACTTGGCCAAATGGACCAGTGGGAGAATATGGTGTAGATTATGATTCTTGAACACTGATTAAGAGAAAATGAAGGGCTATGATTCAGTTTGGTTTAAGTCACATGGTACCCACATGATATTTCCCTACAAGATAGTACTAACCACTATGCACAAAGAGGAGTGATCATCGATACGTGGTCATGGGAAGCAAATCAAGAAAAGTACCATATATCAGGGTTATGGATAGTCAATCGAAGAGGATCATAGGACTAAAATTACCCACGTTTTGCATTGGATGTTAAACCTAAAAAGAAAAAATAAATTAGCCCTAATATTTTTGTAGTAGGCTCTGTAACTACAAGGGGGATCCACTGTGTAGTCGAAGATGAAACTATCATGGTTGAGGGATGAGACCAGTGAGAAGCAAATGAGAATAACCATACGGTAATGAAGGTCGAAGAAGAATTACATGCAGAAGGCATTGAGGGAATGCATGAAGGAGACGACGACACAAATTTACATGAAGATAAAATATAAGGTGGTGAACACATTTTGAAATTATTCTTTTTACAAAAAAAAAATATTATAAAAATAAGAAACCGCAAAACATATCTTGAAATAAGAAAACAATGTTCTTTTTAAAATCATGCTTATAATAAAATATAGGGAAACATGTAGAACTAAAAGTAAATATACATGATAATTTTGATGTTACATTTGCATGGGTTGAAATAGGTAAAAATTTATTTTATTTTATAACCCAAAGGGTTGAGATATGGAGAAATTTATTTGTTTTAATCTATGAATGCATTTTTATCGAAATTTTTTGCAAGTTTTATTTTCAACCAAGCAATTCCATGATAATATCTTAAAATAGAAGCTGAAGCATATTATAAATTATCTTACCTATTCTTCGCTCAAAACCTACCCTATATATCAAAATTAGTAACCATACCTAGGTCTACCTTCCATAAGTAGAGCAAACCTTCATCTATCCATACCCAAAATACAAGTGACGCCATGAAAAATATGTTCCAAGAGGCGTGTTGGTGGGATGCCTTGATAAATTTCCAAGGGCATGAACATGGCATGGCAAAGCAATTCATCATGAAGTGTAATTCCACAACCATGGTGATCCACATAGGTGAGATGCAAATTATATTAACTGCTATTCTGATATGCGAGGTCCTAAGTCTTCCTGAAGTTGGCCAAAATACTATAAATATACCTATAAGAGGGTAAATTAAATGGTTGAGAGGTTTGGAGATATATGAATTATGACCAAAGATAGATAAGGGTGGATAAAAGGTATAGAAACATCCTCACTTCCCATAAAATGGTAAGAGTTTGCCATTATCCTTATAAAGTGTTTTACACTAGAGAAGATACTATCTAATTTTAGGGGCTACCACCTTAAAATGATATTGAATCTCAAGTACCCAAAGTATGAGGACTATATCATCAACCTTTCATATTTTATTTAATGCTTGATTAAAGCTACAATTACCATAGTGTATCCTAAAATTTCCAAGGACAACCCTAAGTTTCACCTAATCGCCCATCACTGGTTGATAAAACTTATAGTTCTACATAAAGAAAGTGAAACTAGGATACCATGGGACACAGTAGTCGAAGAAACTAACCTCTCTATCCATTTTGAGCCAGGTATGTCATAATCCATGGGAAATAATGCATCTGAGGGTAATTATAAGTTTGAGAGTCGGAGGAGGAAGAATCCCCTATACATAAACTTCCTAGCCATTACAAAACCTTCAAGTCTTATTAGTCTATCAAAAACCATACATGAGATATTCATTCCAAAAACTTAGGGAATAGGAGAAGCATCTAGTCCAAATAAAACCCCACCTCCATCAGATCCATCTATATAAATGCTACTGTGTTGCATATCAAGCTAGATAGACTTAGAAATGAGTTTATCAAACACACTATCCTAGTAAAATGTGCCCTCACTGCCCAACTTGATATTCTCAAACATATCTTAACAGATAGGGTGGTGAGATCGAATCACCCCATAATCCAATTGGAAATTTTTGGTACCTATCCCAAAAAAAGATCCACATCTGATAGGAAATCAAAGATATTGGTAAAATTTAGAAAAAATATTGATTTCACCCGAGTACTTGAGGAAGATAGCTCGATTCCCTTCATTGAAGTGCTTAAACAGAACCACTCCCAAAGTTTGGAACCATACCTCAAAGCAGGGATACCTCCAACGGGATTAGCCCTTGAATTTCAGATGCCCAACAACATAAACACAATTATCAATCATATTATTGAAATAGCTAAACATCATCCTCCCCTAGAAAAGCATGATGAACAGTTTGAGTTACAATATGGAGGATTCATAGAAGTCAAGCACATCAAAACCATATCTATTGAAATGCCACTCGACTCCAAGGTGGCCATAGAATAGGTGCAAAAGGTGAAGAAGAAAAATAATTTAGCAGCAAAGCGACCACAACCTACACATATTTCCTCTAGACATAGATCAATAGCTGAACAATCTATAATATATATTTGATAAAAATTGCACAATTATATGGAATTTATTTGATGTTAATAATGCTATTGCTTGCAAAAGTTTTTATTTTATTATTCTCTTTTTTTTTATATATCTGCAAATATTTTTTTGTTACATATATGAAAATAAGTTAGTTACAATATGTTGTTTCATATTTCAGCAAATTTATCTCCATAAAATGAATGCAATAATTTATGTAAATTATAGTTCCTTGTTGATGAAAATTATCAAGTTAATTTTGGAAATAGTTGAAGTGTCTTGTTTTATATCTACGAAATTTTTTATGTAATATTATAATGCCTTATTTTATATCTATGAAAATATGAAATGAATAAACAAATTATTGCAATTTTTTTGTTAGACATACTATAAAGTTTAATCTGTATGCATGAGGACATGCATCTCCTTCAATTTGGGGGAATGATGAGTGCTAAAACAACACATATTTTATGTAATTTTAATTCATTTCCTATCTATAAATTTATGAAAATGAATGTAGTTTTATGATCATTTTATCTTATTTATGTTATTTACCGATGAATTTGGTTTGTGGTGATAATAGTTATCTATGCTCATATTTTGTGAAAAAGTGTACAAGTTCTATGTGTTTTGGTAGGATAATATTGTAGGAGCTTTGTAGAGCAGGATGAGGCAAGGTATGAACTAGATAACAGATATGGATAGACCAGTTGTGAGGATGATGTGTTAATAATCCACGTGGATGGATGCTACAAATAGATGCTATAAAATATTGCTATAGAAAGTCATTATAGAAAGCGTCTACTGAAAGATGTTATAGAAAGGATTTTGACCAAGTAAGACTATCCAAAACATCGATATGCCACATCCATTGATAATGTAACAGTATCACAAGGCATACACAGTCAGCATAATTGAATGATATGTTGGAATTATGCACGGGAATTTCATAATGATTAAAGTTATTATAATCTTATAAAATTGTTATGTTAAGATGTTTTATATTTTTATGCAATATATTTTCTCCTCTTCTAAAATAAATGGGCATACAGTTGTATTGTTGCATCAATAGATTATTTGAAATAATATTTTTTTGTTATGTTAGTTCGTTAGTTTGCCACTTAGACCATAGGGATTGTGATAAAGTACAAGTTGGTTACAAAATATTATAAGTTAAGCTTGTTATTGTTGAAAATATAGTGTCTAAATCATCAAGCCAACACAACCACATGTAAAATACATGGAAGAATTTCATTAAAAATGTCCAAGTGATATTATAAAGTACAAGAGAGACCTTTGAAAAGGTCTAATGAAGAAATGACGAAATATTGAAACGTCATAATATTGGAATTCTAATGTCTAGTATTCTAATGTTTACACTGATATTCTATATACAATTTCTAATCTGAAGATGCTCGAGGATACTGTACATTTGAATTTCTTGCAATAAAGCAACAACACTTTTCATCCAGTCTTTGGTAAGTATGTTATTTTCTTTATTATGATTTACTTACTTATGTAGTACTTACTATATCTTCCTGCATTCATAAAGTAAATTAATGTTAGTAGTATTGATGCACATTAGTTACTAAAGTAAAGTAGTTTAGGGGAAAAATATTTACATTGTCCTCTAGGAGGTAGGGCCCACTCCTACAACCAATCTCTATTCTCTTGCCCCTCAAATAGAATAGGAATAGTTAGTACGTAGATTAACTTTAATTTATCAATAAAATTACATTGTATCATCATAGATTATAAAGTAAAAATAGATAGTTAAATCAATAGGTTGCACATGGATCCACATCAACAAATATAAAAAGCATTTAATTAAATATAAATCATACATTACATTTTATTTTAATTTAGCATAATTTATTCTGTAATTGTGATGTAGGGGCATTCGGTGGCAGCAGAGCAATCTTGCCTCAACAGAAAAATTTCTAAGTGTTTGCCTTGATGCCGTGATATCGCGATAGAGAAAAGTATCGCGATATCATGACATGTCACATTTTCCTGACTTAGGAAGGACAGAGAAGGCATGGAGCAAAAATTTCATGAAATCGTGACATGTCGCATTTTTGCAACTTAGGAAGGAGAGAGAAGGCACGGAGCAAAATGTCAAAAAATCATAACATGTCACATTTTTGCGAATCAGGAAGGAGAGAGAAGGCGTGGAGCAAAAATGTCACAATTTCGTGACATGTCATGAAATCATGACCGAAAGAAGACCAGAAGGGCAGGAGAAGAGAATGTCGCGATTTTGTGACATGTCACGAAATCATGACCGAAGGAGCAGAAAGAAAGCAAGGAAGGAAGTCGCGATATCGCGACCCAAAACAAAGAGAGAAAGTAGAGAGCAAAGATGTCACGATATCATGACATGTCATGATTTCCTGACCCGAGAGGCGAGGAGGAGGCAACAAGGAAAGATGTCGCAATATCGTGACATGTCGCATTATCATGACCAAAAGTCGAGAGAAGGCTCAAGAGAGAAAAATGTTGCATTATCGTGACATGTCGCATTATCGCGACCAAAATCCGAGAGAAGACTCAAGGGAGAAAAATGTCGCATTATCACGACAAAAAGATGAGAGAAGGCTCAAGAGAGAAAAGTGTCGCGATATCGTGACATGTCGCATTATCGCGACTAAAAGAGAAGTGGAAGTACAAGAGAGAAAAGTGTCGTGATATCACATGTCGCATTTTCATGACCAGAAGACAAGAGGAGGCGCAAGAAAGAAAAGTGTCGTGATATCGTGACATGTCATATTTTCGCAACCAAAGGACGAGAGAAGGCGCAAAGGAGAAAAAGTGTCACGATATCACGACATGTCGCATTTTCGTGACCAAAGGACGAGAGAAGGCACAAAGGAGAAAAAGTGTCGCGATATCACGACATGTCACATTTTTGCGACCAAAAGGCGAGGGAAGACGCAAGAAAGAAAAGTGTCATGATATCGTGACATGTTGCATTTTCATGACCAAAAGGCAAGGGAAGGCGCAAGAGAGAAAAGTGTCATGATATCGTGACATGTCGCATTATCACGACAAAAAAGTGAGAGGAGGCGCAAGAGAGAAAAAGTGTCGCGATATTGTGACATGTTGCATTTTTGCGACTCGCAAAGGGTAGGAAGGATGAAAAGTAAAAGTTTCACGATATCGTGACATGTCACATTTTCGCAACTCCAAAAGGGGTAGGAAGGCCGAAAAGTAAAAGTGTCGTGATATCGCGACATGTCGCATTTTCGCGACTCGAAAAGGGGCAAGAAGGCAGAGAAGCAAAAATGTCACAATATCATGACATGTCACATTTTCGTGACCAAACAAAAGAAAAGAAACGGTAGGCGATTACAGGAGCCGTTATAGAGGAAACTATCGAGCGGTGGCTATACCGAATGTCTTCATTGTTTGACATGCGCACAGGGTCTACAGTGGTAGCACCGGACAAGCACGTGGCACCAAGGTGCAGTGAAAGCAGACAAAGATCAAGATTCAAAAAGAAAGATGTTTCAAAAGCCAATAAAACAAAGAGGTACAGGAAATGAAACGAAGGGTCTCAGAAAGGGAGACGGAGAGTCACACCAGAGACTTTAAAAGGGGAAGCAAAGGCATGCACAAGGGGTTGGAAACGACTGAGACAGAGTTGCAGACGTGAAGGCTAGAGGGCCATTCTGGACTTTTTTGAGCTATTTTATTCCAAGGTTCGAAAACAACGGAGATGGAGTTCCAGTCAAAAAATTGGAGAGGCAGAGTTGCAGACGTGAAGGCAAGAGGCCCACCTGTGTAGGCTATTTTTCCTTCCAGAGTTGGAAATATTGTAATAAAAAAAGAAAATAAACTACCTTTTGGGATAAAGAAGTTTATTTGGTAGACTACTGCCATTATTGTAATATTTTTCCAAATTGTTGAATGAGAATTTGAGAGTTTGGGCTGAGAAATTTTTGTGTCCCCATAAAGTGGTATCAGAGCAGGAGTTCCTGAGTGTGTAAAAAGATCACCGAAAGTGAGGCAGTTTGCACCAGGATCTGTGGAAGAGCAAAAGTTCCTGAGCGTGTAAAAAGATCACCGAAAGTGAGGTAGTTTGCACTAGGATCTGTGGAAGAGCATAGGGTTCCTGAGTGTGTAAACAGATCGCTGGACGTGAGCCAATTTACACTAGAATCTACGATTAAAAGTTTGTGAGAGAGAGAGGAAGAATGCCTCCATGAAGAAACCGTGGTGGTGGGAGAAATGTGGTACCTAAAGAAAGATTTCAGAGCTTTGCAGAGGCAAGTGCAAGCCCTGCAAGAGGAGTTGCGAAGAGGAGTAGTCCAAGGAATGCTTCTGAGTTGAGAACGATGGATAAAGGAGAAAAGAGCAGTGCTGAGGCTAAAGATTTTGCAAGTATTGAGATGTTGAAAAATAAGGTGACAGAACAGTACAAAAGTGAAGGTCACTTCTCAATCCACCTCGGTTGTCTGATGTAGGGGCATCCGATGGTAGCAGAGCAATCTTGCCTCAACAGAAAAATTTCTAAGTGTTTGCCTTAATGCCACGATATCGCGATAGAGAAAAGTGTCGCAATATCGCGACATGTCGCATTTTTGCGACTCAAGAAGGAGAGAGAAGGAACGAAGCAAAAATGTCATGAAATCATGACATGTTGCATTTTTGTGACTTAGGAAGGAGAGAGAAGGCACAGAGCAAAATGTCATGAAATTATGACATGTCGCATTTTTGCGACTTAGGAAGGAGAGAGAAGGCGTGGAGCAAAAATGTCACGATTTCATGACATGTCATGAAATCATGACCGAAAGAAGACCAGAAGGGCAGGAGAAGAGAATATCATGATTTCATGACATGTCGTGAAATTGCGATCGAAGGAGCAGAAAGAAAGCAAGGAAGGAAATTGTCACAATATCGCAACCTGAAATAGAGAGAGAAAGCAAATAGCAAAGATGTCGTGATATCACGACATGTCATGATTTCATGACCCGAGAGGCGAGGAGGAGGTAGCAAGGAAAGATGTCGTGATATCGTGACATGTCGCATTATCACGACCAAAAGCCGAGAGAAGGCTCAAGAGAGAAAAATGTCACATTATCGTGACATGCCGCATTATCATGACCAAAATTCGAGAGAAGGTTCAAGAGAGAAAATTGTCACGATATTACGACATGTCGCATTATCATGACTAAAAGAGAAGAGGAAGTACAAGAGAGAAAAGTGTCATGATATCGCAACATGTCGCATTTTCGTGACCAGAAGATGAGAGGAGGCGCAAGAAAGAAAAGTGTCGGGATATCGTGAAATGTCACATTTTCGCAACCAAAGGACGAGAGAAGGTGCAAAGGAGAAAAAGTGTTGCGATATCGTGACATGTCGCATTTTCGCAACCAGAGGATGAGAGAAGGTGCAAAGGAGAAAAAGTGTCACGATATCATGACATGTCGCATTTTTGTGACCAAAATGCGAGGGAAGGTGCAGGAGATAAAAGTATCGCAATATCGTGACATGTCGCATTATCACAACCAAAATGCGAGAGGAGGCGCAGGAGAGAAAAAGTGTCACGATATCATGACATGTCACATTTTCGTGACTCGCAAAGGGCAGTAAGGCCGAAAACTAAAAGTGTCACGATATTGCGACATGTCGCATTTTCACGACTTGAAAAGGGGCAGGAAGGCCGAAAAGTAAAAGTGTCGTGATATCGTGACATGTCACATTTTTGCGACCAAACAAAAGAAAAGAAATGGTAGACAGTTACAGGGGTCGTTATAGAGGAAACTATTGAGTGGTGGCTATACCGAATGTCATCATTGGTTGATAGGCAGATAGGGTCTACAGTGGTAGCACTGGACAAGCACGTGGCACCAAGGTGTAGTGAAAGCAGACGAAGATCAAGAGTCAGAAAGAAAGACGTTTCGAAAGCCAAGACAACGAAGAGGCATGGGAAATGAAACGAAGGGTCTCAGAAAGAGAGACGGAGAGTCACTCCAGAGACTTTAAAAGGGCAAGCGAAGGCATGCACAAGAGGTTGGAAACGGTTGAAATAGAGTTGCAGACGTGGAGGCCAGAGGGCCATTTTGGACCTCTTTGAGCTGTTTCCTTCTAGGGTCGGAAAACAACGGAGATGGAGTTGCAGTCGAAAAACTGTGGAGACAGAGTTGCAGATGTAAAGGCAAGAGGGCCATTCTAGACCTGTTTAGGCTATTTTTCTTCCAAGACAGAAGATGTTGTAATAGAACTATCTTTCAAGATAAAAAAATTTATTTGGCATACTGCTGCCATCATTGTAATCTTTTTTTGAATTGTTGAATGAGAACATAGATTTGGCATGAGCGATTTGGCTCCCCATCAAATTGTTATTATTTTTTGCAAACTTGAAACTAAGAGAAACCAAATTAAGTTTGATGATTCATCATTCGATATAATGTATATTGGATTTCTACCCTTTAAATCATCCACCCTAGATTGATAAATAAATGTAGAGTTTATAGCTAGACAATAGGTAATATGGGGGTGTTAGACATGGTGTTAGCGTGCATAAAGAGTTGTAACCCAATATGGGCTGAACATGAATATGGAGGTGAGGGATGTTGAATATATGAAAGAGCATATAATTTCAAAGGTGGATGAGGCATGGATCACATGCGTTTATCGAGATGACTTGAAATGTTGCACGATGAGTGGGTGAAAGGAGCTGGTAGGATCAAAGGGTTTGAATGAGTGCCAACTAAAATAGGTGGTTGATCGATAGTAGGAGGTTGTACTGTAATGGGTGTGAATTATGTGGAGTAGAGCAATGAACCTAGTGGTGGAGTGATAGTATTTTAAAATTGAAAGGGATCATCATCCACCTCAATATGGTGGATGAAGCCATCATGAATATACTTTAAGTAGTGATGTAGAGTTTGAGGGACACATTGCATACCTCTAATCCATGGGTATCTAAGTAGGATAATATATTATATTTCTTGATCAATGACATGACATAAAGTGGGTATCATCTTAACGCTAGCCTGAATGTCTAAGACAATGAACTTGATTATTTTGTGCATGGAGTAATTGAATGCTCATAGATCCAAAGTAGAAGTAGTAAAATGGGTAGGTGGAATGTTGAGATGTTGGAAGGTAATAATCAAAATGATGCTTATAGAAGACCCCATGTCGATCAGGACATGCGTATAGGGGTATCGTTTATATAAGTTAGAATGTGTAGGGAAGGATTCACACCCTCACCTTCAAAAATTATAATTTCATGGTTCTAAACGATAATGAAAGGTTACATGTATATCTATACATTGCAAATGAACTATACAAAGGCATGGGTATCATGTGATTCCACATTTATTGATATTATAATCTTATCTAAAGCCTCATAATGGGACTATGATTATTGTACGAGGTCATATATGGACAACCTAGCAGGAGCTATGAAAATTTGATGAGTGAGACTACTACGAATAGTGACAATATTATGTGATATCGATGTAGGATGGATTTGTATTGGTGGTGCAAATAAAGGGGTGGTGATAGTGGGTAAATTCTCCTGATGATCAAGACAAATGGAGTAGCATTGAATTCATGTAATGACATTGGCCATGCCCATAAAGCCCTATTGGAATAGATCCTAGTTTACCTAATTGACCTATCAAGGTGTAGGTTGAGAAGTGGAAGCATTAAGTTGCATTTGGGGTTGTCCATGTTATGGTAGAGGTGTCTTATAGATTCTCAAATTTTTATTTGAAGGGGCTAGTGGATTTTTGATGCAGATAACCCTATTATCGATAAGATCATTCATAAAATAGAAAAATGTGTAATAATTATGGATAGCATGCCCTCATTTTATATGATAATCACAAAATGTGTTCTCATTATAGTTCTTGGGCCTTGTCCAATTTGGATCTTTAGTTTCTACTTCTGGTAAAGCAATGTGCCTAGTATCATACAACTTCCAAAATATATTGAGTAATGGTTCCAAAAAAGTAGTCCAATTTTATGGTGAATGTTGTTGACGTTGTTGTTGGTTTTGGGTTTGATTAATTGGAGAAGTAGCCCTAGACTATTGATATCCCTATTAGGGTTGCCAATATTGATGTGGGAGTGGAGTAGGTGTTGATCCCAACATAACCTAATTAGCTTGTGGTCGTTTTAGAGTATTTGGATTTTTACCATATTTGTTTAACCAAGTATTGGAGCATAATAAATCTACAACAAAGTTTAATTTCACCTTCTTGCACCTTTATATCCTTGATTATCCTAACTTTAGTAATTGTATCCTCAAAAGATCATAGTTTTATTTGGAGTGTAGTTGATATGTGTTTGGCATAATTTTTTACAAATATTTTGACCAACTCTAGGGGTGGTATTGGAAATATCAAAACATGTATGACCCCAAACCATCAAGCAACATGCTCATTTACTAGTTCATCATCAAACTATCGTAGGCTATAGAGATCTAGTAGCGACATCTTTTTTATGTTGATGGAGAAATACTCAAGAAATTGTTTGGTAACCTATTCAAATGTAAACATGTTCTATTTAATAAGGTTATTAAACCAATAAAGGGCATGACCACCAAGGGATAGAGGAAATATGCAAAGTATAAGAGCATCGCTACCCTGAACTAGGTAGCAAGTATATCAATTATTACGCAGGTGCTCCAAAGGATCCTCTTTGCATTTGAACTTATTAAATTTCGTCATTTTATATCTTTGAGGGTATTGATGAAGGGCTACAAATGGATTAATAGGATTATTATATATTTGACTATAATTCAGTTTTTGTAGCCCATAGTCACTAGTTCGAAACTCTAGGTTTTTAAGTTATTCCCTCATTAGCTAAATTTTAGATAGGGACACTTGTGATGTAGTGGTGGAGAAAAGAGTTCATCCCCCAAGTTTTTGTTGAGAAAAATAATTATGAACACCAATATAATGGTCTAGGAATTATTGTAGAAAATGCTCATGAGGTGTCTAAGTAGTGAATGATGTGGTATTGTATTTAGATGATGACGAAAGTTTTTTCTATAACTTTTGTTGAAATTATAGGTACAACTGATGTTGTTGATGTTGTTGCAACTATTGTTTTTTTTGTTGTTTTTGTTTTTCTTGTAGTATTTGTTACTATTTTTTTTAAATAAAGGGGTAAAAATTTATTGATAAAAAGTCTAGATTACAGAGTACAACTAAGCTTCCAACCAAGACTCAAATAAATAGCCAAACAGGCTAAATCCACTAGACTAGAATGACACCTAGAAAAGACAACAAGAAAAAACCACATTAAGTCTGTATATCCTTGTGGATTAACTCCCACATGCGTTGAGTGTACCTAGATGGGAGACTCTCCTAATTATCAATACTCCAAGGATCCAGTAGCTCAGAAGCCCTTTTGGCCAGGTAATCAGCAACCACATTCCACTCCCTTGGAATGTGCACAAAGGATATAAATTTGAACTTTTCACTCATTCTGAGAATCTAAACGGCTATAGAGGCCAACTTCCAATTAAATTCCTCCATACTTTTATTGTTTAAAATATTAACCACAATTTGAGAGTCAGACTCGCAGTTAATCGTATGACAGCCAAAAGAAAACCCCCTCCACAAGGCCTCAAGAATTGCAAGAGCTTCCATAAAATTGTTGGAGTGAACACATTTATAAATGGAAAATAAAAAACTGACACCACCAGTAGAATCTCTCCCAATTTTGCCAATTCCAGCATGTCCAAGATTACCCCTGGACGATCCATTAGTATTAATTTTTAAAACTCCTCTAGGGGGTGGCCTCCACCACCCATCTCTCCTAACCTTCTTACTGAGCTAAGGAACCCTACTAGGGATAGAAGAGTTCACACCATCCCCAAAGATACCAAGGGCTTGATGTATCTTCTCCTCCCTATAGTCCAAAATAGGGTCCACATCACATTTGATAAGGATGCTTTCCTGAACCATATACAGGATCCTTTGCCAAATTTGTTGAACAACCAAATAACTGCCCTGAAATATGTGTCGGTTTCATTCGAGCCAAATTTTCTAGATGATGCAAGAAGGGCCCAAATTCCAAGCCACCCGAAGGAAGGGGGCCTTGGCCGGAGGTCTACCCAAACTACTCCAAAACTCCACCAGGGATAGCACATGAAAACATGGATGGTTCGATGTGCTCCACCAATGGTTCCAAATGTCTCTAGCAAAGGAGCATTGGAAAAATAAATGAGAAGAGTCATCCTCACTTTTACTGCAAAGGACACAAAAAGAGGGACCCTTAAATCCCCTCTTTCTCACATTATCTCAAGTGAGGCATTTATTACGAGCTACCAACTAGAGAAAGAAGTTACATTTTTGCCAGGAAAATTTGTTCCACACCTTTTTCCACCAAGTGATAGGAAGACTCCCATACTTTTGCATATCAAGAACCTGATAACCATAGGTTATCGAGTAGGTTCCCTTAGGATCAGGGTTCCAAGTCAGAATATATTTACACCTCAATGAATAATAAGACATCCTCATAATAATAAGATCAAGCACCCCTTTGTCCTTGGCCAATCCTCCTTGGGGCCATTCTTGCGGATCTTTCCACTTGTACATCTCCATATTTCCAAAAGACTGGATTTTTTTAAAGTCCTCCACATGAGACCAGCCTGCTTACAAGAAAAAAATGCTTAGGGAACGTAACCTATGATATTTATTCAATATAGGAGGGTGGCCATCCTAAGAATCCTCCCAAAAAAGAGCATTTTATCCTTGATTGAAAATCCAAAACAAACCCTCCTTGATTAAATTAGCTCCTATTTTCAAAGTGCCCTAGATAACTGAACCTTTCCCAACCATGCTGACTCTAGGGATCTCAGCCTCATAAATACCTCTCAAGTATTTACAAGATAATATATTAGCCCAAATCTGATCTTGAGAGGTACATAATCTCCAATAAAGTTTTTTAGCCAAAGCCTACCCAAAAAGAGTTGTCTGTCGCAACCCAAGGCCTCCCTCTTGTACCGGCCTACATATAGAATCCCACCTAACAAAAATTCATTTAGATTGATCATGTTTTCAAGACCATAAAAATTGTCTTGAAAAAGCATCCATGTCCTTGATGAAGTGAGAGGGAGCTATTTGTACAAAACATCTATAAATGGGTAAAGCTTGAACAACATATTTTAAAAGCAACACTCTACCTGCAGTGGATAGCCATCTGAAAGTCCAGTGATTCACCTTGTAGTAGTTGTTACTATTGTTGCAATAGATCTTGATAGATTTGTTATAGATTGAGATACTCTTGATGGAGTTGTTGTTTATGGAGTTTCTCCTAATGGAGTTGTTGTTGGTGGAGTTTCTCTTGATGGATATTTTGTTGGTGGAGTTGATATTGATGAAGTTGATGTTGATATGATCGATCTATAGGATGCTAATTTGGATCATTAAGATTTTTTAGTTGTGCTTGATATGGCATTTATTGGATATCTTGATCAAACTCCTTGATAGATGGATAGTATGGATGTTGTATATAGTATTGATTGACCTATTGAATAGGAACCCAGGTTGATGCTTGTTGGTAGGTAGAAGATAACTCATACTAGGATGTAAGAAGGGAGTGAGAATGTAATATTATATGTATGGTTGAAACCCATGTCAATGGAAATGTGAAGAAGTTACTCTAGTTTGAAATAGTCTTGGAAGTAGATGTGGGAAATTGTAATGCATGGTAAATAGTGGACGCATTATCTTATAAAGATGTAGGAATGTTGTGTTGAAGCTTTTGAGTGGACGTTTGTGGAATAGAAGAGTGTGTTGGTGTATTTTGAAGGATTTATGTATGTTGAGAGCATGTAGGTACCTATTTATAACTAGCAGTAGAAAGAAGCAACATACCAATGTTATACAAGTTTTGGAGTGGAACAATAGAAGAAGATTGACTGATGTTAAGAAAATTAGCTTCAAGAGGTGGTTGGTGGAATAGGAGGAAGAAGGTGGTGTTGGGCATATAGAACTAGAAATATATTATGAGGGTGGATTAAATAAGATATTTGAATCTATAACTATAGAGGAAGAAGTAGGCATATTTGAAGAAGATATCCCTTGAATCTTAGGGAGAGTGTTGGTAGCGAAGACCATAACTACTATTTGAATGGTAACCTTGGCATATGGGTAACAAGGAAGGATATTTACATCACCATACAATATATTTTGTGATGATTGTTATAGAAATAGATGGGGGAATGAGTGAAGGATGGAGAAGACTCTTCCTCATAGGTGATCTCAGGTTCAAGTCATCAGGATAAAAATAAATAGTTTCAGGGAATGAAACCACTTCATGAGTAAATTTTTCAAATAATTGAGATGATAAAGCATCAATTGGGTGTTGAACTATATTGTGAGTGATATTTGGTGTAGCATTGTAGAGGATGTGGATGCCTAGCCAAGTTGTAAAGTAGATCTGTGAAGCATTGTACTAAAGTAGTTACGTTGTGAAGTAGATTGGTTTAGTTTTTTAGGTTTTAAAGAAGCATTATAGAGGAGGCAAATGAGCATTGTAGAGAAGGTGGATACATAGGCAAGTTGTAAAATGGATATGTGAAGCATTGTGCTATAGTAGTTAGGTTTTGAATCACACCAATGTAGTTTTTTAGGTTTTATAGGAGTGTTGCAAAGGAGGCAAATGAGCATTGTAGAGAAGGTGGATGCTTGGCCAAGTTGTAAAGCGATTCTGTGAAGCACTGTGCTATAGTAGTTAGGTTGTGAAGTAGATTTATGCAATTTTTTAGGTTTTAGAGGAGTGTTGTAGAGGAGGAATATGAGCATTACAGAGAATGTGGATGCCTGGTCAGGCAACTTCGATCTCATTGTTGAAGGAGCTAAGTCTATGAAGTGGATCTATTTGACTCTCATGACCCCTCCTTTTCATTTGAATAAGAGGAGTGGGATCCTGGTAAGCTCAAAGGTGATGCAATTAGAACCTATGAGGAGTACCCCATCCCCTGGTACACCTTCATATGCAAAAGTTGTCACTAGCATTAATGGAGGATCTAACACCTTCTTAGGTATTTCTCCTATATCAAAACATATTCATATCCCCAATAGTTTGATTGATAATATACTAAAATATAGGTTGTGGAATCTTATGAAAAAATTCAAAGGTAGGAGGCTGGATATTCATACTCTAAGGAGATGGGCTTTGGTTAGATGGAGACCTATCAATTCTCTTGAAATTGTGGTCATCCCAAGAAATTTCTTCCTTATCAGGCTCAACTGTGAGGAGTATTCCAAGCTAATATTGGAAGGGGGTCCATGGTTTTTGGTAAACGAGGTTTATTTTTATGTAAATAGGCCCCATTTTTTAATCCCCAAATGTAGAGCATTAATATTGTCCCACTATGGGTAAAGCTACCAGACTTACCACTTCATCTCTGGCATGAGAGCATATTCCAAGTAATTGCCAAGATAATTAAGGATTTGATTTCCTTTGATCAAACTACCAATTTCAAATCTCAAATGCTCTATGATAGAATGTGTGTTATGGTATATATCAAGAAGTATATGCCAAGCTCGATTGAGCTATTTTCTAACCTTGGGACCTGGGTTAAGAACATTGAATATGAAAATAAACTCTAAGTTTACCAGGAGTGTGGTAAGGTAAGGCACCATAAGAGCATAAGCCCCTTGTATCCCAAAGCTCTGAGTACTTCATCAAGTCATAAGGAAAATAGTAAGAGTCTTAATGAAAAGTGGGTTCCTAAGCGAAACCCTCAAAAATTGAAAGGAAAATATTCAATTTCTAATTCTCAAGTTGGGCTCAGTGAGGAATTACAGGAGGAAGTGCTTCTTCCATCAAACATATTTTATGGAGAGGAGTTGAACAGGGTTCCTACAAAGAGAAGGGAAGTGAGCCTAGTAGTGGGGGATATTTTTCAACTTCCTAAATTTGGGGAGAGTGGAGAAGAGGTAAGTCCCTTTGACTATCTTGACATGGATGATCCAACTCTTCAATAGTTAATGGACAACTCTCTAGCCTCTTCAAAACCTGTGTTTGAGAAAGGCTCTCCAAGTCCAAAGACTAGAGGTCACAGGAAAGCTCATATTGATGTAGGGATCGAAAGGAAGGTGGAGAGACCTAGCAACAGAGCACTCAGAAAAAGGGAGATTGACTTTGAAATTGCTAACACAGCACAACCCCTTCTAATAGATAGTTTTGAGGCTTTGCATCTTGGAGAGAATGAGGTTGTTCCAATCATGGAGACTTGGAAGAAATGTGTTCAGGAGTGTGGCCTAGAAAATGATTTCTTTCTTTGGGGGTCAAATTTTTTTTTGTAGACCTTATTGAGACAAGCTTTCAGCATGTGATTTTTAGTTATTTTTGTTTCAGTTGTTTGTCAGGCTAGATGTTGTTGTTGTAGATCTTCTCCAGTTTTAAATGGGATTCTTGGCTCTTTGGTTCTTTGAGCACCCCTAGGTTCTAGTGGTGAGGTCTGGCTCCCACATTTAAGACCCTAGTAGTGGGTGAGATCTTCAAATTTTGAACATTGAATTTGAATGTAACTCTAGGCAGGATTTTCAAATTCTAATTTAAAATCTCAAATTTAAATATTGTTTTGGGTGTGGGTTTCTCCTATGTTGGCCTCTTTTTCTAGTTGGTTGTTTGATCATGATAATCTCTTTTATTTGCTTGATAAAAATATGTAACTTATTTGCTAGGAGGTTGCTTCATTAGATTTTGGGGTTGAATTCATGGAATCCAACTCAATTTTTCTTGATATCTTATTGTTAGATCTAAGATTTGAAGGTACCTTTCAAAAACCTGTTTGTAATAGGTTCGGGAACCTTTTAAAAACCCTTCTACTACCAATAAAAAAAAATCTTTGTCTTTATATTAATTCAATATTCATGAAGTTGATTCAATTTTAGACAAACATAGAAATTTAGAAACCATTAACTCTAGAATATTGAAAGTTATCTTTGATTCAACATGTGGGCTAATAATAATATAATTTTGCTAATTTTGTTTTGGGCCATAATTAAATGATGCAACTTCTATTAGTTCTGATAGTGCTCTACGTTCCTGCCCGACTTGTCCAAAAGGACGAATTTGGCGGGGGTGAGAAGGACATGTGTCCACAGTCGTAAGACGTGTTTGAGCGACATACATATGAATAGAAAGTCAAACAAATAAACGCCAATGCCGTGGATAGTTTAGTTCACCATGTCATTAACGTTGTACACGTATCTCAGTTACGTTGGATGTGGCTGTGTTTCAATCTTTATCATGATCCTCTTATCTTGTTTTCTTCGTTTGAATACCGCCACATTTGGACTATAAATTTATGGCCACTTATGCCTTCGGTGCCTGTCCGAAATCGAGTAACAGTGTAAGTTTGCTCCACTTTTGCTTTCTAAATGTAGTGGTCATGCTCTAGGTATTCAGCTTGTTAACCATGTCATATTCTCTCTTTGTAACTTTTTCTCTTGTGCAGGTCTGAAATTGGAGTTCTGCAAACGGAATCATGGGATACAAGAATTTGTTGTTGGTAGTACTGGTTTTGGCTGTGGTAATTGAGGAGAGCAGTGTAAGCGTAAAGGGGGAGCCGATGTGCAGTCCGGCGGGACAAGCCTATTGCAGTAGTGGGAGATGCTGCAGCAAGTACAACTGGTGCGGAACCGGTCCTGCTTACTGTTCGAAGCCTAATTGTATTGCTCAGTGTTCGTCCGGTGTTACTCCTCTCACTCTCTCGGAATCCCCACTCTCTCTTTTCAACTACACTTCACAAGTCACCGCCATGGCCGCTGAAAATCCATAGTCATTACTCCCTGCAACTACACACGTACATAAGCCATGTAGCTCGAGCATGTCTGTATAGATAAATAAATCATGCTCAGGGTCTAAAGGATATATGTGTTTCTTTAGTAGATAGAATAATACGAATAATAAATGAGAGGTTTGTCCGGGTTTCTTATTTATATAATAAATAATAGTTAAATAGTTGTAATTTCGTAGCCTTATAAAGTATTATTTAATATGTTTAGTTTCCCTTCAAAGCATGCTTGCTCGTTAAATTAATTTCATAACTCCTCGTATCAGAATCTATTAGAATTTATCACTGCACAGTTGTCTGTTTAAAACTATCACTTGTACTATAATATATAGTTGACAAATTCCTGCCCATAACTGATTTTTTTAAACGTAACGCTGATTCCAAAAGTTTTTAAGGTCCTTGAATAAAATAAAATTAATTTCATTAATATAAGTAAAAAGTTCTAAAAGTTTTTAATGTCCTCGAATCAATTAAAATTCATTTCATTAAGATAAGTAAACATCAAGGCTGCTTGTTTAAGATGGCGTTAAACTTGGGAGGCCTTTATTCTGTAAAGGAAACAACTCATCAAATTAGCCAGTTTATTTTATTTTATTATTTTAAAGATATTGATTTTTTCAAATGGTATACTATCTTTTTATATTTTAAAAAACATTATAAAATAATTTTTTAAATATCCTTCAATAATATTTGATATTTTATTCAAATAATTAAAATATAAAGTAAATATTAATAATTAATTTATAAAAAATATTATAACATGTGTTCATAATAAGATCCTTCCATAATATTTGATATTTTATACAAATAAATAAAAATATAAAAATAAATATTAATAATTAATTTATAAAAAATACTATAACATGTGCACAGTATAAGATTAATTAAGCTTTAGAACATGACTATTGCTTTTACAAATATTAATTAAACTATATTTAAAGGTAAATTCCATCAAAATGAAAAGTATTATGTTTTTATAACAAGCTTTTTGATAGAGATAATATTTTACTTCGTTTTTGCCTTCTAAAATTTGATGTAAAGCAAGATAAAGATTAATACTATGACTAAGTTATCTTTTAGTTTCCTTTTTAGAGATATTTTCATATTTCTAAGTGATTGTCTTAAATAATAGATGAATAACATTAATAATATTATTTCTATATAATCTTTACATTCATTTTTTTTATAGCATTAACGATTGTGAATTTGAAATATAACTCGATCAATTGAAATATATTTCGATCCTTCTTCACATGCAAATTTTAATCCCCGTCACAAGTGCTTTGACCTTTGTATAATTATTCATTAAAGTTTTATATGATTTTCAGGAGAGGAGAATTTTGTTGTTATTATTTTAAAAGCACCACCTCCACCGGATTTGCTATATTTATTTTAGAAGTATGATCAAAACTAGTTTTGATAAACTTAATTTTTTGGCATTTCTATTTTACCCTAAATTGAAGCAAATCTCCTATTTTAATGTGATTATAACATATGAAAGTTATATGTATATTCAAATATTGTAACCAAGGTGCTACCACCTCTTTTTCTACACTAAAGGACTTTCATGACAAGCACACCTCTTTTTCTACACTAAAGGATTTCCATGATGAGAAATATACTTGTAAAAATTCTACAAGAGAGCCAATAATATAGTTTCAAACTTAGGAATGATTTTGAGATTTTTTTATAATTATTATTCCTTTTAAGCAATAAATTTTATCAAATAATGGAAGGACCAATCCTCCATAGAATATATAATGCTTTAGATTTGAAATAATTAATATAACTTATCATAAAAAATTATGATGGAGCCACAAAATATATTTTCATGTTTTTAAAAAAGTAACGACAAGTAGTGTGAGCGAAGGGATAGTGAAGAAGTTAATTGTTTGGTATTTTGTGATAGGCATGTATAAAATATCCATGATATCCTCTTTTTTGTAGACTCTCTTTTGTAAGAATATTACTTCAAACAACTAACCCAAAAAATGTTGAGGTGTTAGGAGAACCTCTAGCAACCAAACATTCTTTTAAGAAAAATATTTTGAAGTAGGGATTTTTGATTAATTTAAATCCTTATATTCCAAAAAAGAACCATCCTTCATGTAAAAATTGATAGAAATGATTCTTGAAACATCTTTTGAAGTTTATCTATAATTATTTTGAGCTACTCTCCTTCAACTAGGTTACTAAAAGAAATTCATGATCTATTTTTTTTTACCAATATAAATGTGATATTTGATCTGTGAAGCATTGAAATCTAAGTATGCTCAAGCCAATGGTTGACATTATGATTCAAAGATAAGAGAAAAAGGTTTCAACCAATCATGAGAGAATTTTTTTTTGTAATTATTCTCATTGAATCTAATATTATTTTATATCCATTGCACACCATCTAATAAGGATAATACAAGTATGAATATCATTGACATATAATGCAACACACCCATGAGTGAAGAAATAAGAAAAAGATAAAAGGCACCTCAAAAAATTTAAAAAGAAAATAATATGCATTAACTATTGTTCTAAAAATAAAATAGTAATTCAATGTTTGCATGTTTTTAACAAATGACCAATCTTAAATGGGAAACAAGAAAAAAAACATTATATAATAGAAGGATTCAAATAATAAGGAGTAAATTGATCGACCTTATTGTAGAAGTGCATCTCCATTTTCGAGAACATAGAACATCCAAAGAGAAATCAGAGTTTGATGACACAATTTGTAAAAGTTAACATTATCTATATAAGCTTAAATATTATTTGCATTAGTCAAGGTGTCAGTGATATATAATAATCATAAGTCAATAGAAGTATGCTCTCAGTTGATACTCAACCTCTCTAGACATAACCTAAATCACCGACATCACTCTAGCATTGATAATTATCACTCTCCAAATAATATATTACAATTTTAAATTGTAAACATGTAGGAAATAAATAATACAATAAAGAAACCCACACATCACAACCTTAGCTAAAACATGTAAATTTTACAATAAAATAAAAATGATAGGGGAATTGGGTTCCTCAAAACATGAAAATTCTAGAGAAAAGAAACAAGATTGGGTATGAGATTCAAAGCAGATAAGAAAGAAAACAAAATATTATTAAATGAATATATTAACATTTCTTCAAGGTGCAAAAATACAATTTTTTAACTTTCACCATGTAAAATAAATAATATGAGCAAGTTTAGATGCCTAGAAGTTTAGATAATTAACACTTGAGATAAAGTCATTCTCAAAGAGATTTATTATTTTCTTAAGGATAAGCACATCAATAAAATTCTAAACTAAGCTCATTAGCAATTAGAAATTAATTTTTTGTAAAGCTCAAAAAATTCCACATTGATAAGTGGGTTAGAAAAGTATTTTTTTATGGTTATCTTTGTTCTCCCATGGAGGTTGTGGTGTTAGGGCTTGGAATTTCCATTGGTTTTTTGTTTGTGTGTTGCTAGTTTGGATGTGTTGGCTTTTTGACCCTCGGCCAATCTATTTTTGGCCTTGGATTACCTTGTAAATGGTTTGGGATTTATTTCAAAACCCCTTCTACCTTTTATCAATAAAAAAGAATAAATGTATTGCATAAATTACACCTATTTTCTTTGAATATTCGCAATAGAAAAATAAAGGTGAATATAATTTAAAAATTTAAAAATTAAAAAAACTATGAAAGAAAAGGAAAACTCTTATAATCTATAGTATATGCATTTAAGTTATAACTCATATTCTAATAGATTACATAGCACAATTATTTATCTTTTAAACTTAGTATGCAAAGTGAGATAAAGTTTAAAAGAAAATTATAATAAAAATCAAATATAGACAAATTGATAGTTTTTGAGGCTTATTACTTAAGATAATAAAACTTACATAAATGAAATAAAGTATCAAACTAATGTATATGATAGTGGAAATATTTTGTAAGTATAAAAAACTAAAAAAAAATCAAATAACTACTCATAAATATGCCATAAATAATGTCTCATGGAAATGGAGCCATAGAACTGAAGGAACCAAGTAATGTTATTAAAATCATGTTCTCTTACATCTCCACATTACCATGTATATATAATGTAATGTGACCCTTCACACGAATCACTCTTGGCATTACCACTTCTATACTATTCAACTTCCTATTCTATGGACTCATGTACACATGGACAAATGTGCACATTTATAATATTAAATATTATGCACCCTTGTGCATTTATTATAACAAATAAATTAAATCCTAATCTAAAAACATGTACTAAATAATGTAATATACTCTAACACCCCCATGTATTATATTATTTGGTTATTGAATACTTGTCTTCAATATGCATCTCCAATATGGATCTTCACTTGTAGAAACCTTCAATCTACCTGTTGTAGATTTAAAACTAATTTGATCGTGTAAGTGTATTTCTTTTCATTTGATTTTTATTCCACCTATGGACCTTGATATGTCATATTTTCCTATTCATTTTCCTTCTTTGGTTTTGTACTTCTATCAGTGAAGCATATTTAATGTGATGAGGTAGTAAGTCATCACAATAAAACTTACTTGGGTTCAACAATTCATCATCATCAATTTTCCTTTCCTTGTCCTTCACACCTTGAAAGAGCTCATAAGTGATAAGTGTTAAATAAATCATTAAATATTATTTTGATGAAACAACAATCATGTTTTGGGTATTCCACCAAGCCCTAAATAATGTTTCATGAAGATACCCAGTTATTGTTGTAAAATTTTCTTCCTTTGCTTCCTTCAATAACAGAGAGAATCTTGCTTTCAAACATGTAGATAAGTGTTTGAACCTATCAAAGGTATTTATTAGGTTTTGTGAGTAAAACCTTAGTTTATGAAATAACTCCTCATAGTTTCTATTAAATGCTTCTCTAATTATTTCATCCATAATTCCTTGAGTAAAATTCCTTACAATTCTAAAATAATAAACTTAGTCCCACTAATATAATGTTTACAAATTTATTAATTCTTGTTTATGTAGAATTACTCCTTTAATAATGATCTAATTTGCTATTATATCTAGGGTTTCACGTATCAACTTATTTTTCTCAAAACACCTTTGATTTTCACCTTAGAAAATAATATCCTTATCAAATTCCTTATTAATCCTAACTCAAGTTTATGAGAAATTTGAATGAAATAAATTACTTTGGTCTTAGAGTTGTATTCTTAAGTCAATAATTCTTGACTTCTTTGCAAATTTTCTGCTACGTACTTCTATAAATGACACTATATTCACATGTGCTATCTTAGCCTAATTCATTGGCTTATTCGAGAGATAAATTCTTCCACTTTGTATTCAATAAACCTACACACCAATATTAGCTTTATTTATGCAATTTTCAACCTCCAAATTTTCTCTTACTGCATCCAATAATTGATATCCTTCACACGTTTCTGCCTACACTAATCTACCATATTTATTAATGGACTCTTCAATGTTTTGACACCTTGGAAGAATGTTTCCTTCACTGGGCATGAATTAAAATTTGATATTTTAGTTTATATTTACCACTTGGAGGAAAGGGTGCTAGAATATTCAATTTTCTATCTTGTATGTGTCTCTTGGTACTCCAACACTTCTACCTCCCTTGCAATACATTTTCCTTATCTAGAAGATATTATTGTGGTAATGGGCGTTACTTGTTATGTTTCTTCATGGATTCTCCAACATTAATAAATGTGGCACTTGCATGTAGACTATTCCTCCTAGGGTTGCTCATTACTTTCAATGTAAATTTTCAATGTTCCAACACTCATTTCTTTTCATGCTTCAATATTTTTGTCTCAATGTATTCCTATGCTTTACTTTTCATAGTAGTATGCTTCTTTCTCAAATGTGTACATCCTTATTTGATTTTATGCTTTTACAAGTTACTTTATCTCTTCAATGACATCCAATGGTGTAGATATTGTCTATGTATCTTTGACAATGTGGAGCTTCTATCCACGTATCTCCAATGGTGTAGAGATTAATCGCTTTCCCTCCTTAGAGCAATGGTAACACTACTTTTGAGTGGTAGTTTTTCTTTCTCTTTTGAGTGGTGATTATTCTTCTATAATGATGCTTTCAACACCTCTTGATGCTTGTACTCATCTAAGACTCTTATGCTTATTCTAGTGTTTTTTTATACTTAGAAATTTTGTTGAGTTTATAACCCTTATTTAGTATTCACTTATCTTAGATTATAGATTTCACTTTGCTTTAATAAATTTGCAATAACAAAGTAGTCACTAACAATACTATGCACTTCTTGTTATAACCACCCATCATGAGGACTATGCATTTACTAGAAGATAAGGGTAGTTGCAAGATTATTTAGTAGTGTGTTATGTCAAAATTGCATCCTATATATTTAAATATCTACCATTTAATAATGTAAATCATAAAATGATTTAGTTATAAATGTGGTATCAAAGCAGGTAGAAGGAACATCAATCTCTCCTTCTAATCCTCCTTAAGCTTCGACATAGGGAAGCTGCAATAAAATTTTTAATTGAAAAGAAGTTTTCAAGTGTATGAAATCATATTGAATGTTGATTAAGGTTAAACTCAAAAGAATAAGTAACCAGCTTCCTCATGAAATATTTCAATGAAAGTTTTAAGAAAAACAAAAACTTCAACTAAGAAGAATATCATAATATACCAACAAAAGAAGTGATCATAGGATAATATATACTGTAGAAATTCAATTTAATGTAAGATTTATGCCATATAAATTTACAAATAAAATATTAAAGTTGTTCAAGACATTTGTATAGAGCTTCACAAAGTAGAAGGAAAATACTAAATAGAATAAAAATATCTAATAACAAGCACCATTAGTCATACTAGATATTTAGTAGATAAAAAGGCACCAAGGTGTCGTAGAGCAAAGAAGGGGCTCACTGAATGCATGGACTACATGTTTCTTTCCATAAAAAGTAGAAACTACCTACCACAAGTTGCAAAGACGCACATACCAATAAAGTGCATGTAAGAATAAATCATAAAGGCACAAATAAATTTAGAGTAACTTTATTTTAACCTAAAATAGATTACTTTCAAATATCATTGCATTAATATTATTCGGGGATAATTCATATGTCAATGACTTAGACAAAAATTTACATATATAGTATAAATCTAGTGAATTGTATAAAAAAATCTCTCAAAGAACTTGAAGATGACAAAGCAAATAGTACTAGGTTTTAAGTTGTGATTGCATTGAAGGATTAGTCAATATTTATACTATATTATAGAAGAGACCATAATCAACATTATTTTTTATTGAGTAAATACTTCTTATACATATACATATCCGTCGTGGGGTTTGAACCCAAGTCACATCATAATCAACATTATTTACTGAGTAGAAGATCACATGGACATCCAAACCAAATGGTATATTTCAAGCGTTATGTAAGAGACGAGTCTAATTTTCTAAAATAATATAAGAACATAAGGAGAAAATCAAATACCTATTGATTATCAATGTTATACTTCAAAAATATATTGACATTATTATTAAAAGCAACACCATCAAAATGGTTCTAAAAGGAGTTTCATAAACAAATAATATAGTACATATAAAAGTATTTTAAGATGCTCTGTAAATGTAGTTGAAGCAAATTAGAGATGCACTCAAGCAAGAATTAAAAATGCATCCATTCAATGCAAACATAATCAAGGATATTCAATGCAAGAAGAAGAAAATTTATAACAAACCAAGATGTTGCCTTGGCATTATCACTAGAAGTCACCTCTAAGGGATAAAATTAATTCCTTTGCAAAAACCATTAATAGATTCACAACTAGAAAATGTAACTCAAGGAAATAATGATAATGGATGCCTAAATAAAGACTATGGCATTAGAAGAACTCAAACCATGTTAAATATGGAAGGCAAAATACACGACGAGAATGTCACTCAATTTTTTGAAAAGATGTAAAATTTTAGATTTCATTTCCAAATTTAGATTCAAACTCAGTGCACTAAAAAATGCTACAATCAAAAATCCATTTGAAAGGAAAATAGTACCTCTTAATTATCAACTAAAATATTTAGATCATAAACTAAACTATTTCTAGAGTGTAGTGGAGATTTTCCCTAGATCCTATAACTACTTTACTCTTTTATTTATTATTGTAGATAAAAATGAGAAGCATATATTTTTGAAAGAATTATAATATTCTAGAGAAAATTTCTAAAGAAGAAGATTTTATCTAGTTGTTTTTATTCCCGATAAAAAATTGCATCTCTCATAAATTTGAGGTATCAATTAAATCACAAGTATAGGCATATATATACTCATTGAAAAACATTGATTTAATGAAAGAAACATATTAAAATTTTGTAAATGTTTGATATGGCTAGTGTTTAATCGTAGTTGATATGTATTGCTTTCCAAATACTAAAGGGGACTAATTATCCTACCTAGAAAACCAAACATGGAACACAACTTGAGTTTGAATAAGTATGACAAGTTATATATGGAACCATTACCCATCCTAGTGTAGAAGGTAAATATAGAATAATGATTGATAAGGCAAATAAAAAAATAGATTTAATTATAATGTTCAAAGTAGTTGATGAAGTACAAGCATACATCTATGAGTAGGAGAAGATACAAATACATTTTGAAGCAAATAATCAAAATCAAAATATATTTCTCCAAAGCTAGCTCCATTGCTTGAACATGAAGATTGGAAAAATACTCAAATATTTCATGATGAGAATTGTTGAATCACGAGCATTTATGAAATAATTAGAAGAAAAATGTATCTAATGAGACATTAGTTATAATTATTTTAATTTATCCCCCTTATAAGTCTAATATTTTTGTGAAAATATTAAATATCATTGAATAAACACAAGATTTTGAAAATTTGGTGAACTTACTTTAAAAGGTAAAGGTATTACATAAAATAGAAGAAGAAGAATAAGTACATATTACAAATATTAAGGGAAAGCAACCATTTAGAAGAGGTAGAACACCTCAACAATATTTTCAACAAAGAAATAACTCTCAATGGATATCAATATCATAGAAATGAATCTCAAGGATATCAATAACAAATAAATATTTTTCACATATAAAAGACGTGTATTTTTTGGTAGAATTGGCTACATAGTAAAGGAATGTTGGTATAATCCATTTTCAAATCAATCTCCTTCACAAAATATGAACTGGCAGAAAGAGAAGTCATCATTGGACAAGAAAAATTATATTTAGAGAAAGGTTCAACAAAATAATGTAGGAAAAGAAAACCAAATTAAACAAGAAGAAAAATAAGAGCATGTGTTGCATAAGCACAACTAAGAATATCAATATTATTGGGTGTAACTCTAAAACAAAAAAACAAATGATAGGTCAAGAAAACTAGATCCATCCAAACAATCGAAGTTTTTATATATGAAATAATATAACAATTTGTAGACACTAAAACAACACCAATCCGATTATGTGACAACAAACACTGATCGCTTTGACAAACACAGCCCCCAGGGCAGCCCTCAGAGGTTAAACAGTGGTCTTAACCACTTTCATAGCAATTTTGTAAGGTCAAGAAGCAATTTGGCACACTTGGACACTTTGCCCAGCATTCGTCTCACCTAGGGACGAATTCAAAATAGAATCCGTCCCACCCCAGACGAATTCTCGAATCCGTCCCCGGGTGGGACGAATTCTAAGCTTAACGGGCAAAAAGACAAATGGTGCCAAGTGGCAGCCCGGAACGGTCGCTTGATGACTCTCGCCTCACACGCGTGTGTAGGTGGACAGAGGGGCCATTAGAAGATTGTCACAAAAGGCATTTATCAAAGCCCAAGTCAACGGAGGACTCCCCTCCCTCATGGGAATACAAGACTGCCACATGGCGCCTATGACCAACACATGGCATTTGTGCTTCCCTCCCAAAAGAGACCCCATGGGTCTATAAAAGGTGGGACTTTTCTCACCCAAAATATACAGGTTAAAGGAGATTTCAAGCAACGAAGTGCTACCGAGTTGAAGACCCACTTGCATCCCTTTTGGTTCACCTTCTCACATCCACCAATCTATTTTGCAAGGGAGGTTGTTGGGTGGCTTTTGGAAGCTTGAACCTGACCCAAATCCAACACATGGACACCTGAACCAATCAATTTGCCGAACCCCCAATCCCAAGAGGTTTTGGGCCCATCCCTAGTGGATTGGCGCTGGAATCAAGTGCCAACGGTGGGAGGCCCACTTGGGCACCCCCGCACTTTCTAGGTTTTAGAGCATTCTAGATTACTTTTTTTTAGGTTGCATTTTGTGTTATTATGTTTGGTTAACTCATAGCTGCAATTTTGTAACTTTTGGTCAGATTCTAGTATGTTTTGTGTTGCTTTGTTGTTTCACTGACTTGCAGGTGGCGAGATCAAATTCCCGAGGGTAGAGGCCAAATTGGGAGAATCCGACCATCTGGGTCATCCCAAAATTGCCCCAATTACATAACACCCTTGTTTGCAGGCATTTTGCAGGTCTCAGGAATAGACATTGGAGCAGCAGCAGGTCGGCTTCTTCAACATAGAAGAATTCGTCCCACCCAGGGACAAATTGCAGTCAGAAATCATCCCACCCAGGGACGAATTCCAGTTGAAGGCAGATTGGCCAGCTGTCTCAGTGGCAATGGCCTTCTAGCAACATTTTTTGTCTTCTGTCAAGTTTTCAGGCTGTTTAGAATCATTTTGTTTACTGTTTTAGATAAATGTTTGCATGCATCTTTTGATGATTTTAGAAGAACGAACACTTTTCACTTGCAGCAGGTGCTACTGACATCTTGTTTGTTTCTTTGTTCGCAGGAGAAGCAACGGAGGTGAAGAACTCATCGACATAAGCGGCGGCATCATCTTGGCCCACCCATTGCAATCGTGGGCACGCGGAAAGAGGAACATTGAGTGATTGTAATCAAATTCTTTTAACCCTCCTAGCCCCAAAAAGGGAGGAGAAATCATTGTAACAGAGATCAAGGGATATTAATGAAAGGGCTGTGTTTTCTCCATTTTCTTGTATCTCGTTTTAATGTGTCTCTTTCGTTTCATGCATTTTACATTTCTAGGACTTAAGCGCATTTGATTTTGGTTGCATCGCAATTAGTGTTTCCTTTGCCCGAAATCTCGTGCTTTCAGTGGCGATCACGGTGGGACCTATCCCATATTTTTAAAATCATAGAAAACTGATCAAAGTTTTGTGTTTGTGCTTGACAGGTACATTTTTTTGTTGCAGACTGCTATTCGTCTCTGACTGTTACGAATTATTAATTGCAATTCGTCTGACCCTAAGACGAATTCAAATTCGTCTCTGGGAGGGACGAATTCTCTTCTGCAATTCGTCTCACAGAGGGACGAATTCCTGCATACGGATTTTCAGAGCAAAAATTCAGAAGCAACTGGAGCAGGCAGAGAAGAGGTAGGAATTTTTATAATCTCTGTTAAAATTTCCGTTTCCCGTTTCTCGTTTCTTTGACTCGTTTTCATTTTTATCCCGCATTACTTAGGGAAAATCATTCATGCTTGTTTCAATTTTCGCTAAATAAAATGAATCTCACACACTCCACGCAACAATTTTAAACCAAGGAGCTGGTCGTAAGACCCCAGCCCTTGAGCAAGACCAACGGTGGGTTCATCACCACCTTGGCTTAGCTTTGCATCCATTTCTCGATTGTCAACTATTGTTAGGCATAAATCCTAACGAAAGCAGATCGAATTTCACTGGGGTGATTCCCATGCGCACGAGGATAAGTTTTCTATGGTAGGTGCCATTAACAGGACAATCCCCCTTCCCTACTTCCTACGTACCACATACCTTCTACTCTCACGTACCTATAGTCTCCCTCTCGTAAGGGCGGGTATATAGAGAGTTTGGTATATCGTCCTGGTTGGTATATTGAAGGGGCGACCGTTTTGGGAGTTATATGAGCCGTCATAATGCATTTAAACGATCTTCAAAACCTACAAAAACAAAACAAAACATCAAAATGCACTAAACCAGTTTAGGACACACCATTTAATCCTTAAAAGAGATAATCATGGTTTTGTGAATGTGTGTGCTTAATTCTACTTAGTGTAGACAAAAAAAGTCATAAACGAGATAAAAACTTATTTAGATAGCATAGAAGCACCGTAATGGTGTACACCCGCAGTAAAGCCCAATCAAGGGCAGAAGCTCCGGAAGGTACACAAAAAGTAGGCACAAGTCGCCTTCACTTCAGTCCTGAGGATTTGGTCATACCGCCTTATAGGTCTAACCTACAAAAGAATCCAATTCAGAATCCTCGGTGGGGTATGCCTATTCAAAGCAGCCCCTTTCGAGAAGATGCCTTACATGTAGACATTGACATAAATAGAGAATCACCTCTTGAAGTTAGGCATGAGTGGCCACCGTGCGATGAAGCACTAGACAGGCACACCGTCCATTTGGAGGGGCAACATGGATATGGCATCCCTTATTTACCTATCATCAGAATAGAGAGACCAAATCCGGAGCGCAGGGCTCCTTACATAGGGCGACCTAACTCCGCCCACCCCCTTTACACCCGTGAAAGGGAGTATGAGGAAAGCCATCGCATTCCTCGAGGGAAAAAAACAACATGGGAACATTGCATTTCCGCACCAGTAGGATATCATGATCACCCCTTGAGGCCAGAACCTCGAGCACATACCGCTTACCTCGATAGAGGGAAGTAACCCATTGAAACCTTAGACCAACAAACTCGAGGTAAACACATAGGAGAAACATTCAAACCTCTTGAGAAAAATAGGGTAGACCAAATTGACCCAACTATCGCCAGATATACCACCCGTCAAGCCCAAACCATGTGGCTTAAACCAAGTTATCAGGAAATAGAGTACCGACACCGCTTGGATAGAGAACGCATGCAACGCGAAGTAGATGAGTTACGCTATGAAATACCTGAGAGGGGGCCAACCCCTCACATCCAAAGAGTTGAACAGTATGAGAGGCGTAATACGTTGTTGTAGTACAGGTCTCCATGACCTCGTCAAGCTCTGCCTCCAAGACCTCATAGATTCGAGAGGGAGGCAACTCCTCGAAACAATGATGGGTACCTTCAGCAAGAGCTTGATCAGGGTCATAGGTTTTGCCCAGAGACTCCTCAAGAATTTTACGAGGAGTATGAACCAGAAGAGGAATATGTTGAAACTCCCCATCAAGGTAGGAAGGATGCCATTCGGCCACCCCTCCATAGGCCTCCAGTTTACCGTAACTTGCAACAAGAGCGAACAAGAGAGGAAGAAATAAAATCTTCCGATGCATACCAAGCGCTATTGGAGTGTTTGGAGTCTGTGGAGACAAAAGTTGCAGGGCATCAAAAACCCACATTACGTCTACTTCACAGTAATCCGGTGCATCCCTCAGTGCCTACACCTCTTTACCCCGAACACTTCATGTTGCCTCAATTGGCAGTTTTTAAAGGTGAAGAGGACGCATAGGAACACGTTACATGATTTCTAAGCCAATGCTTCGGCATCCAAGATAATGACGCATTGTTTCTTAGAACATTCATAACCACATTCGTAGGCCCTGCCTCGGATTGGTTCACACAACTGCCCAAACACAGCATAAGCAATTTAGATCAATTAGTAGACGCGTTTCTTGAACGCTTTGCCTTCAACACAAGGAAGAAGGCATCACTAAGTGATTTAGCGAGCCTCAAGCAATTTGAAGAGGAAACAATGGCAGCGCATGGGAATCGATGGAGAGCTTTGCTTTCTATGTTACCCTACCGTCCTCCTATGTCTGATCTCACGCAGATGTTCGCAAAAATTTGCTTAAAATCAATCTCTGGTCTATTGTTACTGTGACAATACGACAGCTTAGAAGAAGCTTTGGCGCAAGCCAGAGTCATAGAAGAGATTAAGATAGGCGAAGGCGCAATTGCCAAGCCTAAGAAGAAAGAGTGGAATAAAACCACTAAAACTGGGACAATGCAACCACAACACACCGCAGTCAACCAAGTTGCAATAAATGTTCCCGCGCTCGTGCAAGAAACGCAGCCTCAAAAGGCTAACTACCAGGTAGTGCCTCCTGCTTATGAAAGAGATAATAGAAGACAGGAGCAAAATTACCCGCGTCGCCCTAGGCAAAATTTCACCCCATATGCGGAGTCTAGGGACTCCTTATTTGACCGCTTGTCAGCGGCAAATTTAGTCACTCTACCCGAAATCCAAATTATAGACCCTAACATTCCCAAGCCTAGGGGGTACAGAGAGGAATTGTATTGTAGATTCCATAGGCGCAGAGGACATGACTTGAATGGGTGCTGGAAATTCAAAGACCTAGTCCAGGATTTGATCGACAACAGAACATTGGTTGTGGACAACCCCATCGCACCAAACAACCAACAAATGGGGGTATTCAAGGACCCCTTGCCAGCCCACGAGGCACAAATAAAACCACTCTAGATTAACGAGGTGCGACAAGATCTTCCCACACAGGGATTTGTGGGAATGATTAGCATAGTAACAAGGAACAGAAGGTACTCGGCAACTGCCCCTGAGGTAGCTACGAAGGAAGTTTCGGCAACATCGCATCCTCAACAACGCCCAATGTAGTTACCTTCACCTAGACCTGAGGTCACGATACGAACCAAACTCACGCAGAGTTTGCGGACCACGTCGGCTAGGCTATCCATCTACAAGCTTATTCAACAATCAGCTCCCCATAGAGAAGCTCTTATGGAAATTTTAAAAGCCATTGAATTACAACCCCACGAGGCAAATTCTTTCAACTCCTTCGTGGGACATGTGAAATAATGTACGGAGCCGGTCATCACATTCAGAGAAGATGACGTCAAAACGATATCAAATGACATGGCAGATCCACCCCTGCACGTTATCGCACGGGTCAACGGGATTCCATACAAGAGAGTGCTGATAGATACTAGCTCGTCCAGTAACATCATAACCACTGCAGCCTTGAAGCATTTGAATATGCCAACCTCTCACATCATAGCCTCCACGTACACACTCCGAGCTTTCAATGATGCAATATGCTCGATAATCGACACAGTCGTTCTGCCAGTCCAGGTAGGACAAAAGTCAATACCTACACTGTGCCATGTGTTGGAAGGTGAAATGGCTTATAATATACTGCTAGGGCGGCCTTGGATCAGGGATATGAAATGTGTCCCTTCGATCGCCCACCGATGCTTGAAGTATGCTTATGAAGGAGAAATACATGTAGTCCCAATGGACTTAGAGCCCTTCAAGTATTGCAATGCAGTATAATTCATACCTCAATCGACCCTCCCTTCAACGCATTTGGATTTCCAATTAAATCCATCTAAACAAGGTCCAATACCGCAGGCACCACTGGTGGCCAACAAGGAAAAATCCCAGCCAGGTGAGACTTCAAAATCGGCTCCTTCATCATCAACGCCACCTATCATGGCCCAACAGAAGGACAAGGGAAAACAAATCATGGAAGAGGTTAAGCCCTTAGAAGAAATGTTGCCCATAATTTCAACAATAACAACAAAGGAAGCGCCCAACGCAACGAAAACCAAGATTCCTGAACCACCAAACATGGAATGGACTCAGGAAGGACTACCGTTTCCTCCCACCCAATCATCAACAATCACTGTTGAAATGGCCAGTACAGGCCTGGGGGAATACTTAGTGCAAAATGTTGTGGCAACCCCCACACTGGAGTCAGTACAAGACATGGGAAGACCTCACCTTCCCATTGGAACAATCGTCCCTCTAGGCTACCCACCGAACCAGACAAATTTTGTGTATGGGGGCTTTGATCATGGTCTTGAACCATGCCAACAAAAGGAAATAGACGAAGAGCCTTTTGTTGAAAACATCAATTATCTATCAAACCCAGAATTTGCCCTAAAATATCTCGGCCAATGCAATTGGCATGGATACGGGCTCGATAGATATGAGCAAGGGATGTGGATCCTTTGCCAACCAAGATATCAGATGCCATATGACAAGTCAGGGGTAGGGTTCAACCATCCCCTACCATTAGACATCTTGGTTGAAAATATGCAAGGCCTAGAAATAGGCAACAAGGGTGGATTGACATTGGGTCCTTATGCCAATCCGAATATAGAATACACATTGGGAGACTACCTCCCATGGTCAACAAACACCCCTGGAAGCAACAGTAATCCCTCTTCTTTGCTAGAGAGAGGTGAAAGTTCAGAGATTAATCCTCAAAGAGAACATCAACGATCGCCGGACATCTTTCTCGAAAACTGTTCCCCTTAGAGGTTCCAGACGAAATAACACAGTCTCAAGAGAATCAGGTCCCTCCACTAAGAGTGGAACAACCGCAATGGGACCAGATTAATTCACTGGAACAGGAAGAGTCCTCAACGTCGCAAGCAACAGATGCTAAAGAGAATGAACAATTTTGGATCTATGAAAGTGATTCAGAAGATGAGACTGAGATGATCTATCTCAGACATGCGTGACAAAATCACCACGCTCTAACTCATGAAGATCTAATGGGATAGATGGGTATACTGTTAGGACATGAATGGCACGTAGACCCAGCGAGGTGGGACCAAGTGTTAGACCTATGGCTCCAAATTCAAGATGAGCATCGTCCACCTCGAGATCCCATCATGACAACAGTGCCAAGGGAAGACCCCGCCTTCCTTTTCACACATAGAGATGAATTTGCACCTAGAGAGGATCCATTCGTGCCCGTTCCCATAGAGCCAGATCCAGAGTATAGGGAACATCTAAAAGAATCAAGTCATCACACCCGTGGTTCTGGAGACCAAATTCATTCCATCCACATGATCTCCATTGATTTGACCGCACCCATCCGCAATCCAACCGATCCATCACGGTCATTGCATCTAGACATGGATGCCATCGACTGGGATCACGTCAATTCACCATTGTCACCATCAGAGTACTGGCATTTCGGTGAAATGCTTCATTTTACCCCAAGGACAACTCAGGATATTTTTCAAGCTGAAGAGGAACCCGAGGTTCCAAACGTAGATCTTAACTCATCTGATGATATCCATTTAATCCCAACTCCACATCAGTTGGAGGACGGATCTCACATGTCAGTCGAGGAGACGACTGACGTAGACATCGACACAGATTCAAAGAATCCACAGATTATCAGGTTGGGGGTAAGTCTTTCCCCCGAAGAGCAAGCCGAATATATTGCCCTTCTCAAAGAGAAGAAGGAAGTTTTTGCATGGTCATACAAAGATATGCCAGGGCTAGACCCGCAGCTAGTCATGCACAATTTAACGCTTGATCCAAAAATCAAGCCTGTAAAGCAAAAACTAAGAAAGATGCACCCAACAGTGGCCTTGATGGTCAAAGACGAATTGCAAAAGTTGTTGGATGCACAATTTGTCATCTGCATGGATTATCCGCCATGGTTGTCCAACATGGTTCCCGTCAAGAAGCCCGACGGGAGGATTCGCATATGCACCGACTTTCGAGACCTAAACAAAGTGAGTCCTAAGGATGATTTCCCCTTGCAAAGCATCGACGCATTGGTAGACGCTACAACAGGTCACGAAATGCTCTCCCTAATGGACGGTTTCTCAGGATACAATCAAATTCGTATCAATCCTGAAGACCAACTCAAAACGGCATTCACAACGCCTTGGGGGACATTTTTCTATAAGGTCATGCCTTTTGGCCTTAAAAATGTTGGCGCTACATACCAATGTGCTATGACGTATATCTTCCACGATTACATGCACAAAACTTTAGAAGATTACATGGATGATTTGTTAGCCAAGTCTCTCTTGCACTCAGATCATCTCGGTGACTTAAGCAAGATTCTCGATCGCCTCATAGAGCATAAGGTCAGATTGAATCCCAAGAAGTGCGTATTCGGTGTCACATCTAGAAAACTCTTGGGTTTTATAGTCTCAAAGAGAGGCATCGAAGTGGACCCAAACAAATTCAAGGCAATCCTTGAAATGGCTCCCCCAACCACTATCAAGCAGCTCAGAAGTCTGCAAGGAAAGGTCGCGTCGATTAAATGCTTCATAGCACAATTATCTGACAAATGCCGACCCATGAACAAATTATTACACAAGGGGGTCACATTTCATTGGGATGACGAGTGCCAGTTAGCCTTTGACGAAATCAAACAGTACTTGGCTTCGCCGCCAGTATTGGCACCACCTAGACCAGGTGTGCCGTTCTACTTATACATCTTAGCAGTGGTGTTTGCTACCAAAAAGCTACGCCATTACATGCTGAGAAACACGACGTATGTTGTGTCTAAGGAGAATCCATTGCGATACATGATGAGTCGTACTTATCATAGTAGTCACACGGCGAAATGGATCATGTTGTTGACGGAATTTGACATTGAGTTTATTGGGAAAAAATCTATAAAAGGACAAGTCATAGCCGATCAACTAGCAGAGGCTCCTCTTGAAGATGATCAGCCTCTGGTCATAGAACTACCCGATGATGGGGTCTTCCATGTCTCAGAATCGCCAGATTCTGATGAGCCTGAGTCTCAGGCGACATAACCTTATTTTTTGATGGTTCTAAATGCGAGCAAGGGGGTGGCACAGGAATTGTATTCTTCACACCACAGGGCGCTCCAATGCCCCTGTCATTTAAATTAAACTTCCAATGCACCAACAACAATGCAAAATATGAAGCCTTGCTCCTAGGTCTTCAGACAGCAATCGCCATGAACATCAAAATATTGAACATCTTTGGCGATTCACTGTTAATCGTCAATCAATTCAAAGGGGTATATCAATGCAAATGCCCAGTTCTAAAGGCCTATAAAGCCCTCGTGGACAAATTCCTAGCAAAACTTGAGTGGTATGACATCGAGGCACTCCCTCGATCATCGAATCATTTTGCGGACACAATGGCCTCCTTGGGGTCACTAATCCCGCAAGACCTTTTCGATGATATAACAACCATTCAGGTCAAAACCTTATCGCAACCCATGATGGAGCGCAAGCTCAGACTTGACGCCAGGAGTCCACATGATCCAGATCGAACCATCTTCGGATAAGTTCTTTCGAATTCGAGACTATTTGAAACGTGCCAACTAGGGGTCTTTGTTTTCCCCCACTCCCATTAATAGCAACACAACGCTATTCTTACAAGTTCTATCCCAATCAACATTTGTTAGGGAAGAACTTCAAAAGGGATTAGCTGTTCATACTATCGAGGTTTCTGATAAACAGGACTGGTATTTACCCATAAGAGACTACCTCAAGTTAGGTAATCTTCCCTTTGGATTGACGCACGCCGCAAAACGAACATTCAAACAGAAAGCGGCAAAATATGTCTTGATAGGAGACATTTTGTATCGTCGCAGCTATGACGGAATTCTTCTTCGATGTTTGGACCAACAAGATTCCACTTGGGCAGTCTCCCAAGCGCACGACGGTACATGTGGCGGCCACTTTAGTGGTATGGCCATTGCAAAGCGCATTCTTCGCATGGGCTATTATTGGCCATCTTTAGAGCGAGATTGCTGCGCGTATGTCAAGAGGTGCATGAAATGTCAACATCATGCCAATTTAATGCACGCACCTTCCCAGGCCCTACAGAAAGTCCAGTCTTCTTGGCCATTTTCGCAGTGGGGCCTCGATCTAATCGAAAAGATCTCCCCTGCATCATCAGGCCGTCACACGTTTATCATAACGGCCATAGAATATTTTACCAAATGGGTGGAAGCAATTCCGTTAACCTCTACGACAGGACCCCGCATTGCGGAGTTCATTTTGCATTACATCATATGTCATTTTGGTATTCCATCCAAAATAATCTCGGATAATGGGCCATCATTCAAGAACAAAGACGTGCGTGCTTTAACCACAAAGTACAAAATTCAGCACAGACTTTTCAACACCCTATTATCCGCAAGCAAATGGGCAAGCAGAGGCGTCAAACAAAATGCTAGTCGCCATCCTTAAAAAGACCTTCGCAGACAGTCATAAGGATTGGCACATACAAATCCCACTTGCCCTTTGGGCTTATCGCACTAGCATTCGGACGCCCACTGGGGCAACTCCGTTTTCACTGGTGTATGGCTCAGAGGCAGTAATGCCTCTCGAGTTGGAAATTCCTTCCCTGCGCATATCAATGCAGGAGTTCATCGATGATAACACTGCGCGACAGGCCCGATTAGACCAACTTACGTTGCTTGACGAATGACGTGTTAATGCTCTCGAGCACTTACGTATCTATCAAGAGCGGCTTAAGAAAGCTTACAACATGAAAGTTCACCTAAGAGACTTTCGGGTTGGTGATTTGGTTCTGAAGGAAAACCAACAAAACTCTAATTTGTCGTCCCATATGAGGGACAAATTCACGGCAAATTGGTTAGGTCCTTATGTCATTGATAGTAAAATAGGACCCGGGACATACCGGCTAGCTTCTCTTGACGGTATCAAGGAAACAGAACCCTTGAATATCAGTCATTTGCGACCATTTCATATCTAAGAAAGCCATATCCCAAAAAAAAAAAAAAAAAAAAACTCCAAGGATTATCGCAATTTCTTGGTCAACCCAAAAAGCTCCAAGGATTATCGCAATCTCTTGGTCACCCAAAAATCTCCAAGGATTATCGCAATCTCTTGGTCACCCAAAAAGCTCCAAGGATTATCGCAATCTCTTGGTCACCCAAAAAGCTCCAAGGATTATCGCAATCTCTTGGTCAATCCAAAAAGCTCCAAGGATTATCGCAATCTCTTGGTCAACCCAAAAAGCTCCAAGGATTATCGCAATCTCTTGGTCACCCAAAAAGCTCCAAGGATTATCGCAATCTCTTGGTCACCCAAAAAGCTCCAAGGATTATCGCAATCTCTTGGTCACCCAAAAAGCTCCAAGGATGATCGCAATCTCTTGGTCACCCAAAAAGCTCCAAGGATTATCACAATCTCTTGGTCAATACAAAAAGCTCCAAGGATTATCGCAATCTCTTGGTCAACCCAAAAAGCTCCAAGGATTATCGCAATCTCTTGGTCACCCAAAAAGCTCCAAGGATTATCACAATCTCTTGGTCACCAAAAAGCTCCAAGGATTATCGCAATCTCTTGGTCAACCCAAAAATCTCCAAGGATTATCGCAATCTCTTGGTCACCCAAAAAGCTCCAAGGATTATCGCAATCTCTTGGTCACCAAAAGCTCCAAGGATTATCGCAATCTCTTGGTCAATCCAAAAAGCTCCAAGGATTATCGCAATCTCTTGGTCACCCCAAAAGCTCCAAGGATTATCGCAATCACTTGGTCAAACCCAAAAAGCTCCAACGATTATCGCAATCGCTTGGTCAAAAAAAATCAAGAAATTCAAAAAAACAAAACAACAAAAATCATCAAAAACAACAAAGATTTGCATCTCAATTCTAGGCATACTCAAATTCATCAAAAAATTCATATTCTCGCACCTCATCTTCACCTTCACCAAAAACAATCCATCAAAATTACAAAAATACATAGTAGCATTAAGCATTGCATCCATACATTGCATATTTGTAGTCATACAGGTCAAAGGCACCATAAGCTGCAATAGCTCTGATAGTCCATCTTGTTCCGCATTGTCTCATGTTACAAAAACAACAAAAACACCAAGCATAACTTTTACCACACTATAGTCAGTGGTCCTGGGAATGTACCAAGAGTTTCAGTAATTCAGTCATCATTTTCCTCTTTAGCCATGTAGTGTATCAAGTCGAACAGATTTTACGAAGGTAGAGTCATACTTGAAATACACCTTGTTACGTAACATCCCAACACAAATCAAAACACTAAAATTCCCAAATTGTGTGAACGAAAGACGAAACCTGCAAAATAATCTAGGTCACCACAAGCGAAATGGTTATCTTGCTCATCCCCCCGTGCGAATGACCCCTAGAATGCCGAGAGTTGGCAAAAGGACAAGCATCCTCCCTACCCAATTCCCTAAGAATCCCTAAAGTTCTCAACAGTGCAAAACACAAAAAATTTGCAAAATGTCAAAACTCCAAAATTTGACAAACTACAGTGCACACATCAAAAGGCACAAACAATAGTGATTTTGGTCACTCCATAACCCCAATCCCTTGCTCGAAAGAAAAACAAATCAAAATGAACAAGTGATCTCATCACTACAATGAGCAAGTATCCCAATACAATTGAAGAAAAGAAGGGAGTTGACCTTGAATCCCCGGAACTCTCAAGCATTCTATAGGTCATAAGGCAAGCTTCAGTACCAATTTGGTTGATAGCCAATGGGTAATGTAGTAAACCTCCCGCATGACGATATATCTCGTCACATTAACTTGCGTACAAATCAATATTTGCATGTGGATGAGCTAGCTTATGGCATCCCGGATTACACCGCAGATTAATCTTAGTACATACAACAAAGGAATTCGTGGAGCTAATTAGGTGATCCTCAGGATAGGTTCGGTTGAAAGCCCATCTGGCACTGGCGGTATCCTAACAAATACCACTAAATGAACTCAATTGCACACACAGGGATATGAAATAACTCGGGTCAAAAACAAGTCTGATTCATACCTTGGTCAAAAAGTCTTGTAAGATAAAGTACAGTCATGGATGGTGAGTTAAAACTGACTGAATCTCAGAAAACCTTACATTCATTCCAAAACCATCTCACGCCTACTTATCATCCTTATGATACCATCAGAAAATACAAAAAAAAAAAAAACCATGTAAATAAAGAGCTTCTTAAATAGCCTATAGTGCAATCATCACAAATGTCATTCATCCATTTCACCTCGCATATCACATAGACATCAAAAACATTTACATTCATCATAACATCTGCATTCATCAAAATAAATAAACATGCATAACAAAAATCACATCATCACATGTACAAAACCAAAAATAAAATCGGTATATATATATATCGTCAAAAATATGCCCGCAGGCTACAAAATCGGTCCTCAGACCCCGCAATCATATCCAAAAACCCAACCTAAGGCGTCGACCACCATGATCACGCAGGATCGGTGCGACGAGAACTACCCCCCGTGGTGTGGGTCCTACGGGACCCTGCAGGGCGGCTACTACTAGCCCCCGCATCATGCCTGCTACCACCCCCTCATCTAACCGCTCGCGACGAGATGATGCCGACCGCTCGCCGACTATCCCTTGTCCACCGTGAAGATCCACCGACCGAAGGCTCATGTAGCCGCCCACCAAGGCGGATGACCTCCCTCTCCAAGTCTATCCGTGCAGTACACCACTCTGCCTCTCACCGATGATAGATAGACAATGCATCATCGCGCTACGCCAAAACTCTATCCCGCTCTACCAACTGAGCCCGCAAAATATCCCTCTCCTACCGCGCATCCCCCAGCTCCCGCCTCGCATCCCCCAACTCCAGATCCCGCATCCATAGCAGCTCTGTCAGTCGAGCAATCTCAATGCCTACATCTGACCCCACCACCTCTGTATCTGCCGGATGCATAGGACTCGCGGGGACGTAGCCTGCTCAGCTCCCACTGCTCCTCCACATCCTGCATGTCCGATTGCTCCGGAACACCCAAGCCCACATCCTCATCTCCCACATCCACCATGTCCGCATCATCCATACCCCCCCAATCACCCCCTGCTGCCTCAGCATCCTCCACTGCCGCCTCCGCACCTCCCAGTGGCCCCTCTCCTCTCCAGCGCCGCAGTACCCACCACGAGTCATACTCAGTGGTAGTCCCGATGTCATCCACATCCGGGACCTCAATCACTATGTCGGACTCCTCGCCCAATGGAGCAATGATCGGTGGCTCTAATCCTCTCTCATCTCCCCACCGTCGATAGACCACGGGCTCACCAGGCAACCCCTGGCGCACCCCAAACTATCGTGTAACCCGACGGTATGGAAAGAACTCATGCTCCGTCCCGTGCCGCCCAGTCAACCACCGCTCCCTGCGTACCCATCGGAGCCACTCTCCATCCTCAGGCCAGGCTGGACAGTCCCGATAGGGATGCCAAAACACCTCCCCTGGAGTGAGCCAAGAAAAGGCATCAGTGTAGTGCTCAACGGCACCTGCCCATCGTCGACTCTGCCCCTACTCCGCAGACCGCCGCCACAAAACTACATAACCAATCTCCTCATCCTCCATCACCGCCCGAGTCGTCCATGGTAACCCGGTAGGCCTCTCAACAGCTATGTGCTGCCAACCCCAGCACTGCAACAAAAAACTACAACTGACACCCTTCCGCTGTCGACAGTGGACCCCGTACAGCTCCCCGTAGAGCTATGCCAACAAAGTCTGTCCCCATCTCAGAATCAACGGTGCCTCTATCGGGCACTCTGCCAACTGCCACACCAAATCCAAGCAGGTTCCACGGGAACCTCGCGCTCGACGAATCGGGGAGAAGAATGTTAGAAATGAGGCCCATCAAGAATGCGTGCCTCACTCCTAACACCCCCTCTCCCCGCCACCCGCCTAACCAAAATCCCGCCACCTGGCAATCCACCTCGATCGTCTCCACTGGGTTTGCTACACCCAGCTGCCCCCCATGCCCAAAACATCTCGTAAGTATAGCAGTCCGCTGATCAAACGGCGATGTCCTAATAGGCAGACCATCTATCGAAATCCGAAGCAAACGATAGACGTCCTCAAGAGTCATAGTCATCTCCCCTGTCGGGAGATGGAAAGTATTGGTCCACGGATCCCAAAGCTTGATCAGGGGCGTCAGATAGGCCTGATCCGAAACCACAGGCTCCAGTCGAGCCACCTGCTTGAGCCCAAGGGCATCAAGCCATTCCCAGTCATCATCGGTCAATGCCAACCGCACCTCAGTAAATGCAGCGGGTACACGGTACCGGCTCCTAACAACCTGCAAAGCAAAAAAAAAAAAACACAAACACAAAAAATAAAAATAAAAAATAACAGATCAAATTTTCAGTTCTAGGGTTTCTAACCTTAACCGTTAAACAAAAACATCACAAAAAATCTTAAAGTTTTGAAAAGCGTCAACACAAAAACAATGCATTAAATAAAAGCAAAATAAACTCTAGGAACACTTACAGGTTTCGCTTCGGCTCCGCCGCTCGAACCAGTGTGTGCACTCATGATAGCAGAGAGAATTCCAGTAGCGCTTCGCTTCGCAGAATTACCTCCTCCTCCCAGAGCTCCAAAATCGCAAGAAAAAAATGACACAAATGAGCCCAAAATCAAGTTTTGGCCATTAAATAGGCCTTTTGCACTGGAATTCATCCTTGACTGGGACGAGCGCTCTGATTAGCGCTCGTCCCACCCAGGGACGAATTCTCTAGCTGGAATTCGTCCCACCCAGGGACGAATTCAGGCCAGCACTTAAAAAAAATCAAAAAATGACTAAAAATGCACTAAAAACAGACAATAAAATTGCCCGACAGAATTGCTACTGCACCTGACAACAAGGGCATACAAAATCGACATTGGAGTCACAAATTGTCACTATCATACTCCCTAAGAAGGCTACCATAGCCGGACCGCTCCACGGGAAGACGGATTTTAGACAATTTCATCCCCAAACGACATCACAAAAGGGTCAAAGCCCACTCAAAAAAAGTACAAAATTCAACAAAAACAAACAACAAAAAACATTGCCGGACATAAGTGCTCTTGCACTTAACCTCCGGGCAAAGAAAATCGATGGCGAGGTTCAAATTATCTCTCTCCTACTTCCCCAAGAAGGCTAACATAGCCGGACCGCTCCACGGGAAGTTAGGTTTTCGATGATTTCACCTCATTACGGCATCACCAAAAGGGTTAACACCCACCAAAAATAGGTCCAAATGTTGGAAAAATTGCACACGCTTAACGGTAAACCCTTTAAAGGCACCCTTGCACAAGTCATCTTGGGTCAAGCGACTCGTCGCTTCTCTCACGAAGGTCATTCCCTCATCGATTCGTCGCTTGAGGGGGTAGTCACACTTAGTCACCAACCAACAATCACACACCCAATTAAGGAAAATGACATGCATTCAAAGAATCATTGACAAAGACAATCACGCTCCCGCTTGGGGCAAGAAACAAGCAACAATCAAATCAATCAAACACTTGGCATTTCGTGAATCATGAACACAAGGTTCCCCCTGAGGATAAAAATGCCCTTTGCCTGTTCATGACCGATCAATGTCTAAGTTCAAGTCACACCTCAACAAAATAGGTTAATACTTGAAATCAAATTCCTTAGCTCGTCGAAGCAAGGATTCAAGAATGCATGCCCTTTCCATACTTGGGGCATCAAAAGTTGGTTAGGTTACCAAGAAACCCTAATCATTAGTGCTTTGGTTATCTATTTTTGCTCAACATTGCGTCACCCGCAGCGCTTCCCAAAAAGGGGCATCTCGTAGACACCAAAACAGCACCAATCCGATTATGTGACCGCAAACACCGATCGCTTTGACAAACACAGCTCCCTGTGGCAGCCCTCGTAGGTTAAACAAGTGGTCTTAACCACTTTCATAGCAATTTTGTAAGGTCAAGAAGCAATTTGGCACACTTGGACACTTTGCCCAGTATTCGCTCTCACCCAGGGACGAATTCAAAATAGAATCCGTCCCACCCCAGGACGAATTCTGAATCCGTCCCTGGGTGGGACGAATTCTAAGCTTAACGGGCAAAAAGACAAATGGCGCCAAGTGGCAGCCCTAGAACAGTCAGTTGATGACTCCTACCTCGCACGCGTGTGTAGGTGGACAGAGGGGCCGTTAGAAGACTGTCACAAAAGGCATTTATCAAAGCCCAAGTCAACGGAGGACTCCCCTCCCTCATGGGAAGACAAGACTGCCACATGGCGCCTATGACCAACACATGGCATTTGTGCTTCCCTCCCAAAAGAGACCCCATGGGTCTATAAAAGGTGGGACTTTTCTCACCCAAAATATACAGGTTGAAGGAGTTTTCAAGCAACGAAGTGCTGCCGAGTTGAAGACCCACTTGCATCCCTTTTGGTTCACCTTCCCACATCCACCAATATCTTTTGCAAGGGAGGTTGTTGGGTGGCTTTTGGAAGCTTGAACCTGACCCAAATCCAACACATGGACACCTGAACCAACCAATTCGCCGACCCCCCAATCCTAAGAGGTTTTGGGCCCATCCCTAGTGGATTGGCGCCGGAATCAAGTGCCAACGGTGGGAGGCCCACTTGGGCACCCCCGCACTTTCTAGGTTTTAGAGCATTCTAGATTACTTTTTTTTAGGTTGCATTTTGTGTTATTATGTTTGGTTAACTCATAGCTGCAATTTCGTAACTTTTGGTCAGATTCTAGTATGTTTTGTGTCGCTTTGTTGTTTCACTGACTTGTAGGTGGCGAGATCAAATTCCCGAGGGTAGAGGCCAAATTGGGAGAATCCGACCATCTGGGTCGTCCCAAAATGGCCCCAATTACATAACCCCCTTGTTTGCAGGCGTTTTGCAGGTCTCGGGAATCGACATTGGAGCAGCAGCAGGTCGGCTTCTTCAACACAAAAGAATTCGTCCCACCCAGGGATGAATTGCAGTCATAAATCATCCCACCCAGGGAATAATTCCGCTTGAAGGCAGATTGGCCACCGTCTCAGTGGCAATGGCCTTCCGGTAACATTTTCTGTCTTCTCGTCAAGTTTTCAGTCGTTTAGAATCATTTTGTTTACTCGTTTTAGATAAATGTTTGCATGCATCTTTTGATGATTTTAGAAGAACGAACACTTTTCACTTGCAGAAGGTGCTACCGACATCTTGGTTGTTTCTTTGTTCGCAGGAGAAGCAACTGGAGGTGAAGAACTCATCGACATCGGCGACGACATCATCTTGGCCCGCCCATTGCAATCGTGGGCACGTGGAAAGAGGAACATTGAGTGACATTGTAATCGAATTCTTTTAACGCTCCTAGCCCCAAAAAGGGAGGAGACGTCATTGTAACGAGGATATCAAGGGATATTTGAATGAAGAGGGTCTGTGTTTTCTCCATTTGCTTGTATCTCATTTTAATGCGTCTCTTTCGTTTCATGCATTTTACATTTGATTTTGGTTGCATCGCAATTAGTGTTTCCTTTGCCCGGAATCTCGTGCTTTCACAATTGATCACTTCAAGCCATGGGAGAACAAGATGAATGGTCAAACTTTCAAAATTCAAATGAAGTAGATTCTAGCACCCAAGATTGAAGATGTGTATTTTGAATATGATTCTTCTCCATATATAAAAGAACTCAAAGCAAAATACAACAAAGAAAATGAGAAATGAATGCATTAAACATTTAAGATTCAATACTTGATAGCACACCAAAGAAAGAGTAAATACATCACCTTCCACAAACATCTTCTTGAAATAAACAATGCTAAGAAAAATAGAGAAGCAAAGGGTGATTGATCTTACTACATGAAGTGATGATCAAAACATAAAATCAAGATAATACAACATAGAAGATATGGTAACACAAAACAAATACTTGTGATTAGTCAATTCAGTAGTCACAACATAATGCATGGTAGCAAATTGGAAACATCCTCCATATGATGACTTTGGATGAGGCATATATTTCATGTATTGAATATACAAGTATTAAAAATTGAATAAATAATATAATTAGTGTTTTTGGAGTGTATGATTCATGAAACCTAACACTCCTAAGTTTGAGAGTAAAAGTTAACATTGAGGGCAATGTTTTCTATTTCAAGTATATAGGTTACATCTAGTTAAAAAGTCATTAGTCATAAGTAACCATAGTGAGAGTTATGACTATGATGTAATAAGTGAGTAGGGTATGTTAGGAATTATTACAACATAGCTCATGTGACATTAGTGTAGTATAACTAACTATCATAGATTTATAAGGATTGTGCATCTACTACAAGACTAGGATAGCTTGCAAGATTAGTTAATAGTTTGTTATACGAAGATTAAGCATCCTATGTATTTAAATATTTACTATTTCATAATACAAATCATTGAAGCATTGAGTTCTATCACTAAGGTTATACATCATACTTAATAAATAGAGTTTGGCAGGATAAATATATAATAGATAAATAACATCTTTTGGAAAGATTTATAACCTATAATTTTGTGGACATTAAAATTACTTTACTTTTTACCTTTAAAACCAATCTTAAAGGTCCTAATAATAGTTAGGATAGTTGGTATATTAAAAACCACTTTATATTTTAGATTTAAATCTAATATAAAAGGTTTTAAAGGGTTTTAGCTTTACTTCTATCAAACCATTGGATCCCTTAGGATTTGTACCATCATGTTAGTCTAGCATGCCCTAGAAGATTCAGATCAGACTTCTCACTTTGCAAACAAGGTGACCTCCAGGTTTGAACTTAAATGTCTTCTTGGTAACCAAATAAACACTTATCAATCCACCTAATCCTGTGGAACAGCTCTAATAATTATTATAATATAATGAACATATTAAAAACTACTTTATCGTTCAAAGATAACTTTTAAACCTAAAGAAGAGAATAGGACTAACGTGTGCAGTAAAGACTACTTTATCGTTTAGTTTGAAACCTAGAGAAGAGAATAGGACTAAGGTGGAGAAGTTTTGTAATAGTATAGCTAACCTAAATGGGGTGACTCTTAAAGCGGAGGATATTACAGAGGCTGCTCTATATTTGGCGAGTGATGAAGCCAGTTATGTAAGTGGTCATAATCTTGTGGTGAATGGCGGACACACTTGTAAACCACGACTGGAAGATGTACCGGCCAAAAGTTCCCATATTTTATTGGTCGTTTATGATAGCAAAGATAATAGTAGAGAGATGATTGTTTAACTCAGTGTTTCGAAACTCGCAGGTTACTCGCGGGTCACGGAGGCCTGCGAGTTTTTCTAATAAAAAAACTCAAAACTCGGGTCGATTAACTCGCGGCGAGTTACTCGCCCATTATTCGCCGAGTAGTCGACGATTACTTGCCGAAACTCGGACGGAGAGAGGCAGGGGGCGAGGCAGCGGAAAGACAGGGGGCGAGGAAGCGGAAAGACAGGGAGGCAGGGGCCGGGGCAGGGAAGGGATAAATATTTCGAATCTTCCACTGCCATAGTTCTGCCACCATGCAAACCGATAAATATGAACTCAAAATACAAATGCCTGCAGCTGCAACCTTGCAACCACGATTTATACAAAAACATTCAAAATCAGCAGAGAGAAAAAAAAAAAAACACATAAAGTCATAATTGATTGGACCTTGCAGTGGTTAAATCCTTCAGACGAATCCAAGAGAAAAAAAAAACACATAAAGCCATAATTGATTGGACCTTGCAGTGGTTAGATCCTTCAGACGAATCCGTTTTCTAACTCACAGTATTCGAAGGGCCGAGGCGGTATGAGGGGTTGAGATTAGAAATGTGCGACGTTATGGAGTCACAGGATTCGAAGGGCCAAGGCAGGGTATGAGGAGGTGAGATTAGAAATGTGCGACATTATTGCTTAAATGCTAATTTCGATCGAGGGGCTGAGATAGGAAAGGTGCTGAAATTAGAAAGGTGGGCGTAAATACTAAGTTCTAAGGCTGAAATAAGATTAGAAAGGTGCTGAGATTATGAGTAAATACTAATTTCCATCGGCGCCGCGGCGATTTATTTCCTTATATCTATTTCCAAATGTTCCCCAAATTAAAATGGGTGAGAGCCTAATGTTGCGAGGTTAGGTTAAAATATTATTTGTTTGTTTATTTATTATTAATTTTTAAATTTGTCGATGTTTTTATTCCCTAATTTTTGGCGAGTTGCCGAGAACTCGTGAAAATTAGGCTGCCGAGTTTATAGCGACTTGTTTCGGAACACTGGTGTAACTCTCTCTTCAATGTTACTTAATTATTGACCAGACAATTTGTGAAATTATAATAAGACCCAGCTTAGAGATACGAGTGGACTATAAATGTCTACCGTAAATTCAAAGGCTTTTGGATGTTATATTATGTTTACTTGCATGTGTAAAATTAAATATTACAGCCTGAAGAGTATAGTATAGACTCGTTGAGAACATTGAACAAAATTTTACTGAAACACTTCGTAAAAAACATATATCGTAAAAGGCTCAATTATCTCAACACAAATCGAGGAGTTGCATTTCTAAGAATCGATTCCCATGAGGAGGGTTAACACTTATATTTATATATGAAGCTTGCAATCCCATGAAAGCATAGACGTTGCCACAACCGCATAATTAAAAATTTTGTCCTCTATAACTAAAAATTTGAAACAGTTAAAGCTTGGCACGAACAATTTCAGCAACAGTAGGAGGGAACCTGAACCTACGCAGCAACCTAGACTTTTCCTTACAACGTGGTTATTTCCCTCCGTTTTTTCTTCTAGCATTTCAGACGACATTTTTTTTGTTATGGCATACTCTTCGGCGTCCATTGCTTGCTTCGGAGAAGCAAGTAGTTATCTAAAAACTATCCTCTAACCATTGGCTTATAAATTTCTTTACGAGTGGATACGTAGTAAAACTGCACTTCGATTTAAAATTTATTTTATTTTTTATATTATAAAACAATTTTACCATGGATATATAGTAAAACCGCACTTCCATTAAAATATATTTATAATTTATAATTCACTTATTTTATTTCAAATATTATAAAATGATCATTTAAGAAACTAGTTTGAAACACCTATACATAAAAACATTTAAAACATCGATTATTTAGCAAGTTGTCTTTTTCTTCTTTTTATCTTTTTGATTAATTTATTTATGTTATCTCTACCATAGGCTCAAACCTTGAGCTTTTTAAAATTAACATCCACTTATCACTCAGAGATCTAATGGTCTCGGATGTTGTATCAATTTTTTTAATGTAAAGTTAACTTGTATTAAATTAAAATACATAATAATACAACAAAAAAAGTTTGAGTGGTATACGACATGTTCCATAATGTTAAACCAACTCTTCAAAAGTTGGGATCAAACCGCAAGTCTCAAAATAAGTACATCCCAGAGATCACAAAATTACATCAAAGCATAGAAAATAAAAAAACTAATTCGCCTGTGGAGAGAGTGATTGGTGGTTTTCCTCATCCACCAAGTTTTGCCAAGTATTTGTAGGTATCGAAATGATGACCCAACCTGAGTCATCAATGAGCTCAGTGGACTTAGGTGGATCGCCCCAGCCTCCAGCAATGTCTACATTATCTGGTGGATCAGGCTGAGCATCCTAGCCTCCAGTAGCTCGAATTACTGCAACCACCTTGGGACGAGGCCCCCAACCTTTAGCTCGACGAGAGGACACTCCCAAAGGAGAAGCTCTGCGACCCTAGGATGGGGCACTCCAATCATGGCGGGAAAGAATGTTTTGAGCCCTGTGCAGGTGGTTTAGGAGAAACCCTACTTACTGCACACAGAGCATTGTCCCAAAACTCCAAGAGGTCACGAAGGTGATTGACCTTCATCTACACTTTTTCCACCTGAACACAAATATACAACCATACATCATGGAACACCATCAACTTATCAGACAGAAAAAAATAACAGAAGGCTCAAGCTGGTCAAACACCATCCTGTATCTATCTTTCCAGATATGGAACAAAATAGTGGTATGAAAGATAGACTAGACTTCATCAAGAAACAAAAAAATTTGAGGATCACCCAACAAAATATGGTACCAAGCAAAAGACTGGGACATATAGGGTAAAAAAAAAGACTCAACCCAGGTCCAAGCTGACCTAGCTTTTGGGAATTCCTAGAATAAATGGAAGTAAGACTCAGGAGCATTACAAAACACACACCAAGGGTCAACTACACCCAAGTGGACTAGATGAGGACCAACTGGCAAAATTTGAGAAAGCAAACACCAAGCAAAAAAAGAAAGCCTAGGGTCAAGGTATGACGCCAAAACTAACTGAAACCTTGTTCTCCATTTCATTTTGGTAGAAATTAAATCCCACTTAGCATTGAGCTTATCAGGCATAGGAAGGCTAGGAGAGAGCCATAAATATCTCATTATAGCTTTGTAATTACATAATAGAGTATCTTTATAATACTACCACTCTGACCACCAAGATCTCTGAACATGGGTATGAAGCTTGACCAAAATAGACAAAGGAACACAATCCAAAACTGCCTAATAATTACCCATATCAGTAGGGCAAAGAGCATACTTGGCTTTAAACTAGGGCCAAGGAAGCCAACCTCTGTCATGAAAAGAGTAAAAGTCCATCAAAGTAGAGATACCCTTTTTATAAAATCTCTGAGCATAAATCCATGGGTGAGATGCTAAGGGTGAACCCTGAATAGTAAAAATTGAAGACCACCAAACATTTAAATGTTTGGCATAGAAATTCATATAGGGTTCATGCCCTTTCCATCGAATCCAGGGTTTGAGTTACTCCTAGGCTTTCCAAATACTTTTTATAACAAAGGAACTAGAAATAGTCACAGGAACCGGAGCAATCAAGAGGGAGTAAAACTCATATCAGTTCTTTTCATTTCATCATTTCTAAACCCAAATCTTTGGTAGAAGTCAAAAGTGCAAATGTTTAAAGAGGAAGCAATATCAATTAAGACTCATTTAACTACTACATCTCCAATTAGGGCAGTAATATATAAGGGTTTATCCTTATGTAAACTATGTTGTGGTATATTGCTATCCCAGAAGTCAATACAATCGACTTCCTGAGTTATGATAGTATTGGCCATGACTTCAAGTTGAATATTTTGTGGTACCATCATTTGGCTTAATGTGAGCATTAATTCATCCCTATGTGTAGGAGAAGATCTTAAAAGGTCCAAAAGAGAAATTATAGTTGTAGTATTTGATAATTGTTCATTAATATTATAAGGATGTTTAGGTTGAACATTGGGCACGTGATTCCCTTTATTAGGAACTTTCAAAACAAATGGAGTTGATCCATCATTTTGAGTTTGATTTTGTTGAGAATATTGGGCCTGTTGTCGAGTAACAGCTTCGATGGTACCTACAATATTATTTTACGGATGATGAATGGGTCTTGGTCTAGCATTTATGGCTTGTTCATTAGAAAGTAATTGGTGAGAAGATGGTCTAGTAGTGACTCTTCTTGGAAATAGTTCTTTTGGAACCATAGAAATTGTGATAGGTTGAATAGGATTTGATTCATCTTCAAAGCTATTCGATTGATTTGAGGTGATTTCCATGTCACTTTTAGTCTCATATTCTACATCACTAAGATCAGGTGTCTGAGTGTTATATAGAGGTTTGGTCGTAACCATGGATAAAGTTGTGTCAAATACTTCCACATCATGAGTAGGTGAATGTCCACTAATAGTCCCTACATATCGGGTAGGAGGGGGAAAATTATGATGCTCAATTTGATTAGCCACTTCTTTACCATGCTTTGATAAAGGATGTTGAAATATGTCCAATGATTGATTGGCATTTTGATTTTGATTTTGGGGGATGTTGTTTTGGGCATTATTAGGAGAATTTTGTTTAGGTTGAAAGTCTTGCACCTCCATCTCATTGTTATCAATTAAGTCTTGTATTTTATGTTTTAATATTTTACAAGAGTTGGTAGCGTGTCCAGGTCCTCTATGGAAATCACAATGTAAATCAGCTCTGTATCCGGGTATAGTTGGATCAGGTTCCCGGATATTTGGTAATTGGATCAAACCTCGTGCTAGTAATTACGGGAGAATGGTTGATAGAGGTTGATTTAATCTAGTAAATTCTTGAGGTGGTTTATCAGGAGGTTTCAATATAAACTTCTCTGTTGTTTTCGCAATATTAACATTGGCAACGTTTCTGCTATTGGTGACTCCATCACCCACAACTTGTTTATTTTTATATTGATTTCTAGATGTTTTCTCATCATCTTTTTTTTTTAAGTTGTCTTCTCCTAATGAGAGCATCTTCCACTCTTCGAGCTAAGTCTATAGCTTGATCGAAGGTGGTCAAGGTAGCAGTTGATAACTCATAGAATAGTTGTTCTTGTAAATTATTAATAAAGATATCCAAAATTTCTTGATAAGGTAACACAAAGTGTAATTTTCCTATCAACTGTCTCCATCGAGCTAGGAAATTAGCAAAATATTCATCTTTGTCTTGTTTTAAGTTGTACAAATATTTAATGGTTACATGCCTTTCAATGTAGGCACTAAATTGATGAACGAAAGACTCGATTGTTTCTTCGAAATTCCTCAAATAATGAGTGGGTAGTTGATAATACCACTCCAATGCCATTCCTCCTAAAATTTTTGGGAACATCTTTAGTAATAACAAGTCATCATGTGATATATCATGACATGCTATCCTAAACATACAAAGATGCTCTATGGGATCTTTGCTTCCTTTGTATATAGGTAGGATAGGCATAGGAAAGTGTTTAGGATATGGTTGTGCTAAAACTATAGGATATAAAGGCTGACTACACATCTCTCGATAATTGTACGAGGGATGATAGGGATATATATGGTCCATACGGGAGACTAACTATTTCACCATGGCTTCCAGATTACTAGTTTGTCCACCATATTGGCTCAGTGGTACCTGAGTATGGGATTTATGAGTGTATGATGGCATGACGTAAGGATTAGATGCTATATTGATATTATGCAAATGGTTGGTAGGGAGAGTATTATGAAGAAGATTTGTAGTAGTATTATGTTGTATCCCATATTGTTGGAAATTGGTGTTAGGTTTTGTTTTGGGCTTTTGTTGATTTGAAGTATGTTGATCAATAACTTGGCAAAATAGAGTAGTGAATGAAGGTTTCTTTTGTGTGGGAATAACTCTAGGCTTGGTAATAGGCACTCTAGGTGGTTGGGTAACCTGTTGTTGTTGCATGTTCTAGATTATAGTGGCCATATCCAAATTGGATGGTCCAGCTTGATCACTTTCTTGATCAATGAAGGATAAGGGATTAGTGCATGTGTGATATATTTCTTCTAGGGTTTCTTGAGTGTCACTAATTTGATCCTTTTCCATATGGACTGCTCTATTAAGGGCGCCAATATTAGTATTGAGGAACTTCCAAAAATGTTCCATGTTCTCAAAAGTAACAACTCCTTCCGGAGACATTTTAGGGGATGAGGATCCTTCCTCTCTAACAGTTTCTCTTTATTCATTTCCTTCAACAAACTCTTCTTCTTGTTGATCTAGGATTCCTTCTTCCTTAATTGGGTCTTTAGGAAGGACATCTGGTTTATTTACTGGTTTTCCTAACCAATCTTCTTCTACTTCAGTCTGTTTTCCATTCCTAAGTCTAGTCATTATGCTTAAACTTAGATTTTAGCCAATATATATATATATATATATATATATATATATATATTTGCAACAAGTTTGGGAGGTATATATTTTAATTATATACCTACTATAATACTTAAAAGAAAACATTTTGACTTTTTTTTGTTATATTTTTGTTTTGTTTTTGTGATTTTATGTTTTTATGATAATATTATAAAGACAACAAACATCACACTAAATGCAAGAAATAATAAAAGAATGGCTTAGTTTTCTATAAATAGTTTATAGATGTCATTGATGGGATCAAGTTCATCGGGAGTCATGAAATGCTCCTCTTCAAATTGGAAATGGTTTTTTAGGAATTTGACAAAGTGTGCTATGGTGATGTTATGTACTTCTGACTCTAACTTGTAAAAATAGATCTCATGGCAATACTCTCGATATAACACAACTCTAGGAAATCTATTCCATCTCTTTCTATCCGTAAGAATGACCTCTTGATCCTCTATATGAGATAGAAATTTATGTACTACAACTACATTGTCAAGGTATTCCTCAAAGGTGTACAACTCGAAAGACACAAGGGCTCTTTTATCTGCTAACCACCTATGGCAAGCTCTTTGAAGTTCATGATATAAGGTTACTTGATTAGGATCTAGGATTCTATCTAGGACAAACCTCTTGATTTGCCTAAGTTTGGTTGATCTAGATGAAATAAGATTCAATCTCCTATTAAGTTCTTCCCATAAAGGTGGGGCTCTATATGTTTGAAATACTCTAAGCAAAGAAGTAATCTCTATGGCTACTAATTAATTTTCAACATTAATGGTGACAACTCGTCTTTTATTATAATCTACCATCTAAATATGATATGCAATCTTAATTTTTTATCTGATAATTCTAAATGCTTATATATATATATATATATATCTTGGATTGCTTTCAAAAGTTTTTTAGTTTTCACATTGGGTTCACCAAAATGTATCACTCCAAATTTTTTGCATCCTTACCTTCAGGCTATAGGATCCGCGCCTGGAAGGGGGATACGAGAAGGATGGGACAATACCTCGGACAGAGAGGCATTTTGAAGGTCGTGCCTCTTGGGGGAGGGGTATAAGGGTGAATTTTTGATGAATGATGGGTCCACCAGGAAACTTTTGAGTGGCAGTTTCCACGCCTAGGTTGAGAATAGTTTCGATGCATTCATTTTGTACTTTAATCATTCATATCCTAGGTTTGTCCAAGATGGAGCTACACTATTCTATATGCCATTTCTGATTTATATGGATACAAAAAACAATAACAAGTGCTAAACACAGAAGATATGCTAAATAAGGCAGAATATACCTGATTCTGGATGTCTGATGAAGATTCTAAAGTTTGTAGAAGTCAAGATCGTCTCAAATCGTATGTAATCATCTGAAATTGCATAGAATCATCCTAGATCATAGTCGGTCATATGAAATCAGATGAGATCATCGTCGATCTGACGAATTCGTCAAAAACCTGCAATCATAGAAACAGATACCAAAGACCAAAAATACAATTGCAAAAGCAAGGGGAAATGATAGAAATGATAGTAAATTTGCCTAAATGATAGATCCAAATAGCAATTTAGAGAAATGCATTAATTTAATAATTTTTTTAACTTTATCATGCATATATGCTAAATGAGGTGAACTCCAAGATGTAGAAAATAAAATAAAATAAGTTGATGCACAGGGAAATGAAGAGAAAAGATAAGACAATGCAAACTTTGGGCTCTAATTGCCCCCAATATAGACTACAGTCAGGATCACCTCCAATCATATGAGATCGTCATCGATCCTCGACATGATCGTCCGAAATCGTCTGGAATCACCTTCGACGATCCGAGCTTGCTTTGTTTGAAAAACAATAAAATTCTTACAAGAAAACTTGAAATACATAATGCAAACGATGGTGCGAGGATGTTCTAATGCACAAGGAACTAAATTTGTAGTGAAATCAGTCAACTAGGGAGTTCAGGGGGATAAACTGAGAAAATCCTAGTTTATATAGGATTAGGGAGAGGTTAGGATGTTGGAGATCCTCCCAATTTGGGAGATCTCCAATGGGGCAGACTCTAACTGCGTAGACACTCTTTCTGCCCAAATTAGAGAAGCTATTAAACAAAATCTAATTATGAAAATTTGATTTTGGGATGAAATCGTCTGGACATTCTATTCTAGACGAATTCGTAAGATCTGGGAAAATTTCGTTTGATCGGCGATGATATCGTCCAACAGTAAAAAAAAATCCTAAAAATGGCATGGAAAACAAGGGGAGCGGTTAACGAACGGTTTTTGGTTAAAATTCAAATTTTTATCTTTTTACTAAGGTTTAACTACACCAATTTTAGGGTGCTACAGTTCATGTATTTTGAAGGATTTATGTATGTTGAGAGTATGCATGTACCTATTTATAACTAACAATAGAAATAGGCAACATACCAATGTTATACAAGTTTTGGAGTGGAACAATAGAAGAAGATTGACTGATGTTAAGCAAATTAGCTTCAAGAGGTGGTTGGTGGAATAGAAGGAAGAAGGTGGTGTTGGGCATATAGAACTAGAAAGATATTATGAGGGTGGATTAAATAAGATATTTGAATCTATAACTATAGAGGAAGAAGCAGACACATTTGAAGAAGAGACCCCTTGAATCTTAGGGGGAGTGGTGGTAGCGAAGACCATAACTACTATTTGAAAGGTAACCTTGGCATATGGGTAAAAATGAAGGAGATTTACCTCACCATACAATATATTTTGTGATGATTGTTATAGAAATAGATGGGGGAATGAGTGGAGGATGGAGAAGACTCTTCCTCGTATGTGATCTCAGGTTCGATTCACCAGGCTAAAAATAAATAGTTTCAGGGAATGAAACCACTTAATGAGTAAATTTTTCAAATAATTGATATGATAAAGCATCAATTGGGTGTTGAAATATATTGTGAGTGATATTTGGTGTAGCGTTGTAGAGGAGGTGGATGCCTAGCAAAGTTGTAAAGTAGATCTGTGAAGCATTGTACTAAAGTAGTTACGTTGTGAAGTAGATTGGTGTAGTTTTTTAGGTTTTAAAGAAGCATTATAAATTAGGCAAATGAGCATTGTAGAGAAGGTGGATACATAGGCAAGTTGTAAAGTGGATCTATGAAGCATTGTGCTATAGTAGTTAGGTCATGAATTAGATCAATCTAGTTTTTTAGGTTTTAGAGGAGTGTTGAAAATGAGGCAGATGAGCATTGTAGAGAAGGTGGATGCTTGGCTAAGTTGTAAAGCAATTATGTGAAGCACTGTGCTATAGTGGTTAGGTTGTGAAGTAGATCTATGCAATTTTTTAGGTTTTTGAGGAGCGTTGTAGAGGAGGAATATGAGCATTGCAGATAAGGTGGATGCTTGGTCGGGCAACTTCGATCCCATTGTTGAAGAAGCTAAGTCTATGAAGGTGGATCTATTTGACTCTCATGACCCCTCCTTTTCATTTGAATAAGAGGAGTGGGATCTTGGTAATCTCAAAGGTGGTGCGATTAGAACCTATGGGGAGTACCCATCCCCTGGTGCACCTTCATATGCAAAAGTGGTCACTAGCATTAATGGAGGATCTAACACCCTCTTAGGTATTTCTCCTATATCAAACCAGATTCATATCCCTGATAGTTTGATTGATAATATACTAAAATATGGGTTGTGGAATCTTTTGAAAGAATTCAAAGGTAGGAGGCTGGATATTCATACTCTGAGGATATGGGCTTTGGTAAGATGAAGACCTATCGATTCTCTTGAAATTGTGGTCATCCCAAGAAATTTCTTCCTTATCAGGCTCAACTGTGAGGAGTATTCCAAGCAAATATTGGAAGGGGGTCCATGGTTTTTGGTAAACGAGGTTTATTTTTACATAAATAGGCCCAATTTTTTAATCCCAAAATTTAGAGCATTAATATTGTCCCACTATGGGTAAAGCTACCAGACTTACCACTTCATCTCTGGCATGAGAGCATATTCCAAGCTATTGCCAAGATAATTAGGGATCTGATTTCCTTCGATCAAACTAGAAATTTAAAATCTTGAATGCTCTATGTTAGAATGTGTGTTATGGTATATATCAAGAAGTATATGCCAAGCTTTATTGAGCTATTTTCTAACCTTGGGACCTGGGTTAATAACATTGAATATGAAAATAAACCCTAAGTTTACCAGGAGTGTGGTAAGGTAGGGCACCATAAGAGCATAAGCCCCTTGTATCCCAAAGCTTTGAGTACTTCATCAATTCATAAGGAAAACAATAAGAGGCTTAATGAAAAGTGGGTTCCTAAGTGAAACCTTCAAAAATTGAAAGGAAAAGATTCAATTTCTAATTCTTAAGTTGGGCTCAGTGAGGAATTACAGGAGGAAGCTCTTCTTCCATCAAACATATTTTATGGAGAGGAGTTGAACAGTGTTCCTACAAAGAAAAGGTAAGTAAGCCTAGTAGCGGGGGATATTTTTCAACTTCCTAAATTTGGGGAGAGTGGAGAAGAGGTAAGTCCCTTTGACTGCCTTGACATGGATGATCCAACTCTTCAATAGTTAATGGATAACTCTCTAGCCTCTTCAAAACCTGTGTTTGAGAAAGGATCTCCAAGTCCAAAGACCAAAAGTCACAAGAAACCTCGTATTGATGTAGGGATCGAAATGAAAGTGGGGAGGCCTAGCAACAGAGCGCTTAAAAAAATGGAGATTGACTTTGAAATTGCTAACAGAGCACAACCCCTTCTAATAGATAGTTTTGAGGCTTTGCATCCTAGAGAGAATGAGGTTGTTCCAATCATGGAGACTTGGAACAAATGTGTTCAAGAGTGTGGCCTAAAAAAATGATTTCTTTCATTGGGGGTCAAAAAAAGGTTGGTAGACCTTATTGAGACAAGCTTTCAGCATGCGATTTTTAATTATTTTTGTTTCAGTTGTTTGTCAGGCTAGATGTTGTTGTTGTAGATCTTCTCCAGTTTTAAATGGGATTCTTGGTTCTCTGGTTCTTTGAGCACCCCTAGGTTCCAGTGGTGAGGTCTGGCTTCCAGATTTAAGGCCCTAGTGGTGGGCAAGATCTTCAAATTTTGAAGTTTGAATTTGAATGCAACTCTAGGCAGGATTTTCATATTCTAATTTAAAATCTCAAATTTCAATGTTGTTTTGGGTGTGGGTTTCTCCTATGTTGGATCCTTTTGCCAATTGGTTGTTTGATCACGATAATCTCTTTTATTTGCCTAATAAAAATATGTAGCTTATTTGCTAGGAGGTTGCTTCATTGGATTTTGAGGTTGAATTCATGGAATCCGGCTTAATTTTTCTTGATATCTTATTGTTATATCTAAGGTTTGAAGGTACCTTTCAAAACCCTATTTGTAATAGGTTCGGGAACCCTTTAAAAACCCCTTCTACTACGAATAAAAAAAATCTTTGTCTCTATATTAATTCAATGTTAAAGCTCATTAAACGTCATGAAGTTGATTCAATTTTAGACAAACATAGAAATTTAGAAACCATTAACTCTAGAATATTGAAAGTTATCTTTGATTCAACATGTGGGCTAATAATAATATAATTTTGCTAATTTTGTTTTGGGCCATAATTAAATGATGCAACTTAGTTCTGATAGTGCTCTACTTTCCTGCCCGACTTGTCCAAAAGAACGAATTTGGCGGGGGTGAGAAGGACATGTGTCCACAGTCGTAAGACGTGTTCGAGCGACATACATGTGAATAGAAAGTCAAACAAATAAACGCCAATGCCGTGGATAGTTTAGTTCACCATGTCATTAACGTTGTACACGTATCTCAGTTACGTAGAATGTGGCTGTGTTTCAATCTTTATCATGATCCTCTTATTTTGTTTTCTTCGTTTGAATACCGCCACATTTGGACTATAAATTTATGGCCACTCATGCCTTCGGTGCCTGTCCGAAATCGAGTAACAGCGTAAGTTTGCTCCACTTTTGCTTTCTAAATGTAGTGGTCATGCTCTAGGTATTCAGCTTGTTAACCATGTCATATTCTCTCTTTGTAACTTTTTCTCTTGTGCAGGTCTGAAATTGGAGTTCTGCAAACGGAATCATGGGATACAAGAATTTGTTGTTGGTAGTACTGGTTTTGGCTGTGGTAATTGAGGAGAGCAGTGTAAGCGTAAAGGGGGAGCCGATGTGCAGTCCGGCGGGACAAGCCTATTGCAGTAGTGGGAGATGCTGCAGCAAGTACAACTGGTGCGGAACCGGTCCTGCTTACTGTTCGGGGCCTAATTGTATTGCTCAGTGTTCGTCCGGTGTTACTCCTCTCACTCTCTCGGAATCCCCACTCTCTCTTTTCAACTACACTTCACAAGCCACCGCCATGGCCGCTGAAAATAAAAATCCATAGTCGTTACTCCCTGCAACTACACACGTACATAAGCCATGTAGCTCGAGCATGTCTGTATAGATAAATAAATCATGCTCAGGGAGATAAATAAATCATGCTCAGGGTCTAAAGGATATATGTGTTTCTTTAGTAGATAGAATAATACGAATAGTAATTGTGAGGTTTGTCCGGGTTTCTTATTAATATAATAAATAATAGTTAAATAGTTGTAATTTGGTAGCCTTATAAAGTATTATTTAATATGTTTAGTTTCCCTTCAAAGCATGCTTGCTCGTTAAATAAATTTCATAACTCCTCGTATCAGAATCTATTAGAATTTATCACTGCAGAGTTGTCTGTTTAAAACTATCACTTGTACTATAATATATAGTTGACAAATTCCTGCCCAAGACTGAATATTTTAACCGTAACGCTTATTCCAAAAGCTTTTAAGGTCCTTGAATAAATTAAAATTAAATTCATTAATATAAGTAAAAAGTTCTAAAAGTTTTTAATGTCCTCGAATCAATTAAAATTCATTTCATTAAGATAAGTAAACATCAAGGCTGCTTCTTTAAGATGCCGTTGAACTTGGGAGGCCTTCATTCTGTAAAGGAAACAACTCATCAAATTACCCAGTTTATTTTATTTTATTATTTTAAAGATATTGATTTTTTCAAATGGTATACTATCTTTTTATATTTTAAAAAATATTATACAATAACTTTTTTTAATATCCTTCAATAATATTTGATATTTTAAATAAATAAATAAAAATATAAAAGTAAATATTAATAATTAATTTATAAAAAATACTATAACATGTGTTCATAATAAAATCCTTCAATAATATTTAATATTTTATACAAATAAATAAAAATATAAAAATAAATATTAATAATTAATTTATAAAAAATACTATAACATGTGCACATAATAAGATTAATTAAGCTTTAGAACATATCTATTGCTTTTACAAATATCTAATAAAATTAATCGAGCTTTAGAACATGACTATTGCTTTTACAAATATTAAATAAATTATATTTAAAGGTAAATTCCATCAAAATGAAAAGTATTATGTTTTTATAATAAGCTCTTTGATAGAGATAAAATTTTACTTCGTTTTTGCCTTCTAAAATTTGATGTAAAGCAAGATAAAGATTAATACTACATTTGACAAAGTTATCTTTTAGTTCCTTTTTAGAGATATTTTCACATTTCTAAGTGATTGTCTCAAATAATAGATGAATAACATTAATAATATTAATTTTTATCTAATATTTACATTCATTTTTTTTATAATAAGCTCTTTGATAGAGATAAAATTTTACTTCGTTTTTACCTTCTAAAATTTGATGTAAAGCAAGATAACAATTAATACTACATTTGACTAAGTTATCTTTTAGTTCCCTTTTTAGAGATATTTTCACATTTCTAAGTGATTGTCTCAAATAATAGATGAATAACATTAATAATATTATTTTTTATCCAATCTTTACATTCATTTTTTTGTATAGCATTAACGAATTTGAAATATAATTCGATCCTTTTTCACATGCAAATTTTAATCCTCATCACCAGTTCTTTAGCCTTTGTATAATTATTCATTAAAGTTCTATATGATTTTCAGGAGAGGAGAATTTTTTCGTTATGATTTGAAAAGCACCACCTCCATCTGCTTTGCTATATTTCTTTTAGAAGTATGATCAAAACTAATTTTGATAAACTTAATTTTTGGGCACTTCTATTTTACCCTAAATTGAAGCAAATCTCCTATTTTAATGTGATTATCACATATGAAATTTATATGTATATTGAAATATTGTAACCAAGGTGCTACCACCTCTTTTTCTATCGTAAAGAACTTCCATGGCAAGCACTCAAATATTGTAACCAAGGTGCTACCACCTCTTTTTCTACCGTAAAGGACTTCCATGACAAGCACACCTCTTTTTCTACACTAAAATATTTCCATGATGAGAAATATACTTGTAAAAATTCCAATAATATATTTTCAAACTTAAGAATGATTTGAGATTTTTTTTTTTAATTATTATTCCTTTTAAGCCAAACAATTTATCAAATAATGGAAGGTCCAATCCCCCATAGAATATATAATTCTTTAGATTTGAAATAATTAATATAACTTATCATCAACAATTATGATGGAGCCACAAAATATACTTTCATGTTTTTAAAAAAGTAACAACAAGTGGTGTGAGCGAAGAGAAGTAAATGGTGTGGTATTTTGTGATAGGCATGTATAAAATATCCATGATATCCTCTTTTTTGTATACTCTCTTTTGTAAGAATATTAATTCAAACAACTAACCCAAAAAATGTTAAGGTGTTAGGAGAACCTTTAGCAACCAAACATTATTCTAAGGAAAATATTTTGAAGTAGGGATTTTTGATTACTTTAAATCCTTATATTCCAAACAAAATTATCCTTTCATGTAAAAATTGATAGAAAGGATTCTTGAAGCATCTTTTGATGTTTATCTATAATTGTTTTGAGCTCCTCTCCTTCAACTAGGTTACTAATAGAAATTCATAATCTATTTTTTTTACCAATATAAATATGATATTTGATCTATGAAGCTTTGAAATCTAAGCATGCTCAAGCCAATGGTTGACATTCTGATTCAAAGATAAGAGAAAAAGGTTTCAACCAAGCATTATAGAAAGAATTTTTGTAATTATTCTCATTGAATCTAATATTATTTTATATCCATTGCACACCATCTAATAAGGATACTACTATCATGAATATCATTGACATATAATTCAACACACCCATGAGTGAATAAATAATAAAAAGATAAAAGGCACCTCGAAAAGTTTAAAAAGAAAATAATATGCATTAACTATTGTTCTGAAAATAAAATAATCATTCAAGGTTTGCATTTTTTTAAAAAATGATCAATATTAAATGGGAAAAAATAAAATCAACATTATATAATAGAAAGGTTCAAAGAAGAAGAGTAAATATATCAACCTTATTGTAGAAGTGCATCTCCATTTTTGAGAACATAGAAAATCCAAAGAGAAATCAAAGTTTGATGACACAATTTGCAAAAGTTAAAATTATCTATAGAAGCTTAAATATTATTTGCATTATTAAAGGTGTCAGTGATATATAATAAGCATAAGTCAATAGAAGTATGCTCTTAGTTGATACTCAACCTCTCTAGACATAACCTAAATCACCCACATCTCTTTGAAGCATATATTACAAGCGTAAATTGTAAATATGTAGGAAATAAATAATACAATAAAGAAACCCACACATCACAACCTTAGGTGAAACATGTAAATTTTACGATAAAATAAAAATGATAGGGGAATTAGGTTCCTCAAAACATGAAAATTCTAGAGAAAAGAAACAAGATTGGGTATGAGATTCAAAGCATATCATAAAGAAAATAAAATATTATTAAATGAATATAATAACATTTCTTCAAGGTGCAAAAATACAAATTTTCAACTTTCACATTGTAAAATAAATAATATGAGCAAGTTTAGATGCCTAGAAGTTTAGATAATTAACACTTGAGATAAAGTCATTCTCAAAGAGATTTATTATTTTCTTAAGCTTAAGCACATCAATAAAATTCTAAACTATGCTCATTAGCGCATAGAAATTAAATTTTTGTAAAGCTCAAAAAATTCCACATTGATAAGTGGGTTAGAAAAGTATTTTTTTGATGTTTCTCTTTGTTCTCCCATGGATGTTGTGGTGTCAGGGCTTGGAAGTTCCATTGGTTTTTTGTTTGTGTGTTGCTAGTTTGGATGTGTTGGCTTTTTGACCCTCGGCCAATCTATTTATGGCCTTGGATTACCTTGTAAAAGGTTTGGGATTTTTTTCAAAACCCCTTCTACCTTATATCAATAAAAAAAGAAATGTATCGCATAAATTACACCTATTTTTTTGAATATTTGCAATAGAAAAATAAAGATGAATATAATTTGAAAAAAAAAAAACTATGAAAGAAAAGGACAACTCTTATAATCTATAGTATATGCATTTAAGGTATAAATCATATTCTAATAGATTACATAGCACAATTATTTTTCCTTTAAACTTAGTATACAAAGTGAGATAAAGTTTAAAATAAAATTATAATAAAAATCAAATATAGACAAATTGATAGTTTTTGAGGCTTATTAATTAAGATAATGAAACTTACATAAATGAAATAAAGTATCAAAATAATGTATATGATAGTGGAAATATTTTGTAAATATAAAAAACTAAAAAAAATCAAATAACTACTCATAAATATGCCATTAAGAAATGCTTATGGAAATGGAGCCATAGAACTGAAGGAACCAATTAATGTTATTACAATCATGTCCCCTTACATCTCCACATTACCATGTATATATAATGTAATGTGACCCTTCACATGAAGCACTCTTGGCCTTACCACTTCTATACTATTCAACTTCCTATTCTATGGACTCATGTTCACGTGGACAAATGTGCACATTTAAAATATTAAATATTATGCACCCTTGTGCATTTATTACAACACAAAATAAATCCTAATCTAAAACATGTACCAAATAATGTAATATACTCTAACACCCCCATGTTTTATATTATTTGGTTATTGAACTTGTCTTCAATATGCATCTCCAATATGGATCTTTAGCTTGTAGAAACCTTCAATCTACCTCCTGTAGATTAAGAACTGGTTTGATCGTGTAAGTGTCTTTCTTTTCCTTTGATTTTGTCTTCCACCTATCGACCTTGATCTGATATATTTTCCTGTTCCTTTTCCTTCTTTGTTTTTGCACTTCTATCAATGAAGCATCTTTAATGTGATGAGGTAGTAAGTCATCACAATAAAACTTACTTGGGTTCAACAATTCATCATCATCAATTTTCCTTTCCTTGTCCTTCACACCTTGAAAGAGCTCATAAGTGATAAGTGTTAAATAAATCATTAAATATTCTTTTGATGAAACAAAAATCATATTTTGGGTATTCCACCAAGCCCTAAATAGTGTTTCATGAAGATACCCAGTTATTGTTGTAAACCTTTCTTCCTTTGATTCCTTCAATAAGAAAGAGACTCTTGATTTCAAACATGTAGATTAGTGTTTGAACCTATCAAAGGTATTTATTAGGTTTTATGAGTAAAAACATAGTTTATTGTTTCTATTAAATGCTTCTCTAATTATTTCATCCATAATTCCTTGAGTAAAATTCCTTACAATTCTCAAATAATAAACTTAGTCTCACTAATATAATGTTTCTAAATTTATTAATTATTAATTTGATGTAGAATTACTCCTTTAATAATTCTCTAATTTGCTATTATATCTAGGGTTTCACGTATCAACTTATTCTTCTCAAAATACCTTTGCTTTTCACATTAGAAAATAATATCCTTATAAAATTCCTTATTAATCCTAACTCAAGCTTATGAGCAATTTGAATGAAATAAATTACCTTAGTCTTAGAGTTGTATTCTTAGGTCAATAATGCTTGACTTATTTGCAAATTTTCCACTATGTACATCTATGAATGACACTGTATTCACATGTGCTATCTTGGCCTGATTCATTGGCTTATTCGAGAGATAACTTCTTCCACTTTGGCTTCAATAAACCTACACACCAATATTAGCTTTACTTATGCAATTTGTAACCTCCAAAGGTTCTCTTACTACATCCAATCATTGATATCCTTCACATGTTTTTGCCTACACTAATCTACCATATTTATTAATGGACTCTTCAATGTTTTGACACCTTGGGAGAATGTTTCCTTCACTAGGAATGAATTAACCTTTGATATTTCATTTTATATTTACCACTTGGAGGAAAGGGTGCTAGAATATACAATTTTCTATCTTGTATGTGTCACTTGGCACTCCAACACTTCTACCTCCCTTGCAATACATTTTCCTTCTCTAGAAGATATTATTGTGGTAATGGGAGTTACTTGTTATATTTCTCCATGGCTTCTCCAATATTAATCAATGTGGCACTTGCATGTAGACTATTCCTCCTAGGGTTACTCATTACTTTCAATGTAAATCTTCAATGTTCCAACACTCATTTATTTTCATGCTTCATTATGTTTGTCTCAATGTATTCCTATGCTTTAATTTTCATAGTAGTATGCTTATTTATCAAAGGTGTACATCCTTATTTGATTTTATGCTATCACAGGTTACTTTATCTCTTCAATGTCATCCAATGGTGTAGAGCTTGTCTATGTATCTTTGATGATGTGGAGCTTCTATCTACGTATCTCTAATGGTGTAGAGATTAATCACTTTCCCTCCTTAGAGCAATGGTAACACTCCTTTTGAGTGGTAGTTTTTCTTTCTATTTTGAGTGGTGATTCTTCTTCTATAATGATGCTTTCAATACCTCTTGATGTTTGTACTCATCTGAGACTCTTATGCTTATTCTAGTGTTTGTTGATACTTAGAAATTTTGTTGAGTTTCTAACCCTTATTCAGTATTCACTTAGCTTAGATTATATATTTCACTTTGCTTTAATAAATATGTAATAACAAATCATTCACTAACAATACTATGCACTTCTTGTTATAACCACCCATCATGAGGACTATGCATATACTAGAAGATAAGGGTAGTTGCAATATTATTTAATAGTGTGTTATGTTAAAATTGCATCCTATATATTTAAATATCTACCATTTAATAATGTAAATCATCAAAGTATTTAGTTCTAAATGTGGTATCAAAGCAGGTAGAAGGAACATCAATCTCTCCTTCTAATCCTCCTTAAGCTTCGATATAGAGAAGCTACAATGAAATTTTTAATTAAAAAGAAGTTTTCAAGTGTATGAAATCATATTGAATGTTGATTAAGGTTAAACTCAAAAGAAGAAGTAACCATATTTCTCATGAAATATTTCAATGAAAGTTTTAATAAAAATAAAAACTTCAACTAAGAAGAATATCATAATATACCAACAAAAGAAGTGATTGTAGGATAATAAATACTATAGAAATTCAACTTAATGTAAGATTTATTCCATATAAATTTATAAATAAAATATTAAAGTTTTTCAAGACATTTGTATAGATCTCACAAAGTAGAAGGAAAATACTATGTAGAAGAAAAACATCTAATCATAAGCATCGTTAGTCATACTAGATATTTAGCAAATAAGAAGGCACCAAGGTGCCATAGAGCAAATAAGGGGCTCATTGAATGCATGGCCTACATATTTCTTTCCATAAAGAGTAGAAACTACCTACCACAAGTTGCTAAGAGGCACATACCAACAAAGTGCATGTAAGCATAAATAATAAAGGCACACATAAATTTAGAGTAACTTTATTTTAACCTAACATAGAATGCTTTCAAATGTCCTTACATTAATATTATTCAGGTATAATTTATATGTCAATGACTTAGACAAAAATTTACATATATAGTATAAATGTAGTGAATTGTATAAAAAAATCTCTCAAAGAACTTGAAGATGACAAAGCAAATAGTACTAGGTTTTAAGTTGTGATTGCATTGAAGGATTAGTCAATATTTAGACTAGATTATAGAAGATCCCATAATCAACATTATTTTTTTATTGAGTAAATACTTCTTATACATATACATATCCACCGTGGGGTTTGAACCTGGGTCACATCATAATAAACATTATTTATTGATTATAAGATCACAAAGACATCCAAACCAAATGGTATATTTCAAGCATTAAGTAAGATACGAGTCTCCTTTTCTAAAATAATGTAAGAACATAAGGAGAACATCAAATACCTCTTGATTATAGATTTTAGACTTCAAAAATATATTGACATTATTCTTAAAAGTAACACCATCATAATGCTTATAAAAGGAGTTTCATAAACAAAAAAATATAGTACATATAAAAGTATTTGAAGATGCTATCTAAATGTAGTTGAAGCAAACTAAAGATGCACTCAATCATGAATTAAAAATGCATCCATTCAATGAAAACATAATCAAGGATATTCAATGCAAGGAGAAGAAAATTTATAACAAACCAAGATGTTGCCTTGTCATTATCACTAGAAGTCACCTCTAAGGGATAAAATTAATTCCCTTGCAAAAAACATTAATAGATTCACAACTAGAAAATATAACTCAAGGAAATAATGACAATGGATGCCTAAATCAATACTATGACTCGTAGACACCAAAACAGCACCAATCCGATTATGTGACGACAAGCACTGATCGCATTGACACACATAGCCCCTAGGGCAGCCCCCAGAGGTTAAAAAGTGGTCCTAACCACTCCCACAGTAGTTTGGAAGGTCAGAGATCAATTTGGCACCTTTTTGGCACTTTTCTCCCTACTCGTCCCACCCTGGGATGATTACAAACTGGTATTCATCTCACCCAGGGACGATTAGCAGCATTCGCTCCAGGGTGGGGCGAATAGCAGGTTTGACTGGCAAAAAGTCAAACCTCGATAGGTCCGCCACTTAACTGCAACTTCAGGACATGCAATTGCGAGGAACGACTTCAAATCAGAGAGAGAGACTTCAGTCATGCATGCCTTGATTTTTGGAGGCCTCATGCAAGGAGACTCTAAATCAGGAAATAATATTTTCTCTCAAAATAGGACAAGCAACTCAAGTGGCGCCCTCGCATGCGCATTCAAAGAGAGAGACCCTAGGTCTATAAATTGGTGAGTCTTCTCACCCCAAAAAGAGAATAGAGAGGAGATTTTGGAGCAATGAAGTGCTGCCAAATTATATCCTCACCCATCGTTTGTGCTTTTACATCCTTGATCTCTCTCTTGGAAGGGAGGTTATTGGGTGATTATTGGAAGCGCAATCCGGACCCAAACCCAAACATTTGGCCACAATATCCCACCAAATTTTCTGACACAACCCCATAAGAGGTTTTGGACCCATCCCAAGTGGATTGGTGCCAAAATAGAGTCCCAAACGGTGGGCGTCCTGCCCTCGGGTGCCCCCCGCACTATCGTAGTTCTAATCGCCCCACCCCGGAGTGATTAGAAATATATGGTAGATTTCCCTGATTTTTCTTTTGCATCTGATTCTAGGTTGTTTACATATGCTGTCATTTAAATTTCATGTGATTCTGACAAGTTTTGATCATGCTTTTATTATTTCCCGCTTTCACTAACACGTAGATAGCATCATCATATTCTGGGTGATAGAGGCCGAATTGGAAAAATATGACCATCTGGGTCATCCCAAAATACCCCATTTTACCTAACCCCAACTTTGTAGGTGATTTGGAGGCCTCGGGACTGGACATTTGGGAGGTGGCTTTCGGATAGGTTATGACAGTCCTAATCGTCCCACCCCGGAGCGATTAGAAATTTGTGTAATATTTCTGGACTGTTCCTTTTGCAGTGGCTTCCTGGTAATGTTTTATTGCTTCTATCAAATTTTTAGCTCATTCTGATATGTTTTAGTTATCATTTTAATCATTTTATGCATACACTGACCGTAGGCCTTGGGGATCGCATGTTTCTCTCCATCCGTAGGTGCTACTAATCCTTTTCTATTTCTCTGAATATAGGATCTCAACACTAGAGGAGTAGCAAGGAATCAAAGACATATTCATGCAAGCGGTGGTGACGTTTGGTCCACCCATTTTACATGTGGGCACGCGGAAGAAAGCGTATCAATCCGTGGTGTAATAGAGCCCTACTTAACGCTCCTAGTCCCCAAAAGGGAGGAGACGTATTGTAACACGATTTTAAAGAAAATTAATAAAAAGGGTTGTATTCAACATTTGCTTTCTATCTTGTTTCAATTGGTTTACGTTTCTCTCCTTTCATGTGTTTCAGTTCGTAGGACTTAGCGTTACGTTTCGCTTTTGCATACATCGCACTTGGCATTTCCATTTTTGTTTTCGTATCCTCATGCTTTCAGTGGCGATCATGGTGGGACCTCTGTCCCTTGATTTTAAGATTAAATTTTTGATCAAAATTTGTGTGTTTTTGCTTACAGGTATCAATCTTTCAAGCACTGGACTGCTGCTCGTTCCATCCTGTAACGAATACAGAGCTAGAATTCATGCCACCCTGAGACGAATAGGAATTCGTCTCACCCTAGGATGAATACAGATCTATTATTCATCTCACCCCAGGATGAATAGCTCTCTGTGCAATTTCAGGGCAGAAATTCAGAGGCATCCGATTTGGGCAGAGAAGAGGTAGGGGTCCTAAACACCTTCTATCATTTTCAGCTTTCTGTTTTCTATTTTCTGGTTATTTGCTTGCATAGGAGAGTTTTAATGCCTATTTTCTTCATTTATGCAAAATAAAAATAACCTCACACATCATGAGATAATCTGAACACCAAGGAGTTGGTCGTAAAACCCCAACCCTTGATCAAGACCAACGGTGGATTTCATCACCACCTTGGCTTGAAATATTGCATACATAACCCCGATCATGACTATTGCTAGACGTAAATCCTGATGAAAGCTGACCAAGTGTAGTTGGGGTGATTCCCAATGCATGAGGATAAGTCTTCTATGGTAGGTGTCATAAATAGAGTGATTCCCCTTTCGTACCACCTATGTTCCACGTACTGTTCTGCTCTCACGTACCTATAGTCTCCCTCACGTAAGGGCGGGTATATAGAGAGGTTCGGTATAATGGCCTGGTAGTGGTATATTGAAGGGGTGACCATTTTTGGGAGATATAAGAGCCCTCATATTGCATATACAAAAATTTCTTTACAAGGTTCTCAAAACAAACATCAAAACACACTGAACCAGATTTAGGGCACACTTTTAATCCATAAACAAGATAATCATTGCTTTGATTGTGTGTTTCCATTTTGTTTAGTGTAGCATAAGAAATCCTAAAGAAGATAAAAATGTACACATATTTAGGTAAACATCAACATGGTGTACACCCGTAGTCGAGCCCAATCACGGGCAGGAGCTACAGAAAGTGTACAAAGGGGGACAAGTCACCTCCGATATAGTCCTGAGGACTTGGTCATACCGCCTTGGTGGCCTGATCCACAAGATAGTCCACATCATGCCATTATAGAATGGGACTATGGAGGCACCCCTTTAAGGGGCACTCCCACTCAGCATAGACCCTTTCAGGAGGAGGCCCTACACGTGGCACTCAACATAGATGGGAGGGCTCCCTTAGATGCTCGTTATGAGTGGCCACCATGCGAGGAAGTGCTAGAGCAACATAGGGTCCATAAAGAGGGGCCACATGATTTCGTCATCCCTCCTTTACCCCTTATTACTATCAAAAACACTAGGCCAAATCCAGAGCACAAGGCTCTTCAGACAGGGCAAGCCAATTCTGCCCACCCCTTTCACACATATGAAAGGGAGTACGAGGAAGACCACTACATTCCTCAAGAGCAATACATAACATGGGAGCAATGCACCTCTACACCTGCTATGTATCAAGATCACCCACTGAGGCCAAAGCCTCGGGTGAATGCCGCTAACCTCGATAGAGGAAAGCAACCCATAGGGATCTCGGATCACCATGACCGAGATAGACATATAGGAGAGGCATCTAGGCTTCCTAAACACAAGACGATGGAACAAATTGACTTGGAATTTGCCAAACATGCCACCCACCAAGCGCAAATCATGCAGCTCAGGCAAGACCAACAATAGTTAGAGCATCTATATCACCTTAGCAAAGAGCGCATCCGATGCCAAATAGATGAGCTACTCCGCAACACTATGCCTGAGAGGGTTCCAACCCCTCGAACATAGAGGGAAGAAAGGCATAACCCCCTAGTGCAAGACAGGTCTCCAAGACCTTACCAAGTGCTACCTCCGAGACCCCCTAGACCTGAGCGGGAGGCCACTCCTAGGAACAATGATGGGTACCCTCCATGGGCACCCACCCATGGTCATGGGTCTCACCTAAGAACTCCTCAAGAAGCTTATGAGGAGTATGAGCAAGAAGAAGAGTGGGCTGAAATGCCCTACCAAGGTAGAGGGGGTGATATTCGGCCACCCCTCTATAGGCCTCAAGTTCCCCATAACCCACAATAGGAACAAACTAAGGAGGAAGAGATCAAATCTTCTGATGCATATAAAGCGCTGCTAGAGCGCTTAGAGTCTATGGAGACCAAGACTTCTGGGCCCCAAAAGCCCACTTTACGCCAACTCCGTAGTCATCCTGTGCATCCATCAGTGCCAGCACCCCCTTACCCCGAACACTTTAAACTACCTCAATTGGCACTCTTTAGAGGGGAGGAGGATGCCCAAGAGCATGTGACTAGATTCTTGAGCCAATGCTTTGGCATTTAGGACAATGATGCTTTGTTGCTAAGAACATTTATAACCACGTTCGTAGGCCCTACCTCGGATTGGTTCACTCAATTGCCAAAACATAGCATCAGTAACTTGGATCAGCTAGTGGATGCGTTCCTCGAATGCTTCACCTTCAACACCAAGAAAAAGGCATCACTAAGCGACCTAGCTAGCCTCAGGAAGTATGAGGAAGAAACCATGGCGGCCTATGGGAATCGATGGAGGACGTTGCTTTCAAAGCTGCCCTACCTCCCTCCCATGTCTGATCTGACCCAAATGTTCTCAAAAAGTTGTTTGAGATCGATCTCCATGCTATTGTAGCTGCAACAATATGCCACTCTTGAGGAAGCCCTGGCGCAAGCTAGAATCATTGAGGAGATCAAGATACAGGATGGCGAGATTGCCAAGCCAAAGAAGAAAGAGTGGTCTAAAAACACCAAGACAGGGACCACGCAATAGAAACCCGCTATGGTCAATCAGGTTGCTATAAATGTCCCTAAGCCTGCACAAGCAACACAACCCCAAAAGGCTAACTATCAGGCGATGCCTCTTAACAGTTATGATAGAGAAAATTAGAGGCAAGAACAAAATCAGTAGCGTCACCCTAGGCGACAATTCACACCTTACACAGAGTCTAGAGACTCCCTGTTTGACCACTTGTCAGCAAAAAATTTGATCAACCTACCTGAGATTCAACCCATAGACCCCAATGCACCAAAGCCTAAGGGCTATAGGGAAGACTTGTACTGTAGGTTCCATAGATGGAAGGGACATGACCTTAATGCATGTTGGAAGTTTAAAGGCTTGGTGCAAGACCTAATAGACAACAAGACACTGGTGGTGGACAACCTCGTAGCACCAAACAACCAATAGATGGGAGTCTTCAAAGACCCCCTGCCTACCCATGATACGTAGGAAAAGAACCTTCAAGTCAATGAGGTAACATAGAATTGCCCCATGCAGGGGTATGTAGGGATGATAAGCATAGTGACTAGGAACAAGAGGTACCCAGGAGCTGCCCCCGCGATGGCCACAGGAGAGGTTCCATCGATGTCACAACCTCAACAGCACCCTACGCAACCTCCCCCACCTAGACCAGTGGCCATGATTCGGACTAGACTTACCCAAAGTCTAAGGACCACGTCGGCTAGGCTCTCCATTTATGAGCTCATTCAACAATCAGCGCCCCATCGGGAGGCTCTAATGGAGATATTAAAAGCCATCGAGCTGCAGCCCCATGAAGCAAACTCTTTCAACAACTTTGTGGGACATGTAAAACAATGTACAGAACCGGTCATCACCTTTAGAGAAGATGAGCTGAAATCGGTGACTGGTGATATGGCGGATCCACCCCTACACGTCATTGCATGGGTCAACGGGATTCCGTATAAGAGGGTGTTGGTGGACACTGGCTCATCCAGTAATATAATTACAACAGCGGCATTGAAACATCTGAAGTTGCCAACATCTCACATCGTGGCCTCCACCTACACTCTACGAGCATTCAATGATGCGATATGCTCAACGGTTGGCACTATTGTCCTACCCATCCAAGTGGGACAAAAGACTATTCATACGTTGTGCCACATCTTGGAAGGTGAGATGGCCTATAATATCTTGTTGGGGTGGCCTTGGATCAGGGACATGAAGTGTGTCCCTTCAATAGCTCATCAGTGCCTAAAGTACACATTCGAAGGGTAGGTGCATGTAGTCCCGATGGATTTAGAGCCCTTCAAGTACTGCAATATGGTGCAACTGATGCCGCAGTCGACCCTTCCATCAACACATTTGGATTTTTAGTTGAATCCATCTAACCAGGGTCCGATTCCACATGCATCCCCATTGTTAAGTCCATCAAATCCCCAGTCGGGTCCATCTTCATCATCTGGTCCTTCACCAACAATGCCACCTATGGTGGCCACACCGAAGGACAAGGGGAAGAAACCCCTAGAAGAGGCACCACCATCAGTCTCAACCATCTCTACCGAAGAGATGCCTAGCCGAATGGAAGTCGAGATGCCTAGTTCACCCTACATGGAGTGGACTCAGGAAGAACTCCCATTCGCTCCCCCTCAACCACCAACGATCACCATTGAAATGGCCAGTACGGGCCTAGGGGAGTATCTAGTGTGGAACATTGTAGCAACACCCACACTTGAGTCCATGCAGGACATGGGGAGACCTCGACTCCCCATCGGCACTGTGGTTCCTCTCGGCTACCCACCCAATCAGACAAACTTTGTTTATGGGGGCCTCGATAATGGCATTGAACCTTACATGCAAGAAGAAGAAGATGAAGAGCCCTTTGATGAGGACGTCAACTATTTGTCCAACCCAGACTTCACTTTGAGATATCTTGGCCAATGTAACTGGCATGGATATGGGTTGGGCAGGTATGAGCAAGGAGTGCGCGTTCTTTGCCAACCAAGATATCAAATGTCGTACGACAAGTCAGGAGTAGGGTTCAACCACCCCCTGCCCCTCGACATCTTGGTAGAGAACATGCAAGGCCTAGGGATAGGCAACAAGGATGGGTCGGCATTAGATCCATATGCCAATCCTAACACAACATATACATTGGGGGATTATCTCCCATTGCTAACCACCAACCTTGTTGACCTTAACAACCCTTTCCCTTCGATCGAAAAGGGAGAAAGTTCGAGGACTCACCTGCAAGAGGGATATAGACAAGACCAAGAAGGGTCTTCAGAAGATGAGTCAAAGTATGAGGTAGCACCTTGGGATCCTTTCGAGTCTGATAGCAATCATTCACAAGTGACACCCATAGATGATTATCAGGAGAGCTTCATGACAATGTTCCCTTTGGATGCTCCAATTGAGCAAGTACCACCTCAAGAGAATCAGGTCCCCCCACCCAGAGCGGAACAACCTCGATGGGACCACATTAATTTTCTCGAGCAGGACGAGCCTCACATGTCACAAATAGCTATCAGAGCCAACGAAGGCCTCTGGATCTCTGATAGCGATTATGAAGATGAGACTGAGATGGCCTATCTCAATCATATGCGATAGCAACAATATCCTATGGATATAGATGACATGTTTGAATAACTACACATAGGGCCAAGGCATAGGTGGCACCTAAACCAGGCATAGTTGGACCAACTACTGCATCCACCACTTTAGGTATATAGAGAGCACCTATCACCCAGAGACCCTATAGAGCCATCAGTGCCTAGGGTAGATCCTATCCTCTTATCCACACATAGGGCCGATCCATTTGTGCCAATACCTCCAGAGCCAGATCCGGAGCACAAAAATCATTCAGGATGTCCGAGTAACCACACCTATGGTAATGGAGACCAAAATCATTTCATCAACATGATCTCCATTGACTTAACCACCCCCATCCACAATCTGGCCGATCCAACATAGTCATTGTATCTAGACATAGATGCTATAGACTGGGATCACGTCAATTCACCACCATCCCCATCAGAGTACTGGCCTTTCGATGAGATGCTTCATTTCACCCTAGGGCCAACTCAAGATATCTTCCATGCTGAAGAGGAACCCGAGGTTCCCAACGTAGATCTAAACTCAGCAAATGATATCCACTTGATCCCAACTCCACACCAGTTGGAGGATGGATCCCACATGTCGATCGAGGAGATGACTGACGTAGACATCGGCTCTGATCCAATGAATCCATAGATTATCAAGCTGGGGGTAAGTCTATCCCCCGAAGAGCAAGCCGACTACATTGCCCTTCTCAAAGAGAAGAAGGAGGTTTTTGCATGGTCCTACAAAGACATGTCGAGGCTAGATCCATAGCTAGTCATGCATAATCTAACGCTTGATCCGACAGTCAAGCCAGTTAAGCAAAAACTACGTAAGATGCACCCAATAGTGGCCTTAATGGTCAAAGATGAATTACAAAAGTTGTTGGATGCATAGTTTGTCATCTGCATGGATTACCCACCATGGCTGTCCAACATGGTACCCGTCAAGAAGCCTGATGGAAGGATTCGCATATGCACTAATTTTTGAGATCTAAACAAAGTGAGTCCCAAGGATGATTTCCCCTTGCCTAGCATCGATGCATTGGTAGATGCTACAGTGGGCCATGAAATGCTTTCCCTCATGGATGGTTTCTCGGGATACAATCAAATTCGTATTAATCTCGAAGACCAACTAAAAATGGCGTTCACAACGCCTTGGGGGACATTTTGTTATAAGGTCATGCCCTTTGGCCTTAAAAATGCTGGCGCCACCTACCAACGTGCCATGACATACATCTTCCATGATCACATGCATAAAACTTTGGAAGATTACATGGATGATTTGTTGGCCAAATCTCTTTTGCGCCCAGATCATCTCGATGACTTAAGCAAGATCCTCGATCACCTCATTGAACATAAAGTCAGACTAAACCCCAAGAAGTGCGTATTTGGCATCACATCTAGAAAACTCTTGGGTTTCATAGTCTCAAAGAGAGGAATCGAGGTGGATCCAAACAAATTCAAGGCAATCCTTGAAATGCTTCCCCCAACTACCATCAAGCAGCTCAGAAGCCTACAGGGAAAGGTCACATCAATCAAGCGCTTCATAGCGCAGCTATCTGACAAGTGCCGACCCATGAATAAATTATTGCACAAGGGGGTAGCATTTCACTGGGATGACGAGTGCCAGTCAGCCTTTGATGACATCAAACAATACTTGGCTTCACCACCAGTATTGGCACCACCTAGACCAGGAGTGTCATTCTACTTATACATCTCAGCTACTGAGGTGGCACTGGGCGCCATGCTATCCCAAAAAAATGAACTACACAAAGAATAGGCTACTTACTATCTTAGCCGCACCCTGGTCAGTTATGAACTTAACTATGCATACGTCGAGAAGCTATGCTTGGCAGTGGTGTTTGCTACCAAAAAGCTATGCCACTACATGCTCAGCAATACGACGTATGTTGTGTCTAAGGAGAATCCATTGCGATACATGATGAGTCGTACTTATCATAGTAGCCGCATGATAAAATGGATCATGTTGTTGATGGAGTTTGACATAGAATTCATTGGACAGAAATCCATAAAAGGTCAAGTCATCATCGATCAACTAGCAGAGGCTCCTCTTGAAGATGATCAACCTCTGACCATAGAACTACCTGATGATGGGGTCTTCCATGTTTCAGAATCGCCAGATTCTAATGAGCTTGAGTCACAGGCCGACATGACCCTATTCTTCGATGGTTCTAAATGTGAGCAAGGGGGTGGCATGGGAATTGTATTCTTCACACCACAAGGGGCTCCAATGCCTCTATCATTTAAATTAGATTTCTCATGCACCAACAACAATGCCGAATACGAAGCCTTGCTCATAGGTCTTCAGACAACAATCACCATGAACATCAAATGCTTAAACATCTTTGGTGATTCATTGTTAATTGTCAACCAAGTAAAGGGGGTATTCCAATGTAAATGCCCAGTTCTATAGGCCTACAAAGCCCTTGTGGACAAATTCTTGGCATAACTTGAATGGTATGACATCGAGGCACTCCCTCGATCATCGAATCATTTTGTGGACACTATGGCCTCCTTGGGGTCACTAATCCCGCAAGACCCTTCCGGTGAGATGACAACCATTCAGGTCAAAACATTATCACAATCCATGATGGAGCATGCAAGCTCTGACCTAACGCTAGGAATCCACCTGATCCAGATTGAACCATCTCAGGATAGGTTCTCTCGAATCCATGATTGTCTGACTCAAGCCAACTAGGGGTCCTTGTTCTCCCCGACCCCTCTTAATAGCAACACAATGCTATTTTTACAAGTTCTTTCCCGCTCAACTTTTGCTAGGGATGAACTTCAAGAGGGATTGGCCATTCATACCATCGAGGTTTCTGATCAGCAGGATTGGTACACACCCATAAGGGATTACCTCAAGCTAGGTAACCTCCCACTTGGATTGACACATGCCATGAAAAGATCATTTAAATAGAAAGCGGCAAAACATGTCTTGCTAGGAGACATTTTGTACCATCGTAGTTATGAAGGAATCCTCCTTCATTGCTTGGACCAACAGGAGTCCACTTGGGCGATCACCCAAGCGCACGATGGTACATGCGGTGGCCACTTCAGCGGTATGGCCATCGCAAAGCGCATTCTCTGCATGGGCTATTATTGGCCATCTTTAGAGCGAGATTGTTGCACATATGTAAGGAAGTGCGTGAAGTGTCAACACCATGCTAATTTGACACACGTACCTTCTCAGGCCTTACAACCGATCCAATCGGCTTGGCCATTTTCATAGTGGGGCTTTGATCTAATCGAAAAGATCTCCCCTACGTCGTCAGGTCATCACACGTTCATCATAACGGCCACAGAGTACTTCACCAAGTGGGTGGAAGCAATTCCGCTAACCTCTACGACTGGAACCCGCATTGCGGAGTTTATTTTACATAACATCATATGTCATTTTGGTATTCCATCCAAGATTATCTCGGATAATGGGACGTCATTCAAGAATAAATATGTGCATGCTTTGACAACAAAATACAAAATTTAGCATAGTTTTTCAACACCCTATTATCCGTAGGCAAATGGGCAAGCAGAGGCGTCCAACAAAATGCTAGTCGCTATCCTCAAAAATATGGTCACAGATAGTCACAAGGATTGGCACATTCAAATCCCACTTGCCCTATGGGCTTATCGCACTAGCATTCGGACGCCCACTAGGGCAACTCCATTTTCGCTGGTGTATGGCTCCGAGGCTGTCATGCCTCTCGAGTTGGAAATCCCTTCACTACGCATATCAATGCAAGAGTTCATCGATGATGACACTACATGGTAGGCCCGGTTAGACCAACTTACGTTGCTCGATGAATGACACATCAATGCTCTCGAGCATTTACGTATCTATCAAGAGCGACTTAAGAAAGCATACAACATGAAAGTTCACCTAAGGGACTTTCAGGTTGGTGACTTGGTCTTAAAAGAGAACCAACAAAATTCTAACTTGCCGCCCCATCTAAGGGACAAGTTCATGGAAAATTGGTTAGGTCCTTATGTCATCAATAGTAAAATAGGACCTGGAACATACCGGCTCGCCTCTCTTGAAGGAATCAAGGAACTAGAACCCTTGAACATCAGTCATTTGAGGCCATTCCACATTTAGAGAGCCATAGTCCACCCCAAATGCTCCAAGGATTTTTGCAATCGCTTGGTCAACCTAAAATGCCCCAAAGGTATCCATAAACCCTTTGGTCAAACCAAAAGCTCCAAGGATTTTCACAATTGCTTGGTCAACCTAAAAATGCCCCAAAGGTATCCATAAACCCTTTGGTCAAACCAAAAGCTCCAAGGATTTTCACAATCGCTTGGTCAAACCTAAAATGCCCCAAAGGTGTCCATAAACCCTTTGGTCAAACCAAAAGCTCCAAGGATTTCTGTAATCGCTTGGTCAACCTAAAATGCCCCAAAGGTATCCATAAACCCTTTGGTCAAACCAAAAGCTCCAAGGGTTCCCATAACCGCTTGGTCAAAACAAATATTCAAAAACAAACAAAAACAATAAAATAACTCAAAAATAACAAAAAAATTGCATCTCAATTCCATGCATACTCGTAAAAATCAAAATACAAAAATATAAGTTGCATTAGGCATCGCATCCATACATTGCATATTTCCTGGTCATACATGTCCCAAACACCATAGACTGTAATTACGCGCAATTCTATCATTTTCCACTTTCCATCCATTTTATAAACACATACATCCAGAATAACACCATCCCCATTTTTAGCATAGTCAGTTGTCTCCTAATGTATGTCGGGTTTTCGTCATTCAGCTGTCTTTAAATTTCTAGCCAAAAACTGTACAAAGTTAAATGGATTTTACAAGGGAAAGTTTTACTTGGATCACGCCTCGTTATGTAACATCCCTACACAAGTTAAAACAAATAAAATAATTCCCAAGTTGTGTGAATGGAAGATGAAAACTACAAAGCAGTCTAGGATACCATAGGTGAAAGGTTAGCCTGTTCATCCCCCTGTGCGAATGGTTCAAGAGTGTTGAGAATTGACAAAAGGACAAGCTCTTCCCCATCAATTCCCCCTAATAAATAGTGGTTTTCACCACTAGCAAAAATCCCAATCATCGTTGGTCCCCAAAGTTGTAAGGATTCGTACTACATGCCCCTGACAAGGATGGGTAGTCATCCCCAAGGCCTAAAAGGATCAATGCCATTCAAAAGAAAAATCCCAACAAGCCATCATCACGAACATCTCCAATCACCTTGGTCTCCAAAGTCATAAGGATTCATACTACACACCCCTGACAAGGATGGGTAGTCATCCCCAAGGCCTAAAATATCAATGCCCTTACTTCATAATATCCCTAATCCCCTTTGGTTCCCAAAGTCATAAGGATTCATACTACACGTCCCTGAACAGGATGGGTAGTCATCCCCAAGACCAAAAGGATCAAGGCCATTCACAAGCCCAAAACCTACGAGCTCAACTTTGCAACCTAAAATGCACAATCAAATAACAGTGGTTATTACCACTATTCCAATCCCTTGCTCAAAAAGAAAAACAAAAGAGAAAAATAAATAGTGATTTTCATCACTATGTATACGAGCAAGTATCCTAACACGTTGAGCAAATAAAAGATGCCTGAGCTTGAATCCCTGGAATTCTCAGCATTCAAAAACCATCTAGGTGATCCTCATTACGGGTTTGGTGGACAACCTACCTGGCAATGGCGGTATCCTAAATGCATGACGATATGTCTATCACATTAGCTTTGCATGTGAGCAGACCAATGTTTGCATGTGGATGAGCTAGCTTATGGTACCTTAGATTGTCCCATGGATTAATCTTACTAAATACAACAATGGAGTTAGTGGAGCTAATTAGGTGATCCTCAATACAGGTTTGGTTGACAGCCTATCTGGCACTGGCGGTATCCTAACAAATACCACATAAACGAACTCAATTGCACACACAGAGATGTGAAATAACTTGGTCAAACTCAAGTCTAATTTATACCTTGTTCAAAAGTCTTGCGAGATAAATGTACAGTCTTGGCTAGTTAGTTAAAATATCTGAATCTCAGAAAAGCTTAACTACATTTTAAAACAATTGGTACATTTTATTACGTACATCACCATCAGATAATACGAAAAATACAAAAACAATATTATCACATGCAAAAGTCATTCCACAAAGCAATCACATCATACAGAAAGCCAGTAACTCTTGTACAGTTTATGGTGCCATCGACAAGTTATCAACAAATCATTTCATTCATTCCATATGCATACATCATATCATTAGAAACATCGCATTCATAATAACACATGCATACATCATCATAAATAAATGTGCATAAATAAAAAAAATAAATCATGACAAGTGTATAATAAAAAAGAACGTCATCTGTATATATATCATCAAAAATGCCCATAGGCTACAATAAACCGGTCCTCTGACCTCGCAATAATGCAAAAGCTCAAAAACCCCCAAGCCTAGGGCATCGGCCACCATGATCATGTAGGATCGGTGTGATGGGAACTACCCCCATGGTGTGGGTCCTATGGGACCCCTCAGGGTGGTTGCTGCTAGCCCCCACATCATGCCTACTAGAGCCCCCTCATCCAATTACCTACATCGAGAGGATGCTGACTGCTCCGTATCACTCCCTCTCGAGCGACGTGATGATCCACCTCCACTAAACATAGGGATCCACCCATTGAGGTGGATAATCTCTGCCTCTAACTCCAACCGATGTTGCACCAAGTCCATCTCCCACTAGCGATACATAGCCAAATTCTCATTGCACTATGCCAACTACGTCCATAGGAGATCCCTCTCCCATATAGCATCTGTATCCCCATCCCATCGGTGGTATATAGCCAATGCATTCTCCCACTCTACCAGCTGTGTTCATAGGAGATCCCTCTCCCATAGCGCATCCTCCAGCTCCTCATCTCACCTCCGGAGTAGCCCCTCCAATCATGCATTATTCAATGTGCAACCTTGCCTCAATATCCCCCGAGACTGCCTAAGGCATCGACATCTCTAGAAAGGCGTCTCTCGGCTCCCACTACTCCGGACGTCCTACATCTCTTGATCTGGCACCCCAAAATCCTCACCCATGTCATCCACCTCCACCATGTCCGCATCCTCTAGTGGAGCCCCCCAACCCTCTCCTGGTGCCTCTACACCCTCCCCACCTATCGCTACTGCCTCTATGCCTCCTAGAGGCCCCTCTCCTCGCCATCACCGCAATGTCCACCACTGGTCATACTCAGTGGTAACCTCGATGTCGTCCATGTCTAGGACATCAATAATTGTATCTGACTCCTCACCTAGTTGCTCAATGATCGGCCAGACCAGAGTCCTCTCGTCCCCCGGTGCCGATAGATCACGGGCTCACTAGGAAACCCCTGGCACACCCCAAACTATCATGTCACCCGGCCATATGGGAAGAACTCCTACTCGGTCTCATGCCACCCAATCAGCCACCTCCCCCTACGAACCCACCAGAGCCACTCTCCATCCTCAGGCCAAGCTGGACAATCCTGGTATGGGCGCTAAAAACCTCCCCTGGAGCAAGCCGAGCGAAGGCATCGACATAGTGCCCTATGACACCTCCCACCACCGACTCTGTCCTTGCTCCTCAGATCACCACCATAGTGCCCCGTACCCGATCTCTCTGTCTACCATCTCTGCCCGAGTCATCCATGGCAACCCCATCGGCCTCTCCACAGCTATGTGCTGCCAAGCCCAGCACTACAATAGATAATTGCATCCAATACCCTTCCGCCTTCGATAGTGGACCTCGTATAGCTCATCATAGAGCTATGCCAAGAGTCTGTCCCCATCTCATAATAATAGGTGCCTCCGTGGGACACTCGACCAGTCTAAAGACCACCTCCAGCAGGTTCCAAGGGAACCTTGCACCTGATGAGTCAGGTAGCAGCATGTTGGAAATGAGGCCCATCAGTACTGCATGCCTCACTCCCAACATGCCCCTCTCTAGCCACCATCATACCAAAATCTCACCAATATGGCAGTCACCCTCTGCCCTCTCCACTGGGCTGTCCACACCCAACTCCTCCCCATGCCCGAAGCATCGCGTCAGTACAACTGTCCGCTGATCACGTGGCGTCGTCCTGATCGGTAGCCCGTCTATCGAAATCCATAGAATTCGATAGACGTCCTCCAAGGTCATTGTCATCTCCCCTATTGGGAGATGGAAGGTATTGGTCCGTGGATCCCACAAGTTGATCAAGGCCATCAGATAGGCCCGATCCCCGACCACAGGCTCTAGCCGAGTCACCTGCTTGAGCCCAAGGGCATCAAGCCACTCCCAGTCCACCAATGTCAGTGCCTCCCGTGCTTCAGAGAAAATCGTAGGCACACGGTATCGGCTCTTCACAACCTGCAAAAGAAAACAAAACAAAACATTAAAAACATGATAAATTGAAATAATATAAAAAATAAATAAAAATAAAAAAAAATAAAAATATAAATTTGGGTCCTAGGGTTTTTAACTCTAGTTAAAAAAAATAAAAAATTTACAAAAAACAAAAAAAATCAAAACAGTTTGTCAGTCCTAGGGTTTTTAACTCTAAGTCTCAACTGATAAATTAAAAAAAAAAAAAATTCAAAAACAATTTGTCAGTCCTAGGGTTTTTAACTCTAGTTCAAACTGATAAATTAACAAAAACAAAAACAAAAAAAATAGTTTGTCAGTTCCTAGGGTTTTTAACTCTACGTTTAAAATGATAAATAAAAAAAAAATTTTATTTAAAATAAAACAAAAAATTTAACTAGGGTTTTTAACTCTAGTCTAAGCTAAATAAAAACAATAAACAAAAACAGTTTCACCTAGGGTTTTAACTAGTTTAAACAAAAAAAAAAATTTTTAGTATAACCTAGGGTTTTTTTACTAAATATAAATATAAAAACAAAAATTCAAAACTTGTTAACCTAGGGTTTTTACCTAGTCTAAACTAATAAAAATAAACAAACAAAACAAAATTAAGATGACAGTTTTTTTTTAACCTAGGGTTTTCAACTAAGTTTTAAACAAATTAAAAAAAATTTTAGCTAGGTTTTTTTTATAGTTTAGTTTAAAAAATAACAAAAAATTTTGATCTTTTAACTAGGGTTTATTTTAGTTTAAAACAAAAAATGCTAATTAAAAATGGTTTCAACTAGGTTTCTAGTTTTTATAAAAAACACAAAAAAATTCAAAAAAAACAAACACATTTTAACTAGGGTTTCATTTTTAAAATTGAAAAACAAAATACAAAATAAACATATTATGGTTCTTTAACTGTCAAATAACAAACAATAAAGAGGAAGTGCACTCACCGGTCTCGCTTCGGCTCGCCACTTGATGACCTGTTCATGAACTCATGGTGTTCGAAATATTGCAGCGCTTCGCTTCGCAGACTCGACCTCCTCCTCCTCACAGCTCTCAAACGCTAGGAAAAACAAATGCAAATGAGCCCAAAACCTAGTTTTGGCCCTTAAATAGGCTTTTTGGCCTGTAATCGTTCCACCCTAGGATGAGCGCTCTAGTTAGTGCTCGTCCCACCCTAGGACGATTACTAAATTGTATTCGTCCCACCCAAGGACGATTACAAAGCAAAAATTAAAAATTAAAAACAAAAAAAATGCACAAAAATAGAAAAACAATCCAAAAATCCTCACTATCCTATTCCCTAAGAAGGCTACCATAGCCGGAACTCCACGAGGAGGACGGATTGTCAAGAATTTCATCCCCAAATGGCGTCACCAAAAGGGTCACAACCCAACCAAAAATAGCAATAACATTGTCGAACAAAGTGCTCTGCACTTGACATTCTTGGCATTAAAAAAATGATGTTGGGGTCACAAATGGTCACTCTCCTAATCCCTAAGAAGGCTATCATAGCCGGACCGCTCCATGGGAAGATGGATTTTTGACATGTTAAACCCCATATAGCATCCCAAAAAGGGTTCCAACCCACCAAAAATAGGTTCAAATGTTGGGAAACTGCACACACATTCACAGATAAACAACTGAAGGCACCCTTACATAAGTCATCTTGGGTCAAGTGACTCGTCGCTTTTCTCATGTAGGTCATTCCCTCATCGATTCGTCGCTTGAGGGGGTAGTCACACTTAGTCACCAATCAACAAATACACACCCAATCAAGGAAATGGCATGCATTCAAAGGATCATTGACAAAGACAATCACGCTCCTGCTTGGGGCAGCAAACAAGCAATAATCACAAGCTGATCAAACAACTTGGCATTCTTGAATCATGAACTCAAGGTTCCCACAGACAAAAGGTTGCGCCCTTTGCCTATTCATGACTGAACAATGTCCAAGCTCAAGTAACACCTCACCAAAAAAGGTTAACACTTGAATTAAGCTCCTTCGCTCGTCAGAAGCAAGGATTCAAGAATGCATGCCCTTTCCATACTTGGGGCATCAAGATTTGGTTAGGTTACTGAGAAACCCTAATCATTAGTGCTTTGGTTATCTATTTTTGCTCAGCACTGCGCCACGCACAACGCATCCCAAAAAGGGGCATCTGTAGACACCAAAACAACACCAATCCGATTATGTGACTGCAAGCACTGATCGCATTGACACACATAGCCCCCAAGGCAGCCCCCAGAGGTTAAACAGTGGTCCTAACCACTCCCACAGTAGTTTGGAAGGTCAAAGATCAATTTGGCACCTTTTTGGCACTTTGCTCCCTACTCGTCCCACCCTGGGATGATTACAAACTGGTATTCGTCCCACCCAGGGACGATTAGCAGCATTCGCTCCAGGGTGGGGCGAATAGCAGGTTTGACTGGCAAAAAGTCAAACCTCGATAGGTCCGCCACTTAACTGCAACTTCAGGACATGCAATTGCGAGGAACGACTTCAAATCAGAGAGAGACTTCAGTCATGCATGCCTTGATTTTTGGAGGCCTCATGCAAGGAGACTCTAAATCAGGAAATAATCTTTTCTCTCAAAATAGGACAAGCAACTCAAGTGGCGCCCTCGCATGCGCATTCAAAGAGGGAGACCCTAGGTCTATAAATTGGTGAGTCTTCTCACCCCAAAAAAAGAACAGAGAGGAGCTTTTGGAGCAACGAAGTGCTGCCAAATTATATCCTCACCCATCGTTTGTGCTTTTACATCCTTGATCTCTCTCTTGGAAGGGAGGTTATTGGGTGATTATTGGAAGCGCAATCCGGACCCAAACCCAAACATTTGGCCACAATATCCCACCAAATTTTTCGACACAACCCCATAAGAGGTTTTGGACCCATCCCAAGTGGATTGGTGCCGAAACAGAGTCCCAAACGGTGGGCGTCCCGCCCCGGGTGCCCCCCGCACTATCGCAGTTCTAATCGCCCCACCCCGGAGTGATTAGAAATCTGTGGTAGATTTCCCTGATTTTTCTTTTGCATCTGATTCTAGGTTGTTTACATATGCTGTCATTTAAATTTCATGGGATTCTGACAAGTTTTGATCATGCTTTTGTTATTTCCCGCTTTCACTAACACGTAGATAGCATCATCAGATTCTGGGTGATAGAGGCCGAATTGGAAAAATCTGACCATCTGGGTCATCCCAAAATACCCCGTTTTACCTAACCCCAACTTTGTAGGTGATTTGGAGGCCTCGGGACCAGACATTTGAGAGGTGGCTTTCGAACAGGTTATGACAGTCCTAATCGTCCCACCCCGGAGCGATTAGAAATCTGTGTAAGATTTCTGGACTGTTCCTTTTGCAGTGGCTTCCTGGTAATGTTTTATTGCTTCCATCAAAGTTTTTAGCTCATTTTGATATGTTTTAGTTATCATTTTAATCATTTTACACATACACTAACCGCAGGCCTTGGGGATCGCATGTTTCTCTCCATCCGCAGGTGCTACTAATCCTTTTCTGTTTCTCTGAACATAGGATCTCGACACCAGAGGAGCAGCAAGGAATCAAAGACATATTCACGCAAGCGGTGACGACGTTTGGTCCACCCATTTTACATGTGGGCACGCGAAAGAAAGCGTATCAATCCGTGGTGTAATAGAGCTCTACTTAACGCTCCTAGTCCCCAAAAGGGAGGAGACGTATTGTAACACGATTTTAAAGAAAATTAATAAAAAGGGTTGTATTCGAAATTTGCTTTCTATCTTGTTTCAATTGGTTTATGTTTCTCTCCTTTCATGCATTTCAGTTCGTAGGACTTAGCGTTACGTTTCGCTTTTGCATACATCGCACTTGGCATTTCCATTTTTTTTTCGTATCCTCGTGCTTTCAATGACATTAGAAGAACTTAGACCATGTTAAATCTAGAAGGTAAAAGACATGACGAGAATGTCACTCAATTTTTTGAAAAGATGTAAAATTTTAGATTTTATTTCCAAATTTAAATTCAAACTTAGTACACTAAAAATTTTACAATCAAAAATCCATTTGAAATGAAAATAGTACCTCTTAATTATCAACTAAAATATTTTTATCATCAACTAAACTATTTCCCCAGTGTAGTGGAGATTCTCCCTAGATCCTATAACTACTTTACTATTTTATTTATTATTGTAGATAAAAATGAGAAGCATATATTTTTGAAAGAATTAGAATATTCTAGAGAAATTTCCTAAAGAAGAAGATTTTATCTAGTTGTGTTTTTGCCCAATAATTACGTTTCTCATAAATTTGAAGTATCAATTAAATCACAAGTATAGGCATATTTTTTTTTAAGCAAAAAACCCCTTGCGGGGCCGCCTTGGTCTGAGAGACCATGAACAGGGGGTTCTATACATTCAAAGTCACCCGGGAGTCGCACCCAGCCCCACCCGCACCAACATTATCAATTGGATTTTGGGTACCCAATTTAGCTTTTTGGTAGGGTGGAGATTCGAACCTGGGACTTCCTTTGGAGGATTGCCCTCTCCTCTCCAACTCACCTACAACACCTGGGTACAAGTATAGGCATATATATACTCATAGAAAAGCATTGATTTAGTGAAAGAAACATATTAAAATTTTGTAAATGTTTGATATGGCTAGTGTTTAACCATAGTTGATATGTATTGATTTCCAAATACTAAAGGGGACTAATTATCCTACCTAGAAAACCAAGCATGGAACATAACTTGAGTTTGAAGAAGTACAACAAGTTATAGATGGAACCATTACCCATTCTAGTGTAGAAGGTAAAGATATAATAATGATTGATAAGGCAAATAAAAAATATATATTTGATTATAATGTTCAAAGTAGTTGATGAAGTAAAAGCATACATCTATGACTAGGAGAAGATACAAATAATTTTTGAAGCAAAGAATCAAAATCAAAATCTATTTCTCCAAAGCTAGCTCCATTACTTGAACATGAAGATTGGAAAAATACTCAAATATTTCATGATGAGAATTTTTGAATCATGAGCATTGCTGAAATAATTAGAAGAAAAAGGTATCTAATGAGACATTAGTTCTAGTTATTTTAATTTATCCCCCTTAGAAGTGTAATATTTTTGTGACAACATTAAATATCATTGAATAATCACAAGATTTTGAAAATTTGGTGAACTTACTTTAAAAGGTACAGGTCTTACATAAAATAGGAGAAGAAGAATAAGTACATCTTACAAATATTAAGGGAAAGCAACCATTTAGAAGAGGCAGAACACCTCAACAATATTTTCAACAAAGAAATAACTCTCAAAGGATATCAGTATCATAGAAATGAATCTCAAGGATATCCATAACAAATAAATATTTTCACATATAAAAGACATGTAAAATTTTTGGTAAAATTGGCTACATAGTGAAGGAATGTTGGCATAATCCATTTTCAAATCAGTCTCCTTCACAAGATATGAACTAGAAGAAAGATAAGTCATCATTGGACAAGAAAAATCATATTTAGAGAAAGGTTCAACAAAATAATGTAGGAAAAGAAAACCAAATTAAACAAGAAGAAAAAGAAGAGCATGTGTTTGTTGCATAAGCACAACTAAGAATAATAATATTATTTGGTATAACTCTAAAGCAACAAAACAAATGATAGGTCAAGAAAACTAGATCCATCCAAACAATCAAAGTTTTTCTATATGAAATAATACACCAATTGATCACTTCAAGCCATGGGAGAACAAGATGAATGGTCAAACTTTCAAAATTCAAATGAAATAGATTCAAGCACCCAAGATTGAAGATGTGTATTTTGAATATGATTCTTCTCCATCTATAGAAGAACTCAAAGCAAAATACAGTAAAGAAAAAGAGGAACGAATGCATTAAACATTTTAAGATTCAATACTTGATAGCACACCAAAGAAAGAGTAAATACATCACTTTCCACAGACGTCTTCTTGAAATGAACAATGCTAAGATAAAAAGAGAAGCAAACGGTGATTGATCTCACTACATGAAGTGATGATCAAAACATAAAATTGAGATAATACAACATAGAAGATATGGTAACACAAAATAAATACTTGTGATTAGTCAATTCAGTAGTCACAACATAATGCATGGTAGCAAATTGGAAACATCCTCCATATGAAGACTTTGGATGAGGCATATATTTCATGTATTGAATATACAAGTATTAAAAATTGAATAAATAACATAATTCGTGTTTTTGGAGTGTATGATTCATGAAACCTAACACTCCTAAGTTTGAGAGTAAAATTTAACATTGAGGGCAAGATTTTCCATTTCAAGTATATAGATTATAACATCTCCTTAAAAAGTCATTAGTCATAAGTAACCATAGTGAGAGTTATGACTATGATGTAATAAGTGAGTGGGGTATGTTAGGAATTATTACAACATAACTCATGTGACATTAGTGTAGTATAACTAACCATCATAGATTTATAAGGATTGTGCATCTACTACAAGACTAGGATAAATGCAAGATTAGTTAATAGTTTGTTATACCAAGATTAAGCATCCTATGTATTTAAATATTTACTATTTCATAATACAAATCATTGAAGCATTGAGTTCTATCACTAAGGTTATACATCATACTTGGTAAATAGAGTTTGGTTGAATAAATATATAATAGATAAATAACATCTTCAAGAAAGATTTATGATCTATAATTTTGCGGACATTAAAATTGCTTTACTTTTTACCTTTAAAACCAATCTTAAAGGTACTAATGATAGTTACAATAGTTGGTATATTAAAAACCACTTTATATTTTAGCTTTAAATCTAATATAAAAGGTTCTAAAGGGTTCAAACTACATGTACTAATCAGACCATTGGATCCCTTAGGATTTATACCATCATCGTTAGTCTAGTGTGTCCACAGAAGATTCAAATCAGACTACTCACGTTACAAACAAGCTGACTTCTAGGTTTGAACCTAAGTGTCTTTTTGGTAACCAAATAAACACTTATCAGTCCACCTAATCCTATGAAACAACTCTAATAATTATTATTATATAATGAACATATTAAAAACTACTTTATCGTTAACTTTTAACCTAAATAAGAGAATAGGACTAAGGTGTTCATTAAAGACTACTTTATGGTTTACTCTTAAACCTCTTTTAAACCTAAAGAAGAGAATAGGACTAAGGTGGAGAAGTTTTGTAATAGTATAGCTAACCTAAAAGGGGTGACTCTTAAAGCCGAGGATGTTGCAGAGGCTGCTCTATATTTGGCAAGTGATGAAGCCAGTTATGTAAGTGGTCATAATCTTGTGGTGGATGGCGGACACACTGTTGTAAACCACGACTGGAAGATGTACCGGCCATAAGTTCCCATATTTTAATGGTCGTTTATGATAGCAAAGATAATAGTAGAGAGATGATTGTGTAAATCAGTGTTTCGAAACTCACAGGTTACGTACCCGCGAAACTCGCGGGTCACGGAGGCCTGCGAGTTTTTCTAATAAAAAACTCAAAACTCCGGCCGATTGACTCGCGGCGAGTTACTCGCCCATTATTCGTCGAGTACTCGGCGATTACTTGCCGAAACTCGCACGGAGAGAGGCCAGGGCCGAGGCAGGGGAAAGACAGAGAAGGCAGGGAGAAGCATGGAGCGAGGCAGGGGAAAGAAAGGGAGGCAGGGGCTGGGGCTGGGGCAGGGGAGGGATAAATATTTCGAGTCTTCCACTGCCATAGTTATGCCAACATGCAAACCGATAAATATGAACTCCAAATGCTCAAAATACAAAGGCCTTGGAACAGCTGCAACCATGCAACCACGATTTATACAGAAACATTCAAAATCAGCAGAGAAAAAAAAAACACATAAAGCCATAATTGATTGACCTTGCAGTGGTTAGATCCTTAAGACGAATCCGTTTTCTAACTCCAGTATTCGAAGGGCCGAGGCGGTATGAGGGGTTGAGATTAGAAATGTGCGACATTATGCAGTCACAGGATTCGAAGGGCCGAGGCGGTTATGAGGAGCTGAGATTAGAAATGGCTGAGATAAGAAAGGTGCTGAAATTAGAAAGGTGGGCGTAAATATTAATTTATAAGGCTGATGAGATTAGAAAGGTGCTGAGATTAGAAAGGTTCTGATATTATGCGTAAATACTAATTTCCATCGAGGCCTCTTCGGCGATTTATTTCCTTATATCTATTTCCGAATGTTCCCCAAACTAAAATGGGTAGATCGACACGGGATTGAGAGCCTAATGTTGTGACGTTAAGTTAAAAAATTATTTGTTTGTTTATTTATTATTAATTTTTAAAATTTTCGATGTTTTTATTCCATAACTTTTCGCGAGTTGCCGAGAACTCGCGAAAATTAGGCTGCCGAGTTTATAGCGACTTGTTGCGAGTTTGGGAACACTGGTGTAACTCTCTCTTCAATGTTATTTAATTATTGATAAATTATAATAAGACCCAGCTTAGAGATATACTAGTGGACTATAAATGTCTGCTGTAAATTCAAAGGCTTTTGGATGTTATATTATATTTACTTGCATGTGTAAAATTAAATATTACAGCCTGAAGAGTATAGCGTAGACTCATTGAGAACATTGAACAAAATTTTACTGAAGCACTTCTTAAAAAGCATATATCATATAGACCCTATGAGTAAAAGGCTCAATTATCTCAACATAGGATCGAGGAGTCGCATTTCTAAGAATCGATTCCCATGAGGAGGGTTAACACTTATATTTATATATGAAGCCTGCAATCCCATGAAAGCGTAGAGGTTGCCACAACCGCATAATTAAAAATTTTGTCCTCTATAACTAAAAATTTGAAACAGTTAAAGCTTGGCACGATCAATTTCAGCAACCGTATGAGGGAACCTGAACCTACGCAGCAACCTAGAGTTTTCCTTACAACGTGGTTATTTCCCTCCGTTTTTTCCTTTAGCATTTCAGACGACATTTTTTTTTTGTTATGGCATACTCTTCGGCGTCCATCACACAAGACATTGCTTGCTTCGGAGAAGCAAGTAGTTATCCTCTAACCATTGGCTTATAAACTTCTTTACGAGTGGATACGTAGTAAAACTGCACTTCCATTTAAAATTTATTTATTTTATTTTTTATATTATAAAACAATTTTACCATGGATACATAGTAAAACCGCACTTCCATTAAAATATATTTATAATTTATAATTCATTTATTTTATTTATAATATTATAAAATGATCATTTAAGAAACTAGTTTGAAACACCTATACATAAAACATTTAAAACATCGATTATTTAGCAAGCTGTCTTTTTGTTCCTTTTATCTTTTTGATTAATTTATTTATGTTATCTCTACCACAGGCTCAGACCTTGAGCTTTTTAAAATTAACATCCACTCGTCACTTAGAGATCTAATGGTCCGAGATGTTTGTATCATTTTTTTTTTTTAAATAAAGTTAACTTGTATTAAATTAAAATACATAATAATACAACAAAAAAAAGTTTGGGTGGTAGATGACACGTCTCATAATGTCAAACCAACTCTTCAAGAGTTGGGATCAAACCCCAAGTTTCAAAATAACTACATCCCAGAGATCACAAAATTACATCAAAGCATAGAATATAAAAAAACTAATTTGCCTGTGGAGAGAGTGATTGGTGGTTTTCCTCATCCATCAAGTTTTGCCAAGTATTTGCAGGTATTGGAATGATGCCCCAGCCCGAGTCATAAATGAGCTCATCAATGAGCTCAGTGGACTTAGGCGCATCACCCCAGCCTCCAGCAATGTCTGCATTATCTGGTGGATCAGGCTGAGCATCCTAGCCTCCAGTAGATCGAATTACTACAAAAATCTCAAGACGAGGCCCCCAACCATCAGCTCGACGAGAGGACTCTCCCAAAGGAGAAGCTCTGCGACCCTAGGACGAGGCACTCCTGTCACGGTAGGAAAGAAGGTTTTGAGCCCTAACCTGTAGCGTGGGGTGACGGCATGGCCGGGATCTGGAACGAGACCACTCATGTGCAGGTGGTTCAAGAGAAACCCTAATTACTACACACAGAGCATTGCCTCAGAACTCCAAGAGGTCATGAAGGTTATTGACCTCCATATGCACTTTGTCCACCTGAACATAAATCTAGAACCATATGTCATGAAACACCATCAACTTATCAGAAAGAAAAAAATAACAGAAGGCTCAAGCTAGTCAAACACCATCCTGTTTCTATCTTTCCAGATATGGAACAAAATAGTGGTATGAAAAATGAACCAGAATTCATCAAGAAACAAAAAAATTGAGGAGGATCACCCAGCAGAATATGGTACCAAGCAAAATACTGGAACATATAGGGTAAAAAAAAAGACTCAAAATAGGTCCAAGATGACCTGGATTTTGGGCATTCCCAGAATAAATGGAAGCAAGACTCAGGAGAATTACAAAACACACACCGAGGGTCAACTACACCCAAGTGGACCAGACAAGGACAAACTGACAGAATTTGAGAAAGCAAACACCAAGCAAAGAAAAAAAGCCTAACGTTAAAGTATGATGCCAAAACTAACTGAAACCTTGTTCTTCATTTCACTCTGGTAGAAAGTAAATCCCACTTAGCATTGATCTTATCATGCATAGGAAGGCTAGGAGATAGCCATAGATACCCTATTATAGCTTTGTAATTACAGAATGGGGTAGCTTTATACCACTGCCACTCTAACCACCAAGATCTTTGAACCTGGGTATGAAGCTTGAGCCAACTAGACAAAGGAACATAATCCAAAAATACCTCATAAGTGCCCCTATCAGCAGGGTGAAGAGCATACTTGGCTTTAAATTGGGGCCAAGGAAGCCAACCTCTGTCATGAAAAGAATGAAAGTCCATCAAAGTAGAGATACCCTTTTTATAAAATCTTTGAGCATAAATCCATGGGTGAGATGCTAAGGGTGAATCCTGAATAGTAAAAATTGAAGACCACCAAACATTTAAATGTTTGGCATAGAAACTCCTAAGGGGTTGATGCCCTTTCCACCGAATCCAAGGTTTGAGTTGCTCCCAAGCTTTCCAAATACTTTTTATAACAAAGGAACCAAAAATGGTCACAAGAACCAGAGCAGTGAAGAGGGAGGCAAAACTCATACCTCTCCAAGATCGACGATTAAGAGGAAGACCTGTTGAAACAAAATATCTGATCAAAATTTTCCAAGCCTCATTTCCTACTCGAATGAGCCATTTAGCACATAAAGCAATACCCTGCCAGTGACAGTCAAAAATTCCCATTCCTCCTGAAAATCGATGAAGGCAATAATTCTCCTAAGCTACTTTGTGAAAACCTCTTTTGTCCTTGGAGTTGGACCATAGAAAATCCTTGAGCAATCGCTCAAGCTTGAGATAACAGTTCTTAGAGGAGACCCAGCATAAAGAGTAGTAAATATGCGCGATAGAAAGAACTTTAGAATGAATTTGAAACTTCCCTAGAAGAGAAAGCTTCTTAGTAAACCAATATTTCAATTTTTGTTCAACTTTCTTAACCACAATTGACCAAAGCTTAGCAAGAGAAGATTGAAAAGCAAAGAGAATGCCTAAGAAATTGAAAACTTCACCAGGGGTAATCCAACGCTATTGAAAACCTTGAAGTCAATTAGGTACTAAGTAATGCTCCCAGAAGTTGTATCAATTTTTTTTTATGAGGTACTAAATAATGCTCCCAGATGTTGTATCAAATTTTGCTTTATGAGTTACTAAATAATGGTCCCAGATGTTGTATCAAATTATTGTTGGAAGAATTATGCAACCCCTGATTTTGCTTTATGAGGTACTAAGTAATGCTCCCAAATGTTGCATAAAATTGTTGGAGGAATAATTATGCAACCCTTGATTTTGGGTTATGAGGTGCTAAATTAATTAATTTTAGAAAACCATCGCATCCGTCCGAGTAACTTCAACCAGCCAACTTAACCTTAGGTGGAGGCCGAAGAGTTTTTGTCAAAGTTTCCAACTAATCTCTTTTATAGTCTTAGGTTTTTTGTGGTTGTATAATATTCGTCGATAAAATAATTATAAATATTTATTTGATAAAAATAAATAAATTATACAATATATTTTATAATTTATTAAATATTTTTATTTATAATATTGTGTTGGTGTAAGGGGAGATCACATGAGTAGGGTTTTGTGGACTTTGTTGGGATTTCTTATTTGTGGTTCTAATCTATGTGTTGGATCACACAATTTGGACTTGTTGTTTTCCAAATCTTGTTTGGATTACTTACTTGGTGGTGTTGGATAGCCTAGGCATTGTTTGGGTGATCCTTTGGGTGTGGCATTGTTCTGCACCTTAAACAGATAGATCTATTTTTCCTTGCCAGTCTGTGTCTTCTCTTAAGGAGTTGTTGGGAGGCTGGCTTGGTGTTTGTATTTTACAAGGGTTTGTTTTCATTTTTTGTGTGCTTGTCGGGTTAGAACCTATAGGGATTGGGAGATTTCTTACCATTTTTGTGAGGATCTCAAAGTGTTCCTTCATGGTGCCGAACTAGGATTGGAATACCCTTGATATCTTTGTGGTAGTGCCTATATTTTATAGGGATATAATTTTAGTGTTCATATGGTGGTTTTTGATGGTTTGTGTAGCACCCTAAAATTGGCATAGTAAACCTTAGCAATAATTAAAATTACCTTAGTAATAATTCAAATTCAAAATTTCAACCCCGAACCGCCTTTTAACTGCTCTCCTTGTTTTCCATGCCATTTTTAGGATTTGTTGTGACCATTGGATGATATCACCGCCGATCAGACGATATCACCTCAGATCGAATGATTTCGTCTAGACTAGGACGTCCAGAAGATTTCGTCCCAAAACTAATTTTTCATAATTAGCTTATGTTTCACCGGCGACTCTAACCTGGGCAAAAGCGTGTCTATGCGGTTAAAGACCTCCCCCATTGTAGATCTCCCAAATTGGGATGATCTCCAACCTCCCAACCTCCTTCCTATGCCTATTTAATCTTAGGCCCTCCCCTTGACATTCCCCTGGCTGAATTTTTCTATACTTCGAGTTTTACATGTATTAGAATGTCTTAGACTATTGTTCGCATCCCTTTTCAAATTTTCTTGCAGGAACTTTATTGTTTTTCATTCGAAGCAAGCTCAGATCGTTGTAAACGATCCTGTACAATCTCGGATGATCTCGCACCAATTCAAGATTATTTCAACTGCAGTCAACATTGCGGGAAATCAGTGCCCTGAGTTTGCATTCTTTCTCCATTTATCTATTTTTTTGCTTTGCATTAGTTAAACTTATTACTATTTTGCATCCTGTAGTTCACCCATGTAGCTTAAATACATAATAAAATCATGATTAGCTATTAAAATATGATAATTTAATTGCATTTCTATTTGGGATTATCTTATTAACATCATTATTATCATTTTACATAATTTTCCTTTATCAGCATAGCTGCACTTTCTATGTTTTGTATCTATTGCTCTGATTGTAGGTCTCTGATGAATTCGTCTGATCGCAGACGATCCTGTCTGATCGCAGAAGATCCTGTCATATCAGAGGCGATCCTGACTACTTCAAAAATCAGAACCTCCATCAGACATCCAGATCAGATATGGCTTTTTAATCTAGCTTATTCTCTGTGTTTTCTGTTCAAATCTATTTTCTATATGCATTTAAATTTGCATTTCATATAGAACAATTTAGATTCATTTGGCCAAACCTAGGATTTGAATGATTAAAGATAAAATTGAACACATCAAACACATTCCCAACCTAGGTGTGGAAACTGCCATTCAAAAGTTTCCTGGTGAACCCACCATCCATCGAAAAATCACCTTAATACCCCTCCCCCGAGAGGCGGGACCTTCAAATGGCCTTTCATTTCGAGGTATTGTCCCATCCTTCCCGCATCCCCCTTTCGGGCACAAATCCTTTAGCCTGAAGGTAAGGGTGCGAAAAATTTGGAACGATACATTTTGGTGAACCCGACATGAAACTAAAACCTTTTGAAAACAAAAACAAAAAAAACAAAAAAATAGATGCATTTAAAATCATTAGAAAACTACTAAGTTGCATATCATGTTTAGATGGTAGCTTCTAAGAAAATACAAGCAGTTACTATAAATGTTAAAAATCAATTAATAGCCATAGAGGTTGATTCTTTGTCTAGAACATCTCAAACATACAGAGTCTCGCCTTTGTGGGACGAACTTAATAGGAGACTATGTATCATTTCATCTAGGTCAACAGAACTTAAACAAATCAAGAGGCTTGTCCTAGATAGAATCCTGGATCCTCATCAACTTATTTTTTATCATGAACTTCAAAGAGTTTGCCATAGGTGGTTAGCTTATAGGAGAGCTCTTGTGTTTTCAGAATTGTTCACCTTCGAAGAATACCTTGAGAACGCAGCCACTATACACAAATTCCTAGGTCATGTAGAAGATCAAGAGATCATTCTTACAAATAGGGAAATATGGAGGAGAGTTCCTAGAGCTATGTTATATCGAGAGTATTTCCACGAGATTTACTTCTACAAAATAGAATCTAAAACAGATAATATCACTATAGCACTTTTTGTAAAATTCTTGAAAAAAAAATTTCAATTTGAAGAAGAACATTTCATGACTCCTGAAGAACTTGAGCCCATTAATGATATTTATAAATTGTTTATAGAAAACTAGATCATTGCTTTCATTATTATTATTTCTTGCATTTTGTGTGCTATTTGTTATCTTTATAATATTGTTATAAAAATACAACAAAAAACCAAAACATAATCAAATCAAAATATTTTATTTAAATACTATAGTAGGTATATAATTAAAATATATACCTCTTAAGCTTGTTGCATATATATATATATATATATATATATATATATATATATATATATATATATATATATATATATATATATATATATATATATTTGCTGAAATATAAGTTTAAGCACAATGAATAAACTTAGGAATGGTAAACAAACTGAAGAAGAAGAAGAAGAAGATTGGTTAGGTAAGAAAAACAAAAAATTAAATGCCCTTTCTGAGGACCCAATTCCAGAAGAAGAAACTCTAGAACAACCAGAAGATGAGCTGGCTGAAGAAAATGAACAACAAGAAAATGTTAGAGAGGAAGGATCCTCATCCCCTAGAATGGCTCCAGATGGAACTGTTACTTTTGATATCATAGATCATTTTTTGAAATTCTTCAACAATAATATTGGTGCTCTTAATATGGCAGTTTGTATTGATAGGGGACAAATTAGTGACACTCAAGCAGCCATGGAACATATGTTTGACATACACACTAATCCCTTGTGCTTCGTTGATCAAGAAAGTGATAAAGCTGGACCATCTAATATGGATATGGCCACTATAATTCAAAACATGCAAAAGCAACAGGTTACCCAACCTCCTAAGGAAGTTTTTATTGAGCATAAAATCATTCCCACACAAAAGAGACCTTCATTCATTGCTTTATTTTGCCAAACTATTGATCAATATGCCTCAAATCGACAAAAACCTAAAATGAAGCCAAACACCAATTTTCAACAATCTGGGATACAACATAATACAACTTCAAAACTTCTTCATAACACCCTTCCTACCAACAATTTACACAATAGCAATATAGCCTCTAATCTTCATGTCCCTCCATCATATGCTCACAAATCTCATATTAATGCCCTACCGAATCAATATGGTGGGCAAAACAGTAATCTGGAAGCCATGGTGAAATAGTTAGCTTCCCGCATGGACCAGATAGATCCCTACCATCCCTCGTACAATTATCGAGAGATGTGTAGTCAGCCTCTAGATCCTATAGTTGTAGCACAACCGTACCCTAAACACTTTCCCATGCCCGTCCTGCCTATATATAAAGGAACTAAAGATCCCATAGAGCATCTTCGCATGTTTAGGATAGTGTGTCATGATATATCACATGATGACTTGTTATTACTAAAAATGTTCCCAAAAAGTTTAGGGGGAATGGCATTCGAGTGGTACTATCAATTGCCCACTCATTCTTTGATAAATTTTGAAGAGACCGCTGAATATTTTGTGCATCAATTTAGTGCCTATATCGAAAGGCATGTAACCATTAAATATTTGTACAACTTAAAACAAGACAAAGATGAATGTTTTGCTAATTTCTTAGCTATATGGAGGCAGTTGACAGGAAAACTGCACTTTGTGCTACCTTATAGGGAAATGTTGGACATTTTTATTAATAATTTGCAAGAACAAATATCTTATGAGTTATCAACTGCTACCTTAACTACCTTCGATCAGGCTATAGACTTAGCTCAAAGAGTAGAAGATGCTCTCATTAGGAGAGGCCAACTTAGGAAGAAAGATGATGAGAAAACATCTAGAAATCAATATAAAAATAAACAAGTTGTGGGTGATGGAGTCACTAACAGCAGAAATGTTGCTAATATCAATACAACGAAGACAACAAAAAAATTTATATTGAAACCTCCTGATAAACCTCCTCGAGATTTTACTAGATTGAATCAACCATTATCAACTATTCTACCCCAATTACTTGAAAGAGGTTTGATTCAATTACCAGTTATCTGGGAACCTGATCCAACCATACCTGGATACAGGGCCGATCTACACTATGATTTCCATAGAGGGCTTGTACATTCTACCAACTCTTGTAAAATGTTAAAACATAAAATACAAGATCTGATTGATAATAATGATATGGAGGTGCAAGCCTTCCAACCTAAACAAAATGCTCCTAATAATGCTCAAAAGAACATTCCCCAAAATCAAAATCAAAATGCTAATCAATCATTAGATATATTTCAACATCCTTTACCAAGACATGGTAAAGAGGTGGCCAATCAAATTGAGCATCATAATGTCCCTCCTCCTACTCGATATGTAGGAACTATTAGCAGACATTTACCTAATCATGATTTACAAAAATTTGACACAACTTTATCCATGGTCACAACCAGGCCCCTACATAATATTCAAACACCGGATCTCAGTGATGTAGAATCGGATACTGAAAGTGAAATAGACATCACCTCAAATCAATTGAATATTTTTGAAGATGAATCATATCCTATTAAACCTATCACAGATTCTATGGTTCCGAAAGAACCATTTCCTAGAAGAATTACTACTCGACCCTCTTCTAATCAATTCCTTCCTAATGAACAAGCAATAAATGCTAGACCAAGACCTATTCATCATCTGCAAAATAACATTGTAGGTACCATTGGAGTCATTACCAGACAACAAGCTCAAAATTTTCAACAAGAACCAAATCAGAACGATGGATCAACTCCATTTGTTTTGAAAAATCCCAATAAAGGGAATCATGCTACTAATTTTCAACCTAAACCTCCTTATAATATTAATGAGCAATTATCCAATACTACAGCCAAAATTTCCCTTTTAGACCTATTAAGATATTCTCCTACCCATAGAGATGAATTGATGCTTACATTAATCCAAATGATGGTACCACAAAACATTCAAATTGAAGCCATGGCCAATACTATCATCACTAGAGAAGTCTATTGTATTGACTTTCGGGATAAAGATATACCACAACATAGTTTACATAAGGATAAGCCCTTATATATTACTGCCCTAGTAGGAGATGTAGCAGTTAAAAGGGTCTTGATTGATAATGGTTCATCTCTAAATATTTGCACTTTTGACTTCTACCAAATATTTGGGTTTAGAAGTGATGAAATGAAGAAAACTGACATGATCATAAAAGCTTTCAATGACGAAACACAAGAAATGTGGAGTTATCACCATCCCATTGCAAGTTGGTCCGAGAACCTTAGATATGACCATGTTTATTGTACATTGCCCCACATCATACAATATACTCTTGGGTCGTCCTTGGATCAATGCAATGCAGGTTGTCCCATCAACTTTACACCAATGTGTTAAATTTGAATTTAAAAATCAGTTGGTCACTGTCCATGGTGATCCTAGACCCTTTGATATGTGTGCTTTGGCAGAACCTATTGGAGTTCAATTTTGCCCTGCTCTGTCATCCACACATCCCAATTCTTATTTTTCATCTAAAACTGTGAAACACACACCCATAAATTCATCTATGTCCTCTCCATTAATTTCACCCTCATATATAGATCAACAATCTTCTAAAAAAACCACTCTAGAACCTCAAAAAGATCTTAAATCCATAACCAATCCTTCATGTTCCATCCATATAATTTCAAAACCTATAGACCCATCTATTAACACCTCCACATTATCTATATCTATCATAACTTCCACATCTAAAGATATAGGGAATGATCCTTCTACATCTTATGCTCTTTTTGATGAACTCTTACCTGATTTATCTAACATTCTTATCTCAAAAAAGACAAATGCTTCCATGCAAAATTCCATTATCTTAAGTAATTTGCCACCATATCCTCGTAATTTGGGCCTCCCAAAACCTATGGGAAGTACTTACCAATTCGGGAGTTGTGCCTTCATTTATAAAGGATATGACTGGGGAAGAATACCCAGGAACATCAAAACTCATCATGATGGATATGCTCGATGTTATTTTACTAATGAGTATATTAAAGCTAAACCTATAATGCTTAAAATGGGATATAAAGGGAAAGGTTTGGGACCTTTCCAAGATGGTATGAAAGAACCCTTTGAGGTAGAACCATGGCCCGTCCAATGTGGTGTTGGCCTATTTCCTAGTAAGGGTCAACCCTTCCCTTTTGAAGATGATGATCAACTCATATGTTATCAAGATTATTTGGATGGGCGTGATGATTTGCCTCTAAAAAATCAACCATTCACATGCAATATGCTATCCATAGCTTATCCTAAAATGATTGTTGAATCCGACGATGAGTTGGAAGGAGATATTTTCCATGATGTCTCCGTTGAGGAATTGTTACACAATGGTTTTTATTTTGATGGTTCTATACCTACTATAGCCCAGCTTGAGGCCATGAGTCCTCAAGATGAATTATCCAAGTTAACCTTAAAAGAATTAAAATAATTGGGCGTTTCACCCGCCCCACCTAATTTTGAAAGAGATCTACACATGGAAGTAGAAAACGTCCTTAAAGTTAACATTGGAACTGAGGATAATCCCCACATAATCAATATTGGATCAGAATTAAGTCAAGAAAAACAAGAGCAATACATTGCATTCCTTAAAGAATATGAAGATGTCTTCGCTTGGACATATGAATATATGCCAGGTTTTGACCCTTCTGTAGTCATGCATCACCTAGTAGTCCATCCGGATGCTAAACCTGTTAAATAGAAACTTAGAAAAATGCATCCCAAAGTGGCCTTATTAGTCAAATGGGAGTTAGAAAAACTCCTGAATGTTGTTTTTATACAAGCTATTGATTATGCTGAATGGATCTCGAATGTAGTTCTAGTCACCAAGAAAGAAGCTACCAAAGTTAGGGTTTGCACAGACTTTAGAGATATTAACGTTGCATGCCCTAAAGATGATTTTCCTCTTCCCAACATGGATCAAATCATTGATTTTACTGTTGGGAGTGGAATGATGTCCCTAATGGATGGATTTTTTGGTTATAATCAGATTAGGATAGCTCTTGAATATCAAGCTAAAACAACCTTTATTACCCCTTTGGGAACCTTTTGTTGGAAAGTGATGCCATTCGGCTTAAATAACGCAGGTGCAACTTATCAACGAGCTATGAATTATATTTTTCATGACATGATGCATGATATCCTACATGATTACGTAGATGATATCATAGCTCATTCTATCAAAGAAGATGATAATTTAAATGATTCATTGGCTTATTGGAGAGATAAATTCTTCCACTTTTGCTTCAATAAACCTACACACCAATATTAGCTTTACTTATGCAATTTTCAACCTCCAAATTTTCTCTTACTGCATCCAATAATTGATATCCTTCACACATTTTTGCCTAAACTAATCTACCATATTTATTAATGGATTCTTCAATGTTTTAACACATTCGGAGAATGTTTCCTTCACTAGGCATGAATTAACCTTTGATATTGCAGTTTATATTTACCACTTGGAGGAAAGGGTGCTAGAATATTCAATTTTCTATCTTATATGTGTCACTTGGCACTCCAACACTTCTACCTCCCTTGCAATACATTTTCCTTCTCTATAAGATATTATTGTGGTAATGGGCATTACTTGTTATGTTTCTTCATGGCTTATCCAATATTAATCAATGTGGCACATGCATGTAGACTATTCCTCCTAGGGTTACTCATTACTTTTGTTGGATGTGTCTCATCCTTTGCCAAGGAAATACTGTACGGTAGGCACGAGAGGGTAGGAGGAGCAAAGCTCCTCATGAGGAGGGTGAAGCCCTCCCCAGGGGTTTTTGGGAGGGTCTAGGGGGCAGAAGCCCCCTCCCCTCGGCCATACCGAAGGTGTCCATCGAAGGCAGTTTTCGGCAACGTCAAAAAAAAAAAATTCCCCATTTTTTTGGAGTGATTTTTGAGATTCCCACGGTTGGTGGGTGTGGGTGGTTTAGCCCACGATATTGTACCCATTATATTCTAACACCATGGTGGTTTAGGGTTGTAATTTTTTCCTTCATATTTTATTGTAATGTCCCATTTTCGAGAAAGAAAGGAAAATAATAATATGAAGGAGGAGTGGCTCTTAATTTGCTGAAGTAGCCCACATCGGGTGAACCAGGGTAAATATCATGTGTTGTATGTGCATTGTGTGGTGTCATTTCTTCTAAGTTATTTATTTTTGCATTATTTCTATAATAAGTTTCTATAGATCTCTTCATTTGGTATCAGAGCAAAGTTGTTAGCCATAGGGGGGCACCTTTATTGCTAGGGTTTCATTTCATTTGAAGGGTTTCTAGGAGGGAGAGAAAACCTATTTTGGAGTGTGAGTTTTTTCACAGAAGGAGCTTGAAGGAAAATGACAGGAAATAATTCAAAGATAGAGATTAAGAAATTTGATGGAAAAATCTTTGAGCTATGGAAGTTAAATATGGAGGATTTTCTCATGGACAGAGATTAGTGGGTTGTTATTTTTGAACAAATGAAACCTACGGGAACATCCGATGAAGATTGGGAAAAGATGAATTAGAAAGCAAGGAGTCTGATTCGACTGTGTCTTGTAGATTCAATCCTAATCAATGTTTCTATAGAAGCTACTACAAAGGATATCTTAGAGAAACTAGGGGCTTTGTATCAATCTAAGTCCCTGGTGAACAAATTGTTCCTCCAAAAGAAACTATATAATCTGAGGATGAATGAAGGATATTCAGTTGCAGATCATTTGAATTCATTCAATACAGTGGTAAGTCATCTTACATCTATTGATATTAAGTTAAGTGAGGAAGATAAATGTATTACCTTGCTATGCTCTTTACCAGATTCATGGGATAACCTAGTTGTAGAAATTGGTAGTACAACTTCATCTAAATTAAAGTTTGAAGATATTGTGGCATCTCTAATATCAGAGGATATGAGGAGAAAATCCATGGAAGGCACTTTAAAGGAAGCCCTAACAGTGAGAGGGCATGCCAAGGAAAGGGATAAAACAAGATACAGTGATATATCTAAGTCTATAGGTAGATCCAAGTCTCGTGGAAAGTTTGAGAGAAAGTTTTGGAAGTGTGGCAATCCTGGTCACATGAAGAAGGACTACAGATCAAAAAATATTGATTTTGGAAAGAGGTTTGATGAATTCACTTCCATAGAGACACATAAATCTACTGATGAAGAAGGGGATGTATATCTGGTATCTTGCTCCACACGATCAGATAAAAATGATTGGTTGATCAATACTGGTGCCTCTTTCCATATGACTCCTCACAAGGGGTGGTTTAGTGAATATGAAAGATATGATGGAGGGGAAGTAATGTTGGGAGATGATTCACCACTTAAGATCATTGGTCATGGAAGGGTGAAAATACTATTACAAGATGGTAGGGTTAAGACCCTTCTAGGTGTGATGCATATTCTGAGCCTTGTTAGAAATTTAATTTTTGTAAGCAAAAAAGTTGATGCAGTAGTAAATGTTAGTTTCAGCAAAGATTCATGCAAAATGGTTCAAGGATAAATGGTTTTAGCAAGAGGAGTTTGTATTGGAACTTTATACAAGCTATTGGGAAGAATTATGACAAATAAGTGCAATAGCTCAACTATTTTTGAGGTTGAATCAAATAAAATCTCAACACTCTGGCATCAAAGAATGGGATATATTGGAGAAAAGGGATTGTGTACCCTACACACAAAAGGTATGGTTCATGGTATCCCTGATTGCTCAATGGTTTTTTATTTTTATGAACACTGCATTTATGGAAAGCAAAATCATGTGAGTTTCCCATCTGGTGCTGCTAGAGTAACAGGGATATTAGATTTGATTCATAGTGATATATTTGGTCCTGTCCCTATACCATTGCTTGGAAAATCATGGTATTATGCTTCTTTTGTTGATGATTTTTCAAGATATGCATGGATTTATTTTCTTAATAGTAAATATGAAGTGTTTCATAAATTTAGAGAATTTAAAGCACTTGTTGAAAATTAAACTGATAAAATAATTAAGGTGTTGAGGTCTGATAATGGAGGAGAGTATTGTTCAAATAAATTTGAGGATTTTTGTAAGCAGTGTTGCAAGACAAAATACTACTCCATATACACCTCAACAAAATGGAGCAGAGAGATTGAATATATATCTAATGGAAAAGGCTAGAAGTATGCTCAGTGGTGCAAGTTTGACAGAGGAATTCTAGGCTGAGGCAGTGAGTGTGATATGCTACTTGCGAAATTTATCTCTTACATCAGCATTGCCAGATCAAACTCCATTTGAAGCATGGTTTTGTAAGAAACCCTCTCTCTCACATCTTAAAGTTTTTGGTTGTGATGCATACATGCACATTCCAAAGGAGAAAAGAAGTAAGCTTGATAATAAGGTTGTTAAATGTATCTTTATTCATTATAAATACAGTGTTAAAGGATATAAACTTTGGAAACCAAAAACTAAAAGAATAGTGTATAGTAGATATGTGGTGTTTAGGGAAACTAAAAGTGATCATAGGAAGGAAGTAACATAAGAAGAACCTGAAAATGTCCAATTTGATCTCATGGAAGAATATCACATAGAAGAGGATCTGGGAGAGGATCAAATAGATGAGGATCTAGATGAGGATTTGTATGAGGATGAACAAGAGGTTCATACACCTATGGTAAGGAGATCAACACGGGAAAGAAGGAAACCTGAAAGGTATAGTCCATCTGCATTTCCTACTTCTTTTGTATTATCTATTTTTGACAAGGTGCAGCGACAGTATTATCATTATTGTCAACATAGTCAGATAGATCGGTTGATGCAGTGGATAGGAGTTCAGAGGTTATTCAGAGTATGTACAGTGATTTTCTAAGAAGACCGAAGTGACCCATATGCTGAAGATCAAAGGAAAATACAAGGAAAGCAAGAAAGAAAAGTGTCGCAATATCGCGACATGTAGAGGAAGAAAGAAAAAGTGTCATGATTTCGCGACATGTTGGAAGAGAAAGAGCAAGCAGGAAAAAGCGTCACGATTTTGTGACATGTTGGAAGAGAAAGAGAAAGCAAGAAAAAGTGTCACGATTTCTTGACATGTTGGAAGAGAAAGAGCAAGCAGGAAAAAGCATCACGATTTCATGACATGTTGGAAGAGAAAGAGCAAGCAGGAAAAAGTGTCATGATTTCGTGACATGTTGGAAGAGAAAGAGCAAACAGAAAAAGTGTCATGATTTCACGACATGTTGCAAGAGAAAGAGTAAGAAAGAAAATGTGTTGCAATATTGTGACATGTTACAATAGAAAGAGTAAGAAGGAAAAAGTGTCGCGATATCACGACATGTCGCATTTTTGCGACTAGAAGAGGAGAGAGAGAGTAAGAGAGAAAAAGTGTCACGATATCGCGACATGTTGCATTTTCATGACCAGAAGAGAAGAGAAAGAGCAAGAGAGAAAAAGTGTCATGATATCGCGACATGTCACATTTTTGTGACCAAAAGAAAAGAGAAAGAGTACGGAGGCGAAAATGTCGTGATATCGTGACATGTATTTTCGCGGGCTAAAGTCAAGAAAAGTACAAAGAGGCAAAAATGTCGTGATATCGTGACATGTTGTATTTTCATGGCCAACAACAAAAAAAGAAGACAAAGAGGTAGAAATGTCATGATTTTGTGACATGTCGCATGTGTGCAATGCAATAAGAAGAACCCAACTAAAATAAGAAGTGTGACAGTGGACGGACGTCACTACGGCAGTTACAAGGGCCATTACATTGTGAATTCATGTAGCTAAAATAAGAAGAGTGAACAAAAGTTAGTATGGCGGTTACAGGGACTGTTACAGAATGAAATCTTTGAGCGATGGATATACCGAACATCTTCATTAGTTGAAGCCGACGAAGACCGACGAAAGCCGACGAAGACAAGGAGTTACATTATGAAAATATTGTTATAAAAGCCGATGAAGACCAGGAGTGCAATGAAAGCCGACTAAGACTAGGGTTTACATTATGAAAATATTGTTATGAAAGCCGACTAAGACTAGGGTTTACATTATGAAAATATTGTTATGAAAGCCGACTAAGACTAGGGTTTACATTATGAAAATATTGTTATAAAAGGAGGGTTGCTTGGAGAATTGAATGAGTGTCGAAATGTGTGAAATGCGGCCATAAGAGTGTAGAGAGCATAGAGGCATCGAAAATATGGCGAAGTGAGTAGAGTGAGCACAGAAAGTGCTAAGTGCAGCTGTGAGTGCATAGAGAGAGCAGAGTGCACAGAGAGTGTAAAGGGTGAAGACGAGTGCTAAGTGCGGTTGTAAGGGAACAAAGTGTGCGAAGAGAGTGTGTAAAGGGTGCGTAGAGTGTGCATAGAGAGTGCAAAGAGAATGCGTAGAGTGTGCGTAGAGAGGCTACTGAAAGAAGGTGAAGTGTAGCTGTAAGAGCAAAGAAGATGCGTGTGTTTCATGAACAGTGAGAGAGATCGGGTAAGCAATAGACCAGTCAGGGTCTTGTAAAAGCGAAGGTATTTTTCTATCAAACTTCTAGATTTAAAATTGAAGTCCAAGTTGCTGCTTGGCATCAGGGGTTGGTGCTCCTTCCAGTTGGTGCTGGTAAATCAGGGGTTGGTGCTCCTTCCAATTGGTGTTGTTAAATCAGGGGTTGGTGCTCCTTTCTATTGGTGTAGATAAATCAGGGGTTGGTGCTTCTTTCTATTGGTTCAGATAAATCAGGGGTTGGTGCTCCTTCCAGTTGGTGCTAGTAAATCAGGTGTTGGTGCTCTTTTTTGTTGGTGCAGATAAATCATGGGTTGGTGCTCCTTCCAGTGGGTGCTGGTAAATTGATTGTAAAGTTGGTGCTTTGCAAAGGCTGGATTTGGATGGAAGTCCAAGCAATCATTTTTTGAGGAGTAGCCAAATTGGTGAACCTCAGTACATCTTGTGTTGTGTGATGTTCTCTTGTTATACTTTTTGTATTTGGTTTTAAGTTTTCATTGTTTTGGCTTTAAGAGTTGTAGATTTAAGTTTAAAAAGCTACACTGATTCACCCCCCCTCTCAGTGTCATTGTGAGACTAACAATTGGTATCGGAGCGGGTTCCTTCGTAAAAGGTTTAACAGCTTGAAGGAAGATCTTACAAGAACACAAATGGAAAAGAAAGGCAAAAGTAGAAACATGAGACACAAGAAGAAAAGAACACACATGGTCATGAAAGAAAATGAAGATGAATTCAATGTTGTTTTGGGAGGAAGAATGAAAATAGATTCAAGAGATGAATCAAACAATGGAGAAAAGGCCAAGAGGCAACTCGGTCATGATGCATGTTCACAAGGTGAAGAATGTTTTGTTTGTGGTCAACTCGGTCATGATGCAAGTTATTGCAATGGGTTTAGTAGCGGTGAAGATGAAGATGATACTTTCAAAATTGAAGTCCTAGAGGATGATTCTAAAAAGGAAACAGGTGGAGGTCTTTTCATGGCACTCAAAGAAGAAAAAATAGGAAAAGAACAGGAATGTGATGAAGAAGAAATTGATGCAGAAGTAAATTGGGAAGAGGAACTAATTGCAGCTCTGGATGAATTGGAGATAGAAAGGAAAAAGAATAAGAAAATTTCAAGAAAGCTTGAGGATGCAAATGAAATAATAACTAGTTTGAAAGTACAGATAGACAAATCCAAGAAAATATCTGAAGATCTCGAAGTGCAAATAACCATGAAAATAGAGTATTGCAGTAAGCTAGAAGAAGAGATTGTTGGTTTAAGGATGCAGACAAAAGAGATGAATCATAAAGTTGATGTATGTAGCAAACGTGAAGAGGAATCTAACAAAGTTATTAGTGATCTAAAGCTACAAGTAGAAGAATCCAAAAGGATTGAAGAAACTCTCAGGTCACAAATCAATGAGAAAGAGATTGTTTGCTACAAACAAGAAGAAGAGATTGTTTTATTGAAGAAACAACTAGAAGAGGCCAATACAAATCTCAAATTTGAGAAGAGCACAAAGTTGCTAGATAAAATGATAAGCCAACAAAGAAGCTCCACGGATAAGCGTGGTCTTGGATATGAAGCTGAACAACCTTCATCTTCCAAATATGCAGAGAAGAAGAAGTTCACTATTGAAGGATCGAAGCAAGAAAAGTTTGAAGCTGAATCTTCAAAAGGAAGAAAATATCAAAGGATATCTATAGCAAAGCAACCACAACAAAAGAGGTTCTATCACTCTCACTCTATTCATAATAATACTTTTAATGGCTATTGTTTCAGATGCAACCATTATGGTCACAAGGGAATTTATTGTGGATTGAATAATAAATCAAAGAGTTATGCTGGTAGAAATACATCTACTTTTCTGAGTGAACACCATGTGCAATGTTTTAAATGTAATGGTCATGGGCACATAGCAAGGTTTTGTCCAAGCACTTCTGTATCTAATCTAAGGCAAGACCGTAGATTTCATCAGACACAAAGAATGCAATACAGACAGGGAATAAATCATGTGCATAAAAGAAAGGAAAATAATCATCCATCAAGTATGCTAATCATCCATCAAGTATGCACAAGAGACAACCACACAAAAGAAATGTTCAAGTTCACGAAAAGGTTCAAAATAGGGATGTACTTGAAAAACTCAAGCCCAAGTTCAAGAAAGTTTGGAGAAAGACAGAAGAAAGGAAATCGTGTCTCCTTGGACTGAAGGAGACTACGCCGCTATTGCACTAAGCAACTCCAGGTAGCACATCCTCAGGGGGAGCAATCTTAAAAAGTTTTATTTTAATGCTCCTATGTGTTTGTTTGGTTATCTAAGGATGAAAGGCAAGTAGTCAGGGGGAGTTGTCGTATAGTTGTCAAAATGTGTTTCAGTTCATGTAGTTGTTTGTGGAGGTGTCCATGAAGGGTGGTGATTAAATTGAGAAGTTAAAGCAATATGAAGGTGGCTCAGTAAAATTTGGAAATAATTATGGAGCTAAGATAGCTTGCAAAGGTTCAGTTAAGATCAGTGACAAAAAATTCAAGTCAAAAGAAGTCTTGTTTATGGTTGGTCTGAAGCATAACTTGTTGAGCATAAGTCAGATTTGTGATAGAGGTCCAAAAGTATGAGTTTGAGTAAGGCGCACTATAGTTGGTCGTGAAGTGTTTGACAAAATGTCTTCTCTTGATTTGAACAGTTGAAAGTAAGGTGTGACCAGTGGTGACTGTAGAAAACATAGACCATGTTGAAAATATAAAATGGATTTGGTTGGTGTTGTGGTACAGTGTTTGGTGCTTGTACAGAGTTGGCATTGAAATTGCAGTGTCGGTATAGTGTTGGAAAAAATTTGGTACAAGTGTGAGTCACTTGAAAATTTTTTGACAGGTGCAAAATCAACGCAGGAGGCCTGTTTGCAAGAATAATTCCAAGCAATCTAGAAAGAGTTAGATGCTGAAATTCAAACTAAATTTTTGGAAAGTTTTATGTGACAGCAGTGAAGAGGATTCTTCTATACCTCAAGGGAACTATGGAGTATGGGTTATGGTATCCAAAAGGGAAGGACCTCACCCTTATTGCGTATTCAAATGCAGATTTGGTGGGATGTGTAGAAGTCATAAAAGCAAACAGTGGAAAGTTGATAGAAACTGGATCGAGGACATCTGGCAACCTGTACACTCTCTCAGAGACTTTAGGAGGAGCTTGCTTGATTGGACAGGAAGAAGAAAATTGGTTGTGGCACAAGAGGTCTGGTCATATCAATTTTGACAATCTAGTAAAATCAGCTCAAAAAGACCAGTGAGAGATATTCCCAAGAATTGACTAGCTATAGGGATCACATTCTCAGGAGGAGCATTTATGTATTTTCTTATCTTTTTGCTCAAGTTTGTGATTTTTACTAAGTGTAATAATTTTTGCCTGAGAATGGTGTGCATGGACTCAGGGGGAGTCTACAGCAGCCCTTTGGTACTATTGTCAAAGGGGGAGAAGAGTTACAGGAAATTGCACGTGTGTTGCCAACAATTCCAAAGGGGGAGATTGTTGAGCAAGGTGCAGTGACAATATTGTCATTATTGTCAACATAGTCAGATAGATCGGTTGATGTAGTGGATAGGAGTTAAGAGGTTATTCAGAGTATGTACAGTGATTTTCCAAGAAGACCGAAGTGGCCCATATGCTAAAGATCAAAGGAAAATACAAGTTGAGCAAAAAAGAAAAGTGTCGCAACATCGCGACATGTTGAGGAAGAAATAAAAAGTGTCGTGATTTTGCAACATGTTGGAAGAGAAAGAGTAAGCAAGAAAAAGTGTCGCGATTTCGCGACATGTTGGAAGAGAAAGAGCAAGCAGGAAAAAGTGTCACGATTTCGTGACATGTTGGAAGAGAAAGAGCAAACAGAAAAAAGTGTCATGATTTCGTGACATGTTGGAAGAGAAAGAGCAAGCAGGAAAAAGTGTCACGATTTTGTGACATGTTGGAAGAGAAAGAGCAAGCAAGAAAAAGTGTCATGATTTTGCGACATGTTGGAAGAGAAAGAGTAAGAAAGAAAAAGTGTCGTGATATCGCGACATGTTACAAGAGAAAGAGTAAGAAGTAAAAAGTGTCGCAATATCGCGACATGTCACATTTTCATGACTAAAAGAGAAGAGAGAGAGCAAGAGAGAAAAAGTGTCACGATATCGCGACATGTCACATTTTCGTGACTAGAAGAGAAGAGAAAGAGCAAGAGAGAAAAAAGTGTCGTGATATCGCGACATGTCGCATTTTCACGACTAGAAGAGAAGAGAGAGAGCAAGAGAGAAAAGGTGTCACGATATCATGACATGTCACATTTTCGTGACCAAAATAAAAGAGAAAGAGCAAGAGAGAAAAAAGTGTCGCGATATCGTGACAAAAGTAAAGAGAAAGAGTATTTAGGCAGTGTCGATATCAAGTCAAAAGAAAAGGACAAAGAGGCAAAAATTTCACGATATCATGACATGTTGTATTTTTGCGGCCAACATCAACAAAAGAAGACAAACATGCAAAAATGTCACGATTTCACGACAGGTTGCATGTGCGCAATGCAAGAAGAAGAACCCAACTAAAATAAGAAGTGTGACAGTGGATGGACGTCACTACGGCAGTTATAGGGGCCATTATAGAGTGAATTCATGTAGCTAAAATAAGAAGAGTGAAAAAAAGTCAGTACGACGGTTATAGGGACTATTACAGAATGAAATCTTCGAGTGGTGGATATATCAAACATCTTCATTAGTTGAAGCCGACGAAGACCGACGAAAGCCGACAAAGACAAGGAGTTACATTATGAAAATATTTTTATAAAATCTTCCGAAGACCAGGAGTGCAATGAAAGCCGACTAAGACAAGGAGTTACATTAGGAAAATATTGTTATAAAATCCGACGAAGACAAGGAGTGCAATGAAAGTTGACTAAGACCAAGAATTACATTATGAAAATATTGTTATAAAAGGAGTGTTGCTTGGTGAATTGAATGGAGTCAAAAAAATGTGAAATGCGGCCGTAAGAGCACAGAGGGTGCAGAGGTGGCAAAAATATGGCGAAGTGCATAGAGTGACCATAGAAAGTGCTAAGTGCGGTTGTGAGTGCATAGAGAGAGCAGAGTGCATAGAGACCACGAAGGGTGAAGACAAGCGCCAAGTGCGGTTGTAAGGGCACAGAGTGTGCGAAGAGAGTGTGCAAAGGGTGTGTAGAGTGTGTGCAGATAGTGTGAAGAGAATGTGCAGAGTGTGTGTAGAGAGGCAGTTGAAAGAAGGTTAAGTGCAGCTGTAAGAGCGGAGAAGATGTGTGTGTTTCATGAACAGTGAGAGAGATTGGGTAAGCAATAGACCAGTCAGGGTCTTGTAAAAGTGAAGGTATTTTTATGTCAAACTTCTAGATTCAAAATTGGAGTCCAATTTGTTGCTTGGCATCAGGGATTGGTGCTCCTTCCAGTTGGTGCTGGTAAATCAGGGGTTGGTGCTCCTTTCTATTGGTGTAGATAAATCAGGGGTTGGTGCTCCTTCCAATTGGTGCTGGTAAATCAGGGGTTGGTGGTCCTTTCTGTTGGTGCAGATAAATCAAGGGTTGGTGCTCCTTCCAGTTGGTGATGGTAAATCAGGGGTTGGTGCTCCTTTCTATTAGTGCTTCTTCCAGTGTGTGCTGGTAAATTGATTGTAAATTTGGTGCTTTGCAAAGGCTGTATTTGGATGGAAGTCCAAGCAGTAATTTTTTGAGTAGCCAAATTGGTGAACCTCGATACATCTTGTGTTATGTGATGTTCTCTTGTTATACTTGCTATATTTTATTTTAAGTTTTCATTGTTTCGGCTTTAAGAGTTGTAGATTTAAGTTTAAAAGGCTACACTGATTCACCCCCCCTCTGAATGTCATTGTGAGACTAACATTTGTTACTGATGAAGATCCTAGAACTGTTAGAGAAGCTATAAATTCTAAATATGCAAACCTTTGGGAAGAGACCATGGACGAGGAAATGATGGCCCTGAAAAAGAATAGAACATGGGATTTAGTGAAATTACCTAGTGGACGAAAAGCAATAGGTTGTAAATGGATTTTCAAGAAGAAGCAGAATGTTGAAGGTAAAGTGGAGAGATACAAAGCTCTCTTGGTGGCTAAAGGTTATTCTCAGGTAGAGTGAATTGATTATGGTGAAGTATTTTCTTCTGTTGCAAATCTAACCTCAATTAGATTTCTATTATTTGTTGCTGCTACTTTTGATCTTGAAATAGAGCAAATGGATGTAAAGACAACATTCCTTCATGGAGATTTTGAGGAAGAAATCTATGTGAGAAAACCTAAAGGTTTCACTATTGCAGGAAAGGAGGATCTTGTATGTAAGTTAAAGAAATCTCTGTACAGACTGAAACAATCACCTAGAATGTGGTATTAGAAATTTGATAGTTATGTCTTAGGAATTGATTTTGTTCGTAGCAATGTTTATCACTGTGTTTAGTAAAAAAAATTGGTAATGTACTTGTCATTATAGTTTTGTATTTTGATGACATGCTACTAATTGGAAATAGTAAAAAAATGATCAGGGAAGTGAGTATCAGTTAGCATCACAGTTTGATATGAAAGATCTTGGCCCTGCAAATTTTATTTTGGGCATGAAAATAAACATAGATCATTCTAATAGAAAGCTATGGCTGGATCAAAAAAAATATGTTGAGACAGTATTAAAGAGATTCAATATGTAGGATTGCAAACCAGTGAAAGTACCTATTCCTTTGGGGGAAAAATTGTCTGCTGAACAATGCCCAAAAATAGAAGATGAGGTAGAATAAATGTCCCATGTTCCTTATGCAAATTTTGTAGGTAGTTTAATGTATGCCATGGTCTATACTAGACCAGAAATTGCCTGTGCAGTGGGAGTTTTGAGCAGATATATGTCCAAACCTGGTAAAGAGCATTGGACTGCTGTGAAAAGGGATTTTTAGATATCTGCATGGTACTTTTGATTTTTTAATATGTTATGAGGGTACAGGTAAATAAGATAGATACTTGGATATAGAAGGGTTTGTTGATGTAGATTGGGCTGGAGATCTGGACAATAGAAGATCTACGAGTGCTTATGTATTCAATTTTTTTGGAGTTGTTAGTTGGATGAGCGAAAGGTAAACTATTGTTGCTCTTTCAACCACTAAATTTGAGTACATGGCAGCCATCGATGCTAGTAAGGAATAAATATGGCTACAAAGACTATGTGCTGAAATTGGGTTCTTTCAAGGACCTGTGAAGATAAATTATGACAGTCAGAGTGCTATATTTTTAGCAAAGAACCTTGCTTACCATTCTAGAATGAAGCACATTGATACAAAGTTCCATTTCAACAGGGACATGATTGAACAGAAGAAAGTGTTGCTGGAGAAAGTGGTTACAAAGGAAAATGTTGTAGATGCTTTAACCAAGGCAGTTAGCACAGAAAAGTTCATATTTTGTATAGTTGAAATAGGTTTGGCAAAGTATTCAACAAGTGGGACAATTTTGGATGTGTCTAATCCTTTGCTGAGGAAATATTGTATGGCAAGCACGAGAGGGTAAGAGGAATGGATCTGCTCATGAGGAGGTAAAATCCCTCCCCGGGTTTGTCGGGGTGGTCTGGGGGGTGCGGTAGCCCCCCTTGGCCACGCCGAAGGCGGTTTTCGAAAACACAAAAAAAAAAATTGCCCTTTTTTTGGAGCGATTGGCAAAGCGATTGTTGGGATTCCCATGGTTGGCAGGTGGTTGGTGGGTGTGGGTGGTTTATCCCATGGTATTGTGCCCATTGTATTCTAATACCATGGTGGTTTAGGGTTGTGATTTTTTCTTTATATTTTATTGTAATGTCCCATTTTCGGGCAAGAAAGAAAAATAATAATATCAAGGTGGAGTGGCTCTTGTTTTGCTAGAGTAGCCCACATCGGGCGAACCAAGATAAATCTTGTGTGTTGTATGTGCATTGTGTGGTGTCATTTCTTCTAAGTTATTTATTTCTGCATTATTTATGGAATAAGTTTCTGTAGATCTCTTCAACTTTCAATGTAAGTATTTAATGTTTCAACACTTATTTCTTGTCATGCTTCAATATGTTTTTCTTAATGTATTCCTATGCTTTATTTTTCATAGTAGTATGCTTATTTCTCAAAGGTGTACATCCTTATTTTATTGTATGCTTTCACAGGTTACTTTATCTCTTCAATGGCATCCAATGGTGTAGAGCTTGTCTATATATCTTTGACGATGTGGAGCTTCTATCCACGTATCTCCAATGGTGTAGAGATTAATCGCTTTCCCTCCTTAGAGCAATGGTAACACTCCTTTTGAGTGGTAGTTTTTCTTTCTCTTTTGAGTGGTGATTCTTCTTCTATAATGATGCTTTCAATACCTCTTGATGCTTGTACTCATCTAAGACTCTTATTCTTATTCTAGTGTTTGTTGATACTTAGAAATTTTTTTTAGTTTCGGTAGCACCCTAAAATTGGCGTAGTAAAATTACAATAATTACATTCACCTTAGTAAATAATTTAAAAATCAAATTTAACCTCCCAAACCGCCCGTTAACCATCGGGAAATCCGTTTCCCCCTTTTTGCACCAATTTTAGAGGTTGTTTTGACCGTTTGACGATATCGTCGCCGATCAGACGATATCGCCCCAGATTTGACGATTTCGTCTGGACTAGGACGTCCAGACGATCTTGTCGCAAAACTAAATTTGCATAGTTGGAATATGTTCCAACGGGTCTCCAATCTGGGCAGAAGCGTGTCTGCACCGTTGGGACCCTCCCCCGTTGGAGATCTCCCAAATTGGGATGATCTCCAACCTCCTAACTACTCCCTCTAAGCCTATTTAACCTCTAGGATTTTCCCTTCCCAACCCCTGGCTGAAATTATCTGCAAATTGATTCCCTCTGCGTCAAAACATCCTAATCTTGCTTTTGCACTAGTCCCATAGCAATTTTGTTGCAGGTACATCACTGATTTTCAATCGAAGCCAGCATCCATCGTCGTCGATGAACCTGTTCAGATCGGAGGCGATCTCGTCAAATGCGAGATGATTTCATACTGATGCGAGACAATCTCGACTGCAGTCCACATCGAGGCAATCAGTGCCTGGAGTTTGCTTTTCTCAACCTTTTCTTTGTCATTTTATTCTACAAATTAGATCATTTACTCAATGTTTATATTATTTTGCATTTGGAGTTCACCCATTTAGCTTAGATTGCACACTAAGTTCATGATTTGTTATTAAAATACATAAATTTGCTAGGATTGTTGTTTTAAACTACTGCTCAGTATTCATTTTATTATTTGGTGTAATTTGCCTCTATTAGCACAGTAGGACTTCTTGTATTTTGCATCTATTTTCTGTCTTGCAGGTCTCTGACAAATTCGTCTGACGAATTCGTCAGATCCCAGATGATTACGTCGAGTCTCAGATGATCCTGTCAGATTACAGGCGATTCTGTAGAATTCCAGACGATCCAGACTGCTTCAAACGTTAGAATATTCTTCAGACATCCGGATCAGGTATTCTTCATTGTCATTCTATAAAATTCTCTATTTTCTGCTTTCAAATCTGTTTGCTGTATTCATGAAAGTTGCATTTTCATGTAGTTTAATTTAGATTCATTCGGCCAAACCTAGGATCTGAATGCTTAAGGTTAAAATGAACTCATCAAAACACATTCCAAAACCTAGGCGTGGAAGCTGCCGATAAATGTTTCCTGGTGAACCCACCATCCATCGAAAAATCACCAAAATACACCTCCCTTGAGAGGCGGGACCTTCGCAAAGTCCTCTCAGTCCGAGGTATCGCAACATCCTTTTCCCATCCTCCTTCCGGGCGCGGATCCTATAGCCTGAAGGTAGGGATGCGAAAAATTTGGAGTGATACATTTTGGTGAACCCGACGTGAATGCATTGTAAACCTTTTGAAAACAAAAACAAACAAAAAAAAATATATGTATGTATACAAGAAAAACAAAAACAAAATCATCATTTCAAGTTTGTATGTTTTAGATTCAATTCTAAATAGTAGATGCTAAATATTACTTTTAGAAGTACTAAAAGAAACCATGAGTTTTTACTCAAATCCATATGAGCCCATCAGTAATGTTGGAAGAATTCAGCCAAATACATTTGTTGATTATGACCAACCTCATCCCTATTCAACACCACCTCCATCACACTTTTCTCATTTTTCATCCATAACTCAACAAAACAATCCCTTTTCCAATCCTCTTCATAACGATATTATCTATTCTCCCATATATCCATATTATGTCTATCAATCCACATATGATCCTCCACCACCTTTTCAATACTCTTCTTTCAATACAACACATCCATTTCAACAAGAAAATACTTATTCTTCCAATTCTACCATGCACTCACCTCCTACATTGCAATCTTCCTGTCATCATTCTACCCATAATAAAGAAAGTAGAGGTGAGAAACCATTAGGCCCTTTTATGACGAAATTCCTAAGGCATTTATCAAAAACCTCTCAAAAACCTTCATCACGTAAATTTACTAAGCTCAATCAACCAATGGATATAATTCTCAAGTATTTACTTGACACAAATAAGATTGAACTCCCTTCCATAAGACAACTTGATACCACAACATATTGGTTTAAACCTGAGCTACATTGTGAATATCATAGAGTAGATGGACATATGACACAAAATTGTAAATATTTAAGATGTGCAATTCAAGATTTGATTGATAAGGGTCTTTTTAATATAAAGGAATTACAATCTACAACTGATTATAAATCTCTAGTAAACAATCAAACTCCTACACAACAAATACCAATAATCAATCAAGACATGGAGATCTCCCAAGAACCCCTATTCAATTATCAACAACAAGAAACCAATCAAATATTGCATGTTAATGTGTCCCATCATGATGATATTATTAATATTGTAACAGAAACTATAAATGAGCAACCTCAAGTTCAATCAACTCAATCTGATATTCAAGAGATGGATTCCTCATTTGACCAACCTTCAAAACTATCTTTGGATCTAGAGAATGATCCAAAATGGAATGTAAGCATAGAAAGCTCATCTTTAGAATCAAAATCTCAACCTGAAATCCACTTTGATAGCCAACAACAAGTGATTAATCCTCAGGCAAAGATATCCCTTTTAGAAGTATTACAAATTTATCACAAGGAAATTTTGTTCAAAATACCTAGCCAACAATTTGTTCCTCATCATATTTTCTCTAAGAACATAATTAATGGTGTAAACCCTCTTGAGGTTAACCATATTTCATTCTATGATGAGGATATTCCTTCCTCTACTCCACAAGAAGACTCCTATCTTTACATTACAAGATCTAGTAAAGAAACACTTGTTAGAACTATCATGGTAGATAATGACTCCTCTCTTAATTTATGCACTTATCAATTATTCCAAAAACTCGAATTAAAGGAAGAAGATATTAATGAATCAAATGTTATTATAAAATCTTTTAACAATGAAATTCAAGAAGCTCAAGGTACTATAATGTTTCCCCTCAATATTGGATCCAAGATCCTGGATACTTTATTCTATGTAGGATATTGTCCTTCACCTTACAACCTACTTCTCTAGAGTCCTTGGATTCATACGATGAGGGTTTTCCCTTCCACTCTTCACCAATGTTTGAAGTTTGAACTTGCAAATAAAATTGTTACCATACATGGTGACCCAACACCATTTGAAGAATATTTAACAGTTGAAACATCAAGTTCTATACATTCTCTATTGTCACAATTATCTTCTATCCATCACTTTTCTTCATCCATATATGATCATCCTTGTTTACCAAATAACACTCATGCATATTTTTCACATATACTTTCTCCATCTTATCAAGATTTGGAATATAGTGATAAGAATGAAGAACCTTCTTATCTTTCTGACATTTTATTTTGTAACATGATCAATTTTACACATATAAAAGTCAAATCTTTTGCTACATTATTTTACATTATAACAAAGATTTTGTTATCACTACCTTTTATTCATCACCTTCTATTCTTACCTTCACCTCAACCAGATTATCCTTCAAAACCTCCTTTGATTTTGAAGCAACCTTAGACATGCTATACTCAAATAACCTTGTATAGTGTATATAGATCATCTTGTATATACCACCAATTTCAATTCATAAATTAAAATCAAAAAAAACAAAAAAATCAAAATCCTCAAAATCCTCAAAATCCTCAAAAAAAATACAAATGCAACTAAGGACCTTAAAGGTAAATTTGAGCCCAACTGGCTTGGACCATACATTATTACTGCTAAATTTGAATCAGGAGCATATAAATTATCTACCTTAGATGGTAAAGAACTTAAAGAACCCATGAATATTTTGCATCTTAAACTTTACTATGCATAAATTTGGTCATTTTTTTCATCCTTATATATATTTGTTTCCAAAATCACTATCTTGTATTTCTTTCAATTTATAAAAATCCAAAAACATCAAAAATATTCATAATCATCCAAAATCTTCAAAACTATCTATTGCATTTATTTAAAGCACTTGTTAAGTTCTTTTTGCTCAAAAACAAAAATCAAAATAATGATAAAAATATAATAATAGCTATATGCTTGACTCTTTCGAAACCAAAACAAAATACAGAAGAAAGAGAGAGTCAACATTCTCAAAACTTCTCAAAAATCATTTATATATATTTTCTTACAATTATTGCAGTTATATGTTTCAAATTATTTTTGGATAAATTAGCATTTATTTTGAATCCCTCACTTGCACACTCACAACACTAAACATCTTGATTTTTATCTGGCATGATTACTAATATCTCTTATATCAAAGTTCACAAAATTCAATTAAATAAAGTTTGAGCATAGAGAATTGATCTTGTTATTTACTTAAACCAAGCACATCTTTTCACAATAAAATGATTATATTTGTAATTTCCATGTTTTGCTACATAGTAGAAGTGATTTCTTGAGTGAAAAGTTTCCCCTGCTATCCTATCATGCACATGGTCTAGAATATTTGAGAATTGGCAAAAGGACAAGCTCACCCCTACCCAGAATAAAAATCCCTTGCTCTACAGCTAATCCGAGCAAGTATCCCTAGTAAAGAAAAAGAAAAAAAAAAGAAAAATTCAAGAAAAAGAGAAAAGAAAAATGTTCTGTTATTTCATTACAACAATGTTCCAAGCATTATCAAGCACAAGAAATACAAAAAGAAAAATAAGCAAAGTTCAAAAGAAAGCAAGAAAGCAATAAAATCCCTTTCCCTACCCTTTGAAAAGAAAAGAAGGGTTGATGAGCTTGAATCCCTGGAATTCTCAATTATTCAAAAACTGTGAGGTAAGCCCCATAACAGGTGGTTTGTGCCCAATCTGCTTGGCCTTGGGTAACTCCTAGCGTGGCGATATGTCTATCACATTAGCGACCTTCTTTTGTACAGACCTATGTCTGCTTATGGATTAGCTAGCTCTTGATAATCCGATCTACATAGTAGCCTAATATGGTTATATGCATCTACATCATGGTTAATGAACACTTATTTGGTTTCTTCAAATCACTTGTATCATAGTATCTTGCTCAAATCTGGTAAATGAACATAGCAATTGCACACACATTTGTATTTGAGAGATTTTGTGTATCATTATGATAAATCAAGATTGGAAATGAATTCACATATGCACATGGGATTCCTTATAAATCTAACTTTTGTCTTCAAAATACTTTGAAATATTATTTTTGCAACTTGTTTGGAATAATCAAGTATAGTTGTTTACCACAAAGACAACTATATAACAAAAAATAAAAAATTTCTTTCAAAATATACAATTAAAACATATATATCTGATTGACTTTCGCGACGATGGTATCATTTCAAAAACCAAAATTGGAATTGTATGCCTAGCGCAAGTCCTCATGTTCATATTTTCTGTTCATCAAAAATCAATCATGCAATAAAACCATCTTTTTTTTGGATTTTCGCGATGATGGTATAAGTCTATACCTACATATTCTATGCCTAGCGCAAACCATTGTAACAATTTTTATTCCCCATTTATCAAAAATCATGAAAAACCATATGACTTAATTCATTATGTTACACAAATTATGCTTTTCAAAAGCAAACCCACATTTTCATTATTTTATGTCATTATGTCAACCTTCAACTTTGCAATGATGGTATAATTCCTAAGGAATTATTCACAAATCTTATCACACTTAGGAATTTATGCCTAGCAAAAATCATTTTAAAATATTTCATGCATAATATTTTCATGGAAATATGAAAACAAATCATCATCATCATCATCATTTGCATCATCACAACAAAGTCTTAAGACAGTCTCTTAAGCACTCTTTTACTTTTCACAATATTTCTATACTAGGATTAGCTTGACGACCGAGTGAGCGGCGACTCCATGAAATGGTCTATAATAGCGACAATGTCCTTTGAAATTATTGTTAAAAGTCCCCTTTTATTTTTATCAAATTATTGCATCACATACAACCACTTTGTTACATCAGATTATTTCATTTAAAATTTTATAGCATGACATTCAAATTATAATATTTCCAACGACATAATTACATGAATTTTCAAATCAATCAATCAAACATAAAATCATCATAAACATACTCAAGACACAAGTCATATGATCAAAAATATATCATCTTATATATCTCAAAAAAATATATGTACATCATATCAGCTAGATTGGTATGCCACAATCCATATCTTGGCATACTCAATCAAATGTCCTCCGAGCAGTGTCTCGAGAGCCCCTAGAGCTCTCAGCCTCATCTCCTCCCCTGCCCTACGGAGGACGAGGTGGCCCCATCGTAGTATGTGTGGTACTATGAGTCCTCATCGTCGATCGGGATGAGCTCCTCGATGACCCTGTCCTGATCGGATCTACAATAGCAGCCGATAGCTGTACCCTCTGGCCCTCGGGCACCATCTAAAAATAGATCCCCTGGTAGAATGTGGTCTGAGCAACCGACCACATCAGCTCCTGAGTGCTATCCCCTCCGCCCCGTGCCCTGAGGCATGCAATCTCGTCTCTAAGCTGTGTCACCTCAGCTCGATGTCGTGCAGCCTCATCCTGCAGAGTCTGCACCTATGCCTGGAGATAGATATTCTCCGTCTGGAGAGTCGCTGTCTCGCTGCTCTCTCCTGTGTCAATGCCCTTGCCCTTATCGGGCGATGGTGGCCTCTCTCTCTATGGAGATGGGGGTCTCTCCTCCCTCCTCTCCTGCTGTCGTGGCCTCTGTTGTGCCTGTGGCCTCCTCAAATCTCTCCCATCGTGACCCTGGGCCACCTCCATCGTTGCCTAGCACCGCCTCCCTATCCGATGCACAACCGCGTGAATCAAATCCTGTGCCCTCGTCATTCGAGGAGGGCGGATGTCTGCGTACCAAGCATCGTAGCCGTCTGTGACCCCTGCGTCGTCCCCATCCACTGGCTGAATGGGGGCATCATCCGCGTCCTGGCTCCAGAAGCGCTGCATGTCGGGAGCCCCGCTAACCGTGGTGTTATCCCGGACTGTCCGAGAAAACTCGTAATCCCTCAGAGATGGGATCCCCTACTGCAGACCAAACTATCTCAAAACTTGGTCATAGCGGTGGAGCTCCACCTCTCCTCTCTCCATCCGTAGCCAGTAGACTCGCCTGATGCGAGCCAGCTCCTGTCCATCCTCGGCCCACCCTGGGTGCCCTCTCCATGGTCTCCAGGTGATCTGGTCTGGGACCAGATCATCCAGTAGCCTCCAGGACATCGGTAGGTCGATCCGCCGCTGTGACCCTCTTCGGAGCCACCAGTAGAAGACTCGGGGCCTCTCCCCGTCTACCCCTGTCAGAGGAAGCCCTATCGGCCTCCGCACTGCAATGTGCTCCCAGCACCAAACCTGTAGGAGCGATGTCATCACTAGACATCGCCCGCCCTTGTACATGACCCCATACAGGATCCTGTATAATCGGCATAGCACAAAATTGCCCCAGCAAAACTTGTACCCATGGTCCCGCATATCGTAGATCACATCTACGAGCATCCATGGTACCCTACACCCGCTCTGGTGGCACAGCAGAAGTCCACCAACCACTCCAGCTAGAACTCGTGTGAGTGTAGATGCCCCAGGCATCTGGCGTAGTGCCTCGATATTAACTCCGCCCTTCTCTAGGGTGAAGCTCGGGTCACCACACAGTCGTCCCATAGCGTGGCCCTGATTTGCCGTAGGAGTGATCATCCATCCTTGTATGGGGATTCTCAGAATCCTCCATACGTCCTCTAGTGTGGGAGTCATCTCCTCTGTTAGTAACCAGAAATAGAAAGACCTCGGATACCATCTCTCTGCTAGGGCTGTTAGAAGCCCCATATCTGTGGATACTTGTGGCATCTCTACCACATGCTGCAAGCTGGCCTATGCTAGCAGATCTCGCTCTGCCTATGTCAAAGCGGCCAAGTCATCTCTCAATCCTCCATATTTCCACTCTTTGCTCTTTAGTAATCCTCTCTGCAAACATAAACAACAAAACAACAAACAATCATTAATAACAATTCAAGTAATTAATAATGCAACTTAAAGTTCAATTTTTTGCAATTGATGATATCGCCCACTATTGGACGATATCCTCCCAAATTTGAGCATAATCGTCTCCGATTTCATAGTTTGAAATCGTCTCTAATTTGATGAAATCGTCCCCCTTTCGACGATTTTGCCCTCGGGCGAAATTGTCGAAATTGAGACGATTTCTTCGAAATCGGGACGATTTCATCCCGACGACGTCGACGGCCCAAAAATGGCCGCGATGCTCAAAATTCATCTAAAATTCATCTAAAAAGCATGTAAATTCAAATTAAATCAGTTCTAGTTAAGTCTAGACTCTTACCCGTAGACCGCGTCGGACCTCTGTCGATCTGTGCATCGTCTCCACCATTTTTTTGCTTCAGAGCTCTAAAAACAGTAAAAATGAACAGTAACAATGAATTAGGGTTTTACCCTATTTTTCTTAATTTTATTCAAAATAATTCAAAAATAATTTGGCTTTTCCGCGTTTTTACCTCAAACGTTCGATTTGGGTAAAAACACGGAGGGGGCACCATAGTAAGTTGTCATACGATTCGACCAAGAATTGTCGCCTAAAAATGGGAATAATTTTTTGCTTTCTCGTAGATCGAGAAGAACTCATCTTTAACGCATTTTCTTCGAAAAATTCACTAAAGAGGGGGCAAAATGTAGCACCCTAAAATTGGCGCAGTAAAATTACAATAATTACATTCACCTTAGTAAATAATTTAAATTCAAATTTAACCTCCCAAACCGCCCGTTAACCATCGAGAAATCCGTTTCCCCCTTTTCCGTGCCAATTTTAGAGGTTGTTTTGACCGTTTGACGATATCGTCGCCGATCAGACGATATCGCCCCAGATTTGACGATTTCGTCTGGACTAGGACGTCCAGATGATCTTGTCGCAAAACTGAATTTGCATAGTTGGAATCTGTTCCAACGGGTCTCCAATCTGGCAGAAGCGTGTCTGCGCCGTTGGGACCCTCCCCCCTTGGAGATCTCCCAAATTGGGATGATCTCCAACCTCCTAACTACTCCCTCTAAGCCTATTTAACCTCTAGGATTTTCCCTTCCCAACCCCTGGCTGAAATTATCTGCAAATTGACTCCCTCTGCGTCAAAACATCCTAATATTGCTTTTGCACTAGTCCCATAGCAATTTTGTTGCAGGTACATCATTGATTTTCAGTCGGAGCCAGCATCCATCGTCGTCGACGAACCTGTTCAGATCGGAGGCGATCCCGTCAAATGCGAGACGATTTCATACTGATGCGAGATGATCTCGACTGTGGTCCACATCGAGGCAATCAGTGCCTCGAGTTTGCTTTCCTCAACCTTTTCTTTGTCATTTTATGCTGCAAATTAGATCATTTACTCAGTGTTTATATTATTTTGCATTTGGAGTTCACCCATTTAGCTTAGATTGCACATTAAGTTCATGATTTGTTGTTAAAATACAGAAATTTGCTAGGATTGTTGTTTTAAACTATTGCTCAGTATTCATTTTATTATTTGGTGTAATTTGCCTCTGTTAGCACAGTAGGACTTCTTGTATTTTGCATCGATTTTCTATCTTGCAGGTCTCTAACGAATTCGTCTGACGAATTCATCAGATCCTAGATGATTATGTCAGTCTCAGACGATCCTGTCAGATTGCAGGCGATTCTGTAGAATTCCAGACGATCCAGACTGCTTCAAACATCAGAATCTTCTTCAGACATCCGGATCAGGTATTCTTCATTGTCATTCTATAAAATTCTCTATTTTTTGCTTTCAAATCTGTTTGTTGTATTCATGAAAGTTGCATTTTCATGTAGTTTAATTTAGATTCATTCGGCCAAACCTAGGATCTGAATGCTTAAGGTTAAAATGAACTCATCAAAACACATTCCAAAACCTAGGCGTGGAAACTGCCGATAAATGTTTCTTGGTGAACCCACCATCCATCGAAAAATCACCAAAATACACCTCCCTTGAGAGGCGGGACCTTCGCAAAGTCCTCTCAGTCCGAGGTATCACGACATCCTTTTCCCATCCTCCTTCCGGGCGCGGATCCTATAGCCTGATGGTAGGGATGCGAAAAATTTGGAGTGATACAATTTCTAACCCTTATTCGGTATTCACTTAGCTTAGATTATAGATTTCACTTTGCTTTAATAAATCTGCAATAACAAAGCATTCACTAACAATACTGTGCACTTCTTGTTATAATGACCCATCATGAGGACAATGCATTTACTAGAACATAAGGATAGTTACAATATTCTTCAGTAGTGTGTTATGTCAAAATTGCATCCTATATATTTAAATATCTATAATTTAATAATGTAAATCATTGAATTATTTAGTTCTAACTGTGGCATCAAATGAGTTAGAAGGAACATCAACCTCTCCTTCTAATCCTCCTTAAGCTTCGACATAGAGAAGTCGCAATGACATTTTTAATTGAAAAGAATTTTTCAAGTTTATGAAATCATATTGAATGTTGATTAAGGTTAAACTCTAAATAAGAAGTAACCATATTCCTCATGAAATAATTCAATGAAAGTTTTAAGAAAAACAAAAACTTCAACTAAGAAGAATATCATAATATACCAACAAAATAAGTGATCATAGGATAATAAATACTATAGAAATTCAACTTAATGTAATATTTATGCCATATAAATTTATAAATAAAATATTAAAGTTGTTCAAGACATTTGTATAGAGCTTCACAAAGTAGAAGGAAAATACTAAGTAGAAGAAAAACATCTAAGCATAAGCACCATTAGTCATACTAGATATTTAGTAGATAAAAAGGCACCAAGGTGCCATAGAGCAAAGAAGGGACTCACTGAATGATGGCCTACATGTTTCTTTCCATAAAAAGTAGAAACTACCTACCACAAGTTGTAAAGAGGCACATACCAACAAAGTGCATTTAAGAATAAATCATAAAGGCACACATAAATTTAGAGTAACTTTATTTTAACCTAAGATAGGTTGCTTTCAAATGTCCTTGCATTAATATTATTCAGGGATAATTCATATGTCAATGACTTAGACAAAAATTTACATATATAGTATAAATCTAGTGAATTGTATAAAAAAATCTCTCAAAGAACTTGAAGATGACAAAGCAAATGGTACTAAGTTTTAAGTTGTGATTGCATTGAAGGATTAGTCAATCTTTAGACTAGATTCTAGAAGAGCCCATAATCAACATTATTTTTTTATTGAGTAAATACTTCTTATACATATACATATCCACCGTGGGGTTTGAACCCGGGTCACATCATAATCAACATTATTTACTGAGTAGAAGATCACATAGACATCCAAACCAAATGGTATATTTCAAGCATTAAGTAAGATACGAGTCTCCTTTTCTAAAAGAATTTAAGAACATAAGGAGAACATAAAATACCTCTTGATTATCAATTTTAGACTTCAAAAAGATATTGACATTATTCTTAAAAGCAACACCATCATAATGCTTCTAAAAGGAGTTTCATAAACAAAAAATATAGTACATATAAAAGTATTTGAAGATGCTCTCTAAATGTACTTGAAGCAAATTAGATATGCACTCAAGCAAGAATTAAAAATGGATCCTTTAAATGCAAACATAATCAAGGATATTCAATGCAAGGAGAAGAAAATTTATAACAAACCAAGATGTTGCCTTGGCATTATCACTAGAAGTCACCTCTAAGGGATAAAATTAGTTCCCTTGCAAAAACCATTAATAGATTCACAACTATAAAATATAACTCAAGGAAATAATGACAATGGATGTCTAAATCAAGACTATGACATTAGAAGAACTCAAACCATGTTAAATATAGAAGGTAAAAGACATGACAAGAATGTCACTCAATTTTTTGAAAAGATGTAAAATTCTAGATTTCATTTTCAAATTTAAATTCAAACTTAGTGCACTAAAAAATGTTACAATCAAAAATCCATTTGAAAGGAAAATAGTACCTTTTCATTATCAACTAAAATATATGTATCATCAACTAAAATATTTCCACATTGTACTGGAGATTCTTCCTAGATCCTATAACTACTTTACTCTTTTCTTTATTATTATAGATAAAAAGGAGAAGCATATATTTTTGAAAGAATTAGAATATTCTAGAGAAAATTCCTAAAGAATAAGATTTTATCTAGCTGTTTTTTTTCCCGATAAAACATTGCATTTCTCATAAATTTGAGGTATCAATTAGATCACAAGTACATGCATATATATACTCATCGAAAAACATTGATTTAGTGAAAGAAAAATATTAAAATTTTGTAAATGTTTGATATGGCTAGTGTTTAACCATAGTTGATATGTATTGATTTCCAAATACTAAAGGGGACTAATTATCCTACCTAGAAAACAAAACATGGAACATAACTTGAGTTTAAAGTACGACAAGTTATAGATGGAACCATTACCCATCCTATCGTAGAAGGTAAATATAGAATAATGATTGATAAGGCAAATAAAAAAATAGATTTGATTATAATGTTCAAAGTAGTTGATGAAGTACAAGCATACATCTATGACTAGGAGAAGATAAAAATAATTTTTGAAGCAAATAATCAAAATAAAAATCTATTTCTCCAAAGCTAGCTCCATTGCTTGGACATGAAGATTAGAAAAATACTCAAATACTTCATGATAAGAATTGTTGAATCATGAGCATTGCTGAAATAATTAGAAGAAAAAGGTATCTAATGAGACATTAGTTCTATTTATTTTAATTTATCCCCCTTATAAGTGTAATATTTTTGTGACAACATTAAATATCATTGAATAAACATAAGATTTTGAAAATTTTGTGAACTTACTTTAAAAGTTAAAAGTATTACATAAAATAGAAGAAGAAGAATAAGTACATCTTACAAATATTAAGGGAAAGCAACCATTTAGAAGAGGCAGAACACCTCAACAATATTTTCAACAAATAAATAACTCTCAAAGGATATCAATATCATAGAAATGAATCTAAAGGATATCAATAATAAATAAATAATTTTCACATATAAAGGACATGTAAAATTTTTGGTAGAATTGTCTACATAGTGAAGGAATGTTGGCATAATCCATTTTCAAATTAGTATCCTTCACAAGATATGAACTAGCAGAAAGACAAGTCATCATTGGACAAGGAAAATCATATTTAGATAAAGGTTCAACAAAATAATGTAGGAAAAGAAAATCAAATTAAACAAGAAGAAAAATAAGAGCATGTGTTTGTTGCATAAGCACAACTAAGAATAACAATATTATTTGGTATAACTCTAAAGCAATAAAACAAATGATAAGTCAAGAAAACTAGATCCATCCAAACAATCGAAGTTGTTATATATGAAATAATACATCAATTGATCACTTCAAGCCATGGGAGAACAAGATAAATGGTCAAACTTTCAAAATTTAAATGAAGCAAATTCAAGCACCCAAGATTGAAGATGTGTATTTTGAATATGATGCTTCTCCATCTATAGAAGAACTCAAAGAAAAATAAAGTAAATAAAATAAGGAATGAATGCATTAAACATTTAAGATTCGATACTTGATAGCACACCAAAGAAAGAGTAAATACATCACTTTCCACAAACGTCTTCTTGAAATAAACAATGCTAAGACAAAAATAAAAGCAAAGGGTGATTGATCTCACTACATGAAGTGATGATCAAAATATAAAATTGAGATAATACAACATAGAAGATATGGTAACACAAAACAAATACTTGTGATTAGTCAATTCAGTAGTCACAACATAATGCATGGTAGCAAATTGGAAACATCCTTCATATGAAGACTTTGGATGAGGCATATATTTCATGTATTGAATATACAAGTATTAAAAATTGAATAAATAATATAATTAGTGTTTTTGGAGTGTACCATTCATGAAACCTAACACTCCTAAGTTTGAGAGTAAAATTTAACATTGAGGACAAGATTTTCTATTTCAAGTATATAGATTATAACATCTCCTTAAAAAGTCATTAGTCATAAGTAACCATAGTGAGAGTTATGACTATGATGTAATAAGTGAGTGGGATATGTTAGGAATTATTACAACATAACTCATGTGACATTAGTGTAGTATAACTAACCATCATAGATTTATGAGGATTGTGTATCTACTACAAGACTAGGATAGCTGCAAGATTAGTTAATAGTTTGTTATACCAAGATTAAGCATCCTATGTATTTAGGTATTTACTATTTCATAATATAAATCATTGAAGCATTGAGTTCTATCACTAAGGTTATACATCATACTTGGTAAATAGATTTTGGTTGAATAAATATATAAATAACATCTTCGGGAAAGATTTATGACCTATAATTTTGTGGACATTAAAATTACTTTACTTTTTACCTTTAAAACCAATCTTAAAGGTACTAATGATAGTTACAATAGTTGGTATATTAAAAACCACTTTATATTTTAGCTTTAAATTTAATATAAAAGGTTCTAAAGGGTTCAAACTACATGTACTGCTTGTAATCAGACCATTGGATCCCTTAGGATTTGTACCATCATAGTTAGTCTAGCGTGCCCACAGAAGATTCAGAACAGACTACTCACTTTGCAAACAGGTTGACCTAGAAGTTTGAACCTAAGTGTCTTCTTGGTAACCAAATAAACACTTATCAATCCACCTAATCCTATGAAACGGCTCTAATAATTATTATCATATAATGAAGATATTAAAAACTACTTTTATCGTTAATTTTAAACCTAAAGAAGAGAACAGGGCTAAGGTGTTCATTAAAGACTACTTTATGGTTTACTTTTAAACCTCTTTTTAAACCTAGAGAAGAGAATAGGACTACGGTGGAGAATTTTTGTAATAGTATAGCTAACCTAAAAGGGGTGACTCTTAAAGCGGAGGATGTTGCAGAGGCTGCTCTATATTTGGCGAGTGATGAAGCCAGTTATGTAAGTGGTCATAATCTTGTGGTGGATGGCGGACACAGTGTTGTAAATCACGACTGGAAGATGTACCGGCCATAAGTTCCCATATTTTAATGGTCGTTTATGATAGCAAAGATAATAGTAGAGAGATGATTGTGTAACTCAGTGTTTCGAAACTCGCAGGTTACGTACCCGCGAAACTCGCGGGTCACGGAGGCCTGCGAGTTTTTCTAATAAAAAACTCAAAACTCGGGCCGATTGACTCGCTGCGAGTTAAGCGTCCATTATTCGCCGAATACTCGGCGATTACTTGCCGAAACTCGCACGGAGAGAGGCAAGGGCCGAGGCAGAGGAAAGACAGAGAAGGCAGGGAGAAAAACCGATAAATATGAACTCCAAGTGCTCAAAATACAAATGCCTGCAGCTGCAACCTTGCAACCACCGTTTATACAAAAACATTCAAAATCAGCAGAGAGAAAAAAAAAAAACACATAAAGCCATAATTGATTGGACCTTGCAGTGGTTAGATCCTTCAGACGAATCCGTTTTCTAACTCACAGTATTCGAAGGGCCGAGGCGGTATGAAGGGTTGAGATTAGAAATGTGCAACATTATGCAGAGTCACAGGATTCGAAAGGCCGAGGGTATGAGGAGCTGAGATTAGAAATGTGCGACATTATTGCTTAAATGCTAATTTTTATCGAGGGGGGAGATAAGAAAGGTGCTGAAATTAGAAAGGTGGGCGTAAATACTAATTTCTAAAGGTGGGTGAGATTAGAAAGGTGCTCAGATTAGAAAGGTTTTGAGATTATTTGTAAATACTAATTTCCATCGAGGCCCTGCTGCGATTTATTTCCTTATATCTATTTCCAAATGTTCCGAAACTAAAATGGGTAGATGGACACGAGATTGAGAGCCTAATGTTGTGAGGTTAGGTTAAAAAATTATTTGTTTGTGTATTTATTATTAATTTTTAAATTTTTCGATGTTTTTATTCCCTAACTTTTCGCGAGTTGTAGAGAACTCGCGAAAATTAGGCTGCCGAGTTTATAGCGACTTGTTGCGAGTTTCGGAACACTGTTGTAACTCTCTCTTCAATGTTACTTAATTATTGACCAGATAGATTTGTGAAATTATAATAAGACCCAGCTTAGAGATACGAGTGGACTATAAATGTCCACTATAAATTCAAAGGTTTTTGGATGTTATATTATGTTTACTTGCATGTGTAAAATTAAATATTATAGCCTGAAGAGTATAGCATAGACTCATTGAGAACATTGAACAAAATTTTATTGAAACACTTCTTAAAAAAACATATAACATAAAGACCCTATGAGTAAAAGGCTCAATTATCTCAACACAAGATCGAGGAGTTGCATTTCTAAGAATCGATTCCCATGAGGAGGGTTAACACTTATATTTATATATGAAGCCTGCAATCCCATGAAAGCATAGAGGTTGCCACAACCGCATAATTAAAAATGTTGTCCTCTATAACTAAAAATTTGAAACAGTTAAAGCTTGGCACGATCAATTTCAGCAACGGTAGGAGGGAACCTGAACCTACGCAGCAACCTAGAGTTTTCCTTACAACGTTGTTATTTCCCTCCGTTTTTTCCTCTATCATTTCAGACGACATTTTTTTTTTTTGTGTGATGGCATACTCTTCGGCGTCCATCACACAAGACATTGCTTGCTTCGGAGAAGCAAGTAGTTATCCTCTAACCATTGGCTTATTCTTTACGAGTGGATACGTAGTAAAACTGCACTTCCATTTAAAATTTATTTATTTTATTTTTTATATTATAAAACAATTTTACCATGGATACATAGTAAAACCGCACTTCCATTAAAATATATTTATAATTTATAATTCATTTATTTTATTTATAATATTATAAAATGATCATTTAAGAAACTAGTTTGAAACACCTATACATAAAAACATTTAAAACATCGATTATTTAGCAAGCTATATTTTTCTTCTTTTTATCTTTTTGATTAATTTATTTTTGTTATCTCTACAACAGGCTCAGACCTTGAGCTTTCTAAAATTAACATCCACTCATCACTCAGAGATCTAATGGTCCTAGATGTTGTATCAATTTTTTTATGTAAAGTTAACTTGTATTAAATTAAATTACATAACAATACAACAAAAAAAAGTTTGGGTGGTATACGACATGTCTCATAATGTCAAACCAACTCTTCAAGAGTTGGGATCAAACCACAAGTTTCAAAATAAGTATATCCGAGAGATCACAAAATTACATCAAAGCATAGAAAATAAAAAAACTAATTCGCCTGTGGAGAGAGTGATTGGTGGTTTTTCTCATCCACCAATTTTTACCAAGTATTTGTAGGTATCGGAATGATGCCCCAGCCCGAGTCATAAATGAGATCATCAATGAGCTTAGTGGACTTAGGCACATCACCCCAGCCTCCAGCAATGTCTCCATTATCTGGTGGATCAGGCTGAGCATCCTAGCCTCTAGTAGATCGAATTACTACAACCACCTCGAGACGAGGCCCCCAACCATCAGCTCGACGAGAGGACTCTCCCAAAGGAGAAGCTCTGCGACCCTGGGATGGGGCACTTCAGTCATGGTAAGAAAGAAGGTTCTGAGACCTAACATGTGGTAGGGGATGACGGCGTGGCCGGGACCTAGAACGAGACCGCTCATGTGTAGGTGGTTCACGAGAAACCCTACTTACTGCACATAGAGCATTGCCCTAGAACTCCAAGAGGTCACGAAGGTGATTGACCTCCATCTACACTTTGTCCACCTGAACACAAATCTACAACAATACGTCATGAAACACCATCAACTTATTAGACAGAGAAAAAATAACAGAAGCCTCAAGCTAGTCAAACACCATCCTGTTTCTATCTTTCCAAATATGGAACAAAATAGTGGTACGAAAAATGGACCAGAATTCATCAAGAAACAAAAAAATTTGAGGAGGATCACCCAACAGAATATGGTACCAAGCAAAATACTGGGACATATAGGGTCGAAAAAAAGACCGAACCCAGGTCCAAGCTAACTTGGCTTTTGGGCATTCCCAGAATAAATGGAAGCAAGACTTAGGAGCATTACAAAACACACACCGAGGGTCAACTACACCCAAGTGGACCAGACGAGGAAAAAATGGTAGAATTTGAGAAAGCAAACACCAAGCAAAGAAAGAATCCTAGGGTCAAGGTATGACGTCTAAACTAGTTGAAACCTTGTTCTCCATTTCATTCTGGTAGGAAGTAAATCCCACTTAGCATTGAGCTTATCATGCATAGGAATGCTAGAAGAGAGCCATAAAGACCCTATTCTAGATTTGTAATTACATAATGGGGTAGCTTTATACCACTACCACTCTGAACACCAAGATCTCTGAACATGGGTATGAAGCTTAAGCAAAATAGACAAAGGAGCACAATCTAAAACTGCCTCATAAGTGCCCTTATCAGCAGGGCGAAGAGCATACTTGGCTTTAAACTGGGGCCAAGGAATCCAACCTCTGTCATGAAAAGAATAAAAGTCCATCAAAGTAGAGATACCCTTTTTATAAAATCTTTGAGCATAAATCCATGGGTGAGATGCTAAGGGTGAACCCTAAATAGTAAAAATTGAAGACCACCAAACATTTAAATGTTTGGCATAGAAACTCCTAAGGGGTTCATGCCCTTTCCACTAAATCCAAGGTTTGAGTTGCTCGCAATATTTCCAAATACTTTTTATAACAAAGGAACCAAAAATGGTCACAAGAACCAGAGCAATCAAGAGGAAGGCAAAACTCATACCTCTCCAAGCTCGACGATTAAGAGGAAGACCTGTTGAAACAAAATATCTGATCAAAATTTTCCAAGCCTCATTTCCTGCTCGAATGAGCCATTTAGCACATTAAGCAATACCCTGCCAGTGATAGACAAAATTTCTCATTCCTCCTGAATATCGAGGAAGGCAATAATTCTCCCAAGATACTCTGTGAAAACCTCTTTTGTTCTTGGAGTTGGACCATAGAAAATCCTTCAGCAATCGCTCAAGCTTGAGATAACAGTTCTTAGATGGGACCCAACATGAAGAGTAGTAAATATACATGGTAGAAAGAACTTTAGAATGAATTTGAAACTTCCCTGCAAGAGAAAGCTTCTTAGTAAACCAATATTTCAATTTCTGCTCAACTTTCTTAAGAACAACTGACCAAAGCTTAGCAGGAGAAGATTGAAAAGCAAAGAGAATGCCTAAGAATTTGAAAACTTCACCAGGGGTAATCCAATGCTATTGAAAACCTTGAAACCAATTAGGTACTAAGTAATGCTCCCAGATGTTGTATCAAATTTTTCTTTATGAGGTACTAAATAATTCTCCTAGATGTATCAAATTATTGTTGGAAGAATTATGCAACCCTTGATTTTGCTTTATGAGGTACTAAGTAATGCTCCCAAATGTTGCATCAAATTGTTGGTGGAATAATTATGCAACCCTTGATTTTGGGTTATGAGGTGCTAAATTAATTAATTTTATAAAACCGTCGCATCCGTCCGAGTAACTTCAACCCGCCAACTTAACCTTAGGTGGAGGCCAAAGAGTTTTTGTTAAATTTTCCAGCTAATTTCTTTTATAGTCTTATGTTTTTGGTGGTTCGATAATATTTCTCGATAAAATAATTATAAATATTTATTTGATAAAAAATAAATAAATTATACAATATATTTTATAATGTATGAAATATTTTTATTTATAATATTGTGTTGGTGGAAGGGGAGAGGACTTTGTTGGGATTTCTTATTTGTGCTTCTAATCTATGTGTTGGATCACACAATTTGGACTTGTTTTCCAAATATTGTTTGGATTACTTACTTGGTGGTGTTGGACAGCCTAGGCATTGTTTGGGTGATCCTTTGGGTGTGGCATTGTTCTACATCTTAAACTGATAGATCTACTTTTGCTTGCCAGTGTGTGTCTTCTCTTAAGGAGTTGTTGGGAGGGTGGCTTGGTGTTTGTATTTTGCAAGGGTTTGTTTTTATTTTTTGTGTGATTGTCGGGTTAGAACCCATAGGGATTGGAGTTCTTACCCTTTTTGTGAGGATCTCAAAGTGTTCCTTCATGGTTCTGAGCTACGATTGGAATACCCTTGATATCTTTGTGGCAGTGCCTATATTTTCTAGGGCTACAATTTTAGTGTTCATGTGGTGGTTTTTGGTGGTTTGTGACAATAAAGATTAACGATGGTGATCCCGTTGTTGGTTAGGGTTCATAACTTTTGGATTGTGATTGTTTTCAGTAGGGAGAGAGATTCCATATATTTTTGTTTTATTGGCTATATTTTTCTTTGATTGGAATTAGGGGGTTCTTATGCAGATCTAGAGATCTTGCATTTGTTGGGTACTTTTATGGATCCTAAGCAAACTTTACTTTGTTGGGTATGTTTTCAAGCTCAAATTCAATCTATGTTTAGGATATATTCTTTGGGTTGTTGTATTTCTACTGGTTACAAAGCTAGATATGTAGGATTTTGGCAATCTTGTTTCAGTTCCAGGATGACAATTCCTTGGGTCTTATTATTTTGGGTGGATTTCCCCCTTGGTAGCTTATGTGTAATATTGGGAAATTTTATAAATCACTTTGGAAGTTATGTGTGATTTCTTGACAACCATGGTTGGTCTAGTCAAGTTGTTGTTTTATAGACCATATTTTCTAAATGGGTGGTTCATGGTTGTTTCCTCAGCAATTGGTATTTTGGGAAAGCTGGATCTCGATTTGTGTTACAAATATTTAAGTGAGAGTTTTTATTTTCAAACATCTATCTTGTTGGTGTGTTCCCCCATGGAAATGTTTTTCCTTTATGGGCAAAAATTTGTTTCCTCAAATTTGACTTTGACTTTTCTGGGTGCAGGCATGTGTTTCCTAGGTTGGGTGGGAAGCTGTATTGAAATTTTGAATTTAATTTTTTTTAGGCTACTGAGAAGAATTTATGGGGGTTGGATTTGGTGGATTTGTATATCTCTCAGTTCGTTTAACCCTCGGCTTGTGTTTGGTCATGTTGGATCCTTGGGATCTAGTCTGTATTTCTTGGGTCCTAATTTATTGGATTGTGTTCCAACTCCTCTTTTCAGTTTTTTGGTAGCCTTCTTCTTGTGGCTTTATCCTATTGTAAGTGGCTTGAGGTTTCTCTAGCTGTATTTCCTCCTTTGTAAAATATCTAGGGATCATTTCAAAACCCCTTCATATATATGATAAAAAAATATTATTTATATAAATGTTTTAAAAATTTGTAATAATGTATACCATTTTTTAAATTTATTTTTTAGTAAAGTGATTAGTTTAATTTATATTTACTTATTTAACGAAATCAAGTTACAATCTTGGTCAATATTTTAAAAGTATTTTTATTCATATCAATAGAAACTAAGCATCTCCTTTCCTCAAAATTTATAAACTTTTTTGTAAATATTAAAAAATTTGTATTTTTGCAAATATTTTTGCATAACCATAATTTTAACCTACTAACTCTTGAATGAACAAGAAAAATATCAATATTGTAGAGATATTTTTATGCAATGATTACATAATGTGTTATAACAATATTTTTGTCAATTGTATATGTATAGCTTTGTATAATTCAAGCTTATGTCTTTTCCTTGAATATATCAATTGAAATAATATTATTTTCATATATATGAAAGGTCCACGATATCCTCTTCTTTGTAGATTATATATCGTTATAATCTTACTTTGAATTGCTAACCAAATAAATATTGAGACCTTAAGGAGAGTCACTAGTGACCAAACATTCTTCTAAGAAAAATCTTTGGCAGTAGAAAATTTCGATTGCTCTAAGTCCTTATATCTCAACTTCAAAGAATATCTACCATATTTCAATAGATTCTAAACCAACTCATCATTTTGTGTAAAAATCGATAGATAAAAATCTTGAACAATATTTTGAAGTCCATTTGCAATTTTTTTGAGTTACTCTCCTTGAACCAGGTTACTAATAGAAATCCATGACACTTAAGTTGTTTCTCACATTAATGCAATCATTTTCCTTTGGATATTTACAAGCTAGGCATACCTAAGCCAATAGTTACCATTTTAAATCATAGATAAAAATATTTTAGTCATAATTTTTGCCCCTAAGGCTAAACGCATAAGTTTGCTATTATATAAACTAATTTCTCTAATATTATTTCCTCTGCAAAATTTTTCCCACTTAAAAATATGGTATTTATTTTTTATTGCATCCTTTACAAAGAACTTCTCTTTGAGTTTTAAAATTATGATGATATACCTACTAGTAATTATTAAAGAAAAATCATTTAAATATGGATGGATTGTAATGTAGTCTTTATGAGTTGTAACCTTCTCACCATGGTTAAGAACTTATGTTTCTAACGTATCAAATGGATGTTCATTCTATCCAAACAAGAGACCCAAAGCTCCTTATTATTTCATTTATGAGGCAAAGGAATCCACAATAATTCATTGTCAACCTAGGATAGTATTAATAAAAAACCTAGATTTTGCAGTATTAACCAATTGTCTAGTAGCCTTTTCATGGCATGATAATATTAATTTAAACTCTATGGTCTTAATAACTAACTAATGGCCTAAAAGAAAAGTATCATCAACAAATTGGAGATGGGATTTAGAGGGACCACTTTTTACAACCTGAGTAACTTTAATTTTGTGTTCCCCTTTTGCCTTTGAGAAAGCTCTCACTAATGCCTCCACAAGAATAACAAATAGGTAAGGAGATAGTGGATCACCTTTACAAATTTTATATGATGAATTAATGTAACGAGTAGGAGAATCATTACTCAAAATAGAATATTTCATCATTCTATAATAACATTAAATCCATTCACATCAAGTGTAGTCAAAATCAAACTTCTTGAGAACATCATGTAGACAACTCTCATTAATACCTCCACAAGAATAACAAATAGGTAAGGAGATATTGGATCACCTTTGAAGATTTTATAGGATGACTTAATGTATCTAGTAGGAGAATCGTTAATAAAAATAGAATATTTCATACTTCTAGAATATCATTAAATCCATTCACACCAAGTGTAATCAAAATCAAAATTCTTGAGAACTTCATGTAGAAAACTCTAGGAAACCCTATCTTATGCTTCAATTATATCTAGTTTTATGAGAATAATTGATTTTTAATGGAATGAAGAGAATGCATGTCCTCCTCTGCAATTATTATACCATCAAGATTTTTTTTACCATGAAAAAAACCACCTTGTTCCTCTAAGATAACATAGTCTAAAATACCTTTCAACCTATTTACCATAAATATAAAATGATCTTATTGAATTGTCATTATGAATCATAAATAAAAGGATTTTAGTCAAAGTTAAGCTTTGGCCCTAAGACTAAACTTATAACTCTACAATTCTATAAACTCACTTCTCTAAAATTATTTTCTCTACCAACAAGGATGCCACTTTCATTATCGGTGATGTGACCTGGATTCAATCCCCACGGTGGATGTGTATAAGAAGTATTACACAAAAAAATATATATATTTCCTCTATAAACCATATCCCACTTACAAAGAGGATACCTATTCTTTTCTTACATCCTTTCCAAATAAATTATCTTTAAGTTTTATCAATTATGATGTTATACCTACTATAAATTATTAAAGAGACATCATTTAAATATATGGATCTTAATGTAGTCTTTATGAGTTGTAACCATCTCACCATGGTTAAGAAATTATATTTTTAATCTATCAAATTAATGTTCATTCTATCCAAAAAAGAGATCCAAAGCTCCTTCTTATTTCATTTATTTCCTTACCTCCCCATGATTAATAAGCTCAATAAATAGTGGAATGTCTCTTCCCCTTGGCCTATTTGGATGTGTAAGTTCTAGACCACATGGGCTCCCTTCTTGGAGCCCAATATTTTCTATTTTGCCTAGACTCTTCTGCACTTGTTAGGAGAGTCTCTAGAATTTAGGCATCCCCATCCCTTATTACCCTTTCTTTATTTATTCTGAGGACTTTTCCATATTTTTGGGGTCTATGCTCATGCTCATTCCCTTTGGGAGTGGATATTTCCTTTTTTAGATTCTTCCTATGCCACAAATAATTGGAAGCATATCATTTTGGGATACCGCCCACCCTTTCTGGATATTTTTTTGAAGTGTGACACTTATTTTGTATGGAAACCCTATAAAACATATAGAAAGCTAGAAATGATTATATTTTTGGTAAGTGTTCTTCCTCTCTTCACATATCTAATTTTGAGAAATCTAATATTATTTTATCTGTGTATTTTTAAATTGTGGTTTAGTCCAATAAGGTGGTTATGGAGCTCTCTCATCTTCAATATTTGACTGATCATTGGGGAACACTCCATGCATAGTCAATCAAGTTCCTCCTAAGCATGATTATCCTTAAAGCCAGTCTAGGTCCAAGCTATTGATCATTAGGGGAACAATCCATGCATAGTCATTCAGGTTACTCCTATGTAGGATTATCCTCAAAGTTAGTCCATGTGGCATGGTTTCTCGACCCTAAATTACACTCGTACCCCAAGTCAAGGTCCCCCTCCTTATAAATATAGCCTTGGAAACCTAATTGCTCCTCTCTTACCCCTAAATCCTTAGTATGATGCTTCAGTCAAGTTGAGTGCTCTAATGTTTGCTTCCAATGAGGATCTTTTTTTCTTTTGTTCTTGTGGCATGTGGTTAGCTATCCTTTTAGTATGCAATAATTCTATTTTGTTATCTAGTTGATAGTATCTACCCGCTACTTCTATAAGGTGGTTTTTATTAGTTGTTAGTTGGTTTCTTGATTTCCTATATTTTTTAATTAATGATGGTGGTTTTTTTGTTGATGTCATTGGCCATGTGGAATGTTTATTCACATATTTTTGTTTAAATTTTAAAATATATTCTATTAATACTTTACTATAAATGCATTTTTACATCAAAAAATATTGAACTTTAAAAGTTGATTTAAATTTGATTTTGAATCACGCTGTAATTATATGAGATAGTCAAGTATGTATTGTAATATAATTATAAAATTTTAATGATATTAATGTTATTGGTAGAAGGTTTTAGATACTAAAATCTTAGAATTAGTTACAAGTTTTATGGATGCATAGTTTTGATAAATAATTCAATAAGCATTGTTAAATTTCATTCAATACTAATGTTAAAATTATATTATTAGTTATAAAATTACAGGAATAAAAAAAATATGTAAAAAGTAAACTTTAAAAGTAAATCCAAAATTGATTTTGAGTCACATAGAGACATTCATGTATATATTATGACATAAATATATATTTATATTGATATCCATGTTGCTACCATAGGATTCTAGACAAAAAACTCTTATAATTTGTTATAAGTCTCATGGATGAATAGTTTTGACTAACACATAAATAGTTCAAGGAGCCCATTTAAGTTTTATTCAATAGTATTGATAACCTTTAAAGCATATTATTTGTAATAACATTACAATAATAATAAAAAAAAAAGTAAAAAATAAACTTTAAGAGTTGATGTAAATTGGATAACCTGCCTAGATTCGTGGCAGCTACTGATTCCACCATGTAAATTGAAAAAAAAATAAAACAAAACAAAAATTGATGTAATTTGATTTTGGGTCATATTTTAGTCATATGAGACACCCATTAATGTATTTTTTGAAATTTGATTTAAACCAAATGATGTTCTCAAAAAACCTTAAAGAAACCAATCCTAAAACTAGGGCATCCATATGGTTATAAGGAAAAAAATAATAAGTTCCAATGAGAGGAACAAAAGGAACCCGGTGATGAATATTTATCTTAGAACAAATCCACTAATCGTAGTGAGATACTTATGATCCATGTATATTTAGGATTTTATCTTAAAACTTTTCCTTTAATCTCATTGTCAACTTTCAAATAATTATTCTAAATAGATTCAATGAAGAAGATATAGAATTCAAACAATTGATAAAAGCAATTAAGTAATGAAGATTCACATTGACTTTGATACCATATTAAATGTCATAGTAGTTTCCAATAACAAATATAACCAAACATCACCTAGTATTTCTTGAAAAGGAATACATAGAATGAAGAACAAAGAACACAAAATATATGGAGGTGTATATGGACACCAAATAATCTCACTATCAAATGAATTGAATAACACATGAATTAATGATTTAAATGGTTGATATAAAGGGTTATTTATACCCAAATACGAGTTACCTTTAGGTCAAGGTTGTGGTACAGGCCTTTATGAAGAAAATAATATTAATAATTAGAAAAAAACCTTCAATTTTTACGTGGACCTAAAGGGTAAATATGAATAATATAGTTACAAAAGATGTCCTTGGACTCAAGAGAATCTTAAGCACCACATATTTCAATAGGAATTTTATTAAAAGGATATTTCATATTATATATAACACTAGTAGAATCTATATCTTATTTAACTATTAAAATATAGCACACTTTCTATATTTTTAAAATGAAACGATTCACCTCTCATACTATAATTGTAAAAAATATCCTTAAATTTTTTTTGGATAACGAGGCATGTGACAAAATAGGGAAAAATTAAATATGTTTATGAGATTCATCAACATCAGAAATTAGAATATGTTATGGCCCAATACCTTCAATAGACATGGATAAGAAAACTATACATATGATGAGAAGGATTTAAATTGACAAGCTAATATGCCTATGTTAAATTTCCTCAGTTTTTCATCTTCGATTCTGTTACTATTATGAATTTCTCCTTCCCTAGTTCTTTGAGTGAAAATAGCCCATCCATAGTTAAAAGAATAAAATTCCTAATATGTGGTATGATTGATTCAACATTATTGTATGGGTAGGATTTATAGAATATATCAAATGAGTTGACATGTACCTTAATGATTGTATATACTTGAGCTTATGCAGCTTGTTGAATGATAGTTGTACCAAGAAGTTGACCCATTAGGTCAGGCTCCTTGCATAAGTATGCTAAGAAATATTTTACCTAATTTACCTATGTCAAATTTTGATAGTTTTGTTGAAATTTGCAACGTCTAAGAGAAATAGATTCAAAGGTAAGAATTCCTCTAAACATGACACTTTTTACTCTTTGTGTTGTGGAATTTTTCTTTTGCTTTTTTTTTTTCTGATGGGAAGCACTAAATATCATACAATTTTAAGTTTTATGGACCTCTCACTTTTATTTTGGAAAAACTAAAGATTTATATATAATTTGTTGGACATTTTGTGTAGTTGAGTTGTCATTGATGTTAAGAGTCAATTTCAATGAATAGTGTAAGAAGAAGTGGTTCCACAATTAGTGCAATAGGAAATTCTACTTCCAGTTGGTTAGATCCGGTTCAGGTGGTCAGATGAGGTTCAAAGAGCAATGAAGAGGCCCAAGCATAATATATTATAATATTTTATTATAATATTAAAAGGGGAGATTTAAATTAATTATAAATTAAGCAAAATAACTTCATTATAAATTAATTTATTAATTAATTTAATTAACTTCTAAAGTTATTAAGTTAATTATAAATTAATTATAATTTAATTATAAAATTAATTCATATTAATTAAATAACCCTAAGGTTGGTTTATAAAGGTTAAGTATTAATTCGAATTTGAAATTTGAATGTGGCGTCGACATTCCTAAGGCATTGACCTTCATGTATAAAAGAGGGGCAAGAACCTTTGTCTTAAGTATAAGCATTTAATTATTAATCAAGCTCCAAATATTTGTGCACAAGGAAGAGACAAAATATTTCCCATGTTTTGAAAGTATTCAGTGGTAGAAGATAAAAGAAATAGGATCATGGCTCCTTTCTCTTTGTACAACATTGTGTAGCATAGTTGGCGATAGTGGGTGGCACTAAGAAGTTTGGCAGGCGAGGAGAGTAGGGTTTGAAACCCGACCAGTTGGTTTTACAAGGGAGAAGAGTGTTTTGTTTTACACCGCACCGATCGAAAAAGGACAAAGAGAAGACTTGAACCTTCCCCTTCATGTGGAAGCTTAGCCCACATGGTTGGCTAGCACCTCGATAAGGTGTTCTGCTGGGAGTGATATCGCGTTTGAAACCCATCGAGGCCTTTTTCTTGATATAAAAGGTATGCGTTAATGTTTGCCAAGGTTGCATGAAATATTTTGAATTGGTAAATTTGGATGAAAAATATTATTTTGGAGGTTTATAATTTTTTTTCATACATTGGTTATTGAGTATTTGAGAGAGATAAAAGGGTAGGTAGTATAATTTTTGAGGGTTTTATTTTTGGAGGTTGTTAATTAAATATTGGATATTATAGGGACTTTTTTTTAAGAAATTATTTCTTATGTATGTTTTGATTATTGTTAATTTCAAAGGAGTAATAAGGTGTATTTGAGTTTGATTATTTTTGTAATTGAGAAATATTTCTGAGAGAGTGTTAGTGTGATATTTTGTCATCTAACCTTTGAAATTGGCAAAGAAGAAGATTGTGTTTGAAGCAGGTTTTTGAGGTCTACTCTTCATCAAACAAAAGGTATGGGCACATCTTCCTTGTGAGTGATTGTTGGATGTTGTGAATGCAAATTTGGAGTGAAAATAATTTTTTGATAAGCATTGTTGAATGATTTTTAATATACATGATTGGTGAATTGTTGTGAGAGCAATTAAGTGTAAAATTGAAAACTATCTTGAACTAGGGTTTGTGAAGGGTCATGAGTATCATTGTTATGTGAGATTGTTTGATAAGCATTGTTGGAAATAATTGAGTGAGTGTTCATACGCTTGGACTAGGGTTTGTGAGCAAGGAGTATTTCATTGAATGATTGTTTGAGTGGAGTTGGTTGAGCCTAGTGAAGTGGAAGTGTTGAAGTGATAGTTCAAGATTTGTAAAGCAAACTATTCTATATTTTGAATTGATTTGAAAAAGAGTTTGGAAGTAATTTAGTTTTTGTGAGTGTGAAACATATTGAGTCTCTAACAATTCTCTATATGTTTTTGTGATAAAAAGAGAGATTGAAAGTGATTGAGCATTGTGGTGAGTGTGAAGCATATTGAGTCTCTAACAATTCTCTATATGTTTCTATGAGATTGGACAAGTTCTAGTGAGGACTTGTTGAGAAAATTTAAGACAAGTCTTGGTGAAGACTTGTTGAGCATATTTGAGATAAGTTCTAGAGAGAACTTGTGGATAGATTTGTGTGAGATTTTGTGGAATAGTACAAGTAGATTTGAGGTAAGTGTTGGTGAAGACTTATGGACAGGTTTGAGGTAATTCTTGGTGAATACTTGTGGATAGATTTGAGGTAAGTCTTAGAGAAGACTTGAGAACATATTGGACAAGTTCTAGAGAGGACTTGTTGAGCATATTTGAGGAAAGTCTTGGTGAATACTTTTTGAGTAGATTGGACAAGTTCTAGAGAGGACTTATGGACATATGAGTGTGAGCTTTTGTGGAAGATTACAAGGCAAATTTATGATAAGTCTTTGAGAAGACTTGTGAGTAGAGTTGATTGATTGATTTGTTCAAACATTGTGTTAAGGTTTGGGGTAGATCTAGCAGAGTTGATTTATGATTAATTCAAGCTTTGTGTTAAGTATTGAGGACAGATATTGAGAAAATATTTGTTCTAGACTAAAGGACTATGTTTAGTGCAAATTTGAGGACAAATTTTGGTGCATATTTGAGGATAGGTTTGTACCAGACCAAATATAGAGAGTGAGCATATTTTTGCTAGATAGAATGACTATGTTTAGTGCAGATCAAAGGACAAAGATTGAGTAGATTTATGCTAGATCGAAGGACTGTATTTAGTGTAGATTTAAGACAGAGCTAAGAGCTAGCTTTGGAGGTGACAGAGTATAGAGGACGATATTATACAATGGATAGAGTTCCATTAGCCAAGGCAGTGAGGACAGGTCTTCTGAGTGAGGACAAGAGTCTTAAGTGGATAGATATCTATAATCCAATGCAATGGAGGCAACAATTCTTCTATAAGATCACCAACAAGAGCAAAGGATATTGGTGTCTCCTATGGATAGATATCCATGAACTTGATTAGGGTATTGGTGTCTCCTTTGGACAGAGGTCCATAAATATTGTAATAGGGAAAGGTTTCCCAAGATATTTGTTGAGAAAATTTTAGTGAAATATTTTCTCCATGGAGTAGCCCACATTGGATGAACCACGTTAAATTGGTGTTTCTATTTTATGTTATGATTTATGCATTACTTTGGTTACTGCTATTGATATTGTCATTTATTATATTGGTTAATACTATTTGGGAAAGAAAAGTAAAAAGTGATCTTATAGTATTCGCCCCCCATCTTAGTATAAGCTTATGTTATTCAATTGGTATTAGAGCTGGTTCCTTCAAAAAATGTTTAAAAAATTGAAGGTAGATCTTACAAGAACACAAATTTCAAAGAAAGACAAAAGTAAAACCATGAGATATAAGAAGAAAATAACACACATGGTCATGAAAGAAAAGGAATATGAATTTTATGTTGTCATTTTGAGAGGAGAAATGGAAATAGATTCAAGAGATGAATCAAGTAGTGGAGAAAATGTCAGATTGATAAAGTTTTGTACCATATGTAGGAATACAGGTCACCATGCAGCTTATTGTCCACAAGAAGATGAAGAATGTTTTGTTTGTGGTCAACTCGGTCATGATGCAAGTTATTACAATGGGTTTAGTAGCAATGAAGATGAATATGATACTTTTAGAACTGAAGTTCTAGAGGATGGTTTAGAAAAATATAATAGGGACAGTCAAAATAGGTATGAAGAAGAAAATCTACTTTCAACAATAGAAGAAAATGCTCCTATTGAAGACCAAATAAAAGAGAAATTTAGAAAAAGAAAAGGAGGAATCTACTCTTAAGGAACTTGTTGAGTTTAAAAGGGAGAAAGTAGAAATAAAGGCTCAAATACAAGAGGATGAGAAATGTAAGACAAAGATTCTATAAAAGCTCTCTGACTTGAAAGTTAAGGTTGAAAAGGCAAGGAGAGCTAAAAAATATATGGTTGAACAGTCAAAGGTAAAAGAGCAAGAATGTAAAAGGCTTAGTGTTGATCTTGAAGAATTAAAAAGAGAGAACTCAGGATTAAGGGTTCAATATCAAGAAGATGAGAAAGCAAAAGTAAAGTTTCTACATGAACTCATCAACTTCAAAATCAAGGTTGAAGAGGTAAAATAAATTGAATAAGGTATGGCCAAAAAATTAAAGATAAAAGATCTAGAGTGTGAAATATTAGAAATTGAGATAGTTTCACGAAGGATGGAAGTGAAAGACTCTAAGCACAAGCTACAGAAGTTTGAGAAAAAATCAAAGACCTTGGATAGGATTATCAATGCACAAAGATCATAAGTCATCAAGACAAGACCTAGTTTTGAAGAAGAACAAGGAAAAAATAAAGCAAAAAAGGGAGAATCAATCTCAAGCACCAAAGAAGAAGAATATTAAGAAGAAGAGAGTATAAGAGAAAGTGAGACTTCTGAGTATAAGTTAGATAATAGAAATATCAACATGGAAAGGAACAATGCACAAATGAGAAACATATGGAACAAGAAACAACACAAGGAAGAAGAGACTAAGAGACCAATGGGGTCAAGGAAAGGTAATTTCAATGGATGATGCTTCTCATGTCATAGGTTTGGGAACAAGGCTTCACAGTGCAGGACATAGGAAAGACATGAATATGGGAACTTCAAAAATAGGTATTTTTCCAAGAGTATTTCTACTCTTGTAATTAGTTTGGTCACAAGGCAGTACATTGCAAGGTTCATGAATATAATAGATATGGATTCACCAAGAGAAATCCCAAGACATTTGAACCTCCAAGGAATAACAATATTAAGTGTTATAAGTGCAATAATGATGGACATACAACAAAGTGGTGTAGAGAAGAAATTCCAGAGACAAGTAGGAACAAGAATAGTCAGAGGAGTCAAAAGGATCATATGATAAGGAAAGTGGATAAAGGTAAATATCAGTGCATGCTGGGAGTAGAAATACTCCCACCCCAGAATTAACCACCTCAAGAGGAGTTGGGGGAGGGGATAAGATAAGAGTCTCATTCTTAGCCCCGAGCCCCAAAGGTGATCCTTTTCCATTGATGTCAAAAGGGGATATATTTGAGTAATGGGGAGAGATTTGATTTAAGGCAAGAGCATTGAGTCAGGGGGAGAAAAAAAGAAAAAGGTTAAGGAAATTGTAAAAGGTAATTGGGTTTTCTTCAATGATAAAGGAGGATATTGCTGGACATTTTATGTAGTTGAGTTGTTATTGATGTCAAGAGTTAGTTTTAGTGAGCAATGCAAGAAGAAGCAATTTTGAAATTAGTGCAATAGGAAAGTTTGCTTCCAGTTGGTCAGATCCGATTCCAAGTGGTCAGATGAGGTTCAAAGAGCAATGAAGAGGCCCAAACAAAATAATATTATAATATTTTATTATAATATTATTAAAATGGGAGATTTAAATTAATTTTAAATTAATTAAAATAATTCCATTATAAATTAATTTATTAATTAATTTAAAAAACTTCTGAAGTTATTAAGTTAATTATAAATTAATTATAATTTAATTATAAAATTAATTTATATTAATTAAATAACCCTAAGGTTGGGTTATAAAGGTTAACTATTAATTTGAATTCTAAATTTGAATGTGGCATCGACGTTCCTAAGGCATTGGCCTTCATGTATAAAAGGGGGGCAAGAACCTTTGTCTTAATTCTAAGCATTTATCAATTAATCAAGCTCCAAATATTCGTGCGCAAGGAAGAGATAAAGGATTTTGTGTGATTTGAAATTATTCAGCGGTAGAAGATAAAACAAATAGGATCGGGGATCATTTCTCTCTACATTGTGTTGTGTAGTGCAGTTGGCAACAGTGGGTGGCACTAAGAAGTTTGGCAGGCGAGGAGAGCAAGGTTCAAAACTCGCTAAGTTGGTTTTGCAAGGGAGAAGAGTGTGTTTTGTTTTGTGCCACACCGATCAAAAAAGGACAAAGTTAAGGCTTGAGCCTTTCCCCTCATGTGGAAGCTCGTAGCCCACGTGGTGGGCTAGCACCTTGATAAGGCACTCGACTAGGAATGGTCTCATGTTCAAAACCTATCGAGGCCTTTTGCTTGAGATAAAAGGTATGCGCTAATGTTTGCCAAGGTTGCATGAAATATTTCAGATTTGTCAAGTTTGGATTAAAAATATTTTTTTGGAGGTTTATAAAGTTTTTTTTTTAAATTGGTTATTGAGTATTTGAGGGAGATAAAAGGGTAGGCAATATTATTTTTGAGGGTTTGATTTTTGGAGGTTGTTAATTAAATATTGGAGATTATAAGGAGTAATTGAGTAATTATTTTTTATGTATGTTTTGATGATTGCTAATTTCAAAGAAGGAGTAATAAGGTGTATTTGATTTTTATTATTTTGTAATTGAGAAATATTTCTGAGAGAGTTTTAGTGTGATATTTTTTCATCTAACCTTTGAAATTGGCAAAGAAGAAGATTGTGTTTGAAGCAGGTTTTTGAGGTCTACTTTTCATCAAACAAAAGGTATGGGCACATCTTCCTTGTGAGTGATTGTTGGATGTTGTGAATGCAAAGTTGGAGTGAAAAGATTTGTTCGATAAGTATTCTTGAGTGAGTTTTCATATACATGATTGGTGAATGGTTGTGAGAGTAATTGAGTGTGAAATTGAAAACTATCTTGAACTAGGGTTTGTGAAATATTATGAGTATCATTGTTATGTTAGATTGTTTGATAAGCATTTTTGGAAATAATTGAGTGAGTATTCTTATGCTTGGACTAGATTTTGTGATCAAGGAGTATTTCATTGATTGATTGGTTGAGTGGAGTTAGTTGAGCCTAGTCAACTAGAAGTGTTGAAGTGATAGTTCAAATTTTGTAAAACAAATTGTTCTATATTTTGAATTGATTTGAGAAAGAGGTTAGAAGTGATTGAGTGTTTTTGAGTATGAAACATATTGAGTCTCTAAAAATTATCTATATATTTATGTGATAAAAAGAGATATTTAAAGTGATTGAGCATTGTGGTGAGAGTGAAGCATATTGAGTCTTTAACAATTCTCTATATGTTTCAGTGAGATTGGATACGTTCTAGTGAGGCCTTGTTGAGCATATTTAAGACAAGTCTTGGTGAAGACGTATTGAGCATATTTGAGACAAGTTCTAGAGAGGACTTATGGACATATTTGCGTGAGATTTTATGGAAGCTTACAAGTAGGTTTAAGGTAAGTCTTGTTGAAGACTTATGGATAGGTTTAAGGTAAGTATTTGTGAAGACTTATGGATAGGTTTGAGGTAATTCTTTGTGAAGACTTATGGATAGATTTGAGGCAATTCTTAGAGAAGACTTGAGAATATATTGGACAATTTATAGTGAGGACTTGTTGAGCAGATTTGAGGTAAGTATTTGTGAAGAATTGTTGAGCATATTGGACAATTTATAGAGAGGATTTGTGGATAGATGAGTGTGAAATTTTGTGGAAGCTTACACGGCAAATTTATGGAAAGTATTTGAGAATACTTGTGAGCAGACTTGATTGATTAATTTTTTCAAACCTTGTGTTGAGGTTTGGGTAGATCTAGCAGAGTTGATTTATGATTAAGTCAAGATTTGTGTTATGGCTTGAGGATAGAGATTGAGGATATATTTGTGCTAGACTTAAGAACTATGTTTAGTGTAGATTTTAGGATAGAGTTTGGTGCATATTTGAGGACAGGTTTGTGCCAGACCAAATATGGATATTGAGTAGATTTGTGCTAGATCGAAGGACTGTGTTTAGTGCAGATCAGAGGACAAAAATTGAGCAAATTTGTTCTAGATTGAAGGACTGTGTTTAGTACATATTTGAGACAGAGTTGAGAGCTATATTTGGAGGTGATATAGTATAGAGGATGATAGTCTCTAGTGGATAGAGGTCCATTAGTTAGGGTAGTGAGGATAGGTCTTCTGAGTGAGGACAAGATTCTTCAATGGATAGAGATCCATAAGCCAATGCAATGTAGGTAGCAGTTCTTCTAGAAGATCACCAGCTAGAGTAGAGGATATTGGTGTCTCCTATGGATAGAGATCCACAATATTCATTAGGGTATTGGTGTCTCCTTTGGACAAAGGTCCATAAACATTGTAATAGAGAAATGTTTCCTAAGAGATTTTTTAAGAAAATTTTAGTGAAATATTTTCTCCATGGAGTAGCCCACATTGGGTGAACCACGTTAAATTTGTGTCTCTATTTTTTGTGATGATTTATGCATTTCTTTGGTTACTGCTATTGATATTGTGATTGATTATATTGGTTGATACTACTTGGGAAAGAAAATTAAAAAGTGGTCTTATACTGTTCATCCCCCCCTCTCAGTATAATATTGTGTTCATTGTAATCCAATCATTATCAACAAGAAAACCTTAGTTTCTATATGGAAATAGAATATTTCTAGGTATAAAAACCATATTGCATGGCATAGAATTATTCTTGTTGAAGAACTAGGGAATATTTTCTATGTAAACTATATTACTATCTAACTAGACCCTCATGTTTCCATTAAAACAAAATAATGCATCTAGTTCAACTATTGTTGCATCAACCATTATTTTAAACATGATCAATGGATAAATAATAACTAGTAAGCTAGATGCAATTGATAGAGAAATTACATAATATATAACATCTTGTAATGTTTTTAGCTAGTAAAATTTGTATTCATCACTTTCTCATCAATTATATTTTTCTAATTAGGTAAACAATGATGGTTTTGAGAGGGATCCACAACCCAGTACAAAGATCTAGAGTAAATATCCTAAAGGATGTCAAAAGGGATAGGTTTTCCATAAGGAATTCAAAGCCAAAACAAAATGATCACTAATAATAGAATAGTAATAAATGCACCTAAAAACAAAGAATAAACCAAATACCATAAACAATAGCTAAAATAAAATGACAACCCCAAATAGAAAGAAACAAAAAAGTTAATACAATTCTTGGGGGTTGAATGCTGAATCATTTCTAGACTATACCATCTCCATAATTTTACCCATTGATTTTTTCACATCCTTGGTAAAATCCATCGCTATATTTAGAGTACCCAAAATTGATTTCTATTTATCATCAATTTTCCTGATCTCCTACAACATGGAATGATGGGGGCCTAAATGAGAGTGGTCCAAATTCACCATCCCATTCAATTGAACATCCAAAACCACCTTAGGTAGGGCATTAGGAGTCGATTGGCCAATCAATGTATTTTAAGTATCCTTTAGAGCACCCTTAGCCAACAGGTGTTTGGAACAATACTTCAAGAAGCATCTTACCCCTTGATATGTCACTAAAAGGCCCTTACTTTTGCTCAAATCCCTAGAGGAAAATGTTGGTCTCATACTGGAAACTAATTCAACAAAAAAAGGCTGAACTTAGCAACACCACACACCTTACAACCTTGAACACCCTAATAATAGGAATCCAAACCCCCCAAAAACACCTAGTAAGGGCATGAGTCCCACCAGATAGGTCCAACCTGATCAAGAATAGATAGATCAACATCAATAATGGAATTTAGGTCTTTAAGAAAGTTCATTTTCCAATAAAACCTATCCAAATGGGTCACACCCCAGTGTTGGTCAAAAAATCTATCTAATGGAAAGGTTTGTGCACCCACAGACCTTGACCAACATTAAAAGAATAGGCAGTGTATGTAAGTTGCAATGGTTAGTCTCCGAAGGAGACCAATTCCTTGTGGTCTTGACTAACTTTTCTTAAAAGTGAGGGGAAAGGGAAAGGGTGTTGAAAGAAATAAACTAAACTAGCCATAATGTAAAGTGGTATAGATTAAGCAACATCAAGACACATGCAATAACAAGAATACACAACTAAACAACCAACTACCTAATAGACCAACTCATTGCACAAATAGTTACAAAGTATTTACTTATAATCTATTGTATGCTAATGGGACTAAAAATTCCAAACAAGAAATGGGTATAGTGGAAATATAGTATTTATAATTATCATCATAAACATTCAACATGCTTAAATTAGAAATATGCAACTATCATATAACATACAATTTAAATCCATTATGCCCTTAGTAGACCCTAAATTCTAGAAAAGTAAATGAGTATGGTGGAAATGTACAATTTCAAATTATCACCATAAAAATTTAACCTACTCAAATTAGAAATAAGAGGACATGCATACACACATATATACTTTGCAAATGAATCAAACCAAAGGTAATACAATAGAACGTTTGCATTAAGGTGTAGTATATGTCCTTACATATGAATTGTAAACTCCTAAGAGTCAACCAATATTCATTTGAAATTCTAATATTTATACAAATTTTACAATCCTATAGCAGTCAAAAGCATAATTGCGTAATAATTTGATTATTGTCATGTCAGATATTCTACCATATTGTTGAACTAATATGGAAATATGGTTGCTCCAACTACCCGAATTTGTTAACTGATATGACATGGATCTTCACCATCTTGAGTTCTACCTTTCTTTCCAGATGCATTTAGTATCTTAATATCCTTTCTACCCATCCACCCTATCACTTGTGTGATAGCATTTTCCATTAGGATATTCTAGCATAGTATCATGCCTGGTGGGTGTGGTGGAAAAAAGATACCCTTTTTGGTTGGATAATTATTATCGGGTCATTTACGTACGTTTGAGACACTTTCTTCTCATTCCCATAGCTTTTGGCCACACACTAGTTTCCAATGGTTTCATCCTTGATTGGACACCACATCTCACTTATCAGATCTTTTAAATATTGTTAGGCCCTAGCTGAGTGCAATTTTGACGGTGCCCTTTCTTTTTTTGTGCATGTATCTAACCCTTGAGCATTTTTAGGATCCTGACCAAGTATGGCCCTTTCGGTATTCCATAAACCTTATTCATTACTCTTCCTTATCAGCTTTTGGGTCATGGACCAAAATTTTTGGGAACCTACTGGAGTCTAGTTAGGCCTAATTGTTTCATTCTCTAGTGACTCAGCCTCTCTCTTGATCGGGTATTATATACATTTTTGGGCTCCTATTAAGTTTAATTGTTTTGGCCTACTTTGGACTTAGCCATTTTTCCTAACTTGATCTTTAGGGTGCTTCTAGTCTTTGATTGGGTCTAATTTTTTTAGGCTCTATCAGAATAGGCCACCTTGCTATCCTGGTGAAGGCTAGACTTTTGGGAATCTATTGGGTTCTGGTTGGGTGCAACTATTCTGACCATCATCAAACTTAACCTCTTTTATATTCTTATTTCTTCTTCTAGCTTTCATATGGGTGCTTGATATTTTATCTAGGTTCAATTACTACAGATGTTTTCAGTAAGTCCCATACTTAGCCCATTTTATCATGTTCATATGTACTAAATTTTTGGCCTTCTCATAGGTTTCATCCTTGGTTCAAAAATTTCAGCTCCCTCCTAACTTAATCATTGCTTCCATGTTGCTTTAGTCAGGATTTGACTGGTGAATAGGGGATCAACACCAATCTGGAGTTCAGTCAAGTATAGATCTTCTGGCATTTTGGGGATATGACCATTATAGTGGAATCTTATCTTCCAACAATAATGCTTGGCATGTCTTCTATGTATGCTTCATTTGGGTGAGATGATTATGGTAGCAACATACCCAAGTATATTTTTGCTATCCAAGGGAACAATAGTGAATTTTTAAGTAGCAATTTTTGGGAGCATCCTCCTTGTCACTTCTTCGTTCAGCTCCACTTCTGGAAATGCTTCAAACAAAATTTGTTGGTAATCTTTGGTTTTATTTTAAAATAAAACATAATATATAACTACCAACAATCAAACATGGGTAGCTACAAAAAATATCCACATTCCTAGTGACTCACAGGAGATTTTTGCTTTGTGGAAACTAGGAACCCATGTGACCAATGAAAATTTTAGACTTAACACTTTCTGAGGAAAGAGGAAGGGAGGAAGGAGCTGGAAGAAAAGCTAGAAAGAATGCAGCTGGAGGAGGCTATAGAAAAGAGGAGGGGGAGGACGATGGGAAGAAAATAACATATTGGAACACTACGAAGGATAAGAGAATAAAAGGGAAAACAAATGGGAAAAGCAAGTAAAAACAACAGAATCCATAGAAAATGGGAAGAAGAACAACTAACTGGAGGGGTTAGCAACAACAAGCAATGGGGAAACATAGAGGAAGGATATGGATGCAAAAAAGTAAAAATAAAATTGGGAATGCAACTATGGGGTTAACTCAAGAGAATGTGAAGAAAAATTTCTCATTCCATGGGACACCACCAGAAATCGCATTTCCAGCGTACACACTCTTTGAAGCCCCAACTCGACTTAATGAATGAGAGAAGTGCCAAATGATAATCACCCATCCTGTAAAAACCTTTTTCTTGATACAAATCTAGAAATAAATTCTTCTTTTCATCATCACTCACCAGAAGATCTTTTTGGTCCATTTGCGCTCTGGGACTTATTATGCTCTGCATTATTTAGTGATTGCACATGGAGGGCTATTTATAAAATGTTTGCTATATTCTTGATGGATTTAGTATATTTCGGATTGCATAGAGGTCCAAATAGCATGTGAGAGTGAGCATTATTTTCTAGGGACATCCTCCACCATTGATCCCATGTCCTACTTACATGAGTCCCAAATTCTTCTCTTCATGATATCAGATTTCCATGGACAACATGTAAAGCTTGTTGTACTTGCTAGATGTTATCCATTGGGCTACAGAGTCACAACATAAAAAATAAAAAATAATAACATAAAATAGACAACACAAATGAATAAGAGGATGGAAAAGAAAGTGTTAGGACTAAAGAGTGACCTAGAAATTTACTAATGTTTTTTTGTTCATTTTCTTGGTGTTTTGGCCAGTTGGCAATACTCTCTTTGAGTGTTTCCTCAATAAAATGTGAGTGCCTTACTAATGCTACATAATTTATTTATTTACCACATATTTACACAAAATTTTAGTGTACCTAGCATGCATGGGTAGTACGTGTTGTAGGTCAGCCTATGAATCTACAATGACTAGACTAGATGACACTGAAACTTGAGTTGTTCTTCATGCTAATATTGGTACTACCTATCACCATTATTGAGTCTCATGGGATACCATCTGGATATAGTACTCTCCCTTGGGATTAGTATACCCAGGTCATAACCAATCAGTAAAGTATGAGCATGTACCCAATTATTCTTGATGTCTAAATTAATGATAGGATGTCGATGCTACCTCCCATATGAGCTTATTAATACTAAGGCCCATACCTCATCTAGATCAATTCCCACCATGGTCTGAGTTACTATCGAACCATTAATATTATCATGTGTTAATTTCTAGGGGGCTACATAATTGATAACTAGCTCTCCAAAGAGCGTTGCGGTAGGTTATGTATCATATGATGTGGGATGGGAGACCCATATTGATATTTCATCATCTATGGTGAAATGGCCTTGGGTTAAGTGATATGAAAATAAGATCTTCTGAATATATCACACAAAGGCTCTCACCTTCCTTTTTTTCACTTAGCATCGTTAGTCGAGAATGATGGACTACTGCTCCCTATTGGCCTCATATGACTATTGAGAGAGTCAAAGAGGAAAAAGGGCCATGAAGGTGTAAATACCTAAGAATTTATGTCCCATGCTAGAGAATACAAGCAAGTGGTGCCAACATTTTTTTCAAAAGGAACGGTAATCCTATTGAGTTGAAATTTTGCCCAATTGTAAAATCACCATCACAGTTAGGATTTTGAAGGAAAATCCTCTCTTGCAAAGAAATAGAAATTTCTCCAAGGTTTCTTTTACTTAATGTGTGCTTGTAATCTTATGAATATGTATCAAATAAGTGTTAGGAATACCTTAGTGATTTGCAAGTATAATAAGGGGTCTATGTTGGTATTACTTTATTATGCTATTCTATTGATTGTTCATGAAACTTAAAAGAAAATAAAATTTGATTGGTCCTCGTATGACCATGATGTAATTGCCTTAGTTCATATTATATTGGAGTAATTTAGGTATATTTTATCTTCTTTTTTTAAGAATATTTTAAACAATTTTTATCTTCCTTAAATCCTGCTTCTTGCATGAAACAAAAGATTAAAATCTATCTCTAAAATGTGAACTTTAAATGATAATTTCATTCATTTAATGTTGCTTTAAGCATGAAAATAAAACAATCAACATGAATAACATGATAAATGAAATAGCCTTAGACATATCATATAAATTACCCCTCTTAGATGAAATTATAATTTTCACAAAGAGAAGTTAATTAATTGCTCTAAAAACAATGGCTTTTGAATTGTCATATAAATCACTCCCCTTTAATGAAATTGTTATTTTCATAAAGGAAAGTTAATTTATTTCTTGCAAAATGAACATGCAAAGCTTGAAATCTGATTTACCTTCAAAATGTGAAATTATGTCAAATTTCAAAATTATAAAATTCCTTATAAAACAACAACTTTGAACAATTTTTATCATTTTGAAGTGGCTTCAAAATTAAATTAATATTGCTTTAAATGAAACATTAAAGCTTATTATTTGCACCCATGCATCTAGTTTTGGAATTTTATTTTTTTTCAATTTTTATTTTAATTGATGAAGTTTTAAAAAAACTACAAAAAGGGAAGCTTAGAAAAAAAATTAAAATATTAAAACATGGAAAATGGATGATAATGCTGAAAATATAAATATACAAAGAGCTAGTAGTGTAATGCTACCCTATCTTGCAAAACTCGAGATGTGAGAATTTTTTAATGTAACCTAGTCTAAACAAAATTGCATTTGCACATTCTGAGATAAATAAGGTGTAATATTCAAGGGGAAACAAAATAAATCCATGTCCCTATACATTCGACAATGCAACCATTACACTTCATCAAACATTGCCTATAAGACTAAAAAAATGGAAAGGAAAGATAGACATTAGCTCAAAACATTCAGAAACAAATCTTATCTGATCTTGTTAATAAAGTGTAAATTTCTGGAGTATTTGCATTAAAATCCAAAAAAGTATAGTCCTGTTATAGCGTATTTCAGTATCTTCCAAAACAAATCCAGCCCTTGTTCCTATGCTTGCCTCAATTTTTAATTGCTTCAACACTACCTTTTCATTTCATTTTATCCTTTTGTTTGATTTCCAATGCCCTCTTTTCATCTCTTTGTCTCCATTTATCCATGTAGTAACACTTATTATTTCTTCTAGTAAATCATCAATAATACCTCATCTATTATATAAATCTTACTACCACTTAAATGCTCACATGTTGCTCCACATTTCAAAGCCATGGAGTGACCACCTAGTACATTTTAATGAAAACATATTACTACCATCCATCCAAATGCATAATAGTCATGATTTTGGCATTGACGAGGCCATCACCAACTCCTCTCACGTACGTAAATGTGATTTTGAGCAGTATCATACTCAAAATCTGAACTTCCTGCGATGCTTGGGCTTAGTTGAAGGATATTACACATGAATACCTGCATCTACATGTTACCCATTGATAATAATTGACTCTCATCTACGAACTCTTCATCCCTATTTTCCATGTGTAATCACGGCATCGGGTGTCCCATCATCTATAAAAACTTGTATAAATTTATTCTGGTATCATTCAATCAAACTTTTTAGTGCATTTATAAAATTACTATGTTGTCATCTGCTGCTGGTCAATAAATATAGGAAAAACACCCTGTGTACCTTTAGATATTTCTAGTAATGCAATCTCCACCAATGATTTATTCAATGCCTCTATGTTAGGTTTTTTCACACATGGATGTGATGTCAAAACTCCTATATGCCAAGTAAGCACATTCTTACATCCAATATATTCTCATCTTATTTCAAAAATTGACTACATTTATCATGAATACCACAATCTTCTCCTTCACCTCTTTGGTTCATTTTAGCATTTGTGCGGCCTCCACATTAGCGTTATCCACATTATCGATGTGACTAGTTTGGAAGGCATTAATATATTTCTTTTAACATGCCTAAGTGAATTGGAAGTATGACCTTGACCAATATGTCATCTTTGGCTTTGATTCACACCCTACACAAGGTTAAATGAATATTGTTGCTCCTCTTCATGTTAACAATCATCCTCTTGACTACACAATCCTCCTTGTCCATGAAGTAATCTTCGTTTATGTTGATCTTGGATTTTACACATTGTTTGATCAAACTAATTATGACCTCCCTCTATCACACTATGTTTGAAGGCTACTTCATTTGAGCACATTTGTAGTATGTTATCTTTGATGTAGTAAACAATGTCCACATCTATGCTCATTATCATGACATCTAAAACTGCCACCCCTACCAAGAGCAATTTGTCTACATGAGCCACTTTTCAACGTACTTTTCTTTTACTTGATGCTTTTTCATCATATTAGCAGTAAAGTATCATCACCATCTCGAACCACATCCTTTTCGGATAAAACCAACTTCTCATCATAGTATTGGTGAGAGGCCTACCTATTCGGTCCACTCGTGCAATGTTGATGGGTCTACATATTCTCCACACACTCTACGTAAATTGATATCTTCCTATTTTGAACTTTATGTCTACATCGAACATCCATCATGATGTACTAGCAAGCTATTGTATTCAATCTACTGTAGAACGTTGTAACAAAAAATACAGTATATGTAGTTATGAAGTTATGTTTGACGTGAATTATCTATCACAAACTTGCACCTAAACCATCAATGCTAATCATTCTTTACCTCTAGAAATGAAAATAGATTGCATTGTTTAAAACTTCATCAAGGAATTCAGTAATACACAATGACATCATCCATTGTCATCCATGTTGGGTAAAATCCATGTTCGTGTTGCATCATCGGTTTTACCTGACGATCCAATCTTCATCCACTTTGCCATTATTTTTTGTGGGTATTGCTCACCAAGCTTCTTCATTTGTTGTTGCTACCTCATCCGACTAGTGTAACCCCGTCACCATGCTTTATCTGTTAATTACAGTCTGAGTTTGTTGCATCGATGGTCCCATCATGTAGACGAAGAAAAAACATCATGATTCAAGGGATTTACTACCACCTCTACCATCTAAAACTCTTTCCATGTTGCCCATCTATCATCTGCTATTGCTTTGAAGCCTTCGCATATATCCAAAATTTCCCTTCGATTTTTGTTCACTGTGGCCTGCATCATCGTCCAAGTGTCTACCTTAAAATTTTGCTTTGATGCCACTATTGCCATTGTTTAGGTCCTCCATAATTATCTACGTCCAATCACCATTACCAGTATGGGGAAACTTGTAAATGACTGCCTCACTGGCAACATTGATATGCCTTGCTTACACTTCTTGTCAAAAAATCCTGCTCCACCTATGTCATCAGCCCAGGAACTGCGTAATATGTTGAAAGTTAGAGTATCGACTCCCAGTTTGCCACATAGATGATCACTCCATTCAGCCTATACTATGTCATATGTAGGATCCACTTCATATTATCGTACAATTTATATATGCAAACATCAGATCATTAGCTCCACATTGTTTGATAAAACAAATAAATCATCTCTTCATAATCCTTCATAAGACAAAACTGAGAACCAAAATAAGTGTCATCCTACTAACATTACACTAACCTATTAATTCAGGGCAACGAGTCCCCAACTCCATGGGGTAAGCACTATTAAAATAAATCACCATATTTGCATATGTTAAAGCATTAAACTAGATGCACTTTATTTTATTCTTTTATATTTATTTATTTTTATTATTTTATTATTATTATTATTAATTTTATTTTGCTTTTAATTAACATTTGCTTATTTGGAAATTTAATTTTAATTAATATCAAATTTTTTAAATTAATGTAATTTAAAACATCAAAATTAACTAAATCCAAACAAACCTACTCAAAACACTAAGCACTTTCAACAAAAATAAAAGGAGAGACAAAAAATACAAGTCTACCAAAAATTATCATTCACAACAACCGAAAGTTTTGGAAACCCTAAAATTTAAGGTGGGTCCTCAATTTTGGGGCTAGTTGTGCAATGGCCACAACAAATGGTGACTCTATTGGGAAATGCTCCTGAGCATTTTAGGTGAAGAACCCAGTTCTAAAAATAAAAAAAACCAAATATTAGAAATATATACCATCTAGCAACATCCAAAGAAGATGGGGTAGATAGATTCAAATGAAAACACATGAACCTTTTGCTTTAGCTTAATGTGTGTGAACGTGATTTCATTTTGCATTCTTGAAAACCATCCAAATTCCATCACCTGATTTGCATTTAGGCTATAGAAATATTGCTCACTAAAAGAAATTCTTATAGACAAATCCCTACTGCCAATCAGGCGTCCATAGCCCCGGTAGAGTTTATCTACATTACCCTTGTGTTTAATTGATGTTTTGCAATGCCTCCTTTTTTTAACAAGCTTTGTCTAGATAGAGCCCTACTGCCATTTAGGCGTCCATAGCCCTAGTAGAGTTTATCTAAACCTGGTGATTGATTTTAGCGTGTTTTCCATTGCTTGCTTTTCTTTTTTATAAGGCCTTGCAAAATTTTATGCATCACATGGGTTAGAGAGTATTTGAAGTTAGATATGGAGCATATTATATTTTTGCCTTAATTTGTAAACCAAAATGACTTCATCCTTCAAGATTTCAAAGCATACCCTTTAATATGATGTGTTCGTGTGTAGCTTTAGCAAAATGATTAAGTATTCCAAAATTCACTATCTTAGTCCCAAAATCTAGGAGTGGTTACTAAACAATTTCATCCCCTTTTCCTTGATCCACGTGATAGGAAATTCACCCTTCATGACAAAGGAACACAAAAAATGATCAAGAGGCCATTAGTAGCGACCACAAAACATCACCTCAAATAGAGGGACCAACCTCAAAATGTAAAACTCATAAACCAAAACTTGGAAATAAATCAACACCTAACCTAATGCAAACTTGACAAGAAAGTAAACACAAAACTCATCAAACCAAAAATTAAGGACAAAGCACAAAAATAAAAAAACTAAAACAAAAACATGAAAACCAAAGCTATATACAATAATATACAAGATGATGCAAAAATTAGGCTATCACTTCCTTGGATCCCAAACATGATTAGCACATTTTAAAAGATATATATCATGATATGCATGCCAAGCCTTACAGAAATCCAACCAAGACAAGATTAAGCCCATGATACAATACTTCTCATTTTACCTCTTTTATCCCACCAATTTGATTCCATGGTATTAGCCATTCCATATTGAAGCTTCAAATCATTAAATTGATAAGACAATAATTGATTTTCAATTCTTTCTTGTCTATTCCTTAAAATGCCAATTTCACAATTCAATTCATGATTTAGAATTAGGCTTTCCTTTTCAAATATGAGGTCTTGCAAGTAGGAGCCTATTTCTAAAAATTTCAAAGCCAATTCATTTTTCACATCTTTAGGCCAATCATGCTTATGCAACAATTTACAAGCATCTAGGATATCTATTAAATGAGGATCATTATAGGTTTTTATCCTAGATTCCATTATCAATTATTGATGAATTTGATTCAATAATTCAAGCACATCAACTTCTCTTTCATTCAACAAAGCAATATCATTAGTGGTGTGAGTAGAAATCAACTCTAGTTCTTCATTCACCTCCAATGGCATTTCATCATAAATAACATTTGAATCCCATAGATAATTAGGTAAGTTTTCACCTGGAGTTCGCATGGTTGAACATAAAAGGTGAGATTCTACCTTTTGTGCACTTTCATTTACCAAAACTTGGTGAACCTTTGTGATTTCCTCTTTTTCCTCATGGTCTTTATCTTCATCATCCTCTTGTAGCGCTTCTTCTTCATCAATTACCTGTTCATCAAAAATGCCAAAATTAGGCACCCAATCAAAAGCATGTCCATCCTTTTCAAAACATAACTTTTTTTGATCAAGGGATGTGTCAAATAACACATCTCCATGATCAATTACTTGAGTTGCTTCGAATAAAGCAACATTTTTATCATTTGGTTCCCATTCCTTGTTAACCATCCATGATATTTCTTCCTTAGAATCTTCAAGACAATCATGAGAATTTGCACCCAAGTTTTTAGTATTCCAAAATGAAAGAGGAGGCTTTACTTCTTCCTAATCCCAAACAACTGAATCATAAGAAACATTTACCATTTCTTTCTCTTCTATTTCAGCCAGGTGTTCCATAAACTCATATTCAAAATGATCAAATTTTGGAACCTTCTCTATTTCTGAAATGGGCATGCCATTTTCTGCTTGTACAGGAATTACAAGATCTTCATGTGAGATAGCGTTTTCAGCATCCTGCATGTCAATAGAAATTTCATCAATAGGGGTGTGAAAAACCAATGATTTTTCATATCTTCCCCAACCATTATAAAAATTGTCATCTAAATTCATGGGATGAAACTCTATTGTATCTTTGGCATGATATTCAGATTCATCTATCAATTCTTTTTCTCCTTTATCCACCTTTGAGGACTCAATTTCAAAAAATTCATCTTCCTCAGATTCATCCTCCTCAATTTCAAAAAATTCATCTTTTGGTGGGTCAAGGGTTTCTTCAGTGGGATCAATTCTTGTATTCTGTTCTCTATGAATGTCCCAATCCTCTTTTGTGAATAATGACTCAAAGCCTTTTATTTCTAAAGGGTCATTATTTGGAACATGTTGGCTTCCTTGCTCAACCACTTCAACCATTTCATTTAATTCTATGGAAGGTCCCGACCTATCACATGTTTCAATACTAGTTAGATCTAGGACTCCTCCCTTGCCTAAAATCATATTATTGTGAAAATCATTGAAATTTATCTTAGGACCATCATTCGAAAGATGATCAAGATGAGTATCTTGAAATTGATTCACACTTAAGAATGATGGTTGATTTTGAATGGTAGGTTGAGGTGCACAAATTTTTGGGTGGGTAAGGGAGGTATTAAATGGTTGAAGATTATATGATCCAAAACCCACACCATAATTTTGATAACTCAATTGTTGTTCAATTGCCATTGCTTGAGTATAAGCTTGGGATAAAGATGTGATTTGAGGTATCCCTCACAAATACGTGGAAGTTAATGGGTCAAGAGCATTGAGGTATACTTGGATAGCCACTCCCTCTGGAAGGACATAAGGTACCACCAATTGAGTATATAGCCCATGGAACCTTTCGATGAATGACTTCAAATTTTCACTTGGTTCTCTACGAGTAGTGACAAACTGATTATACATGAGGATTGGGTCAACTAGCCTTTTGTTAAATTGATTGAGAAACATTACCTCTAATTGAGCCCAAGAAGTGATAGACCCTAAAGGTAGACCAGTAAACCAATCATATGCAAACTTGTCCAAGGTGTAAGGGAATATTTTACAAGCAACATCATCATACCACCCTATTAATTGAATCACATAGCTTTTGACTGCTTGAATATGCTCTTTCACGAGCCTCATCCTATTAGACACAAATTGAGGAATATATCTCTCAAAATCTATGGGTAAACTATGTTGAACTCCAAGTATGTTCAATGGGTTACCTATCATCCATGGTGCAAACATGGCCATTAGTGTACCTTAAAGAATACAACTTTAATACCAATTTTGTTAGTCAAAGAAATATCTTGCAAAGAAGCATGAAATGACTAACAATCCTCAAATATTTCACATATAAATCATCATGTTAGCATCAACCAAAATATATGCATCAATTAAACCATGACATTAGAGAACATTCTCTAATTTGTAAAAGGTTAGCATTAATGCATCATCAATTAGAGAATTTTTTTTTAATCAATGAATGTGATCAACAAAACCTCGTTATTCAAGACCAATGCTTTCAAATAACCTTTCAAATAACAATGAAAAATTTAGCATCTAAATAGTAATAAAGTAAACCAATTCAGGCCCTCCTTCTAGCACCAATTTTGTTGAGTGGAAATTTTGCCCAATTGCAAAATCACCATCACAGTCAGGATTTTGATTAGAAAACCCTCTCTTGCAAAGAAATAGAAATTTCTCCAAGGTTCCTTTTACTTAATGTGTGCTTGTAATCTTGTGAAGATGTATCAAATAAGTGCTAGGAATACCTTAGTGATTTGCAAGTAACTATTAACAAGGGGCCTGTGTTGGTATTATTTTATTATGCTATTGATTGTTCATGAAACTTAAAAGAAAATAAAATGTGATTGGCCCTCATATGACCACGATGTAAATGCCTTAGTTCATTTTATCTTGAAGTATTTTAGGTAGATTTTATCTTATTTTGGTTAAGCATATTTTAAACAAGTTTTATCTTCCTTAAATCCTGCTTTGAGCATGAAACAAAATATTAAAATCTATCTCTAAATGTGAACCTTAAATGATGATTGGATTCATTTAATGTTGCTTTGAGCATGAAAATAAAATAATCTACATGAATAACTTGATAAATGAAATAGCCTTTGACATATCATATAAATTACCCCTCTTTGATGAAATTATAATTTTCATAAAGAGAAGTTAATTTATTGCTTTAAAAATAATGGCCTTTTGAAATGCCATATAAATCACTCCCCTTTAATGAAATTGTAATTTTCATAAAGGAAAGTTAATTTATTGCTTGCAAAACGAACATGCAAAGCTTGAAATTTGATTTGCCTTCAAAATGTGAAATTATGTCAAATTTCAAAATTACAAAATTCCTTATAAAACAACAACTTTGAATAATTTTTATAATTTTGAAATGGCTTCAAAATGAAATCAAAATTGTTTGAAATGAAACGTTAAAGCTTATTCTTCACACCCGTGCATCTATTTTTGGATTTTTATTTTTTTCAATTTTTATTTTAATTGCCAAAGTTTTAAAAAAATTGCAAAAAGGGAAGGTTAGAAAAAATAAAATAAAATCTAGAAAATGGACCAAAATGCTGAAAATATAAACATACAAAGAGCTAACAGTGTAATGCTACCCTATCCAGAAAAATCAGATATGTGAGAATTTTTTACTGTAACCTAGTCTAAACAAAACTGCATTTACACATTCTCAAATAAACCAAGTGTAATCTTCAAGGGGAAACAAAATAAATCCATGTTCATTACACTGCATTAAACATTATCTATAAGCCTAAAAAAATGAAAAGGAAAAATAGATATTAGCTCAAAACATTTAGAAACAAATCTCCTCCGATCTTTTTAATAAAGTACAAATTTCTCCAGCATTTGTCTTAAAAACCATAAAAGTACAGTCTTGTTACAACGTATTTCAGCATCTTCTAAAAAAATCCATCCCATATTCCTGTGCTTGCCTCGATTTTCAACTGCTTCAACACTACCTTTTCGTTTCATTTTCTCCATTCATTTGGTTTCCAATCCCCTCTTTACCTCTTTGCTTTGTCTCCATTCATCCATGTAGTAATGCTTATTCTTTCTTCTAGTAATGCTTCAATAACACCTCATCCATTATATAAATCTTAGTGCTACTTCAACGCTCACATGTTGCCCCACATTTCAAAGCCATGGGGCAAGCACCTAGTAACTTTTAATGAAAATATATTACTACCATCCACCCAAACGCATAATAGCCATGATTCTGGCATCGACGAGACCGTCTCTGACTCCTCTCACGTACGTAAATGTGATTCTGAGCAGTGCCATCCTCAAAATTTTAACTTCCCATGATGCTTGGGCTTAGCCGTAGGATATTACCCATAAACACCTGCATCTGCATATCACCCATTGACAACACCTGAATCCCATGTATGAATCCTTGATCCCTCTTTTCCCTGTGTAATCACGACATCGGATGGCCCGTCACCTATTTGTACGAATTTCTTCTTGTATCACTCAATCAAACTTTTTGATGCATTTATAAAACTGTTGTGTTGTCATCTGCTACTGGTCAACAAAGATGGAAAAAACACCCTATGTACCTTTAGATTTTTTTGGTAATACAATCTTCACCAATAATTTATCCAATGCCTCTAAGTTAGGGTTTTTTCGCAGATTGATGTGATGTCAAAAAAATCCCATACACCGAGTAAGCACGTGCTTACCTCCAAGATACTCCCATCTCATTTCAAATATCCACTATATTTATCTTTAATACCGCCATCTTCTCCTTCACCCTTTCGGTTCACGTTAGCATTTGTGGGGTCATCCACCTTAGCGTTATCCACATTTTTTATGTAGCTGGCTTGGAAGGCATTAATATATTTCTTTTAACATTCCTAAGCAAATGGGAAGCACTACCCTGACCAATGTGTGGCTTCAATTCACACCCTACGCACTTTTTAAGAGCCTCCCTTTCAAATCAAACCAAGGTGAAATGAACACTGTTGCTCCTCTTCACGTTAACAATCATCCTCTTGACTAAAAAATCCTCCCTGTCCATGCAACAATCCTCGGTTATATCAAACTCAGATTGTACACGTTGTCCAGTCAAACTAATTATGATCTCCCTATGTCACACTGTTTGAAGGCTACTCCATCTAAACACATCTGTAGTTTGTTGTCTCTGATGTAGTAAATGACATCCATGTCTATGCTCATCGTCGTGGCATCTAAAACGACCACCCCTGCTAAGACAAATCTATCTGCACAAGCCAGTGGTTGACATAGTTTTGTTATTTGATGCTTTTTCATCACATTGGCAGCAAAGCATCATCACCGCCTTGGCTTGCATCCTTATTAGATAAAACCAAATTCTCATCGTGGTATTAGTGAGATGCCTACCCATTCGGTCCACTCATACAATTTTGATGGATCCACATATTCTCCACATAGTTTGCATAAATTGATGTCTTCCTGTTTTCAACTTCATGTCTATGCCGAGCATCCATCATGACATGCTACCAAGCTATTATTGTCAATCTATTGTAGAACATTGTACTAAATAATACAGTGTACACAGTTACGAAGTTAGGTTCGATATGAATTATCTATCATGAGCTTGCACCTGAACCATCAATGTTAATCACCTGCTACCGCTTTAAATGAAAATAGACTGCACTATTTGATGCTTCACTGGGGAATTTTATAATACACAATTATGTCATCCACTGTCATCCACTATCGTCCATGTCAGATAAAATCTACATTCATGCCACATCATCGGTTTTACCTGATGATCCAATATTTGTCCACTTTACTATGCTTTTCTGTGGGTCTTGCTCACGAAGCTTCTTCGTTTGCTATCGCTACCTCGTTTAGCCATTGTAACCCTGTCACCATGCTCTGTCCATTAATTGTAGTTTGGGTTGGGCATGTTGTTGGCTTCATCATGCAGATGAAGATAAACATCATGATTCGAGGGCTTTACTACCACCTCTATCATCTGAAACTCTTCCCACATGACCCGTCTGTCATCTGCTATTGCCTCGAAGCCTCCGCATGTCTCCAAACTTCCCCTCTGAGATTTGTTTGTTGTGACTTGCATCACCATCCAAGTGTCTACCTTAAAATTTTTCTTTCATGCCACTATTACCATTGTTTAGGTCCTCCGTCGCGATCTACACCTAGTCATTATTGTCAGCATGGGAAAACTTGCAAATGACTGCATCGCTGGTGGCATCGATATGGGTTGCATACACTTCTTGTCAACAAATCCCTCTTCATTCGTGTCATTAGCCTAGGCACTGCACCAAATATTGAACATCAAAGTTTCCTCTCCTAGTTTTCCATGTCGGTGAGCGCTCCATTCGGACTATACGATGTCATCTACGGTGTCCACTTCAGCTTATCATACAATCTATATATGCAAACACTGGACCATTAACTCCACATTGTTTGATAAAACAAATAAATCATCATCTCTTCATAAGCTTTCATAAGACTACATTGGGAACCAAAATGTATGTCATCCTACTAACATTACACTAACCTATTAATTAAGGGCACCTAGTGCTCAACTCCATAGGATAAGCACTATTAAAAGAAATCACCATATTTGCATGCGTTAAAGCATTAAACTAGATGCACTTTATTTTATTCTTTTATATTTATTTATTTTTATTATTTTTTCATTATATTTTACTTTTAATTAACATTTGTTTGTTTGGAAATTTAATTTTAATTAATCTCAAATGTTTTAAATTAATTTAATTGAAAACATTGAAATTAACTAAAGCCAAACAAATGTATTCAAAACACTAAGCACTTTCAATGAAAATAAAAGGAGAGACGAAAAACACAAGTCTATCAAAAATATTCACACACAACAACAAAAATATTTGGAAACCCTAAAATTTAAGGTGGGTCCCCAAGTTTTGGGGCTAGTTGCGCAATGGCCACAATAGACCTGACCATCTTCCCCTTTTGTGCTTGTGCAAGCTTGTGCCATTTCCCATTATGCTAGGAAGTTGTTTTGCTAAGGACTAATGGAGGTAGCATTTTGCATCATCTAGAAAAATCCTATAATAGATTCTTTCAGGGGTGGTTGTGATAGGATTGGATATAAGGCAGACACTTCTTTGGGAGGTAACCTTTGCACCTATATTAACATATTCTCGGCTCGCATAGCCTTCTTGTACCTATTTGGGAACCTCTTCTCTCTATATTGTTGAATAATGAGATTCATATATGATCAAAAGGCTAAGGTGTAAAACAGGTATGCCTAAGTAGGAGATGGTCGTAGTTGATAGGGAATTCTTTGCCAAGTTATTTGTAATTGGATGTTAAAATCAGTAATATCTTATCAAGGATCACATATAATGAAGGAGAAATTATTGAGCAATAAAGAGGGGTCTCCTGAACCACCAAATGTGTCAATCAATGGCTTTGATAAATCAACCCATGTAGAAACACGTTCATCCCTCAAGGTCTTGTACCACAACCATGCTTTTCCTTTGAGAGAGAGAACTAGGAGTCTAAACACCACATCTTCATGCATGATGCCATGAAGCATTGTCGAGGATGCAACATCCTGGTAATGTTCAAATATGGTTTTATTTTTCCCATCAAATCTTGATAGCTATTTTAGGATGAGCTTGGGAATATTATGAGGATTTTATAAGGCCATAAAATTCTGATAGGGAACATCATATTGAGCCATTGCAATGCTTGAGTCATTGAAATTATCATATGAACATAACTTCTCTACTAGTGAGGTCAAGGCTACTCACTAAACCTTGAGTCCTCTAGAAGATGATTCTTTGAGAATGATGTAGAATCAACAACCAAGCATGAACCTCAGTTAATTTTTAGTAGAGTCACCTTATTATGCTTGAGGCAACTGATCATTAGGGTCAGGTTTAGTCTACAAGGGATTCACTAGGTGATAGAGATTGCAAACCAAACATAATATCACCAAATTATGTTCAGGTCTGAAAGGCAACTAGTCTTGTGATACAACTATCTAAATTTGAGCAGATTTTCCAGGTGACTTTCGTGAGATATGATAATACAAGAAATAACCTATCCTAGTACTATATAACTAAGGGACCTCCGGGTCCCACTGCGTATGCAAAAGACTATTGGCCAAAAAATCTATCTAATGGAAAGGTTTGTGCACCCATAGACCTTGACTAACATTGAAATACCTGGAAGAGTGTGTAAGCTATGGTGATCAATCTCTGGAGGAGGTTGGTTCCTTGTAGTCCTAGGTAACTATTCCTAAAAGTAGGGAGAAAATGGATGCTAAAAGAAATAAACTAAACTAGCCAGAACGTAAAGTGGTACATATTAAGCAACATCAAGACATGCAATAACAAGAATATGCAACTAGACAACCAATTACATAATATACCAACTCGTTGAACAAATAGTTATAAAGTATTCAATTATAATCTATTTTATGCTAATGAGACTGCAAATTCTAGACAAGGAATGAGTACAACAAAAATCTAGGATTCAGAATTATCACTACAAACATTCAACATGCTTAAATTAGAAATATGCAGCTATCACAGAACATACAATTTAAACCAATTGTGTCCATCGTAGACCTCAAATTCCAATGAAGTAAATGAGTATGATGGAAATACAAAATTCAAAATTATCACCATAAACATTTAACCTGCTTTGCAAATTAATCAAACCAGAGGCTAAATAGTAGTCCATTTGCATTAAGGTGTAGTATTCATCCTTACATATGAATTGTAAACACCTAAGAGCCAACCAATATTCATTCTACATTCTTATATTTATAGATGTTTTACAATTCTATAGTATTTAGAAACATCATTACCTAAAAAGTGGATTATGTTTATGTCAGAGATTCTACTAGCCTGTTGAATTGAACTGGAAATATGGTTGCTCCAACTACTTGGATGTGTTGATTGATGTGGCTTGGATCTACACCATCTTGAATCCTACCCCGATTTTTTGATGTATTGAGTCCCTTGATCTCCTTTCTACCCATTCACCATGTTGCTTGTGTGATAGCTTTTGCCATTAGGATTTTTTGATATATGATCATGTCTAGCTAACGTGGTGGAAAAAATATACCCTTTTTGGTTGGAAAATTATTGTCAAGTTATTTGTGCACATGTGAGACACTTGCTTATCATTCCCATAGCTTCTAGCCACAGACTAGTTTCCAATGGTTTCATCCCTGATTGGACACCATCTCCCTTACCAGATATTTGAAACCTTGGTTGGTCCTGCCTAAGTACAATTCATTTTATACCCTTTCTTTTCCTATGCATGTACCAAAACCTTGAGAATTGTATGAGTCTTGACCGAATATGGATCTTTAGGTATTCCATAGGCTTTATTCATTGCTCTTCCTCTTAAGCTTTCAAGCCCTAGACCAAAACATTGGGAACCTGTTGGGCTTCGATTAGGCCTAATTATTTCGAGCTTTAGTTACTCGACCTCTCTCTTGATCAGGTATTTTGGACATTGGCATGCTTCCATCAAGTTTAATTATTTTAATCTACTTTAGACTTAGCCATTTTTCATGACTAGGTCTTTAAGGTGCTTTCAAGCTCTGGTCGAGCCTAATTTTTGAGCTTGGTCAGAATGGGTCGCTTTTCTATCCTGGTGAAGGTAGGGTATTAGGAATCTATTGGATTTTGTTTGAGTGCAACTGTGACTTGACCCCTCATATCTTCTTGTTTATTCTTTCAAATTTTGTATGGGTGCTTGGTATTTTATCTACTTTAGAAACTGTATATGTTCCCAGTACCTCCCATACTTAGCCCATTTCATCATGTTTATATGTACCATATTTCTAACCTTCTCACAAGTTCCAACCTAGGTTCAAATCTACCAGACCCCTCTTAACTTAACCATTTCTTCCATGCTACTTTAGTCATGCTCCAACTGGTGGATGGGGAATCAATGCTAATATAGGGTTTGATCAAGTATAAATATTTCAACATTCTAGAGAGATGACCATTATAGTTGAAGCTTATTTGTCGGTGCGAGGGCCCGATAGGTCTTCTTTGTATGCTTCATTCGGGTTTCATGATTCTAGAAGCAACATGCCTAAGTATTTTTTTGTTGTCCAGGGGGATAGTAGTGAATTTCCAAGTAGTATTTTTTGGGGGCATCTTCCTTGTCACTTCTTCGCTCAGCTTCGCTTCTGGTAATGCTTTGAAAAAATTTATTGGCAATCTCTGGTTTTATTTGAAAATCAAACTTAATATATAACTACCAATTGTTAGGCATGGGTAGGTGCAAAAAATATTCACACCCACTTAGCGAAGAAGTCCACCCCTTTATTGCATTCATGCCAAACATGAGATATTTGGACATCCTCCATAAGCTAGAGAATTCTTCTTGTTTTACAGACCATATTTTAAAGGTACCAATTCAAAGATGTATAAGAATTCAATAAATTAATGAGGCTTAGAGAATCCCCCTCCACCACCACCTTCTTAAACCCTAAATCTTAGATCAGTGACTCACCCAAAAATACTGCTTTAGATTAAGCAAAGAAAGAGGTTTGGACTGATAGATGCTCAGTGAAGGCAGCTACCACCCTACCACTAGAATCTCTAATAATTTCTCTAGCACTAGCCATGTCCGGGTTCCCTTTAGAAGCATCATCTAAGTTGAGTTTAACCTAATCAACTAAGGGTGGGATCCATCTGGCATGTAGTCTTGGGTTTGGAATTATTCTAGGGGTTCTTGAGAAAGTCAAACCAATGGAACATGCTAGAAATATCTCCCAATTGGAATAGTTTTAATTCCTCTCCTCTTGCTTTTGACCAGGGTTTTGCTTAATCATATTAGCTATGTGCTTCTTGTGCTATTTTTTAAATTGGTGTTCTTTTATTTTTTTCACTTATTAATGAGTTTCTTATACCTTACTATAAAAATTTGAGATGATTTTTAGCAAGAAAAATGTCCCCAAAGCTCTATCAGTAGAAAGTAACTATGTTGGCAATTTTGGGTACCTTGGGTACATTGCCCTTGCTCAAGTGTTGATGTTGTCATTGATGTCAAAGAGCGGAAGGGTTTTTGTGAAAACCAAGGCAGACTAAATTATAGGTTTTGTTTAAATCCATGGTCAGCGAGTTTTGAAATGGGTTTTTCTTAAAACCCAAGTTAGCTCTTCGTTTTGTTCAAAAAGGTGCTCCGATGATGAAGATATTTAATTTTAAATATCCAGTTTAAATTTTATTTATTTATTTAAAATTTAAATTAATATTTTAAAATTAAATTAAAGTTGTTCACCGACTTGTTTTGAAATCCAACGTTGCTAGGGTTTTGCAACGGATCAATTAGGGTTTCTTGCTGACAAAGCAAGGTTAAGCAATCGAAAAATTCTAGGGTTTCATGTTGACCTAATTAGGGTTGCAGCCGACGTGTTTGAGAATGTTTTGATGGGATATTCTCTTCTATAAAAAGGCGGGACTATTGCAAGGTTGAAGAGGGGGTGTAAATATAAAGTGTGAATGTGAGCATAGTGTTTGTGAAAGTGAAGTTCGTGTTGAGCAGAGAGCAGAATGTGAAACGACACAGAGTGTGCGAAGCGTGTGCGTAGAGAAAGCAGAGTGTGCAGAGAAGCACGAAGGGCAAATTTGATTGCAAAGTCTGGCTGTAGCAGTGTAGCAAACTATGTGAAGTGATTGTGCAAGAGAGAGCAGAGTGCACAGAGATTGCAAAGGTGATGTAGACCAGTTAGAGTCTTGCAATAACAAAGGTATATGTCAAACATTTTTTTTTTTTCAATATTGAAGTCCAGTTGGTGCTGGCAAATTAAGGGGTTGGTGCCTCTTTCCAGTTGGTGCTAGTAAACAATTTATCTAGTTGGTGCTGGCAAATTAAGGGGTTGGTGCCTCTTTCCAGTAGGTGCTGGTAAAATAGGAGTTGGTGCTCCATTCTGTTGAAGCAGATAAAGTTAAGGGGTTGGTGCTCCTTCCAGTTGGTGCTGGTAAAGGATTATGTAAAGTTGTAGCTTTGCATTGACTAGATTTGGATGGTAGTCCAAGCAGTATTTTTGAGGAGTAGCCACATTGGTGAACCTTGTTAAAATGTTGTGTTATGTGTGATGCTTTCTTGATGCATTTAGTATCACTTTTATCTGCTTTAAACTGCTACTGGTTTTATAATCTAATTGTTTTAGAAGTTTTTAAATAACACACTGATTCACCCCCCCTCTTAGTGTCATTGTGATTACAACAATTGGTATTAGAGCAAGGTTCCCAATTTTGGCTAAATCAGTCAGGGTTGATCTTGGATTAGTACACAATGGCTAAGAAGAATAGATCCTCATCCAAAAAGGCATCCCAACCAGTTTCAGTTCCTATGGTTGAGAAAATTGAACCAAAAATGGCAGAAGGAATGAACTTTGAAGTTGAAGAAGTTGAGGCTGAAGTTGATTTAGAGGGTGAGCTAGTGTCTGCCCTTACGGAATGGGAATCATAGAAAAAGAAGAATGAAAAATTGTCAAGGAAACTTAATGATGCAAACAACATTATTGCCAGTTTAAAAATATAGACTGAAGAATACAATAAAATGTCTGAAGATCTGGAAATACAGGTATCCATGAAGATAGACCACTGCAGACAAATTGGAAGAAGAAAATGTGAGTCTTCGAATACAGATACAAGAGCTGGATCGAAAAATCAACTGTCATGTAAAACATGAAGAAAGCTCGATGAAATTGGACAAAATTTTGAGCGATCAAAAATCCACAGGTATCAAATTTGGTCTCGAATTTTCTGAAGGAGAATCATCAACTGGACCAAAAGCAAGCAATGTTGAAAGTGAAAAGAACAAAGACAAGAATCAGGCAAAAGAAAGATATAATGCCAGACCTGAAATAGCAGCTGACAATGATGGCTTTACTAAGGTCACACATCAAAAGAATAGAAGATCCAAGGCTCCAGCAACAACCTGGCCAAGACCATATTTCAGGTTTAATCATTATTTCTATGGTTTTTGTTTCAAGTGTAATGTTTATGGGCATAAAATTGTTGATTGCAAATACAACGTAGGTCCAAGAAGTTTCACTAGTAGAAATGCGTTTGCTCCTTTAATGAGTTATGCAGTAGAGTGTTTTAAGTGTCACAACTTTGGTCATATTGCCAGAAATTGTCGTAGTATGTCTGTTTCATATCAACCTCATGAAAGCAGATTTCAACCGTATAGAGCAAAACAAAATAGAATTTATACTGAAGGATATGTGCAAAATTCTAAAAATGGGAAGTCACAGCTAGAACCCAATACCACAGTTAAAACAGAATGGAAACAAAAAGAACAGCTCAGGAAAGAACAGGATTCTTTAATAGTGCAGACAACTTTTAGAGCTCAGAATAAACATGTTCCTTGGATTCTTGATAGTGGTTGCTCAAGTCATATGACAGGTGACAAACAGAAATTCAAAAATCTACAAAAGTATGAGGGTGGTTCTATAAAATTCGACAACAATGATGGAGCCAAAATAATAGGTAAAGGAACGGTCAAAATTAGTGAAGGAAAGATCAAGTCAGAGGAAGTTTTATATGTGGATGGTTTGAAACATAATCTATTGAGTGTGAGTCAAATCTGTGACAAAGGACATCAAGTAGTTTTCAAGAAGCATGGTTGTGAAGTCAAAAAAATAAACAAGGAAATTAATAGCAACCGGCTCAAGGACGTCTGGAAATCTATACACACTCTCAGAGTTTTCAGAAGGTATGTGCTTCATGGGACAAGAAGAAGAGAACTGGTTGTGGCATAAGAGGCTTGGACACATAAGTTTTGATAATCTGGTAATAATTAGCGCTAAACAAGCAGTGAGAGATATTCCAATCATTAAAAAACCTATAAATAGTATGTGTGCTTCATGTTAGAAGGGTAAACAGACCAGAGTTTCGTTTAAAACAAAAGAACATCACACTAACAGGCTTGGTCAAAACAGGTTTAGTCGAACTGGCTTAGTCAGAACATGTGGATTCAAAGAACGGGTATGCCTAAAAGAAACAACACTATTACTTGTTATAAGTGCAACAATAAAAGTCACACTGTCAGACAGTGCAGAGTTGAAATTCCAGGATATAGGAACAGGAACAGTGGCATGATCAGGTCCAAGGATCAGAACAATGACAGGAACAAGAATATGGTCAAAGAGGTCAAGAGAAGACCCGGCAAGGAAGTTATAGATGTTGATGTTGATCAGTGCCTAATGGGAGTTTTACTCCCACCCCAGAATTAATCACCTCATAAGGAGGTGGGGGAGGGACTAAGCTAAGAGGCTCATTCTTAGTTTCGAGCCCCAAAGGTGGCCCTTTGCCATTGATGACAAAGGGGGAGAGATATGAGTAAGGGGGAGAGCTTCAAGTGAAGAGGAAAGCTTCAAGTCGGGGGGAGCAAAACTTCAAAGAGATTGATTTCAGTTTTGGCTCTTGAAGATGTGTTTTTAGTAAAGGGTTGCCATCAATGACAAAGGGGGAGATTGTTGGCAATTTTGGGTACCTTGGGTACATTGCCCTTGCTCAAGTGTTGATGTTGTCATTGATGTCAAAGAGCGAAAGGGTTTTTGTGAAAACCAAGGCAGACTAAATTATAGGTTTTGTTTAAATCCATGGTCAGCAGTTTTGAAATGGGTTTTTCTTAAAACCCAAGTTAGCTCTTTGTTTTGTTGAAAAAGGTGCTCCGATGATGAAGATATTTAATTTTAAATATCCAGTTTAAATTTTATTTATTTATTTAAAATTTAAATTAATATTTTAAAATTAAATTAAAGCTGTTCACCGGCTTGTTTTCAAAGCCAACGTTTCTAGGGTTTTGCAACGGATCAATTAGGGTTTCCTGCTGACAAAGCAAGGTTAAGCAACCAAAAAATTCTAGGGTTTCATGTTGACCTAATTAGGGTTGCAGCCGACATGTTTGAGAATGTTTTGATGGGATATTCTCTTCTATAAAAATGCGGGACTGTTGCAAGGTTGAAGAGGGGGTGTAAAGATAAAGTGTGAATGTGAGCATAGTGTTTGTGAAAGTGAAATTCGTGTTGAGCAGAGAGAAGAATGTGAAACGACACAGAGTGTGCGAAGCATGTGCACAAAGAAAGCAGAGTGTGTAGAGAAGCGCGAAGGGCAAAGTTGATTGCAAAGTCTGGCTGTAGCAGTGCAGCAAACTATGTGAAGTGATTGTGCAAGAGAGAGCAGAGTGCACAAAGATTGCAAAGGTGATGTAGACCAGTTAGAGTCTTGCAATAACAAAGGTATATGTCAAACATTTTTTTTATTCAATATTGAATTCCAGTTGGTGCTGGCAAATTAAGGGGTTGGTGCCTCTTTCCAGGTTGGTGTTGGTAAACAATTTGTCCAATTGGTGCTTGGCAAATTAAGGGGTTGGTGCCTCTTTCCAGTAGGTGCTTTGGTAAAATAGGAGTTGGTGCTCCATTCCGTTGAAGCGAGATAAAGTTAAGGGGTTGGTGCTCCTTCCGGTTGGTGCTTGGTAAAGGATTATGTAAAGTTGTAGCTTTGCATTGACTTGGATTTGGATGGTAGTCCAAGCGAGTCTTTTTGAGGAGTAGCCACATTGGTGAACCTCGTTAAAATGTTGTGTTATGTGTGATGCTTTCTTGATGCATTTAGTATCTCTTTTATCTGCTTTAAACTGCTGCTGGTTTTATAATCTAATTGTTTTAGAAGTTTTTATAAAATTTTGAGATGATTTTTAGCAAGAAAAATGTCCCCAAAGCTCTATCAGTAGAAAGTAACTACCTAGAAGGCATTTAGCTAGAAAGTAACTAGCAAGAAGAATGTCTCTTATAATATTTGTTATCCTTGTTTGTGTAGTCAAAGACTTCACATTTAAATTTATTTATGTAAATTATGTATTTTATGAGGAGGATTATGGCTAAATACATATCTTACATAATTTATTTATTAAAAATATGATTTATCGATTGGAAAGTGATTTAAAAAAATAATAATTTCAATTTTTTTAAAGTATGACCACAATTAATAAAAATATACAATAATGTTTAATATTTATTTTTAATCAATTCTTATTTTTTTTATAATATTTTCCTATTTTATCTAAGTAATATCCTATGAAGGAAAATGTGTAGTTAACCCAAGTATCCAAAATATTTTATGATTAAAGCATAGAGAGTTAGGGTTGCGTAATCCCATGCACACATACAAGATTGGATTAACTAGAATAAAAGACTTAATTAGTTACTCTATTTTTAATATATTGTTGTCCTTTTAGTATAATACAAGAGATAAATATGTGTCAAAATTTATGTTCTGGTTCTTACCATATTTTGACAATCAACTAAGTTTGGTTATAAAATCCTTATTCTTTTTGTACTATATTCTTAATTAGTTTTTTTATGGCAATAAAATACATAAATATATAAATATTAATAATTTTATAATAGTTCTTATACCATTTGATATATAATTCTTTTCGATAACTCATTAAATTATCCTTTGTAACTTTAAAAACTAGATTTTAATCTTTCATACTACTTGTTTTTAGCATATGCATTAAACTAAGAAAAAATAGAGAAAGAGAGCTATTATATATCATTAGAATAAATAAATACATGATAGGATGCATCAACCATATCAGAATGATATAAATTATTGGAAGAAAAACCTTCTTGCCTATGAAAATACAAAGACTTCTACTATAATGGTGAAAATAATTTACATGACAATTGAAGTTACAATTTAGAGCTTCCCATTTCAATTAAATCCTTCTACACTTTTTGTGTCTCTCATTAACTCTACTAAGACTTTTTAAACTTCGTATCTTTGCTCATGAACTTTAATATTACCTTTTTTCTTCTTTTTCTCCCCCATCTCACTTTTTTTTGAACACATATAGTAAAATCCAAAGCAATCAACTGGGGGTACATCAAAGGGTACCCTCCTTGCGAATCAAACCTAGGTCTCCACAAAAAGAGCCCAATGAATTTACCATTTCAATGTGTCGATAGGTACTTTTATCATTTCTTTCATGTAGCTTCCTCTTCTGATGCAGGAGCATCCATAGGTGACAGAGCAATCTTGCATCATCCCAAAAATATTTTTTTCTCTAAGTGTTGGCGAGGGAATAAGCTATCCTGATATCGCGACAGAAAATTCGTCACGATATCGCAACACTTTTGGAGAATAGGCGCCAAGAGGGAAAGTCATCGCGATATCGTGACACTTTTGGAGAATAGGCGCCAAGGGGCAAAGTCGTCGCGATATCGCAACACTTTTGAAGAATGGGCGCCAAGGGGAAAAGTCGTCACGATATTGCGACACTTTTGGAGGATAGGCGCTAAGGGGAAAGGCTATCACGAAATCATGACACATTTTGAAACGAAGTGCCAATGCGAACAGTTGTCACAAAATCGTGACACATTTTGAAAAGAAGCACCAAGGCAAGTAGTTGTCTCGAAATCGTGACACATTTTGAAAAGAAGCACCAAGGGGAGCAACTGTCATGAAATCGTGACATGTTTTGAAAAGAAGCGCCAAGGCGAGCAGTTGTCATGAAATCACAACACATTTTGAAAATAAGCGACAAGGAGAGCAGCTGTCACGATATCGCGACACATTTTGAGCATAAGCATCAAGGAGAAAAGTTGTCATGATTTCGCGACACATTTTGCAGATAGGCGTCAAGGAGAAAAGTTGTCGTGATTTCGTGACACATTTTGCGGATAGGCGCCAAGGAGAAAAGTTGTCACGATTTCATGACACATTTTGTGAATAGGCACCAAGGAGAAAAGTTGTCATGATTTCATGACACATTTTGCGGATGGGCGCCAAGGGGAAAGGTTGTCGCAATTTCGTGACATGTTGCGGTTTCATGACCCAAAGGTGGAAAACAAGTGTTGAAGGCAGAGACGTCGCAATTTCGTGACATGTCACGTTTTCATGGCCTGAAGACAGAAGGAGAGTACGGAGGGCCAAGATGTCACGATTTCGTGACATGTCACAGTTTCGCAGCCCAAAGGAGAGAATAGAGGTCGAGCACCAAAACGTCGCGATATCACGATCGAAGAGGAAAGAGAGAGCAAGGAAGTAGAAATGTCACGATATCACGACAGGTTGTTCACGACTCCACACGGGAAGGCGGCTGCAGAGGTCGATGTATAATGGCATGTGGCAGCAAAACACAGGTGTCTACAAAGCACTCATGGGAATGATGATTCAAAGGGTTGATGGACAGAGGGTTGCAGAGCACTTCGCCATTACATGCCATGATGATTCAAGGCACCTGGCAGCAATATGCAGGCGATGACAGAACATTCATGTGGGTGGTTACAAACAAACTCCGTAGTCTATGTAATGATGTCCGAAGGGGGTTGGACCTGATATAAGAAGCAGCTCATGCATTGTAAGGGGGGGTTGGCCATTTTTGACTTCTGTAATTCAAATTTTGAAAATTGTTAATGAAAATTTGGTGATTTTTTTTGCGTGTTATTCTAGTCCTACGTCAAGTGGTATCAGATCCAAAAGGTTTTAAGTGCACGAACATATCATCGACCATGAGGCAATTTGCACTAGGACCTATGGTTGGGGTTTGTGAGGAAGTGAGCAGGATTCCTCCATGAAGGAATCATGGTGGTGCAAGGAATAGGGGAGCAGAGGTCGATCTCAGAGCCTTGTAGAGGCAAGTGCAAGCCCTACAGGAGGAATTGAGAAGATGAGTTGAGCCAAGAAGAGAGGACCACAGTGAAGATGAAGTTTGGGAAGATGAGGGTCCATCTGATGAAGAAGAAGTGTTGGATCCAACAGAAGCTAGGCTATATAGGGCCATATCCCAGATCGGGAAGAAGTCGAAGTTTGACGTCTCCACCTATTCTGGGAATCTCAATCCTGAGGAGTTGATAGATTGGATCAACGACATGGAGGAATATTTTGAGTATGAAGAGATCTCAGATCCAAATCGGATCAGGTTCACAAAAACAAAGTTGAAGGGACATGCTAGCATCTGGTGGAAATAAGTATAGCTGGAAAGGAACAGGAGAGGAAAAGAAAAGATCACCAAGTGGGATCAGATGGTTGAGAAATTGAAGAGGCAATTCATCCTCGCCAACTATGAGTTGGATCTGTTGAGGAGGATGTAGAGTCTAAGACAGGCGAGTAAATCTATCAAGGAGTACACAAAGGAGTTCTACCAGATCTCGATTAGAACCGGCCATTTTGAGGCAAATAAGGAGAAGGTCGCCCACTACATCAATGGATTAAGAACCACTATTCAAGAAGAGCTGAGTCTAGTTCGGATGAGCACGGTTGAGGATGCATACCAGTTTGCCTTAAAAGTGGAAGGGAAACTAAATAGGAGATTTGAAGGTAAGCAGAGAGGAAAGGATCATGGTGGAAGAGCTGGTGGAAGGACCAGTGGAGGAAGATACAGAGATCTGGGGAAGACTGGTGAAGCAAGCAGTAGCCAGAACTAGAAAGAAGAGAAAGAGGAGAATACCCAACGCCCATGTAATCAGAACAATAACTACTTGAGAGGAAGAGGTAGGCCTGGGCATGGGTATGGGAGAGGTGTATTTCGTGGAACCTACTTCAATTGCGAGGAGGAAGGACATCGAGCATACAACTGCTCGCAGTGCCAAGAAAGGCCAAATCGAAGACCTAAGGGTTAGGCCAGAGCTGTTGTAGCAGACGAAGGTGTCAAATCTGAGCACTCTGAGGAGGCAGAACAAGGGGAAGCGATGGTCATCAGGAGAGTCTTGTTGAATGAGAAAAAGAAGGCAGACCAGAGGAACAGCCTATTTCGCACAAGATGCAAGTGCTCAGGCAAGGTCTGTAACATCATTATCGAAAATGGTAGCACTGATAACTTGGTCTTTGAGGAGATGGTTGCCAAGTTGCAGCTAGAGAGAAGAAGACACCCGCATCCATATCGGATTGCATGGTTACAAAAGGACCATAGGGTTCTGGTCAGTGAGCAATGCCTGGTGAAGTTTAACATTGGAACTTACTGAGATGAGGTCTTGTGTGACATCCTGCTTATGGATTCATGCCACATGTTGCTTGGGAGACCATGGCAGTTTGATCGGAGTGTAGTACATGATAGTCGAGCCAATACGTATTCCTTGTCTAAGGATGGAGTTCGCCATAAGTTGAAACCCCTGAAGGAGGTGGACGAGAAGGTATGTAGCAGTGCTCAAGTTTGTCTAGTTGATGGAAGAAGATTTTTAGATGGCCTGAAGCCAGATCATATGTGCTATGCAATAATCCCTAGGGTTAGGGAAGAAGAATGCAAGGAAACCCCAGTGGAAGTCATGGGTCTGTTAGAGGAATTCCCATATATCATTTTTGATAATGTTCCTGAGGGTTTACCACCTGTAAGGAAGATCAGTCACCACATAGACTTGGTGCCAGGGTCTAGCTTGCCCAATAAGGCCGCACATCGAATGACTCCTATGGAAACTGAGGAGCTGAATAGACAAGTTCAAGAGCTGTTAAAGAAGGGATTGATTAGGGAGAGTCTTAGCCCATGTGCAGTACCTGTATTACTAGCACCCAAGAAGGATGGAGAGTGGAGAATGTGCACAGACTCTCAGGCAATTAACAAGATCACTATAAAATATCGATTCCCATTGCCAAGGATGGATGACATCATGGACTGTTTGAGTGGATCGGAGTACTTCACAAATATTGATCCGAAGAGTGGCTATCATTAGATCCGTATCAGAGAATGGGATGAGTGGAAGACAGCCTTCAAAACCAGAGAGGGTTTGTATGAGTGGTTGGTCATGCCATTTGGGCTAACCAATGCATCGAGTACATTCATGCGGCTGATGAATGAAGTCTTGAAGGAATTTTTAGGCAAATTTGTTATTGTCTACTTGGATGATATCTTGATATTTAGCAGAACCCTGGAGGAACACCTGATGCACATCAGGAGGGTTTTTGAGAAGCTGCGGGAGGAGCAGTTGCTGATAAATCTGAAGAAGTGTAACTTCGTAAAGAGGGAGTTAGTATACTTGGGATTTGTCATCTCAGCAGACGGTCTAAAAATGGACCCAAAAAAGGTGAGGGCTATCATAGAATGGCCTGCTCCAAGAAGCGTGACTGAGGTAAGATCGTTTCATGGTCTAGCCAATTTTTACAAAAAGTTCATTAGAAATTTCAGCAGTATTTGCGCATCCCTTACGGAGACAATGAGGGGGAACAAGAAGGAATTTAAGTGGACAACCGGAGTAGACAAAAGCTTTGCTATGTTGAAGAAGAAGGTCACAGAGCAACCTGTCTTAGCACTTCCAGATTTCAATAAGGTATTTCAGGTAGACTATGATGCTAGTGGTAGTGCCATAGGGGCTGTATTGAGTCAAGAGGGTAAGACTGTCGCTTATTTTAGTGAGAAACTCAATGATGCCGGGAAGAAGTATTCGGTGTATGATCGGGAGTTCTATGCCATAGTTCAGGCTCTGAAGAAATGGAGGCATTATTTGTTTCCAAAGGAGTTTGTTCTGTATACTGATCATCAAGCACTACAGTATATTAACAGTCAAGGGAAGATAAATCAGAGGCACCTAAAATGGTTAGAGTTCCTACAGAGCTATTCCTTTGTGCTGAAGCATCAGAGCGGAAGGTCCAATAGAGTGGTGGATGCCTTAAGTAGGAGGCAATGTTTATTGATGGAAATGAAGGTGGAAGTTGTAGGGTTTGCTGAGCTTAAGGGTTTGTACCCTGTAGATCCCGACTTCGCAGAAGCTTGGAAGGCCTGCACTGTGCCTGTTACTTTGGACAGGACTAAGTGGCTAAAATTTATGATCCAAGATGGAATGTTGTTCAAGGGAAACCAATTATGCATTCCATAGAGTTCAATGAGGGAGAATCTAATCAAGGAAAAGCATAGTGGAGGTTTGGCTGGACACTTTGGTCGGGACAAGACCATTTCCCTTGTTAATGAAAACTACTACTGGCCGCAGTTGCAACAGGATGTGACAAAATTTGTGCAAAGTTGCAGGATATGCCAGATGGCAAAAGGTGTGAGGCAGCATACTGGTTTATATCAACCACTACCTATACCCGAAAGGCCATGGGAGGATATTTGTATGGATTTTGTTCTTGGTTTACCCAGGACGCAGAGGGGACATGACTCCATACTTGTGGTGGTGGACAGGTTTTCAAAAATGGCTCATTTTATTCCCTACCAGAAGACTAGCGATGCGGTCCATGTGGCTGGTTTATTTTTCAAGGAAGTGGTATGACTTCATGGGCTGCCAAAGAGTATTGTGTCGGACAGGGATTCCAAGTTTGTGGGGTATTTTTGGAGAACCCTTTGGAAGAAGTTGAAGATGGATTTGAAATTTAGTTCTGCATACCACCCACAGACGGATGGCCAAACAGAGGTGGTAAATAGAAGTTTGGGCAATCTGTTACGATGCCTGGTCGGAGACAAACCAAAGGGATGGGATTTAGTTTTGCCACAGGCAGAATTCGCATACAACAACTCTGTTAACAGGAGCACCAACAAATCTCCATTCTAGATAATTTATGGGAGCAGCCCAAGGAATGCTTCTACATTAAGAAGGATGGATACAAGAGAAAAATGCAGTGCTGAGGCCAAATACTTTGCTGAACACCTGAAAGGCTTGCATGAGGAGGTGACAAGGCACATCACTAAGATGAATACTCAGTATAAGACCAGGGCAGACCAGAAGCACCGGGCTAAGGAGTTTGAAGTAGGAGATGCCATCATGGTCCATCTAAGAAAAGAAAGGTTTCCTACCAAGACCTATAACAAGCTAAAGATGAAGAAGTTTGGGCCATGCAAAATCATTGGAAAATGGGATTCGGGTAATGCATACGAGGTGGAGTTGCCGAGTGAACTTAACATCTCACCGATTTTTAACATTTCGGATTTGGTTGAGTATCATGAAGGAGATAGCAGTGCAACACCAAGCCCGGATTTGTGGAGCATTCCAGCAGCCACCCCAATCGCAGACGAGATAGAAGAAGTCCTTGATACGCATGAGGGCCGAAGTACTTGGAATAGGTGCTATTCTGAATATTTGATCAAGTGGAAGGGCAGACCCGTAGAAGATGCGACCTGGTTGTTGAAGGCAGAGGTTGACCGCCTGGGTCTACCTCACATAGAACAAAAGTGAAGGTCACTTCTCAATTCACCCCGGGTGTTTGATGCAGGAGCATCCGGAGGTGATAGAGCAATCTTGCATCATCCCAAAAATATTTTTTTCTCTAAGTGCTGGCGAGGGAATAAGTTGTCGCGATAACACGACGGAAAAGTCGTCGCGATATCGTGACACTTTTGGAGAATAAGCGCCAAGAGGGAAAGTCATCGCGATATCGCGACACTTTTGGAGAATACGCGCCAAGGGGCAAAGTCGTCGCAATATCGTGACACTTTTGAAGAATGGGTTCCAAGGGGAAAAGTCGTCACGATATTGTGACACTTTTGGATGATAGGTGCCAAGGGGAAAGGTTGTCACAAAATCATGACACATTTTGAAAAGAAGCGGCAAGGCAAGCAGCTATCATGAAATCGTGACACATTTTGAAAAGAAGCGCCAAGGCGAGCAGCTATCACGAAATCATGACACATTTTGAAAAGAAGCACCAAGGGGAGCAGCTGTCACGAAATCGTGACATGTTTTGAAAAGAAGCGCCAAGGCGAGCAGCTGTCACGAAATCGTGACACATTTTGAAAAGAAGCGCCAAGGGGAGTAGCTGTCACGATATCGCGACACATTTTGAGCATAAGCGCCGAGGAGAAAAGTTGTCACGATTTCGTGACACATTTTGTGGATAGGCACCGAGGAGAAAAGTTGTCATGATTTCACAACACATTTTGTGGATAGGCGCCAAGGAGAAAAGTTGTCGCGATTTCGCGACACATTTTGCGAATAGGCACCAAGGAGAAAAGTTGTCACGATTTCGCGACACATTTTGCGGATGGGCGCCAAGGGGAAAGGTTGTCGCGATTTCGTGACATGTCACGGTTTCATGACCCGAAGGCGAAAAATGAGTGCTGAAGGCAGAGACGTCATGATTTTATGACATGTCATGTTTTTGCGGCCCAAAGATAGAAGGAAAGTATGGAGGGCCAGGATGTCACAATTTCACGACATGTCACAGTTTCGCGGCCCGAAGGAGAGAATAGAGGCCGAGCACCAAAATGTCGTGATATCGTGACCAAAGAGGAGAGAGAGAGCAAGGAAGCGGAAATGTCACGATATCGCGACAGGTCATTCATGACTCCACACGGGCAGGCGGCTGCAAAGGTTGGTGCAAAAGGGCACGTGGCAGCAAAACATAGGTGTCTACAGAGCACTCCTGGGAATGATGATTCAGAGGGTCGATGGACAGAGGGTTGCAGAGCACTCTGCCATTACATGCCATGATGATTCAAGGCACCTGGCAGCAATATGCAGGCAGTGATAGAACATTCATGTGGGCGGTTACAAACAAACTCCACAGTCTATGTAATGATGTCCAAAGGGGGTCGGGCCCGATATAAGAAGCAGCTCGTGCATTGTAAGGGAGGGTTGGCCATTTTTGACTTATGTAATTCAGATTTTGAAAGCTGTTAATGAAAATTTGGTGATTTTTTTTGTGTGTTATTCTAGTCCTGTGTCATCTTCTTTTATTGTTTCTTGGAATTCTTTCTTACTTGAGCTTACTTCTTCCAAATAAAACAAGTTAAAGCAAGAAGACATTACAATTAATGTTATAATTATGTATTTCTATTTGAGTCTAGTTATCTCCCATATCATTGGCCTTTAGCTATCACTTATCCAAGTTATCTTTCAAATGCAAAAAAAAATTATAGAATTTCTAGCTTTCAACTTGAATTACTTTTTCTTATATTTATATATAAAATTACATTCAATCACCTTGACAAATCATAATTCAATTGAGCATAACATTTTCTATACAAAACAAAATAAGTGCATAGTGTACTACTAGAAATATCTTTAAGTTATTCTTCAAATGTTACTAATACTATTGAATGAAACTTAATATTTCTCCTTCAACTATATATATGTTTATCATAACTATTCTTCCATGAGGCTTCTAAAAATTTTTGATACTTTTTAATCTAGAAATCTATAGTAGCAACATGGATGTCATAATAAGTATATAGTTAATTTCACACTACATATATGGGTGTCTCACATGACCATAATGTGAGCCAAAATCAAATTCGATTCAACTTTTAAACATTAATTTTACATTTTTATTATTGTAATGTTATAACAAATAATATAATTCATAGGGCACCAATATATTGAATGAAACTTAGCATGCTACTTAAACTATCTATGTGTATGTAATAACTATGTATTCATGAGACTTATAACAAATTATGAGATTTATTTGTTACAACCCTATGCTAACAACATGGATGCCATTATAATTATATAGTTTTATCAAAATAGAACACTATATTAACAACATGAATGCCATTAAAATTATATAGTTATGTTACAATACATACATAGTTATCTTATATAATTGTGACATGACTCAAAATCAAATTTAAATAAAATTTTAACGATTAATTTTATTTTTTATTATTATAATGTTATAAAAAATAATATAATATATTAATTATATTATAATTTTAAACCAAATCATGTCATTTTCTTTTAATAAATTAAATAGGATTGAACTAGCTCCACCGTATAGCAGTATAGTCTAACATTTTTATTGACATGTGACAATCATGTATTGTAGTTTCACATAAAGACGACCTATTAGCCAAAATCATTTCATGGTTTTTTTTATTAGTTGGACAAAAGGAGTTTTAAAAGGACCTCTAAACCTTATAACAAAAATAAGCTAATCTCGAGCCACTAGAAGACTGAGGACACTTCAAATATTAAATCCAACCAATCCTTGGACACAACTACGTACACCCAAACCAATATATACTAGCCGAACAAAAGCAGACACATAAGTCAAACAGAGATAAAAGCTGGCTACGTAGGCCCGCATGGATAAATAGAGATAAAAATTTGGGCTTGCAGGCCTGACCAAAATATTCAAAAACCAACATCCAATGGGGAGAGTTCCAGCCACCCGCCCTAAGTATTTTGACTTTAGTTTGACCTTTACTTGAACTAATTGTCCAACGATCTAAGGCCATCTGGGAAATTACCTATACAAATGTGAAGATCTTGCTATGTAAGACCTTGATTAGCTAGGAAGTCTACAACTTTGTTACCTTCCTTGAACCGGTTCTTGAATTAAACATCTAAATTTTAAATCATTCTCTTGGTTTCAATTATAAAATTTGCAAAATCATTTCATGATTACGAATAACATGAAATTATTTTTAAGTGGTTTAAAGGTGAATTTTTTAAAATTTTGAATAAATGTTTAAGATTGTAAATTTTAAAATTTTGAATAAATATTTAAGATTTTAATTTTATAGAGGTAAAGTTATATATAATATTTTAATTTTTTATTATTATTTTGTTGTATAAGGAATTTTTATTAACATTATTTGGGTAAGGAGCAATTCAAGTCAATAAGACCCCAACTATTTAGGATATTGAACCAAAATAAACTTTTAACAAGCACTGAACGACTATCAACAAACTTACCCTTTCAAAGAAATTATTTTTAAATTAATTTAACGATATCCATTGTGACCATGGACTAAAAATATCAATATTTGGTGTGAAATTCATCTCTATCTACTGAATAAAAATTTGCAATCGTGTCGACTCCCTACTACCTACTACTAGGTGGCAAACAGAGTAGTCTTAAATTAAGAATTCTATAGTAAGAATATATTTCAGGTTTTAGAATAGAATAAAATCTTATTACTAAAATATGTTATTAAAAATAAACAATAGTGATATGGAAGTTTTCATTGTGATGATATGGATATTGGATTAGGATTTTGAGTACAATTATGGTCCCTAACCCTGGCAGAATAATGCATGCCATCGTGGCCACAAAAGGGAATGAATGTGGTAATGGATCATTTCAACTCACTCTGTAGGTTTATGCTGAAAATGATTCATAGTAACCTTTGTTCTCCTAATTTAATTCTTCCATTGCCCGAATTTGATTACTTATGTCACATTTTAGAATCACTCACCCTTTTTGGGTATTTTTTTAGATGCATCCCTAGTGATAACTCCCTTAAGGCCTAGGTTTAATGCAGTTTGGACTCCTCATGGAGTCAAGCTAACGATGGTTCAAAATAGTACAAAGGGATTTTTTTTTTACTTTGCAGAAACAATGCATGCTAAGGTGATTTACAAACATGGTCATTGGTACATGAGAAGCTCTTTGTTTGTTTTTTCTCCTTGGACCTATGTCTTTTCTATTTGTGAGGAAAGATCTACCAAAGTACCTATGTGGATGGAATTCATGGGATTCCCTCTACCTCTATGGTCCTTCCTTAGTTGCATAGCATCCCCTCTAGGGCATGTCATTTTAATGGAGGTGGACAAATTTTTTCATGCACATCATCAATAAAATATTTGCATCATGATTGATATTTCTTGAGATATCAAAGAGATTATTGACATATAATTTGGTGACACTATGCTATCCCAATGGGTCTCTACATTAATTTTCCCAACACATGTTTTCGGTGCCATTCCTGTGTACACAAGATCAAATATTATCCCTTAATGTTGCATAACAAGGACAAGCAAAGCCCCATCGCACCGAGTGCACCTAATCTTCAACCTCAGGAGGATGGTTGACTATGAAAGGGTGTAAATGTACATGTTTGGCTACTTTTAAAGGTACATAGTCCAAGTTAGTACATGTCTCAAAGCCGATAGAAAAAGGGTATGAAAAGAAAAAAGTTGGTCCCCCAGTTAAAACTACCAACAATGAGGCTCCTCAATCTCAAAATATTCATGCCCTAAAGGATGCAGTAGTGGTTGCTTTATAGTCTGCACAACTAGCTAATCCTCCAGTACATTTCCCCCCAAATAACGCAAGGCACTCCCACAATTTGAGAAGGGGATCTTTGGAAGAAGATGTTGCTCCAAAGAAGTGAATTCATATGACCAATGTTCAGTTGCACAATTATGCTCTTGATTCATCCAATAGCTACAGTGTGTTGGAGTATCTTAGAAGTGGTAAGGATATACCATTGCATGTAGAGCCATCGTTGATAGAATTGGTGATTCCTATAGAGAAAGAAAACTCTAAAGATCCCTCCCTTTCTATGTAGTTTTGGTGCTCTTGTAGTCCTCAAGAAGGAAAAGAAGATGGAGATAGTGTACCCAAAAAAACGTTTACCCATTTGACCCAACAGTTCCAACGAATTTGTGATATTGGATTTGAACATACGTACGATGATGGAGCAATAAGTCTACTTGGTGCCTAGATTTATAATTCTACAATTTAGGGACTTGTACTCTAGTTTATTTTTCTATGCTTAGTTATGTTGTGTATTCACCCTTTTAGTGGTTGGTTCTAGTTTTGATCATATGGGTGACCTTGCACCCCAAGTTGTGATATTTCCAGTTCCAATTTTATTGTAACCTCTTATTTTTATTGAATATAATTGTTGTCTCCAATAAAAAAATAAAATTTTATTTATATAAAAAATAATTATAATTAACTCGTTAAAAAATTTGAAATTTTATCATTTAAAATAATATAAAATTTTATACAATTTTTTAATTATTTTTGTATTGTAGATTTATTCAAAAGCAATTAATCTTATATTGTCCATTTTACAGGCTGTAATAATGGTTATTGATTCTTTTAGTTATCTTGGAAGTTAAAATTGTTTAAGTATATTAAGTGTTTTTGAAAGTTCATATTAGAGCAAGATTATTGACATGTTAGGACAACACTCCTCCTAGCCTTACCTAGCATGAGCACTTGTTCCCATTTTTAACTTTCTAGAAAACTTCCATGATTGTAAAGTTGAAGATTCTAATAATTAATCACTTTTGGTTACAACACTACAAATATATTTTCATTGGAGCCATGTGTTTGCATTGGCTATTCAAATCAGCCAAATGTTGGATTTGCTCACTAGTATACTCAATCCTCTCATCCTTATTAGTGATGCCACTATGCCACTAAACCCCTACTTCCTTCTTGGAATCCGTATTATCAAATAATCCTACCACTATATTTAGAGCTCTACTCACATAAATTGGGATAACATCATCCAACTTCCTCCACAACTCCTTAATTTGGATGACAAGAATCCTCAACCTTCATGTTTCCAAAGTAAAGTTCCTCATTCAATCTAGAGCTTATACCAAGATTTTAGAATCTAATTCTATGGTTATATTCCTATATGACTCTATCTTATTGCCCATATAGAAGTAGATTTGATAGCTAAATCTTCTACTTCATTGTTTATGGCCTTTCTCAGACCCTATAATTCCCAATAGAGAATTATCCCTGGTGAGCAAAAAACTATATTTCTTAAAATAGTTAATTTTGTTTCCATTTAATTTTATCAATATGGGAGTTCATAATCTTGTTGAGTACTATTGCAAAGTATATACCTGTAGTAAACTAGATATGAGTCTTATGTGTCACTTTGGTTTGGTGGGGGTGTGTTGTTTGTGTAGTTGAAGTTCATCCAAACCAACAAAATTTAAATGCAAGAAAAGAAATCTAAACTATCATTATCAAACATGTGATTGAAAGGAAAGTTACAAAAAAGTAAACACACATTTGAAAGTAAATTGCAATAAATTAAACATACTTGCAAAATTAAATAAAGCAAGAAATTGTAGAAATTATACACACTTTACAAAAATAAATAAAATAGGATACACACTTGCAGAAATATACTAACATAAAATAAAAATGATAGCAAACAAATAGGGGGGAATGCTGCCTAGAGTGGTCCCAATATCCTGCAAACATCCACCTCATTAATTCACACGCTCACTATTCGAACGTAGAAAATAATAGAACACTCAAGCTTTTTATATATTGTAGTATAAAAGAATACATAACAAGATTTGGATTCTTTGCTTTAGGGGTGGTATGCATTACACATAATTTCCACTAAAAACACACATTAGACATAATACATCATTTTATATTAAATGTATACAATAATATCACAAAAAATACATTTCTAATATAATAATGTTGCACATTTATCCCATTAAAGCATACAAAAAATAAGCATTTTTGATGCTCATCATCCCCCCATGCCTAATTCTTGCCATGTCCTAATGCTAATAATTCCTTATTTCAACAATGGCTTGCTAGTACTCCCTAATTCTACGTTTTATCTCCCTATTTTAGTCCTTTGGTAGCTTGATGCCCTCCTAGCATCGGAGTGAAATGCCTCTATGGATGCAATCTTCTCCTTCGAGTCCACAAAAGAGAGTGTTGGGTCCATGGCCCAGTCATTTTGTATGATAGCATCAACCCTATTTGGTTTGGTGGCCTACAACTACTAGACCCTATTTTCCAACTACCACACCATATCTTGTAACTGCCTTAGCATGTCATTTATTTCCTACTACCTAGCTATGGTAGCCCATTGAGACTCCTAAAACTTGGCCTACTCCTTTTTATATTTTTCCTCCCATTGGGAGGCTTGTTCTTTCATGCTCTATAGCTGGCTTTGGAGGTCTTCCTCCGGAGCATCATGATGGGGTGCTTCACCATAGGCCATGCCCTACAACACCTAGGTGGCTAGTTCATCTTCTATCATGGGGGCTTCTTCTTCCTCTGATGAACTATAATCAACCAGTGACTCCATCGTTGCTCTACTCTTGGTTGTTGGTGGTGATATAGCCTAAAATGGGCTTGCAATAGTCTATTCTACCTCCTAATTTGAGTGTTGGGAGATAGGCGATGATGTTGCCCATGATGAACTCTATTCAGCTTGCTCTGCCTCCCCTATAGAATGGCTATGTTGGGAGGTAGGTGATGGCATTATTTGAGAAGGGCCTAAATCTTCCTGCTCTATTGTTTCTGTAGTTTAACGACTATGGGAGACAAGCACCTCTTCTTCTTCATCCTCTTCATCTTCCTACTACTCATTGGTTGCTTCTACTGTAGCAACATCTTCTTCATCTTCTTCATCGTTATGTAGCTCATCAGCTGATTCAACTACAACAACATGTTCTTCATCGATCGATGCAGCCCTATGCACCTCAACATAGTGAATTAGGGCTGAAATCATCCTGTGATGCCCTAATGCCATTACTATGCTTGCTTGGTATCGATTGGATTCATATTTTAGGGCACACATTAAATAATAGGGAATATTGATGTAATCCCCATGTAGTAGGTGATTGAGAAATTGAAAGTGATTGGCATTCAACCATGAATACTTGCTAGTGCAAGTGAAAAATTGAGCCACTTGCTCAAATACACTCCTCCATAAGTCTGGTATATGCTATTTCGGCAACCCTACTCATGTTATCTATGTTGATGGTTGCCCAAAAAATCATTACATGCACCATGCCACACTATCCTCCTTATACATTCGATCCCCTATGCATGGGAGATCGATCACCTCCGTAATGTATACCTCTATGACTGGTATGACCAGTCTGCACATCCTTCTAACACCATCATCCATAGAGGCTACAAATTCATGTGCCACCATAAGATCTTGGTCCTGGCTAACCAGGAGGTAGTATCCCATCCATCCAGTAGCCTCGAATTGGTCCCTGATGGCACCAGTTATGCCCGAGAGATCCTGGGGCTCATACTTCTTTAGAGCATGATTAGTTGAAGGTCCTCCCATGGTGTTTGTCGGCTCTGTTTCTCTAGATTTCTCTATGTTGCAAAATAGGTATTGTTATCATTTTTAAACATGCCAAAGCATGCTATAGGGCACCTATCTTCTTATAATCAATAGTAATTATAGGTAATCTACATAATTAATTCTTAAATCATGTGCTAGATTTATATGGGTACCATTACAACCACTTCCTTCCATCTGATTGGCACCACATGGCATATTGTAGATTTGGGGTTTGTATGATTGGATAAGAGTTTCGTGGGACATGTGTCGGCACATTACACAAAAATATTTTCTTTATGAAAATCATGCACACACATAACAGAAAAATTAGTACATACTTGGATGGTGTTTCATGAATTATGATATGCAAATGTCGATGGTGCAATTTGATTGGTCGATGCATGACAATAGTGTCTCTAGGACAAATGAATGGTGTGCATTTTTTGTCATGGGGCAATCACATCAAATGAACATCATCGGGTACTACAATTTTATTAGTCTCAAGGTCTCATGCAAAAATTGAAGAAAATATGAAGATTTTATTTTACCATGGGATGACACACGTCCCCCTTGGAAGTTGATTTATTCATGTCTTGGGAGTATGCATGGGTCACCGATGGGAAGACGTGAACTTTTAGATCAAAAATTGGGAAGCAAATGGGTTTCATCATTGGAAAGAAAATAGACATACTCTAGTTCATGAAAAAGTTTGACTTTGAATGCACATGGATTTTGGCACCATCATGGCTCTAGCTACTTATCCAATGTCAAATATAGGAGTCATTACATTGGAATATAGGTACCTTTATTTGTGTGGAAGATAGTGCCTTTCTCTATGTTGCGGATATAGGTGCCCTTTTGGCTGGGATATAGGTGCCTTACTCAACCCATAGAATATAGGCAACATTTATTATTGTGAATACAAGTACTTTTATTTTGATATTCTAGATACTAGCACCTACAAAAGATGATTTTATTTTTACTATTGTATATGGGAGATAGGCACCTCATGTGAATATAGGTACCTTCAAAATTTTGTGGATGTAGGCACCTTTGTTGTGTGTGGGATATAGGCACCTTCTCTCTGATGGAAATTCAATGTTCATTGGGTTGACCCATAGATAGGCATTTCTTTGGTTCGAATATAGGTTCTTCTCCTTGGTGATAAAGTCAGCGTCTATCACCTTGACCCGCATATAGGTATTTTCTTTGAGGAAGTAAACACTTGTACACATATCCATTGTAAGTGTCACCCTCCTAGTAGGAGGTTGGTGCTTTCTTCATTCATCTATCCTCCTAGAAAGTAGAAAAATTGCAGGGCACCATGGGCCTATGCCTGATAGGCCTAGTTTGACTCGGTTGCCTACAGATTGCATTTAGGGTCATGTGTCCTACAAAAATAAACACACACATAAAAAAAATAGGAATCATGGCCTATGCTTAATAGGCCTAGGTTTCCCAAGCTACCTATAGATTGCATTTAGGGCATATTTTTCTTCAAAATAATAAATAAAATGAAAACAAAAAACCTATGCTAATTTAAAAATAATAATATAAAATTTTTTTTTTGGAGCAAAGTCCGAACTATGAAAAATAAATTTTATTGTAATGGGGTCTCCCCCATGCCTACTTCGGATCCGATCATGTGGATTGGTGGTACATGATATGACCATAATCGATGGTCATTGACTATCAACATAATATCTACCATCTATGGTTCTAACATGGACAACACCATTATTGATAACTTTGACCACTTCATATGGACCCATCCAATGCTGCATGAGCTTCCCTTTTCACTCTTAGAATTAGGAATCATAAAGCAATGCCCAATCTCCCTCTTTGAACTATTTTGGTTGTATGTGGTGGTCATGCCACCTAGCCCTCTATTCTACATGATCTTCTATATTGTAACGCATCCTATCAGTACTCATCTAGTTGGTTAAGCTATTGAATATATTATTTTTGTGTAGCATCTAGATTTAAATTTAATTCTATAGTAGTCCATAGGGTTTTAATCTCAAACTCGATTGGCATCATGGCATTTTCCTGTACACCAATTAGAATGGTGTAAATCCCATGGTGGTCTTCCAGGTGGTGCGATATGCCCAAACTACTTCTGGTAAATGAGTTACCCAATCCTTTCTATGTTGTTGTACCATTTTAGTGAGAATATTTTCCAACTCTCAATTTGTGACCTCCACTTGCCCATTTTCTTATGGATGGTAGGGGTAGTTTTTTTGTGTCAGATTTGATACTACTCCATCAACTCCTGAATCATATTCGATGTAAATTGGGCCCCTTGATCAGTGGTAATTTCTCTGGGAACACCAAATTTGGTGAAGATAGATTCATATAAGAAATTGGCTACAATATTCTCCTTCGAGTCTCGTAGTGCCTGCACTTCAACCCATTTAGTCACATAGTCAGTACAAACTAGAATATACCTTTTTTCCTGACTATGGATTGATGGGCCCCACAAAATCCATTCCCCACTTATCAAAGGGTTCAATGTGCACATGGGGCTGAAGTGGCATCTCATCTCGGAGAGTTGGTCTACCCATTCTTTGGCATTGATCACATTAGCTAACATGTTTGGCTGCATCTTTAAATAAAGAAGGCCAAAAATATCTAGCCTAAAAAACTTTAAATGTAGTCCTTCTTCCTACAAAATGACCACCACATGGTTCATCATGGCAAGCCTTGAGAATTTTTGTGGTTTCATTTTCTACAACACACCTTCGCATGATTTGATCGAGCCTAGTTTTAAATAGGCATCCATCAATCCATGAGAAGGTTGCACTCTTCTCTATCAAAGTTTGAGCTTCTCAGGGTGAGAGTGTAGGAGATACTTTATCGATGGCTAAGTAATTAGCCATATCTATATACCATGGAATCTTTTCATCAAGAGCAAAAATATGCTCATCCAAAAATCGATCTTCAATGGTTGTATGGTCTTGAGATATTAACTTGGAGAGAAAATCTGCAACAACATTATCCCTATCAGGTTTTTCAACAATGGTTACATCAAATTCTTATAATAGTAAAATCCACCTAATAATTCTACCACTTACTATAGGTTTATTCATCAGATACTTGATGGTTGTATGATCTGTATGCACAAAAATATTATAACCTATAATGTAGTGGTAGAATTTATTAATAGCATGAACTACTACAAGGAACTCTTTCTCTATGATAGTATAGTTGAACTCAACACCTGTAAGATGTTTACTGACATAATAGATGGCATAAAACTCATCTCCATATTTCTATCCTAATGTTGCCCCTATCACATTGTTAGATGCATCAACGTAAATATGAAAGGGGAGGGTCCAATTTGGACCTCTCAACATAGGAGCAGTGGTCAATTTTTCCTTTAAAATCTGAAATGCTTGCTCACACTCACTAGTCCAGATAAACTCAACATTTTTAGACAATAATGTATGCAGTGGTTTGGTAGTCTTGCTAAAATCTTGGATAAACCACCTATAATACCCAGTAGAGCCTAGAAAACTATGGATATCTCTCTGAGTTTGGGGAGTAGGTAGATTTTTAATTACTTCAATTTTTCATTTATCTACCTTGATCCCCTCTATAGAGATATGATGTCCTAACACTATCCCTTCTTGCATTAACATAAAACATTTTTTATTACTAAGGGATAGGTTTATTTCCTGATAATGCTGGAGTACTTTCTCTAGATTGGTTGTAGCTTCTTCAAAAGTTTCATCGTAAATGGTGAAATCATCCATATACACTTCTACAGTTTCTCCAACCATGTCTAAAAATATACTAAGCACCACCCTTTGAAAGGTGGTAGGTGCGTTACATAACCCAAATGGTAAGACTCGGTAAGAAAAAGTCCCCCATGGATAGGTAAACATGGTTTTGTCTTGGTCTTCATCCCCTATTTGAATTTGGTTATATCCACTAAACCCATCTAGGAATGAAAAATATTTCCATCCTGCCAAGGTGTCGAGGACTTGGTCAATAAAGGGTAGGGGAAATGGTCTTTCCTAGTGGCTTTATTTAACATCTTGTAATCAACACAAATGCACCACTTGCCATTTTTCTTGGGCACCACCACTAAAGGTGATACCCATTGACTATCCGATATAGGATAAATAAATCCAGTTGACAAAAGTTTTTGTAATTCAGCTTTGATAATTTCTTTCATTGTTGGATTCATTCTTCTTTGGGGTTGTCTTACCGGTCTTACATCATCTTCCAAATATATTCTATGCATGCAGACTTTGGGTGCAATCCCCCTCATGTCTTTGTAATCCCATGCAAAAGTAGTTTGATGTTTGACTAGTATTTCCTTCAATTTGTCCTCTTGAATAGTTGACAACTCATTATCAATGTTCAACAATCTTCTAGGTGCTACCTCTATTTGTTTGACATGATTCTCCTTGCTGCCTACAAGTGGGGATTCTAGAGGAGGATGTGAGGATTCTCCTTGGAAAAAGTGTGTTATGACTTGATCTTCATCGGTGTCATCCTCTATCTCATCTAGAGCCATTATTGGTTGAAGCATTGACAAGGCATCAATATTTAAGACTTCACAATTTGGTTCTCCCAATAAATCAGTGGATTGTGCAGGTGGATAAATGATTAAGTTTTTAATATTTTATCCATATGAGATCATCATTTGTCCTATCCTACAACTTATATAAGCATCAATTATGGCTAGCCAAGGTCTACCTAATATAAGTGGATAACCACCCAATCCAGATCTAGATTGCAACACTAGAAAATCTTTTGGATACTCCCATGCATCTACTATTACAACAATATCTTCTAGTATTCCCTTCGAGAGTATTGTAGATCGATCAGCCAATTGGAGAATAATTTTGGTTGGCCTCATATTTGTGAGTTATAGTTTTTGCATGGTTTCTTGGGGCATGATATTTATGGCAGCTCCTAGATCTACTAATGTGTTGGGTAACTAGAAGCCTACAATTTGAACTATTAGCATTGGGCTTCCTGGATCAGAGTACTTGGGATGGTAGGTGTTGCCTAACATGAGATCAACCAACTGACCTACCACATTAACTACTTTTGATGGTTTTCTTCCTATTTTTTAGACATAACTCTCTTATGGCCTTCGTGTAGATTGGAACATCTCTAATGGCTTGATAAAGGGAATCATGACTATCAAGTTTTTTAAGCCTTCCATAATATCAAATTCTGGCTGCATTGGCTTTCTGGGTTCTTGTAATATTTTTGGGAAAGGTGGAACCCCTTCATTTTTGTGTTTTTTAGTAGTTTTATTTTCTTCCACCTCTTCTATCAAAGGTGGTTGTTCTTCTACCTCTAATTCTACATCCTCTTCCTCCACTACAGGAGGAGTTGGATCTACTCCTAATTGCCTACCTGATCTAAGTTGTACAGGATTGCAATCTACTCTAATATGATACATGGGAAACATCTTCGTGTCTACCTGATAGGTGGGCTGATTTATCTTATTGTTCATATTTGGAGTTGGTTGTGTAGGTAGCTGATTTGGCCTAGAAGTAGGAGGTGCAGGTAAACTAGGTTGTAGTGGGGCTTGAGTTGTATTTTGTGGAGGTGAAGTCCACGCATTATGATTCCTCCACTATGTTCCAGCTTGTTGATAAGGCATCCATGGATAAGGGGTGTAAGGAGTAGACCCTTGGGTGGCATTCATCCAAGGAGGTTGACCCCACCATCCCATGTTGGGTGGTTGAGTCTGACCTTGGTTCATATAATTGACTCCCCCATAAGGTGGTACTCCTCCTAGCATACTATTTCTCATAGGAAACTATTGCTAGTTTCTCCTATTACCCATAAAATAGGTTTCTGCTACTTCAGGTTCCTCTTTTATGTTTGTTATTTATGGGCACAACCTCATTTTATGATCCTTTTGATAGATCGCACACACTCTTACTTTATTTTTTGGACACTCATTTTTAGGATGTTTTCTCCTACATTTTGGGTAAAAGAAGGCTAGTGTTGCTTCAGTTTCCTACTTCTTTTTCTGAAGTAGGAGTGTATCTAGTTGAAGTGCGAGAGATGATAACATCTCACTCTTCATATCATCCAACATATTGCCTATTTTTACCTTAGTTATGGAGGTTATGGTTTTTGTGACTCGGTTGGTTGGTTTACCTTTTCTTCGTGAATAATTCTGACATAATTATTGGATATATGACATTTTATGTTGGTAAATATCCCCTCTCGATATCAAATTCAAAGCTTCTAGAGACTCATTTGTGAGACCCCTCAAGAATATGCTTCTTAAGGACTTCTCACCCAACTTTGCATGGGGTGATCTTTGCAAATTGAAGTTAAATCTATCCCAATAGTCTTCCAATGATTCTTCCTCTTTTTGGGATATATCTAGGACTTCTTCCCTAGCATCTCATGCCCTACCAAAGTTTTGGTATTGGTCTAGGAATATTTTTTTCATATCTTCCCAGGTTGCAATGTGTTTGTTCCCCAAACTGATGAACCAACGTAGTGTTGAATCATCTAGTGTAGAGGGAAATAATTTTAGCTTTTGGGCATCTAATTTGTAGTCCACTGACCTACATAATACATCAAATTTAAAAAGGAATAGGTCAGGGTCTTCAGTTGGAAGTCCTCTAAAGGTGGGAAGATGAGTAGGAGATATGTGTTTCATCTTGGTTTCTCCTCTTGCTTCCTCAATTGGAAAGTCAAAGTTGGTTGAAGCTTCTTCATTTTCAGCCATATTTTTAGGTAATGTAGGTTCTACACCTACTGCTTCTAGGGCAGCTCTCAAAGCTTCACACTCATTTATTTTATCTTCTAATAGTATTCCTAAGTCAACATTTGAAATGGTTCCATCTTCAACTACTTTCCACTATTGAATATTCAATAAATCCTCCTCATATTGGGTTCTTTCAAATAGATGTCCTAAACCAAGGTCTAAAACTAGTCCTCCATCAAAATATGTTTACCTTAAATGGTGAGAAGAACTTTGTTCAAATATTGGGTGACTACACCAATGTACCATTGGAGGAGATGGTATCTCAGTTTTGGGATTTGTTCTAGATGTTTCAGAAGGAACTTCAAAAGGATTTTTAGGTATTTATGGAGTGATATCTTTGCTTTTAAGAAAATGGTCATCTGGTCCTCTTAATCATGGTGGACTCATACAATATCAGGTAGAAAATCTATGGGTAAGCTAATCTGAACTGTAAGTTTTAGGTTTGACTGACCTATAGATTTGAATACTACAATTGGCACTCCCTAGACAATGATACCAAAATGGTGAGCAAAAAATATGTTTCTGAAAATAGTTAATTTTACTTCCATTTAATTTTATCAATCCGGGAGTTCGTAAGCTTGTTGAGTACTAGTGCAAAGTATATGCCTATAGTAAACTAGAGATGAGTCCTATGTGTCACTTTGGTTTGGTGGGGGTGTGTTGTTTGTGTAGTTGGAGTTCATCCAAACCAATAGAATTTAAATGTAGGAAAAGAAATCTAAACTATCATTATCAAACACATGACTGAAAGGAAAGTTATAGAAAAGTAAACACATAACTAAAAGTAAATTGCAGGAAATTAAACACACTTGCAGAATTGAATAAAGTAGGAAATTGCAAAAATTAAACACATTGTGCAAAAATAAATAAAGTAGGAAACACACTTGCAAAAATAAAATAATAGAAAATAAATAATGATAGTAGAAAAATAGGGGAGGAATACTACTTGGAGTGGGCCTAGGCTCCTATAGACATCCACCCGACTAATTCACATAGTCACTCTTTGAACATAGAAAATAATAGAACACTCAAGATTTTTATTTATTGTAGTACAAAAAATATAATTTTATTGCAAAACAAGTTTGAGATCCTTTACTTCAGGGGTGGCCTATGTTTTATATAAAATGTGGTTATCCCCTATTACAAATTTAGACTATGCTAATTTTATTTATTTTGATGTGATTCGCTATGGTGGGTGCATGCATAAATTAATTAAATATCTAATAAAAGAGAAGTTGCACTAAAATTAAACCTTTTGGGATAACCATAGTGCTCCCTATGCTTTCACAATAATATTCATCTAATTTTATGCATGATATTCTAATTACATAGTCAACACACACTTTATTCTACTAGGTGTAAGCGTTGTTTGGCCTATCACTGGAATACAGGCACCTTTTTGGCCTATCATTGGGATAAAGGTATCGTATATAGCCTTTTCTCATTCATTAAAGTTATCACTTTTTGATCATCGAACAATGGGTGCTTGCTCTATCATCAAAATTTAGGCATCATTCAGACCTATTGCTAGGAGATAGGTGCTTGTCCTATTCACTGGGAGACAGGCGCTTCCTTTTCACTGGGAGATAGGCACCTTCCAACCTGCGATCGGGAGACAAGCACCATACCTTAGCGATTTGGAATGCCTTGCTCCTATGCCACTATCTTCGTTTGATCACCAACCATTCCTTAATCATGTTATGAAAGTTATCAAATGCTAGGTCCACATGGGACCTCGACTGAAAGGTGCAAAAAAGTGATAAAGTACTGCATCTACACAAAAACTACTTTTCTAATATAATAATGCCACAAGTTTATTTTATTATAGCATACAAAAAAATAGAATTTTTGGTTCTCATCATTCCCAACATGATTCTTATAGACCACTACAATTCTATCTCTACCCGGATACCCTTTTCTAGCTCCATCAATATTAATTTTACTCTAACCTTCTAGGGGTACCTTTCAACTAGCTATGTATTTGCCCTCCTATGTTTTAGCTTCCTTCTTCATCATTCCTATATTAGCCTAAGTTTCATTTTTTGCATATTATCCCATAGTTTATATGACTTTGCTGCAAATGACTTTTTAAATACCATCCAAGGATGAAAATGTTTTCTTAAAAAATAAATCATTTCTCTTCAACCACAATTACCACCAAATAAAAATTAATCCAAGACTCCACCTGATACCAAGAGCTTTAGATTTAAAAATTTCCCTCTTCATTATTTCCAAAATGTTAATCCAGTGTAGATCACTATTGGCTCAAATTTTTTAAGCTAAGAATCATCTCTTCTAGATCTAGCATATGAAAGGATAATCAAACATCATGTGGTCAAATATTTTCTCAATTTTCTAGTATAATACATAGTGGAATGGGCCATTGATTCCCCTATGTATCATACTATCAAAGGTAAGAATTCCCTTGTGCATGAACTACTCAACATAGACATTTACTTTCAGCCAAAACTTGGGCTACCAAATATTTTTATAATCTTCAACCTAATATGCATGAGGAGGAGGTTATATAAGGATATTTTCATATTCATCCTTCATCATGAAGAATCCAAATTTTCCATAATCCCAAGCTAATTCATCTTCCTCAGCCCTACATATGAGATATATTTTTGCCAAAATTTTAGTCATGATGATTTTCAATTTAAAGGAGATTGAAATTATCCACTTTTCCAACTTCTTGAGTTTCTTAAACATATAATCCCCCAATTGGCTAGTATTGAAATCACTTTTAATCTTGATCCAACCATTTTTTTCCATGTCTACTTTTACCAATTATAATTTTATAAATTCAACAATGATAGATGTGTATTGATCCCATGAATTTGTCCAAAACCTTATTCTCCCATTTTACCACTTTCCAAAATAATCCATCTTTTACTACATGATATCCTGGACTTAGTGTTATAAATATATTATATTACATCATTTGGATCATTTAAATGTACCTTTATTGGTACATACCTAGGAAATTATATTACTTTAGGGGGAAGTGATTTAGTTACTTCATGCAATGTAATAAATGCACAAGTGTCAAAGTGCAAGTTGTATATGTGCAAGTTGTCCCTTGCACAACTAGGAAGAGTGTTGACCAAGAAATATATTTCCTATATAAAGGGCCATAGTCATAGAGCAAGATGTAGTAGTGTGATGTAATATGGAGTGTGATATGCTCAATGCCCATTCTTGAGGAGTAGATTTATTCATGGAGTGTTCATTTCCTCCATAGCTACTTTTGTAAACATCTCCATAATTTCTATTTATAGTATATTTTTAGTCATCTCATTGATTTAATTTATTTTATATTATTCTACATGTTGTGATTTCTATATTCCAGTACATATTGTATCAGAATCTAATAGTGGTATCAGATCCATGGTAGGTCACTAGGGAAACCACCATTATCATTGACCTTGGTTTTTTATCAACCTGACGCACCTTTGGATCATTCGCTATCAAAAATTCTCATAATATTATAGGTGGTAGAATTAAGGAGAGCCACAAATAACAACTAAAAATAATCTTAGTTTTTGGAATATTGAGATTGCATATCACTAGAGTCTTTCCACATAGTTTCAAAAGAAAAACTCATGAAGACTAGGACTCAATATTTGATCCACTAGTTTGATGAATCAACTAGTGAAGCTCATCTAAAATATAAAGAGAAATTTACCTAATGTTTCCTTTACTATAGGGAATTAATTCTATGATTGGGACACCTCCTACAATAGAAATCTAGGAGATTTCAACTTCATTGTTCAAAGGTCAAAATGCCTTCATAGTATAGAGGTTAGTTATTGCAAGATAAGAACACTATAGAAGAGACTTCTAGAGAATAATTGTGATAAATTTATACAGGAGATTTCCATTGTTAGATTGTAAACTTCATAAGAAGAAAAGCCACAAAAACCTTAGTTAAAAAAAAGGTCATAAAAGCCTTGATTCAAAAAATAAGGCCATAGAAGCCTTTATCAGAATAAAAGGATATAGAAGCCTTGATATAGATGAAAAGACCATATAAAACTTGAATAAAATACAATAGAAGCCTTGGTACTAAAAAATTCCATAGAAGCCTTGATATTGAATAAGACTCTAGAAGAGAGTATCTAACTCAAAAGAATATTTTAGTACTAATACTTTGTTGTAGGAATAGAGAGATTCAGTGAGTTGATAAATCTTCCTACAAAAAGGATAGGAAGAGTATATTCTTAAAAATAAATCTAGCATTTGAAGAAAAGGAGATTAGGAGAAGATCTCATTGATGAAGAAGGACTAGGAGAGTCCTGCTCAAATACAAGATCTCACCACCAACACTTCCAGAAGTAGAAGGTTGAGTATAAGGTCTCAAGGAAGACCAAAAGAAGCTATAATATTAAATACCTTGGAGAGGTCTCTACAAGCATCCAATAAAAGTCTTGGAGAGCCTTTCTAAAGAAATTATCAAAGGAATTTCAAGGAGAACTCATTGGAGAAATTCACTATTATAGATAGTGAAATATTTGGGATAATTATCACCATTTGAAAATAAGCCCAAGAAGAAGAATTTAGAAAGAAATGCCAAATATTAGAAGACCTAAAGACATAAAAAATCTTGATAATAAGATCATGTTTGAAGTAATAATTCAACAAGAATATTGAAGAAAGATTTAGACAGAAGAAGCCTACCAAATCCAAAATATTTGGAGATTACCTCTCATGACAAGAAGGCATCACTTTAGAATCAAATATATCTTCAAATATACATAAAAATGAGGAGAATACAAGAGGATAAAAATCTACCAAAATTCTAGGCTCATGAAAGAGAGACCATCTTTTGGTGAAGATGAAGTTGTTCAAGGCAGCCTATAGAGTGTTGCAAGATCTTACTCAAAGCAAAAACTTGGTGATCATAGAAACCAATATTTACATCCTCTACATAAGTGGTGAAAAGGGATTTCAAAAAAAGGTAAGCAACTATTGGTGCAAGTAGATTCATTAAGTTGATTACTTATAAAATTTGTTTAAGCACCTTAATTGTATTTAAGTTACAAAAAGGAGAGTTGAATTAGAGTATTCAAAAGATACAAAAAAAAAGGATTATTTAAGGTTTTTTTTAGAAATTTTGAATATATTATATTGTCATTGATGTCAAAGGATTGATTTCATAGGTTGATGTCAAAACAAAATATATCATTGGTTGTCATTGATTTCAAAGGATTTATTTCAAAGATAGTTTGGTATGGTATTAAGATAAGGTTTATAAGTTGGAAAATTATGCAAGGCAAGGTTCATCCCAATACAAGGAAATCGATAAAAACAAAAGGTTATAATATTTACTTTAAATATTATAATTGAAATAGGATTGGGATAAAGTTCTAAGTGTTTGGTTAAAAGGTTGAATGCCCAAGTTTAAGACCATGGTTAAAAAAGAAAGCAAGTGACTAAGGCTTAAAAGAGATAATATTATAATATTTTAATATTATAATATTTGGGACAAAAGTTTGAAGACAAAGGTTTAAATGTTGCAAGGGAAGTTAAAAAGGTTTATTATAATATTTTTATATTATAATTTAAACCCAAGATGGGTTTGGCACCAACGTGTTCGAAAGTTTTAAATGAAATTTTTAAATAAGCACTAACATCAAGAAAGGAGGTGAAATCCATATAATATGGATTAAAATCATTTGCTTGAAGTATGTTTTATCAAATAATAAAAAAATTGATCTCCATCGTGTGCAATTATGAGAAAAAAATAAATAAAAGATAATTTAAAAAGGATATAGGACGGTGTGAATAAGAATAATATCATGGGTATTTTTCCTTAAGTGGGTGGTTGGCCTAGAGAAATTATAGGTAGTGCTAATAAGCAGGGAAGGCAACAATTATTAGGGTCAAAACTTGGTGGCAATGATTTTTAAGTTCTTTTATTGACAAAAATATTCACTGAGTGGTTTAATGCATAATTCATGCATATTTGTTTTCGTGCAGTCGGTTGGCCTAGTGACAGCCCAAGCAGCACTAGCGCATGGGCAGGTAGGAGGTATCTAAAGAACACAAGCTTATACTGAGAGGGGGGTGAACAGTATAAGACCACTTTTTACTTTTCTTTCCCAATCAATATTATGCAATGTAAAGATAGCAATATCAATAGCAGTAATCAAAGCAATGCACAAATCACCACACACAATAGAGACACCATAATTTATGTGGTTCACCCAATGTGGGCTACTCCACGGAGAAAATATTTCACTAAAATTTTCTCAATCAATCTCTTGGGAATCCTTTCCCTATTACAATGTTTATGGACCTCTATCCAAAGGAGATACCAATCCCCTAAATCAAGTTTATGGATCTCTATCCATAGGAGACACCAATATCCTAATATCTGCTCTAGTTGGTGATCCTCTAGAAGACCTCTACCTCCACTACCCTTAGAAAATGGAACTCTATCCATAGAAGACACATATCTTCCCTACTCTGGCTGGAGATATCTGTCCTCAACTCTGTCACCTCCAAAGCTCTATCTAAAATCTGTACTAAACATAGTTCTTTGATCTAGCACAAATCTATCCTCAATATCTATCTCTGGTCTGGCATAAATCTATCCTCAAATCTACACCAAAATCTATCCTCGAATATATACTAAACATAGTCCTTCGGTCTAGCACAAATATATCCTCAATATCTATCCTCAAGCCTTAACTCAAAGCTTGACTCAATCTCAAATCAACTCTTTTGGATCTGCCCCAAACCTTAACTCAAGGTTTGAACAAATCAATCAATCAACTATGCTCTCAAGTCTTCTCAAAGACTTATCTCAAATCTGCCTTGTAAGCTTCCACAAAATCTCACACTAATCTATCCACAAGTCCTCTCTAGAACTTGTCCAATCTGCTCAATAAGTCCTCTCAAGAACTTATCCAAATCTCTCTCAATATGTATTGTAAGCTTCCACAAAAGCTTACCCAAATCTATCCACAAGTCTTCTCAAAGACTTACCTCAAATCTGCTCAACAAGTCCACACTAGAACTTGTCCAATCTCATAGAAACATAAAGAGAATTGTTAGAGACTCAATATGCTCTATACTCATCACAATGCTCAATCACTTTTAATCACTCTTTTAGAAACATACAAGAAATTGTTAGAGACTCAATATGCTTCAATTCACCTCAATTACTTTCTCAAATCAATTCAGAATATAGAATAGTTTGTTTTATGGAACTTGAACAATCACTTCACACATCCACTTGACTAGGCTCAACCAACTCTACTCAATCAATCACTCAATGAAATAATCCTTGCTTACAAACCCTAGTCCAAGTATATGAACACTCACTCAAAATATTTCCAACAATGCTTATCAACCAATCTCACATAACAATGATACTCATGTTCTTTCCAAACCCTAGTTCAAGTTCTTCACTCAACAACTCACTTCAACAACAATGCTTATAAAACAACTCTCACATAACAATGATACTCATGTTCTTTTCAAACCCTAGTTCAAGTTCTTCACACAATCAATGGCTTCAACAACAATGCTTATAAGACAAGGTTTTAACAACAACTCTTTATTCTAGAAAACCTTGAAGCATTAACTCAACACTCTCAATAAGGAAACCCTAATCAATTCCTTTTCACTCCAAACTTATTTTCCAGAAAACCAACCAATCAACTCAACTATGGAAGAATGTGCTCATACCTTTTTCTTGATGATGAAGGAACCTCAAATATCTACCACAACCACAAACACTTCTTTGCCAAGCTCAAAGGAGTTAGAAGATACTAAACTCTCTCAAAGATACAATGCAAAATATCAAAACACACATACACCTTATCACTCCATCTTAAAGAAAGCATCCATCAACATATACAAAAATGATTGACCAAATACACCTTATGATCTCCCAATTAAAACAATATTCAATATCAAAAATATTGTCAATACAATCTCCTTTTCAAACTAACTCAATGGCAAGAAGTCCTCTTAAATTTAATCACTCTTCAATTCACTTTTTGATAAATCAAAAACATCACAATAACTTTATTTAAAAATAAATTTCAACACCTTATTCCTTCATTTAATCAAAAACTAATAATTAAAATAAGCACCTTTCAAAAACCCCTTATAACTCCCTAAACCTTATGTTTACACCTTAGGCAATTTAAAAATAATGCAAAATTTATTACCTCCGCCTAGGTGAGAATCGAACCCTCGATGTAGCTTCTCCCAATGCCCTAGCCATGGCTCCAACCACCGCATGAGCTAGGCGCTCATTTGGAGAATCAAGAGCACAACGTGCTCTATGTTCTTCCCCAATGCACCAAAACCAAAAATGTCAATGCGTCTCTTCCTCCGATGCCAAAGCACAACATGCCAAAATGCTCTCACCAAGAATCGAATATGAACCACTCTGCACCCTCACGACTTAACTCGTGATCGCTTGCCACTAGGCCACGTGCCTTGGTGGATATGAGGGTTTTGCCCTCAATGGTCTTTAACACTTTTGGTGCCTTAAGACAAAGATTTGTCTTCTTCTCCGCATGAGTATTCACACAACATATGCCACTATTATTTCTTTCGAATGAAGGGTAAGTTCTATGCCTTTTAGGCATATAGTTTTTATACATATTATCTCCAATAATTTTGAATGTCGGTGCCTTCAAAATTTGAATAATTAATTTATAAATTATTTAAATTCTTTAGAATTTAAATTTTATAAATTAATTTTTAAATCCTTTTGGCTTATTAAAGCCCTCTTTGATTTTACCTCTTTGCATAGATAATATTTATTTATAAAATTTAAATTCAAATTGAATTTAAATATTTTATAAAATAAATATTAAAACCTCCTTTAACTTTTCAAAATGCTTCCTTGGGTTTTTATGAAAAACCTTTTATTTTGCTCATCCATGGTTTTAATAAAAACCCACCTTCATATGCTTCCACATAATATTAAAAATATTATGAAGCTCTTTTGCCATTAACCTTTGCATTGTTCCTTGACATATTCCTTGACATCAATGACAACTTTGACTCAAAATGTCCAACAATCTCCCCCTTTGTCATTGATGGCAACCCAAATTATTTTTACCAGAAACTTAACCTTTTCTTTATTCTTCTCCCCTAGGACATTGCTCCCCTGGCTCAATGCTCTTTTCAAATTTCTCCTCTTTACTCAAATACCAAATCTCTCCCCCTTACTCAAATATCTCCCCCTTTGACATCAATGGCAAAGGGTCACCTTTGGGGCTCGGGGCTAAGAATGAGTCTCTTAGCTTAGCCCCTCCTCCACCTCCTCTTGAGGTGGTTAATTCTGGGGTGGGAGTATTTCTACTCCCATCAAGCATTATTCTTTACCTTTATCCTCTTTTCTTCTTATCTGATCCTTTTGATTCCTTTGACTATTCCTTTCCATGTCCATGTTCTCTTTCTATTCTTGTTCTTGTTCCTATTCTTTTTTCATATCCATGTTCTTGTTCTTTTTCCTGTTCTTGTTCCTATTCATACTTGATTCTGGAATGTCTGCTCTACACCACTTTGTTGTGTGACCATCATTATTGCACTTATAACACTTAATGTTATTATTCCTTGAAGGTGCAAATGTCTTAGGATTTCTCCTAGTGAAACCATATCCTCTTCTATCATGAACCCTACAATTCATTGCCTTGTGACCAAACTGATTACATGAGTAGCAATACCCATTGAAAGGTTATTTGTTCCCATATTCTTGTCTTTCATGTGTCCTGCACTGTGAAGCCATGTGCCCAAACTTGTGACATGAAAAACATCTTCCATTGAAACTTCCTTGTCTTGACCTCATTGGTCTCTTAGTCTCTCTTGACCTATTCGATTGTTGTTCCATCTATTTCTTCTTTGTGCATTGTTCTTATCCTTGTTGAACTTTCTATTGTCCAACTCATCCTCAGATGTCTCACTTTCTCTTACACTACCTTCTTCTAAAGTGTCTTCATCTAAAGTTTCTTCTCCTCCAGAACTTGAGGTTGACTTTCCTTCCCATTTCTTTTGTTCCTGTTCAAATCCAAGACCTATTTTGCTTGATGTAGGCTTTTGTATCTTGATGAACTTATCTAAATTCTTTGAGCTATTTTTGAACCCTTTTAGCTTGAATTTGGAGTCTTCTAAATCTTCCCTTAGTAGGGCTACTTCTTGTACTAACCTTTCACATTCTAAGACCTTTGCTTCTAGCTTATCCTTGAATTTCTTTGTCTTAGCCTTTGATTTGTCTAGATCCTCTATAAGCATTCTTCTCTCTTCATCACATTCTTGAAACTGAGATTCTAATTTAGAGTTTTGCTTTCTTACCTTCTTTACTATTTCAAGAGCATAGATAAGTTCTCCCTTAAGATCATATCCTTCTTTATCTGATTCTTCCTCTATTTGTTTACCTTTGTCCACATCTTCATTTTCTTTTGACTTGTCTTCTATAGGATCACTTTCTTCTTCCTCTAGAGCCATTAGAATATTTTCATCTGGTCCTTCAAGTGTATCCTCATATTCATCATCATCACTGAAACTATAACCATTCCTTGTACAACTATCTTCTAGATGTCCAAAGTTACCACATCTAAAACACTTGAGAATTATTGGTGCCCTTTTCTGGACTTCTTTTTCTTCAATCATAAATAGGACTTCATCTCTATCATTATCTGAAAAACTAGCATCACTTTCACTTGAGTACTTACTTGCCTTATCTGCATAGTAGCTCCTCTTTTGCCTTTGAAAGAACTTCTTTCCTTGTCTGCTTTGTCCATCCTTGCTTTTCTTTTGATGCCTGTATCTTTCTGATTCCTTGTTCTTGTGATCCTATTTTTCTTCATCATTGTTATTCTTTGCTTCTTGACAATCAGTTGCATAATGACCATACTTTCCACAATTGAAACATTTAACAGATTTTATATCTCTAGATCTTCTTGAATCCTTATTCCTTCTACCATAATTAGCTTCTTCATCACTGGATGACTCATTGCTTGATTCTGACTTCTTACCCTTTGTCTTCTTGATTGCTTTGAAGGTTGCTTCCTTCTGGGAATAGGTTCTTTTGTTCTCAACTCAAAAGTTGTAAGAATACCAAGCAACATATCTCTTGTCAAAGAATCACCATCCTTTGACTCTTCTATAGTAGAAATATTTTCACTAAATATTTTTGGAAGAGATCTTAAGACCTTATCACAAACATCTGATTCATCAACCTTAATTCCAAGTCCTTGCATAGCATTAACAACCTCATCAATTCGAAGTAGATAAGTACTAATGTTTTCCTCATCCTTCATTCTTAACTCTTCAAATTGTCCTTTGAGATTTCGTATCTTTGCTTTCTTGACACCTTTATCTCCTTCATATATATTTTGCAACTTATCCCACATTCCTTTTGCATCTTGACAATGCATAACTTTTATGGACTCTGTTCTATGCAAACCTCTCAAAAGTGCATTCATTGCTTTTGAATTGTAATGTTGTAGAAGCTTACCTTCCTTATCTATAGGTGGATCAACTGGTGATATGTATCCATTTTCAACTACTTCCCAAATCTCATTGCCAAGTGCCTTCAGGTAGATCTTCATTCTCAAACTCCAATATACATAATCACTTCCATAAAATATTGGTACTGAATTATCTTAAGATCCATTCTTAGAATCCATTGTGTTCTTGTAATATTTTCCTTCAAGTTGTTAAAATCTTTCGAAGGAACCCGCTCTGATACCAATTGAAGAACACAAGCTTATACTAGAGAGGGGGTGAACAAGTATAAGACCACTTTTTACTTTTCTTTCCCAATCAATATTATGCAATGTAAAGATAGCAATATCAATAGTAGTAATCAAAGCAATGCACAAATCACCACACACAATAGAGACACCACAATTTACGTGGTTCACCCAATGTGGGCTACTCCACGGAGAAAATATTTCACTAAAATTTTCTCAATCAATCTCTTGGGAATCCTTTCCCTATTACAATGTTTATGGACCTCTATCCAAAGGAGACACCAATCCCCTAAATCAAGTTCATGGATCTCTATCCATAGGAGACACCAATATCCTAATCTCTGCTCTAGTTGGTGATCCTCTAGAAGACCTCTACCTCCACTACCCTTAGCAAATGGAACTCTATCCATAGAAGACACCTATCTTCCCTACTCTAGTTGGAGATCTCTATCCTCAACTCTATCACCTCCAAAGCTCTATCTAAAATCTGTACTAAACATAGTCCTTCGGTCTAGCACAAATCTATCCTCAATCTCTATCTCTGGTCTAGCACAAATCTATCCTCAAATCTGCACCAAACTCTATCCTCAAATCTGTACTAAACATAGTCCTTCGATCTAGCACAAATCTATCCTCAATATCTATCCTCAAGCCTTAACTCAAAGCTTGACTCAATCTCAAATCAACTTTGTTGGATCTGCCCTAAACCTTAACTCAAGGTTTGAACAAATCAATCAATCAACTCTGCTCTCAAGTCTTCTCAAAGACTTATCTCAAATCTGCCTTGTAAGCTTCCACAAAATCTCACACTAATCTATCCACAAGTCCTCTCTAGAACTTGTCCAATCTGCTCAATAAGTCCTCTCAAGAACTTATCCAAATATACTCAATAATATGTATTGTAAGCTTCCACAAAAGCTTACCCAAATCTGTCCACAAGTCTTCTCAAAGACTTACCTCAAATCTGCTCAACAAGTCCACACTAGAACTTGTCCAATCTCATAGAAACATAAAGAGAATTGTTAGAGACTCAATATGCTCTATACTCATCACAATGCTCAATCACTTTCAATCACTCTTTTAGAAACATACAAAGAATTGTTAGAGACTCAATATGCTTCACATTCACCTCAATTACTTTCTCAAATCAATTTAGAATATAGAATAGTTTGTTTTATGGAACTTGAACAATCACTTCACACATCCACTTGACTAGGCTCAACCAACTCTACTCAATCAATCACTCAATGAAATAATCCTTGCTTACAAACCCTAGTCCAAGTATATGAACACTCACTCAAAATATTTCCAACAATACTTATCAACCAATCTCACATAACAATGATACTCATGTTCTTTCCAAACCCTAGTTCAAGTTCTTCACTCAACAACTCACTTCAACAACAATGCTTATAAAACAACTCTCACATAACAATGATACTCATGTTCTTTTCAAACCCTAGTTCAAGTTCTTCACACAATCAATGGCTTCAACAACAATGCTTATAAGACAAGGTTTTAACAACAACTCTTTATTCCAGAAAACCTTGAAGCATTAACTCAACACTCTCAATAAGGAAACCCTAATCAATTCCTTTTCACTCCAAACTTATTTTCCAGAAAACCAACCAATCAACTCAACTATGGAAGAATGTGCTCATACCTTTTTCTTGATGATGAAGGAACCTCAAATATCTACCACAACCACAAACACTTCTTTGCCAAGCTCAAAGGAGTTAGAAGATACTAAACTCTCTCAAAGATACAATGCAAAATATCAAAACACACATACACCTTATCACTCCATATTAAAGAAAGCATCCATCAACATATACAAAAATGATTGACCAAATACACCTTATGATCTCCCAATTAAAACAATATTCAATATCAAAAAATATTGTCAATACAATCTCCTTTTCAAACTAACTCAATGGCAAGAAGTCCTCTTAAATTTAATCACTCTTCAATTCACTTTTTGATAAATCAAAAACATCACAATAACTTTATTTAAAAATAAAGTTCAACACCTTATTCCTTCATTTAATCAAAAACTAACAATTAAAATAAGCACCTTTCAAAACCCCCTTATAACTCCCTAAACCTTATGTTTACACCTTAGGCAATTAAAAATAATGCAAAATTTATTACCTCCACCTAGGTGAGAATCGAACCCTCGACGCAACTTCTCCCAACGCCCTAGCTATGGCTCCAACCACCACACGAGCTAGGCGCTCATTTGGGAACAAAGAGCACAACGTGCTCTATGTTCTTCCCCAATGCATCGAAACCAAAAATGTCAATGCGTCTCTTCCTCCGATGCCAAAGCACAACACGCCAAAATGCTCTCACCGAGAATCGAACGCGAACCACTCTGCACCCTCATGACTTAACTCACGATCGCTTGCCACTAGGCCACGTGCCTTGGTGGATATAAGGGTTTTCCCTCAATGGTCTTTAACACTTTCGCTGGCGCCTTAAGACAAAGATTTGTCTTCTTCTCCGCACGAGTATTCACCACAACATATGCCACTATTATTTCTTTCGAACGAAGGGTAAGTTCTATGCCATTTAGGCATATAGTTTTTATACATATTATCTCCAATAATTTTGAACGTCGACGCCTTCGAAATTTGAATAATTAATTTATAAATTATTTAAATTCTTTAGAATTTAAATTTTATAAATTAATTCTTAAACCCTTTTTGGCTTATTAAAGCCCTCTTTGATTTTACCTCTTTGCATAGATAATATTTATTTATAAAATTTAAATTCAAATTGAATTTAAATATTTTATAAAATAAATATTAAAACCTCCTTTAACTTTTCAAAATGCTTCCTTGGGTTTTTATGAAAAACCTTTTATTTTGCTCATCCATGGTTTTAATAAAAACCCGCCTTCATATGCTTCCACATAATATTAAAAATATTATGAAGCTCTTTTGCCATTAACCTTTGCATTGTTCCTTGACATATTCCTTGACATCAATGATGACTTCGTTCCTTGACATCAATGACAACTTTGACTCAAAATGTTCAAAAGTATCATTGTCAATTCTCACCCTCGGTGGTTTTGGTAAGCACAAAATTAATTTTTTTTAAACTTTCTAAGGTTGAATTAATAGGAGGTATAAGTTGTGTTTGGCTATTGTGTGCACTATTTGACTTATGGAGTTATAAGGGCAATACATTTTATTTTGGCAAGTGTTTTAGAAGATAATAAAAAGGAAAAATTGCAATATTTTAAGGTGTTACTTTGAGGAGTATTAATGTGTAATTAGTGGTTAATTAATTTGTATTTTATGTTATTGAAATATTGAAGTGGGAGATAAAAGGTGTATGATGTTATTTTATTGTTTGTAATACTTGTATTAGTATTGAAGGGTCTGGTTTATAATTTGACGCTTTATTTTGAGAAACCAAGAGAGTTCTAAAGCATATGTTAGGGACATAATTGTGCACACATTTTGAGAGGGTTTTCCAATAGATAAATAGGTGTTGTGTTATTCTATATTGAAGTTGCAAAATATATTATTTTTTAGACAGGTATTTGAGAGCACATCTTCATCAAAAATTTTGAGAGGGTAAACAAATTCTAAGATGAATATGTTTGAATTGCCTAGTTGAAGAAAGCATTTTTGAAAAAAATATAAGCATTGTTTGTATGCAAGATTTGGAAATATTAGAGTAGGTTCAGTAAGCAGCACTAAGGCATATTTGAGCAAGTCTTGTGATAATACTTGAAGTAGCATTCAGGTAGACTTGAGCAAGTTTTGTGAGAAGACTTAAAATAGAATTGATACATATTTGAGCAAGTCTTGTAAGAATACTTGAAGCAAAATTAAGGCATATTTGAGTAAGTCTTGTGAGAAGACTTGAAGAAGAATTAATGCAGATTTGATAGTCTTGTTAGAAGACTTGAAGCATATTTGGGAAGTAACAAAGAGCAAGTTTTGGAGCAGACTTGTGCTAACCTTTTAATGAGGTTTGGTGTAAGTTTGAGGTAGAGATTTGTGAGTATATTTGGAGCATATTTGAGTTAGCCTTGTGATGAGGTTTGAGATAAATTTGAGAGCAGGCCATGGAGAGAGATCCACAAACTAGATCAAAGGGGATAGAGTTCTCTTGAAGAGAGAGATCCACAAACTAGAGCAAAGGGGGTAGGTTTTTCTTGTAGAGAGAGATCTACAAACCAGAGAAAATGGGATAGGTTTCTCCTATGGAGAGATCCATAAATCATAGCAAAGTGTATAGAGTTATCCTATGGAGAGAGATCCACAAACTAGAGCAAAGGGGATAGAGCTCTCCTATGGAGAGAGATCCACAAACTAGAGTATTGGGGATTAAGATCTCCTTTGGATAGAGGTCCACAAACATTGTAATAGGGAATTGATTCCCAAGAGATTTGTTGAGAATATTTAGAAGAAATATTTTCTCTATGGACGTAACCTACATTGGGTGAACCATGTTAAATTTGTATATTTCATGTGTGTGATGATTTGTGCACTATTTTGTTATTTCTATTGATATTGCAATTGATAACATTGGATAATATTGTTTGGAAAAGAAAAATTAAAGTTGATTTTATAATTTTCACCCCCCTCTTAGTATAAGCTTATGTTCTTCAATTGATATCAGAGTGGGTTCCTTTGGAAAATTCTAATAGCTTGAGGTAAGATATGACATGAACACAGATAGCATCTTAGAATGAACCTTCATCAAATAAGGCTCCATTTTTCAATGGGAACAATTATGCTTTATGGAGCATGAGGATGAAGACTTGATGACACAAGAATATGAAACATGGGAATCTGTTGAGGATCGGTTCACACCTACAACTACTCCCACAGATAAGGATGGTAAGTAGTTACATGTAAAATAATTCCAAGGCTATGAATGGAATCTTAAGTGTATTACGTGAATTAGAATTTGTGAAGGTTATGAAATGTAAATCAAAAAAAGGTATATGGGATAAATTGAAGTAAACATATGAAGGAGATAACAAGGTTAAGTTGGCAAAACTACAAAACCACAAGAGAAGGTTTTAAGAATTGAAGATGGAATATAAGGAAGATATTTCTAAATACTTACTTCATTTTGATGAGGTTGTTAATACCATGCATGGACTTGGATTCAAAATCGAGGACTCTAGTGTTGCTCATAAAGTATTAAGATCACTCTCTATAAGGTATTATGCAAATATTTCAACTATAGAAGAGATGAAGGATATTGATAAGTTGAATATGGATGAGTTACATGGAATTATCATAGATTATGAGATGAGAATATAAAAAGATCACAATTCCAAGAAAGAAGTAGATTTTAAAGCTTCAGAGAAGAAAAAATATAAGAACCCTGAATCAAGTGGTGAGTCAAGCAGTAATGAAGAAGCTAACTATGTGAAAAGAAAAAAGGACTCAAGAAAGCACAAAGGTATGAAGACTGTGAAATTTTTTAATTGTGGTAATTTTGGTCACTATGCATCTAATTATCCACAAGCTGAAATCAGTAGTAGTGAAGAGAAATAAGATCATAATAAAAAGGAAGTAGGAAAATTTAGAAATGAAAAAAATAGGTATGGTCAAGGCAAGCATGAAAATAATTTCTTTCAAAGGCACAAGAAGAGTTTCTATGTTAACAAGGCAAGCAATGCTTCAAGTGATAGTGATGAAAGACTCTCATATAGTGAAGAAGAAGAGATTTTATTTTTGGAAATAGAAGAGGAAGAAAATACTCCTATTGAAGATAAAGTAGAAGAGTATAAATATGCTCTTGAAAACCAAGAAGAAGAGAACTATTCAGAAAAATAAGAATAAGGCACAGTTGATCTATAATAAGAACTTATTGTTGCTCTCAGAGAGTTGAAAAGAGTTAGAAATTAGAATTCAAGATTGAAGTCTCAAGTTCAAGAACATGAGGAAATAAAATAAAAGCTTCTACAAGATCTCAAAAACTCAAAAGCTAAGGCAAGGAGATTTAAAGTGTTCATGGTTGAAAATTTAGAGGTAAAAGAGTTAGAATGTGAAATATTAGAACATGAAGTAGTTTCTCTAAGGATGGAAGTGAATTATTCTAAGGATAAGCTACATGGGTCTGGAAAAAGTTCAAAAGATTTGGATAAAATTATAAATTTATAATGATCTTTATTTATCAAAATAGGACTTGGTTTTGAAGAAGGACAAGGGAAATAAGAAGAAGGGTCAAGTTCAAGCTCAAAATAAGAGGAAGTTTCAGAGGAAGAGATTGAAAAAGAAACTGAGACCTATGTAAATAAAGTGAAAAAAGGGAAGCTTCTCTAAAAAAGAAAATAATGTGATAACTCTTCTTTGAGCAAAAGAATAATAAACTGATTCTAATAGATATTAATAGACTTTGGAGTTCTGCTAGGGTTTTATGAGTAAAAACTACTTTGCTAGGGTTTGATGAAGAAAAAATGCTCTACGGGATGGCAGCAACTTTCGAAGGAGGTCTAAAAAATTGGAGGAATGTCATGATGGCATTGGGTCCAGCACAGAGAGTGCATGCTTGTGATATTTTTTCATCTGAAAATGACTAGAAGGAATAGGATTTTCCAGTGCATATCATGAACCGCTTGTTAAAGAACAATGGATGTTTGGAACAACGTGAAGCCAGGCCAGTTCTAGTGGTTCAACCAAACTCGATGGTGGAAGATGTGGAGTATCTATCCAATTTTTGGGAATCCGAATTTCTCTCCCCTTTGTGGAGGCTTGGGTCAGGAAGACTTGGAATCCTGAAGGCGATGTGGAGGTGATGTTGAGTATGAATAGCTATTTTATGGTGGTTTTTTATTGTATTATAGATCGTAAAAAAGCATTTTAAGGGGGTCCTTATTTCTATAACCAAGTGGGACTCTTTCTTAAACCCTTGCATGTGGGTTTCAACCCATAAGAGGAGCGGTCGTAGTGGGTTCCAGTATGGGTGCGGCTTCCATGGCTCCCATTGGAATTTTGGAGAACTGATATATTGCATAAGATTACCCTTCTATTTGGGAAGCCAGTTGGACCGTCACAACAAATAATGGATAAAAAGGTAATCTATGTTGCTCATATTTGTTTTGAAATTGACTTAAATAATCCTATTCCAAATTCTATTGAAATACAATTTGGATCAACTCATGGGTTTAAAAACTTGACTATGAAGCTCTTCCATTTCATTGTCAAATTTGTCATGAATATGGACACCTGCAAATAAAATGCCCTAAGTTTGTTTCACTTGTGGCTTCAAATCCTAGGCCCTCTCTATCTGGACAAAGTTTGGATAAAGGAAAAGCCCCGATAAAGGAATGGGAATGGGATAAGGAAGGTTTTGTTCTAGTAAAATCTCAAAACAGAGGACGAAGGGCAAACAAAGACCTTAAGGATAGCCATCCAGATGCTCTACTCAACCATTTTGAAATATCAGATGATCTTGATTAGTGTATGGAGATACCTGAAATGTTGCTACCTGATGCAAATATAACAAGGCCAAATCAGATGTCTCTTCTTGAGGGGGAACTTAAGGAATCATATCTAGGGGGTTTAAATGAAGAACAAAGGGCTTTGGATCTGAGTATAGGGGACATGGTTGGGTCTAGCCCTATAAGGGAAACTATTTTATAAAGTGGTACATATTTAGTTATGCCCTCTCCTACTCAGGCACTGATGCAGTCATCCTTGGACTACAAAACTCTTACGATGTTGGGATTGCAGCAAAAAATAATTAAAAAAAGTTTTTTGGATAAGAATATGAAGGTGGGTCGGAAGAAGGACTAGAATAAAATTAGGTTAATTGGGGAGACATTGGTGGAGTCAGGCTTGGTTAGAAAATTGGACTCACATTTTTATAACCCCCAAAAATTATTATCCTCTCATGGAATGTAAGGGGGTTGAATAGCATCCCCAGACAAAAGTTGTTCGTGATTTGGTTCATGTGCATTCTCTAGATGTGGTGTTTATTTAGGAGACTAAATTGGCTATTGATAGTATGTTCAATATTTCTCCCAAGTTGTGGAGAATGGGGCAATGTCAGTGTATTGGTGCATGTGGATATGCTGGTGGTGTCACTTGTTTATGGGATCTGGTTAAGATATCCCCTCTTACTTGGATTTCTAGTAGATGGTCTATTTCAATGGTCGGGCATGATAATGAATCCAGTGAAATCATCCTACTTAAAAATCCATATGCTCCTATTGATTACAATGGTAAAGTGAATTTGTGGAAGCACATTTGCTTTGTGAGAAGTTTTGTTCCCCTGTACCCATGGATTTTGGTTGGAGACTTCAACTCTATCACTTGTCTAGAGGAGAAATGTGGTGGGGTGGACCGTCTCGAGCCTTTTTATTCTATCTTTAGTGCTCATATCCAGGCCCTAAAATTGGTTGACATCAAGCCAGATAATGGGATATTTACTTGGCACAATATAAGGTGTGGGGAAGCTTCCATCTCAGAGGGACTAGATAGGTTTTTGATATCCAGTTATTGGATGGGTAATAACAGAGGTGCTAGTTCTATGATTCTGAAGGGTAGGGGATCTTATCATTGGCCTATCAAACTCTCTACTTTGGAGTTAGGGATAAAAAATAATCCCTCATTTAAGTTTCAACTTATGTGGCTTCGTGATCCTAAGCTTCATGATTTCATGTGAGGCTGGTGGACCACTGGCAAACCTCCTCATGGCACCGCTATGTATAGACTAAATTTTGGGAACCTTTCCTTGGCTAAGCTGGCAGCTCTTAGGAGGATGGAAGAAGCTTCAAGGAAGATTAGAGATCAAGGATTCACAAAGGAGCTTCTTGTTGAGGAATATGAGGTTGCGAAAGACCTTGCTAAATGGGAACTAAGGGAAGAATTTTTTTGGAAACAAAAAGCTCGAGTAGATTGGCTTCAGGAAGGGGATAGGAACACAGCCTTATTTTATAACGTAGTTAAGGCTCATTGTAATGGTAACCTGATTACCTCTCTGTGAATTCTTAGGGTGTCCTACTTTCTTCTTTTAGGGATATTTCAGATGATACTAAGAGGTATTTTTCCTCTCTCTTCAAGGAGGAATCCCTATCAGATGATGAGAATGAAAAGCATATTCTAAACTGTATCCCAACGATTGTTTCTAGAGAGATTAATGAGCACTTGATGGGTCCAATTTCCTTTTAGGAGTTGGAAAATGTTGTATTCAAGATGAAAAAAGGAAAATCCCCAGGTCCATATGGATTCTCGATTGAGTTTTATCAGGAGTTTTGGGATTTAATCAAATTTGATCTTTTGGAGGTGGTCCATGAGTCCCAAAAGAACAAACAGATGCTAAGGGCCCTAAATGCTACCTTTGTGGTGATTATAACCAAAAAAGAGGGAGCAAACTCCTTGGATATGTTTAGGCCTATTGCTCTCTACAATGTTGTGTATAAGATCATCATAAAAATTATTGTTGAGAGGTTGAAGATATGGTTGAGAAAAATAATCTCTGAGGAGCAAGGAGGGTTTGTTGTTGGCTGACAAATCTTGGATGGGGTTGTTATTGCTATCGAATCTATTCACTTGATGGAAACTTCTATGGAGAAAACTATGTTCATTAAGTTGGACATGTCCAAAGCCTATGATCGAGTCAAATGGTCCTTTCTTCAAAACATTCTTGCTACTTTTGGATTTGAGGAGGAATGGATTAGATGGGTGATGAGTTGTGTTTCTACTTATTATCTATTCTTGTTAATAATGAGCCATCAGAGCTATTTGAGGCCTCAAGTGGATTGATGCAAGGAGATGATTTATCTCCTTATTTGTTTATCATTATGGTAGAAGGGTTGGGAATATTTCTCAAGTCTCAAGTCATGCAGGGTCTCATTCAGGGGTGGAAGTGGGATAGTAGTTTGCCACCTCTTTCCCACCTTCAATTTGTTGATGATATTGCTTTGTTGGGAGTTGCCACTATCAGGGAAGCTGGCAATATTATACAGTATTTTGACATATATCTTGGTGCTTCTAGACAATTTATTAATGAGGACAAGTCTTCTATTTTCTTCTTCAATACCCCTCCTCTTATTCAAGCCAGGATTGCTCACATTCTAAGATTTCATGTTGGGACTTACCCCTTCATTTATCTTGGTATTCCAATTTCATCTCACCCTCTACCTAGATCTTCTTGGAAGTCTATGCTTGATAAGTTTAGAAGGAAGGTGAATCATTGGACTTTCAGATGGCTATCCACTGCAAGTAGAGTGTTGCTTTTAAAATTTGTTGTTCAAGATTTACCCATTTATAGATGTTTTGTACAAATAGCTCCCTCTCACTTCATCAAGGACATGGATGCTTTGTCAAGATAGTTTTTATGGTCTGGAAAACTTGATCAATCTAAATGGAGTTTGGTTAGGTGGGATTCTATATGTAGGCCGATGCAATAGGGAGGCCTTGAGTTGTGACAGATAGCTCTTTTTGGGTAGGATTTGGCTTAAAAACTTTATTGTAGATGGTGTACCTCTCAAGATCAGATCTGGGCTAAAATATTATCTTGTAAATACTTAAGAGTTATTTCTGAGGCTGAAATCCCTAGAGTCATCTTGGTTGGGAAAGTTTTAGTTATTTGGGACACTCTAAAAAGAGAAGCTAATTTAATCAAGCATGGTTTGTTCTGGATTTGCAATCAGGGATCAAATGCTCTTTTTTGGGAGTATTATTAGGATGGCCACCCTCTTATCTTGAATAAATATCCTAGGTTACGTTCCCTAAGCATTTTTTCTTGTAAGCAGGCTGGTATCGTGTGGAGGACTTTAAAAAAATCTAGTATTTTGGAAATATGGAGATGTACAGGTGGAAAGATCCACAAGAATGGCCCCAAGGGGGACTGGCCAAGGATAGAGAGGTGCTTACTCTTATTCTTATGGGGAGGCCTTTTTCTTCATTGAGGGGTAAAGATATTCTGGCTTGGAACCCTGATCCTAAGGGAACCTACTTGGTAGCCTATGGTTATCAGGTTCTTGATAAGAAAAAGTATGGGAGTCTTCCTGTCACTTGGTGGAAAAAGGTGTGGAACAAATTTTCCTGGCCAAAATGTAACTTCTTTCTCTGGTTGGTAGCTCATAATAAATGCCTCACTTGGGATAATGTGAGGAAGAGGGGATTTTTTATTAACCTGCAACTTGAAATATGAATTGAATGCAAAAAATAATCATTGTTTGAATAGAATCATAGTTTGTATTGAAAGGCATAAACCTACAATATAATAAATTAATGTTCTTCGATGATATTTGGAGCATCCAACTTGTCCTATTTACATATATCTAAAATGTGTGAATGGTGAAGGGATGTGTCCCTTTATAATACAATATAATATATAATATGATTAAGAGTTACGTTAGGAGGGTCCTAACATGCCACCCTCTGAAAAAGCTTTGTCCTCAAAGCTAGAATTGCAAAAATTGTTTTTGAATCTGGTGGACCATCTCCCACGTAGCATCCTCTGGAGGTAGACCTTTCCATTGAATCAATACTTCGGTGATGGTGTTGTTACGGATGCGGTGCATACGTCGGTCTAGGATAGCTTCTGGTTCAACCATGAGAGCTCCATTATCTAAAAATTTTGGAAGTTGAGTTTGTGTAACGATGTTAGTGCCTATTATGGCTTTAAGACAAGAAACATGAAATACCGAATGGATTTTGGAAGATTTTGGTAATTCAAGTTTATATGCAACAGGTCCAATATGCTATACAATTTTTTAAGCACCATAAAATTTTGGTTCTAATTTTTGTGACCCTTTTATTTTCAATGAATTTTGATGATATGGTTGGATGCAGAGAAATACCATATCCCCTTCTTGAAAAATCCTTTCAGTTCGATGTTGGTCTGCTTGTTGCTTCATGCGGTGTTGAGTGATATGTAGATTTTCCTTCAAAGCGTGAATGATATTATCTCGAGTGATCAGCTCCATCTCTACAACTGGTACTTTTGTACTTCTTAGAAGATAAGAGGTTAGATATGGGGGTGATCGGCCATATAATGCTTCAAAAGGGGTCATTTTTATGGTTGTGTGATATGTGGTATTATACCACCATTCATCTAGTGGAAGCCATTTAACCCAGTGAAGGGGTTTGGTGGAAATAAAGCATTTGAGATAGGTTTCTAAGCACTTATTGACAATGTCAGTTTGATCATCCGTTTGTGGGTGGTAAGTGGAGCTCATCCGAAGTTGCATACCTTGGAGTTTAAATAATGCCTTCCAAAAATTACTAGTGAAAGTGGGATCATGATTACTAACGATAGTAGAAGGCATGCCATGTAATTTGAAAATATTGTCAAGGAAGATTTGAGCAATAGTACTAGCGGTATAGGGGTGAGCTATTGGAAAAAAATGGGCTTATTTAGATAAACGATCTACCACCACTAGGATCATCATTTTTCCTATGGATTTTGGAAGACCTTCAACGAAATCCATTGAAATATCCTCCCATGTCATGGTTGGTATGGGTAGAGGTTGAAGAAGGCCTAGTGTTACCACTGTTTCACCTTTATTTCTTTTCCATGTTTCACATTCATTGACAAACTTCTTGATATAATTTTCCATCCCTTGCCAATAAAATGATTTAGTCACTCTTTTTTATATTTTTAGGAATCTAGAGTGGCCTGCAGTAAGTGTAGCATGTAGCTCACGTAGAAGCTTTGGACGATAAACCAATGTAGGTGAGAGAACCAGACGTTCTTTGAAATGGAGCATGTTACCTTGCCAAGAGTAATGGGGTTTATTCATGGGATTTTGTTGTAGCTATTGAATTATGGTGTGTATAGTAGGGTCCGCATACCATTCATCCTTGACTTGTTCGATCCATGTAGGGATGGGGTAGGAAAAAGCATGTAATTGTGAAATTTCTTCAAACTTTCTGGAAAGTGCATCAGCAACCATGTTATCTTTCCTTTTTTTGTAGATGATTTCATAATCATAGCCTAATAGTTTTGTTACCCACTTTTGCTATTTTGGAGTGGTTATCCATTGTTCAAGAAGGTATTTTAGGCTATGGTGGTCGGTGTAGATAATGAAATGTTTTCCAATAAGGTATGGTCTCCAATGTTGGATAGCATGGACCATAGCTAACATTTATTTTTCATAAGTGGAACGTGCTAAATTATTTTTGGAAAATGCTTTACTAGTAAAGGCTAAGGGCGTCTCATTTTGCATGAGCACCGCTCCCATTCCCAATTCGAAAGCATCGCTTTCAATAATGAATGGTTGGGAAAAATCTGGCATAGCTAGGACGGGGGTGGTACACATGGCATTTTTCAAAGTCATGAAAGCTTCATTCACTTTTGGAGACCATATGAAGGCATTATTTTTAAGTAGGGTTGTTAAGGGTGCTGCTATTTTCCCATAATATTTAACAAATTTGCGATAATATCCATTAATCCTAAGAACCCACACAACCCTTTTAGAGTTTTTGGAATTTTCCAATTTTCCACATCTTCAATTTTTCGGGGGTCTACTTTAACTCCTTCCTTGGAGACAATATGTCCAAGATATTCAATTTCCTACTTCCCAAAGGAACACTTTGATCTCTTTACGTATAATTGATTTTCTTCCAATATTTTGAGTGCTTGCGCTATATGTGTTAAGTGCTCTTCAGATGTCTTGTTGTAAATCAAAATATCATCAAAGAAAACTAAAATATATTTTTGAAGGAAGGGAGAAAATACCTTATGCATAAGAATTTGAAATGTGGATGGAGCATTGGTGAAGCCAAAAGGCATCACCAAGAATTCATAATGTCCCTTGTGGGTGTGAAAAGCATTTTTGGGTATATCGCTTTCCTTAACTCAAATTTGGTGGTAACCTGATTGTAAATCGAGTTTAGAAAAATATGTAGCTCCATTTAGTTCATCGAGTAGTTCATAAATGACTGGAATAGGAATTTTTTCTTTAATCGTTATTTTTTTGAGAGTGCAAAAATCCATGCATAGGCACCATGATCCATATTTTTTTCTTACTAGTATGACTGGCGAAGAGTAGGGACTTCTACTAGGTCAAATGACCCCTGCCCTTAGTAGGTCTTGTACTAATTTTTCTATTTTTGTCTTTTGTAAGTATGGGTATCGATAAGGTCTAATATTTGGAGGTTGGTGTCCTATAAGTAATTGAATAGCATGATCATGGCTTCATTGTAGAGGTAATCCCTCTGGTTCTTTGAATATTTTATCATGTTTCTCTTGGATTTTTTTTTTAATTTAGGTGCTTCTAGTTGCTCTCTTCGATGGTGTTTTGCAAGGAAAATAGTTGGGCAACCATGCTTCTTCCTCATTTTTGAAGAATCTTTTCCATTCTATGGGAACTTACGATTTGTGTGGGACCTTTTTTTAAACCTTGAATTGTGTATGTTTGGTTGTTTTGTATAAATTCCATCCATAACTCTTCAAAGTCCCATTGAATTTTTTTGAGTATTCATAGCCATTGTACTCCCAAAATAATATCACATCCTCCTAATGGTAGTACATACATATCTGCTTTCATGTTATATTCCCCCATCGTGAGTTTGATATTCCTACATTTGACTTTACATGTAATTTTTCCTCCATTATCAATCATGACCTCAAAGTTATTGCAAGGATATATAAAGCAATTAGCTTGTTTGGCAAAACTGGGGTCTATAAATTTGTGAGTGCTACCAGATTCTAAGAGCACAATAGGGTTTTGTTTCTCAAAATACTCTTTTACCTTCATTGTTTATGGAATCGAGTATCCTCCTAATGCGTTAAAGGATATTTCTATTTTATCTTCTTGGTTTTCTTCTGCAACCTTAGTTATTACTTCCACTTCTATGTCATCCTCCTCTTTGGGAGTACAATCAAGCCAAAATATATAATTTTGGTGAGATGCATTTGTGGTTGGGGGTAAACTTTTTATCGCAGTGGAAACATAGGTCCTTTTCTTGTCTTTCTTTTAGCTCTTCTTGGCTAATTCGTTTAATTGGCATGACCTTATTCAATTTTTGGCTGGTGTAGGTATTTGGTGCTTTTCCTAAAAAACTCTTCCTATTCACCTTTGGTTATTGTTATTCTCTTCTATCATTTGTGCTAATGCCACTGCATGCATCATGTCGATAGGATTTTGTATTTGTACCTCCATTCTAATGTCTTCTTTTAGGCCACTAATGAAACAACTTTGGAATAATGATGCATCTAGTCTTGTTGTAAGGTTCACCAATTTCTCAAATTGTGCTTGGTATTCCCTTACGGTGGAGGTTTGCCATAGTTTAGTGAGGGCTCCTGTGAAGTCTTCAAATTTAGTGGGGCTAAATCACAATATTAAGTTTTTTGTGAATTCGGTCCATCTGGGTGGACCTTTTGTTTTCTCATACCATTGATACCACTGGGTAGCAATTTTTTCCAAGTGAAATGATGCGATACGGACTTTCTAAATCTCCAAAATTTGATATAAGGCAAAATATTGGTCTGCCCTATATATCCAATTTGTGGGGTTGCCTCCATCAAATTTTGGAAAATCTAGTTTTGTGGTATGAGGAAGGATTGATGTATGTGGTCCCCCTATTAATGTTTGTTGTGGTGGCATAGTGTTCTGTTGTCCGTTTTGCATGAGCAGAAAATTTTTTTGTACTAAGTCCATGGAATGGGTTGTAGCATTGTTGGCATTTTTGCCACATTTATTTGATTGTTGATTATTCATGCATAAGATGTTGAAATTCTCACTCCTTTACAGGTTTTGATGCAAAAAAAGGCTAAGTCCGAAGACTGTCACGATATCGCGACAAAAAGTAGCATGGAGAGCACAGTTTCAAAACTATCACGATATCGTGACATGTCGCGTTATCGCGGGTCTTTCGAGGAGAGAGAAGCAAAGTCAAAAAATGTCACAATTTCGTGACGTGTTCCAAAATCACGATCAACGCAGTCAATGACAGCAAAAGCAGCAAGGTTGTCACGATATCACGATGTGTTGGAGTTTCGCGGTCAAAATGGTCAACGGGGGGCAGCATAGTGAAATTGTCACGAAATCGTGACATGTCGCATTTTTGTGACTTACAATGGCCATGGAGCAGAGCAGAGAAAAGGTCACGAAATCGTGACATAACTAAGCAAAGGGCGATGACAATAAACTTTGTAGCGATATCGTGACAGAATTTTGAACAAGGCACAAAAGGCGAAAGACGTCGCGAAATCGCGACATGTTGCATGGTCACGGCAAAGTTGCAAGAAAAGTCATAAGGCATGAAAACGTCACGATTTCGCGACATTTTTGGGGATGAGGGCAAGAAAGAAGTTGGCATCGCAATTTCGTGACATTTGTGGAGGTGGCAACACTAAACAACATAGAATCGTCATGATTTCACGACATATTGGGGCGGAAGGACCAAGTGCAAAAAATTGTAGTGATTTTGTGCCTTGTCGCGTTTTCGCGAGGAGGAAGCAAGAAGACAACCAAATTGTACGGAATGTCACGATTTCGTGACATGACAAATTTTTGTGGTCTAAGAGCAGTAAAGTCCAAGGAGATAGAACCTGTCACGATTTCGCGACATGATGGAGATTGAAGAACCCCTTGAGGCAAGCGTGTCATGTTTTCGCGGGTTAGAAGCAGGACCGTACAGGGTGGATGAAAATTGTCGCGATATCGCGACATGTCAGATTTTTGCGACATAGAAGAGAAGATTGAGCAGCGAGAAGATAGTGTAGCGATTTCATGACTTGTATGGTTTTCATGACCCAGAGAAAAAAATAAAGATGTCGATGGAGGAACGTAGCGAAAGCGCGACTTGTCTTGTTTTCGCGACGTGTAAGTGAGACATAGCCAAAAAAGAGGAAGGTGTAGCGAAATCGTGCAGTGTCATGTTTTCATGGTTTGAAGTGGCAAAGAGAACAACATGGATGAAGAACGTAGTGAAATCGTGCCTTGTCGCATTTTCATGGAAACAGAGCGGAGAAAGAGCATAATAGTACGAAATGTCACGATTTCACGATGCATCGTGTTTTCGCGAGCTGAGGTAGCGAAGGAGACAAAGGAGCCGAACCTATAGCGATTTCGTGACATGGTTGATTTTTGCGGTCCGAAAGTAAGAAAAGTGTACAGATCAGAGATGCGTCATGATTTCGTGACATGTCGTGTTTTCACGACCTGTTATAGTTTCACGCCAGAAAGTAGTTCAAACGGCCCGATGAAGTTTTGCGATTTCCAATGATTAAAAGCACTCCAGAATTAAATGTTTTGCTGCTTTCCAAAGCGAACAAGGTAGAAGAACGTGTCCAAGCCACCAGAATTAAAGACGCTCCATTATTCGAAGCTGTTGTTCATGATTTTTCTAACGGTCCAAGCATGTTTCAAGAATGACCATTTAATGAAGACGACCGACTCCTTGTCTCATTCAATTTTTGGTTTCTCCGAGGCTGGATTAAGGGGATCATTTCCTTGTTTTTGTTGCACATTTTGTAGATCTCGAGGAAGTCCGTTGCAAGTTTTTAATGTTGTAAAGAAGCAAGACTTCTATATAAATCAATGTAGATCTCAGAAAGAGGTATCGGGAGTTTGAGAGACATGTTGCATGAAAGCTTTCAAGTTCTTTGCATGAATGAAAGATATTTGGCCTCTGGTTTTGCAAGCAACTCTCTGTGTGATTTTCCTTCTATCTTATGCATTTCTCCTTTACGCTCATATTTCTTATCTCTTGCTTAGATTTAAATTCTGCATCTGAGTTTGAATATTGCTAGTGAGGAAGTGAGTTCGAGAGTGCAATTTTGGAGGTTTCTTGCGCAAGGTCGTAAGTTGATTATGTTGATATCTTCTATTATATGTTGTTTACCGTACTTGAAGTTAACTCTTCGTTAGTTTCTTTTTCGATCATACAAATTTGGCCTATGGCTATATTTCCCGTCTCTTTCAGTAATTTCCCATTCCTTTCTACATATTTCCCATTTCTTTCCTGCAACTCTAGTCTTCATCAAGCTTAGATTTAGTAAGGGAACCAGCCCTCTCTGGAGATTGGTCTGGGAGACATTTCTTTCTCCCAACCTTTCAATGTTGGGAGAGGGTTCTGGCTTCTGGGGGGTCGGTATAATTTAGTATAAAATAATCCTTTGCCTTGTGCGGACAACCTCCGGTTGCATTCCCTCCTTCCTCCTTGCTTTCCTGCCTCCAGTGCTCGGGCATATCTATTCTGCATGACCGTCCCCCCTCCTTTCTTTGGTTGGGGCATGTGACCAACAGTTTTTGGCATGCCCGGTGGGACAGACTGTTTCTATCTCAAAAATATCCCATAGTATTGAGGGTTTAATGTTCGCCTTCATGCCGTATAGTTAGAACATTTGGTGACTCTGCAGTACCCAAAAATCTCTGAACGTGGATGCAGTGAAAGCTGTACTTCATGATCACGAGATCAAAGTCTAAAAAAGTTGAAGATCTTGTTGAGTTTTTTGAACTTGACAGCACAAAAGAAGGTGAACACTCTAGGTTGGTTTCCCCATCGCTTGCATCATCTGCTATACCTACACAAATCCCTGGTATTGTTTCTAGTTTTCCATCTTCTCAGTCACATACACTAGTCCCAATGGCTCAGTATCCTCCACCTAGGAAGTTCTTGGCATGGAACAGCTCAGGGGCCTTGAATTTGCAGGCTCAAAATCCAGTTCCTCAGGCTGCTTTGAAAGTTTTTCCGACCTATGATGGTACGGGTAAGACTGCATATGAGCATATTAATGATGTAGCTTCTTTGGCGGCCATCCATGATATAACTGATGAAGATGTGATGGTAAAGTTGTTGGTGTTATCCCTGAGAGGTAAATTGTTGTACTGGTACCGAACGTTGCAACCAGGCACCATTACATCATGGGATCAGCTAGGAGAACTGTTAGTTAAGAATTTTCATGAACAGGCTGATCCATTTTCATTGTTGCATCAGTTTAACGCAATCCAGAGGCACCCGTAGGAAGAGATAGCTGATTTCAATGTCAGATTCACCAGAACCTGGTAGAGAATTCTTGATGGTCTTCGGCCTGCTGATGAGCTAGCTGCATTTTATTACCTCAGAGCATTCAACACAGACATCGGTTGGGCTATCCGGCAGTCCAATGTAACTACATTTCCAGAGTTGTTCGAACAAGCGTTAAAGGCGAAAGCTGATTTGATTGCTATAGGTAGACTACCTCCCAAGGTAACAATGCCTATCATCCCTGATCTGCCTAAGTATTTGTACTCTGGTTCGCTTCCACAGCCCATGCCATCTATGTATCCTACACCATCGTGGAGTTCAAGTGCGCCTCAAATTGCACCTATTCCAGTTCCCCAGCTTCCTGCTCCAACTATTCCCTAGTTGCCTGCATCGAGTATTCCACGGTTAGTCCCTCCACTTCCAACTCCTGCATTATCTTCCCCATAGATTCCATTACCTTTACCAGCACCACCTGTGTCCTCAAGCCCAGATCCTCAATTGGCTATGTTACAAGAAATTCAGTCGGATATGAGATCTCTCACTGACAAGGTGACATCTATGGAATGCAGAGAGGCAAAAAGGAACTACCAGCCACGAAGATTTATGCCGACAGTAACTAGAGAACAACCTGCTCCTAGCAAGGCTATGGAGAAAGCACCTAAAAGAAACTCAGCAATTCTGGTAAGTGAAGAGGCTGGCTCTTCTATAGTTTCACATGAGCCATCTTACTGGTGTTCTTGTAATGACCCACATGATGAGTCTACTTGCATGGTCCACCAAAATTATTTGCAAGTTCTTACAGGGAGCCGTGTAAACATGATTCGAGAGGTGGATCTTACTTTCGTGGAGTCTCTGGAGGAACATATAGCAATACTGACACGCAGCGGCAAGAAACCAATGTTGGTAGATCCAGCTAAGATGGAGCCATTGAAAGTGCCTCCTATACAAGCAACGAAGTAGCAAATGCCAACAAAGGCTCATGATTCCCTGACATAACGACAATCACCTATTTTGTCGAAGGATCCACTTCCACCACCAGCAAAAGAGAAGGGACAAACTTCTACTTCCCAGTCGCAAGCGAAAACAAAGGAACAAGCCAAAGAGACGTTGCGGTATCCATCATTGACCAAACGGCAACGAGTGGAGGCTATCCAGCAACATAAGAGCACATTCGAATCTGCTAGTGGCGAAAAAGAATAGATCTCCATGGAGTACAACATTGTTGAAGAGCTCAAATGGATACCAGCTAAGGTAAGTCTGTATGACACCTTATAGTTTCCTGGATAGATAAATCTCTTACAGGAATCCCTGAAGACCATACAAAGTAAGGGGAAAGCTCCAGCCCAGGTAATTATGGCTCAAACGTTAACTTCTTCAGCCACTGGAAGGAATAGACCTCCCCCATTTTATCTGTCACTCAGGATGGAGGGTTGGATTGTACATAATTGCCTGATCGACTCTGGAGCCGCTACAACTGTCATGCCAAAGGCAGTTTGTGAAGCAATGGGAATGGAATATACACGAAGTAGCCCTAGAGTTTTGTAGTTAGATGGTACTCCTATGAAAATAGTGGGTGTAATCAAGGATGTCCCGATTGTTTTACACACTATGCCTCAGATTACAGTCATTCAGGAGATAGTTGTGGTCGATCTAGAACCGTATTTCAGTATGTGCTTATCCAGAGATTTTATTGCAAAGTTGGGAGGTTACCTTGCACTGGATTATTCCCACTTGGAGATCCCTTTCAAAGGAAAGAGACTCCGGATCCATAATGAAAAACCTTCCTCTTTTCACATTGAAAGGTTGGATGAGGCAGGAAAGGCCATGCAGTCTGTCAACATGCTTACCGAAGAGTTAGAGGTGTCTGATTTGATGAATGAGGTTTTGGATCCTGATTTGGAGGATGAGTTTTCAATGCTCAATTTTAATGCTATGCTAGAGACCGAAATTGGTTGTTATTCCATTACAAAGCAGCCTGAAGAGGTTGAAGTCGAGTTGCCTCCTGATCAAGTTGGTCAAGACTCTCTGCCAGATCAGCTCTATTTTGATGGAGCACAATACAAAAATGGCGCTAACACTGGGACTGAACTATCATGCCTAGGTCTCAAGATGGCTGGGACACTTGAAGTGCAGCAGTTTCAAAGCTTTGGTAACTCTGAGCTGATCATCAACCAAGAGTTTACTGAGTGTCTGTCAAAGGTCTGGGATCCAGGAGACAGAACCATGTTTGGGTTCGTGTCTTTCCCGAAAGTTCACAGCTAATTCGGGAGTTACCCTGTATATATAAAAAAAAAAGCAAAAAAAAAAAGAAAACAGAAAAGAAAAAAAAAGTATTGTTTTCCTCTATCAACTTCGGCTCTTTTTGCATGCGAGCCCGCAAGTACGTGTATTTCTTTCTTTTTTCTTCTTCCTTCATAGCAGTTAGTGGCTTCCTCTCTATTTCTTCCTTCCCCATCCTTCTTCCCTTCCCCCTCTTTATTCCCTTCTTCTCCTACTCCTTTTTTCTTCTGCAAGTAATCAAGCCACTGCTGTTGTTTCTTTTTCCCTTTCTGGTATTCCCATTTCTTCTTTTCCTTTTCTTCTAATTTCTCTGTTGTTTTAGCATTTATCCACAGTTTATCCTGCATTTGTCATCTCTTCCACTTCCATTCCATTATTCCATTCACTTCTGTTTCCCTTTCATAGCAGCTGGTAGCACAGAAGCACTCTGTTACTGTATCTACCGCATCACTCCCTCCACTCCACCATTCCATCATTTCACCATTTCCATTCCATAGTCCTCACTCCGTAGGATCTCATTTCATTCATTTTCATTTTGCAACCCCTGGTGCTTTCATGGAGATTCTTTTACAACACCTGATCAGCTACGCCAAATACAGATTCCTTGAGTTTTTAGTAATTCAGCAAGAGTTGATTGCAACAGTCCGCCGAGATGTACCCCATCAGCCAGCTTTCTGTTCTCAATTTTTCTTGACTCTGTTGCCCAATGGATTCATGCCTAGGATTCGTGCATACAGCAGAACTGTATACCCTTGAGCAACCAAGAATGTTGGCATTTTTGCCACATTTATTTGATTGTTGATTATTCATGCATAAGATGTTGAAATTCTCACTCCTTTATAGGTTTTGATGCAAAAAAGGCTAAGTCCGAAGACTGTCATGATATCGCGACAAAAAGCAGCATGGAGAGCACAGTTTCAAAACTGTCGCGATATCGCGACATGTCGCGTTATCGCGGGTCTTTCGAGGAGAGAGAAGCAAAGTCAGAAAATGTCACGATTTCACGACGTGTTCCAAAATCATGGTCAACGCAGTCAACGACAACAAAAGCAGCAAGGTTGTCACGATATCGCGACGTGTTGGAGTTTCGCGATCAAAATGGTCAACGGGGGCAGCACAGTGAAATTATCGTGAAATCGCGACATGTCGCATTTTCGTGACTTACAATGGCCATGGAGCAGAGCAGAGAAAAGGTCACGAAATCATGACATAACCAAGCAAAGGGCGATGACAATAAACTTTGTAGCGATATCGCGATAGAATTTTGAACAAGGCACAAAAGGCGAAAGACGTCGCGAAATCGCGACGTGTTGCGTGGTCACGACAAAGTTGCAAGAAAAGTCATAAGGCATGAAAACGTCGTGATTTCGCGACATTTTTGAAGATGAGGGCAAGAAAGAAGTTGGCGTCGCGATTTCATGACATTTGTGGAGGTGGCAACACTAAAGAAGGCAAGAATACGTCATGATTTTGTGACATATTTGGGTGGAAGGACCAAGTGCAGAAAATGATAGCGATTTCGCACCTTGTCGCGTTTCGCGAGGAGGAAGCAAGAAGACAGCCAAATTGTACGGAAGGTCACGATTTTGTGACATGACGAATTTTCGCGATCTAAGAGCAGTAAAGTCCAAGGAGATAGAACCTGTCACGATTTCGCGACATGATGGAGATTGAAGAACCCCTTGAGGCAAGCGTGTCATGTTTTCACGGGTTAGAAGCAGGACCGTACAGGGTGGATGAAAATTGTCGCGATATCGCGACATGTCAGATTTTCGTGACATAGAAGAGAAGATTGAGCAGCGAGAAGATAGTGTAGCGATTTTGTGACTTGTATGGTTTTCGTGACCCAGAGAAAAAATAAAGATGTCGATGGAAGAACGTAGCGAAAGCACGACTTGTCTTGTTTTTGCGACGTGTAAGCGAGACAGACCAAAAAGAGGAAGGTGTAGCGAAATCGTGCAGTGTCATGTTTTCACGATTTGAAGTGGCGAAGAGAACAACATGGATGAAGAATGTAGCGAAATCATGCCTTGTCGCATTTTCACGAAAACAAAGCGGAGAAAGAGCATAATAGTACGAAACGTCATGATTTCGTGACGCGTCGCGTTTTCGCGAGCTGAGGTAGCGAAGGAGACAAAGGAGCCGAACCTGTAGCAATTTCATGACATGGTTGATTTTCGTGGTCCAAAAGTAAGAAAAGTGTATGAAGCAGAGATACATTGATTTCATGACATGTCGCATTTTCACGACCTGTTATAGTTTCACGCTAGAAAGCAGTTCAAACGGCCCGATGAAGTTTTGCGATTTCCAATGATTAAAAGCACTCCAGAATTAAATGTTTTGTTGCTTTCCAATGCGAACAAGGTAGAAGAACGTGTCCAAGCCACCAGAATTAAAGATGCTCCATTATTCAAAGCTATTGTTCATGATTTTTCTAACGGTCCAAGCATGTTTCAAGAACGACCATTTAATGAAGACGACCGACTCCTTGTCTCATTCAATTTTTGGTTTCTCCGAGGCTGGATTAAGGGGATCATTTCCTTGTTTCTATTGCACATTTTGTAGATCTCGAGGAAGTCCGTTGCAAGTTTTTAATGTTGTAAAGAAGCAAGACTTCTATATAAATCAATGTAGATCTCAGAAAGAGGGATCGGGAGTTTGAGAGACATTTGCATGAAAGCTTTGAAGTTCTTTGCATGAATGAAAGATATTTGGCCTCTGGTTTTGCAAGCAAATCTCTGTGTATTTTATTCTTCTGTCATATGCATTCCTGCTTTACGCTCATATTTCTTATTTGCTGCTTAATTTGAATTCTACATTTGAGTTTGAATATTGCTAGTGAGGAAGTGAGTTTTGGAATGTGATCTTGGAGGTTTCCTGCGCAAGGTTGTAAGTTGATTAAGTTGATATCTTTTGTTATATGTTGTTACTGTACTTGAAGTTATCTGCTATTATTCTTTCCCGATCATACAAATTTTTCCTACGGCTATATTTCCCGTCTCTTTCAGTAATTTCCCATTCCTTTCTACATATTTCCAATTTCTTTCCTACAACTCTAGTCTTCATCAAGCTTAGATTTAGTAAGGGAACCAGCCCTCTCTGGAGATTGGTCTGGGAGACATTTCTTTCTTCCAGCCTTTCAATGTTGGTTGGGTCTAGGGTGCATTTAGTATAAAATCCTTTCCTGTGGCAGATTTGTGACCAACAAGCATCCAATTTAGTGGATATATATGTATTCGAGTTGGTGATGTTTATGGTTAGGTCTGCTATTTTGGTAGCGATTTTATCTTCTAAATTTTCCTTCCAAAACACCATTCCTCACATCATGTCTCTCATTTCCTTGGAAAATTGTGAGAGTTCTTTCGTAACTTCTTTTGAAACCTCCTTCACAATATCCTTCATTGTGTCTTGAGATCATATTCCCTTGGCCATTTAGGGTGTGGTTCGTTTATAAGTGATTTGAATATGTAGAAATTAGTTTTATCGGAAAAAATTGTCTATCTCTGTCGCATTTAATTTTGCATACTTGTTACTCTTTGTTCACACCGAAATATATTTTTCTTGCCTGTACTCGTTGTTGGGGTTTTCTAACTCCGGTAATGCGTGATGATGTCCAAAAAATTCTATATGCTACCTTTGTTGGTGATTGTTGCCTACTATGTAATAGTTCCATTAGTAATGGTTAGAATGTGTGCTGAAAATAAAATGTTGCCAAGTAATGGCCTGTCAGTAACTAGAGCGAGGTGGGGAAAAATTTTCAGGTCTTTTTAGCTCTGATCTAGTTGTTATGAACCTGCAACTTGAAATATGAATTGAATGTAGAAAATAATCATTGTTTGAATAGAATCACAGTTTGTATTGAAAGGTAGAAACCCACAATATAATAAATTAATGTTCTCCGATTGTCTTTGGAGCATCCTCCTTGTCATATTTACATCTATCTAAAATGTGTGAATGGTGAAGGGATGTGTCCCTTATAATACAATATAATATATAATATTATTAAGAGTTATGTTAGGAGGGTCCCAACAGGATTTCAAGGTCCCTCTTTTTGTGTCCTTTGCAGTAAGAATGAGGATGACTCTTCTCATTTATTTTTCCAATGCTCCTTTGCTAGAGACATTTGGAACCGTTGGTGGATCACCTAGAACCATCCATGTTTTCATGTGATTTCCTTGGTGGATTTTTGGAGTAGTCTATGCAGACCTCCATACAAGGCCCCCTTCCTTCGTGTGGCTTGGAATTTGGGCCCTTCTTGCATCATATAGAAAATTTGGCTCGAACAAAACTGGTGCATATTTTAGGGTAGTTATTTGGCAGTTCAACAGATCTGGCAAAGGATCCTATATATGGTTCAAGAAACCATCCATAACAAATGTGATGTGGACCCTCTTTTGGATTCTAGGGAGGATAAGGTACAGCAAGCCCTTGGTCTCTTTGGGGATGGTGTGAACTCTTCTAGCCCTAGTAGGGTTCCTCAGCTTAGAAAGAAGGTTAGGAGAGATGGTAGGTGGAGGCCACCCCCTAGAGGAGTTTTAAAAATTAATATTGATGGATCGTCCAGGGGTAATCCTGGACATGCTGGCATTGGTGATGTTGGGAGAGATTCTATTGGTGGTGTCAGTTTTTTCTTTTCCATTTATAAAGGTGTTCACTCCAACAATTTTATGGAAGCTCTTGCAATTCTTGAGGCCTTGCGGAGGGGGTTTTATCTTGGCTGGCATGGGATTATCTGTGAGTCTGACTCTCAAATTGTAGTTAATATTTTAAACAGTAAAAGGGTGGAGGAAATTAATTTGCAATTGGCCTCTGTAGCTATTTATATTCTCAGAATGAGTGAAGAGTTTGAATTTATATCCTTTGTGCACATTCCAAGGGAATAGAATGTGGTTGTTGATTACCTAGCCAAAAGGGCTTTTGAGCTGCTGGATCCTTGGAGTACCGATAATTAGGAGAGTCTTCCATCTGGGGACTCTCAATGCCTGTGGGAGTTGATCCACAAGGATGTACATACTTAATGTGGTTTATTCTTGTTGTCTTTTTCAGGTATCATTCTAGTCTAGTGGTTTTAGCCTATTTGGTTGTTTATTTGAGTCCTGGTTGGAAGCTCAGTTGTACTCTGTAATCCAAAAGTTTTATCAATAAATTTTTACCCTTTTATTAAAAAAAAAGAAATAAAATAATGCACAAACAGGAAATAGGTATCATCACACAAAATGCAAAGAAATGACTAAGATATCAGAGGCTTCAAGACAAGATGAATATTTTTTGAAAGGACATTATTTTTCATGTAATTGTTGTGGTCACAAAGCTATGCATTGTAGGTTTCATGAAAAGGAGTATGGTATCACTAAGAGGAACTTCAACTCATTCAAATATGGATATGTATTTCAAGGGTATTGCTACTCATGTAATTTTTTTGGTCATAAAGTGATCCACTATAGGGTTCATAACAAAAATGATTATGGCTTCGCCAACAGAAACTTCAAGTCATTTACATCTTCCAATAACTACAACATTAGGTGTTACAAGTGCAATAATATTGGGTATAATACCAAGTGGTGTAGAATATAGTTTCCATAACTTCCAAATTCAAGCAAGAATAGGGACACTCAAAAGGATCAAAATGGTATGATTACAAAGGTGACGAAAAAGAAATTTGAAAAAGAAAAAGAGCATTGTATGTTGGGAGTATAATTACTCTCACCCCAAAATTAATCACCTCAAGGAGAGGATTTGGGTAGGGAGCTGAGCTAAGAGTCTTATATTTAGCCCCAATGGAGTCCCTTTTCCATTGATGTCAAAGGGGAAGATATTTGAGTAAGGGGGAGAGCATTGAATCAGGGGAGCAATTTCTCAAGGGGAGTAGATTTGGAATCCACTGGTAGGAAAAGGAATTTTTATAGAGGGTTGCCATAAATGACAAAGGAGGAGATTATTGTAAATTTTGAGTATATTGTGTTGTCATTGATGTCAAAGGATTGATGTCAAATATAGTTTGGTATGGCAATAATATAAGGTTTATAAGTTGGATAATTATGCAAGGCAAGGTTCATCCCAATACAAGGAAATTGATAAAAAGAAAAGGTTATAATATTTAATTTAAAAATTATAAGCCAAAGAGGTTTGGGAAAAATTTCTAAGTGTTTAATTAAAAGGTTGAAGGCCCAAGTTTAAAACCATGGTTCAAAAATAAATCAAGTGATTAAGGCTTACAAGAGATAATATTATAATATTTTAATATTATAATATTTGGGACAAAAGTTTGAGGACAAAGGTTTAAATGTTGCAATGGAAGTTAAAAATATTTATTATAATATTTTTGTATTGTAATTTAAAACCTAATATAGGTTTGGCAACAATGTGTTCAAAATTATTTAAATTAAAATTTTAAATAAGCATTAACATAAATAAAGGAGGTGAAATACATATAAATATGGATTAAAATCATTTTCTTGGAGTATGGTTTTTCAAAAAATAAAAAATTGATCTCCCTCATGCACAATTGTGAGAAACAAAGGAAAGAAAATATGAAATTTAAAAAGATATAGGATGGTGTGAATAAGGACAATATCGGTGGGTGTTTGTTCTCAAGTGGGAAGCTAGCCTAGCGGTAGTCGAGGCAGTGCTAAGGTGTAGGGCAAGCAGCAGATCTTAGGGTCGAAACTTGGCAGTGATGGTTTTTATGTTCTTTTGTTGACAAAAATATTCACCAAGTGGTTTACAGTATAATTCATGCATATTTATTTTTTGTGTAGGAAGCTAGCCTAGAAATAGCCCAAGTAGTGCTAGTGCATGGGCAGGCAGGTTGTATCATGTTTGATTCTCACCCACGATGGTTTTGGTAAGCACAAAATTAATTTTTATTATCTAAGGTTGAATTAATAGGAGGCATAAGTTGTGTTTGGTTATTGTGTGCACTATTTGACTTAGGGAGTTATAAGGGCAATAAGTTTTATTTTGGCAAATGTTTTAAAAGAAAACAAAAATGGAAAATTGCAATATTTTAGTGTTACTTTGAGGAATAATAAGGTGTAATTAGTGGTTAATTAATTTGTATTTTATGGTGTAGAAATATTGAAGTGGGAGATAAAAGGTGTACGATGTTCTTTTATTGTTTTTAATACTTGTATTAGTATTGAAGGGTTTGATTTATAATTTGATGCTTTATTTTGAGAAACCAAGAGAGTTCTAAAACATATGTTTGGGACATATTTGTGCACATATTTTGAGAGGGTTTTCCAATATATAAAGAGATTTTGTGCTAATCTATCTTGAAGTTGCAAAAGATATTATTTTTGAGATAGGTGTTTGAGGGCACATCTCCGTCAAGCATTTTGAGAGGTTAAACGAATTCTAAGAAGAATATGTCTGAATTGCCTAGTTGAAGAAAGAATTTATAAAATAAATATAAGCATTGTTTGTATGTAACATTTAGAAATATTGGTTCCGAGGTGTAGACCAATTGGTTCATCCAAACCCCATAAGGGGGGCAGAGGTCCAAGGTTCAAATCTCAGGCCTCATCAAACTAAACGCTTGTCCCTTTCCTGGTGCTTTCAGCGACATAAAAGGTTTAAAATGATTGTGGCATGGTGGTTATAGGGGTGAACTACGTGAATATCTATGTGGCGGCTTTCGATGTGGATAGCACAGAATACTGTGGTGGCCATAAAAAGCTAGACATCCTGCCCGGATTCGTAGCGGCTATCGATTCCACCATGTAAATACAAAAAAAAAGAAAAAAACATTTAGAAATATTAGAGCAGGTTTAGTAAGCAACACTAAGGCAGATTTAACCAAGTCTTGTGAGAAGACTTGAAGTAGAATTTTGGTAGATTTGAGCAAGTCTTGTGAGACAACTTGAAGCAGAATTGAGACAGATTTAAGCAAGTTTTGTAAGAATAATTGAAGTAGAATTAAGTTATATTTGAGCAAGTCTTATGAGAAGACTTGAGGTAGAATTGAGGTAGGTTTGAGCAAGTTTTGTGATAAGACTTGAAGTAGATTTGGGTAGTAACAAAGAGAAGGTTTTGGATTAGACTTGTGCTAACCTTGTAATGAGGTTTGGTGCAGATTTGAGTTAGATATTTGTGAACAAAGTTGGATCATATTTGTGGTAGCCTTGTGATGAGGTTTGGTTCAAAGTTGAGATAAAGTAGAGAGCAGGCTATGGATACAGATCCACAAACTAGAGGAAAGTGGATAGAGTTCTCTTGTGGAGAGAGATCCACAAATAAGAGCAAAGGGGATAGGTTTCTCCTATGGAGAGAGATCCACAAATCAAAGCAAAGGGTATAGGGTTCTCCTATGGAGAGAGATCCACAAACCAGAGCAAAGGGGATAGAGTTATCCTATGGAGAGAGATACACAAACCAGAATAAAGGGGATAGAGTTCTTCTATGGAGAGAAATCCATAAACTAAAGTATTGGGGATAGAGATCTCCTTTGTATAGGGGTCCACAAACATTGTAATAGGGAATTGATTCCCAAGAGATTTGTTGAGAAGATATAGAAGAGATATTTTCTCCATAGATGTAACACACATTGGGTGAACCATGTTACATTTGTGTCTCTCATGTGTGTGATGATTTATACATTGTTTTCTTATTGCTATTGATATTGCAATTGATAACTTTGGACAATATTTTTTGGGAAAGAAAAGTAAAAGTTGATCTTATACTGTTCACCCCCCCTCTTAGTATAAGCTTGTGTTCTTCAGGTTCATTTGCACTTTAGGAGTTGATTAAATTTTATAATTTCAAACTATCTATCAACTACCTATCATCTAATTTGGAAAGAAAATGAAGACTAGCACCTATTACCTTGCTTATATTAAATTACAAAATAATTCTTGAAGATTCATTTTAGATTATTCTTGATTAGTTATAGCAAATTGATTAAATGAATTAATTTTTAGAGTTTATTGGAGTGATAAGGTGAAATTGTTAGTGTAGTAGAAGTAAAATATTATTAGATTCATATGCACTATTATATTGCTCTCAAAAAGACTATTGTTTATGTTCATGGGAAGGGCACAAAAATAGAAATTTTCAAAGTGTCTAAAGACTCTATTAGTGCATAGAGATATACAAGTTTGAGTGGCCTAAGTTAGCCACAAAATTAGGTCAATCCTCCAAGCATTGGAGTATAAATTAACCACAAAATAAGCACCAAAGGAAGCCTCAAACAATAATTTGTGAGTCCCAAGTTTAAAGCACCAAAAATAGTGCAAAATGTTAGAAATGTTGAGTTGTCATTGATGTCAAACGCATAATTGGAAGGATGATTTAATTATAAGTATGCTCATGATTTTGGGAAATATCATGTTTTAGGTAAATTATTAAAGGTAGAAATATCTTTAAGGATGATTTGAATTGCAAGTATATGCTTTATTATTTCAATTAAATATTTAAATATTAAAGTTATATAGATAATATATTATAAAGCTAAACCTTATAATATTTAAATATTATAAAGTTAAATTTTTGAATTCAAATAATTTGAGACGACACGTAAAATATTAAAAATAAGTGAAAGAATTGGTATATAAATGAGGCCCAAGATTTTTTCAAGAAGTAAAATGTGCTTTGATGGAAAATATTTGAAAAATATGTGATGTCGTTCAACGAACCTAATTGTTGAAGAGTCTTTGCGAGTTGGAGAGCACGATGAGTTTGGAGATGATGCAGAGAGAGTACCAAAGGCTACGGTGTAGAGACATTGGTAGTAAAGGTTCATTGGTGGTAGTGTTCAACCAAAAAAATTGGAGGAGTCACCAATGGAAACAAATATTACTCACAGTGCACTTTGATGTAGTAGCAACAAACTCAAAAGAAGAAAGCATGCTCTGAAGCCAAGAATTGAGAAGCGAATGTAGAAAGTTTGAGGTAAGTTTATGGATATAATATTAAAGCTTTAAGTAAAATTTTACAAATAGCAGAAGACCATATCTATTGCATAAAAACTGAAGGAGGAAACCATTGGAGAGAGAGGCACACATGTGGATAGCTAGTACTATCAAAAGAAATATTAGGAAGAAACACAGTTTGACAATGGTTTGATTGTGGTCAAAACAAGGTAATATTTGAGGGAAAATTTAAGGCAGTTGTATTACCATTATCTGAAGGTATTGAGGAGCCAAAGAGATGCTAATTGTTTTTCTTTTTTTGAAGAATTCAAGAACACACAAGGAGACAATGTCTATCGGTGAGCGCAAGGAGACAAAATAGAATACAAAAAAATGCAAGGAAATACAATAGACCACCTACAAATACAAGGAGATACAACATGCAAGAAATACAATTATTTTTACTAAGTTTTAAGTTTTTAACAGCAAAATAATTTTTGGAAGATGGATTCAAGTTTTTATTGCTTTTCACTTGGGAATTTAATCCCACATCTGTCCTATAAAATGTGTGGGACATAATAAAAATACCTTAGCACGAATGTTTTATGGTGAGCACCTCACAGTGCCCATGATGCCCAGTTGGAGGGTGTTGGCACTTTGTGTACCATACATAGGTAAGCCTAGTTGGAGGGCGTTGATGTTTTGGATGCCACATGGTAGAATCTGAGTGACTTGTTGCTATAACCATTGATTAGAAGTTATCCTCCATAGTTTGTTGGTGACCTGTTGTGAGTTCACTATTGACCTGCTATGATTTAATCACACACGCAAGGAATTTCTTTTAGGTATATTTGGAGGACATTCAGGCAAATTTAGAGGACCATACAAAAAGAAGATCATATTTTTTTTTGAAGTAGATTTGGAGGTATAGTGAATTAATTCCTTTATCAAGGTGGTTTTAATTATTTGAGGAAAATATTTTTGTTGTTTATATAAAGAGGGAGGTATAAGGAATTATTAAGATACATAATATTGAATTGATTTATAAAAGAGTTTGATATTTTGAAATACACGTGGGAATAAGTAAAATAGTATAGTCTCACACAAGTAGAAGTATTGTTTTAAAAAAAGTCAAGATGTCACATAGTGCAAGGAAAGAGTAAAAGGATTAAAGCACATCTTCACCCAAGCATTCAATTTAAAAGAAGGACATTTCAACTATTTACAAGAATAAGGAAATATGCACAAGATAATTACAAATTAGCATTTACAAGGTCACTTATCAAGTGCTAGACTTGGGCTACCTTTAAAATGTAATAAATGTGAGACATGTGGAAGCAATAGACTTAATAAGTGTGAAGGATATCTTGGTCATTTGATGTTTCCAATATCAGTATATCATTATCTATATGTTTAGAAGGTTAAACAAATTTTAGGTAGAATATGTATGAATTGCTTTTAGTTGAAGAAAGCAAACTCAAGAAAAGGTAAATAATTTGATGCCATTATTGATCAGATTTGGGCATAGAATTGAGCAATATTTATGAGCAGATTTAGGAGCAGAATTGAGCAGTTTTTATGAGAATATTTTGGAGTAGATTTGAGAAGTGGTTGTGATCAGTTTTGGATTAGAATTGAGTGAGGTTTGTGCCCATAAACTTGTATAAGGGAATTGGTGTCTCCAGTGGATTGGTGTCCATGAATCTGCATAGGGGATTGGTGTCTCCTGTAGATCCTGTGGATTTGTTTCAACAAAATTTTATAGGGGATTTGTGTCTCCTATGGATTGGTGTCCACAAACTTGTGTAGGGTATTGGTGTCTCTTATGGATTTGTGTCCACAAACTTGTATAGGGGATTGGTGTATCTAGTGGATTAGTGTACACAAACTTGTATAGGGGATTAGTGTCTCCTATGGATTGGTGTCCATGAACTTGTATAGGGGATTGGTGTCTCCTTTGGGATGGTGTCCATGAAATTATATGTGGGGTTGGTGTCTCTTGTGGGTTGGTGTCCATGAAATTTATTGAAGAAAAATATAAGCAATAGTTTTTTGTGGCTTTCTCCGAAAATGGTGTTTCCATGTAAAAGCATTATCTCTCATGTGTATGGAAATTGTGCATTGATTTATTATTACATTCATATTATTACAGTTATAATTTGGAAGAAAACGGTTTATCTTATATTGTTCACCCCCCTCTCAGTATAATAGTGTGTTCTTAAATTGGTCTCATAGGAGGTTCCTTCATGAAATCCTAATAGCTTGAAGGAATATCTTACAAGAATACACATGGCTTGCCAAGAAGGTTTTTCATCAAATAGAGCTCCATTATTTTATGGGACTAACTATGCATTATGGAGCATAAGGATGTGAACCTATTTTATGGCACATGGCTATGATATATGGCAATCTATTGAGGATGGGTTCACAACACCTACAACTCATCCCACATATCGATATGGCAAGAAACCATTTGAAAATAATGCTAGTGCAATGAATAAAATATTAAGTGGGTTATGTCAATTAGAGTTTGTGAAAGTCATGCAATGCACCTCAAAAAAATAAATATAGTAAAATATACAAAGAACATATGAAGGAGATGACAAGGTTTAAATGGAAATACTTCAAACCCACAGGAGGAATTTTGAAGATTTGAAGATGAAATATGAGGAAGATATTGCCAAATATCTACTCTGTATTGATGAAGTTGTCAACAACATTCATGGACTTGGAGAAAAAATTGAAGACTCTAATATTTTTTAGAAAATTTTAAGGTCACTTCCTATGATATTTGATGTAAAGGTTTCATTGATTGAAGAAATGAAGGATCTTAAACCTTAAGTATGGATGAGCTACATGAAATTATTATAGCCTATGAGATGAGGACTAAAAAAGATCAAATATCCAAATGGGAGGTCATGTTTAAATCTTCAAAGAAGACAAAGAATATAGAACCAGAGTCAAGTGAAGAATCAATCAACATAGAAGAAGCTAATTTTGTGCAAAGAAATAAGAAGGGTCCAAGAAAACACAAAGGTATGAATTATGTGAAATATTTTAATTGTGGTAACATTGGTCACTATGCATCTAATTGCTCACAAGATGAAATTAGTAGTAGTGAAGAAGAAAATTAATATAAGAAAAATAAAGAAAGAAAATTTTATCATGAAAAGAAAAATAGGCATGGTCAAAACAATCATGAGAAGAAGATCATTCAAAGGCACATGAAGAGTTTTTATGTTGAGAAAGAAAGCAGTTCTTCCAGAAGTGATGAAACCCTCTTCGATGGTGAAAGAGAAGAAATCATATTTTTTTCATAGAGGAGAAATAAGATGCTCTTGTTGACAAAAATAAAGAAAAAGTGAGATATTCAAAAAATGAAGAGGAAGCCATAGTTGAAATAGAATAGGAACTTGTTGTTGCTCTTGAAGAATTGAAGAGGGTCAAAAAGAAGAACTCAAGATTGAAGGCTCAAGTACAAGAGGATGAGAAGACAAAAGCAAAGCTTTACAAGATCTCACAAACATAAAAGTGAAAATTGAATAGGCAAAGTGAAATGAAGAAGGTATGGTTGAACAGTTAAAGGAAAAAGATTTAGAATGTGAAAAATTAGAACATGAGGTTGTCTCTATTGGAAATTTTGGGTAAGTTTCCTAGCTTCATGTTTGTGAGTTGTCATTAATGTCAAAATGAGTTTTTGTTGATGCCAAAAGGAATTTGTGTTGATGTCAAAAATATTTTGGTGATAAAAAGATCTTGAAAGTTCCATGATGTTTGTTTATGGATTTTTAATTAAAACCATGGTGACAAGGTTAAAGGTTTTTCTTAAAACCATCTGGACTCATTAAGGGTTTTTATTAAAACCATATTGGCTTAATGAAAAGGTTTTTGCTCCTTGAAAAAACATTAAAAGTCCATTTTGATTATTAATAAATAAATTAACTCAAAACTTTGAAAAGGTTTTAAGTTAAGTTTATTATCAATAAAATAATAATTATTATTGAAAGGGTTTATAAACCCTTAGCGATGCTCATGTAAAAGGCTTACCACGTCGACGTCAACTTGCATGGGATGAAAAAGCAATGTTTGAAAGAAGCACCAACGTCAATTTGCATCGGATGAAAGACTATTAAAGGGCATTATTTCCTAAGGTTTGAAGTATCTCTGATTTGCACGATTACCTTCAAATATGTATTGTTCTGTGACCTTCGATTTGTATTTATTTATGACCTTCGATTTTAGATTGCTCTGTAATTTTTGAGTTTTGTATTGCTCTGTGTTTAAGATCCGATTTTGTACGCCTTTGAGGAAGACAAATTTGTTTGTCTTTAATTTCTATGAGTAAAGGGAAGGTAAAATGACGAGTAGTGCTTGAGAGTTTTTTTGGGAACTTTTGATACAACGGTGGAGGTAGTGGAGCGAAGGCACTCACTAAGTAAAGGTGTCAAGTTTGATTCATGACAGACATGTTTCATTTTTTTCTTAGTCACGGTTATTGTGCACGTGGTATGACGGTTGCTTTGGGCCACGAGTTTGGAGGAGGAAGCACTTTGACGCTTATGTTGGTGTCTCCACACTTCTCCTAAGGTTGGAGAATTAATTTTTGGCCAAGGTAGATCTTTTGTTGATAATGTGGAATATTTGATTTGACTTTGCAATTATTGTTGGTAGTTGGATGGAGGTATAAGGTTAAATAGAAATATTGCTTTTACATTGTTATTATTGATGCTTAATGTTTATATGGTAAATGCATTTAGAAGTAAATGTATTTTAGGAGTTATAAGGGTTTAAGGAATAATTGTGCTTAATGTCATATTGGGGTTAGAAAGCCTTTGGAGTTATTGAGTGGATATTCTCTTGTAATTATTTTTGAAGATGAAGTTATTTTGTGATATATTAAGTAGGAATTGTAAGGTGTAAAGGAATATTGTTGATATGTATATTTCTGAGTTTTTATTATTGATGAGTTGGAGTGATAAGGTGTTATTAGAACTCTTATCATTGTGCATTATTCCATTGTTTCTAACTCTAATTTGTGGTAAATTGAGAGTTAGTGTTGTGACAGATTTTGAGTTCTCCTTCTTCATCAAAGTAAAGGTATGGGCACATTCTGTTAGTCTTACAATGGCACTGAGAGGGGGGGGTGGGGGTGAATCAGTGTAGCTATTTAAAACTTAAATCTGGAACTCTTAATGCTGAAATAATGAAATCTTAAAACCAGATACAACAAGTGTAACAAGATAGCAACACATAACACAAGATTTAACGAGGTTCACCAGTTTTGGCTACTTCTCTAAATAGACTGCTTGGACACCCATCCAAATCCAGCATTTGCAAAGCACCAACTTCACAATCAGTTTACCAGCACCCATTGGAAGGAGCACCAACCCTTGATTCCAAGCACCAACTTGGATTTCTATTTTGAATCTATTTTGACATAAAAATGCCTTCGCTTTTACAAGACCCTCACTGGTCTATTGCTCATCCAATCTCTGTTTCAATTCATGAAACACATATTCCTTTTGCTCACTAACAACCTCTCTCGCTCTTACACTCTCTCTACTGCACTCTATCTGCTGCACTCTCTCTACTACACTCTATCTGCTGCACTCTCTCTGTTGCATTTTATCTGCTACACTCTCTCTACTGCATCTTATCTGTTGCACACTCTCTGCTACATCTTATCTGCTGCACACTCTCTGCTGCATTTTAACCATGCTTTGTATTCATCCTTTTTCATAGCTCTTTTTCTCTATTCTGCAACACGCTACTCTCTGTACCCACACAGAGCTCAATGCTCTCTTACAACACTCTTATTCCTCTCTTTCGGTAGCACTTTTTCCCTCTATTTTTGTGGCTCTTTTCACTATATGCAGCAGCTTAATTCTCTATGTGACTGCCCTTTTATAATCAAGTTGTCTAACTGTAACTCCAGTTGTAACTCCTTTTATTTCTCATGTGCCACTTGTTAGTTGTAATGCCTTCTAATTGTAACTGCTTTTGTATAAATATAGGATAGGCTTTTCATCAACCACAATGCATGTTACAAATTTACACATATACCCCTACCATTATTATTCGTCTTCTCGATCATGACTGTTCGTATTATTTTCTGTGCATGCATGCATATTCGATTCTATTTATATGACTGTTAGATTTCTCCTTCTTTGACTATTCTTAAATTAGTTGCATGATTTTATTTTGTAACGTCCCCTGTAACTGCTATGTAACTTCAGTTAACGGTTACATATCTTAATATGGCTGGGTTCTATTTTTAGCTTGTGCCAAAATTACCTGTCACAAAATCGTGACACTTCTGCCTCTTTGTCTTCTTCTCGGCTTGTACCCACGAAAATACATGTCGTGATATCGCGACATTTTCTGCCTCCTTGTCCACTTCTTGGCTTGCACCCGTGAAAACCTGACATGTCACAAAATTGTGACACATTTGTTGCCTTGTGCCTTTCTCTGCCTCTTGTCCACGAAAACGTAACATGTCACAAAATCACGACACTCTCGCTGCCTTGTCTCTTTTATTGCCTTGACCCCATTAAAATAGAACATGTCACTAAATCGATGCACTCTCACTTCCTTACTCTCTTCTCAGCATTCACCAGCGAAAACATGACATGTCACAAAATCGTGACATCTTTTGCTTCCTTGCACTCTTCTCGGCATTTACCAGCGAAAACATGACATGTCGCGAAATCGCGACATCTTTCGGTTCCTTGCACTTTCTTTGCTTCGGCCCACTAAAACATAACATGTCACGATATCATGATACCTTTTTCTCTCTCTTCTTTCTCTTCGCTTTGGACTACAAAAATGAGACATGTCGTGAAATCACATCTATTTCTCTCTCCTCTTTCCTTCGCTTTGGACCGCGAAAATGAAACATGTCACGAAATCGTGACATCTTTTTCTCTCTCCTCTTTCCTTCGCTTTGGACCGCAAAAATGAAACATGTCATGAAATTGCGACATATTTTTCTCCTTGGTGCTTTCTCTTCGAACCTATCATGAAATCGTGACACTTTTTCGTTCGTACCATCCTTCTTGCAAATTGTCACAAAATCATGACACTTTTCTTTGCGAGCTCCTTCTCCCCGAACATGTCACGAAATCATGACAATTTTCTTTGCTTGCGCATTCTCTCCAAACATGTTGCAAAATTGTGATAGTTTTCTTTGCCTGTGCCTTCTCTCCAAACATGTCACAAAATCACGATAGTTTTCTTTGCCTGCACCTTCTCTCCAAACATGTCGCAAAATCGTGACAGTTTTCTTTGCCTGCGCTTCTTCTTCGAACATGTCATGAAATCGTGACAGTTTCTCTTGATCTTCTCTCTCCTCAAACATGTCGTGAAATCATGATAATTCTTCCACTTGGATTTTTCTCTACCAACATGTCACGAAATCACGATAGTTTTTCCACTTGGCTTCTTTGCCTCCAACATGTCATGAAATCATGACAGTTTTTCCACTTGGCTTCTTTGCCTCCAACATGTCGCGAAATCGTGACAGTTTTTCTTTCTGGCCAAACATGTTGCGATATCATAATAGTTTTTCTTTTTGCCTTCTTTATTCTCAACATGTCGCGATATCATGATAGTTTCTCATGCTAGCTCAACATGTCGCGATATTGCGACACTTTTCTTACTTGTCTGTTTCTTTGAGATTTTGCATATGGGCCACTTCAGTCTTCTTGGAAAACACTGTAAATACTCTGAAAGGCCTATGAACTCCTGTCCACTACATCTGAGAGCTTGTGAACTTCTTGTCCACTCCATAAACCAATCTAATGTCTATGTTGACAACAATGAAAATATTTTGGCTGCACCTTGCTCATCAATCAACTCCTGTCCATTGCATCAACTGATCAACCTGACTGTGTTGACAACAATGACAATACTTTGGTTGCACCTTGCTCATCAATCAACTCTTGTCCATTGCATCAACTGATCAACCTGACTATGTTGACAACAATGACAATACTTTGGTTGCACCTTGCTCATCAATCTCCCCCTTTGGAATTGTTGGCAACACACGTAATTGTGTGCAATTACCTGTAATTATTCTCCCCCTTTGACAATAATACCAAAGGGCGGCTGCAAAACTCCCCCTGAGTCCATACACAACATTCTCAGGCAAAAATTATTACAGTTAGCAAAAGCATAAACATGAGCAATATGATAAACAGATGCATAAATGCTCCGCCTGAGAATTTGATCCCAATGGCTAGTCAATTCTTAGTCTATTCTTGGGAATATGTGACCACTTCATTTCATTGTTTGACAACATCATGATAAGCATAATAGGCATTACTCAGATCTTATCTTCAACTGTGTTGGCTGTTGGATATCTATCCATTGAGACTCTGTTCTCTGTACTCTGTCAATAGGCTCACACAGAACCTGCTTAACAAGCTCACATAGAAATTGTCCAAATCAGCTCACAAGTCCTCAGTAGAACCTGTCCAATTCAGCTCACAAGTTCATCAAGAAAAACTTGCTTGCATGAACCCACAAAGAGAATTGTTAGAGACCCAATATGATCCATCAACCTCATAGAAGCATAAAGAGAATTGTTAGAGACTCAATATGTTCTATACTTAACTCCCAATCTCAATCTCAACTCAATCTCAATCTCAAAAGTATAAGATAGATGTATTATGCTTTTCTCAAGAACATGAAACACAACCCAACAATTGCCAACCATGAAATAACTCATATAACAATGATACTCATGTTCTTTCCACAACCAATATCTTTTCTCAACCAATTAGAGCTCTAACAACAATGCTTATAGACATGGTTTAACCAACATCATTCAACTCAAGATTAACCTTGAAGCATTCAACCAATTACTGCATGAAAAGGAAACTATTAGACATCCTTTTCCTTCCAAAGGTATTTGAACAAAATAGCCACCAAAATAAATCATTAATGCAAAGAATAACTTTCTCAAATCAATCTCAATGGAGTAAGCCCAAATCATGTATCAAGTAAAGCATTAACTTGATCAAAACAACCTCTATGAAAGCAACTCAACCATTCATCACCAGGATGGAAACCATTTGGCTGCTCCTTATAAACCTCTCCTTCAATCTTCCCATTCAAAATGTTGATTTCACATCTGTCAAAAACATTGACAAGTGACTCACACTTGTACCAACTCTACAATTTTACTGCCAACTCTGTGCAAGCATCAAACATAGTACCACAAAACCAACCAAATCATCTGAACTGTTATAATCTTTAACTTTTGACAGTGGCAGTAAGAACCTATCAATAGTACAACACTGATATATAGCAATATTACCAATAAAGACAACTCTCAATTTAATCACCACCCTTCATGGCACTACCACAGACAATAGTATGAAAAGAAAACACACTTTGATAGCTATACAACTCCCCAACTATTGGTCTTTCATCCTTAGATACCCAGAAAAATACATAGGAGCATTAAAATAAAACTTTAATATTGCTCCCCCTGAGGATGTGCCACTTGGATTTGCTTAGAGCAAAGGTAGAGTAGCCTCCTTCAGTCCAAGGAGACACAATTTCCTTTCTTATGCCTTTTTGCAGACTTTCCTGAACTTGGGCTTGAGTTTTTCAATTACTTCCCTATTTTGCCCCTGTTCGTGAACTTGAACATTTCTCTTGCGGGGTTGTCTCTTGTGCATTCTTGATGGATGATTATTTTCTTTTCTTTTATGCACATGATATGTTCCCTATCTGTGTTGCCCTCTTTGTGTCTGATGAAATCTACTGTCTTGCCTTAGATTAGACATAGAAATGTTTGGACAGAACCTTGCTATGTGCCCGTGACTGTTACATTTAAAACATTGCACATGTTTTATTTCCTATATATATTACATTCTGTGTGTATGATGAAATCTACGGTCTTGCCTTAGATTAGATACATAAGTGCTTGGACAAAACCTTGCAATGTGCCCATGGCCATTACATTTAAAACATTGCACAGGGTGTTCACTCAGAAATGCAGATGTATTTCTAACAAAATTATTCTTTGATCTATTATTCTGTCCATAATAAAATGCCTTGTGACCGTAATGGTTGCATCTAAAACAATAGCCATCAAAAGCATTATTATTAAAAGAGTGAGAGTGATAGAACCTCTTTTTTTGTGGTTGCTTTACTGTAGATCTCCTTTGATATTTTCTTCCTTTTGAAGATTCAGCTTCAAAATTTTCTTTCTTCGATCCTCCAGCAGTGGACTTCTTCTCTGTATTTTTGGAAGATGAAGGTTTTTCAACTTCAGTTTTTCCTTGCCTCAATCCTTCAGTCGTGAGCTTCTTCTTCTTTGCACATTTGGAGGATGAAGGCTATTCAGCTTCATATCCAAGACCAAACTTAGTCATGGAGCTTCTTTGTTGCTTTATCATTGTATCTAGCAACTTTGTGCTCTTCTCAAATTTGAGATTTACATTGGCCTCTTCTAGTTGTTTCTTCAATGAAACAATCTCTTCGTGTTGGCAACAAAAAGTCTCTTTCTCATTGATTTGAGACCTGAGAATATCTTCAATCCTTTTGTATTGTTCTACTTGCAGCTTTAGATCAACAATAACTTTGTTAGATTCCTCTTCACTTGTGTTGCATACATCAACTTCAACATCCAGGTGTGTCTTCAAGGCTTCTTCTGATTTCTTGGCCTTTTGAACTTATAGGAAGAGATATTCAATCTCATCCCCATATTCTTCTAACTTCTTGGACATTCTTTTGTTCTTTTTCCTTTCTAAACCCAACTCTTCAAGTGCAGCGATCAACTCACCTCTTAGATTTATTTCAGCCTCAGCCTCAAGGTTTTCATCACATTCATGTTCTTCTTCAATGTTTTCATTGCATTTCAGGATCCACTTCTTCTACCTTCTCTAGTTCAGTTTTCTCTTCCACAAGAACTGAAACTGGCTGAGATGCCTTTTTGGAAGAGGATCTATTCTTCTTAAACATTGTGTACTAAACCAAGATCAACCCTGACTGATTTAGCCTGAACTAGGAACTTGTCTCTGATACCAATTGTTAGTATTACAATGGCACTAAGAGGATGGGGTGAATCAGTGTAGCCATTTAAAACTTAATTCTAGAACTCTTAATGCTAAAATAATGAAAGCTTAAAACTAGATACAGCAAGTGTAACAAGATATCAACACATAACACAAGATTTAACGAGGTTCACTAGTTTTGGCTACTCCTCAAAATAGACTGCTTGGACACCCATCCAAATCCAGCCTTTGCAAAGCACCAACTTCACAATCAGTTTACTAGCACCCACTAGAAGGAGCACCAACCCCTGATTCCAAGCACCAACTTGGATTTCTATTTTGAATCTATTTTGACATAAAAATGCCTTTGCTTTTACAAGACCCTCATTGGTCTATTGCTCATCCAATCTCTATTTCAATTCATGAAACACATATTCCTTCTACTCACTAACAACCTCTCTCTCTCTGTTACACTCTCTCTACTACACTCTATATGCTGCACTCTCTCTGTTGCACTCTATCTATTGCACTCTCTCTGTTGCACTCTATCTGCTGCACTCTCTCTGCTGCATTTTATCTACTGCACTCTCTCTGTTGCATCTTATCTACTGCACACTCTCTACTGCACACTCTCTGCTGCATTTTAACCGTGCTTTGTATTCATCCTTTTTCATAGCTCTTTTTCTCTATTCTGCAACACGCTACTCTCTGTACCCGCACAGAGCTCAACGCTCTCTTACAACACTCTTCTTCCTCTCTTTCGACAACACTTTTTCCCTCTATTTTTGTGGCTCTTTTCACTATATACAGCAGCTTAATTCTCTATGTGACTGCCCTTTTATAATCAAGTTGTGTAACTGTAACTCTAGTTGTAACTCCTTTTATTTCTCATGCACCACTTGTCAGTTGTAACTCCTAACTGTAACTGCTTTTGCATAAATATAGGATAGGCTTTTCATTAACCACGATGCATGTTACAAATTTACACATATACCCCTACCATGACTGTTCGTCTTCTCGATCATGATTGTTTGTATTCTTTTCTGTGCATGCATGCATATTCGATTCTATTTATACAACTGTTAGATTTCTCCTTCTTCGACTGTTCTTAAATTAGCTGCATGATTTTCTTTTGTAACATCCCCTATAACTGCTATGTAACTTCAGTTAACGGTTACATATCTTAATACAGCTAGGTTCTATTTTTAGCTTGTGCCAAAATGACCTGTCACAAAATCGTGACACTTATGCCTCTTTGTCTTCTTCTCGGCTTGTACCCGCAAAAATACAACATGTCATGATATCGCAACATTTTCTGCCTCCTTGTCCACTTCTTGGCTTGCACCCGTGAAAACATGACATGTCATGAAATCATGACACATTTTTTGCCTTGTGCCTTTCTCTACCTCTTGCCCGTGAAAACAAAACATGTCATGAAATCGTGATACTCTCGCTGCCTTGTCTCTTTTCTTGCCTTGACCCCGCGAAAATAGAACATGTCACTAAATTGCGGCACTCTCGCTTCCTTACTCTCTTCTCGGCATTCACCAGCAAAAACATGACATGTCACGAAATTACGACATATTTTGCTTCCTTGCACTCTTCTCGGCATTTACCAGCGAAAACATGACATGTCGCGAAATCGTGACATCTTTCGGTTCCTTGCACTTTCTTTGCTTTGGCCCACGAAAATGAAACATGTTGCGAAATCGTGACATCTTTTTCTCTCTCGTATTTCTCTTCGCTTTGGACTGCAAAAATGAGACATGTCACAAAATCACGACATCTATTTCTCTCTCCTCTTTCCTTCTCTTTGGACCACGAAAATGAAACATGTCACAAAATCGTGACATCTTTTTCTCTCTCCTATTTCCTTCACTTTGGATCGCGAAAATGAAACATGTCGCAAAATCGTGACATCTTTTTCTCCTTGGTGCTTTCTCTTCAAACCTGTCATGAAATCGTGACACTTTTTCATCTGTACCATCCTTCTTGCAAATTGTCATGAAATCGTGACACTTTGCTTTGCGAGCTCCTTCTCCTCGAACATGTCACAAAATCATGATAGTTTTCTTTGCTTGCGCCTTCTCTCCAAACATGTCATGAAATCACGACAGTTTTCTTTGCCTGTGCCTTCTCTCCAAACATGTCACAAAATCGTGACAGTTTTCTTTGCCTGCGCTTCTTCTTCGAACATGTCACGAAATCATGATAGTTTCTCTTACTCTTTCTCTCTCCTCAAACATGTCACGAAATCGTGGCAGTTCTTCCACTTGGATTTTTCTCTGCCAACATGTCACAAAATCATGACAGTTTTTCCACTTGGCTTCTTTGCCTCCAACATGTCATGAAATCACGACAATTTTTCCACTTGGCTTCTTTGCCTCCAACATGTCGTGAAATCATGACAGTTTTTCTTTCTGGCCAAACATGTCATGATATCACGACAGTTTTTCTTTCTGCCTTCTTTATTCTCAACATGTCGCGATATCGCGATAGTTTCTCATGCTAGCTCAACATGTCACGATATCGCGACACTTTTCTTACTTGTCTGTTTCTTTGAGCTTTTGCATATGGGCCACTTTGGTCTTCTTGGAAAACACTGTAAATACTCTGAAAGACCTCTGAACTCCTATCCACTGCATCTGAGAGCTTCTGAACTTCTTGTCCACTACATCAACCGATCTAATGTCTGTGTTGACAATAATGACAATACTTTGGCTGCACCTTGCTCATCAATCAACTCCTGTCCATTGCATCAATTGATCAACCTGACTGTGTTGACAACAATGACAATACTTTGGTTGCACCTTGCTCATCAATCAACTCCTGTCCATTGCATCAACTGATCAACCTGACTGTGTTGACAACAATGACAATACTTTGGTTGCACCTTGCTCATCACATTCTTTCATGGTTATTATTGATTGATGGTTTTCTAAAAATAAGTTTGGAGTGAAAAGGATTAAATTAAGTTTACTTATTTGTAGTGGATCTTATTTTTTGAAAGTGGAAGTATTGATTATGCATTATGATATCATGATGATTTTATAAGTTATTGCATAATCTCGGTTTATGAGAGTGGAAGCATTTAAAGTTTGCTTTAGGGTTTTTGAGTGAGAAGCATATGCCATTGCTATAAGTTGTTGAAACCCTAATTGAGTTGTTTGGTTTTTGAGAGTTTGGTTTTGAGATTGCTTCCATTGAGATTGAGTTGATCAAGTTATGCTTTACTTGATACATGAGTTGGGCTTGCTCCTTTGATATTTGATTTTATCAAGTTGTACTTTGCTTGATAAACTTGGTTGTGTGGTTAAGTTGAGTATTCCCATTTGAGAGAAGTTGGAAATATCTTGAACCCCTTTTTGATGCCTAGAGAGAGATTGCTTTGAGTTCTTGAAAACTAACTTGGCTAGGGTTTGATAGCAAGTTATGGTTTTATGTTGGAGGATTTGATTCCTTGATATTGCATTATTGGTAATTGTTGGGTTGTGGTTCAAGATCTTGTGAAAGTATACTACTTCTATGAGATTGATTTGAGTTGAGATTGAGATTTTAAGGATAGAACATATTGAGTCTCTAAAAATTTTCTTTATGCTTCTATGAGATTGATTTGATATGATTGGATGAAACACATTGGGTCTCTAACAATTCTCTTTGTGTGTTCACACTGGGCAACTTTCTTGGTAAACTTGCTTGAGATAATTTGGGCAAGTTCTTGGTGAGCTTGCTAGGACATATTTGGATAGGTTCTTGTGGAGAACTTGTGGACATATTTGGATAGGTTCTTGTGGAGAACTTGTGGAATGATTTGGATAGGTTCTTTTGGAGAACTTGTGGACTGATTTGGATAGGTTCTTGTGGAGAACTTGTGGACTGATTTGGAAAGGTTCTTGTTGAAGAACTTGTGGACAGATTTTATGAAGACTTGGTGAAGACTTTTGAGTAGTTGTGATTGATTTGTTCAATATTTTGGCTTAATCTTGGAATAGATCTGATAGAGATTTTAGAGCAAATTTGTGCTGGACCAGAGGATTGAGTTTGGTGCAGATTTGTGATAGAGTTTGAGAGGACTTGTGCTAGACTTACTGATTGTGTTTAGTACAGGTGTTGATGAGTAACTATGGAGGTGATCAGTGAGGACAAAAGTCTCTAGAGCTAGAGCAAGTAGGACATGATGTCTTCTATGTAAAGGAGTTCCACCTGCTAGCGATAGAAGAGGCAACGATCTTTTGAAGTATCATTTCCAGAGCTTTGGGGGATAGGACATCTCCTTTGGGTAGGAGTCTCATAAATACTTATTTTGGGGATAGGACATCTCCTTTGGGTAGGAGGCTCATAAATATTTGATTAGTGGAAGTATTCTCCTTTGGACAGGAAATCCATAAACATTGTAATTGGGAAGGATTCCCAAAGAATTTGATTGAGAAAATTTAGTGAAATATTTTCTTTGTGGAGTAGCCCACCTTGGGTGAACCATGTTATATTGGTGTCTCAATTGTGTGATGACTTGTACACTAGTTTGATTACTACTTTGATTTTGCTATTGGTTCATTGCATTGCTTTCTGAAGTAAAATAAAAAAGTTAAAAGTGGTCTTATACTATTCACACCCCCTCTCAGTATAAGCTTGTGTTCTATCAAAGCAGGTTCCTTCGAAAGAGTTTCATAGCTTGAAGGAAAATCTTGAAAATAACACATTGGATTTTATAAGTGGTAATTCAGCACATATTCTTGATGGAACAATTTTTTGTCTATGGAGCATAAATATGAAGGTTCATCTAATGGCTCTTGGAAATGAAGTTTGGGAAGCAATTGAGTTTGGGTACACTATTCCAAAGCTCCCTCCTACTGCTAAAGATGAGAAACTTCTACATCACAGCAATTCAAGGGCAATGAATGTAATTATGAAAGGTCTACAAAAGGCAAATCTTACAAAGATGATTAATTGTAATACAACAAAGGAAATGTGGGATCAATTGCAAGTGGTTCATACAAGTGATGTAAATGTCAAAAAAGCAAAATTGAGATATTACAAAGGTATGTTTGAACAACTCAAGATGAATTATGGAGAAAATATTAGTGACTATATGCTTCGTATGGATGAGATTGTTAATTCCATGAAGGAACTAGGTCTTGAACTTGCTGAAAATGATGTTTGTGATAAAATTTTGAGGTCTCTTCCAAATAAATTTAGTGAAAATATTTCAGCTATTGAGGAAGCCAAGGATTTGGATAAATTAAAAAAGGATGAGCTTCATAGTATACTTTCAGCTTTTGAGTTAAGAACTAAAGTGGTATCTGATCCTAAGAAGGAGGTAGCTTTCAAAGCTACCAAGAAGTCCAAGGGTAAACAACAAGAAGAAGTAAACTACAACAGGAAAGGTAAGTTTTCAAGAAAGCACAAAGGTATGAAATTTGTTAAATGTTTCAATTATGGAATGTTTGGTCACTATGCTATTGACTGTCCGAAACCTAAGGATGATTATGATGAAGAAAAATAGGAGTATAAGCACAGGGAATCTGAGAATCACATGTATCAAAGGAAGAACAAAAATGAGCAAAATAGTCAAGGGAAGAGGTACTTAATACAAAAAAAAATTCTACACAGACAAAGCAAGTAAGTGTTCTAGCAGTGATGATGGAAGTTCTTCAAGTGATGATAGAAATGATATGTTGTTTCTAATAGAAAAGGAATTAAAAGAAAAGAGGAATATATTTGGTGTGCTTAAGTGCTTTAGATGCGGAAATTTTGGTCACCTTGAGGATGATTGTACAAATTATGGTTTGAATTATGGTAATACTATGTATGAGGATGCTTCAAAAAATTATGAGGAAGATCTTCTTATGGATTTATATGAAGGTAGCACCTCTAGTGGTAAGAAATAAGAAAAGGATATTGATTTTTCAAAAGGAAAACAAATAAAGGATGTTTTATAAAAGTGAGAAGTAGATCTTGAGGCTGAACTTGTTAATGCTCTTGATGTGTTAAATAAATAAAGAAAGAGAAATATGCTAGACTCATTGATAGGTTTGATGAATACCATTATGAAAGAGATGAGGTTATAGAAAATCTTGATATCTCTATCGCAAAGACATAGGAACTCAAAGAAGAGTTGGCAGCTAGGTCTCTTGAGTGTAAAGAGTTAAAACATGAAGTAGATTACTTGAAAAAGTAAAATAAAGAGTACAAGGAGAAGATTTACAGGTTTGAAGAAAGTTCTAAGAAGATAAAATCAATCATCAAGGATCAAAGAAGGAAAACAGATAAAATTGGTCTTGGTTTTGTAAAGAAACAAAAGGAACAGGTTGAGGAATCTAGTATGAGCTCCCAAGAAGAAGATGGTTCAAATGAAGAGAGTACTTTAGAGAGTAAGTTTTCATATGGTGATTCAGATAGCACAGAATCAAAAAATAAGAATCAATATAATGGGAGAAAGACTAAAGGAGCTATGAGGTCAAGGCAAGGAAAGTTTAATGGAATATGTTTTGCATGTCACAGGTTTGGACACATGGCTTCATAGTGTAGGCCTCAAGCAAGATGGGTTAATGGAAATTTTAGAAATGGTAATTTCTTTCAAGTGTATTGCTACTCTTGTAATAATTTTGGGCACAAGGTAGTTAATTGTAGGGTTAACAATAGGAACAAATTTGGTCCATTAGAGAGGATTCAAAAAATAGGTACATCTCAAAGGAATAACATTGTCAAATGTTATAAGTACAATAATGAAGGATATACAGCCAAATGGTGTAGAGCATAAGTTCTAAGGTACAGGTTTAGGGCTAGGAACAAGAACAAGAATAATGGTAGGAACAGGAATAATAACAAGAATAGGAATAATGGCTTGGACATAAATAGGGATGAGAATATGAACAAGAACAGGAACAGGAACATGGACAAGGATATCAAAAAAAATCATGGAAAGGTAGCTATCAACACTAATGATGATCAGTGCCTAATGGGAGTTTTACTCCCACCCCAAAATTAATCACCTCAATAGGAGGTGGGGGAGGGGCTAAGCTAAGAGGATCAATCTTAGACCTGAGCCCCAAAGGTGACCCTTTTCCATTGATGACAAAGGGGGATATATTTGAGTAAGTGGGAGAGCCTTGAGTCAGGGGAAGCAAAGCTTTAGAGGATGGTTTTCAGTTGGTTTTAGTTTTGACAGTTGGTAGTGGTTTCAGTAGTGGTTTGTAATCATTGACAAAGGGGTAGATTATTGGTAATTTTGGGTAAGTTGCCTAGATTCATGTTTGTGAGTTGTCATTTATGTCAAAAAGAGTTTGTGTTGATGTCAAAAGTAATTTGTGTTGATGTCAAAAAGAGTTTCGTGATAAAAATATCTTGAAACTTCCATGATGTTTGTTTATGGGTTTTTTAATTAAAACCATGGTGACAAGGTTAAATGTTTTTATTAAAACCATCTAGACTCATTAAGAGTTTTTATTAAAACCATATTGGCTTAATGAAAATGTTTTTGCTCCTTGAAAAAACCTTAAAATTCCATTTTGATTATTAATAAATAAATTAACTCAAAGCTTTGAAAAGGTTTTAAGTTAAGTTTGTTATCAATAAAATAATAATTATTAATTTAATAATTATTATTGAAAGGGTTTATAAACCCTTAGCGTCGCTCATGTAAAAGACTTACATCGCTGATGTCAACTTGCATGGGATGAAAAATGCAATGTTTGAAAGGAGCGCCGACGTCAATTTGCATGGGATGAAAGACTATTAAAGTGTATTATTGTTGGAATATGTAATGCAACATTGTGTAAATTATTCTTAGACTAAAATATAAATTCTAAAGAATAATATTTGAATTAGAATATAATTCTATCTTATGTAAAATATTCCCACCCAATTAATAAATAAATTAAGGGTGCTAAAAATATTTAATTTCTTGGGAAAAAGTTATTTCCATTTTCTAGCAAATATTAGAAAGTAACTAATCACTTTCTAATATTTGATAGATGTCACTTATCACATATCTCAAATATTAGATTGTGATAAAATTAGAAAGTAACTAAAGACCTTTCTAATATTTTATAGATTATGATAAGATTAGATTGTGATAAGATTTAGGGTTGTAGTAGAAAAACTTCTCTTTTTGAATAGGGATGTTTTCTACTACATCTTATCATATCTTGTCACATTGACTTGTGTTGTAGTTTATGTTGATGCATATTGTTGCATAACATTGAAGCATTCTTGTATTTTTGAATCATTGAGTAATTTAGTAAGCTTCATAGTGGATGTTTTTCTTCTTCATTTGAAGTAGGGTTTTACCACTCAATATTTGTGTTGTGGGTTTACCTCTTTTATGTGTGATTGATCTTGTGGATCATTCTTCGATCTTGGGGAGACTTTGCTTGTCTCACATTTGGTATCAGAGCGGTTGGTATCTCCATCAAGTGTCTTCAATCCTTTGAGGTGAAAAATCCATTAAGGTATACTTTTTTTTTTTGCATGCATTTGATATTTGAGTATTTTATGTAAATTTATTTTTCAAATTTGCCATTAGGGTTTATAGATTTATTATGTTTTTAGATCTAGTTGTTAGATCTTTTGCAAATAGTATTTTCATTTTAAATATATAAAAATTTTTTGGCATTAAGATTTTTGCTGGCAAGGTTGATGGAGAAACAGACCCCATGGTTGCGTTCGAAAGACCAAAAAACCTCTATTTCCATATATAGTAATTTTTTTTATTTATTTAAAAAAAACAATCGGCTATATATATATATATATATATATATATATATATATATATACAGTTTTGCTTTATAAAAAAAAAAAAAAATTAGTTTTGCTTTTAAAAAAAAACAATTTTTTTTTTTTTTTAAAACAAGTTTGCTTTATTATATATATATATAGTTTTGTTTTGTTTTTTTTTTTTAAATAGTTTTGCTTTGTTTTTTTGAAAATTTTTTGCTTTATAAAAATCTTTAAACTTTTTCATGCCATTTTTTTATTAATAAAATAAATTTTATTAATTTAATTACATTTTTTTAAGCAATTTTTTGTATTAAAATTTATTATTATTCTCCTTAAAATGTAATATTTTTTTTTCTCACATTAACAATGGTTGTTTGTGAGTTTTCTTGTTTTACAAGGTTATCCAAGTATGATTTAGAGTATACAAGGCAATTTCAGATCAACTTTTTCACTCTTCTCCTATTTTTATTATTTTCTTCTAATCTCTCTCTAGTATTTGCTTGAAGCATACTGTAAATTAATGTAACTTGTATCTCTCATTATGAAAGTAAAAGAGAATGAAAGTGAGAGTGAGAGAGAGAGAGAGAAAGAGAGAGAGAGTGTGTGTGTGTGTATTTGTGTTTTGCTTTGTGTCTCCACTATCTCTTGTTCATCTTTCTTACATTTTGCATCTCAACTAATCTAACTACTAACTTGCTACTAAACAATCTACTAATAAACTAACTTGCAATTTACTAATTTTCATATTAATCAAGAAGGTTAAAAATGAATCAACTTCCTAACCACAAATTTAGTATTTGAATAAAATTTACTTAATCTTGCAACATATTTTATATTTGTTAAACACCTATTGAATCCAAAAGAATCCGCTCTATCGATAGCAAGTCCTTTTCGGGTCCTCGTACCTGTACCCTTTTGGGTAGCTTGGTTGACCTTGGGTGAGATGAATTGGCAATTCATTAGGCTATAGAAAAACCTAAAATGAACACTAACTTACTAACTTATTGACTATCTAACATTTAAAAAATGTTTTATGGTTCAATTCAAGTTAGTTTATTTTGTTGCAAGATGATTGTTATGGTTATTTACCTTCTTATTAAAAGTTAATCTATTGCAAGTTGATCTTGGTTTATTCAATTGCAAGATATTTATAGTAGTTCATGATTATATTTCATGATGATCAATCAACTATTGCCTTGGCTAAAAATCATGTAATGCATCAAAGGACAAAGCATGTTGAAATCCAAGCCCACTTTATCAGAGAGAAGGTATTGGATAGGACTATTCAGTTGGATTATTGCCCATCATCTTCTAATTCTGCTGATTTGTTCACCAAACCTCTTCCCAAGGAGCAATTTTGTAAGCTGAGGGACTCACTTGGTTTGTTGAAGTTTTCTTCAAGAGGGAATGAAGTGTAGTTATACTTGTGTGATGACAACTTCATCCTTATGAGGTGTTTTGTGCTATATATATGAGTTGATCTTTGGTGGTATAATTGCTTTTTGCTTCTTGTAATACCAAGAGATAGCTGTAGATCCAATACTAAAAACATATGTTGTGGTAGACTTTATGTCTATTCTATCCCCTCCAAAATTTGATCCATCAAGGATGTGCTTAGGTGTGAAGGATATTCCATGATCAACCATTCTTAATGGGTCAAGTTTTGGAGGGGATAGAATAGACAAAAAGTCTACCACATCATATGTTTTTAGTATTGGGTCTGCATCTATCTCTTGGTCTTCCAAGAAGTAAAAAGCAATTATACCACCAAATATCAACTCATATATATAGCACAAAACACCTCATAAAGATGAAGTTATCATCACACAATTGTAACTACAGTTCATTCCCCCTTGAGGATAACTTCACCAAACCAAGTGAGTCCCTCAGCTTACAAAATTACTCCTTAGGAAGTAATTTGGTGAACAAATCAGTAGAATTAGAATATGATGGGCAATACTCCAACTAAATAGTCCCATCCAATACCTTCTATTTGATAAATTGGGTTTGGATTTCAACATTATTTGTCCTTTGATGCATTACAAGATTTTTAACTAAGGCAATAGCTGATTGATCATCATGAAATATAATCATGAACTACTATAACCATCTTGCAATTGAATAAACCAAGATCAACTTGCAATAGATTAACTTGCAATAAGAAGGTAACTAACCATAACAATCATCTTGCAAGTTAATCTACTCTTTTGAACATGGTACTTTCTTGTTTGCCTTGTGCAACTTTTGTACATGTTATTTTGTAGATGACATTGTGCAATTATGTTTTATGATGCAATTGCTTTATGCGACTCTTTTACATGGTACTTTCTTGTTGCCTTGTGCAACTTTGTACATGTTTTTTTATGTAGTTGGAATTATGCAATTAGTTTATCATGGTACTTTCTTGTTAGCATTTATTCTACTTTTGTACATGATATTTTATGGTTGGCTTTATGCAACCAATGTGCACACTTTATTATTTTCATATACCTTATGCAACTATTGTACATGGTACTTTTTTGTTAGCCTTGTGCTACTTTTGTACATGGTACTTTAGATTTTGCATTATCATGGTACTCCTTGTTTGCTTTATACAACTTTGTACATGATATTTTTTTATCAACTATATAACACGTGACTATAAGTATGGCTTAGCATCTTTTTGAGATGACTTATAGTTCACTATTTGTTAGATCAATTTTGTTATCATCTTTGGATATTCATATATGTTGTGGTGAATATATTTATGATGATGTATCTAACTGATCTTATGTTGAGCTTCTTGTAGCTTGTAGGTACTTCCATTTGGAATTTTGCAGACTTACTGAAGACACCCTTGTGATGTTTTCTTCTTATCATTTGCAACCACTTGTGGTTGATGGATGACTTTGTAATTTGCTTGTATCTTAAGCTACTCTGTTTGGGGCTTGTAGTCTCATTTTGGCCCATTTTTTTTTGGTGCCTTATTATAGAAAATTCTTTGTCATAGAATCTCATTGTAACTATATTACTCATTTGATTCTCATCCTCGTTTGTATATTTAGGGGGAGAATGTTTCTTTGTCTCATAATTTCTTTCCCCAATATTGCATTAAGGGGGAGTGTTGGAATATGTAATGCAACATTGTGTAAATTATTCTTAGACTAAAATATAAAGTCTAAAGAATAATATTTGAATTAGAATATAATTATATATTATGTAAAATATTCCCACCTAATTAATAAATAAATTAAGTGTGCTAGGAATATTTAATTTCTTGGAAAAAAGTTATTTCCCTTTTCTAGCAAATATTAGAAAGTAACTAATCACTTTATAATATTTTATAGATGTTACTTATCACATATCTCAAAGATTAGATTGTGATAAAATTAGAAAGTAACTAAAGAAATTTCTAATATTTGATATATTATGATAAGATTTAGGGTTGTAGTAGAAAAGCTTCTCTTTAAATAGGGATGTTTTCTACTACATATTATCATATCTTGTCATATTGACTTGTGTTGTAGTTTATATTGATGCATAACATTGAAGCATTCCTGTACTGTTGAATCATTGAGTAATATAGTGAGATTCATAGTGGATGTTTCCCTTATTCATTTGAAGTAGGGTTTTACCACTCAATATTTGTGTTGTGGTTTTACCTCTTTTATGTGTGATTGATCTTGTGGAGCATTCTTCGATCTTGGGGAGACTTTGCTTGTCTCACAATTATTTTCTAAGGTTTGAAGTACCTTCGATTTGTGTGATTACATTAGAATTCGTATTGCTCTGTGACATTCAATTTTGTATTGCTCTGTGACCTTTGATTTTAGATTACTCTATGATTTTTGAGTTTCGTATAGCTCTGTGTTTAAATTTCAATTTCGTACGCCTATGAGGAAGGCAAATATGTTTGTCTTTAATTTTTATGAGCAAATGGAAGGTAAAATGATGAGTAGCACTTGAGAGTTTCATTAGGCACTTGTGCTCCAATGGCGAAGGTAGTGGAGTGAAGGTGCTCACTAAGCAAAGGTGCCAAGTTCGATTTGGGATAGGCATGTTTCAATTTTTTCTTGGTCACGGTTATTGTGCACATGGTACGACGGTTGCTTTGGGCCACAATTTTGGAGGAGGAAGCACTTTGGCGCTTATGTTGGTGTCTCCACACTTCTCCTAAGGTTGGAGAATTGATTTTTGGCCAAGGTAGATCTTTTGTTGATAATCTAAAATATTTGATTTGACTTGGCAATTATTGTTGGTAATTGGATGGAGGTATAAGGTTAAATAGAAATATTACTTTGACATTGTTATTATTGATGCTTAATGTTTATATGGTAAATACATTTAGAAGTAAATGTATTTTAGGAGTTATAAGGGTTTAAGGAATAATTGTGCTTAATGTCATATTGGGGTTAGAAAGCCTTTAGAGTTATTGAGTGGATATTCTCTTGTAATTATTTTTGAGGTTGAAGTTATTTTGTGATATATTAAGTAGGAGTTATAAGGTATAAATAAATATTGTTGATATGTATATTTGTGAGTTTTTATTATTGATGAGTTGGAGTGATAAGGTGTTATTAGGACTCTTATCATTGTGCATTATTCAATTGTTGCTAACTCTAATTTGTGGCAAATTGAGAGTTAGTGTTGTGACAGATTTTGAGTTCTCCTTCTTCATTAAAGTAAAGGTATGGGCACATTCTTCCATGGTTATTATTGATTGATGGTTTTCTAAAAATAAGTTTGGAGTGAAAAGGATTAAATTAAGTTTCCTTATTTGGAGTGGATCTTATTTTTTGAAAGCGAAAGTATTGATTATACATTATGAGATCATGATGATTTTATGAGTTATTGCATAATTATGGTTTATGAGAGTGTAAGAATTTGAAGTTTTCTTTAGGGTTTTTGAGTGAGAAACATATTCCATTTCTATAAGTTGTTGAAACCCTAATTGAGTTGTTTGGTTGTTGAGAGTTTGGTTTTGAGATTGCTTCCATTGAGATTGAGTTGATCAAGTTATGCTTTACTTGATACATGAGTTGGGCTTGCTCCTTTGAGATTTGATTTTATCAAGTTATAATTTGCTTGATAAACTTGGTTATGTGGTTAAGTTGAGCATTCCCATTTGAGAGACATTGGAAATATCTTGAACCCATTTTTGATGCTTAGAGAGAGATTGCTTTGAGTTCTTGAAAACTAACTTGCCTAGGGTTTGATAGCAAGTTATGGTTCTATGTTGGAGGAGTTGATTCCTTGATATTGCATTATTGGAAATTGTTGGTTTGTGGTTCAATGAAAGTATATTACTTCTATGAGATTGACTTGAGTTGATATTGAGAGTTGCAGGATAGAACATATTTAGTCTCTAACAATTCTCTTTATGCTTCTATGATATTTATTTGATATGATTGGATGAAACACATTGGGTCTCTAAAAATTCTCTTTGTGTGTTTACATTGGGCAAGTTTCTTGGTAAACTTTCTTGAGTTGATTTGGGCAAGTTCTTAGTGAGCTTGCTAGGACAGATTTGGACAGGTTCTTATGGAGAACTTGTGGACTGATTTGTACAGGTTCTTATGGAGAACTTGTGGACTGATTTGGATAGGTTCTTGTGGAGAACTTGTGGAATGATTTGGACAGGTTCTTGTTGAAGAACTTGTGGACAGATGTGATGAAGTCTTGGTGAAGACTTGCAAGCAGTTGTGATTGATTCTTCCAAGCTTTTAGCTTAATATTGGAATAGATATTATAGAGATTTGAGAGTAGATTTGTGTTGGACCAGAGGACTGAGTTTGGTGTAGATTTGTGACAGAATTTGAGAGGACATGTGTTGGACCGATTGACTGTGTTTAGTACAGGTGTTGATGAGCAGCTGTGGAGGTGATCAGTGAGGACAGAAGTCTCTATAGCCAGAGCAAGGAGGGTAGGACGTCTTCTATGGAAAGGAGTTCCACTTGCTAGCAGCAAAAGAGACAGTGATCTTCTAAAGTATTATTTTTAGAGCTTTGGGGGATAGGACATATCCTTTGGATAAGAGGCTCATAAATACTTCTTTGGGGGATAGGACATATCCTTTGGGCAGGAGGCTCATAAATATTTTATTAGGGGAAGGATTCTCCCTTGGACAGGAAGTCCATAAACATTGTAATTGGGAAGGATTCCCAAAGAATTTGATTGAGAAAATTTAGTGAAATATTTTCTCTGTGGAGTAGCCCACTTTGCGTGAACCATGTTATATTGGTGTCTCAATTGTGTGATGACTTGTACACTGGTTTTATTATTGATTTGATTTTGCTATTGGTTCATTGCATTACTTTCTGAACTAAAAGGAAAAATTTAAAAAGTGGTCTTATATTGTTCACCCCCCTCTTAGTATAATCTTATGTTCTTCAGTATCTCTAAGGAAGTAAGTGGAAAATTCTAATTATAAGCGACATAGGTCTGAGAAAAGCACAAAAATCATGGATAACATTATCAAAGCACAAATATCTTCAACTATAAATACTAGACTTGGTTTTGAAGAAGGTCAAAGAAAACAAAAGGGGGAGTCAAGCTCAAAAGGAATAGAGGCATCAAAGAAAATAATTAAAGAAGAGCCTAATACCTATGCTAATGTGTTGAGAAGTGGAAGCATCAAGAAGGAAGAAAATAAAGCATCATCATGGACCAAGGTCCATCACAAAAACAACAATGAGAGAACCATGCAGTCATATCCTCCAAGGTAATAAGATAGGTTTCAATATTTCTTTCATGGTTATTGCTTTTCATGTCATAATTTTGGTCATAAAGTTGCACATTGTAGGGTCCGTGATAAAAATGATTTTGGTTTCATGAAGATAAATTTCAATTCATTTTCACCTCTCATGGACTACAACACCATATGCTACAAATGTAATACTTTTGGTCGTACAACTAGATGGTGTAGAACAATGTTCCTTGAACTTCTGAAATCAAGCAAAAAATAGGATGGTCAAAATATTCAAAAGGTTATGCCCTCCAAATTTTGGAGAAAGAAAATACAAAAATAAGAGGAACATAGTAATTAGGGATTTTCACTCCTGTCTCATAATTGAAGTCTCAAGAAAAGTAGGTAGAAAGGGGGTGTTGTCAAGTATCTTATCTTTCAGCCCCAAGGAGCCTTTGTCATTGATGTCAAAGGGGGATAGTTTTAGTAAGGAGGAGCATCTTATTAAGGGGAGCAGCTTGTAATCATATAGTAGTAAAGGATAATTTCTTAGCAGGGTTGCCATCAATGACAAAGGAGGATATTGTTAGAAATGTTGAGTTGTCATTGATGTCAAAGGCAGAATTGGAAGGATGATTTAATTATAATTATGATAATGAGTTTGGGCAATATCATGTTTTGGGTAAAATATTCAAGGCAAAAATATCTTCAAGGATGATTTGAATTACAAGTATATGCTTTAACATTTAAATTAAATATTTAAATATTAAATTTATATAAAATATATATTATAAAGCTAAACCTTATAATATTTAAATATTAAATTTAAATATTATAAAGTTAAAGTTTTGAATTCAAATAATTTGAGCTGATGCACCAAATTAAAAAGAAGTGAAAGAATTGGTATATAAACTAGGTCCAAGTTTATTTCAAGAAGTAAAATGTGCTTCGATGGAAAATATTTGAAAAATATGTGATGTCATTCACTGAACCTAATTGTTGAAGAGCATCTGTGAGTTGGAGAGCACGACAATTTTTGAAACGATGCAAAGAAGAGCACCAGCGGTTGTAGTGTAGAGACAACGGTAGCAAAGATTCATTGGTGGCAATGTTCAACCAATGAAAAGTGAAGGAGTCACCAATGTAAATAGACATTACTCAAAGTGAACTATTAACGTAGTAGCAACAAACATGAAAGGAGAAAGCACACTATGAATCCAAGCATTGAGAAGTGAATGTAGCAAGTTTGAGGTGAGTTTTTGGATAGAATATTAAAGCTTTTAGTGAAATTTCACATAAAACAGAAGATCATATCTGTTGTGCAAACATTTAAGGATGAAACCTTTAGAGAGATAGGCATGCATGTGGATAGATAGAAGCATCAAAAGATACATTAGGAGAAAAAGTGGTTTGATGAAGGTTTGATTGTGATTAGAACAAGACAATCATTAAGGAAAAATTTAAGGTAGTTGTACTACCATTATCTAAAGGTATTAAGGATCCAAAGAGACGCTTGTTTTTATTTTCAGAAGAATTCAAGAACACACAAGGAGACAAATTCTATCGATGAGCACAAGGAGACAAAATAGAATACCAGTGAATGCAAGAAAACACAAAAAACCACCTGTAAACACAAGGAGATACAACAGACAAGAAATATAATTATTTTTTCCAACGTTTAAGTTTTCAACAATGAAATAATTTATAAATATTCAAGAAATACAATCACAATATTCAAGACATCTACATCAATACTGTAGCCCTAGCTTCTCTAAAAATAGCACCGAATATTGCTTTGTGAGAGATAAAGTTTATTCCCATTCTTATGTGCTATCTTTCCTTGGGAGTTATAAAGTTAAAATTGATGGAATTTTACTATATTGAAAGCCATACATCAAAGGGAATATTTTATCAAATAAATATAATGTTTGAAATATAAAACCTAGGAGTAATAAGGGTTTCTATTGGAATAAATACTAATTATTTGCAAATATTATTGTGGTTTAATTTTTCCAAATATTAGGGAGTCATAAGGGCTACTATATAAAAATTAATTAATTGGAAAATTAAATATACTTAAATTAATTTCCTAAAGGTTTATTTAAAAGAGAGGTTTATCATAGTTTTTTCAAGGGTTGGATATTTATAAAATTATTGTCTCAAAATTCTCAAAAGGAGACAAAATATCCAACATTATAACCTCCTTAAAATTTGGGAAAAGTTCTTAGTTCAATAGGAGAAATAAGGGATAATAAGAGTTGATTTTTGTATTTGAAAAACTTTACAAAATCAATCAAATATTGAACTATAATTTACAAAAGCACTATATCTTATCCATAGCATACTAAGGATTCATATGGCATTCTAAAAAACTTGGTAATATCATAATCTATCAAATATTATCAAGTTACAAAATATAATATTTCCTCAAAACCTAAAAATCCTTAGGAGTATATACTCACATTACTTGGGAGACATATGGTAATATACAAAACAAGGATTAATAAAGGTTTTATAAAATCAAGATTATATTCAATCAACAATATTTTATTCTAATTAGATATCCATAAGGATGTCTACTTCCAATAAATATGCAAACACCAACAAGGATAATTATTTCAGCAAAGAAAATGTTAATGCTATAAAACTTGGGATCATGAATCTGCTCATGAAGTCTGAAATATTGATAGATTTGACTTCAAAAGTAATCCATAGTGGAGCCTTAGAAGATAATTTTGATACTATGGGATACTATCTTCAATTATGTCTCAATCAAGCTATTGATAACGAAAAAGGTGATATTACACTTTCCTTAGATCTTGTGAACATATTATACATGGCATTGCTCACATATAAATTCTACAAGAATGAAAATGTAGAACAAAGAGGACTGATAGAACTACTCAAAAAGAAGACCCAACTTAATGAGTCATATCTAGAAAAAAAATTCCAATCCTCATGCAGCATTGAAATTTCAAGATCTACTAATTCAAGATCTTATCATGATGCCCTAAGTGGTTTTTCAGAAATATGTGTACAGATTGAAAACAAGAAAGAGGGACCCTCTCTACAAGAATCAAGTAGTAGCACGACCATATATGAAAGCACAGAGACTGAACCCAAAGGCAAAGTTAAAGAAGAAGTAGAAGATGAATCCAAATAAGAGGAATACAGTACAAGGTCAATTTAAAGGAGAACCTACAACTTTAGCCTATTTTTGCATCATATGAATACTAAAGCAACTACAGAAGAATCAAAACCATCATATGTAATAATATCCACATTAAAGACTAAAGTCTTCAATATCCAAATAATGGAATATAGGGGGGTGTTAGAAATAGATTATAGTACATCATTTGGATCATGTAAATGTACCTTTCTTGGTACATACCTAGGACATTATATTAATTTAGGGGGAAGTTATCTAGTTACTTTATGCAATGTAATAAACGCACAAGTGTCAATGTGCAAGTTGCATATGTGCAAGCTATCCCTTGCATAGCTAGGTAGATTTTTGGCCAAGGAACATATTTACTATATAAAGGGTCATAATCATAGAGCAATATATAGTAGTAGGAAGTAGTGTGGAACCATGTGGTGTGATGCAGCAATGTAATGTAATGTAATGGAGTGTGATATGCTCAATGCCCATTATTGAGCATATAAAAATCCCAATTGTTACCACTTTTTATCCAATTTTTTTAAACATATACATATTCATCTTTCATGAGGCAAGGAACATAATCCTAATCTAAGATAAAATCATTCCATTTGGATTGTAATTTATCAAGGTAAATAGCATCAAGAGATATTAAGACTTGATCAGAGTCACTCTTGATTAGAATTGATCAACTTCTATGAAACCATCATACCACTTTGATATGAGAACGCTAGCCAAGTGTTAGGTTTCATCCCATATAAAATGGAAATCACCTTTAACCATACTATCCACCAAGATCAATATATAGGAGGATGCCTCGAAGATAGAAACCCATAATAATGAAATAACCTCAACAATCGTTATTCATAGATCTTAGATCCAACCCACATCTTTTCGATGGGATAACTAAGATAACAAAGTCACTATACGTGATCAACTCATAGAATCATTGGAATGTCATCTTAAGCATGGTTATATGACCTTATACCCCTTAAGTCTTATTTATCCACCCATTTTTTTAGGCATCACTTTTTATTATGTAGATGAATCAATTAGGTTCATTACAAAAAGGGTATTATTTAACCATCATAGGAGTATTGACTCCTCATGTACATTCAATTTCAATTCAAAATCCAAGGTCTATCTTGGTTCACAACTCAAGACCAAATTTTTTCCTTGTCGATTCCAACCAACTCCGAGGTCCAAATCAAATTTTTTCATAATTTGCTATCATCATGTTTTAGGTTACACTATCCATGAATGTTTATGAAGAGTTTAGATCAACATAATCCAGTTAATTCCTTAAGGAGTAGAATCCATCACATAGTAATTCTTGATATTGTAGCATACATGAGATATCCAATTGAGCAATATTTACATTCTAATGTATGAATCCATATAACCATTGAATACATCAAGTGCTAGCTAATTACATCATTCATAATTACCCAATACATTTCAGAAAGTAAATGACATATCATATATCATTAAATCATCAACATACTAAAGTTAAACATACATTATTTGCATCATATTTTAACAAATGAACACATTGTCTTAGTCTAAGAAATGCTTAACTATTTCATCAAAGCATTTAACCATCTCATCCACTCATATCATTTTCATTTTGAAAGTAAAAGCAACATGCACAAGAATTAACACATCAAACCACAAATAAGTGACACATTTTTTATCTTAGGAACCCTCATGGGGAATAAAACCAGCCTCCCAAATATGTATTTTCCTCATATTCATAAACTTGAGATGTCAAATATTACAAGTACAGAAGGGCATCTACGGATCCTTTTTAATCAATTATACAAATCAAGGGATACAACTGTCCCTTTTTAGGTTCATGATGCAATTAAGGAATTTCCCAATTCCTTTCTCTAAGTCATCATTATAAAATTAAGGTACTTCTCATATACATAAGCAATCCATATGTCCCTTCAAAATTCATGATGCAATTAAGGAATCTATTGATTCCTTTCTCTAAGCCATCTTAAGGATTTATAACATCTCACATGTGATTATGATAATCATTGGAATTATATTTTGGAAATGTTGTATTTATGTTAAAGGGAGTTTCATAAAATCCCTCAGAATGGATTTCAAATTCATTCTTTGATATTTATTCAAAATCATCCAACAAATTAAAGTCGCATGCCTTAATTCGTGAAATGAACATACCAACATTTATTTGATAATATAAAACCTAATTCCTTTAGAATATAAATTAGTATACTTATATGTATACCACAAATTTTAATCTTAATTGATGGGACAACTAACCTTAAACAAAACTATTCTTAACTAACATAGTCCTCTTATGGGTCTGCCCCACAGAGTGTTAATAGATCGGATTCTAATAGAGAGTCATAAGACATTAATATCAAGGATTTCTAATGTCATCAATACACTTAACCCTTGGTTAGGTTCTCTCACCCAACCATCATAATTTCCCCAAACCACGACCATATGATCATAAATTAACCGTTCTAATTTATGATAAATACACCAGGATTCCCATGTGATAACATTTTAAGATTTTAAAATCTAATATTTATATTCATTCACTAAAATATTCATTTTATGATATCCATGAAAAATATCGCTAGAGACTCCTTTGTTAAAGTACTTCTTCCTTGTTAAAGTATTCACATTTGGCCCCATATGTGAGAATGCTTATAGGAGATAGAAAAAAGGAGTCAAAAGGTATTTTAATCAATATCTAAGAATCTATATGGTTATGATTTAATTAGAATTTATAACCAATCAGACCGGAATCATTCTATGATTAACATACATTACAAACCATGTTTGTTGTTGGCTTTGCACATGTGATAAGGCACAAACTTAGTGGATATTTTTTATTGTTGTGCCCTGGCAGCTTTATCCCATCTATGCTACTGCCCTGATTTTATACTCACATAACATGATGATGTCAATGCCTATTACTTTTAGATACTATTTATGCAAAACGAAGCCATTGTCAAACCACCTTGACCATGAAATACAGTGATCTGACTACGTCTACATAGGGGCACAAAACATGGATTCAAGCATTCCCTAGTTTGAGTAACAATGGACGATCAAGATTTTGTTGGTGAATATGATGCACTCCTATCATTCAATGAGTTTGATATCCCATAAGAGTAAACTAGGGTACTATTCACAACACTTGTGGACTACACTTAGGATCTTGCAAAACATAATCTTATTTTTAATCGATACGAATATATATTAAATATAACACTTTCCTGCAGACTTTTGTCTCGATGCCATGTATCTGATAATTACCCGGTGGTTCTCTAATTCACAGTGTCAAGCAGTCACAGGAAGACACGAAATTGTGAAGGCTACCATCCATAAGGTAAAAACTGCTCTATTTCAAGACAAATCATATTAGTTCAAATGTTACAAAAATCCTCCGATTAGGTGATTGTAAGTTGGCATAGGCCTTATGGTCGATCATCAACAAAGGGTTTAGATAATATACAAAGAATTTTTGAACCCAACGACATGGATATTTGTTCCCTATGTTATGTACCATAAGTAATTATTTTGACCATAGTAGAATGTTTCCACATCTAAGAAAGATATACGCCTTGCGTTGATTGCTAAGGGGTTATAATCACAGTATACGGTAAAGGATTTAATTAGGACCTGTATCATGTATTTATATTTCAGCCTTAGAAAACTTAACTAATGCGAAGAGATATGTATTTATTTATCATCCTCATTAAGGGTACAACTTAGGGAAGCATCCAACTATTTATTATAAATAACAAGGTGTCAGGTAGAATTTGACAAGTAATCATAAATACCCCATTATGGAGTAGAGAGTAGCTTGACTGATTCTAACACATACAAAGAAAAACTTAGCCTACTCATAATACTATTTGTAGAGTGGAGTTATCCAACCTAATCTGAGTTGACTAAAGTCTCATAGTCTTCTTTAATCTTCTTCTAGCCATCTCCTCTTTCATCCTCCTCAATCTCCAAGATTTCCTTTCAAGGTTGTCTTCTTTCTACAAATAGATATTCTATCCAAGCCTTCTAGTTTCTGATCCACCCAATGTGGAGAGCATACTCCCTAGGCCTCTCAATAATTTCCTCTCTACCTTTCTTCACAATATGACCTCTATTTATAGGGCAATTTCTCCACTCATGACCAAATAGTGGTCCTATTATTTTATTATTAAAATTTGCCTTGTGTCCACTAAGACATATCATGCCATGTGGAGGGTGATTCAAAAAGTAAAAGAGGGTCCACATAGGGATAAGGTAGGTGGCCTTGTTTTGTCTTGTGCCCCTTATGGTCCACATCCCACCAAAGCATCCCTAATTAAAAATAGAGGAGAGAATCTCACTTTTCTCTCCACCAACCAAATTAGGCCATGAAAGAAATAAAATAATCCTTAAATATTAAATAATGCTAGTGCCTAATTTGGTCCAATAAGAATTAGATATTTAATTGCATTCAAAATTAAATGCAATTAACCTAATCAAACATGATTAGTTTTATTTTCATAATATTTACTTTTCCTATAAAATCCCTAAATTGGAATTTTTGTAGAATTCATTAAGGTCTATGACCCATTTTATTGAGCATTAATTGATCCCATGATCAATTAATATCATTTTGATAGGGTTCAAGGGTGACGGGTCATGACATACACCCCCCTTAGATTAAACACAATCCTCTATGTTTGAAAAATTACCTTAGAGAGCATATTTATCTAGCAAAGCTAGTATTTATCCTGTTATTTTACAATCTGAGTCATTAGATTTTTCTTAACTTTCAGCATCTCATCCTTGATGGTAAGCTTCATATTCCATCTATGAGAGTACCTGGACCTATAAAAATACAAAATATCAGTAGTACCATGTCCTTATAACCAACATAATATCCATTTTGCATAACAAGTATTGAAAACATCATCAATACATAATCTCATAACAAAGATTATAGTTTTAAACTATCTATTATTGCACAAATACTAAATTTTAAAGCACTGCAATAATAGAATTTGCAAAATGGTGTTACAGAGATATCATGAAATTATGCTTCTGTACTATATTAGACATAAAAATTCTTATTAATTTTATCAAAAATCCCACCAAGGAGTATCACAGTATAATTTGTTAACCCTTAACATGAGTTAACCTGATAAAATTAAGTGTCAACAAAGACACATCATAATTTTAGAATATCAATTTAGGATATTCACATATATCCTAAGATGCATTTTGACAACCTTTTTGCCAACACCAGAGCATCCACCCAGATGTCTCCTGGTTTATATCATCATGGAGAAGTCCCATACCTTCTCCAAGAATGGACACCAATCCATTCTTCAAATTCATTTAGTGTTATTTTAATTAAATAAGTTTACTTTTCATGCTTATGAATACAAATAAAATCTATAAATCACAAACATTCATAAGCTACTCTGAGTTTCACAATAAAAACTTTAAACTAGTTAAGTTCACACAATATTTCATTTCTACAATAGAAGTATATAATTCAAATGATTTCTAATTACAATTTTCCAAATCCCTTGGCATACTACATACATATAGTCCCTAGAGTAGTGGCTTTAGATCTCAAGGTTGTTGTTCCTTAGATATTTCATCGTAGAACCCTAAAGGTTCTAGATAATATTTAATAAATGAATAAAAAAAATAACATTAAAAAGAATCACTTTTGGGGTTGAATCACTGTTGCACTAGAATGGGGAATCCCTCCAATGGGTTTAAACAATTTTATATTCTTCTTCTTGCATGATTTGTATGAATGGACAACCTAATATATATATCTACCCTAAAGCTACGTTGGTGAAGAGATGTGATGGTTCACTTTAGGAAGACACGTGATGGTTCACATTATGAAGAGATGTGATGGTTCACTTTATGATTTAATAATATAATAATTAAATGATTAATAATACTAACTAATAATGTTAGGATGGAGGATCCTAACATGTCGCCCTCCTTAAAAATATCTTTGTCTTCAAAGCTCAAAGTGAGGAGCTTTATCTTTTGTTTTCCAAGTAGAATATTTGCAAGGTCTTATACTATTTTAATGTCACTTTTTCAAAGGCAGGGATATCTTGAAGGTCAAAGTGTTAGTGGGGGGTTTCCAGGAAAAATAGTAGAAGCATCCTTAAGAGAATTGTGATGATGGTGAGCTTTCACTTTAGCAAGTTCTCCTTGTGTGGAATGAAGGGAAAATAAATGTGCACTCATTCTTTTGCCTTCATTCTGAAGTAGATTGCCTATACGATAATAACTCATGGGTGGTGAGAAAACTGGGTGGATTTGGTGTAGAGTGGATATATGGCCTCCATTGATCACTTCTTGTATGTCTACCTTATCTTTTCTTGGGGTATCGATCACTTCATGTATATCGACCTTACTATTGTCATGGTGGTGATAAGATATTTTTGGTATTTCTTGTTCATTATCCACATTTTACACATTTTCCTCATATTTCTCATCTTCCTCATCTTTCTCATCATTGCCATATTTAGTTCTATCTTCAGGTGTATCCATTACTACGTCTACCCCAAATCCCATTTTCATCGTTGGAAGAACTACAAGGAATAGTTGCATCCGTAATATATAGTGCAGGTGTAATACATTAATGATTGCAAATAAATTTCTCATCATAATGAAAACAAATACCCTTTTCATGTTGTGCCTTCATTTTCATGGGGTGAATACGTTTAATGGGTAAAATTTGGGTAAGTTTTTGAGTGGTGTACATATTTTGTGATTCCCATACAGGTGGTTTTGTAATTGGGTCCTTCCACTAGCAAAAATCCTCCTTTGTAATAATTTTATTTGCAAGGTCATACTTTTTTAGGGTTAACTCTACTATTTTTGTTGCTATTTTTGTTTTAAAATCATCTTGTCATTTATTCATTACTTGCAATATTTCTTTTGAGATGTCTTTCAACAAATTTCTCCACTTGTGTCCAGAATCGATGCTCTGATACCAAATGGTAGAACCCTGAAGGTTCTAGCTAATATTTAATAAATAAATAAATAAAATAACATTAAAAATAATCACTTTTAGGGTTGAATCACTATTGCACTATAATGGGTAATCCCTCAAATGGATTTAAACAAATATATATTCTTCTCTTGCATGATTTGTGTGAATGGCCAACCTAATATATATATCTATCCTAAAGCTATGTTGGTGAAGAGACGTGATGGTTCATGTTATGAAGAGATGTGATGGTTCACTTTATGATTTAATAATATAATAATTAAATTATTAATAATACTAACTAATAATGTTAGGATGGAGGATCCTAACATTTCACGAGTCGGATATACACCTACATTACCAGTTTGAAAAACTGTTGGAGAAACTACTTGAGAAGTAGCTCAAGTTCTATTCTGGACTATTGCTCGAGTTGATCAAGTTGTACTTCCATGTTCATGTTGTACCTTAACATCTGGTTGATATGGGAGAAGTAAACCATGGCTTATGAGTGCATCTAAACAAGAATTCAAGAATATAGCTCTGTAGTCATCCCTTGCTTGGCATAATCATGCATTCTTCGCTTGCAAGGTTGTTACTACTGTATCTCTCTAGTAGTGCATTTGTGTTAATTCTAGTTGAAACCTTTCCTACTCTACAATTATAGATTTTTTCTCAGTATCCAAATTAAAACTTTGTTGCATCCATTTTTCTACTAGCTTCAACTATTGGGTCTCTAACAATCAAATTTGTTTCTTCAGCACCTCCACTTCGTATTGTGCTTTTATCACAAGTTCATCTCCTCCTATGTTGGATGGTCCAACTCCTATATCCAACCATTGGCATACACATATTTTGGTAGATTTTTTCCCTTCTCCCATAGATGAACACTCTTCCTCAATAGCCTTGGCTATTTCACTACTATTTTATTCTTCATCAAAATATTCCTCTTGGAACCGTCATTGTGCAACCCACCAAATATCAAAAATAGGGGTTGTACCCGCATCATCTTCCTTTGGTTTCCATATAGCCTCATCAGTTTCTAAGGCTAATGGTTCCAATGGTGGAGGTATCACTATGGTTCTCCCCTTCCTAGTATAAACCCTGGATGGTTTCGGCATCTGTTCCATAATAACAAACTATTGCAATACCTGAGTATAATGTAAATACTCGTATTGCATACTTGTACGTCCAATCAACCACCTTGCTCATCTTACATGAGTAATTTGTACTCCATATTCTACCCATACTGGTCCCTCTCTCCAAGATCTCCAAATAATATCTCAGGGATGCAGATCCTCCCAAATAGAGTGGAATTGCTCTCTATTACCTTCAAGTGGTCTATGGCTAGACCACTCCTTTTCTCGTTGCCACCTTAATGCATAAGGTATATCTGGCCCCATAAATGTATGTGCATCATATGGTAGCCCTTGGGGTCTTGCTACCACTATGTGCTCCCATGCCCAAACTTGTAGTAGGGTGCTACAGTTAAATTTGATTTTCATCATTATTATTAAATCAAAAAACTCTTTGTAGGTTTGGGCCAACAATTTTGGTGCCCATGCATATACCACTGACTCCTCAACTATATCGTGCACTATTCCTAATAAATTCTAAGGAAACTATGTACTTCTTGATTCGAGCAAAATGACACCCGATAAGAGCTCCATTATAATAGCATGCTTATGTGTCAGTCTACCTTTTACATAGTGTATTTCATGTGCTATACCCTGCTTATTGGTGTTCACACTTCTCCATACTACTCTAAACACTCTTTCTAGAATATGGCTCATTTCTTCTTCTTGAGCAACGGTTATCATGTGACCTTCTATCTATATCTGGTATATCCTATACACATATTCTAACATAGCATTCATTTATCCAGTGGGTAACTAGAATGCCCCTCTACTGGGATCCCATATTTCTACTAGGATGGATAGATAGCATATGTCTACACGTATTGGCTCTATTCAAGCCGCTCCTTCAAATCCAAGTTCTTTCAACCATTGTCAGTTGCTCACATCTAGCCTATCCCTAGTACTTTGAAAGATCATTTTCAAAGGATATCATGATCTAATGATCTTTAATGGTCAAATTTTTTATGTTTTCATAGGATCACCACTGTCGATTTTGATATTTTTAGAAGCCATAACTCAAAGAGTATGTACTAATAGATCAGCTAGCAAAAATAAGATAATTACGAGATACACTATGGTGTTCATTCCTGAGATCATCAGTATTAATAGGGTAAACCCTAATACAAGTAGTAGGATATTCACTACCATGAATAGTGGATAGGTTAATTCTATATCTAAAGATAAGATAAAATCTACACCATTTTATCCATTTTATGATGTTGGAGTTATTACCTCAATTTCATTTGCTGGATAGTATTTTGAGGTCTATTTATTTTCATAGATTCGTAGATCAATCATATTGAGTTATTGGATTCTTCTCCAGTTCCCAAGGAAGTAACTTCTTTTGATGTGCCATAGAAAACATCATCATGACACACGTGTCCTTCCATTATGGTTTCTAATTTGTATAAAATCTCATTATCAACCCTTCGATGACTCCAACGAACAATTTTGTACTTTATTACTTTTTTGAAAAATTTCACCTATCGCATAGTGTCATTATTGTAAAGTGTACCCATATTGAATTTATTATCATATGGTAGAATTACAATTAATCCAGTATCATCTTACTTCTATCTTCAGTATTTGGTTTACATTGGTTTCATATACGTAGTTTTCTGCACTTCAAACAATTGTTGCAAAACTACACTATAGTTTTCTTATGATTTTAATACCACATGCATGGCATAGTGTTCAATTCCCATTTTAAATACCTTATCACCCATTATTTCTTTCAACCAATACCCATGTGGTTGGGTGCATACTTTTCTAAGGGTTCGGTTGGCGAAGCTACATGTGACGGTGATACTTGGGATTCCAGGGCTTACTTGGTTGAGTTCCCTAATACTCATGTCAAATATTAGTATGGTGATATTTGGGGGATTTCCATGCTTAAATTTGAGGTTTCACCATACTTTTTCTCCTCCAACATATCAAAATTTTAGGTTTTTGTGTTGTTAGGCAACTTCTTCTGCCATTACACCATAACCTCTGATTGGAAAAATCCAAAGTATATTGTAACATTGATAAAAATAAATAAAACATCGTTTTGTTTAGCTTTTGATCTTGAATTTTCACTAGTTAGTTTTTAACTAACTTACATGGTCTAATTTTCACTTGTATCCCATAAGGTTTCACTTCTATACATGACTATAGTTTGACAAACATAATTCAAGTGATCCCTTAGTAAAATTGAACCTTAGGTTCATACACACTTGAAAATAAAGAGTACGTAAGTCAAAATATATAGATTCCAAGTAATTTTCCAAAAGAGTCTAAGTTACATCACTTAAAATCCATGGAAGGAGGTTTCACTTAGCTCTTCCACTTTTGAAAGACTATGGATCTATTCATGGGAGAAATGAAATCAGACATCAGCAATCTCAAGTATTGACCATTTCCTTACCAAGTGTGCATTGTTTAGAATTATGGAATTTATGTTTTGATTTTTCTCACAAGTTTTATTTCATGCCCAAATCTTTTGCTAACCTAGATCTAACTAGAATCTAGTAGTTATCCTAGGATCTAATACCAACTGTAACAACCTCAATTGTTACCACTTCTTATCTATTTTTTTTAAACATATACATATTCATATTTCATGAGGAAAGGAATATAATCCTGATATAATATAAAATTATTCCATTTGAATTGTAAGTTATCAAGGCAAATAGCATCAAGAGATATTAAGACTTGATCAGAGTCACTATTGAGTAGAAGTGATCAACTTCTAAACGACCCTCATACCACTCGAATATGAGAACGTTGGCCAAGCGTTAGGTTTTATCCCACATAAAAGAAAAATTACCCTTAACCACACTGTCCAATAAGACCAATATATAGGTGGGTGCCTTGAATATGGAAACCCATAATAATGAAATAACCTCAACAATGGTTATTCATAAAACATAGATCCAACCCACATATTCCTAATGGGGTCACTAAGATAACAAAATCACTATACGTGATCAACTCATAGAATCATTGGAATGTCATATTAAGCATGATTATATGGCCTTATACCTCTTAAGGCTTATTTATCCACCCCTTTGTTTAGGCATCCATTTTTATTTTGTAGATGAATAAATTAGGTTCATTACAAAAAGGGTATTATTTAACCATCATGGGAGTACCCACTCCTCATGTACATTCAATTTCAATTCAGAATGTAAGGTCTATCTTGGTTCACAACTCAAGACCAAATTGCCTTCTTGTGGGCTCCAACCCACTCCAAGTTCCAACTCGGATTATTCCATAATTTGCTATCATCATGTTTCAGGTTACACTATCCATGAAAGTTTATGAAGAGTTTAGATCAACATAATCTAGTTAATTCCTTAAGGAGTATAATCCATCACATAGTAATTCTTGAGATTGTAGCACACATGAGATATCCAATTGAGCAAGATTTACATTCTACTTTATGAATCCATACAACCATTGAATACATCAAGTTCTAGTTAATTACATCATTTATAATTACCCAATATATTTTAGAAAGTAAATGACATATCATATATCATTAAATCATCAACATACTAAAGTTAAACATACATTCTTTACATCATATTTTAACAAATAAATATGTTTTTGTAGTCTAAGAAATGCTTAACTATTTAATCAAAGCATTTAACCATCTCATCCACTCATATAATTTTCATTTTGAAAGTAAAAGCAACATGCACAAGAATTAACACATAAAACCACAAATAAGTGACACATTATTTATCCTGGTAAACCTCATGGGGAATAAACACAGCATAAAAAATATGTATTTTCCTCATATTCATAAAATTGATATGTAAAATATTACAAGTACAGAAGGGCATCTACGAATCCCTTTTAATCAATCATACAAATCAAGGGATACAACTGTTCCTTTTTTTGGTTCACAATGTAATAAAATAATTTCCCAATTCCTTTCTCTAAGTCATCATTATAACATTAAGGTACTTATCATACACATAAGGAATCCATATGTCCCTTAAAATTCATGATGCAATTAAGGAATTTTTTTATTCCTTTCTCTCACCCATGTTAAGGATTTATAACATCTCACATGTGATTATGATAATAATTGGAATTATATTTTGGAGAAGTTGTATTGATGCTAGAGGGAGTTTCATAAATTCCATTCGAATAGATTTCAAATTCATTCTTTGAGATTGATAAATCGTCCAACGAATTAAAGTCCCATACCTTAATTCATGAAATGAACATACTAACATTTATTTTATAATATAAAACTTACTTCCTTTATAATATAAACTAGTACACTTATACATATATCACAAAAATAAATAATCTTAATTTATGGGACAACTAACCTTAAACACATCTATTCTTAACTAACATAGTCCTCTTATGGGTCTGCCCCACAGAGTGTTAATAGATCAAATTCTATAAGATATTCCTAAGACATTAACATAAAGGATCTCTAGTGTCTTCAATACACACGATAGACTTAACCCTTGGTTAGGTTATCTCACCCAACCATCATAATTTCCCCCAACCACTACCATACGATCGTAAATTAACCTTTCTACTTTATGATAAATGCACTAGGATTCCCATGTGATAACATTTTAAGATTTTAAAATCTAATATTTATATTCATTCGATAAAGTATTTATTTTATGAAACCTATGAAAAATATCGCTAGAGACTACTTTGTTAAAATACTTCTTCCTTGTTAAAGTATTCACATTTGGCCCCATATGTGAGAATGCTTATAGGAGATAAACCAAAGGAGTCAAAAGGTATTTTAATCAATATCTAGGAATCTATAAATTTATGATTTACTTAGAATTTATAACCGATCAAACTAGCTTCAATTTTGCAATTGATAAACATTACAAACTATGTTTTTTGTTGGCTTTGCACAAATGATAAGGCACACACTTAGTGCATATTTTTTATTGTTGTGCCCTAGCAACTTTATCCCATCTATGCCACTGCCCTGATTTTATACCCACGTAACACAATGATATCAATACCTATTATATTTAGACACCTTTTATTCAAAATGAAGTCATTGTCGAACCACATTGACCATGAAACACAGTGATCCAACTACGTCTACATAGGGCCATAAAACATGGATTCAAGTATTCCTTGGTTTGAGCAATAGTGGATGATCGGGATGTCATTGATGAAGATGATGCCCTCCTATGGTTTGATGAGTTTGATATCCCATAATATAGGTTTAACAGAGTAGACTAGGGTAGTATGTGTGACACTTGTGGACTACACTTAGGATCTTGCAAAGGAGACTCTTGTTTTTAATCGATATGAATATATATTCAAATATAGCACTTTCTTGCAGAATCCTTTCTTGATGCCATGTACCCGATAATTACTCAACGGTTCTCTAATTCATAGTGTCAAGCAGTCACAATAATATGTTAGAAAATAGAAGACTTGATATTAATGAATGAAAGGAGCCTTTCTTAAATAGCAAGTTCATACAATATGATCCATTGGATCATAACTAATTGATCTAATCTCAGCCACATAGATTATATTAGTAACAACTTAGAATATAATTTATTATTCTAACACCCTGCCTAAGTGGTACTAGGATATACTAACACCCACCCTTAAGTGATACTAGGAGGTAGTGATAAACAACAAAATAAAAACAAGTGGCATATCCACAAGTATGAGTCCCAGCAACAAGACTTGATAAGGTACTCATGTACAATATATGCATAAGAAAACTCTACTAGAGAGATGAAAAAACTACAAGGGATAAAACCACCTACCATAATAGAATAAGAAGAAGAAGAAGAATAAGAAGAAGAAGAAGAAGAAGAGGAAGATGTGCATTAAGGATGGATAGGAAGGAAGATGTCCTCTTGAACCCTCCCTAGGATAAATTCCATAAAGAAGCCTACAAAGGATCCATCAGATGTCTCAAAAAAGTAGAGAAGCCTTGTCACCGAACTGAATGAAACCATACTCCAAGACTGGTGCTTGTGACACATATCAAGGTTGTAAACCATGAAAAAAAGGTCACTAAAGAAAACCCCTTGAAACAAAAGTATCTCACAAAAATAAGAGTGTGAAGATAGTGTGGAAAGACCCACAAGGATCATAAGGGATGTCGAAATTGACTCCATAAGCATAAGTAGTGGTTTCCACCTATATGAACACAATGGGTTGATAACAAGGTCCAAAAATTGAGTGGACAAACAACTTACTTCAAGGGAATCTAAAAAATAAAGGGCACCAATGTAGTGTTTGAACACGTCCTTATGGTGACCTCCTCATCCTAATGGAATGCATGGGTAACTAGCCTCTGCAACCGCTAGGTGATATAGAGGAGATGACTAGATACTAGGATCACTCTAACAAATGTTTGGGAGTGTCGGGTTCAACCGAAAATGCACTCCATGATACAGTAATTTTAAACCACAAAAAAAATGTGGAAAATAGGTTCAAAACTAAAAAAGTACACCATCATTGTGTCAATCTCATAAAAAAAAAAATCGACGACTATAAACACCCCTATAATTGGGTGTCAAAAAAAAATCCTTCATTGCAAAAAAAAAATCTTCTTATTTCCCTCACAAAGGAATATTCCTAGCATATTTCAGAATAAAGAAAGGTTTTAAATTTTATCTCGTAGGATAAATATATGGGAATAACCTTAAATATAAATTGCCATATATTTAATAAAAATCCCCCTCTATTGAAATAAAGGTTATCTCCCTTAAAAAAATTTTGACCTTTTCCATTAAAACATTAGGGGGAAAAAATGGCCATATATTAAGAAAATAAATATTTATAAATTGATATTCCCTCATATGATCCTCCTCTATTATCTCCCAAACAGAACCTCACCCCTCTGGATCATGCCAACATCTCAAAAAAACTCTATCGGGTGAAAACAACATCTTCAGACCTAAAAAATAGGAAAAACAATAATGAGCAAGCGTCACAACCTATAATCATTGCAAATTGCAACATGCAACCATGATTAATTTATCTCCCATGACTGGTCATTCACTCTCTATCTGTGTCATGCCTCCACCATCACTAGTAAATAGCAAACAAATGCCCAAACAAAATGACCTAGAACTATAAACACTTCAATCGTTGAACACTCCATGGTATGCAAAGTGGAGTCAAGTTGAATCTCTGAATTGTTACAGGTAATAGATAAAAATGGGGTGAGAAATACTAGGTGATGGAGGTTCCACGTGGAACTAATCTTCTCATCCACTCTTTAGTGAAAAAGTAAATCAACGGCTATGGCTCCATCAACATGCCAATGGCCAAAGCAGAAATCGATGTTTATTGTTGAATAATAAAAAAATGCCTGAATATGTTGCATGCATTCTTTATAACAAACCTCACCATCTATGGGATGCTCCAAGAATCATTTCAATGGTCCTTTGAATTAAAAAAACAACCACCCACCATACGGTGTGGCCTATAAAGTGCTAAAGGAGGACGAAAAAAATATATCGACACTAAGAAAATTTCTCTCCATGCATGGGTTTTTTTTTGCAATGGATGGAATCTACCGACCTTCCAATCCATGGCTATGGCTAGGAAGAAAAACATAAGTGACCATGAAAAAGGGTAGTTTCCATGAAATCTTCACAATAAGCCGTCGAAATCAAAAATTCATGCTTGATCCCTCAGTGCTCGAATCCTGCAAAACTCCATTGAGAAAAAAAATTGAACTCCACTATTTGCCAAATATCTATCACTATGGGATTTAAAGCCACCATCGATGTTTTAGGAGTAGCACGCATAGGGTGCACATGACAAAATATCGTGAGCCTTCAGTTGCAAAATCTGCCATGAGCACTTTCAAAATTCAATGGGTATCCAAAGAAAAAAAAATTTACCACCACCTCAACTCAACTTGCAAAAACCTCCACTGATGACATTGAATGTAATACCAATGGAGAATATATTAGGAAAAATGATCTCGATTGAGAAATAAATCAATTTCTCCATGATGACAATTTTGGAACAATGTGTGCTCATAGGGAACATTCGCAGGCCTATAGAAAATTGCAAAATATGTGGACATCATTCATCATAGTATCTATGGTAAACCAAGACTCAATGTACATTATACCATCAATGGGATCAACTGCAACACTTTTATTATCTACTGCTACGCACAACCAAGCATCATTGCCCGTGAAATAGCAGCATACAGAATAGGTGGAAAAATAACAATGTTGTATAAAAATATCATTTGAAAAAATGATCATCCGCAAGGGAAACTCCATTAAAAAATCGTCCTCTTCAGGCCCAAAGAACCTCCATAGGTAATTATTGTGCTCTGTATTTTTTTTTGGGATTGCGGGTATCTTTTATTTGTCCATGGTGGAAAAAACACCTTTACAACCAGTCGAGAAGTGCAAGATGGACTCCAATAGTGAAAAAATCAATGCCCACCATTGCCATTACTACGATTGAAATATGAAATTAGAGATATAAACTGTTAGGAGGGAAAACTTATGGGATTATATTTTATTGATAAATGGTTACAATATATAGGCATAAGCCTATATGATGAACATGACACTTGTCAATGAAACTGACAAGTGTCAAACTGGCATAGTGCACATTACATTAACTCTAACATTCCCCCTTAATGTGCACTATCCTAACTAAAGAAAAAAACAAGTCAACATTAGGTAACATTCCCCCTTAATGTTGACTTCTTGAAAACAACCTATCATCCTCGCTTATTGCTGATTTGGTCTAGGCTCGTGCTTTGTGCTCTTGGCTCTCCAACTGTGAATAATGCTAGATTCACTGTGTATACATCTTGGTCTGTTGCCTCAAGGTCAGCCACTTCCATGGGTCTGTTGCCACTGGGTCAGCCGTCTAAGTGCCTCGAGGTCATCATGGGTGCCTCAAGGTCAGCCACTTCTGGGTCTGTTGCCTCTGCAGGTCATCCTCAGAGGATGTTGCCTCTCGTAGGTCACTGACTAAATTCACCATGAGTATGAAATCCCTCCTCATGGTGAACTCAATCTAGAAGGTGTCGGTCTCTGCCGAAAATGCACCTAATGAAAGGAAAAATGAGCCATATAAGAGTGTCGGTCTCTGCCAAAAATGCACTCAATACAATAAAATGAGCCATAGATCCAAATAGGAGGAGAGAAGAAGAAAAGAAGAGAATCTTCTAAAGTGTCTTTGTCTGTAGTCTTCAGAAGTAGATCCAGAAAAAACCTCAAATATATTCTAGGGTGTCTTTGTTTGTAGTCCCTAGTATAAGTGTCCTTATGGTGACCATGTCATCCCACCGAAATGCATGGGTAACCAGCCATTGCATTCGCCAAGTGTATAGAAAAGATCACTAGGTACAAGGATCACATATAAAATTACCTTGGGAGTGTCGGGTACAACCGAGAGTGCACTCCAAGGTAGAAAAACTTTGAGGCTAAAAAAGTGAAGTGAAATAGCCTCAAAATTACAATATGACACCACCATTGTGTTCGTCATGGAAAACCGTTTCCAACGACTATAAATACCCCTATATTCCACCATCAAAGGGGCCTTCATCATGTGGAAAAATAACAGCATGCCTCTCTAGGCAGCAAAATAAACCTCAGGAATAAAATATTCCTGGCATCGCACTCAGCAAAAAAAAACATATCAGTTTACCCTCGCAGGGGAATTTATGGGCCATCCTTTGGCCAATGAGCATGGGCACTTCCCTTACAATTTAAAATTCAAAATCAAACAGCTGCTAATAAAATTACTCCCCAACTATGTTGCTGCTGACAAAATTACAACATTCTCCAACTACGTTTTTAGTTCAACAACTTCAACATGCACTCCCCAATAGCATATTCCTCTGCATATTTGGAATATTCCTCGGAATCCCTTCTTCCATGGGCAGAAAAATGCTTCTACTGCATGCTCATAAGCCTATTCAGTATGATTCCCGCTCCCTCAATCAAAGTGGCACGGGGCCCCTTGACGCACAAGCTGTAATAGGTAATTATCCAGATCATCTGATTATGTGGAGTCACAATTCAATGGCCACACGTCGGTTGCCCAGCTTCTCGATCACTTGTTAATCACGAACAACAATCTTGCATGTTCAGGTGCAATAGGGATCTGTCACCACGTATTTATCTTATCCACCTTGGATTGAACAATCTGTCAGTTCGGTTAGCCATATCACCGTCCTCCACATGGTGGGCACCAAGAAATCACATGGGCCTTAGTGTTAGTGGCTTAGACTCTTCTTCAATGACCAAATTGAACACCGCGATCATGGACTTCAACTCAGTGTTCTTCTCTTCATGAACTCCAGCAATCTAGATATTTAAAAGTCATCGCGCTACTTCTTCAGCAATCCAGTGGCCAGCAGGGAATCGTATGCAGCTGCCCATCAAACTTATCTCCCATCGTGCACAAATCAATTCGTTAATATTCAATGGTTTTTTATTTTTATCTCGATGCTCTTCATTACGACAATCACCAATGACTCCTCCGCTGTGCATCGCACCATATGCATGCTTTCGTGTTCGACACCGACTCCGGCTTCAAGAATGAGCTGTGATAAATGGCCACATCAATTTAAAAAATCATCGGCCCTCCTCCGCCACCACCACTGGTGGTTTCGGTGCTGGACTCCAACACATTTCACATTTTCTTCAATCCACCCCTCCAGGGTGTTATGTTTTGGGTGCCATAATTCACCATGTTTGTTGTGAAGATCCCCAAGGTCGTCGCTAACTGAAACAACATGTTCAACCCGCCTTGGAGATGCGCAGGGGACAATTCTGATAGGTACAATGGCACAGCTTGATTTCCAAACCCAATACCAATACCCATCATTATACGGCCGAGAAAGAGCATAGCCAAATTGGTAGTGGCTATGTTGAGGGTTGCACCTATAAGAAAAACTAATATCTTCGCCAATAATACTTATCCTCTGCCCATGTACTCTGGTGATATAGGAAGCATCGAGGTAAGCAACAAGACCTGTAATATAGAGTGAGGATGTGCAGTCTAGAGAAGACCATCCTGCATAAATATATCTGCCCTCCTCACAAAAAGACCATTCTCATAGAAAATGCGAGTAATATCAAAGAGGAACTGGAAGTTCTACTGTTGGATGCTTTCGATGATGGAAGGTGGGTCATCTATTCGTGCTACGACCAGGAAAACATGATTATCGTCTGCCTGCACAAAATAGTTCTCCACCGAAAGCTCCATGTCCATGCTGCCCTCGAAGTTGAAAGTGAAAGACGACAACCTCAACCGGGCTCCATGTCCAGAGGAGGACCGTCTATAGCAGAGATCAAACAACCTCGATGGCGATCTCATCGGCATAAGCTTGACGGCTGCCCGGACGATGCTCAATAAGGGCCTATAGGCCTCCCTCAAAAGGACCGTCAGGGCGGTACCGGAGTCAAGAATGATGCCACCACTGTCATCGTGCTGCATAGTGAGGGCATTGGGAGAATTTCTGCGATATACTTTTTCGGATTCGAGGTCGTGCTGAGGCATTTCGAGCAGCTAAGGGAAAAAACCCACAAAAGCCAAATCGAACAAATGATAAATATTGCAGAGTTCAAAAACAACCATCTGGATTACGTAAACAAACAACGCGTCCTCCTCCTGACAAAAAATCCTGATGATCGGGCCATCTGTTTCTAGAACCGCTATGAGAATCACAACACATTGTTTCATCAACATAAAACCAGCAACTCCACACAACCTAAAAAAAACCAGAGTAAAAATCTAAAAAAAATTGGGGGCAGCCATTAATTTTCAAGCTATCTGGTTTCTGATCCATTTTAAAAAATGGAGAGCATACTCCCTAGGCTTGAAAAAAAATGGGAAAAAATATATGAGGGGGAGGGAGGATTTCCATGAGGGAAATCCCCCCTCAGGGGTTTCACAGGGCAGGGAGGGAACCTGCTCTGATACCAAATGTTAGGAGGGAAAACTTATGGGATTATATTTTATTGATAAATGGTTACAATATATAGGCATAAGCCTATATGATGAACATGACACTTGTCAATGAAACTGACAAGTGTCAAACTGGCATAGTGCACATTACATTAACTCTAACATAAACAATGTAGAAATAAATGGCCAAAAAAAACATCTCCTTCAAAGATGATTCAATGGAAAGACCTTCTACTACAAATCACAGACTGTTGCGAATAAGATATTTGCATAAAAATAATAATCTGAAACTTCTACACATCTTGGACATATATAATTTTAGTGAAATTTTTCTTCAAAGCACAAGATTCGACCACAAATCCTAGAAAATTCTATGCAAACATATCTAGAATGAAACACCAAATGAAGCATATGCAGCCATCCTGCAAACCCTAAAAAATTAAAAATAACTTCCAAAAAAAACAATTAACCATATGGTTTTTGATCCATCAAAATATGGAGAGCATACTCCCTCGATTAAAAAAATATGGGGAAGAAAAAAATAAAAAAGGAGGGGGGAGATTTCCATGAGGAAAATCCCCGCATGAGGAAAAGCTCCTCAGGATCATAGGGTAGAGAAAGTCTATTCTCATACCATGTTATAAAATAGAAGACTTGATATTATTGAATGAAACGATCCTTGCTTAAATAACAAAGGTATACAATATGATCCATTGGATCATAACCAACTGAGCTAATCTCAGCCACACAGATTATCCTAGTAACAACTTAGGATATAATTTATTATTCTAACAAAAGAAATAAAATTTTGAAGGCTACTACCCATAAGGTAAACACTTCTTTGTTTCAAGATAGAGCATTTTAGTTCAAACATTACAAAAACCCTTTGATTATGTGATCATAAGATGTCATAGGCCTTATGGTCGATCATCAGTAGAGGGTTCGAATAATATACAGAGAAGGTTCGAACCCAATGACATGGAAATTTGTTCTCTATTTTATGTACCATAAGTAATTTTTTTGACCATAGTAGAATATTTCCACATCTAAGAAATATATACACCTTGCATTGATTGCGAAGGGGTTATAATGATAGTATATAGTAGAGGATTTAATCAGGACCTGTACCATGTATTTATATTTTAGCCTTAGAAAACTTAACTAATGTGAAGAGACACATTTATTTTTTTATCGTCCTCATTAAGGGCACAACTGAGGGAAGCCTCCAACTGTTTATTATAAATAACAAGGTATCAGGTAGAATTTGACAAGCAATCATAAATACCCCATTATAGAGTAGAGAGTATCTTGACTGATTCTAACACATACAAGGAAAACTTAGCCTACTCATAACACTATTTTTAGAGTGGAGTGATCCAACCTGATCTGAGTTGACCGAAGTCTCCTAGTCTTCTTGAATATTCTTATAGCCATCTCCTACTTCATCGTCCTCAAGCTCCAATATTTCCTTTCAAGGGTATCTCCTTTCTACAAATATATATTCTATCCAAGCCTTCTGGTTTCTTATCCACCCAAGGTGGAGAGTATACTCCCTAGGCCTCTCAAGAATTTTGTCCCTACCTTTCTTCATAAGATGACCTCTATTTATAGGGCAATTTTTCCACTCATGGACAAATAGTGGTCCTATTATTTTATTATTAAAATTTTCCTTGTGTCTACTAAGACATATCACACCATGTGGAGGGTGATTCAAAAAATAAAAGAGGGTCCACATAGGAATAAGGTAGGTGGCCTTGTTTTGTCTTGTGCCCCTTATGGTCCACATCCCACCAAAGCATCCCTAATTAAAAATAGAGGAGATAATCTCACTTTTCTCTCCACCAACCAAATTAGGCCATGAATAATCCTTGAATATTAAATAATACTAGTGCCTAATTTGGTCCAATAAGAATTGGACATTTAATTGCATTCAAAATTAAATGCAATTAACCTAATCAAACATGATTAATTTTATTTTCATAATATTTACTTTTCCTATAAAAGCCCTAAATTGGAATTTTTGGTAGAATTCCTTAAGGTCTATGACCCCTTTTATTGAGATTTAATTGATCTCATGACCAATTAATATCCTTTTGATAGGGTTTGAGGGCAATGGATCATGACAGAGCAGTAGCTTTATTGATGGAGTGTTCATTTCCTCCATAGCTACTTTTGTAAACATCTCTATCATTTCTATTTATAGTATATTTTCAGTAATCTCGTATATTTACTTTATTTCATATTATTTTGCATCTTGTGATTTCTATATCCCATTACATGCTGCATCAAAATCTAACATTTTGTTCCTACCATACTAGGGATCTATTACCATCAAAACAAAAAAGACTCACATCATTCGGGTTCACCTGCCCCAAATATTTACTAGTTAAAATATTATTGAATAAAGAAGTTGGCTGAGATATCCACCTCCAACAAAGATTTCCAACCAAAGCTTCCCTTCACCATGGGCTACCTTATTTTCTCCTAGCCTACTAATTCCCATTTCCTCTCTCCTTTTGATCCACCCCATAAAAAATTCCTAGTGATATTGTTTAACTCTTCCCATATGGTATATGGGGTAGTAATGATAGAAACCTTTTAGATTGACATGGCTAGAATAATTGATTGCAAAAACATAATCTACCTCAAAAGGTTAACCATTTATGAGACAAATGGTTAATTCTTTATTTGATACAGTCCAAAAAATTCCTTGAGATAGTTATTTTCAATTTTTTTTTAAATGTAGAGGGACCCCCAAATAGACCACTAGGAAATAAGTCCTCATAAATCCCAAGATCTCTTGGATTTTATCCTGAAGCCTTTGGTCAATATTGAAGAAGGTCACATTATATTTTCAATCATTAGTGAATTGGTTTGCAGCCTTAAGATAAACATTGAGTTTCATTGATAATTATTGCTTCCTTGAGGTTCGCCACTCCCAGAAATCCTAATTTATATACAAATTGTAGGTGAGTCAAAGTCTCCTCACCCACCTTGATACCTATGAGTAAAATTTTATTTTCTCCTCAAGGTAAATTTACCCAAGTCTTTGGCCAATATGAGAAAAATATAAGGGGAACAAGGATATCCCTAACTAAGACCTCTAGTGGCTCAAAATGGTTATTAGAGAAGAATATTCATTAATATAGAGCATGTTGGAGTAGAGATACAGCTTGTAACCCACTCTATCTAATCTTGAAATAAACCAAATGTTTTCATCATACTTGAGAAGAAGCTCCACTTCACCCTATTCCTCTATAGAAATATATTTACATTGAATGGATGACCTCTTGAGCTAGAACCATACCATCCAAGATATGCTTACCCTCCATAAAACCCCCCATTTCAAAGGAGATATTGTTGTCTAGGACATGTTCTAGCCACTCAACAATTACCTTCATTATTATTTTGTATATGAAATTGTATAAGTTCATAGGTCTATCGTCTAAAATATGCATACCTCCTCTTTTGAAATTAAGGTAATTAATATATAATTTAATTATTGAAGTATTATTATACTAACCCTAGACTCATCTATAACAACCATTACATCCTCCTCCAAGCTATCCCAAAAAGTCTAAAAACATCTATCAGAAGGTCCAATGGGCCTAACATTTTTCTCTTACTCATTCCAAAGACTACCTCCTTTAGCTCATCTCTAGCAATGGGTTTATGTAGAACTTATTTTTTCTTGAGAGACAATATATGAAAAGGCAACAAGAGCTTATTTTTGTGCCTCTTTGTCCTACATTAGACCTTACTTAAACAATTTAGCAGATTTATCCATTGAATTGGAATGCATACTTGGGACTATATAAGAGGAGAGTCCATTCTCATCTTGAAGATATTCCATCTTGTTCATATATATTCTAGGACAAGTGAATCAATGGAAAAAATGTATTTTTTCTATCCCATTTGAATAACCAAGTCATTTTTACCCAATGTTTTTGGTGTATCTTCTCTTGGTTGTCAATGTCCTCTATCTATCTATGCAAATCATCATATTCTTCTTTGAGCTACTCCATAATTGTTCCCTCCTTGATGAGATTCTGCACCTCATCTCATCTAGCCAACAATGGAGCTTGTTTGGCCTAGAATTTTGAATGATTAGATTTCCTCCACCATTTCATCTGATCCTTGACATAGTGAAGCTACTTAAGGAAACTAAACATTGTTATACAAAATTTTTGGTGTCCATATTCCCAAATTTGAAGGGTTTTCTTTCAAATTTCCTCCTTTTCTAACATTTTTTTTTTCAAATTTGGATATTTTTTAGTACTTCCCCATCCCTATCCCCCCTCCAATAGAATAGGGAAGTGATCCAAGACTGCACCCTCCAAAATATTAAATTTTATATTTATTTTCACAAATGCCCCCTCAAAAAACTAAAAAAATGATCTAAATTCACCTTCATATTATGTGGATCCCTTGTCTTGTTATTCCAAGTATAGCTGGTTCTAGAATATTTAGTATCCACAAAGTGTAGTGCATGTACCTAGAAAATCATGAGCCAATCGCTTGAGTCTATAATCAGAGTTCTACCTTCCTAATATATGGATGATAGTTTAGCATTAAAATTCCTAGCAACAATCTAGTCTAGCTTCTCCCTCTAGACTTATATTATGCATTACCCTCCACTGATGAATATGTCCATCTAGGTTTTGAGCTCCATAAACATTTGTGATTAAAAAATACTTAGTTATCATAGTGTTTCTGAAATGGAATGTGTGGACACCCCTCCAAGATATATGCTCTATTTTCATTGATTCAAGAGAGTATTATAAGGTAACTATCATACTTGAGGCTCCTTGGGAAGCCACTTCCATATGACAAACACCCATCCAAAGTCTTTTTACTATTTTGTACATGAGATCCAATGATATGTTGGTCCCCTAGATAAGGAAAAAATATATTTTATTTTTCTCTAAGAGTATTCGTACAATATATTGATGAATTTTTATTTTTAAATCTATAATGTTCCATTATTGTATAATCATTGGTTACCTTGAGACTAGTAAGAGTCTATTGTCTTCATCAATCCCTTAGTGACCAATTTGTCTCCTTGAGATGCCATAAATTCCTTGTTTGATTTTCTACCCACTCCTTGAGAGTTCTTAATTGATCTCCATATTTATATTCTCTATTTTATTTTCTACCACATCCATGGTAACACACTTTACCATTAGGTGCTCCTAGTTATCCACTATAAATTCTCCATCCATATCTAGCTATGGTAACACTTGTCCCTTTACTGGTACTTTCAGTGGTGTAAAAGGTTTAAAATGATTATGGCATGGTAACTATAGGGGTGGACTACACGAAGATCTATGTGGCAAATTTTAGGGTGGACAGCGCAGAATACTGTGGTGGCCATAAAATCCAAATAGCCTACCCGGATTCATGGCGACTACCGATTCCACCATGTAAATTAAAAAAAAAAAAAATTCTATACTAGGTGGAATATTCACATTGTTAGTGAATATTAGTTATTATTTGTTGGCATAAATTCCTATCTTGTTACTAAGTTATCACCATTGCATACTTGTTATCTACCTTAACAATAGCATCGCATTAGGCTATTCTTAACCTAATTATTAGTATTTAAACCTATGCATTATAAATAATATACTAATGGCTCATTCATAATCTACATTGGTATTAGAGCATACCTAAGGAACGAGCGAAGCAAATCTATGGGCACTCTTTTTGAGGAAGCAACTGATTAGGTAATGGGGCATAATTCCCATGGGACCTCCTCTTGATGCTTGCATAGAAATTGAGACTTGATTCTCTTCGATGCATATTCTGAGGTGCTTGTAGATTTTTATGGCACAAAGTATTTGTGAGTTTCATGGAATCTTATTGTGTAGCACAAAATTTAGGGCACACTACATTGTTGGTAGTATTTCTGACTACCAGCTGACAACAAGTCAGGCCATCTAATAGCAACTATCAGCCTGTAGATGGGACTGATAGCCTAATATCATATTGACAACTTAATTGTCTCTTGGGGGCTATCCCCTTATGATAGGCATTAATTCCTTAACTACATTGAGGTTTGGATGTCGATGGTAGGCAACCCCCATAATTTGATGCATGAGCGGATCCTAAACACTCTAACGGGATGATGAAACTCCTCGTAATTTGATCCACACAAGCTATCTAAGACCTGATGAGTTTGATGCTTGCACTCCAAAACTTTGACAACCATTGCACATGGAATCTAAGAAACTAACCTGGCATGACCTTCAAGGTAAGACTAGCGTAGAAGGCAGTACTTTAAGGTGCAACACCAGAGACACGTGGTGACCTGTGGCTAACTTGGTGGGCTCACAATTTGAGGTAGATATGTGGGACCTACATGGAACCTAGATAACATGTGGTCACCTACTAAAGTGGTATTGCATCATTAGATGAAGGGGTACTGATGTGTCTTCAATGTGGCACTCAACTTACTGATTCTTCCTATGCGATGTGGCACTCAACTAACCGATTCTTCCTGCATGATGTGGCATTCATATATTTGTTGTTGATGGCAGAAATATACTTGTTGGCATATTTGTATTACCCTAAGGCAATCGATAATTAAGGGGGCCATCTTTGTTTTTAAAGAGGTTTGGATGTGCCTTCGTGGCGCATGTGGGATATTGTATCCCAAAGCCTTTAAAAGGCTTTTTTTTTCACCTCCACAAGATGGACATAAATATAGTACTATTTGCGCTTATTATCACTCATTTACGATGGTTTTCGGGGTGATTGGAGGCTAGGAGCTCGAGCGCTCCCTCCTGTGGGTCATGGGTTCAACCCCTGCGGATGCCAAAAATATTTTTTTCTAAAACCTTCAAAGGCGCAAAGATAAATACTTCAATGGTAAATACTTTTCTAACTACCTTTTTTTCCTTTCCTTTTTAATTAAATTTTTTCATATATTTTTAATAATTTAAATATAAATTTTATTTTAAATTAATTTTTGTTTTTTAATATAAATTGATTTTTTTAACAAATATTTTATTTTTCTTAATAATTAAAATATTTTATTAATTTTTATTTAAATTTGGCATTTAAAACAAAAGGAGAAGCCAACCAATTTTTACCAATTAAGGGAGATATAAAAACTTTCTCAAAACCTTTCTAAACATTCATTTTGAGAGTAAGAGTTTTTCTCATGAAAAATAGACCTTGGATCCACTAATACCAAGTCGTGTGTCAATTGATTTTGGATTTCTTTTCAAAAGCTTGTTGTGTGTCCACTTGACTTGAAAGGTGTGCTACCTTGTTAAATTTGCAAAGCAAAGGGGAGACAAGAAATTGTAATTTATTTTTTGCAAATTTGTAACAGAAGGGGGGAGGGGGGCTCTTGAATATCAAAACGTTTTACAAAATCAAAAATCACATTGTGCATTTTGTTTTATCAAACCTTGGGATATAACACAAAATATTGCATATTCATTTTTTTGCAAACTGGTGAAGTATCTCATCACATTGAAGATCTAAATTTTCACAACCTTGTTTATTTTGCAAAAAAAATGGGGGGACAAACCGAGCATTGGATTCTTCATTTACAAAATTGTAACACAAGGGGAAATTGTGAAAATCAAAGGGTTGAAGAATTGAAACTTGTTTCTTTTACAACACAAAAAAAAGAAAAGGCAATTGTTTTTTGTCAAATTCTTTACAAAATTGTAAGACAAGGGGAGAAACTGAATATCAAAAATTTTGCAATCTCAAAAATCAAACTTTTTTGCAAAAATTATTGTAATAAGGTGCATTTTTTATAGCATTCGACACCTTTTGTTAAATTGGCATTGTTAAATTAGGTGCATTTTCGATAGAATCCGACACCTAAGTGTTAAAAATTTGTGGGCACTTTTGATTGTTTGTTGCATCTAAATTCCTATTTTTGCAATTACCTCTAAGTTAAAATCAAGTGAGCTAAAGACCCCATATTTTGCACTAATTGGTGTAATTTATTGCACAAGTAAAGCCAATTTTTTTATATTTACTCAATAAAAACCCAAAATTCACTCTTCTTGTTTGGCTTAAATTCCTCCAACTAATCATCCTTATACAAAAGGGTTTTTAGGCAAGTGCCATTAAATATCAATTAGAGTGAATTCTCTTTCATTACTTATTTTGGATTAAAATTCCTCAAACTAATTATCCTTCTTTAGAAGGGTTTTTAGGCAGGTGCTATTAAATATCAATTAGAGTGAAAGAGAGACCATTTTGGTGCAATAAGGAACCTTTACAATGGCTACAATAAACAAGTATCTCAATGATACCCAGTTGCTTAAAGGTTCTAATTATTCTGCATGGAAAACCAAAATGAAGGTCATTCTTATTGTAGAGGAATTGTGGGATATAGTGATAGACACTGTAAAAATACCCACTACACCAGGAGCAGATCATAAGGCATGGGATAAAAAGGAAAACAAACTTCTCATGTTGATTTTGCTAGCTACTACTGATGAAATTTAGCCTCACATTTGTGATGTTCGACATGGTCAAGAAGCATGGGATGTCTACCATTTTTGAAGGGAAGAATGAAGCAACAATTCTTAACCTTCAATCACAAATTCATACTTTGCATATGAATTTAGGTGAAATAGTAGAGTTATTCCTCTATAGAGTGGCAGAAATAAAATCAAAATTGAATGCTTTGGGAGAAAAATTTGAAGATAAGGTCTTGATTTCAGTCATTTTAAGGGCTCTTCCAGACTCCTACAAGATGTCAATAACATCTCTTCAAGAGTCTCAAAGACAAGTGATATTTTTGGAATTAGTAAATTTGATTCAAAATTGAAGAAGCAAATCAGCTACAAAGAGATGAAGTGTCCAATAGTGCACTTTACATAAACAAACAAGGTCAAAATAAGAAGGGGGGTCATATTCCAAATATAAGGGCAAGCAACCTCAATCACAAAAGAAGTTTTGCACAAATTGTAAAAAGGACAATCATGACACCAATCAGTGTTGGTTTAAAAATAAGCAAGACAAAAAGGGCAAAGGCACACCATAGAGGTAAAATAGACAACAAAGAGGCCATGTTTCTAGTGAGGACCCAGGTTCTAGTTCTGAACGAGCACACAAAGTGCTTATGACCCATACATCTTCTACCTAAGGGAGACAGATTTGTAAACCTAGGTAGCACCATTGGAAACCTCTTTTAGGCTTCATAAATAACATTTTTTTTTTGTTTGAATTACTTGAAATAAAGGGAGGATTGTACCTCTTTTTAGGCTTTATAAATAGCAACTCTTTTTATTTGAAGTACTTGTAATAAAGGGGGGATTTTTCAGGTGAAATTTTTTAAATTTTCTTAGGAGGAAATCTTTGTAAAAGCCTTAAAAAGCTTCATAAAGTTGCAGACAAATACTAACACCTTAGTAAAACTTCTTACAAAATTCCCATTACAACATATTTTGCACAAAGGTGAAAGACTAGTAAGTGTGTATTCTCGGTAGCGTCTGACACCTTATCTACCTTATCAAAAAATTTACAAAATCATATTATAATAGATTGAACCTCGTATATAGAAATCTACTCTAGTACACCTAGCGGTTATAGTGGTTGGTTACCCATGCAATCTAATAGGATGAAAATATTACAATAAATACATTCGTTGTTTTTAAAGCAAAGTGAGGAGTGACCCAATTTTTTCTTAAGTACTCATAAAGTACTTATTTTGCTTAGACCCAGAGGCAACAGACCCAAAGGTGGACCTAAGCAAGAGCATCTAGAGCCACAAGCCAGAGCAACTCAACCAAGATGAAAGAAATATTGTATGGCTTTTATAATCAAGGTAAATCCTATGGTAGACCTAGTTATAGATCTAGAGATAGTCCCAAAGGTACACTTAGAGCTTGAGTCAGAGCCATGAGCCAGATCTTGAGCCAGAGCAAGATCCAGCATATCAACATATTTCATTTCTCTCCTTCACTATATTGGGGTAGTTATATACATTACCCAAATAATGTAATAAGGGGGGATGTTAGAGTTACTATATTAGTAACTACTACTATTACCTTATTTGGTAATATGTAGATTTTACCTAGGTAATAGGTTTCTATCCTAGGTTGAATATTCACATTTTTAGTGAATATTAGTTGTTATTTGTTGGCGTAAATTCCTATCTTGTTAGTAAGTTAGCATCATTGTATACTTGTTAGCTACCTCAATGGTAGCACCATGTCAGGCTATTCTTAGCCTAATTATTTGTATTTAAACCTATGCATTATCAATAATATACTAATGGTTCATTCATAACCTACACATACTTGAAGAACACTTGAATCTATATTGTATGTAGACCTATAGATGAATCTTACACTTTCATAAGTTGCATGCTCTAACCTATGACACCTATGCACATAGACTCAACTTACACATGCACACAAACTCACATGACACTTGTACATTTCTTACACACACACACTTACATAAAAAGAAAAATATAACTCACACTTTAAACTATGACTCAACCATAATCTATTAGTTATAATTGTACCATGAAGGTACCATGGGGTACATTATCATGTACCAAATAATGTAATATACTCCAAAATTAATATTGATCAGCGATAAAATAAATGAATGCAACCTCTTCCATAAAGATATAGGATAAATATAGTTATTGTACAATAAATTAAATAAAAATGTGAGAAATCCTCTCTATCGATTATGCAAAGGTAATTGCTTTCTTTTTCTTCTTGGTTTAATACTATATTAGGGTAGAGTCTTATGTTATATGAATGCTTAAATTTTTTAAGAGATTGTAGAAATAATTTTTAAGTATCAAAAAATAATATTATTTGTGTGTATTTATAAAAAACTTATTTAAGATATTAAGATATTGACCTATATCAAGGAAAATATTTAGTGCTTTAACATAAGTTTATATTATTTACCCCCTATCAAATGTCCATTGAATATTTTTACCCAGTGTTTACCATTGCTCGAAAATTCAATAGAAGTTTATATTATTTCTTATAGTACTATTAAGTTTTTGTTCTATACATACTCTGACATGGGACCCATAAATTATAACATAGCACTAGTGTTTTACTCATGGTTTTCAAATCCTAGAGCTAATGTGGACTAGGATTGATCAACCCTTTTCATTGTTATAAGTTGCTTAAATAAGAATTTACAAAATTTGAATACACCCTTTGGTCTAAAACCATTACACCTGAAACCACTTATGAGAATTTATGACTACATCTAGAAGATATATATAATGTGGATGGAATATCTCAAAGGCCACTTAGTTTTCATATGCTAGCTAGTCAACCACTAACCATAGTATTGCATATTTTAATATTATATTTTATATTATATTTATTTCCTTATTACTCATCCTAACAATAGAAGCATTGGATCATAATATAAAAAAGATAAGGACAACCATGAACCATCTAGTGAGAGGACCGCCATGCTAAATACAAAAGCTAAAAGAATCATGGTGGGTTTGGTAATGTTCTGGATGATGAATGCCCAAGTAAATCCAAGTGTTGCTTTCAAGTTGAACATGATGTTGGTCTATAAATTATGGTTGTGGTGATGGATTATTCTATTGTATAAATTGGATAGATGGAGAATTTTGACCATCATAAAATAGGGGATATACCTCCTAGATCTAAAAATCCTACAAGATGGAAGAAGTAGGATGCTAGAAAATATGTACAATATTTGGAGTTGAAGTAGTAGCAAGAGTAGTAGGACCAAGAACAAGAGTAAGAATAGAAGCAAGAACATGAGTCATTACAAGTTGTCTATTGATATTTTCCTAAAAAGGTGCATTTTGAGTGGGTAGAAGAACTTTGCTTATGTGTCCTCATACTCTGGCTTACTGAAAACTAATAAAATATTTTAATCCTAATAGATATTAGTATGAACTAGATGTGTGGTGCTATTGGTACATCATATGAGGAAGATTTTATGCTCATGTTGCAATTTTTATGTGTTATTGTATGCATTATAGTGAGCCTTCTTATCATATTTAAAGTGTTTTCCAAGCAACGAGCCACAAAAATCTATGGGGGTCACATTGTAGGTGATAGTATCCATAAATTTTGGACCGAAAACAAGGGATGAAATATTAGTGTGTGCTATGTTTGAGGTGGTATTATTGTCCTTACATACAAGTGAGTAGGTATGAAGATGTGGGGCTATTTCTATCTACAATGTATTCACAATGGAATTTGTAATCATGTTTTATGTGACTCGTTATCAATGAAACAAGCTATATAAAATTCATGTGTAAGATGATTATGTGTGAATAAAGAGTCATGTTCTCCTATAGAAGAATGATGACTGAGTAAGGTAACATTATTGAGCCTGCATTTTAACTCATAATAGGTTATGTCTTATCTATAAGCCTTGATGGGAACATTATTTCATTCCTCATAATTGTGCATTTGTACAATCTAATTCTCCTTATTTGGCTGAAAATAATTAGACTTTTCATGACCATTCCTCTTATAATGAGTACAAAACTTTTTAACATAAAAGAAAGGGAAAATATTTTGAGAAGAAGATGAATAAGAAGGATTATAATATAGATCTAAAGAATAAAAATAATAGGAATAATAAAAAGGCAAGAAATACCTATATTTATGCATATTTGGTGATTTTTGATGCTAACCTTAGGGTTTAAAAACTCATGGTGAATTAAACTATAAATATCCCCTTGATTGTACCTCAAGCTTCTCTTCTACTAATTGTGCTTGATTGAAAGTTGCATTTAGTATCACAAATAAGGTGTACTTTAACTCTCTAAACACATTCTCTTGAATTCCACTCTTAAATTTCATGATGAGGGCCAATGCTAGATCTAGTACATGAAGAAAGATGTACAATATGTTAAATTGGTAGATATAATCCCACACCAATATATGTATTTATTTCCTCAAGTGAATCCATTTAATGATAAAATCATAATCATAGTTAGAGGTATAAAAGATAGCCTTTAATGTATCAACTAATTTATCCCATGTGGTGATAGGGTTTTGTGTATTTTCTCACTCAAAATCAAGATTTTAGCAAATCTAGAAAGCTTTAATTTGGCAAAGGGAACCTTATCATCCTCAAACATTTGGTTGTATGTAAACCATGTTTCGATATCTAATATCCAAATATTAAGAAAATTAGGATCCCTAGAGCCATCATAGATTATAACTTCACATTTGACCTAGGGTGAGTGTTTATTCAACATATGGTTGAACATGAATATTATTGACTTGTTCACTAATGCACTAACTATGGTGGCTAAATCTACCATGTTTTTTTCCTAATTGGAATCCATGGTCCTTGTAGTTGATTCTAGGTAGGACGTTTTGATAAAATTTACAAAATAAGGTAGGTATAAAAAGTAGATCATGTCTTGGTGTTTAGGAGCATTGGTTACTACCGAGAATGCACTCCATTTTACAATACAAACTTTGATGCATCAATAGGTATATTTAAATGTCACAAACGTCAAAATTTTTGGTTCTAATAGATTAGTCTCAAAAAATTATTTCCAATGAGTATATATAAGCCTATACTTAGGAATGAATTAATACCTCGAAGAGAGAGAAAAACTATGTCTCACAAGGCAAAAAGAAAGAAGGAATTTCCCTCCAACTAGAATCTCTAGGAAAATTTCCCATGGGAATATACTTTGAAATATTTTAGTAGAATTTTTAAATATTATATGGCCTCCCATATTCACTTGTATTAATTTACAATAAGAAGAGTAAATATAATGGCATGAATAAGCTCTCCCACTACCAATGTGGGATAATTAATTGCTACAAATTGGAGGTTAAGAAAGAGCACACATCTATATATAACTTAAATAGCATGATATCCACATGGTGGGGGTGAGGTTATGTGAGGGTATTTTGTTTACTAGTGTCCATTGGAATGATTGAATCCCCACATGTATGTGAGAGGATTTATGCCTTCATTTATGTTTAAAGAAACTATTGATACCTACAACTTGTTGAGAAAAATGTGATAATTTGAGTAGGCCCACCAACAAAATCTAAAATGTAGTTGAAACTTGAGATAAAAAGTAGCCTTCACAATGAATGTTCAAGAAAAGCACCAAATATGATCACTTAAAAGGGGAAAAATACCCCTTTATATTTAATGGTGTGCAAATATGTTGATCTTTCTATAGACATCTCTTTCATGCAATGCTTATTTAGTGAAACCATTTAATAATTAAATAAAACATTCCACTATTTATTTATCAATATTACACCTACTAAAGATCATGGGATACATTTTTATAGATTAATAACCCTCTCAAATGAATATCCAAAGTGTTTACAAGACTCCCTAGGAACTAAAAAGTGTCATCTCCTTCAAATGTGTCTTATTTTTATGAAATTGACTCTAAAGAATATGTTGCTATAGGTATATACCCCATTTCTCATACCTTAGCACTAATATTTCTATACAAGATTATTACTAAAAGTGATACAAAGAGTAGCTCAAGGGTTTACAATTTGAATAAAGTGAAGGAAATTAAGTTGATGATAGAAATTCTATTCATTTGGTTGGATGATGATGGCATAACAATGAGAGAAAAATGATGTAGGGACACAAAACAATGGTGCATGCCTAGGTGAAATAAGAGATGTAGTGTACTTAGAAGATGATACATACATAGAGCACAGGTGGGATGCTTATTCAAAGCCCATGAGTGGATCACCAATGGATTATCCATTGGGAGCTTGAGTAGTCACAAAAAAAGGATGAGTTAATTATACACTAGAAATAGAACAAGTACGTGGTTTTTAATAGGGACTAAGCCATTTCATGAATAGTGTAATTTTTTAGGGACCGAGCTATTCAACATATAATAAAGGATGTGGATGATGGTGATGACTATCATAGTACCTATAAATGTCTTGTGAAGGTGCGTGAAGTATAAACATGGATGTATGATATCTTAAATCAAGTGGCTATCTATAGAGATGAGGTGCCAAGACCTGGCTCAAGCTAACCAAAATTGTTATTTTATAGAAAGAAGTATTCTTTTCAAATGGAAATGTGTTTGCTACATATCATGCTTAGAAGATAAATGTGTAATATTTCAAAGTTGAAGAAAATAACAAAATAAGGAAAGGCACCCTAGAAACACATGGTACATACAAGTATGTCATGGAACTTGAGTTCCAATGGTGTGTAGAGGAGCCAAATAGCTCGAGTGTGGGTAGAGAGAGTTGAGTGGCCATGATGGATAAAGGCAAAAATTGAAGGTATATGAGAGTGACTACTTGTTTGATCACACATTAGGAGATGATGTCCAAGTCAACTATCTCTTAAATAGTCTACATGGATAGAAATTAAGTAAATATAAAAATCTTCACATAAAGATTGGTTATGTCATAGATGATGTTGATGTTAAGTTGCTTAAATAAGCCTTATGTAGTAAAGTATAGATTTCCTTTGAGCCACCATGGATGGTCAAGGCCTTCTATGGCCATAGAAAAACAACCAACTATAGGAAAGTATATTATAGAGGAAATTGGTAGACGTATGCTAGCTAGTAGAGGAAGTGTAGCCATATTTGATAACAATAATTTATGTGGAGTTGGTAGACTTTTAGGTATAAATACCCCTTTCTTATATGAAGAGGTTATTTTTTATTGGTCAATAATATTTAAATGGCTACAAAAGATTGACAACAACAACATCATGATGGGACAACAACCAAGGCAGTGGTAACATATCATAATGATATCAACCAACATAATCATGAGATGTCGAGTGGGTTTTATCTTAAACCTCAAGAGAATGTTACCAAGCTCTGATACCAATTGATATGGGCCAATATTGATCACTCCCTTTCATTTTCATAAGTTACTTAAATAACCATTTACAAAATAAGAATACCACATTTTGGTTTAAAATCATGACACTTAAAACCACCTATGAAAATTTATGATTGCATCTAGAATATGCCTAGAAGGTGGCTTATTTTTCATGTGTTAGCTAGTCAACCACTAAACATCGTATTATATATTTAAATATTAAATTTTATATTATATATTTATTTCTTCATTGGTAGCCCTTCCCACAACACCCAAATATTATTTGAGCCACCATGGATGGTCAAGGACTCCTATGGCCATATAACAATAATCAACTATAGGAAAATATATTATAGAGTAGATTGGTGGGGGTATGATGGCTAGTAGAAGAGGGGTAGCTATATTTTATAATGATAATTTTGGTGGAAGTTGTAGAATTTTAAGGACAAATACCCCTTTCTTGCATAAAGAAGCTAGTTTTTATTGGTCGAGGAGCTTTAGATGGTTACAACAAACTAAACAACACCATCATCATCCTGGGACAAAAACCAAGGTAGTGGAAGCATATTATAATGATATCAACCAACATAATCATGATATATTGAGTGGGTTTTATTTTAACCTCAGGAGGATGTTACCAAGCTCTGATACAAATTGATATGGACCAATATTAATCGCCCCCTTTCATTTTTATAAGTTACTTAAATAAGCATTTACAAAATAGGAATACCACCTTTTGGTCTAAAACCATGACACTTAAACCACCTGTGAGCATTTATGACTGCATCTAGAAGATACTTAGAAGGTGGCTTATTTTTCATGTGCTATCTAGTCGACCACTGACCATTGTATTACATATTTTAATATTATATTTTATATTATATATTTATTTCCTCATTGGTATCCCCTCCCACTAGCCCCATGCATCATAGCATTCAAAACCTACCTCAAAACATGGTCCTATACAATATCAAACTTAAAACATTTATGAAGTAGAGTTAATATTTTAATATATTTAAGCTGATATTTACAATAATATTTTTATAAAGTTTTTTTCCCACTTTAATATCTATTCTTGCAGAATATGAGGATAATATTTTGAGTAGAACTTTGTTACAATGTCACAAAATTGAGGGGAAATCTTGGTAGCAATTCGTTGCAATATCACAAAACTCCTCTCTCTATTTTGGATGGAAAATCGATCCACTTTATAGCCAAAGGAAGCCTGTGGCCAAATGGGCATGCAAGGACATGCAGGGTAAGAGGTGCCATATATCAAAAACTTGGCATGCATTTGAAGGGGAAGGAAATCTCCATTTTTAGCCTACATTCTATAGCATGTCATAAGGATTATATGTCCTCAGGTTTGCATGCTTGAATATGTGGGATAAATGGTAGTTTATGGGTGTCATTTGTCCAAAATTTGACTTTTTTGGAGTCAAAGGCCATGGCTGTCCCACCTAGGGACAACCACTTGTGATCATCCTTGGGTGAGATGATCATGAACTGTGATTGTCCCAGGGTGGGATGGTCATGCCTATGTGGCCCAAAACTTTGAAAATTGGGGTAGAGCCTTCCAATAGTGGTTATAACCATTGTGTAACCTCTGAGTATTTCCCAAGTGGGCCATTTTATGTCAATTTAACTGCTACTTTTGGTTGCCTAATTGGATTGACATGATTTTAGTACCTATAGATGCCTCTTTTTGAGATGTGTTGTGTGTAGAATAGCACTGAGAAAAAATAGATAACTAAAATATCAAGTTATTAAGGTTATTCGGTAACCTAACCAACTTTAGATACCCCAATAATGGAAATAGCACACACTCTTGAATCCTTGCTTCTAACAAGCTAAGGAACTTGATTCAAGTACAACCTCTCTAGTGAGGCTTACTTGATCTTGGAAATTTTTTCTTCATGAAGCAGCAAAGCTTGAATTACTTCATGATTATTTAATGCCAAGCATTTTTTTAATTGAAATTTTTTCTTGTTTGCTGCCCCAAGCAGGGGCATGATTATCTTTGTTAGTGGTTCGTTGAATGAATGCAATATGCATGATTAAGTGTTTGATTGTTGATTTCAATTATGAATTTGTTAAGTATGACTATTCCCTCAAGTGACAAAATGATGAGGGAATGAGTAGTGATAAAAGTGATGAGTTGCTTGACCCTTATGACTTGGTTAGGGTTTCCTTAAATTTTACCCATTGAAAATGGAGCATTTTTTAAAAGATTTTGATGTTTTGTTGGCGTTTCTTAGAATAAAGGAGTCAAAAAATTCATTCCCATGGGGTGGTCCAGGAACAATGGCCATATTAGGGATTAAATTAAGGACTTTACCATTCATCCATGAGCAACTTGGGTTCATCTTGATCCATAGTGAAGTTTGACCAAATTTGACCTTTTTTGGTGGGTTTTGGACCCTTTTTGGTGCATTTTTGAGCTATTTTGATGTGGTTTTTTGGTGGCCATCCTAGGGAAGGATGGTTTCATAGTTTATGACCATCATAGGGTGGTATGATTGGACAATTATCTGATCATCCCACCCAAGGATGATCATGCCTCTTGGAGGTCTATTTAAGCCAAAAATGGGGTATTTGGGCTCATTTGTGCATTTCTAACTTTGTAGTTTGAGAGGTGAGGAGGAGAATGATTCTATGTAGTGGAGCAGTACCAAAATAATCCTACAATCACCATGATCTAGTGTGCAAACTTGTCTAGCAGTAAATCTAGTGTGATATGGGTAAGGATTGAATTTCTTACTTCACTATGCTAGTGTTAGAAGTGTAATTATGGCTTGTTTTTTATTTTTCATGGAGCACACTAAATACTCAGTAATTGAACCTAATTAGTGATGTCCTACAATTTTTTGTACTTTTATTTGAGTTTTTGTAAAATTTTATTGCTTTTTATTACCTTATTTTACTATTTTATTATTATTTTTGGTGTCCTAGGAGGCTCATTTTTGCCCATTTTGGGGGCCATCCTTGGGTGAGACGGCCAACCTGGACTGTTTTGTGGCCATACTTGGGTGGGATGGTCATATATTTGGGGGTCATACCTGGGAAGGAGCCCTTTTTTTGGGTGTTTTTGGGTATTTTTGGGTCATTTTTGCAGCCTATTTTGGTGCTTGTTAACATGTCAGGTGGTTAAGAGTTGATATTGAGTTCTAACTCTCTTTAAAACCATGATAGAGTTATTGATAGATGAAAAATAGGAATGGATTGATGCCATTGGAATTAAGAACGTGAAATAATTAGATCCTATGGTGGGTGACCATGCTTATTTGACTGCTCTTATTAACTTGTGGGATCCATGCACCAACACTTTCCACCTATCAATAGAGGATATGACGATGATGCTTGAGGACATCTATTGTATTTTGTGCATTCTGATAGAGGGGCATCCGATTGTATCTACTCACCACAACCTGAAAGATACATTCATGGATAGGTACTTTGGTAGGGAGTGGGAGGAGGTAGTACGAGACTCACTAAGCGAAGGGATACTGGTGGGGTTGTGGTATGAGGCTGGTGTACTGATCACTAGACATGTTATTTTTATGACACTAATTTAAAACATGCTACTAATAGACTCTTCAAGATCCAGGTTTCCCTGGACCTTGTTAGAGTTAGTGTTTACTTTTGTAGAGTGCATCGTGGAGTAGCCACTAGTGATGGTGTGGGGTATGACATTGCTAGCCATTGGTGGGTTTTGGACCCTTTTTGGTGCATTTTTGAGCTGTTTTGATGTGGTTTTTTGGTGGCCATCCCAGGGAAGGATGGTTTCATAGTTTATGACCATCCTAGGGTGGTATGATTGGACAATTATCTGATCATCCCACCCAAGGATGATCATGCCTCTTGGAGGTCTATTTAAGCCAAAAATGGGGTATTTGGGCTCATTTGTGCATTTCTAACTTTGTAGTTTGAGAGGTGAGGAGGAGGAGAGTGATTCTATGTAGTGGAGCACTACCAAAATCATCCTACAGTCACCATGATCTAGTGTGCAGACTCGTCCAGCGGTGGGGATCTAGTGCGATATGGGTAAGGATTGAATTTCTTACTGCACTATGCTAGTGTTAGAAGTGTAATTATGGCTTGTTTTTTATTTTTGGTAGAGCACACTAAATCCTTGGTAATTGAACCTAATTAGTGATGTCCTACAATTTTTTATGCTTTTATTTGAGTTTTTGTGCAATTTTATTGCTTTTTATTGCTTTATTTTACTATTTTTTTATTATTTTTGGTGGCCTGGAAGGCCCATTTTTGCCCATTTTGGGGGCCATCCTTGGGTGGGACGGCCAACCTGGGCTGTTTGGTGGCCATCCTTGGGTGGGATGGTCATAGATTTTGGGGCCATACCTGGGTAGGATGGCCATTTTTTTGGGTGTTTTTGGGTATTTTTGGGTCATTTTTGAAGCCTATTTTGGTGCTTGTTATTGACCTGTCTGTAGGTGGTTAAGAGTCGGTATCGAGTTCTAACTCTCTTTGAGACCATGAGAGAGTTATTGATAGAGGCAGACTAGGAATGGCTTGATGCCATTGGCCTTAAGCATGTGACATGGTTAGAGCCTATGGTGGGTGACCGTGCTTATTTGACTGCTCTTATTGACTTGTGGGATCCATGCACCAACACCTTCCACCTATCAATAGGGGAGATGATGATGATGCTTGAGGATATCTATTAGATTTTGTGCATTTTGATAGAGGGGCATCTGATTGTATCTACTCATCACAACCTGAGAGATACAGTGATGGAGAGGTACTTTGGTAGGGAGTGGGAGGAGGTAGTACGTGACTCACTAAGCGAAGGGATACTGGTGGGGTTTTGGTATGAGGTCGGTGTATTGACCACTAGGCATATTTTTTTGATGACACTAATCTCTAATATGCTACTACTAGACTCATCAAGAGCCAGGTTTCCTTGGAACCTGTTAGAGTTAGTGTTTACTCTTGTAGAGTGCACCATGGAGTAGCCACTAGTGATGGCTTGGGGGATGACATTGCTGGCATAGTTGTATGATGAGTTGTATGAGATCTACTCCCATGGGTGAAATGGGATTGGGATGTAGTTTTATACTATAGGTGTGGGGTTGGTAGCACATAGTTGTGGATCGACCATAAGGATTACCATGGACGACATGGGCATAACTGGAGGATAGGGAGATAGGCTACGAGATCCTATGGCAGTGAGCTTAGGAGGTAGGGTAGAGTCATTCCTTGTAGGTGATGTAGACCATTATGCATAGTCTTTTTCATGACTCAAGGTAGTAGAGGTGATTTGGAGACCTTATAGGGATTGCCCAACATGGGTTGATGTTGAGGTACAACTTCGTAGGGTGAGGTGAGGGAGATGGCTAGTTAGGTGGCATGGGATTGAGTAGGAGTACTTTCCTTATGCTTGAGTCCTATGATAGTTTGGGCTATTTCAAGGGTTTCCTAGTGATCCAATGGTCTATCAAAGCTATGAGGATGAGAGGATACTGAGTTGGTTGATAGTGGAGGTAGTGGGGGAGGAGGTAGATCCTGTAGTGGACATTCTAGATTTAGATGATGTCAAGACTACAGAGGAGTATGACTCATGGTGGGTGATTCGCTAGTGGTGGGGAGAGGGGCCACTAGGGGGTGATGCAACTATGGTAGTGACAACTAAGGAGGGTCATAGGGGTGCTCCTTGATGAGGGTTAGGTAGAGGTAGGTGAGCGACATGTGCATCATTGAGTGGAAGATGAGCGGGTAGACCTCCTTGACTTAGGAGATCTAGGGGATGACTTTGGTGAGGATGACTTTGAGGATTAGGGGGTGTCGACATAGTGGGAAACATGAGGTGGTATGGGTACTGAGCTATGGGATGAGCTGATCAGGGTTAGGTAGGAGAGAGATCTCCTACAGGCATAGGTATAGAGTGCATAGGCTAAGCTTGATAGGTAGGCGATAGAGATAGTGGCTCTTTGGGCATAGGTTAGATCATAGAGCCCTAGTTGGGAGGGATCTAGTAGTGGGGAGATGGCTAGGCTATGGGAGGAGGTGGCATAGCTCTAAGCTTTAGTGGGAGTCTTCCAGGCTCATTTTTGAGAGGAGTGGACCTACACTAAGGAGTTGGAGGATGAGATAGTGCGCCTTAGGGGGTGCTTACTAGCCCATCCATCTGCTAGTGGGTCACACCAGAGTCATAGGAGTGGTATAGGGTAGTCTTTTATGAGGATGGAGGCACCTAGCTCTACATGGAGGTTTGACAGGGTAGGGGGTAGTAGGTCTAGGAGTTCTTGGTGGACTCGATTGAGGGTGGGGGTGAGAGTCATAGTACCGGTCCTGCATGACCATGGTTGGTGAGACTTTGATGGCTCTTTTTGTATTTTTGGATTTTGGGAGTGTGAGGTCTGAGGACCCACTTTATTGTAGCCTATGGGTAGTTCAAGGATTATGATGTATCTTTTTACCCCATACATATATATATGAGATTTTCTTTTTTATCATCATGTGTTTCCTTACTGCTTTATGAGATGTATGCAATGTATTTATTTGCTTGATGATATTGTGATGGATGCTTATTTTTGAAATATGTGTGGATGCATAATGAGATGGATGATGTATTGATCTAGATGATGAAATATGGATACTATATGACATACTATGTTAGCACCATAGACTGTATAGAATTCATCGATTCATTTGTAATGTTGTTATGTGATGGATTTATGGAAATGTAGACTTAATGAAATGTGATAAAATGGTATGAATGAAATGAATGTTATAGAATGTCTATGAGGTTTTCATGAGACTCAAACACTCTAGTTAATTGATCAAAAGTTATATACTAACCATGCAAGACTTTTTGACAAGGTATGAATCTACTAGGATGACCAAGATACTCAATATCCCTATGTGTGCAAGTGAGTTCATTTGTAATATGCATAAGATTACCCTAGTGCCAAACAAGATTGATGCAACCCATCTGTATTGAAGATCACCCTATGAGTATCACGATCCTAGGTTTTGTACGTAGTTGGATTAGACCACTAGGTAGTATAGGCTACCAAAAGCTAGCTCATCCACATGCAAACATTGGTCTGTACACATGCAAGATGCTAATGTGATAGACATATCATCATGCGTAAGGATACCACCATTGCTAGGCAAGCTTGATGCCACCTAACCTGTAATGAGGATCACCTCATGGTTTGTCAAATGCTGAGAATTCCAGGGATTCAAGTTCAATACTCCCTTCTTTTCTTTTATTTGATTTGGGATACTTGCTCATACTTAGTGATGAAAATCACTATTTATTTTGTATTTTGTTTTCTTTGAGCAAGGGATTTGTTTAGTGATGAAAATCATTATTTATTTTGCTTTTTGGGATTTTTCTTATTGATAGTGGTGAAAACCACTATTTATTTTGGGGAATTGGGTAAGGAGGAGCTTGTCCTTTTGTCAATTCTCAGCATTTTTGAACCATTCACATAGGGGGATGAGCAAGGTAAACTTTTCACTTAAGGTAACCTAGACCACTTTGTAGGTTTCATCTTTCCTTGTGCAAAACTTGGATTTATTAGTGTGAAAATGTGTTGGGATTTTGATATATACAAGGTACAATCCAAGCAAGACTCTACCTCCTAAAAATCAGGATAGCTTTCTACAAAATTTGAAAAGAAAACTAGAGATGGTTGAGTGACCAAAAACCCTAATGACATTCTAGAACAAATGACTAGGTGAAGGGAAATGGACACAAATATGAAAAGTGGGAAATGTAGGTGGAGATGATATGTGAAATATGAAATGGTGTGAATGATGACTTTAACAAAATTGATTTTGAATGATGACTAGTTTACAGTCTTAGTGCTTAGACATGTATGAGCAACTCTAAAATGCAAAGTGCAATGATGAGTATACCTAATGCAAGTGATTGTATAATGCAATGGTATGCAATGTGATGTAATGCAATATTTTTATATTTTTGATGTTTTGATGATGTTTTTGAGTTTTGTTTGATATATATGTATATACATGTGACCAATGGGCTTAGTAAATGCCATTGGGGCTTTTTGGGTGACCAAAGGGCTTATAGATACCTTTGGGGCATTTTTGGGTGACCTAGATGGTCATAGACCACCTAGGAGCATTTTAGGGTGACCTAGATAGTCATAGACCACCTAGGAGTATTTTGGGTTGACCAAGTGGTTTGTAGATACCCTTGGAGAATTTTAGGGTGACCTAGATAGTCGTAGATCACCTAGGAGCATTTTGGGTTGACCAAGAAGTTTGTAGATACCCTTGGAGAATTTTAGGGTGACCTAGATGGTCGTAGACTACCTAGGAGCATTTTGGGTTGACCAAGCAGTTTGTAGATACCCTTGGAGCATTTTGGGGTGACCTAGATGGTCATAGACCACCTAGGAGCATTTTGGGTTGACCAAGATGGTTGTAGACTCCTTAGAGCATTTTGGGTTGACCAAGTGGTTTGTAGATACCCTTGGAGCATTTTGGGGTGACCTAGATGGTCATAGACCACCTAGGAGCATTTTGGGTTGACCAAGCGGTTTGTAGATACCCTTGGAGCATTTTGGGGTGACCTAGATGGTCGTAGACTACCTAGGAGAATTTTGGGTTGACCAAGTGGTTTGTAGATACCCTTGGAGCATTTTAGGGTGACCTAGATGGTCGTAGACCACCTAGGAGCATTTTGGGTTGACCAAGTGGTTTGTAGATACCCTTGGAGCATTTTGGGGTGACCTAGATGGTCGTAGACTACCTAGGAGCATTTTGGGTTGACCAAGTAGTTTGTAGATACCCTTGGAGCATTTTAGGGTGACCTAGATGGTCGTAGACTACCTAGGAGTATTTTGGGTTGACCAAGTGGTTTGTAGATACCCTTGGAGCATTTTGGGGTGACCTAGATGGTCGTAGACTTCCTAGGAGTATTTTGGGTTGACCAAGCAGTTTGTAGATACCCTTGGAGCATTTTAGGGGACCATGGTGCTCTTAAGCATAGAAATGTCATAGATGAAGGATGTTCAAGGGTTCAGGATCCTTGATTCCTTCAAGGGTGGCTAGGCGATAAGTTTTAGGTCCGATCTGACTAGTGATGATGAAAGGACCTAACCAGTTTATCATAAACTTATCCCTTAGGTGGGGTGGCAAGTTAGAATTTTGTTGGTTCTCTTTCAGAATGAGGTCACCAACCTAAAAGTCTCTAGGATGGACTTTCATATTATAGGCTCTCTTAAGTCACTCTTGATAAATGTGCAAGTGCTCGAGAGCATTGATGCATCGTTCATCAAGCAACGTAAGTTGGTCTAGGTGAGCCTGCCATGTAGTGTCATCATCGATGAACTCTTGCATGGATATGTGCAGCGATGGGATTTCTAGCTCTAGAGGCATGACCACCTCGGTGCCATACACTAGTGAGAATGGAGTTGCCCCAGTGGGCATCCGAATACTAGTGTGATAGGCCCATAGAGCAAGGGGTAATTGCATGTGCCAATATTTGTGATTCTCTTTAACTATTTTCTTCAGGATGGCAATCATTATTTTGTTTGATGCCTCAGCTTGCCCATTTTCTTGGGGATAATAGGGCATCAAAAAGTTGTGTTGAATATTATACTTTGTTGTTAAAGCGCACACATATTTGTTCTTGAAAGGCATCCCATTATCAAAAATTATCTTGGATGGAATACCAAAATGACAAATGATATTATGCAATATGAACTCCATGATGCGGGGTCCTATCGTAGTGGTAAGGGGAATTGCTTCCACCCATTTTGTAAAATACTCATAAGTGATAATGTGTGATGGCCTGAGGATGCGGGTGAGATTTTCTCGATTAAATCAAACCCCCATTGCGAGAATGGACCAAACCGATTGAATCGGTTGTAAGGCCTGAGAAGGTATGTGTGTCAAGTTAGCATGGTGTTGACACTTTATGCACTTCTTAACATAAGTGCAACAATCTCACTCTAAGGTTGGCCAATAATAGCCCATGCAAAGAATGCACTTTGCGATGGCCATACCATTGAAATGGCCACCACATGTACCATCGTGTGCTTGGGCGATTGCCCAAATTGACTCTTGATGCTCTAAGCAATGAAGGAGGATACCTTCATAGCTTCGATGATACAAAATATCTCCTAGTAAGACATACTTTTCCACTTTTTGTTTAAATATCCATTTGGCAGCATGCGACAACCTAGAAGGGATATTACCAAGCTTTAGGTAATCTTTGATTTGAGTAGACCAGTCCTGATGTGAGGAAGCCTCGATTGCATGAATTGCCTATCCCTTTTGAAGTTCATCCTGAGTGAATGTTGATTGGGAGAGAACTTGTAAGAATAGCATTGTGCTGCTATCAAAAGGAGTTTGAGGGAATAGAGTCCCCCAAGCGGCATGATTCAAGTGATCATGAATTTGTGAGAACCTTTCTTGAGGAGGTTCAATCTGAATCAAGTGGACTTCTGGCATGGATTGAGTGTTCTCATGCTCAACCATAGATTGTGATAGTATTTTAACTTGAATGGTTGTCATATCATCAGTAGGGTTCTAGGAATTAAAGACCCCAAGGAGGCCATTGTATCCACAAAATGATTAGATGAGTGAGGGAGTGCCTCGATATCATACCATTCAAACTTTATCAGAAGTTTATCCACAAGGGCTTTATAGGCTTGCAGAACTAGACACTTGCATTGGTAAATCCCTTTGACCTGGTTTACGATGAGCAAGGAGTCACCAAAAATGTTGAGCTTGGTTATTTTCATGGTGATAGCCATTTGAAGACCTATGAGCAAGGCTTCATACTCGACATTGTTGTTGGTGCATGGGAAATCAAGTTTGAACGATAGGGGTATTGGAGCCCCTTGAGGTGTGAAAAACACAATTCTCGTGCCACCCCCTTGCTCGCATTTGGAGCCATCAAAGAATAGAGTCATATCATCTTGTGACTCAGGCTCATCATAATCGGGTGATTCTAATATTTGGAAGACTCCATCATTGGGAAGCTCCATGCTAAGAGGTTGATCATCTTGGAGAGGAGCCTCTACGAGTTGATCGATGATGACCTGACCTTTAATTGATTTTTTTCCGATAAATTCGAGGTCAAACTCCATCAACAACATGATCCATTTTATCATGCGACTATTGTGATAAGTACGACTCATCATATATCACAATGGATTCTCTTTTGATACAACATACATGGTATGACTAAGCATGTAATGGCGTAGCTTCTTGGTGGCAAAAACCATCGCTAGGCATAACTTTTCAATGTATGCATACTTAATTTCATAACTGACCAAGGTGCGGCTAAGGTAGTAAGTAGCCTGTTCCTTATGCAATTCATTCTTTTGGGCCAACATGATGCCCAATGCAATCTCAGTGGCTGAGATGTATAAGTAGAATGACACTCCTGGTCGAGGTGGAGCCAATACTGGTGGTGAAGCTAGGTATTGTTTGATTGCATCAAAGGCAGCTTGACACTCATCATCCCAATGGAATGTGACCCCCTTGTGCAATAGTTTGTTCATGGACCGACATTTATCCGATAATTGTGCTATGAAGCGCTTGATGGACGTGACCTTACCCTACAGGCTTCATAGTTGCTTGATGGTAGTTGGGGGAGGCATCTCAAGGATTACCTTGACTTTGTTGGGGTCTACTTTGATGCCTCTTTTAGAGATGATGAATCCCAAGAGTTTTCTAGATGTGATACCAAAGATGCACTTCTTGGGTTTCAATCTCACGTTGTGTTCAATAAGGTGATCGAGGACTTTGCTCAAGACATCGAGATGCTCATGGCATAATAACGATTTGGCCAATAAGTCATCCATGTAATCTTCCAAAATTTTATGCATATAGTCATGGAAGATGTATGTCATGGTACGCTGGTAGGTAGCACTAATATTTTTAAGGCCAAAAGGCATGACCTTATAGCAAAATGTCCCCCAAGGTATTGTGAATGTCATCTTGAGTTGGTCTTCTAGATTGATATGAATCTGGTTGTATCTAGAGAAATCATCCATGAGGGATAACATTTTGTGGCCCATTGTGGCATCTACCAGGGCATCGATGTTCAATAATGGGAACTCATCCTTAGGACTCACTTTTTTAGGTCTTGAAATGTGCAAATACAAATCCTCCCATCGGGTTTCTTGATGGGGACCATGTTGGACAACCATGGTGGATAGTCCACTAATATGATGAACTTGGCATCCAAAATTTTTTTTAGCTCATATTTCACCATCAAGGCTACTATCGGATGCATTTTTCTCAACTTTTGCTTAACTGGCTTGTCCTTCGGGTCAAGCGTCAGATTATGCGTGACTAGATTTGGATCCAGTCCTGGCATGTCTTTGTAGGACCATGCAAAAGCTTCCTTCTTCTTGGTGAGAAGGGCTATGTAATCAACTTGCTCGATGGGGGACAAGCTTTCCCCTAACTTGATACATTGAGGATTCTTGGGATCTAAGCCGATATCTTTATCAATCATTGGCTCGATTGACATATGTGACCCCTCCTCCAACTGATGGGGAGTAGGGATCAGATGAATGTCATCTACTGGGTTTAGATCATCAATTGGAACTTCAGGTTCCTCCTCAGCATGAAAGACATCTTGAGTAGGCCTTGGAGAGAAATGAAATGGTTGTAGCATCTCATCGCAAGGCTAGTACTCAAAAGGTGATGGGGGAGAATCTCCTTGATCAAATTCAATTACCCCCAAGTCGAGGTGTAGTGGCTTTGATGGGTTATCTAGATCTCGCATGGGTGCAAAAAGGTCTATGGAAATCATGTTAATGGATGGATGATTTCCCCTAGGTGGTTGATGGTGTCTATTGACATTTGGGTGTCACAAGACTTGTGGAGGTGGTTGCGATGGAAGTGAGATGACTGGAGGTGGTCGATGTGGCTATGGGTAAGCTTGCTCCTCTATAGGTAGAAACTATCACCAGATAGGGTGGTGTAATGGGAACATATATAGATATCACTCATGCTCATCATCCATAGGGATAATCTATGCGTATTCTCCATCTAAACTAGAAGAGTCGATAGATGCCACTTCATAATCTGACTCATCATCAGATGTCCATTCATAGGGAGACCCCTGATCTTCTTCCTCACTATCATGTGGAAGGGTATGTAAACTTTCACCCCTTTCGTAGGATTGGATGACATCACAAGATACCTCTTGATCTCTCATGGGTGTAGGGAAGTAGTCTCCTAGTGAATAGACTCGATTAGGGTTGGCGTAGGGATCACACACAAGCTCATCCCTATAGTTTAGGCTCATGCACTCTAAACTATCCATGAGGACCTCAAGGGGCATAGGCTTGTTGTATCCCAAACTAGACTTATCATAAGGCATTTGATACTATGGTTGGTAAGGAATGTGGGTGCCTTGCTCATACAAGCCCAACCCATAACCATGCCAATTGCAGAGATGAAGATATCTCATGGTGAAGTTAGGATTGGACATGTAGTTAATATCCTCAAAAAAGGGCTCTTCATCCTCTTCCTACTATTGATAGGGCTCTATGCCATAGTCGAGACCCCCATAAATGAAATTTTTTTGATTTGAGGGTAGGCCAAGAGGTATGATAGTGCCTATGGGAAGATGAGGTCGACCCATGTCTTGCATCGACTCGATGGTAGGAGTAGTTGTGATGTTCCTAACTAGGTATTCTCCTAGACTCGTGGTAGCTAGATGCACTATGACTTGTGGTGGTAGAGAAGGAGGGGATGGGAGCGAGGCTTGAGTTGATTCAATGTTGGCCTCATAGGGTGGCTCCTCATCCACTGGGCTAGGAATCTCACCTATGGAGATGGTGGATATGGTTGGAGGGGTCTCATCAATAGGCCTTTTCCCCATGTTCCTCGATGGAGGATTCACTGATGATGAAGGCATATCTAGGGGTGTCGATGATGAGGATGGTATGGCATGAGATGATGATGGATTGATTGAAGGTGATGGTGAAGGAGTCAGACCTTGGCTGGATGCATTCGGTAGAAAATCCAGATGGGTTGATGGTAAGGTCAACTCAGGGATTTGCTGCACCAAGTTGTAGTACTTGAAGGGCTCAAGGTCTGTAGAGATGACATGGACTTGCCCTTCATAGGTGTACTTTAGACATTGGTGAGCGATGGAGGGTACACACTTCATGTCCCTGATCCAAGGTCTACCCAACAAGATATTGTATGCCATCTCACCCTCCAAGATGTGGCACAGTGTTGGTATAGTCTTTTGTCCCACCTGAATAGGTAAGACTATCATACCAACTATTGAGCATATGGCATCATTAAATGCTCGAAGGGTATAGGTAGACGCGACAATATGAGATGTCGGGAGCCCAAGATGTTTGAGAGCTATTGTAGTGATGATGTTGCTGGAAGAACTAGTATCAATCAAGACTCTCTTGTAGGGTGTTCCATTTACACATGTGATGATGTGCAAGGGGGGATCCACCATATCATTTGGAATTGGCTTGAGCTCATCCTCTTGAAAGGTGATCACTGGTTTCATACATTGTCGAACATGCCCCACAAAATTGTTAAAGGAGTTAGACTCCTAGGGTTGTAGCTCGATCACCTTGAGGATCTCCATTAGAGCTTCTTGATGAGGTGGAGATTGTTGAATGAGCTCATAGATGGAGAGCTAGGTAGATGTTCTCAGGCTCTGAGCGAGCTTGCTCTTTATCATGACCACTAGGCCGAGGTGGGAGGTTTGGCACTAGAGGTGGCAAAGGCTGTGATGTTGAAGGAATATCGCTTGAAGCCATAGGTGGTGCGACTTGGACTTGGGTATCATCTATTCCTCATCATAATGTTGATCATGCCGATGAACCCTTGCTTAGGGGGTGCCTGATGGACCTCATTCACTTGTGGCACTGGCTTTGCCTATTCTACATGGGTAGGCAATGGGTCTTTAAAAACACCCATCTATTGATTGTTTGGCGTGATAGGGTTATCGACCTGAAGGGCATTCCTATCGATCATATCTTGTACTAGATGTTTGAACTTATAGCACATCTACACATCATGCCCATTTTTCCTATGAAACTTATAGTATAGGTCTTCTCGGTATCCTTTGGGATTTGGTGCATTTGGATCGATAGGTCGACTCTCAGGCAGATTAATTGCCTTAGCTACATAGAGGTGCTCAAACAAAGAGTCCATGGACTCTACAATGGGTGTAAACTATCGCTTAGGGTGATGTTGTTGATTCTACCCTTGGTTATTCTGATTATCCTTGTTGTAGTTCCTAGGTGTGGCCTGATAATTAGGCTTTTGAGGTGGCACTGGTTGCGCAGGCCCTGGAACACTAATGGCAACCTGATTGACTGATGTTGGCTTAGGTTGCACTAGGTTGTTCTTGGCATTCTTGTTCCACTCCTTGTGAGGCTTCACAATCTCTCCCTCTTGAATCTTGATGTCTTCGATTGTTCTAGCTTGTGCTAGAGCATCTTCAAGAGTTGGATATTGTTGGAGTTGCAACAATAAGGAGATCAACTTTAAGTAGCTCTTAGAAAACATTTGAGTCAACTCCATCATGGGGAGTAAGTATGGTAGCTTGGCAAGCAATGCTCACCACCTATTGCCATAGTTTATGATTGACTCATCATCAAATTGTTTCAACCCTGCAAGGTCGGCTAGTGTCACCTTCCGCTTGGTATTGAAGGTGAAGCATTCTAGGAATGCATCTATGAGTTGATCAAGATTATGGATGCTATGCTTCAAGAGTTGGGTGTACCACTCTGTAGCTGGGCTAGAGAGGGTAGTCAAGAATATCCTCAAAAGTAAAGCATCATTATCCTGGATGCCAAAGCATTGGCTCAAGAACTTGGTAACATGCTCCTGCGCATCTTCATCTCCCTTAAAGGTAGCTAGATGAGGCATCTTAAACTACTCTAGATAGGAAGGGGTAGGTATGGAAGGATGGAGTGGTTGACTATGCAACTGGTGTAGAGTGGGCTTCTGGGACCTAGACCTAGAGGTCTTGTTCTCCACTGATTCTAGGCACTCTAGCAATACCCTATATGCATCAAAGGATTTGATCTCCTCTTCTTTTCTTTGATCCTATGATGGAGGGTGAGGAACCTCAGGCCTATTATAGGGTGGTGGAATATCACCCCCTACCTCGATAAGGCATCTCAAGATATTCCACTTCTAGCTCATGCTCGGTGTAAGCCCCATAAGGCATCTCCTGAGCTGGCCTATAAGGAGGGGTAACTACCTGTGGTAGGCACTCTATGTTTGGCCGGGGAGGCAAGTCTCGATTCGGCCTAGGAGGTCATGGAGGTAACATTGTGTAAGGCCTAGGAGGCCTATCTTGGATGAAAGTGGGTTGCCTCTGATGGACTTCCTATCTATGGGTACTAGGGGTAGGAACCCTCTCATGTAAGGTTTTCTGAAATAGCTCATTGGTCTGTTGTTCAATCCTTTCTTTCTCTATTTGATGCAAGTGGTCCAAGCATTCTTTGTCTCATCAAAGCTACTTGAATTATGCTTGGTATTCAACATATCTTGTGATCACTTGATTGATTTATTCTACCATGCGAGGTCTAGGAACCCTAGTAGCATCACCCTGAGGCCTATCTCACTCAAGATGATCTGAGATATCAATCATGTGCTTCCCTCGATCGAGGGTAGTCGTATTCACTTGAGGTTCAAGTTTAAGCATGTGATATTTATACTCTAGCATAGAGGCACATCATGCCTGTAGTATATTGTTCTTGAGGATAATCAAGGATCTCCTCATGCCTTCCTTCATTGATGAGGAAGGGAAGGGCTGAGTTGGCTCACCCTGAGCGATGAGTATCATACTCATCTTGGTACCTAGGCTATTGTAACCTATTAGGGTGGTGTAAGGGTGAAGTGTGATCAATTGGCCCTGCCCAATGTGTGTACTCTTGCTCTTGCCCATAAGTGGGTGTGTTAGACCTAGCAGGCACACATGATGCATGGTACTACTCTATCTACTAGCACCTCAGTGCATGGTTGCCTTTCATCAAAGAAGGCATGTGAAGTGTCTAGATATTGGGAATATGCTCTCAGATTAGGATCAAAACCTGTAGGGGTGTCCCGCATAGGGCTCCCTTGTAGGTGATGTTCTTGACTAGCTATTCTGGGACTTGGGTGAGTAGAAGGCCACCAAGGAGGTATGACCAGGTCCTTGGGGCTAAATCGGAGATGACTCATGTCTCCTAGTCTACTCTCCGTAGCATCCACCCTTGAGTGGGCTTGGCTATGGGTACACACCATTGCTATTCCCTACCAAACCCTAGATGATTATCTCCTTTACAAATTTCTTAATAAAGCAGCACACAAGAATGGAAACATGCAAATAAAACAAGTGTTTATCTCTTTTAAGGATTATGTGTGTTCCCTAAGCTATTTTGTGTGTTTAGATTTGTTGTTTGTAAATAAGACCTTGTGTCATGTGTTTTTCTCTTGTTGGATGATATTCTTGTGTTTAATTGGATTTCACTTGTATGCTCATAGCTCGACAACCAACAATGAAATTCTGGTCATGTAAACCCACCAAAGTATGGAGATGAAACCCATACCCAGTCAGGGAGCACAGGTCCTACCAATCCTCACCCAGTACTCACTTGGTCAACGTTATACCCTCCAAAGAGAAGTACATGCAAATTTTCCAAGCTACGTCGGATCTTGGAGCCAGACCTTGGCCAAAAATAAGGGTTCATGGGATTTGAGACAATGGGTGGAGATGAAACCCACCATCGTTGATCTCTACTAGTGGTTGGTGATGAAATCCAACTCACTAGCATTCAAGTGGAACATGGTGTGTGTGGTTCCTTTTAAGCTTAAATAAAGTAAACAATGAAGCACTCAATGATCTTTCACTAAATGCAAGAAAAGATATTTTACTTTCAGAAAATCTAGATAAAAAGCAACCTACAAAATGCATGTCCTAAATGATAACCTACCCATTAGGTAGGCTACAAGCAAGCAAGCCATAGAAATGCATTTCTACTTAGTTCCTTTTTATTTTTTTTATTTTTGTGTTGTTTTTGCAATTATAGAAAAGTGAAACCTATCTTTCTACCTTTCAAGCAAACAAGGGAAGCAAGAAAAACAAAATTTAAGCAATTTTGAATTGTAGAAAAGAAAACTGAAGGTTTAGGCACTTACCTTGATAGCCTAAGAACTTGTTATTTCTAGAATTTTGAGCAGAAAAGCTTCTATTTTGTGGCCATCCTAGGGTGGGATGGCTGCCAGTTTGGGGGCCATCCTAGGGTGGGATGGTTGTGTGGTCATCCCTGGGTGGGATGATCAACAGTCCAGAGGCCATTTCAGGCCAGAACGACCAGTTCCTACAATAGAACAAAGGCAAAAATAAGGTCAAATATTTAACCAAATCAATAGGGATAGGGTCCCACCATGATCACCATTGAAGTATGGGAAAAATGGTGCACCTAACAATGTTAAACAAGATGCATCTATCGCTAGTGTTGATTAAGCATTACAAAAGGAGCATTCAAGTAAGCATGATAAGCCAAATAAGTGCATGAAATGGAGTTATTATTTATTATTTGATAGATCAAATCATGGTTACATAAATGTCCCCTTGAGGGCTCTAGATTGATACACTCGTTACAAAATGGTGCCCAAGGATCAAATCCTTTCAATAACTCGGGTGCACTTCCAATGTTCTTCCTCATACCCATGATTGAAGTGGGTGGGCCTATGATGCTACCACTTTGTTCTTTGATGTTCTGATCCTATGCTCCTTCCTCATGCACTATAAGACCTACACCTACACACAAGGAAACCATATTTTGTCAATAGCAAGTGCGGATTGTGAAGCATGCAAAAGCAATACATGCACTAATAGACTAGAAAGTGGAAATATGCAATGCGACCATCCAAAACAATTCCAAATGATTCCAAATCTTAGAAATATGCATAAAAAGTTATTTTGGACTGATATAATTGAAAATAGTAGAGAAATTGCAGCCAGATTCATGTCGATTACGTGGTGTGCCTATTAAGCCTACAAAACCCAAAATGAGTGATTTCTGGTCCTAAACATCTCCAAATCACACCAAATTTGGACAACATATATAAAATCATATTTAGAGAGGACCCATGTGAAAATATTAGCAAAATTGATCACATATTCATGTGCATCTTCGGGTGAGCCAAGTGAACCTACAAAATACTAAAAATATGATAACTCACTCAATATAGCTCCAAATTGCATGAAATTTGAATAGTAGATTCCTGAACTATCCTAGAATAAGCCTATTTAAAAATAGTAGAAAAATCATGCTTCAATATATGACCATCCCTTGCAGGGATGGTGGTGACTGTCATAGACTAGGGACCATCCTGGGGTGGGACGACCACCAATTCTGCTAGTTTTCTACCACCAATTCCTCTGTGAATTGGTCAAAAACTCTCTCAATGGTGTTGTCATCAAATTTGGGGGTGAAATTCACTCAATTGGTTTGGTTTTGTAAATAAATTGCGCCTCTTGAATCACTCGAGAACCTCCTTCGCTAGGTAGAGATTTTGAGGGAAAAGGCACAAAAGGTTGAGGGGAAATCTTGGTAGCACTTCATTGCAATGTCACAAAACTCCTCTCTATGTTTTGGGTGGAAAATGGATCCACTTTATAGCCCAAGGGGGCCTATGGCCAAATGGGCATGCAAGGACATGCAGGGCAAGAGGCGCCACTTGTCCAAAACTTGGCATGCATTGGAAGGGGAAGAGAATCTCCCTTTTTGGCCTCCATTCTATAGCATGTCATAAGGATTCTATGCCCTCAGGTCTGCATGCTTGAATAGGTAGGATAAATGGCAGTTTTTGGGTGCCATTTGTCCAAAATTTGACTTTTTTGGAGTCAAAGGCCATGGCCATCCCACCCAGGGATGGCCACTTGTGACCATCCCTGGGTGGGATGATCATGAACTGTGACCATCCTAGGGTGGGACGATCATGCCTATGTGGCCCAAAACCTCCCAAAAGTGGGGTAGAGCCTTCCAAAAGTGGTTAGGACCATTGTGTAACCTCTGAGGGTTGCCCAAGGGGGCCATATGATGTCAAATTAGCCAATGCTTTTGGTCGCCTAATCGGATTGACATGATTTTAGTGTCTACACACCCATCACAAGGACAATGCATATACTAGAAGACAAGGGTAGTTGCAAGATTAGTTAATAGTTTTTTATACCAAAATTGACATCCTATGTATTTAAATATCTATTATTTAATAATGCAAATCATTGAAGGATTTAGTTTTAACTTGTGGTATCAAAGCAAGTAGAAGGAATATTAATATCTCCTTCTAATACTCATTACGCTTTGACATTGAGAAGTCACAAAGAAATATTTATTAAAAAAGTGTTTTCAAGGATAAACAACCATATCAAAGTTTTATTAAGGATAAACTCAAAATAAGAGGTAACCATATTCTCTCTAAATCATTCCCATAAAATTAAAAAAAAAAAAACTCCTACTAAGAAGAGTCTCATAATAGACTAGCTGAATAAGTGATCTCAAGATAAGAAATCCTATAGATATTCAACTTAAGGTAAGCTTTATAAATTTACAAAGAAGAAGGAAGATACCCAGAAGAAAAAAATCTAAGCATAAGCACCATTAGTCATACTAGATATTTAGTAGGTAAAAAGGAAGGCACCAAGGTGCCACAAAGCAAAGAAGAGGATCACTCAACATGAGTCCTGCATGTTTCTTCCCATATAAATTAGAAACTAACTATGATAGGGGGCACATATGCACATGCCAATAGAATGCATGCAAGCATAAATCAACAAGGAACACATAAATTGACGTAACATTTTGTAACATAAAATAGTTTACTTTAAAATGTAATTACATTAATATTATTCATGGGCAATTCATTTCTTAAGATGAAAAGCAAAGAGTACTAGGTTTGAGTTGCAATTGTATTGAAGGTAGTAATCATCTTGAATATAGATTTTAGAATAACCCATAATCAACTTTATTTTTTGAGTAGAATATCACATAGAAATCCACAAGAGATGATATATTTCAAGCATTAAGTAAGAGAGGAGTCCCCTTTTCTCAAAGAATGTAAGAACTCAAGGAGAATGTCAAAGACCTATTGGCTCTTGTTGTAGAATTTAAAAATATGTCGATGTTATTCTAAAAAGCATCACTATCCAAATGCTTTTAAAAGGAGTCTCATAAATAAAAATATATAGTACATATAAAAGCATATAAATATGTTCTCTAAATGTAGCTGAAGCAAATATGAAATGCACTCATGTGAGAATAAAAAATGCAGTGAGTCGATGCAGGCATAATCAAAGATATTCAATGCAAGGAGAAGGACTTCAATAGGAAACTAAGATGTTGCCTTAAAATTATCACCAGAAGTCACCTCCAAGGTATAAGGTTAATTACCTTGTATAAATAATTGATATGTTTAAAACTATAAAGTATAAATCCTCAAGGAAATAACAACAATGAATGCCTAAATCAAGATTATGGTATTAGAAGAAATCAATCCATGTTAAATCTAGAAGCCAAAACACATGAGAAAAATTTTGCTCAAATTTTTGAAAACAAGCATATATTGGATTACATTTTTAAATTTAAATTTAAATGTAGCGCACTCAAAAATGTTACAATCAATGACCATTTGAAAGGAAAAAGGGGTACCTTTTGATTATTATCTAAAATATTTATTCCTTTAGAAAAATAATAACACAAAACAATGATATAGAAATGAACACTTCTGGAAATGAACGAATGATGTATATTTATATTAAAAAAGAGAGCCTGAACCTACAGATAATACAAATATTTGATTTTAATTACCCCAAATACATCGGGTGCAATATTACAATATATATGAAACATGTGCTCAAATCATAGAAATGGGGCTTCTCTAGACAGATCAACTGGTGTTCTTCCTTCTCTCACTACAACTCCAAGGGGTGAGTGGGCTTCAGATATCCGGTGCATGGACCACTCTAGCTACAACAACTTCTTTAGAATACCTATCATCTACACACATGAAACCATATAGGATTTAGTAGCACCTGCAAATCAAGACATAAAATAATGCTATAAAACCCTAGCCAGATAATCATGTAATACAAAAGATAGAATCAAATAAACCTAATGCATTACAAAATAAAACTTATTAATATATTGCATGTCATGTTCTCAGCTCTGCAAAACCATGAATGTACAATGGAGACCTAGAAACCATGCACGGGTGGTGGAAAAACAATGCGGGTGTGGTTCTAACTATGAAACTACAAACTTGCAATTTGCGTTGAATGGCAGATTATCTCGAAAGCAGACCTTTGGGCTCTAGGACTCGATTCTCCTCAGGACACATGCAAAGCTCTGATCCTCTTAAGGCAACATGATAGTACTAATTCTCAACCTCCTCAATTTGGTAGGGTGAAGGTGCCTTTATAACCTCGTAAGGGTTTAGAGGGAAATGAGAGGTGGTAAGCCAATATTACCAAGTGGTAATTCTAGGCTGCCAAATGGAGGGGGAAGTTAGAGTGAGTCACCCAATGTGTCTCACTTAACTAGGGTGAGGTGGATGCAAGTGGAGTGTTGTGTGGAGGGTTAGACCATGTGAAGGGACAAAGGGGAAAAGTGTGCATGGTATGTGGTAAGAGATGTTGGTGAGGTGGCTAGGGCACATGTCTAGTGGGTAGGCAGGGTATCCTAGGCTGATTTTCCAGATTTAATAAATTTGGAAAATAGGATATTGTGCAATATTCTATACAACTAAGTTTAAAATTAGGCACATAAATTATTATTGAGGATTTTATGTGGGGTGGGAAATGGTGGCTTTGTAGATGAACAATTTTTGGTTTCTATAGATGCCCATTTTTGTATAACATTGTGTGAAAACACGATGCAATGCAAAAACCAATGACAGCTATATTTATTGTATGGATGAACTCAACTCTTCTCAACACACAAGAATGACCAATTTTAAGAAATTTTGATGGAATTTTGATTTGATTGCTTACCCCATCAATTTAATATTGGGTAAAGAATAAAACCCATGAGCCAATTGACCAAATGTGGATGATGAGATGATGTGAATGTTATGCAAATGTATGACATTGACTCAACTTGATGCCCCAAGTTTGGGATTGTTGTGTTTTATAAATTTACCTTTGGTTTATTGTGGAAATTGTGTTGGTAAAATTGTCAACCATATTTGGAGTTCTTGTTCCCTTATGACCATAGAAATTCCTTCCAAATTATGGGTTCAAGGAACCAGTCATTCTAGGAAATTGATACTCATGTGATTTCCATTTATTACCAAAGTTGATTTGATTTTTTTTTATTTTTGACTCAATGGAAAGATTTGAAAGACAACCTTGTGCAAAAATTGTTTGAACACAACCAAGCTCAAATGTTAATGTCATTTTAATTTGAGTGTTGAGTGTCCTTATGGTGAGCTACCCATCCAACCGATTGCATGGATTGCTAATTGTTGCAACCGCTAGGTGTATAGGATAATTCACTAGATACGAGACTCACAAATTGAGGTGTTGATGATGATGATTATGATGATGTGATTTGGTTGGAGTTTGCTATTTTTATTGTGATTTTTTTTTAAGACTAACCGCGCACATGTGGTTTTGTCTTCCTCTAACCGTGCATCTATGGTTTGCACTGTAAACCATGGGTCTACATTTTAACATACTTTGAAAACACAAACGCATGGTTTTAACCATGAAAAGTGGCTAAATAAAAGGATGAGGGGTAATTTTCATTTAATTGTTGTGGTTTGATTCTTTTGAGCATTTCGAGAGGAGAGACTGAGATGGAGGCTAGTGAAGGGAGTGGATCTAGTGTGGGTGCGGGTGGTGGTAGCTTGGCTAGAGCAGAAGCCAATGTCTACTATGACAAGGTGGGTGTCATAAAATTTTAGTTTAGGTTTTATTTGTGCTTGTTTTTTTTTTGTTGTTGTTTGTCATTTTTTTTTACATGTATGAATGGGGGATGAAAGTTTTTTTTTTTTCTTTTTTGGATTTACATATATGGGGAAAGATGAAAGTTTTTTTTTTTTGACATGCATATATGATAATATGAATTGATATTTTTTGTGTTTTTGTATTTTTTGATGCAATTACGCTAAGATGAAATGCTATTTTTGTCTTTTTCTTGTTATTTTTTAATCTTAATATGCACTGATTTTATATTTTTTTGTTCTCTAGGTTAAGCTTATTATTTCCAGACATCGATGGCCTTGCACCATCTCCAAGGTGTAGAAAGATCTTACAACTGATGAGTGGAAGTTTCTAGGGTCTTTTTTCTTGAAGGGGTGTGGATGGTTAAAGAACATTCAAGCTAATGAGGAGCTATTATCTGCATTAGTGGAGAGATGGGATCTAGAACAGGGTTATTTTTAGCTTTCAATAGGGGAGATAACTGTGACTTTGGAGGATGTTTATCGCATCTTCCATGTGCCTATGGAGGGTTTACCTATGAGGATTGGCCATGATAAGAAGGCTACCCTTAGTCCTATTTTTGGAGATGACTAGGATATCAACTATGGGAAGGGAAATATTTATTACCTTGATCTCTACAAGGCTAAGAAGTTGGGTGCCCTTCCGACTTACTTGATGTACATTCTAGGCAACATGTTTTTTCCTAATAGCATGGGATCTAGGTTCCCTTAGAACCAGGTTTCTATTATTTTGTAATTGATAGAAAAGTCACAGATCTATGTTTGAGCTCTCGTGCTCTTGTGTTAGTTATATGGTGATATTTATGAGGTGAAGAGGCAAGAGCGAAAGGGTCTTAGCTATAACTTGGTGCTCCAGATTTGGGTATGGGAGCACATCAATGTTGGTCACCCTGAGAGGCTACCCTATGATTATGATGGTTCACTTCCTCGTGCTTACTACTGCTTGGTTAATGAGGAGTATTCTCCAACTCACCCTCCTTCTATAACATAGACTTATCAATATTGCTTGAGTTCTTTAACATATGATGACATCTATTGTTGACCTTGGATAGGTCTAACTTGGGAGGATAATGTGGCATAGCTTTGTAGGGTGAGATGAGGTAGATGGATGGTGGGTAGTCATAGGTGAGAGATGGAGTATATCCGGTTCTCACATGTGATGCAATAGTTTGGATTTGTGTAGGTAGTACTAGATGCTTTTGTTATGTACAAGTTGTGGGAAGACAAGATTAGTATTCTCTTGAATCCATATTTCTAGACTATTTATGATGCAGCAGATGACACTATAGTGGATATTCCCAATTCAGATGATGCAAAGACTACTGTAGACTATGATGCTTGGTTCACAACACAGCCTCCTTAGAGGCCAAGCTAGGTGGTGGATGATGTAGTTAGTAGGGATGAGCCTAATACTGGTGAACAGGATCCTAGGTGATCAAAGCAACACCAGAGTAGTGGGGGTAGGATGTAGTCTATTGTTGGTACACAATAGATAGATGTTGACACTAGGGTTGGCAAAGATAGTGGTGATGAGGGCCATGATGTAGGGCATGATGTGGATGTTGATGTTGGTGATGATGATGATGGAGATGATCAGGGTTAGGATGCTCCTCCTCACTACATGAAGGAGGAGTGGGATGTACTTCAGGTTTAGTAGGACTATCTAGCTGAGGAGATGATGAATCTTAAGGGTGAGGTGACTCAGATTTAGGGTGATGTCACCCAACTTCAGGGTGAGGTGGATGGTTTGTGAGGTATACTGGGAGAGAATGATCCTATTATAGTTTGAGATGCAGATATTTCAAGGCTACAGGGTGAGTTGGATGGGCTACAATCTAGGCCAAGTGGAGGTGATGACTCTGCTATCATCGCATCTCTTAGGGCTGAGATAGCCCAAAGAGAAGCTTGTGAGGGTCAAAATTTAGATGTTTCTCAAAGAGATGCATGGTACATGGCATCCCTTGAGGAAATTCTACACCAGCATCATATTTTGTTACCTTTTCAACCATCTTCTTCCATGTTAGGCTCCAGAAGGTGAATTGAGTCCAGACTAGGCAGCTCAAGATCTCATCAACCATCAAGCTCACATGCTCCTTCTGGTTCATCAACACATGGGCCTTGCAAGAGTCATGGGGGCATTAGCTAGTAGCACCTTATTACCTCTTTTTGTAGTTTTATATTTTTATGTATGAGCCTCAATGTTCTGATGTATACAACCTACGAGCATTTTGTACGCATGATATCATATATATATACATGGATTTTATTATTATTATTATTTTGTGCACTTTTATTTTATTGTATGTATGGATGCATATGAGGTGATGTGATATATGATGTAATGGATGATTAACACTATGTTCTAATGCTGATTTGGTATTTATAGACTCTTGCTTGATCAACATTATCTTATTGTTTAGTCATGGGTATAGATAGATGGTATTGGTATGGATTTATGATATGTGGTAATGAAAATTGTTATGGTTTTATTGGGTCGATGATCTAAGGTGTTCTTACAAAAATTCAAGCATCCTAGTTAATTTAAACAAACTCATTTATGTATTTTACAGATATTCACTATGCAAGGTTTGTCCTAGTGGTTTCAAATATTCTTAAGGACCAACTGTGTGTGCAATTTTTGTTCATTTCTCATTATGAGCTAGGTCAAACTAATCAATCATAGCTTGTTCCAATAATCTAGCTCATCCAAGAGCAGCCTTAGGTTTGTACAAAAGAAGGTTTCTAATGTAACAGGTGTGGTACCACACGTAAGGATACCTCATTGCCAAGTGAGATTCATTCAGCCCATTGTTGTAATGAGGATCATCCACGACTTTTGAGACACTAAGAGTTCCAGGGATTCAAGCTCCTTTCCTTTATTTTATTGCCTTTTGTATTGGGGGATTGCTCATTTTGTGATGGAGCAATGGATTTTATTGCTTACACTTGCTCATTTTTTAGGAAGAGCAAGGGGTTTTTTATTACTTTGAGATGTTTTTTGGGATTTTTTCTCATTTTGAGGAGAAAAAGGGGGAACTTATTGCTTTAAGAAACTTTTTAGGATACTTGCTCATTTTGAGGAAGAGCAAGCGATTTTTTTTTTTTTTTGGAATGAAGGTGGAGCTTGTTCTTTTGTCAACTCTGTAGCACTATATACCATGTGCATGATTGGATGAATAGGTGAAACCTTTCACTTATGGAAATAACAACTTTTGATTTCATTATTCCCAAGACTCACAATTTTTTTAAAGTTTTTTGTTGTGTGCGGTCCAAGAGAAAACTTGAATGACCAAGGGTAACATGTTGCATCTAAATATTGTTTGACTTTGAATCAAGATTGTTCAAAATACTAGGATTGGCTAATAGATTGAAAACATTAGAAATTACTTTATGGTTTATGTGGTTTTATGATGTTTGTGATACGTTCGATATAATACTTTGAAAATTAAAAGATACACACAAAATAGCCAGTGGTTGCATATTTGTTATTGCTAAAAATTATACAGTATCTATCCTAATTTGTGTGAGTCCCTTAATTGGTAAAATATTATAGGGATAGTCGCATATTATTGTGGAGTGATGGATTATTAAGTGATGTAGGATGCCCTTGATTAATGCAACAACACCTGGTGTATTAGCGATCATCTAACTTAACCAAATAATGTAATGCATGGGATGGGATAAATAAAATGTCTAAAATGTATGTGTGGAATGCTTGGATGGATTTGTGAGATACAACATGAATTTTTTTTTTATTTTTGCTTTGTTGTTTTTTTTAGCCATGTGTATGTACATATATATAAATTGTACTATGCGTAAAATACCTTTAGGTGTATTATGTTCAGTAGATCAAGTTATAATATTCCTTCCAAGTTGCCAAGTCTATACATTCTTGGACCCAACTTCTGCTTGAAAATGTATGGATATAACCAATTAGCCATGAATTTATCTCTCAAGTGCAGCAATGCATTGGTGTTTTATTGATTCTCTTTAAGGATGAGATATCCCACTTGAAATTCATGAGGATGGATATTTACATTGTAAGAATATTTTATGTGGTCTTGATATACTCGTAGATGTTCCAAGGTATTGATATGCCTTTCATAAAGGAGTATTAATTGGTCAATATGTGTTTGTCTAGTTGTGTCGTCATCCATGAAATCCTACAATGTAACTTGCAAAGAAGGTATCTCAAGCTCAAGAGGTATGATTGCTTTAGCATCATAAACCAATGAAAAAGGCATTTTCCTAGTTGGCGTTCTAATGCTTGTTCGATAAGCCCATAGTGCTAAGGGTATTTGAGTATGCCAATATCTATGATTTTATTTGACAAGTTTCTTAAGAATGGCTAACACTATCTAGTTGGTTGCTTCGGCTTGTCCATTTACTTATGGGTAGTAATGAGTTGAGAAACTATGCTAGATATTATACTTATTGCATAAGGCTCAAACATACTTGTTCTTAAATGAATTACCTATAGACATAAAATTACAGCCACTAATCCTCCATCCTAACCATCCCACCACCCACTTGTCCACCATACACCCTTCCTACCTTCAAAAGGCCCACTTTAGCCCTTTCCCACCTTTTCCTAACCCAATTGAGCTTATTTTAATATTATTTTATATTTAATATAATATTTTATATTATATTATAATATATTTATTATAAAATATGTATTTATAAACCCAATTAACCATAGCCATCCGATACAATATAATCTCCATCGTACATCTTCATTAATCCATGCCACATCTAAAGTGTAATCTCAGCCTTAGGATCTGATTTAATCTTAGCCACACAATTAAAAGTGTAAGCCTAAAACCCTAATAAAATCCTAGGTTGGATTATAAGGGCATTTGCAAATGCTCAAACCCTGGAATCTTGATATTGGCATGTGCATCCTGAAGAAGTCATTGATGAAGCCCTAGTGAAGCAAAAAGTGATAGATCCCTGAAAATCCAAAGCCCTAGCTAGCCATAGAACTTCAACTATTATAGCTATCCCCACATCCATTCTCCATCGCCATCGTAGTCCCCATCCATCTGCCTCATTTGTTGCATCCTCCACAATATGCTTCTATAGATACACCCTTACCTGTAGGCATCCTCTTGAGCTTGCCAAGCTCGTAGAGCCTACCAAGCACTCACTAGAGCCTACTGTATCTCGCAAGTGCTCTCTAGAACCTATTGTATCCCACATGTGCACACCAGAGCCTATTGTATCCCTCAAGTGTGCACCAGAGCCTACTATAATCACCAAGTGCACACCTAATCCTGTCGCTACACATATGCTACTGCTGCTAGGGCATCACATCCACGAATTTGCAACAAAACATCAATAAATAACAAGGTAAATCCCCATTGGTTTTATTTCATTGCATAATCTATAGACTTTTATATGTCATTTTATTCATTAATAGCTAGGGTTTTATTGGTATCTAAGGATATCACTCTATGGAGCCCTCATAGGTGTGCATGCAGATCTATATATTATCATTCAAAATTGGATAGTTGTTGAAGCTAGAGTAGCCCGACATCAGATATATTAGAAACCCACTCATTATGTTGGGAGTGAAGCACATTGAAGACACTTAATTATTGTATATAGGGTTTTAGAGAACCCTAGTGTATCGTTCCAAATTTTTCGCACCCTTACCTTCAGGCTAAAGGATCCATGCCCGAAAGGGGGATGCGAGAAGGATGAGACGGTACCTCGGACTGAGAGGTACTTTGAAGGTTGCGCCTCTCGGGGGAGGTGTATTAAGGTGATTTTTTGATGGATGGTGGGGTTCACCAGGAAACTTTTAGTGGCAGTTTCCACGCCTAGGTTGAGAATGAGTTTGATGTGTTCAATTTTATCTTTAATCATTCAAGTCCTAGGTTTGGCCAAATGAGTCTAAATTGTCCTATATGAAATGTAGATTGTATGAATATAGAAAGTAGAATTAAACATAAAACATAGAGAATATGCTAGATGAGAAAAGCCATACCTGATTTCGGATGTCTAATGGAGGTTCTAATTTTTGAAGCAATCCAGATCGCCTCTGATGTGACAAGATCATCTGAGATCTGACAGGATCGTCTGAGATCTGATGAATTCATCAGACAAATTTGTCAAAGACCTGCAATCAGAGAAATAGATACAAAATACAAGAAATATAGCTATACCAACAGAGGAAAATGGTGTAAAATGATAATAGTGATGTTAAGATGATAATTACAAATAGAAATTTAAGTGGATTACAATGTTTTAATGACAAATTATGACTTTATTATGCACTTAAGCTACATGGGTGAACTCCAAGATGCAGAATAATAGGAAATAACAATAAGCTTAACCGGATGCAGAATCAAACAATAGAAAAGAATAGAAAAACGTAAAATCTGGGCACTGCTTGCCCCCAATGTTGGTTGCAGTCAAAATTGTCTGCAGAATACGAAATCATCTCGAATTTTTGCATGATAGTTCGAGATCGCGCCGGATCGTCTGCGATAATCTGAGCTTGCTCTGACTGAAGAATAACAAAGTTCCTACAAGAGAATTTAGAAGGTACAAAAGCAAACAGTAATCTAAGATACTATAATGCATGTAGAACTCAATTTACAAAAAATTTTAGCCAAGGCTAGGTCAAGGGGAGGGCCTAAGATTAAATAGGCATAGGAAGGAGGTTGGAGATCATCCCAATTTGGGAGATCTCCAATGGGGGAGGTCTCTAACCATGTAGACACGCTTTTGCCCCGGTTAGAGATGTCGTTGAAACATAAGCTAATTATAAAAAATCAGTTTTGGGATGAAATTGTCTGGACATTCTACTCTAGATGAATTCATCTGATTTGAGGTGATATTGTCTTATAGGCGACGATATCGTCCAACGATCACAACAAATCCTAAAAATGGCACAAAAAATGGGGAAAGCGGTTTAATAGGCGGTTAACAGGCAGTTCGAGGTTTGTATCATTCCAAATTTTTCACACCCTTACATTCAGGCTATAGGATCCGTGCCCGAAAGGGGGATGTGAAAAGGATGGGATAATACCTCGGACTGAGAGGCCTTTTTAAGGTCCCGCATCTCGGGGGAGGTGTATTATGGTGATTTTTTGACGGATGGTGGGGTTCACTAGGAAACGTTTAGTGGCAGTTTCCATGCCTAGGTTGGGAATATGTTTGATGTGTTCAATTTTATCTTTAATCATCCAAATCCTAGGTTTGGCCAAATGAATCTAAGTTGTTCTATATGAAATGCATATTTAAATGAATACAGAAAGCATAATTAATATAAAACATAGAGAATAAATTAAGTGAAGAAATCCATACCTAGTTCCGAATGTCTGATGGAGGTTCTAATTTTTGAAGCAGTCCAGATCATCTGGAATTTGACAGGATCGTCTCCGATCTGCAGGATCGTCTAAGATCTGACGAATTCATCAGACGAATTTGTCAAAGACCTGCAAACAGATAAATAGATACAAAATACCAAAAATGCAACTATTTTGATAAAGGAAAATGATGTAAAATAATGATAAGGATGTTAATAAGATAATCTTGAATGGAAATGCAAGTGAATTGCAACACTTTAATAGCTAATCATGATTTTATTATGCAATTAAAATACATGGGTGAACTCCAAGATGCAGGATAATAGGAAATAATAATAAAAATGACTAAATACAGAATAAAATAGCAGCAAAATATAGGAAAAGCACAAACTTTGGGCACTGATTGCCCCCAATACAGACTGCAGTCAAAATCGTCTCGGATTGGTACGAAATCGTCTCGAATTGGATAGGATCGTCTGTGACAATCTGAGCTTGCTCTTCCTGAAGAATGACAAGGTTCCTGCAAGAAAATTTGGAAAGCACAAATGCAGATGGTAATCCAGGGTATTCTAATGCATGTAAAAGTCAAGTTACAGGAAAATTCAGCCAGGGGAATGTCAAGGGGGGTCCTAAGGTTTAAATAGGTTTAGGAGGGAAGTTGGGAGGTTGGAGATCATCCTAATTTGGAAGATCTTCAACGGGGGAGGTCTCTAATGGTGCAGACACACTTCTGCCCAACTTAGAGACGCCATTGAAATAGAGGCTACTTATGAAAAATAAATTTTGGGACAAGATCGTCTGGATGTCCTAGCCCAGACGAAATCGTTCGATCTGAGGCGATATCGTCTGATCGGCGATGATATCATCAAACGGTCAAAACAAATCCTAAAAATGGCATGAAAAATGAGGAAATGGGTAGCAGGTGGTTTTGGAGCGGTTTTGGGGTTGAATTTTTGAATTTGAATTATTACTAAGGTAATTTAATTATTGCTAAGTTTTACTGTGCCAATTTTAGGGTGCTACATTTTGCCCCCTCTTTAGAGAATTTTTGAAAGAAAATGCGTTAAATATGAGTTCTTCTCGATCTACGAGAAAGCAAAAATTATTCCCATTTTTAGGCGATAATTCTAGGTCGAATTGTACGATAGCTTACTATGGTGCCCCCTCCATGTTTTTACCCAAATCGAACGTTTGAGGTAAAAACGCGAAAAAGCAAAATTTTAAAAATATTGTTAATTATTTTGAATAAAATTAAGAAAAATAGGGTAAAACCCTAATTCATTGTTACTGTTCATTTTTACTGGTTTTTAGAGCTCTGGAGACAAGATGGTTGAGACAACGCACAGATCGACAGAGGTCCAGCGTGGGCTACGGGTAAGGGTCTAAACTTAGTTTAGAGTGCTTTAATTTAGAATTTCATGCTTTTTAGATTAGATTTGACTAATTTTTGAGCATCACGACCATTTTTGGGCCGTCGACATCATCGAGATGAAATCGTCTCGATTTCGCTGAAATCGTCTCGATATCGTCGATTTTGTCCAAGGGCGAAATCGTCGATATGGGGACGATTTCGTCCAATAAGGGACGATTCCCTCATGCGAAATCGGAGATGAATTTGCTCAAATTTGGGATGATATCATCCAATTGTGGGTGATATCATCATTTATATGAAATTGCACTTGCTTTACTTGAATTTTTAATTAATGTTTGATTAATGATTGTTATTGATGATTTTTGATTATTTTGTTGTTTATGTTGCAGAGAGGATTACTAAAGAGCCGAGAATGAAAATACGATGGACTAAGGGATGACTTGGCCACCCTGTCTCAGGTAGAGCAAGATCAGTTGGCTCAGGTCGGCTTGCAGCATGTGGCAGATATGCCACAAGTGTCTACATACATGGGGCTATTGACAGCCCTAGCAGAGAGGTGGTATCCGGGTTCTTCTTGTTTTTGGTTATCGACAGGGGAGATGACTCCCACATTGGAGGATGTATGGAGGATTTTTAGGATCCCCATACAAGGACGGCTAGTCACTCCCATGGCCAATAAGGGCCACGTGATGATGCGGCTATGCGAAGACCCAAGATTCACCCTGGAGAAGGGCGGAGTGAACATCGAGTCTCTATGTCAGATGCCTGGGGCATCCAAATTGACATAGGGATACAGGTTTGTTTGGGGGAGCTTTGTACTATGCCAGTTGTATAGGATCCTGCATGGGGTCGTATACAAAGGCAGCCAATGTCTAGTCCTGACATCATTACTACAGGTTTGGTGTTGGGAGCACATCATGGTGTAGAGGCCGGTAGGGCTCCCACTGACAGGGATTAACAGAGAGAGACCCCGAGTTTTCTATTGGTGGCTTCGAAGAGGGTCACAATGACAGGTAGATTTTCCAGTGTCCCGAAGACTACTTGATGACCTTGTCTCCGACTAGATCACCTGGAGGCCTTGGACAGATCATCCAAGGTGGGTCGAGGATGGACAGGAGCTGGCTCACATTAAGTGAGTTTGCTGGCTGAGGATGGAGAGGGGAGAAGTGGAGCTCCACCGGTATGACCGAGTTTTGAGGCAGTTCGGTCTACAATAGGGGATCCCATCTCTCAAAGACTACGAGTTTTCTCGAACTATCCGGGATAACACTATAGTTAGCGGGGCTCTAGATATGCAGCGATTCTAGAGTCAAGATGCAGATGATGCCCCCATTTAGCTAGTGGATGGGGACGATGCTGCGGTTGTAAACGACTATGATGCCTGGTATGCAGGCATCCGCCCTCCTTGGATGATGAGGGCTCAGGGTTTGATTCATGTAGTTGTGTGTCGGATGGGGAGGCGATGCCAGGCGACCATTGAGGTAGCATAGGGTCATGGCGGGGGAGAGCAGAGGAGGCCACAGGCTCAGCAGAGGCCATGGCAGTGAGAGAGGAGGGAGGAGAGACCCCCTTCTCCATAGAGAGAGAGGCCACCATCACCCGATAAGGGCAAGGGTGTCGAGGTAGGAGAGAGTAGCGAGATGGCTACTCTCCGGGCGAAGACTGTTCATCTCCAGGCTCAGGTGCAGGCCTTGCAGGATGAGGCTGCACGACACCGAGAGGAGGCCACACGAAGTCACTCGGGACCTAGCATGGGCTATTGCCCAGATCACATTTTACCAGATGCTATACTACCAGATGGTGCCAAAGGGGCAGAGGTTACCACTGTCGACCCCCATTGTAGAGCCTATCATGATGGGGTCATCGAGGACATCATCACGATCAGTGTCCAGGACTCATAGCACCACACGGACTACGATGGGGCCACCTCATCCACCTCAGGGTGGGGGAGGAGATGAGGCTGAGAGCTCGAGGGGTTCTCGAGGCTAGCTGCTATAGATTACACTACAGAGACTAGATATATGATTGAGAGGATTGAGTATGCCAAGATGTAGATTGTGGCATACCAATCTAGTTTTGATATGATGTACATATTGTTGATATATATATAGATGAGATATTTTTGATCATATGACTTGTCTTATGTATTTGTATGATGCTTTAATGTTTTGAATTGATTGCTTATTGGATTGATGATTCATGTAATTATGTCATTTGGAAATGTTATAATTTGATGTCATGCTTTTAAAATTTAAATGAAATAATCTGATGTAAACAAATTGATTGTTTGTGGGATGATTTGATAAAAAATAAAAGGGACTTCTAACAATAATTTCAAAGGATATTGTCGCTATTATAGACCATTTCATGGAGTCGTCGCTCACTCGGTCATCAAGCTAATCCTAGTATAGAAATATTGTTAAAAAGTAAAAGAGTGCTTAAGATACTGTCTTAAGACTTTGTTGTGATGATGCAAATTATGATGATGATGGTGATTTGTTTTTAGATTTTCATAAAAATGATATGCATGAAATATTTTGAAATTATTTTTGGTAGGCATAAATTCTTAAATTTGATAAAATTTTGAATAATTCTTTAGAAATTATACCATAGTTGCAATATTGAATTTGAACATAATGACATGAAATAAAATAAGTATTCATTCTTTGAAAGCATAATTGTGTAACATAATGATTTAAGTCATGTTTTTATGATGTGGGATAAATGGGAAAATAAAATTAGAACAATGGTTTGCGCTAGGCATAGAATATTTAGGTATAGACTTATACCATCATCGTGAAATCCAAAAGAAGAAAATAAATAGCTTTATTGCATGGTTGATTTTTAATTTTTGAAAATAAATAGAAAATATGAAGATGAGGACTTGTGCTAGGCATAAAATTCCACTTTTGGTTTTGGAACTATACCATCGTTGCAAAAGTCAAAAAGTTATATGTAACTTTATTGCATGTTTTTGAAAATGATTTTGATTTGTTGGTAAATACATGTGGTTGTCTTTATAGTAAACAATTGTTCTCAGAGAAGAAAATGAAATTATTCTAGACAATTTGCAAAAATATTTCAAGGTATCTTAAAGACAAAAGTTAGATTTATAAGGAATCCCATGTGCGTATGTGAGTTCATTTCCAATCTTGATTTATCATAATGATACACAAAATCTCTCAAATACAAATGTGTGTGCGATTGTATTGTTCATTTACCAGGTTTGAGCAAGATACTATGATACAAGTGATTTGAATTAACCAAATAAGTGTTCATTAACCATGATTTAGATGCATATAACCATACCAGACTACTATATAAGTCGGGTTATCAAGAGCTAGCTAATCCATAAGCAGACATAGGTCTATACAAAAGAAGGTTGCTAATGTGACAGACATATCACCATGCTAGGAGTTACCCAAGGCCAAGCGGGTTGGGCACAAACCACCTGTTATGGGGCTTACCTCACGGTTTTCGAATAATTGAGAATTCCAGGGATTCAAGCTCATCAACCCTTCTTTTCTTTTCAAGGGGTAGGGAAAGGGATTTTATTGCTTTTGCTTTTGCTCATTTTGCTTTCTTTTCTTTCTTTTTTTTCTTTTTTTTTTGTATCTTTTGCTTTGATATTTGAGATAATGATGAAATAGTGCTAAATGATTTTGCTTGATTTTGCTTGATTTTTCTTTTTCTTTTGCTTCCTATTCTAGGGATACTTGCTCGGATTAGCTGTAGAGCAAGGGATTTTTATTCCGGGTAGGGGTGAGCTTGTCCTTTTGCCAATTCTCAAAGATTCTAGACCATGTGCATGATAGGATAGCAGGGGAAACTTTTTGCTCAAGAAACCACTTCTACTATGTAGGATAGCATGGACATTACAAATATAATCATTTTATTGTGAAAGGATATGCTTGGTTTAAGTAAATAACAAGATCAATTCTCTATGCTCAAACTTTATTTAATTGAATTTTGTGGACTTTGATATAAAAGAGATTAGTAATCATGCTAGATAAAATCAAGATATTTATTCATGTGAATGTGAAAGGTGCGGGATTCCAAATAAATGCTAATTTATCCAAAATAACTGAAAAATATAACTGCAATATGTCACAATTTGAGAAGTACAAAAAATAAAATATGTTTTTGAAGATTTTGATGATTTTGAATGTTTTTTGTGTTTTTTTTTAGATTTTTAAGTTTATAAATTGAAAGAAATACAAGATAGTGGTTTTGTGAAATATGTTAAACAAATATATACAATGATGAAATGACCAAATTTATGCATAGTAACGTTTAAGATGCATAATATTCATAGGTTCTTTAAGTTCTTTACCATCTAAGGTAGATAATTTGTATGCTCTCGATTCAAATTTAGCAGTGATAATATATGGTCCAAGCCAGTTGGGCTCAAATTTACCTTTAAGGTCTTTAGTTGCATTAGTATTCTTTTGATTTTATTTTAAAACAAGATCGTCGACCTCAAAGGATCGATGACGAACTTTCTTAGCATATGATCTTTTAAGCTTGTTTTGGTAAGCACGAAGATGCTCCAAAGCATTGATGCGCTTTTCATCTAGGAGTTCCAGGTGACTTGAGTCTGCCAGATCGATATTCATCTCCTACTTCGGTATCTTGAAGTAGTAGAGCCAAAGAAGGAACTTCTAATTCAAAGGGAAAAACAACTTCAGCGCCATAAACCAAAACAAAAGGTGAAGTTCCAGTGGGGGTTCGAACACTAGTTCGATAAGCCCACAAAGCTGGATATAATTGAATGTGCTAGTCGCGGCCAGATTTATTGACCAATATTTTGAGAATTTTGATTAAGGTTTTGTTTGAAGCTTCTCTTGGCCATTACCTTGAGGATAATAGGGAGTGGACCAGCGATGTTGAATCTTATATTTTTGGCATAATTTCTTAACATCTTTATTTTTAAAACAAGTTCCATTGTCTGAGATGAGATTTGTAGAAATTCCAAACCTACAAATGATTTGATTAAAAATAAATTTAGAGACTTGTGTTCCAGTGTAGGAAGCTAAAGGCATAGCTTCAACCCACTTCGTGAAATACTCGGTGGTAGTTATGATGAATTTGTGTCCATCAGATGACACAGGATTAATTTTACCAATAATGTCTAAGCCCCATTTTGAAAAGGGCCAAGGAGATGAAATAGCCTGCAGTTCTTGTGCAGGGGCATGGACAAGGTCAGCATGTTTTTGGCACTTGTCATAATGGCACACATAATCATGTGCATCATTCTCCATGGTAGGCCAAAAGTATCCTATCCTAAGGAGCTTTTTAGCAATGACACTACCACTGAAGTGTCCTCCACAAGATCCATCGTGGGCTTCACTCAAAGCTGATCTGGATTCTTCTAAATTCAAACATCTTAATAGGATACCTTCAAAAGATCTCCTATATAAAGTATTTCCAATTATTACAAATCGACTTGCTCGTCTACGTAATAACCGACGTTGGTTTCTATTAGAATTGGCAAGGAAAGTCCCATTTTGAAGAAAATCAAATATATCCGTATACCAAGGTTCAGGGGTAGTTTCATTGATTAGAAACACATCCAAAGGTTCTAAGCATGACTTATGTGAAGCGGGTTCCTGGAGTCGACGAATAATTATGGTGGCATATTCGTCATCTAACTCCAAGGGCAGAAGAGATGCAGCTACGGCCATAGCATCAGCCGCACGGTTGCTAGTTCGAGGAATAGCTTCCAAGGTAACTTGATCAAATAGAGATATTAATTGTAAAACATAGGCTTTATATGGGCATAATTTATCATCTTTGGTCTGATAAAATTCATTAATTTGGTTTATAACAAGTTGAGAATCACCAAAAACTAACAGATGTTTAATTTTTAGAGCCAAGGTGGCTCGTAATCCAAGGATTAGAGCTTCATACTCAATAGTATTATTAGTGCAAGCAAATGTTAATTTAAAGGACAAAGGTATAATGTGCTTTTGTGGAGATATTAAAATAATACCTGCACCAGCCCCACTCATGCATCGGGCTCCATCAAAGTATAAGGACCATTGTTCAACATGGTCTACCTCTAATTGAAGGCATTCATCAGGAAACTCAATGATGAGGGGATGGGTAGACTCTAAGGGTGCAGCAGCTAATTGATCTGCTATGATTTGACCCTTAACAGACTTTTGTCCTATAAACATGAGTTCAAACTCACTTAGAGAAAGAACCCACTTGGTTGTGCGACTCGATAAATAAGGTCAACTCATAAGATACCACAAGGGATCATATTTAGCAATGACATAAGTTTTCTGACTGAGCATATAATGGCGTAATTTTTGCATAGAAAATACGACTGCTAGACATAGTTTTTCTAATGCTATGTAGCGGGTTTCATAACTAATTAAAGTTTGGCTAATATAATAATTAGCATGTTCTCTTTTCTCATCATCAAGCTGAGCTAACATAGCTCCTAAAGCAAAATCGGAAGCTAAAATATACAGGATAAACGGACGATCAGGTCTAGGCGGTGAAAGCACAGGTGGGTTAAGGAGGTATTGTTTAAGAAGTTCAAAAGCTTCCTTACATTCATAATCCCAATTAAAAGGGACATCCTTCTTAAGGAGCTTAAGAAAGGGACCGGTTTTGTCCGCCAACTTATCGATGAAGCGACGGATAGCTTGAAGTTTACCTTGTAAACTTCGTAATTCAGATATATTGGTAGGTGCGGGCATATCAGTGATAGCCGCAATCTTAAGAGGGTCAATTTCGATGCCACGTAAAGAAACTATAACCCCTAATAGTTTACTAGACTTAACTCCAAATATGCATTTGGTTGGATTTAATCGAATAAGATATTCTCTTAACCGATTAAAAACTTTTCTCAAATCATCTAAATGATCATCTTCATTAATAGAGTGAGCTATAATATCATCTACATAATCATGTAGGATATCATGCATCATATCATGAAAAATATAAGTCATAGCTCGTTGATAGGTTGCACCTGCGTTCTTTAGGCCGAATGGCATCACTTTCCAACAAAAGGTACCCCAGGGGGTAATAAAGGTTGTTTTAGCCTGATCTTCAGGAGCTATCCTGATCTGATTATAACCAGAGAATCCATCCATTAGGGACATCATCCCACTCCCAGCAGTAAAATCAATGATTTGATCCATGTTTGGAAGAGGAAAATCATCTTTAGGGCATGCAGCGTTAATATCTCTAAAATCTGTGCAAACCCTAACTTTGGTAGCTTCTTTCTTGGTGATTGGAACTACATTTGAAATCCATTCAACATAATCAATAGCTTGTATAAAAACAACATTCAGGAGTTTTTCTAACTCCCCTTTGACTAGTAAAGCCACTTTGGGATGCATTTTTCTAAGTTTCTATTTAACAGGTTTAGCATCCAGATGGACTACTAGGTGATGCATGACTACATAAGGGTCTAAACCTGGCATATCTTCATATGTCCAAGCGAAGACATCTTCATATTCTTTAAGGAATGCAATGTATTGCTCTTGTTTTTCTTGACTTAATTCTGATCCAATATTGATTATGTGGGGACTATCCTCAGTTCCAATGTTGATTTTAATGACGTTTTCTACTTCCATGTGTAGATCTCTTTCAAAATTAGGTGGGGCGGGTGAAACACCCAATTCTTGTAATTCTTTTAAGGTTAACTTGGATAATTCATCTTGAGGAGTCGTGGCCTCAAGTTGGGCTATAGTAGGTATAGAACCATCAAAATAAAAACCATTGTGTAACATCTCTTCAATGGAGACATCATGGAAAATATCTCCTTCCAACTCATCATCGGATTCAACAATCATTTTAGGATAAGCTATGGATAGCATATTGCATGTAAATGGCTGATTTTTTAGAGGCAAATCATCACGCCCATCCAAATAATCTTGATAACATATAAGTTGATCATCATCTTCAAAAGGGAAGGGTTGACCCTTACTAGGAAATAGGCCCACACCACAGTAGGCAGGCCACGGTTCTACCTCGAAAGGTTCTTTCATACCATTTTGGAAAGGTCCCAAGCCTTTCCCTTTATATCCCATTTTAAGCATTATAGGTTTAGCTTTAATATATTCATTAGTAAAATAACATCGAGCATATCCATCATGATGAGTTTTGATATTCCTAGGTATTCTTCCCCAGTCATATCCCTTATAAATGAAGGCACAACTCCCGACTTGGTAAGTACTTCCCATAGGTTGTGGGAGGCCCAAAGTACGAGGAGATGGCGGCAAAGTACTTAAGATAATGGAATTTTGCATAGAAGCATTTGTTTTTTTCTGATATAAGAATTTTAGATAAATCGGGTAAGAGTTCATCAGAAAGAGCATAAGATGTAGAAGGATCATTCCCTATATCTTTAGATGTGGAAGGTATGATAGATGTAGATAATGTGGAGGTGTTAATAGATGGGTCTATAGGTTTTGAAATTATAGGGATGGAACATGAAGGACTGGTTGTGGATTGAAGATCTTTTTGAGGTTCTAGAGTAGTTTGTTTAAAATATTGTTGATCTATATATGAGGGTGAAATTAATGGAGGAGAAATAGATGAAGTTATGGGTGTGTGTTTCACAGTTTTAGATGAAAAATAAGAATTAGGATGTGTGGATGATAGAGCAGGGCAAAATTGAACTCCAACAGGTTCTGCCAAAGCACACATATCAAAGGGTCTAGGATCACCATGGATAGTGACCAACTGATTCTTAAATTCAAATTTAACACATTGGTGTAAAGTTGATGGGACAGCCCGCATTGCATTGATCCAGGGATGACCCAAGAGTATATTGTATGATGCTGGGCAATGTACAATAAACATGGTCGTATCTAAGGTTCTAGGACCAACTTGCAATGGGATGGTAATAACTCCACATGTTTCTTGTGTTTCGTCATTGAAAGCTTTTATGATCATGTCAGTTTTCTTCATTTCATCACTTCTAAACCCAAATATTTGGTAGAAGTCAAAAGTGCAAATATTTAGAGATGAACCATTATCAATCAAGACCCTTTTAACTGCTACATCTCCTATTAGGGCAATAATATATAAGGGGTTATCCTTATGTATGTAAACTATGTTGCGGTATATCTTTATCTCGAAAGTCAATACAATCAACTTCTCTAGTGATGATAGTATTGGCCATGGCTTCAGAGTTGAATGTTTTGTGGTACCATCATTTGGCTTAATGTAAGCATTAATTCATCTCTATGTGTAGGAGAAGATCTTAATAAATCCAAAAGGGAAATTATGGCTGTAGTATTGGATAATTGCTCATTAATATTGTAAGGGGGTTTAGGTTGAACATTAGGAGCATGATTCCCTTTATTGGGATTTTTCAAAATAAATGGAGTTGATCCATCATTATGATTTGGTTCTTGTTGAGAATTTTGAGCCTGTTTTTTGGTAATGGCTCCAATGGTACCTACAATGTTATATTGAGGATGCTGAATAGGTCTTGGTCTAGCATTTATAGCTTGTTCATTAGAAAGGAACTGATTAGAAGAGGGTCGAGTAGTAACTCTTCTAGGAAATGGTTCTTCTGGAACCATAGCATCTATGATAGGTTGAATAGGATCTGATTCATTTTTAGAACTATTCGATTGGTTTGAGGTGATGTCTATTTCACTTTTAGTATCCGATTCTACATCACTGAGATCCGGTGTTTGAATATTATGTAGGGGCCTGGTCGTGACCATGGATAAAGTTGTGTCAAATTTTTGTAAATCATGATTAGGTAAATGTCCACTAATAGTTCCTACATATCGGGTAGGAGGAGGAACATTATGATGCTCAATTTGATTGGCCACCTCTTTACCATGTCTTGGTAAAGGATGTTGAAATATGTCTAATGATTGATTAGCATTTTGATTTTGATTTTGGGGAATGTTCTTTTGAGCATTATTAGGAGCATTTTGTTTAGGTTGGAAGGCTTGCACCTCCATCTCATTATTATCAATCAGATCTTGTATTTTATGTTTTAACCTTTTACAAGAATTGGTAGAGTGTCCAGGCCCTCTATGGAAATCACAGTGTAAATGCGCTCTGTATCCGGGTATGGTTGGATCAGGTTCTCGGATAGCTGGTAATTGAATCAAACCTCTTTCGAGTAATTGAGGTAAAATAGTTGATAATGGTTGATTCAATCTAGTAAACTCTCGAGGAGGTTTATCAGGAGGTTTTAATATAAATTTTTTTGTTGTCTTCGTTGCATTGATATTAGCAACATTTCTACCATCAGTGACTCCGTCACCTACGACTTGTTTGTTTTTATATTGATTTATGGATGTTTTCTCATCATATTTCTTCCTAAGTTGGCCTCTCCTAATGAGGGCATCTTCTACTCTTTGAGCTAAATCTATAGCCTGATCGAAGGTAGTTAAGGTAGCAGTTGATAACTCATAAGATATTTGTTCTTGCAAATTATTAATAAAAATGTCCAACATTTCCCTATAAGGTAGCACAAAGTGTAGTTTTCTTGTCAACTGCCTCCATCTAGCTAAGAAATCTGCAAAACATTCATCTTTGTCTTGTTTTAAGTTGTATAAATCTTTAATGGTTACATGCCTCTCGATATAGGCACTAAATTGATGCACAAAATATTTAGCGGTTTCTTCAAAATTTCTCAAAGAATGAGTGGGCAATTGATAGTACCACTCTAATGCCATTCCTCCTAAAATTTTTGGGAACATTTTTAGTAATAACAAGTCATCATGTGATATATCATGACATGCTATCCTAAACATGCAAAGATGCTCTATGGGATCTTTAGTTCCTTTATATATAGGTAGGACGGGCATGGGAAAATGTTTAGGGTATGGTTGTGCTACAACCATAGGATCTAGAGGTTGACTACACATCTCTCGATAATTGTACGAGGGACGGTAGGGATCTATCTGGTCCATGCGGGAAGCTAACTGTTTCACCATGGCTTCCAGATAACTGGTTTGCCCACCATATTGGTTCGGTAGGGCATTAATATGAGATTGGTGAGCATATGATGGAGGGACATGCATATTAGATGCTATATTACTATTGTGTAAATTGTTGGTAGGAAGGGTGTTATGAAGAAGTTTTGAAGTTGTATTATGTTGTATCCTAGATTGTTGGAAATTGGTGTTTGGCTTCATTTTAGGTTTTTGTCGATTTGAAGCATATTGATTAATAGTTTGGCGAAATAAAGTAGTGAATGAAGGTCTCTTTTGTGTGGGCATGATTTTAGGCTCAATAACAAGTTCCTTAGGAGGTTGGGTAACTCTGTTGTTTTTGCATATTCTGAATTATAGCGGCCATATCCATATTGGATGGCCCAGCTTTATCACTTTCTTGATCAATGAAAGACAAGGGATTAGTGTGTATGTCAAACATATGTTCCATGGCTGCTTGAGTGTCACTAATTTGTCCCCTATCAATACGAACTGCCATATTAAGAGCACCAATATTATTATTGAAGAATTTTCAAAAATGATCTAAGTTATCAAAAGCAATAGTTCCATCTGAAGCCATTCTAGGGGATGAGGATCCTTCCTCTCTAACATTTTCTTGTTGTTCATTTTCTTCATCCGGGTCATCTTCTGGTTGTTCTAGAGTTTCTTCTTCCAGGATTGGATCCTCGGGAAGGGTATTTAATTTTTTATTTTTCTTGCCTAACCAATCTTCTTCTTCTTCTTCTTCAGTTTGTTTACCATTCCTAAGTTTAGTCATTGTGCTTAAACTTAGATTTCAGCAAATATATATATATATATATATATATATATATATATATATATATATATATATATATATATATATATATATATATATATATATATATATATATATATATATATATGCAACAAGCTTAAGAGGTATATATCTTAATTATATACCTACTATAATATTTAAAATGAAATGTTTTGGTTTTTGTTATGTTTTTTAGTTTTTCTTGTTTTTTATTTATTTTTATAACAATATTATAAAGATAACAAACAACACACAAAACACAAGAAATAATAATAATGAGAGCAATGATCTAGTTTTCTATAAACAATTTATAAATATCATTAATGGGCTCGAGTTCTTCAGGAGTCATGAAATGTTCTTCTTCAAATTGAAAATTTTCTTTCAAAAATTTGACAAAAAGTGCTATAGTGATATTATCTGTTTCAGACTCTGGTTGATAGAAGTAAAGCTCGTGGCAATACTCTCGATATAACATAGCTCTAGGAACTCTATTCCATCTTTCCCTATCCGTAAGAACGACCTCTTGGTCTTCTACATGACCTAGGAATTGGTGTATAATAGTTGCGTTCTCGAGGTATTCCTCGAAGGTGAACAATTTCGAAGACACAAGAGCTCTCCTATAAGCTAACCACCTATGGCAAGCTCTCTGAAGTTCATGATAAAAAATGAGTTGATGAGGATCCAGGATTCTATCTAGGGCAAGCCTCTTGATTTGTTTAAGTTCTGTTGACCTAGATGAAATGACACCTAGTCTTCTATCAAGTTCGTCCCACAAAAGTTGGTTTCTATCTGTTTCAGGCACACTAAGCACATAATTGATTTCTATGGCTGCTAATTGGTTTTCAACATTTATAGTAACTGCTAGTATTTTCTTAGGAGCTACCATCTAAACATGATATGCAACTTATTAGTTTTCTAATGATTTTAAATGCATCTATTTTTTTTTTTTTTTTTTGTTTTCAAAAGGTTTTAGTTTCACGTCGGGTTCACCAAAATGTATCGTTCCAAATTTTTCGCACCCTTACCTTCAGGCTATAGGATCCGTGCCCGGAAGGGGAGTGTGAAAAGGATGGGACAATACCTCGGACTGAGAGGCCTTTTGAAGGTCCCGCCTCTCGGGGGAGGTGTATTATGGTGATTTTTCGACGGATGGTGGGGTTCACCAGGAAACGTTTAGTGGCAGTTTCCATGCCTAGGTTGGGAATATGTTTGATGTGTTCAATTTTATCTTTAATCATCCAAAGCCTAGGTTTGGCCAAATGAATCTAAGTTGTTCTATATGAAATGCAGATTTAAATGAATACAGAAAGCAGAATTAATATAAAACACAGAGAATAAATTAAGTGAAGAAATCCATACCTGGTTTTGGATGTCTGATGGAGGTTCTAATTTTTGAAGTAGTCCAGATCATCTGGAATTTGATAGGATCATCTCCGATCTGACAGGATCATCTGAGATCTGATGAATTCGTCAGACGAATTCATCAGAGACCTGCAAACAGAGAAATAGATACAAAATACTAGAAATGCAACTATTATGATGAAGGAAAATGATGTAAAATAATGATAAGGATGTTAATAAGATAATCTCGAATGGAAATGCAAGTAAATTACAACACTTTAATAGCTAATCATGATTTTATTATGCAATTAAACTACATGGGTGAACTCCAGGATGCAGGATAACAGGAAATAATAATAAAACTGACTAAATGCAGAATAAAATAGCAGCAAAATATAGGAAAAGCACAAACTCTGGGCACTGATTGCCCCCAATGTAGACTGCAGTCAAAATCATCTCGGATTGGTACGAAATCATCTCGAATTGGACAGGATCATCTGCGACGATCTGAGCTTGCTCCGGCTGAAGAATGACAAGGTTCCTGCAAGAAAATTTGGAAAGCACAAATGCAGATGGTAATCCAAGGTATTCTAATGCATGTAAAAGTCAAGTTACAGGAAAATTCAGCCAGGGGAATGTCAAGGGGGGTCCTAAGGTTTAAATAGGTTTAGGAGGGAGGTTGGGAGGTTGGAGATCATCCTAATTTGGGAGATCTCCAACGGGGGAGGTCTCTAACGGCGCAGACACGCTTTTGCCCAACTTAGAGACGTCGTTGAAACAAAGGCTACTTATGAAAAATCAAATTTTGGGAGAAGATCGTCTGGACGTCCTAGCCCAGACGAAATTGTCCGATCTGAGGCGATATCGTCTGATCGGCGACGATATCGTCAAACGGTCACAACAAATCCTAAAAATGGTGCAAAAAATGAGGAAACGGGTAGCAGGCGGTTTTGGAGCGGTTTTGGGGTTGAATTTTTGAATTTGAATTATTACTAAGGTAATTTAATTATTGCTAAGTTTTACTGCGCCAATTTTAGGGTGCTACGGGTTAAAATTCAAATTTGAATTATTTACTAAGGTTTACTATGCCAATTTTAGGGTGCTACATTTTGCCCCCTCTTTAGCGAATTTTTTGAGGAAAATGCGTTAAAGATGAGTTCTTCTCGATTTACGAGAAAGCAAAAATTTATTCCAATTTTTAGGCGATGATTCTAGGTCGAATCGTACGACTGCTTACTATGGTGCCCCCTCCGTGTTTTTACCCAAATCGAACGTTTGAGGTAAAAACGCGAAAAAGCAAAAATTTAAAAAAAATGTTTTTAATTGTTTTTGAATAAAATTAAGAAAATAGGGAAAAACCCTAATTCATTTTTACTGTTCATTTTTCTGGTTTTAGAGCTCTACAGTCGAGGCTAGCTGTTAACTGAATACAGACTGTATAGATTTATATATATTGTTTATTATTTTTGATAGAGGATTGAGTATGCCGAGGTACAGATTGTGGCATACCAATCCAGTTTTGATATGATGTATATATTGTTGTTGAGATATATATATATGAGATATTTTTGATCATATGACTTGTGTCTTATGTGTTTGTATGATGCTTTAATGTTTTGATTTGTTTGATTTGATGATTCATGTAATTATGTCATTTTTGAAATATTATGATTTTATGTCATGCTTTTTAAAATTTAAATGAAATAATCTGATGTGAAACAAATTGGTTGTTTGTGGTATGATTTGATAAAAAATAAAAGGGACTTTTAACAATAATTTCAAAGGACATTGTCGCTATTTATGACCATTTCATGGAGTCGCCGCTCGCTAGGTCGTCAAGCTAATCCCGGTATAGAAATATTGCTAAAAGTAAAAGAGTGCTTAAGAGACTGTCTTAAGACTTTGATGTTGTGATGATGAAAAATGGTGATGATGATGATGTTTTGTTTTCAGATTTCCATGAAAATATTATGCATGAAATATATTAAAAAAATGATTTTTGCTAGGCATAAATTCCTAAGTGTGATAAAATTGTTGAATAATTCCCTAGGAATTATACCATCATTGCAAATTTGAAGGTTGACATAATGACATGAAATAGCAAAGTATTCGTTCTTTTTAAAGCATAATTGTGTAACATAATGATTTAAGTCATATGTTTTTATGATTTTAAATAGATGGGAAAATAAAATTAAAACAATGGTTTGCGCTAGGCATAGAATATTTAGGTATAGACTTATACCATCATCGCGAAATCCAAAGAAGAAATTGATATAATAGTTTTATTGCATGGTTGATTTTTTATTTTTGTTTTTGAAATAAACAGAAAAAATATAATATGAGGACTTGCGCTAGGCATAAAATTCCATTTTAAGTTTTGGAACTATACCATCGTCGCGGAAGTCGACAATATATAAATGTGGTTTTATTGCATATTTTTTTGAAAGCAGTTTTGATTTTGAAAAGAAATATATGTAATTGCTGTAAATGAAATCATTCCAAAAGATTTGCATAAATATTTTTACATTATCTCAAAGACAAAATTTAGACTTATAAAGAATCCCATGTGCATATATGAGTTCGTTACCATTCTTGATTTATCATAATGATACAGAATCTCTCAAATACAAATGTGTGTGCAATTGCTTTGTGCATTTACCAGTTTTGAGCAAGATACTTTGATACAAGTGATTTGAATTAACCAAATAAGTGTTCATTGACCATGATTTATATGCATGTAACCGTACCAGACTACTATGTAAGTCGGGTTATCAAGAGCTAGCTAATCCATAAGCAGACATAGGTCTGTACAAAAGAAGGTCACTAATGTAACAGACATATCACCACGCTAGGAGTTACCCAAGGCCAAGCGGGTTGGGCACAAACCACCTGTTATGGGGCTTACCTCACAGTTTTTGAATAATTGAGAATTCCAGGGATTCAAGCTCATTCACCCTTCTTTTCTTTTCAATGGGTAGGGAAAAGGGATTTTATTGCTTTTGCTTTTTTCTTTCTTTTCTTTTCTTTTTTTTTTTTTTTTTTTTGTATTTTTGCTTTGATATTTGAGATAATGCTGAAATAATGCTGAGATAGTACAAAATGATACTGAAATAATGCTTCTTTTTCTCATGATTTTGCTTGATTTTTCTTTTTCTTTTGCTTCCTATTCTAGGGATACTTGCTCGGATTGGCTGTAGAGCAAGGGATTTTTATTCTGGGTAGGGGTGAGCTTGTCCTTTTGTCAATTCTCAAAGATTCTAGACCATGTGCATGATAGGATAGCAGGGGAAACTTTTCGCTCAAGAAACCACTTCTACTATGTAGCATCGTGTTGAATTTGCAAATGTAATCATTTTAATGTGAAAAAGTGCACTTGGTTTAAGTAAATAACAAGATCAGTTCTCTATGCTCAAACTTTATTTAATTCAACATGTGGACTTTGATATAAGAGAGATAAGTAATCATGCCAGATAAAATCAAGATTTTATTCATGTGTTTGTGAAATGTGAGGGATTCCAAATAAATGCTAATTTATCCGAAATAATATGAAAATATAACTGCAATATTTCAAGAATCTAACAAGTACAATAAGTAAATATATACAACAAATGTTTTTGAAGATTTTGATGATTTTGATGTTTTTTTTTTTTTATATATTTTTTGTTATTTTGTGTATGATTTGAGAGAATGAATAATATTGCTGTTTGTTTTTGAAATTTTTATATGTTTTATGAAAACTGAAATAATATGCAAAATATATACAAATGATAACATGACCAGATTTATGCATAATAGCGTTTAAGATGCATAATGTTCATAGGTTCTTTAAGATCTTTACCATCTAAGGTAGCTAATTTGTATGCTCCCAATCCAAATTTAGCAGTGATAATATATGGTCCAAGCCAGTTGGGCTCAAATTTACCTTTAAGGTCTTTAGTTGCATTAGTATTTTTTTGATTTTCTTTTAAAACAAGGTCATCGATCTCAAAGGATCGATGATGAACTTTCTTAGCATATGATCTTTTAAGCTTGTTTTGGTAGGCACGAAGATGCTCCAAAGCATTGATGCGCTTCTCATCTAAGAGTTCCAGCTGACTAAGTCTGCCAGCACGATATTCATCTCCTACTTCAGTATCTTGAAGTAGTAGAGCCAAAGAAGGAACTTCTAATTCAAATGGAAAAACAGCTTCAGCGCCATAAACCAAAACAAAAGGTGAAGTGCCCGTGGGAGTACGAACGCTAGTTCGATAAGCCCACAAAGCAGGATATAATTGAATGTGCCAATTGCGGACATATTTATTGACCAATATTTTAAGGATTTTAATTAATGTTTTATTAGATGCTTCGCTTGGCCATTACCCTGAGGATAATAGGGAGTGGACCAGCGATGTTGAATTTTATATTTTTGACATAATTTTTTGACATCTTTATTTTTGAAACAAGTTCCATTATCCGAGATGAGATTTGCAAGAATTTCGAACCTACAAATAATTTGATTAAAAATAAATTTGGAAACTTGGGTTCCAGTGCAGGAAGCTAAGGGCATAGCTTCAACCCACTTCATAAAATACTCAGTGGCGGTTATGATGAATTTGTGTCCATCAGATGACACAGGATTTATTTTGCCAATAATGTCTAAGCCCCATTTTGAAAAGGGCCAAGGGGATGAAATAGCCTGCAGTTCTTGTGCAGGGGCATGGACAAGGTCAGCGTGCTTCTGGCACTTGTCGCAATGGCGCACATAATCATGTGCATCATTCTCCATGGTAGGCCAAAAATATCCTATCCTAAGGAGTTTTTTAGCAATGGCGCTACCACTGAAGTGTCCTCCACAAGATCCATCGTGGGCTTCACTCAAAGCTGATCTAGATTCTTCTAGATTCAAACATCTCAATAGGATACCTTCAAAAGATCTCCTATATAAAGTATTGCCAATTATTACAAAGCGACTTGCTCATCTACGTAATAACCGACGCTGGTTTCTATTAAAACTTGCAGGGAAAGTCCCATTTTGAAGAAAATCAAATATATCCGTATACCAAGGTTCAGGAGTAGTTTCGTTGATTAGAAACACATCCAAAGGTTCTAAGCATGACTTATTTGAAGCGGGTTCCTAGAGTCGATGAATAATGATGGTGGCATACTCGTCATCTAACTCCAAGGGCAGAAGAGATGCAGCTGCAGCCATAGCGTCAGCCGCACGGTTGCTAGTTCTAGGAATAGCTTCCAAGGTAACTTGATCAAATAAAGATATTAATTGTAAAACATATGCTTTATATGGGCGCAATTTATCATCTCTGGTCTGATAAACATCATTAATCTGGTTTATGACAAGTTGAGAATCACCAAAAACTAACAGATTTTTAATTTTTAGTGCCAAGGCAGCTCGTAATCCAAGGATTAGAGCTTCATATTCAGCAGTATTATTAGTACAAGCAAATGTTAATTTAAAGGACAAAGGGATAATGTGTTTTTGTGGAGATATTAAAATAATACCTACACCAGCCCCACTCATGCATCGGGCTCCATCAAAGTATAAGGACCATTGTTCAGCATGGTCTGCCTCTAGTTGAAGGCATTCATCAGGAAACTCAATGATGAGGGGATGGGTAGACTCTAAGGGTGCAGCAACTAATTGATCTACTATGATTTGACCCTTAATAGACTTTTGTCCTATAAACATGAGTTCAAACTCGCTTAGAGCAAGAACCCATTTCGCTGTGCGACCCGATAAATAAGGTCGACTCATGAGATACCGCAAGGGATCAGATTTAGCAATGACATACATTTTTTGATTGAGCATATAATGGCATAATTTTTGTGTAGAAAATATGACTGCTAGACATAGTTTTTCTAATGTTGTGTAGCGGGTTTCATAACTGATTAAAGTTTGGCTAATATAATAATTAGCACGTTCTCTTTTCTCATCATCAAGTTGAGCTAACATAGCTCCTAAAGCAAAATCTGAAGCTAAAATATATAGGATAAATGGGCGATCAGGTCTAGGCGGTGAAAGCACAGGTGGGTTAAGGAGGTATTGTTTGAGGAGTTCAAATGCTTCCTTACATTCGTCATCCCAATTGAAAGGGACATCCTTCTTAAGAAGCTTAAGAAAGGGACCGGTTTTGTCCGCCAACTTATCGATGAAGCGACGGATAGCTTGAAGCTTACCTTGTAAACTTCGTAATTCAGATATATTTGTAGGTGCGGGCATATCGATGATAGCCGCAATCTTGAGAGGGTCAATTTCGATACCACGTAAAGAAACTATAACCCCCAATAATTTATCGGACTTGACTCCGAATATACATTTGGTTGGATTTAATCGGATAAGGTATTCCCTTAACCGATTAAATACTTTTCTCAAATCATCTAAATGATCATCTTCATTAATAGAACGAGCTATAATATCATCTACATAATCATGTAGGATATCATGCATCATATCATGAAAGATATAAGTCATGGCTCGTTGATATGTTGCACCTACATTCTTTAAACCAAATGGCATCACTTTCCAACAAAAGGTACCCCAAGGGGTAATAAAGGCTATTTTAGCCTGATCTTCAGGAGCTATCCTGATCTGATTATAACCAAAAAATCCATCCATTAGGGATATCATTCCACTCCCAACAGTAAAATCAATGATTTGATCCATGTTGGGAAGAGGAAAATCATCTTTAGGGCATGCAGCATTAATATCTCTAAAGTCTGTGCAAACCCTAACTTTGGTAGCTTCTTTCTTGGTTACTGGAACTACATTCGAGATCCATTCAGCATAATCAATAGCTTGTATAAAAACAACATTCAAGAGTTTTTCTAACTCTCCTTTGACTAGCAAGGCCACTTTGGGATGCATTTTTCTAAGTTTTTGTTTAACAGGTTTAGCATCCGGATGGACTACTAGGTGATGCATGACTACAGAAGGGTCTAAACCTGGCATATCTTCATATGTCCAAGCGAAGACATCTTCATATTCTTTAAGAAATGCAATGTATTGATCTTGTTTTTCTTGACTTAATTCTGATCCAATATTGATTATGTGAGGATTATCCTCGGTTCCAATGTTAACTTTTATGACGTTTTCTACTTCCATGTGTAGATCTCTCTCAAAATTAGGTGGGGCGGGTGAAACGCCCAATTCTTGTAATTCTTCCAAGGTTAGCTTGGATAATTCATCTTGAGGATTCGTGGCCTCAAGATGGGCTATAGTAGGTATAGAACCATTGAAATAAAATTCGTTGTGTAACAACTCTTCAACGGAGACATCATGAAAGATATCTCCCTCCAACTCATCGTCGGATTCAGCAATCATCTCAGGATAAGCTAAGGATAGCATATTACATGTAAATGGCTGATTTGTTAGATGCAAAGTATCACGTCCATCCAAATAATCTTGGTAACATATGAGTTGATCATCATCTTCAAAAGGGAAGGGTTGACCCTTACTAGGAAATAGGCCCACACCACATCGGGCGGGCCATGGTTCTACCTCAAAAGGTTCTTTCATACCATCTTGGAAAGGTCCCAAACCTTTCCCTTTATATCCCATTTTAAGCATTATAGGTTTAGCTTTAGTATACTCATTAGTAAAATAACATCGAGCATATCCATCATAATGAGTTTTGATGTTCCTGGGTATTCTTCCCAGTCATATCCCTTATAAATAAAGGCACAACTCCCGACTTGGTAAGTACTTCCCATAGGTTGTGGGAGGCCCAAGGTATGAGGAGATGGCGGCAAATTATTTAGAATAAGGGAATCTTGCATAGAAGCATTTGTTTTTTCTAATATGAGAATTTTAGATAAATCAGGTAAGAGCTCATCAGAAAGAGCGTAAGAGGTAGAAGGATCATTCCCTATATCTTTTGATGTGGAAGATATGCTTTTGGTAGATGTAGATAATGTAGAGGTGTTAATAAATGGGTCTATAGGTATAGAAATTGTAGGAGTAGAACATGAAACCTTGGTTGTGGGATTAGGATCTTTCCAAGGTTCTAATGTAGTTTGTTTAGAGGATGGTTGAGCTATATGTAAAGGTGGAATTGATGGAGAAGATGTAGATGAAGTTATGGGTGTGTGTTTCACATGTTTAGATGAAAAATGAGAATTAGGATGTGTGGATGACAGAGCAGGGCAAAATTGAACTCCAACAGGTTCTGCCAAAGCACACATATCAAAGGGTCTAGGATCACCATGAATAGTGACCAACTGATTTTTAAATTCGAATTTAACACATTGATGTAAAGTTGATGGGACAGCCCGCATTGCATTGATCCAAGGGCGACCCAAGAGTATATTGTATGATGCGGGGCAATGTACAATAAACACGGTCGTATCTAAGGTTCTCGGACCAACTTGCAATGGGATGGTGATAACTCCACACGTTTCTTGTGTTTCATCATTGAAAGCTTTTATGATCATGTCAGTTTTTTTCATTTCATCACTTCTAAACCCAAATATTTGGTAGAAGTCAAAAGTGCAAATGTTTAGAGATGAACCATTATCAATCAAGACCCTTTTGATTGCTACATCTCCTATTAGGGCAGTAATATATAAGGGGTTATCCTTATGTAAACTATGTTGTGGTATATCTCTATCTCGAAAGTCAATGCAATCGACTTCTCGAGTTATTATAGTATTGGTCATGGCTTCGGGTTGAATATCTTGTGGTACCATCATTTGGCTTAATGTGAGCATCAATTCATCTCTATGTGTAGGAGAAGATCTCAAAAGGTCCAAAAGAGAAATTCGAGCCGTAGTATTTGATAGTTGCTCATTAATATTATAAGGAGGTTTAGGTTGAATATTAGGAGCATGATTCCCTTTATTAGGAACTTTCAAAACAAATGGAGCTGATCCATCATTCTGATTTTGATCTTGTTGAGAATTTTGAGCTTGTTGTCTAGTAATAGCTCCAATGGTACCTACAATATTGTTTTGCGGATGATGAATAGGTCTTGGTCTAGTGTTTATAGCTTGTTGATTAGAAAGTAATTGATGAGAAGATGGTCTAGTAGTGACTCTTCTTGGAAATGGTTCTTCTGGAACCATAGAATTTGTAATAGGTTGAATAGCATCTGATTCATCTTCAGAACTATTCGATTGATTTGATGTGATTTCCATGTCACTTTCAGTTTCATATTCTGTATCACTAAGATCAGGAGTTTGAATATTATGTAGAGGCCTGGTCGTGACCATGGATAAAGTTGTGTCAAAATTTTGTAAATCATGAGTAGGTAAATGTCCACTAATGGTTCCTACATATCGGGTAGGAGGGGGAACATTATGATGCTCAATTTGATTGGCCACCTCTTTACCATGCTTTGGTAAAGGATGTTGAAATATGTCTAACGATTGATTGGCATTCTGATTTTGATTTTGGGGGATGTTCTTTTGAGCATTATTAGGAGGATTTTGTTTAGGTTGGAAGGCTTGCACCTCCATTTCATTATTATCAATCAAGTCTTGTATTTTATGTTTCAATATTTTACAAGAGTTGGTAGAGTGTCCAGGTCCTCTATGGAAATCACAATGTAAATCAGCTCTGTATCCGGGTATAGTTGGATCAGGTTCCCGGATATTAGGTAATTGAATCAAACCTCTTTCGAGTAATTGCGGTAGAATAGTTGATAGCGGTTGATTCAATCTAGTAAATTCTCTAGGAGGTTTATCAGGAGGTTTCAATATAAATTTCTCTGTTGTCTTTGTTGTATTGACATTAGCAACATTTTTGCTGTCAGTGACTCCATCACCCACAACTTGTTTATTTTTATATTGATTTCTGGATGTTTTCTCATCATCTTTCTTCTTAAGCTGACCTCTCCTAATGAGAGCATCCTCCACTCTTCGAGCTAAGTCTATAGCCTGATCGAAGGTGGTTAAGGTGGTAGTTGATAACTCATAGGATATTTGTTCTTGTAAATTATTAATGAATATGTCCAACATTTCCCTATAAGGTAGCACAAAGTGCAGTTTTCCTATCAACTGCCTCCATCTAGCTAGGAAATCAGCAAAGCATTCATCTTTGTCTTGTTTTAAGTTGTATAAATCTTTAATGGTCACATGCCTTTCAATGTAGGCACTAAATTGATGGACAAAAGACTCAGCTGTTTCTTCAAAATTCCTCAAAGAATGGGTGGGCAATTGATAGTACCACTCTAATGCCATTCCTCCTAAGCTTTTTGGGAACATTTTTAGTAATAACAAGTCATCATATGATATATCATGACATGCTATCCTAAACATGCGAAGATGCTCTATGGGATCTTCAGTTCCTTTGTATATAGGCAGGACGGGCATAGGAAAGTGTTTAGGGTATGGTTGTGCTACAACTATGGGATCTAAAGGCTGACTACACATCTCTCGATAATTGTACGAGGGACGGTAGGGATCTATCTGGTCCATGCGGGAAGCTAACTGTTTCACCATGGCTTCCAGATTACCAGTTTGCCCACCATATTGGTTCGGTGGAGCATGAGTATGGGATTTGTGAGCATATGATGGCGTGACATAAGGATTAGATGCTATATTGCTATTGTGTAAAGTGTTGGTAGGAAGGGTATTATGAAGAAGTTTTGAAGTTGTATTATGTTGTATCCCAGATTGTTGAAAATTGATGTTTGGCTTAGTTTTGGGCTTTTGTCGATTTGAGGCGTATTGATCAATAGTTTGGCGAAATAAAGCAGTGAATGAAGGTTTCTTTTGTGCGGGAATGATTTTAGGCTCAATAACAGGTTCCTTAGGAGGTTGGGTAACCTGTTGTTTTTGCTTGTTCTGGATTATAGTGGCCATATCCCTATTAGATGGTCCAGCTTGATCACTTTCTTGATCAACGAAGGACAAGGGATTAGTGTGTATGTTAAACATGTCTTCCATGGTTGCTTGAGTTTCACTAATTTGTCCCCTATCAATATGAACTGCCATATTAAGAGCACCAATATTATTATTGAAGAATTTCTAGAAATGATCTATGTTATCAAAAGTAACAGTTCCGTCTGGAGACATTCTAGGGGATGAGGATCCTTCCTCTCTAACATTTTCTTCTTGTTCATTTTCTACAACCAGCTCATCTTCTGGCTGCTCTAGAGTTCCTCCTTCCGGAATTGGATCCTCAGGAAGGACATTTGATTTTTTTGTTTTCTTTCCTAACCAATCTTCTTCTTCTTCTTCAGTTTGTTTACCATTCCTAAGTCTAGTCATTGTGCTTAAACTTAGATTTCAGCAAATATATATATTTATATATATATATATATGCAACAAGTTTGAGAGGTATATATTTTAATTATATACCTACTATAATACTTAAAATAAAATGTTTTGATTTTGTTTTTATTTTTGTTTTGTGTTTTTATAACAATATTATAAAGATAACAAACAACACACTAAATGCAAGAAATAATAACAATAAAAGAAATAATCTAGTCTTCTATAAATAATTTATGAATATCATTAATGGGCTCAAGTTCTTCAGGAGTCATGAAATGTTCTTCTTCAAATTGGAAATTTTGTTTCAAGAATTGTATAAAGTGTGCTATAGTGATATTATCTATTTCAGACTCTGATTGGTAGAAATAAAGCTCATGGCAATACTCTCGATATAACACAGCTCTAGGAACTCTCCTCCATCTTTCCCTATCTGTAAGAATGACCTCTTGATCTTCTATATGACCTAGGAATTGGTGTACTACAGCTGCGTTCTCGAGGTATTCCTCGAAGGTGTACAATTCGAAAGACACAAGGGCTCTTTTATCAGCTAACCACCTATGGCAAGCTCTCTGAAGTTCATGGTACAAAATTAGTTGATGAGGATCCAGGATTCTATCTAGGACAAACCTCTTAATTTGCTTAAGTTCTGTTGACCTAGATGAAATAATACCTAGTCTCCTATCAAGTTCATCCCACAAAAGTTGGTTTCTATCTGTTTGAGGCACACTAAGCACAGAATTAATTTCTATGGTTGCTAATTGGTTCTCAACATTTATAGTGACAGCTAGTCTTTTCTTAAGATCTACCATCTAAACATGATATGCAACTTAGCAGTTTTCTAATGATTTTAAATGCATCTATTTTTTTTTTTTTTTTTTTAGAAGGTTTTAGTTTCACGTCGGGTTCACCAAAATGTATCGTTCCAAATTTTTTGCACCCTTACCTTCAGGCTAAAGGATCCACGCCCGAAAGGGGGATGCGAGAAGGATGGGATGGTACCTCGGACTGAGAGGCCCTTTGAAGGTCGCGCCTCTCAGGGGAGGGGTATTAAGGTGATTTTTTGATGGATGGTGGGGTTCACCAGGAAACTTTTAGTGGCAGTTTCCATGCCTAGGTTGGGAATGAGTTTGATGTGTTCAGTTTTATCTTTAATCATCCAAGTCCTAGGTTTGGCCAAATGAATCTAAGTTGTTCTATATGAAATGCAGATTGTATGAATACAAAAAGTAGAATTAAATATAAAACACAGAGAATATGCTAGATGAGAAAAGCCATACCTGATTCTGGATGTTTGATGGAGGTTCTAATTTTTGAAGCAGTCCAGATCGCCTCTGATATGACAGGATCGTCTGAGATCTGACAGGATCGTCTGAGATCTGACGAATTCATCAGACGAATTCATCAGAGACCTGCAATCAGAGAAATAGATACAAAATACAAGAAATGCAGCTATACCAACAAAGGAAAATGATGTAAAATGATAATAGTGATGTTAAGATGATAATTACAAATAGAAATTTAAGTGAATTACAATGTTTTAATGACAAATTATGACTTTATTATGCACTTATGCTACATGGGGTGAACTCCAAGATGCAGAATAATAGGAAATAACAATAAGCTTAACTGGATGCAGAATAAAACAATAGAAAAGAATAGAAAAATGCAAACTCTGGGCACTGATTGCCCCCAATGTTGGCTATAGTCGAAATCATCTACAGAATACGAAATCGTCTCGAATTTTGGCGTGATCGTCCGAGATCGTACCGGATCATCTGCGATGATCTGAGCTTGCTCCGACTGAAGAATAACAAAGTTCCTGCAAGAGAATTTAGAAGGGACAAAAGCAAACAGTAATCTAAGATACTATAATGCGTGTAGAACTTGATTTACAAAAAATTTCAGCCAGGGGTAGGTCAAGGGGAGGGCCTAAGATTAAATAGGCATAGGAAGGAGGTTAGGAGGTTGGAGATCATCCCAATTTGGGAGATCTCCAATGGGGGAGGTCTCTAACCACGCAGACACGCTTTTGCCCCGGTTAGAGATGTCGTTGAAACAGAAGCTAATTATGAAAAATTAGTTTTGGGACGAAATCGTCTGGACGTTCTGCTCCAGATGAATTCATCCGATCTGAGGCGATATCGTCTGATCGGCGACGATATCATCCAACGGTCACAACAAATCCTAAAAATGGCATGAAAAATGGGGAAAGCGGTTTAACAGGCGGTTAACGGGCGGTTCGGGGTTAAAATTCAAATTTGAATTATTTACTAAGGTTTACTGCGCCAATTTTAGGGTGCTACACCTAGCATCTTGTACATATTTGTATAAAACACTCATTGAGTACAAATTGTATCAAAAAGAGTTTATTAGCTCCCCCCTGTTTATGGAATAAAATTATCTATTTGTGCAATCTTATGTTTCTTTGGGTTATTTTATTTCTTCATTGCTTAAGTGTCATGTTTTTTTCTTCACAAATGGTGATCACAGTGGGACCCCACAAGGGTTTCATTCTTTAAAATTGATCTACCTAGCTAAATTGATTTTATTTTTGTTTTTTACAAGATTTTCAAAAGTGCAAAAGTCACCAATTTTGTTGCTAGGGTTTTTGGAGCATTATGCAACACTTTTAGAGATTACACATGTGTTTGGAAATGACTATAGACAACCATAGGTGCTCTACTATGCCTACATAGGCACCCTGATACACCTACATAGGCATCCAACCACATCTAGCAATGATTTGAAGTAGAGCTCAGGCTTCCAAGTAAGTCCCATAACCCTAGTTGTCATTTCGCAATTTACGTATTCTATATTTTTTTGTAGTTTTTCATTGTTTTTGGGTTATAAAAAGAACTTAACACTAAGTAATCTGGGAAAGAATCCTTAGAAAATTACATTTAGGGTTTGTGTGCATTTAATTACACAAAATTCATTTCTTGTTCTAAATTTGTAGATCTAGGTGATTGTTTGCATTTTGAGTGCATATGAAACAGAAAAGCATCATAGATTTCGTAATTTAGAGTTAAATATCACTTTAATTTTACATATCTAAATAGGAACAACATCTTGATGCATAAAGTAATCCTACCCTAGGCTGACCCCTTTGGCAGAGAGGTGGATGAACCCTCTGGTTGCTCTTATGATTTTAATCACTTGTATGTAGGGGATTTTAAGGGTGTACTTGTTGAGAAAAGTGTAGCAAACAGTATTGTCATTGTTGTCAACACAGTCAGACTGATTTATTGATGCAATGGACAAGAGTTTATTGAATAGCAAGGTGCAGCCAAAGTACAATGGATAGGAGTTCAGTGTTGAGCAAGGTGTTGTAGGAGGATTGTCATTGTTGTCAATACAGTCAGTTAGATCTAATGATGCAATGGATAGGCAGTTCAGAAGTCACTTAGATGCAGAGGATAAAGTTCATAAGTTAGTCAGATCATGAGTCCTTAAATGATAGATGCATAGAAACAGAAAACATAATTTAGAATGAGAAGAAGAAGTCTTCAGAACCTGAGATGTCAAGAAGCGAAAAGGTTTTTTTGTGAAAACCAAGGTAGTCAGAATAAAAAGTTTTATTTAAAACCATGGATAACATATTTGAAATGGTTTTTTCTTAAAACCCAAGTTGGCTCTTCGTTTCGTTGAAAAATATGCCCCGGTGATAAAGATATTTAATTTTAAATATTTAGTTTAAATTTTAAAGGTTTTTTGTGAAAACCAAGGCAGTCAAAAAAAAAAGTTTTATTTAAAACCATGGATAACATATATGAAATGGGTTTTTCTTAAAACCCAAGTTGGATCTTCGTTTCATTGAAAAAGATGCCCCGGTGATGAAGATATTTAATTTTAAATATTTAGTTTAAATTTTATTTTATTTAAAATTTAAATTAAAATATTAAATTAAATTAAAAGGGCCGACATGTTACTATTTCGTGACAATAAGCTACAGGAAAGTGATGAAGGTGGAAGAAGTGTTTGAGGCCGACAAAGTTAAATCTGGGCCGACGGATTTTAGGGTTTTGCAGCTGACAAATTCTAGGGTTTCTCAACCGATGTTCTTTTAGGGTTTGTTCCTAAAACTTCTTCTTCAAGTTTCCCATTTAAAAATGCAGATTTAACATCCATCTGATAAACTCTGAAGTTCTTGTAAACTGCTAGTGCCAAAAACATCCTAATAGCTTCTAATCTAGCTACTGGTGCGAAATTCTCTTCAAAGTCAATCCCTTCGACCTGTGCATAGCCTTTGCAAACCAGTCTTGCTTTATTTCTAATGACCTGACCGTTTTCATTTAACTTGTTGTGAAATATCCATTTAGTGCCGATTACATTCTTGTTTGCAGGTCTAGGTACTAACTCCCAAGTTCTGTTCTTTTCAATCTGATCTAAATCTTCATTTATTGCCTTCATCCAGCTGTCATATTTGCTTGCTTCATCTATGTTTTTGGGCTCAATGCTGGATAAAAGAGAGTAATTACTTATTACTTTCTTTCTTGTCTGAATGCCAGCTATGGGATCTCCAATTATTTGGTTTCTAGGATGATTTTTCTGCCAATTGCCCATTCTGAATTTTATGTTTTCTTGTACCTCTGAGCCATCTGATAAGTTATCTGCATCAGCCGTATCTGTATTTTCTGTGTCATGTACTTCATCTCCTTCAATGACTTCTTTGTATATTGGATAGTTTTCTTGAAAATTAACTATTTGTTTCCTCCCTTCATCGAATTTAACGTCTGCACTGTCCACAATTTTCTTGAGTCTCTTGTTGTAGCATTTGTAAGCTTTGTTGTGTGGAGAATAACCAACAAACACACCTTCATCTGCTCTATCTTCAAACTTTCCAAGATTGTCATCTATTTTTCTGATGTAGCACTTGTAGCCAAATACTTTGAGATGTTTTGTGTTTGCTTTCCTACCAAACCACAGCTCATACGGAGTTTTGCATTCATGAGTTCTTAACATATACCTATTCTAAATGTATACTACTGTGTGAACTGCTTCTTTCCAGAATCTATCTACTATTTTGCTTTCTGCCAGCATGGTGCGTGCCATTTCCTGAATTGTTCTATTTTTCCTCTCTGCTACACCATTCTGCTGAGGAGTTCTGGCTGCTGAATATTGTCTCCTGATGCCATATTTTTCACAGTATTCTAAAAATTCATTCGAAATAAATTCTCCTCCTCTGTCTGACCGCAAGCATTTAATCCTTTTCCCTGTTTCATTCTCTACCAGCTGTCTGAAAGTTCTGAACATTTCAAAGGCTTCTGATTTATCTTTTAAGAAGAATATCCAAGTCATTCTGGAAAAATCATCAATGCACAGCATAAAGTACTTGTCGCCGTTTATGCTTTGAGTCCTCATGGTTCCGCATAAGTCTGTGTGAATAAGTTCCAAAGGCTTGCTAGTGTGATGTTCTTTTATTTTAAACGAAACTCTGGTCTGTTTACCCTTCTGACATGAAGCACACATACTATTTGCAGGTTTTTTAATGATTGGAATATCTCTCACTGCTTGTTTAGCGCTAACTCTTACCAGATTATCAAAACTTATGTGTCCAAGCCTCTTATGCCATAACCAGTTCTCTTCTTCTTGTCCCATGAAACACATACCTTCTAAAAATTTTGATAGTGTGTACAGATTTCCAGACGTCCTTGAGCCGGTTGCTATTAATTTCCCATTCTTTGTTTTTTTGACTTCACAACCCTGCTTCTTGAACACCACTTCATGTCCTTTGTCACAGATCTGACTCACACTTAACAGGTTATGTTTCAGACCATCCACATATAGAACTTCTTCTGACTTGATTTTCCCTTCACTTATTTTGACCGATCCTTTACCTATTATTTTGGCTCCATCATTATTGTCGAACTTCACAGAACCACCCTCATATTTATGAAGATTTTCAAATTTTTGTCTATCACCTGTCATATGACTTGAGCAGCCACTATCAAGAATCCACAGTACATATTTATTCTGAGCTCTAAAAGCAGTCTGCACTATTAAGGATTCCTGTTCTTTCCTGAGATGTTTCTTTTGTTTCCATTCTATCTTAACTATGTTGTTGGGTTCTAGCTGAGATTTTCCCTTTTTAGAATTTTGCATATATCCTTCAGAAGAACTACTATTGTGTTTTGCCTTATATGGTTGAGTTCTTCTTTTTTGAGGTTGAAATGAAACAGACATACTACGGCAATTTTTGGCAATATGCCCAAAGTTGTGACACTTAAAGCACTCTACTGCATAATTCATTAAAGGAGCAAACACATTTCTACTAGTGAAACTTCTTGGACCTATATTGTATTTGCAGTCAGCAATTTTATGCCCATAATTATTACATTTAAAACAAAAACCATAGAAATAATGAGTAAACCTGAAAGATGGTCTTGGCCAGGTTGTTGCTGGAGCCTTGGATCTTCTATTCTTTTGATGTGTGACCTTAGTAAAGCCATCATTATCAGCTGTCATTTCAGGTCTGGCATTATATCTTTCTTTTTCCTGATTCATTTTACTTTCCACAGCCTGTTTCTTGTCTTTATTCTTTTCACTTTCAACATTGCTTGTTTTTGGTTCAGTTGATGATTCTCCTTTAGTAAAGCCGAGACCAAATTTGATGCCTGTGGATCTTTGATCGCTCAGAATTTTGTCCAGTTTCATCGAGCTTTCTTCACGTTTTAGATGATAGTTGATTTTTTGATCCAGCTCTTGTATTTGTATTCGGAGACTCACATTTTCTTCTTCCAATTTGCAGCAGTGGTCTATCTTCATAGAAACCTGTATTTCCAGATCTTCAGACATTTTCTTGTATTCTTCAGTCTGTGTTTTTAAACTGGCAATAATGTCGTTTGCATCCTTAAGTTTCCTTGTCAGTTTTTCATTCTTCTTTTTCTCCGATTCCCATTCCATAAGAGTAGACACTAGCTCACCCTCTAAATCAACTTCAGCCTCAACTTCTTCAACTTCAGAGTTCATCCCCTCTATGTTATCTGATTCGTCTATTTCAAACGCCATAAAAAGAGCCTCACCTGTTCCTTCTTCAGAGTCTTCACTGGAACTGTCCTCTGAAGATTCTACATTTTGGGAGATAAAGATTTTCTTATTAAACTTACCTTTTCTAAAATTTGATTTCTTCCTCCATTCTCCTCTTTCTTGATGCTGAGTTTCTTCACCTTTGTTTTTGTCATTGAAAGGACATTTGGTAGCAAAGTGTCCAATGCCTCCACATCTGAAACATTTAAGAGGTAGCATTCCTTTGTATTTTCCTTTTCCTTTCTTCAGATTTCTTACAAAATTTGCTTCCATTATATCTGAATCATTTTCTTCTTCAGATTCATGTTTTGTGCTTTTGCCTTTTTGAGCTTTGAAGGCTGCTTCTCTATCTGTGGGATTAGACTTTCCTATTCTCATTTCAAAAGCAGTCAAGGACCCATGCATCTCATCCATACTAAAATTATTTAAGTCTTTGGCTTCTTCTATGGCAGAGACTTTAGAATCAAATCTAGGAGGAAGTGATCTCAATACCTTTTTCACAATAGCAGCATCGATTAATTCTTCGCCAAGACCTCTGATTGAATTTGTGATCCCATTGACTCTTTGCATGAAAGTATCTATGTTCTCATCATTGTCCATCTTTAAAGATTCGTATTGAGCTCGGTGTGCTTGAAGTTTAGCCTCCTTGATCTTGTCATCTCCTTCATGAATTTTCTCTAGTTTATCCCAGATCTCTTTTGCTGATTCACAACTTATGACTTTGACTAGCTCACTATCAATTAGTCCACACATAATAGCATTTCTTGCTTTTGAATCATATTCAAATGCATTTTTACCTGTAGTGTCTGTTGGAGCGGTGGCAGGAGCTTTGTAACCATTGACTACCACACCCCAGATGTCAAAGCCCAACGCACTGAGATAAGTCTGCATTCTAATTTTCCAGAACACATAGTTTGTCCCATCAAACATTGGCGCTTTGTTCGAAGAGAATCCTTCACCACTTGCCATTGTGTAAATTCCAAGATCACCTTAGCTATTTAAGCCTCTTCAGGTACTTGGCTCTGATACCAATTGTTATAATCACAATGACACTGAGAGGGGGGGTGAATCAGTGTGTTCTTTAAAAAATTAAAAGCAATTTAGACTTTTAAATAAACAGTAGCAGATTAAAACATAAATAATAAAAGTACTAAGAGCATCACACATAACACGGCATTTTAACGAGGTTCACCGATGTGGCTACTCCTCAAAAAGGACTGCTTGGACTACCATCCAAATCCAATCAAATGCAAAGCTCCAACTTTACATAATCATTCACCAGCACCAACTGGTAAGAGGCACCAACCCCTAAGTTTTATCTGCTACAACAGAATGGAGCACCAACTCCAATTTTTCCAGCACCAACTAGAAAGAGGCACCAACCCCTTTTTCAAGCTACAACTTGAAGATAATAATAAAAATTGCAGAATGTAAACTTTTGATGAGCAAGGTGCAACCTAAGTATTGTCATTGTTGTCAACACGATCAGGTTGATCAGTTGATGCAATGGTTAGAAGTTGATTGGTGAGCAAGGTGATGGATAGGAGTTGTTTGTTGAGCAAGGTGCAGCAAAAGAATTGCAAAAGTATTGTCATTGTTGTCAACACAGTCAGGTTGATCAGTTGATGCAATGGTTAGAAGTTGATTGGTGAGCAAGGTGATGGATAGGAGTTGTTTGTTGAGCAAGGTGCAGCAAAAGAATTGCAAAAGTATTGTCATTGTTGTCAACACAGTCAGATTGATGCAGTTGATGCAGTTCAGAGGTCAGTCAGATCAAGTGCAAAAAGTTTCAAGGAAAACGTAAGTGACCCGGATTCGAAACCGGCAAAAAGAGACAAGGAAGAAAACCGTCGCGATATCGCGACATGTTTTCTGTCGCGATTTCGCGACATGGTCGAGGAGAGAAAGGCGCGCCGAAAATGTCACGATTTCGTGACATGTCAAGTTTTCAGAGGAGAGAGAAAATGTGTCGCGATATCGTGACAAAAAGTAGGAGAGAGAAAATGCATGCCAAATTGTCGCGATTTCGTGACATGATCGAGGAGAGAGAAGATGCGAGCAAAACTATCACGATTTCGCGACATGCTGGCAGAGAAGGAAACAAAGGTGTAGCGATATCGCTACATGTTGAAATGAAAGGAAACAAAGGTGTAGCGATATCGTTGCATGATGAAAATACATGGAACTAAGGTGTAGCGATTTCGCTACATGTTGAAACAAGGAGAAACTAAGGTGTAGCGATTTCGCTACATGTTGAAACAAGGAGAAACTAAGGTGTAGCGATTTCGCTACAGGTTGAAACAAAGAGAAACTAAGGTGTAGCGATGGCGCTACATGTTGGAACAAAGGGAAACTAAGGTGTAGCGATTTCGCTACTAGTCAAAAGTGTAGATCTGAAAGATGCAGCATTGATATTACAAGTCAAAATTTCATGAAAAAAGACAAGGTAAAAGCACAAGGCAAAAAGTTGTAGCGATTTCGCTACTGCATGGAGCAAAGAGCGTACGGAAGCCAGAAGCGTCGCGATTTCGCGACAAGAAGATTGATGACGTCAGCAAGAGCCGAAAGCGTCACGATTTCGCGACAAGGAGGATGATGACGTCACAAGAGCCGAAAGCGTCATGATTTCGTGACATGTTCCATTTTTTGGAGTTGGCAAGGAGAGTTGTACGGAAGAGCAAAGTGTCGCGATTTCGCGACATGTTCCATTTTGTTGGAGTTTGCAAGCAAAGCTGTACGGAAGAGCAAAGTGTCGCGATTTCGTGACATGTTCCATTTTGTGGGTTGGAAGGAGAGTTGTAGAAGAACAAAGTGTTGATTTTGATGTTTTTTGTTGTTGGCAAAGAAGAGTGTACGGAATCTGGAAGTGTCACGATTTCGTGACAAGCAGGATGATGACGTCAGCAAAGTTGAAAAGTGTCACGATTTCACGACAGGATGAAAGGAAAGCTGCTGGAAGCCGGAAGCGTCGTGATTTCGCGACAACATTGAGGATGATGTCAGCAAAGTTGAAAAGTGTCGTGATTTTGCGACAAGATGAGGAAAGTTAAAAATTATATCACGACAAGATGCGGGAAAGCTTCCAAGAGCCAAAACGGTCATGATTTCGTGACATGTGAAGGATGACGTCAAAAGTTCTAAGTGTCGCGATATCGCGACATGAGCGAGGAAAAGCTTTCAAGGCCAAAATGGTCATGATTTCATGACAACCTTCAGGGTGACGTCAGCATAAGTCAAAAGTGTCGCGATATCGTGACAGGTAACAGTCTGGCATGTAAAACCCGCAGGAACATGCAAGGTGACACGTGTCGAAAAAGCCGACAGGAAAATCATGCAGCCAGTTACGTAAAAAGTAACTGAAGTCAGACAGACAGTTAATCGTTGACAGGTGTTGGACATGCAATGCAACAGCCAAACATGCATAATTGAAACGCATTCGAAAAGCCGAATTTGAAGGATAATAAAAGCATTCGAAAGGTCGAATTTGCAGGCATTCTAACAGACGTATTTGAAGCATACAGAAAAGTCGAACATGAAGAATAGAAAAGTATTCGAAGAATCAAATTTAAAGTATCGAAAGGTTTTCGAAAAAGCATTCGAAATGCCGTATTCGAAGAAATTGAACAGTCGAAGTGCATGAAACAAAATTGCCGTATTGCATGGTTTCCAAAAGACGTATTGCAGGGTTTCGAACAGTCGAAATGCATGGAACCGAACAGCCGTATTGCATGGATTCGAACAGTTAGAGTATGTGATTCGATTGCATGCAGGATTGAAAGGTTATAAAAGAATAACCGTACAGAGAAGATAGTTGCTGCTGCGAGATAGAAGATGCTGCAGAAAGAGGCTGGTTGTATGTGAGCTGCAAGAGCATGCCATATGAAAGGGCTGTAAGTGTGCAGAAGGTAGAACTGTAAAAGAGTGTATGCTTCCATGAGATTGATTTGATTTAAGCTAGATCAGTGAGGATCTTGTAACATTGAAGGCATTTTTATGTCAATCAAAATTGAAAATAGAAATCCAAGTTGGTGCTTGGAATCAGGGGTTGGTGCTCCTTCCAGTTGCTACTGGTAAATTAGGGGTTGTTGCTCCTTCCAGTGGATGCTGGTAAATTGATTGTAAAGTTGGTGCTTTGCAATGGCTGGATTTGGATGGGAGTCCAAGCAGTCTAGTTTGAGGAGTAGCCAAAACTGGTGAACCTCGTTACATCTTGTGTTATGTTATGCTCTCTTGTGGTACTTGTTGTTTCTGGTTTTAGCTTTCTTTTGTTTTGGCTTTAAGAGTTAAAGCATTAAGTTTTTAAAATAGCTGCACTGATTCACCCCCCCTCTCAGTGCCATTGTAAGACTAACAATTGGTATCAGAGCCAAGTTCCCAGTTCAGGCTAAATCAGTCAGGGTTGATCTTGGATTAGTTTACAATGGGTAAGAAGAATAGATTATCTTCCATTAAGGTATCTCAGTCAGTTTCAATTCCTTCAGAAGAGAAAATTGCACTAAAGAAGGAAGAAGAAGTGAACTCTGAAGTTTGCAATGAAAACCTGGAGATTGAAGTAGATCTAGAAGGTGAGTTGATCGCCGCTCTTGAAGAGTTAAGTATACAAAAGAAAAGCAACAAAAGACTGTCCAAAAAGTTGGAAGAATACGGGGATGAGATTGAAAATCTCTGTTTACAAATTCAAGAGGCCAAGAAAGCAGAAGAAGCCTTGAAGACACAGCTGAATGATAAAGTCGATGTATATAGCAAACGTGAAGAAGAATCTAACAAAACTGTTAGTAATCTAAAGTTGCAAGTAGATGTGTCCAAGAGGGTTGAAGAAATTCTCAGGTCTCAGTTCAATGAGAAAAATACTGCTTGTTGCCAACAAGAAGAAGAGATTGTTTCTTTGAAGAAACAACTAAAAGAGGCCAATATAAATCTCAAATTTGAGAAAAGCACAGAGTTGCTAGATACAATGATAAATCAACAAAGAAGCTCCACGTCTAAGTTTGTTCTTGGATATGAAGCTGAACAACCTTCATCCTCTAAACATGCAGAGAAGAAGAAGTCCTCGGTTGAAGGTTTGAAAAAAGAAAAGTCTGAAGCTGAATCCTCAAAAGGAAGAAATCATCAAAGAAAATCTACAGCAAAGCAACCACAGCAACAAAAATTCTCTCACTCTCACTCTTTTAATAATAATGCTTTTAATGGCTATTGTTCTAAATGCAACTACTATGGTCACAAGGCATTTTATTGTGGACAGAATAATAGATCAAAGAGTTATACTGACAAAAACACATCTGCTTTCCTGAGTGAACACCCTGTGCAATGTTTTAAATGTAATGGCCATGGGCACATAGCAAGGTTTTGTCCAAGCATTTCTGTATCTAATCTAAGGCCAGACCATAGATTTCATCAGACACACAGAATGCAATACAGACAGGGAATAAAACATGTGCAATGTTTTAAATGTAATGGTCAAGGGCACGTAGCAAGGTTCTGTGCAAACACTTCTGTATCTAATCTAAGGCAAAACCCTAGATTTCATCAAACGCAAAGAATACAATACAGACAGAGAATAAATCATGTGCACAGCAGAAAGGAAAATAATCATCCTTCAAGAACGCACAAGAGACAACCCCGCAAGAAAAATGTTCAAGTTCACGAACAGGGGCAAAATAGGGATGTAGTTGAAAAACTCAAGCCCAAGTTCAGGAAAGTCTGGAGAAAGACGAGAAGAAAGGAATTCGTGTCTCCTTGGACAGAAGGAGATTACTCCTCTTCTGCTTTAAGCAGCTCCAGGTGGCACATCCTCAGGGGGAGCAATCTTAAAATTTTATTTTAATGCTCCTATGTTTTTGGGCCAGTTTTCTGAGGATGAAAGGTAAGAAGTCGAGTTATTGTTGTTTGCAGCTAAAGTGTGTTGTCAGTTCTTGTTGTCATTTTTGAAGGTGCCGTGAAGTGTGCTGTTTAATTTGAAGAGTTGTCACATTTGGTAGTGTTGAGATATGTCACTGTTGTACTGTTGATAATTCTTCCACCAACTGTTCATTACTTCGGATCATAACAGTTCAGAATTTTTTTTGCGTGTTTGCTCTAGCTGCATATACGTGTTTCGAGCAGCGTGTATTTGTTTTACACTTTGAGGTAAAGCTTACAAGATCCTTCTTGTCGCATTGGTAAGATTATTCAATTCACAGACAGTTCGGGTTAACTGTTGATAAAATATCAATCCGAGGTTAAGAAGTTGAGGTTGAGTAAGGGGCTCTATGGTTGGCCATAAAGTGTTTGTCAAAATGTCTTCTCCAAGATTTGCACTGTTAAAAGTAAAGTGATCTGCAGTATCTGTAGAAAACTCAGATCAGGTTTTAAGTTTAAAAAGGAATCTGGTTGTGCCGCAGTACAGTATTTATTGCTTGCACTAAGTTGGCAGTAAATTTGTAGAGTTGGTACAAGTGAGTCTCCTATCAATTTTATTGAAAGATGTGAAATCTGCTTGTTGAAGTGAAGAAGCGTTGGGCAGAGGTGCCAAGTTTGACCCATGTTGTGGGCAATTTCGTCTTGGTCGTGATGCTCGTGGATAGCAGCAATAAAAGCGCTTTAGCTTTTGTGGTGGTGTTATTCACTTTCTCCAAAGGTTGGAGAACTAAGTTTGGCCAAGGTATATCTTTTATTATTATTTGCTTGGAGTTTTTTTTTTTTTGACTTGGCAAATATAATTGATGGAGGTATAAGGTTAAGTTGTCATATTTTGCTTTGACATTATCTTATTGGCATGTTTTGATGATTGTGTTTAAAGAAGTGGAGCTAAAAGGTGTAATAAAGGAAGTTCACTTTATTGCTAATTTATTTTTATTCCTTCCCTAAATTGGTTGAAAGTTTGAGAGTTGTGTGTAGTGTCGGCTTGAAGGTTCAATTATCTTCTACTCAAATGAGGTATGGACTCATTCTTCTTATGAGTATGATTGGTGTATGTTTTCTGAAATAAGGTTGGAGTGAAAAGGTACTCTTCTAGGTATCCCTTGGCTTGGTGTAAATCCTAATTTCTGGTTTGAGATAGTGGAAGCTTTGTGCTCTAGGGCTTATTTTTGTGAGTCTAGCTACTTGTATTAAGTTGGTGGAACCCTTGGTTGGCTGTCTTGAGTTTAATAGTTGAGTTTGAGATTGGGAATTAAGTATAGAACATATTGAGTCTCTAACAATTCTCTGTATGTTTCTATGAAGTTGATAAATCACATTGGGTCTCTAACAATTCTCTTTGTGGGTTCATGCTAAGCGTGGTTCTAGTGAGAACTTGTGTGCTGATCTGGACAAGTTCTATGTGTGCTTCTTAAGCAGGTTCTTAGTGAGTCTATGACAGAGTATAGAGGGTTGAGGCTCAGAAGACAGCGTGATCTGAAGAGGTCATTTTTTCTCAAGTATTGGCTAAGATTTGACTAGACATCAGGATCAAATTCTCAGAGGGAGAATTTATGGATCTGTTCATCATATTGCTCATGTTTATGCTTTTTGCTAGAGGTGCTTTTTTGCCTGTGAATGTTGTGCATGGACTAAGGGGGAGTTTTGCAGCCGCCCTTTGGTATTATTGTCAAAGGGGGAGAAGAATTACAGGTAATTGCGGACAATTACGTGTGTTGCCAACAATTCCAAAGGGGGAGATTGATGAGCAAGGTGCAACCTAAGTATTGTCATTGTTGTCAACACAGTCAGGTTGATCAGTTGATGCAATGGTTAGAAGTTGATTGGTGAGCAAGGTGATGGATAGGAGTTGTTTGTTGAGCAAGGTGCAGCAAAAGAATTGCAAAAGTATTGTCATTGTTGTCAACACAGTCAGGTTGATCAGTTGATGCAATGGTTAGAAGTTGATTGGTGAGCAAGGTGATGGATAGGAGTTGTTTGTTGAGCAAGGTGTAGCAAAAGAATTGCAAAAGTATTGTCATTGTTGTCAACACAGTCAGATTGATGCAGTTGATGCAGTTCAGAGGTCAGTCAGATCAAGTGCAGAAAGTTTCAAGGAAAACAGAAGTGACCCAGATTTCGAAACTGGCAAAAAGAGACAAGGAAGAAAACTGTCGCGATATCGCGACATGTTTTCTATCGCGATTTCGCGACATGGTCGAGAGAGAGAAGGCACAGCCGAAAATGTCACGATTTCGTGACATGTCAAGTTTTTGAGGAGAGAGAAAATGTGTCGCGATATCGCGACAAAAAGTAGGAGAGAGAAAATGCATGCCAAATTGTCACGATTTCGCGACATGATCGAGGAGAGAGAAGATGCGAGCAAAACTGTCACGATTTCGCGACATGCTGGCAGAGAAGGAAACAAAGGTGTAGCGATATCGCTACATGTTGAAATGAAAGGAAACAAAGGTGTAGCGATATCGTTGCATGATGAAAATACATGGAACTAAGGTGTAGCGATTTCGCTACATGTTGAAACAAGGAGAAACTAAGGTGTAGCGATTTCGCTACATGTTGAAACAAGGAGAAACTAAGGTGTAGCGATTTCGCTACATGTTGAAACAAGAGAAATAAGATAAGGTGTAGCGATGGCGCTACATGTTGGAACAAAGGGAAACTAAGGTGTAGCGATTTCGCTACTAGTCAAAAGTGTAGATCTGAAAGATGCAGCATTGATATTACAAGTCAAAATTTCATGAAAAGAGACAAGGTAAAAGCACAAGGCACAAAGTTGTAGCGATTTCGCTACTGCATGGAGCAAAGAGCGTACGGAAGCCAGAAGCGTCGCGATTTCGCGACAAGAAGATTGATGACGTCAGCAAGAGCCGAAAGCGTCACGATTTCGCGACAAGAAGGATGATGACGTCAGCAAGAGCCGAAAGCGTCACGATTTCGTGACATGTTCCATTTTCGTGGAGTTGGCAAGGAAAGTTGTACAAGAGAGTGTATTTTGACATGTTCCATTTTTGGAGTTGGAAGGAAAGTGTATGGAAGAGCAAAGTGTCACGATTTCGTGACATGTTCCATTTTTGGGTTGGCAAGGAGAGTTGTACGGAAGAACAAAGTGTCACGATTTCGCGACATGTTCCTTTTTCGCTGCGGCAAAGAAGAGTGTACGGAAGCCGAAAGTGTCACGATTTCGTGACAAGCAGGATGATGACGTCAGCAAAGTTGAAAAGTGTCACGATTTCGCGACAGGATGAAAGGAAAGCTGCTGGAAGCCGAAAGCGTCACGATTTCGTGACAACATTGAGGATGACGTCAGCAAAAGCTCAAAGTGTCGCGATATCGCGACAAGATGCGAGGAAAGCTTTGAGAAGAGGCAAGAAAGGGGATATGACATGAGAGGAAAGAAGAGCTAAAAGGCATGATATTGAAATAAAAAAAATTTCAAGGCCAAAATGGTGATTTCATGACAACCTTCAGGGTGACGTCAGCATAAGTCAAAAGTGTCACGATATCGTGACAGGTAACAGTCTGGCATGTAAAACCCGCAGGAACATGCAAGGTGACACGTGTCGAAAAAGCAGACAGGAAAATCATGCAGCCAGTTACGTAAAAAGTAACTGAAGTCAGACAGACAGTTAATTGTTGACAGGTGTTGGACATGCATTGCAATAGCCAAACATGCATAATTTAAACGCATTCGAAAAGCCGAATTTGAAGGATAATAAAAGCATTCGAAAGGTCAAATTTGTAGGCATTCTAACAGACGTATTTGAAGCATACAGAAAAGCCGAACATGAAGAATCGAAAAGCTTTCGAAGAATCAAATTTAAAGTATCGAAAGGTTTTCGAAAAAGCATTCGAAATGCCGTATTCGAAGAAATTGAACAGTCAAAGTGCATGAAACAAAATTGCCGTATTGCATGGTTTCCAAAAGACGTATTGCAGGGTTTCGAACAGTCGAAATGCATGGAACCGAACAGTCGTATTGCATGGATTCGAACAGTCAGAGTATGTGATTCGATTGCATGCAGGATTGAAAGGTTATAAAAGAATAACCGTACAGAGAAGATAGTTGCTACTGTGAGATAGAAGATGCTGCAGAAAGAGGCTGGCTGTATGTGAGCTGCAAGAGCATGCCATATGAAAGGGCTGTAAGTGTGCAGAAGGTAGAACAGTAAAAGAGTGTATGCTTCCATGAGATTGATTTGATTTAAGCTAGATCAGTGAGGATCTTGTAACACTGAAGGCATTTTTATGTCAATCAAAATTGAAAATAGAAATCCAAGTTGGTGCTTGGAATCAGGGGTTGGTGCTCCTTCCAGTTGCTGCTGGTAAATTAGGGGTTGTTGCTCCTTCCAGTGGATGCTGGTAAATTGATTGTAAAGTTGGTGCTTTGCAATGGCTGGATTTGGATGGGAGTCCAAGCAGTCTAGTTTGAGGAGTAGCCAAAACTGGTGAACCTCGTTACATCTTGTGTTATGTTATGCTCTCTTGTGGTACTTGTTGTTTCTGGTTTTAGCTTTCTTTTGTTTTGGCTTTAAGAGTTAAAGCATTAAGTTTTTAAAATAGCTGCACTGATTCACCCCCCCTCTCAGTGCCATTGTAAGACTAACAACTTTCACCTCAATTATCACGATCTGCTATTTTTCTACGATCTGCTGCTTGTCGGCATTCGACTGCTGCTGTGAAAAATGATTCGCACTTTTTCAACCACTCCTCTATATCTCTCCGCGTTCTCTGCTGCAACTTCATAGAAATATCACTTCTACAGCCAGCACACTATCATTTCACACTCGAAACATGACTTCTGCATACCGCATTCTTATCTTCTCTTTGCACCACTCACACTGCTGCACCCGAACTTCATACACATATATCACATCACGCTCCTTAGTATCTATTACATTTAGGGTTTGTGTGCATTTAATTACACAAAATTCATTTCTTGTTCTAAAGTTGTAGATCTAGGTGATTGTTTGCATTTTGAGTGCATATGAAACAGAAAAGCATCATAGATTTCGTAATTTAGAGTTAAATATCACTTTAATTTTACATATCTAAATAGGAACAACATCTTGATGCATAAAGTAATCCTACCCTAGGTTGACCCCTTTGGCAGAGAGGTGGACGAACCCTCCGGTTGCTCTTGTGATTTTAATCACTTGTATGTAGGGGATTTTAAGGGTGTACTCTGTGCTCTTTAGGTGAAATTTGTGTCTTTGTGTTGGCTTCTAATTTAGATCAGTAAATTTGGTGATCTTTAATATTGTTTGCACACCATAGAGAACAAGATATCTAATAAAATTAATCACACACACTTGTACGATTCACATTTTTAATAGTAGTGGCTAGATTTCATCACCCGCCATTGCTTGAGATTTGGTTACGGTGGCAGTGATTTCCATCCACCAATATCTACCCTAGAAACCTTAGGATTACCCTCGAGCAAACTTGTTGGAGTTCATTACCAACAAGAATCTCATTGCCCCAACCAGCCTTAGTTTTTACCTTTGTTTTATTTAAACAATAATTAAGATACATAAAAACACACAAACCAATAATTCTAAAAAGAATCTCACATTAATGAAATAAAATAATTAATGAACGAGGTAAGCCACACACGGTGAAACCTAGGATTGATTGTTTTTATTACTTTAATTTTTTTTTTAGCTTGTGTGATTTTGATAAACTTTAAATCTTTGGTTTAACTACTTTATGGTGCTAACGAGACAACAAAAGAAAGTAATAAATCAAAGTATTCTAATGGAAAAACTTCCCATGCTCTTGCTACTTCAGTAGCCAACCTATACAATATGGTTCATACTACTTCGTATGGATCGTCATATCCATCCCTACCTCAAGTAGGAATCCTTTCACACAATGTGAAAATAGCCACCACCCACATAGACATGGAAAAAGTGAGGGCCATCTACAAGTCTTCCAAATATGTCTTAGAGTCCCTTAGTCAAGAGGGCTTTGAAGAACCCGAATTGGCTACCTCCTACCTTACCCAAGGATATCATAATTTAGGTTACAAATATGGTATGCCTCCTTCCATGAGCCAATCGCAACCACACCCAAGTGTTCCAAAAACTCACCCCACATCCACCTATTCCAATCCATTATATGAGGAGTACGTTACTACTACCTCACAAGTTGTTACATCAAATGCAACTTGCTCCATACCCATGCCTTCTCATCCATCATCATCCACCCTTCCATCATCTCATATAGCCACAACCACATCCTTTGACACTTTGTCAAATCAAGAACTCACAGATACATTAGGGCTCATAAATAGGTTGCTCTCACAACGAACAAGAGGAAAACAACCAGTCCACATAGACCCTATGATCCAAGCAGTTCCAAATCAACCTCCACCCACCAATCAAAATCCAACATGGGTTCCCCAATCTTCCATAGTCTCCATTCCTAATCCACCACAAATCCACACATCAACCACGCCAATTACCATTGCCACCAACCAACCATACAATCCATTCTTCCATCAACCTCCTCACCAATCATCCCCATATTTTAACCATAAATATTCACCACATACCCAACCCAACTCATTTCACAATACCATGCTAGTCACACCCCAACATCTCCCATCCAGCCCATCAACCAACCACCACATAATCCAAGGTCCTCACATTCTAGTAGAAGATCTTCGATTCTAGGAAATACAAAAGCAAATTGATCAGTTGATGCAAAAATCACCTGGAATAACGAGTCAAAATATAACCTTAATCCAATTGATCCATCAACAAATCCACCCTTTGGTACCATCACTGCCATATCCAACAGATTTCACGATGCCAAAATTTGACAAGTTTAAGGGAACTGAGGATCCCAAGGAGCATGTGAGTTCATTTGTTCACGCATGTTTTTGAATTAGTGATGATAATGCTCTTATGCTCTGAACATTTCCTCAAACATTAGGGGGAGATGCCATTTAATGGTACAATAAATTGCCTACACATAGTATTTATACTTTTGACCAATTGATGGACTTATTATTTGAGCGTTTTGCCCTCAATATTAGAAATAAGGTATCATTATAGGGAATATATTATTTGAAACAATGGGATGATGAACCTATCTATGATTTTGGAAACCGTTGGAGGGTAGTCATAACATAGTTGTCATTCTCCCTACAAATGGAAGAAATTATAAAACTTTTCATCAAGAGTTGCTTAAAACCCATCTTTTGGATGCTACAACTAAATACCTATAGAACATTTGAAGAAGCTTTAGCACAAGCTAGTGTCATTGAGGATATAAAAATCCAAGAAGGTGTCATTAATACTAAGAAAAAGAAATGGCAAAATAAGGGTCAATATCGAAATAATCAATTTGGCCAAACTAAATCAACACAAGCTTCAACGGCTAACACAACCAATCATGTCAATCAAGTGGTGATGAACTAGCCTGTAGTGGCTCAAATTTTTATGCAACAAAAAATTACCTATCATGCAGTCCCATCAGTAACACAAGCACCAATGATAAAAAACATAGCGCCAACTATGGAACAACCTACTCACCACCAATACAATCAACCCCAATGTCAATACACTCCTTTAGTGGAGTTGTATTCATCCATATTTCAAAGGTTGTATGAGACTAATAAATTAGCCTTACCAAAAATCAGGCCCGATGACCCCACTAAAATGCCTAAAAGTTATAGAGAGCACTTGTTTTGCCCATACCATAGGAAAAATGGGCATGATATTAATTCCTTGCCATGTTTTCAAGAACATAGTGCAATACCTCATAGACCTAGAAGCCAATAATGTGGATAACCCCTTAGCTCCACAAAACCAAAATTTGGGTATATATCAGACACCTCTACCTAACCATGGGTAGTTCCAACATAATATAAGATGTAGCAATCAATAAGCACCTCCTAACCAAGTAAATCATGTCCAAAAATATCAAAACTTTGTAGGAGAAGTCCATGTGGTCACTAGAGGGCAAAATCAAAATAAATTAAATGCTCAACAACCTTTAAACCCACATCCCATCCAAACATAACCAAATCCATATCTACCAATCAATCTATCCAATCCGTCCAATCAGTCCATCCTTCATCCAATAAGGCCAATGGTAACCTTAACTAGCCGGTTAACCACTAGTTTGAAAATGGCATCAACCAAAATTTGTGTATGAGCTTATCCAACAATCCCCTAGGCATAGAGAAGCTTTAATGGAAAAACTAAGTCAATTGATTTATAATCCCAAGACTCTAATTCCTTCGAAAACTTTATAGGGAGAGTTAGGATGTGCATGGAGCCATCAATAACCTTCTATGACTTTGAGATAAAGTCAATGAATTTTGAATCAGTAGACCCTCCATTGCACATAATGGCCTTAATAGATAGAAAGCCATTCAAAAGAGTACTAATTGATACCGGATCATCCATCAATATAATTACTACCACTACCCTTAGTCACCTCAAATTACCTCCATCCCACATTTCTAAATCATCATTCACCCTCAAAGCATTTAATGATGCTTTGTGTACCACAGTTGGCACTGTTGTTTTACCCATAGAAGTAGGGGCTAGAATGTTGCACATGATGTTTCACATCTTGGAAGGAGCCATGGCATATAATATACTCCTTGGTAGACCTTGGATGAGGGAAATGAAATGTGTTCCTTCAATTCTCCATCAATGCTTGAAATATTTTCATGATGGACAAGTCCATTGCATCCCTACGAATGTCGAACCTTTTAAGTATTGTAATTTCATTTCAAATCCTTATGAATCCATGTTACCTTCCACCCATTTATTCTTAGAACCATCATCAAATTCATCCACATCATCTCTTAATACGCCTTCTTATAATCCATCTACATCCTCTTCTAAGGCTCCCATCCTAGAAGAGCTACCCATCACATCACCTCTTCAAACATCCAATTCTTATTGTACATGTGGTCACAATCATTCTACCATTAATACATCATACATCACATCTACCCCTTATTCTACAACCACTTCTTATGTTTCATCATTACCCCATCCACCACCTACCAATTCTGCACCATCTTCCAATCCCACTCCATCCATCGATGTTTCACAAGTTGAAATTTCTAATTGTGAAATATTTAATTCACCATCGACCATAACCAATATCGAGCCATGTGAATCCCCAACATCAACCACATCAGTACAAGTCAAATTCCACATCACCAATCCTGGTATAGGTAAGTATGTGGTCCAAGACATCACTATAACACCCCTAGCTATTCCCATAGCCAAATATTTTGGATGTCCCCGAGACCGTTCCTTATCCATAGGCATTGTTTACGGCATGAGTGTCACTCCTAATAGCATTAAATTTGTTTATGAAGGGTTGGATTGTTCAACTAGGGCAAACCCATCCAAAGAACCAGAAGAGCCTAGGCATGCCAACCTACCTAATATGGAGGATTTTCCAGCTTTTTACTTTAACATTGTCAATTGGAAAGGTCAAGGCCTAGGTTCCCATGAACAAGGGATGCATGATATATTATATGTCCCATATAGAGGCACCCATGATCATTCTAGTTTAGGATATACCCCGTTGTCTTCCATAGTTTCTCTTGAGTAAGACTTTAAAAAGCTTAGCCTCAATGATGAAGATCACCCCATCCATCCATTACCCTCAACATCCTCTCTTGAACAAGCCCTTCAAGAAATTTGCATTGATGAGGTAGACGAGGATGATCCCATCAACTTCTATATTGTCTTTGATTTTGACGATGAAAGTTACGAATAATTTTAAGTCATATCAAATGCTTATGACGATTCTGAAGAGGAGTCACAACCCATTTTCCCCATCACCCAACAGGAAGAGTTTTACCTTTGAATGTTCCCCATCCATCATCCCATATTCCGCTTACTTCTTCCACAAGATCAAGCAGAACCACCTAGTAATCCACTTTGATCCGCACACATAAGCCAAGAATTATAACATATGTACATATTTCAAAAAAAAAAAACTAAAACAAATCACTGACATAGGCATTCCCACATTGCATACATTCCATTTGCATTTACATTTAGGCATTTGACATACATTTTTATTTTTGCTTTCATGCATTGTTTCATTCGCATACATTAAATCATACATATCTCATGGTATTTTACAATTTCCATTTGCATATCAACACTCCATTACATTAGGCATATACATTTGCATTCATCCCATCCCATGTTCAATGATCTGACATAGTAATGATGATATGGTCATAAACAAACAGTCAAGTTATCACAATTGGGGGTACCTAGTTTGAAGAAATCATGCAACCCTTACAAAAACCATATGTCAACCACATCACGTATCAAAAATCATAGGGCCTATATTTTTAGTCACTCAGCCATTACTAGTGTAGCAAGCAACCTCCATATGAATGTTTGATTTTCTTTAGGACCAAAAACACAATTTATACACTAAGATAGTCTTAAGCATTGTCGATCGATCATAAAACATTCTTGAACCAATCACATTCCATCACACCTTAAAAACATTATGAGATAGGGGGGCTAGTACCATACTTGGGTAGTACCTTAAGGCAAAGAGGAGATATCCCTTGCTTATCCCATCATGCAACATAGTCCAAAAATAGTGGTTCTCACCACTACCATAATTGATTTCCACAACATAAACATAAAAACATAGAGTAGTAAGGATAGGGTAAAAATTCTCATCACACCTCGGTTGAGAATCTGATTCCCCAAATCTCTATACAAAATTCATAAATAAAATTCCAAACACCCTTGATCCCTAAATTCATAAGAATTCATACTACATGTCCCTAACAAGGGTGGGTATTCATCCCCAAGGTCTAAAAGATCAATCCCATTGGAATATGGAGTAAATATCCACCGGGTCTATAGATAAAGAACACAAGCTTATACTGAGATGGGGGGGTGAACAGTATAAGACCTCTTTTTAATTTTTCCATTATACTTCAAAACAGTAAAGCAATATACCCAAAGCAATATCAAAGCAATGCACAATATCATCCACAAAGTGACACCAATTTTAACATGGTTCACCCAGAATGGTTGAGCTACGTCCGCAAAACTTTTCTCTAAAAGTTATCTCAAAGTTCTTTGGGAATCCTTCCCAATTACAATGTTTATGAGCCTCGGCCCAAAGGAGATACCTTCCCCCAATCAGAATTTATGAGCCTCTACTCAAAGGAGATACCTTCCCCCAATCAGAATTTATGAGCCTCTACTCAAAGGAGATACCTTCCCCTCTGCTCTGGAAATGATCCCTCAGAAGATCAATTGCCTCTACCTCTTGCCAGCATGTGGAACTCCTTTCCACCGAAGACCTCCTGTCCTCAATGCTTAGCCTAAGAGACCTCTGCCTTCTATGATCATTTCCATAGCAACTCAACAACCTGTACCAAACACAGTCAGTCGGTCTAGTACAAGTCTTCCTCTGTCTATCAGATCTATCCAACTCTTGAACAAATCAATCCTCTGCATACAAGCCTTCTCAAAGACTTGCCAAATCTGTCCTCAGGTTCTTCTCATAAAACCAGTGCACCTCTGTCCTCAAGTTCTATGATAGAACTATAAAACTCAGCTCACAAGTCCTCTGCTAGGACCTGTCCAAATATGCTCACAAATCCCCACCAGAACCTATCCAAAACTACTCACAAGTCCCCACCGAAACCTGTCCAAAAACTACTCACAAGTTCCCATTGAAACCTGTCCAAAAACTGCTCACAAGTCCCCACCGAAACCTGTCCAAAAACTCAACAAGCTCACCAAGAAAAATTTCTTAGTAGGAAATCACAAAGTGAATTGTTAGAGACCCAATGTGATTTGTCAAACTCATAGAAGCATAAAGAGAATTGTTAGAGACTCAATATGTTCTATACTCAACTCCCAATCTCAAAACTCAACTCAAATCAACTCAGCTCAATCTCAATATCAAATGTGAAAACTCAACTCAATATCTGAAATGGATAGGATAGAATGCTTTCTTTCAAGAACATGAAACCCCAAAAATTGCCAACTATGCAAATAATCACATAACAATGATACTCATATTATTTTCACCATCAATTAGGGCTTCAACAATAATGCTCATCAACCAAGGTTCAATCAACACCATTCAACTCAAAACACAACCTTGAAGCATTTCACAATCAACATCAAAAAAGGAAACAAGTAGAACTCCTTTTCTCTCCAACATTATTTGAACAAAAAGCATCCACCAACTCAAATCACAATAGTACAAAACAACTTTTCAAATCATCAACAAAGAAGTAAGCCCAACACTTTAACCAAGTAAAGAATAGCTTGATTATAACCAATTTAATGAAAGCTAATGTCAATCTCAAAGCTGCCCACTTAAGGTTTCACAACTTCACACAAGAAGCAATTCTAACCTTAAAAAATCATGCTTTCATTTCCATAATCAACCAAAAGCACTCTCAACATTACAAGAAATATTTATCCCTTATACACCTTATTTCTCCCTTATAGTCTTATCAACAATAAACTTTATCTCTCATAAGAATGCAATAAGATAATGTAAACAACACCTTAAAAAGAATTTTTTATCAAAATAAAGCAAGATTCAAACTCCTTATAACTCCTAAGCTATTTTTCTCTCTAATAAACTTTCTCCATCCGCAAAATACACTAGCAAAAATTAATTTCGAAAATACCTTGGCCAACACCAAAAATCGTGCTATGGAGAAATTGCACATGAACTCTAACACCATCCACTGCGTCCACTTCAATGAAGAAAAAAACTTTTGCATTATTCGAATGTGGAACCTCCCGTTCGGGTTGCGCACCAACAGCCTAGCCGCTACCGATGCGCCAAAGGCGTCTGGTGAGGTTTGATCCTCTCTGTTTTCCTTGTACCTTATGCACCAGGGCTAAAATAAATAGCAGGACTCCCTTTCTTCTGACGCGAACGACGATGACGAAAACTTACAGTGGATACAAAACATGAACGACGGATATCTGAACAGTGGATCACAAAATCTCAGCAAAGAAGAAATTGAACATCAGATCGCAAAATCACAGCGAGCAACACTTTTCAAAAATGAGGATAGGATAATCTTTGATCTTCATCGTGGGAGATTTATATGCATATTTCCCATAAACTCTTGACGTCGACAAGGATTTTAACACGTTGGCGGAGGAGTTTAACACGTCGATGGAGGTCTTGGCTAGTGCCCACAATATTAGAACATAGCGCCATCAAAGTTAAGACATTTGCGCCATGGGTTAGGAGAACCCAATGCAAACAATAAATTAATATTTATTTAAAAATAATTAAAATAAACCTTAACAAGGTTTTAATTATTAAATAAATACTTCCTCCTGGACCCAAATGCATTAAACTAATGCATCCACCTGTAGTCTTTAAACCCTGGTTTCAAAGCTGACCTCATGTCGTAACCTTCATCAAAACAAATTGTTTGACATCAAATCAAATTCCTTCAAGAACTTCTTGACATCAATGACAACTTATATACTTGAGCAAAGGCAATGTACCCAAAGTACCCAAAATTGCCAACAATCTCCCCCTTTGTCATTGATAGCAAACCTTTACTGAAAACACTTCTCAAGAGCCAAAACTAAAACCAACTATGCTAACAACTAACCAACTGTGCCCACAACTGAGAATATTCCTTTGAAGTTTTGCTCCTCTTGACTTGAAGCTCTCCTCTTCACTTTGAAGCTCTCCCCCTTACGCATATCTCTCCCCCTTTGTCATCAATGGGAAAGGGTCACCTTTGGGTCTCAAGACTAAGAATGAGCCTCTTAGCTTAGTCCCTCCCCCACCTCCTAATGAGGTGATTAATTTTGGGGTGGGAGTAAAACTCCCATTAGGCACTGATCATCATCAATGTCTATAACTTCCTTGTCGGGCCTTCTCTTGAACTCTTTGCCCATATTCCTATTCTTGTCACTGTTCTTGTTCTTGTTCTCATCCCTATTCTTGTCCATGCCTTGATCCTTGGACTTGATCATGCCACTGTTCCTATTCCTATATTCTAGAATTTTAGCTCTACACTGTCTGATTGTGTGACCTTCATTGTTGCACTTGAAACACTTGACGATGTTGTTTCTCTGAGGTAAACTTGATCTTTGAATCCACCAGTTCTAACCAAACTTGTTCTGACCAAACCTGTTCTAACCAAACCTGTTTTGGCCAAACCTGTCCTTACCAAACCTGTTCTGACCAAACATGTTCTGACCAAACCTGTTCCTATTATTTGCCTTGCAATAAACTGCCTTGTGCCCAAACTATTGACAAGAGTAGCAATACCCTTGAAAGTAACTAGCACTTCTGAAACTATCATTTACCTCCTTCACTTGAGCCATGCAATGTGAAGCCATGTGACAAAACCTATGACAAGCAAAACATCTACCTTGAAACTTTCCTTTATTTGACCTCTTAGGTTCTGAAAACTTCTTCTTCTCATTCTGAATTTTGTTTTATGTTTCTATGCATCTATCATTCAAGGACTCCTTTTTTGAAATACTTTCCTCATCAAAACTCTCTTCCTTTTGGAGTCTCTTACTAGACTCTCCAACTTGTTCTTTGTGTGGCTTAACAAAACCAAGGCCTGTTTTATTTGTTGTCTTTCTTTGACCTTTGATGAGTGACTTAACATTTTTGGAGCTATCTTGAAACCTGTAAATATTATCCTTGTACTCTTTAGTTTCCTCTTTCAAAGAAGCCATTTTCTATTCTAACTCACTATACTCAAGAACCTTAGACTCTAACTCATCCTTGAGTTCCTGTGTCTTAGCTATAGAGAAGTCAAGACTTTCTATAAGATCATCTCTTTCCATATAACATTCATCTAACTTATCCTTGAGTCTATCATTCTTCTTTATTTCCTTTTTCAAAGCACTAAGACCACTAATAATTTCACCTTCAAGATCTACTTCACCTTCCTCTATATCTTCCTCTATTTGTTAGGTTTTTGAATCATCAAAGCCTTTTTCATATTTCTTATCACTAGAGGTGCTACCCTTTTCAAAAACCATACATGTATCTTCCTTGTAGTTTTCTGAAGCATCCTCATACATACTAGAAACCAAATCATTATTTGTGCAATCATCCTCAAGGTGACCAAAGTTTCCACATCTAAGACATTTCATGATAATGAATCTATGTTTCGGTTCTTTCTCTTTTTCTGATATGAACAACATATCATTTTTATCATCACTTAAAGAACTTTCACTATCACTACTAGAACACTTACTTGCTTTGTCTAGGTAGAAACTCTTCTTGTGCTTGTGAGAATACCTCTTTCCTTTATTGTTGTGCTCATCTTTGTTTTTCCTATGATGCTTGTGCTTTTCAGAATCCTTGCTCTTAGAATCTTGTTTATCTTCATCACTTTCATTCTTGGGAACAGTACAGTCAGTAGCATAATGACCAAACTTTCCACAATTGAAACATCTTATATTTTTCATACTTTTGTGCTTTCTAGAGAACTTGCCTTTCTTGCTATAATATGCCTCTTCATCACTAGAAGACTCATCACTATCTTGAAGCTGTTTACCCTTGGATTTCTTGGTAGCCTTGAAAGTTGCCTCTTTCTTGACATCAACCTTAACTTGAGTTCTCAACTCAAATGCTACAAGTATACTATGGAGCTCATCCTTTTTCAACTTATCCAAATCTTTAGCTTCCTCAATAGCAGAAATCTTTTCACTAAATCTATTAGGAAGAGATATTAAAATCTTTTCACAAACATCATTTTCAGCAAGCTCAAGACCTAAGTCTTTCATGGAGTTAACAACCTCATCCATACGAAGCATGTAGTCACTAATATTTTCATCATCATTCATCTTGAGTTGTTCAAACATACCTTTGAAGTGTCTCAACTTGGCCTTTATAACATTTTTATCACCTATATGAACCACCTTAAACTATTTCCACATTTCACTAGTTGTCTTGCAGTGAATCACTTTGGTGAGATCTGCTTTCTATAAGCCTTTCAAGATTGCATTCATTGCTTTTGAATTGCTATGATGTAGGAGCATTTTTTCTTTAGTATTAGGACCATGTTCAGGAATAGTGTACTCATCTTCAATCACTTCCCAAACCTCATTCCCAAGTGCCATTATATGAACCTTCATCCATGCACTCCAAAGACCAAAATATGACCCATCAAGAATAGGTGCTGCATTACCACTTGAATGATCTATTATGTTCTTTACTAGCTTTTCCTCCAAGATGTTAAACTTTCCGAAGGCACCTACTCTGATACCAATTGAATAACACAAGCTTATATTGAAGGGGGGGGGTGAATAGTATAAGACCTCTTTTTACTTTTTCCATTATACTTCAAAATAGTAAAGCAATATACCCAAAGCAATATCAAAGCAATGCAAAATATCATCCACAAAGTGACACCAATTTTAACGTGGTTCACCCAGAATGGCTGGGCTACGTCCAAAAAACTTTTCTCTAAAAGTTATCTCAAAGCTCTTTGGGAATCCTTCCCAATTACAATTTTTATGAGCCTCGGCCCAAAGGAGATACCTTCCCCCAATCAGAATTTATGAGCCTCTGCTCAAAGGAGATAACTTCCCCTAATCAAAATTTATGAGCCTTTGCTCAAATGATATACCTTCCCCTCTACTCTGGAAATGATCCCTCAGAAGATCAACTGCATCTACCTCTTGCTAGCACGTGGAACTCCTTTCCACCGAAGACCTCCTGTCCTCAATGCTTAGCCTATGATACCTCTGCCTTCTATGATCACATCCACAGCAGCTTAGCAACCTGTACCAAACATAGTCAGTCAGTCTAGTACAAGTCTCCCTCTATCTGTTAGATCTGTCCAACTCTTGAACAAATCAATCCTCTACATACAAGACTTCTCAAAGACTTGCCAAATCTGTCCTCAGGTTCTTCTCATAGAACCAGTGTACCTCTGTCCTCAAGTTCTCTGATAGAACTATCAAAATCAGCTCATAATTCTTCTACTAGGACCTATCCAAATCTTCTCACAAGTCCCCATCGAAACCTGTCCAAAACTGCTTACAAGTCGCCACTGGAACCTGTCCAAAAACTGCTCACAAGTCCCCACCGAAACCTGTCCAAAAACTGCTCACAAGTCCCCACCGAAACCTGTCCAAAAACTCAACAAGATCACCAAGAAAACTTTCTTAGTAGGAAATCACAAAGTGAATTGTTAGAGACCCAATGTGATTTTTCAAACTCATAGAAGCATAAAGAGAATTGTTAGAGACTCAATATGTTCTATACTCAACTCCCAATCTCAAAACTCAACTCAAATCAACTCAGCTCAATCTTAATCTCAAATGTGAAAACTCAACTCAATATCTGAAATGGATAGGAGAGAATGCTTTCTTTCAAGAACATGAAACCCCAATAATTGCAAACTATGCAAAGAATCACATAACAATGATACTCATATTCTTTTCACCATAAATTAGGGCTTCAACAACAATGCTCATCAACCAAGGTTCAATCAACACCATTCAACTCAAAACACAACCTTGAAGCATTTCACAATCAACATTAGAAAAGGAAACAAGTAGAACTCCTTTTCTCTCCAACATTATTTGAACAAAAAGCATCCACCAACTCAAATCACAATAGTACAAATCAAATTTTCAAATCATCAACAAAGAAGTAAGCCCAACACTTTAACCAAGTAAATAATAGCTTGATTATAACCAATTTAATGAAATCTAATGTCAATGTCAAATCTGCCCCCTTAAGGTTTCAAAACTTCACACAAGAAGCAATTCTAACCTTAAAACATCATGCTTTCATTTCCATAATCAACCAAAAGCACTTTCAACATTACAAGAAATATTTATCCCTTATACACCTTATTTCTCCCTTATAGTCTTATCAACAATAAACTCTATCTCTCATAAGAATGCAATAAGATAATGTAAACAACACCTTAAAAAGAATCTTTTATCAAAATAAAGCAAGCTTCAAACTCCTTATAACTCCTAATCTGTTTTTCTCTCTAATAAACTTCCTCCATCCGCAAAATACACTAGCAAAAATTAATTTTGAAAATACCTTAGACAACACCAAAAATCGTGCTATGGAGAAATTGCGCACGAACTCTAACACCACCTGCTACGTCCACTTCAACGAAGAAAAAAACTTTCACGTTTTTCGAACACAGAACCTCCCGTTCGGGTTGCGCGCCAACAACATAGCCACTACCGGTGCACCAAAGGCGTCCAGTGAGGTTTGAACCTCATTCTATTTCCCTTGTACCTTCTGCACAAGGGATAAAATAAATAGCAGGCCTCCCTGTCTTTTGATGCGAATGACGGCAAAGAAACCTTATAGCGGATACAAAACATGAACGACGGATATCCGAATAATGGATCACGAAATCTCAGCAAAGAAGAAATTGAACATCAGATCGTGAAATCACAGTGAGTAACACTTTTCAAAAATACAGATAGGATAATCTTTGATCTTCATTGTGGGAGATTTATATGCATATTTACCATAAACTCTTGACGTCGGTGAGGAGTTTAACATGTCGGCAAGGGATTTTAACACGTCGACGGAGGTCTTGGCTAGCGTCCACAATCTTAGAACATAGCGCCATCAAATTTAAGACATTTGCGCCATGGGTTAGGAGAAACCAATGCAAAAAATAAATTAATATTTATTTTAAAATAATTAAAAGAAACCTTAACAAGATTTTTAATTATTAAATAAATACTTCCTCCTGGACCCAAATGCATTAAACTAATGCATCCACCTGTAGTCTTTAAACCTGCCAACTGTCATGCCGTAACCTTCATCAAAACAAATTTTTTGACATCAAATCAAATTCCTTCAAGAGCTTCTTGAAATCAATGACAACTTATATACTTGAGCAAAGGCAATGTACCCAAAGTACCTAAAATTGCCAACAATAGACGCTTGACTGGTAGTGGATTAAACTCATGTGAGGTGACATGTCTCTCCTCAAAAAAGGGAGAGCTCTGAATGCACATAAGGAAAGGCTAGCCTCAGGTCATATCCATAATAGGTCATGCCTAAATCCACTCATAATGGGCTAATGAACTTCACATGCAGACACATTTGTACTTGATTGAATAGGATCATTGTCATGCTCAAGACTTGGTAATTGAACCTCACTCGCACACACATTTGGTTCTAAAGAAAGTTAGACAACCTAGTGAGTTTGGTTGGTGACACTAGTATGTTTGAGTCTTTGAAAATATTTTAAGCTTCCATATCAATATCCATGTCTTCTCCCATATCAACATCTATGCCATCTTTAATACATTGTCCACATCAACATCCATGTCTTCTTCAATGTCAAAATCCATGCCTTCATTACAAGTTTAAGTTGAAGAAAGCCACTAAATTGGGTACCCCCAACTGACAAACAATGGACAAAGAAAAATGGCCAATAAAATTTTTGAACTATAAAAGATCATTCGAACACCATGCATTCCTCTCATATAGTTTAGATTCATTCATTTGCATTTATCATCCATGGCACATCATATAGCTTGCATGAATCATCTATATAAGCATTATGCATATACATGATTATTAGCTTGCATTAATTAATCATAAAGCATTCCATAAAAATATTTCGATAAAACATGCATAAAACATTCATAAAATAAGCATTGCATTCACACAAAATACAACACAAAAGTAAAAGCCATGTATATATATGTATAAATGTCGCATATACAATAAACACCAAAAAGGCTACAAGGGAGCACCAAGGCTCATATACAAAATAGTGCATCTAAGCACTAAGCTAATGTCCATGAGACTCCTGAGACCTAGTAGGAGCCCTCGACCTAGTACTCTGCCTAGACTCAATATGCCTAGATGACTTGGATATAGAAGGAGGATACAACAATGTAATGTGATTACGCATACACACATCCTCCAAGGAATGTGTATACGCCTCACTAGCCCGTAGATGCCATAAATCCATATGATGCCAACACTCCTTAGCCAACATCTCTGCTTGAAGCCTCATGACTGTATCTTGATCACTAGCCATAGCTACCACCCACTCTACCTCCAACCATGCTATAGTAGCCAAAGACTCCCTATGAGTCTCAAGCATAGTCTCGTGCTCCTCACAAAGCTGCTCCAACTCCACCCGCAACCTCACCACCTCTGAAATATCATCCATATCCTCATAATCCTATCTCTCCTCATACACCAACCCCATATCTGGAGCCTGTTGGGCTGATCCCCTCGACTGCCTATGACTTGCTAAACACTAAGGCCTTGTCCTCTTCAAAGTCATCCCCGATCCCGTAGCTACCGCATCATCATCCACAACCTTTGGTACCCACACTGGTTGGGCACCAAACCAAGCCACATACTCTGGATTCACCCCATAATCATCTACATTGGGGACCTCCTTCACCTCATCATCATCCACATGACCTTGCCATGGCTCGATACATGAGAGCCCCACCTCATCCTGACGATGTTGATACAACACTGGCTCATTTGGCACATCCTGAGGTAAGCCAAATTGCCTCAAAACCTATGAGTACTGAAAGTACTCCATCTCCTCATCTCTTTTCCCAATAAACCATCGAGCCTGCCTCACTCGATGTAGCTGCTCACTATAACCATCCCATAGAGCACCTCGCCATGGCCTCCATATCACATCATATTGAGTCAACCCCGACCACATATATCGATACCATTGGTTGGTATGTACCTTCAAAATTAGCTGCACCTCCTTTGCCACTGACCATTTCCTAGAATAAGGCTCCCCCATCTACCATAACTCATAGGGCAACCCCTCTAGCCGAGCCACACCAAAATGCTCCCAAGCCCAGCACTATAGGAGGAAGCTACACCCAATCCCCTTTCTCCTCCTTCGTGTCACCTCATATAGCTCTCAATACAACTATGCCAACAATGCAGAAGCCCATGCATACTCCCGTGGATCAGTTAGTAGATCACTCACCGACCCTAATAGGTTCCAAGGGAACCTATATCCAGTGCTATTAGGTAGCACTATGTTTGCTAACACAAACATGATCAATGCTAGGAGCGCATCCAAATCCTTCACCTTGTACATGCTTAGATAGCATATACCTCCATCCCCCATCCGAGCCTCCTGCCATTGATCCCCAAACATCCTCTCCATATCCACCTTCTTGTCACATCCAACCACCACATTCTCCCCTTCTACTGGCACCTTGAGGATGTAGTATACATCCTCAAGAGTAACAATAACCTCCCCAGTCGATAGCTGGAACGTCCCCCTATCAGAATCCCATATCTCTATCAATGATGAGAGATACCCCTCATCCACCCTCACAACATCCAAATGAGCTACCCCCTACAAGCCCACCTTACCTAGAAGCTCCCAATCCTCATTTGTGAGATTCTTCCTCATACCAGGAATGAGAGGAGAGAATCGATGCTGAGGCTCTATGTCCCTCAACTGTAGCAACAACCATTTTTTTAAATGCTATTTCCAAAAAAAATAGAGAAAAACTTTTTCACAAAGATACAAAGTGTTTTTAAACATTATCGGGGCAAATGGTGCCTCAACTCTACCAGTAGCATTCGATCCCTCTATCACCATAGCTTCCATGTAGATTTCAACTAAGTCTCACCAAACTTGAAAATCCACTCCACTCATTAGATGCAACTTCTTAAAGTCTGAAACATACAAGTGAGCCTCAATATTCACTTAGAAATCTATTTATAGCTTTCCCTAGCACATTCAGGTGTAAGCCTATGCCTGCAAATTAGTAGGATTTCCTGGGAACCCACAAGTGCACCCAGGTGCACCTACGCGCCTACGGGATACCACAGGCATAGTCACGTTCTTGGAAACAAAAAGGTATAAAGAAAAAATCAATCAAAATAGTAGCTTACCTCCTCCAAATTTTACAAAATTTCATAATCAAAATCACAAACACTCATTCAACTAACAACAGTCATAATATAGGAAATATCTATAGGTTGATCGGTTCCATTGCGGAATTGGTGAAGAAATTTCCACAGTCACTACCCCACCCCTATGTTGACTTAGTCATCATGCATCTCCATACATTGCATACTCAATGACACCATTGCGACATCTTATTCAACAACATCGAATCATCCCAAAGTTTGGGGCAACCACAATTTGATTATGATTTCCCACAATGGGATACATCTTACATGATCATGAAATTGGATAAAATCCCTTTCCACCATTGGGGAAAAAATGGTATCACATTTTACATCATTCATATCATCCACAATCACATGGTATTATACACCAACCCCATTTTTCCACCGTTGGGGTAAAAACAATATCATATTTTACATCATTCATATCATACATAATCACATACCATTTCATTACATCATTCATCACTTTCATAAAAAAAAAATTCAACTGGTTCGTGAGATGCTTCTCATTCGCCAATTGAGGGGGTAAGCTATGCAAATTCCAAAAAAAAAAAAAAAATTTATTCTTTTGTCTTCAACATCAGTGCTCAAATCCAATGACAAAGAGAAGCTACTTCTATGCCCATATCCCAGGCAGGTGTCTTGTATTTTTGCACCATATTGTGTTTCACGCAACATGGTACAAAAAGGGGCATCTGTAGACACCAAATTATAGCCACTAATCCTCCATCCTAACCATCCCACCACCCACTTGTCCACCATACACCCTTCCCGCCTTCAAAAGGCCCACTTTAGCCCTTTCCCACCATTTCCTAACCCAATTGGGCTTATTTTAATATTATTTTATATTTAATATAATATTTTATACTATATTAAAATATATTTATTATAAAATATGTATTTATAAACCCAATTAACCACATCCATCTGATCCAATCTAATCTCCACCGTCCATATTCATTAATCCATGCCACATCTAAAGTGTAATCTCATCCTTAGGATTTGATTTAATCTTAGCCACACGATTAAAAGTGTAAGGCTAAAACCCTAAGACAAACCTAGGTTGGATTAAAAGTAAGGGCATTTGCAAATGCTCAAATCGTGGAACCTTGATATTGGCATGTGCATCCTGAAGAAGTAGTTGGTGAAGCCCTAGTGAAGCAAAAAGTGATAGAGCCCTGAAAATCCAAAGCCCTAGCTAGCCATAGCACTTCAACTATTCCAACTGTCCTCACATCCATTCTCCATCGCCATCACAGTCCCAATCCATCCACCACATTCGTTGCATCCTTTATGATATACTTCTGCAGATACACCCTTACCCGTAGGTGCCCTCTCAAGCTTGCCAAGATCATTGTATAGCCTGCCAAGTGCTCACCAGAGTCTATTGTATCCCGTAAGTGCTCTCCAGAGCTTGTTGTATCCTATAGGTGCACACTAGAGCCTGCTGTATCCTGCAGGTGCACACCAGAGCCTGTTGTAATCACCAAGTGCATACCCGAGCTTGTTGCTACATATATCATGCTGCTGCTAGGGCATCACATCCATGGATCTACAACAAAACATCGATAAATAGCAAGGTAAATCCCTATTGGTTTTATTTCATTACATAATCTGTAGACTTTTGTATGCCATTTTATTCATTAATAGCTAGGGTTTTATTGGTAGCTAAGGGTCTCACTCTGTGGATCCCTCACAGGTATTGCTAATCCCTTTGTTTATTTGTGTGCATGCAGATCTATAGGTTCTCATTCAACATTGGATAGCTATTGAAGCTAGAGTGGCCCAACATCGGATATCTCAGAAGCCCACTCATTATGTTGGGAGCAAAGCACGTTGAAGACACTTCATTATTGTAGCTAGGGTTTCAAAGAACCCTAGCATCTTGTACATATTTGTATCAAATAATCACTAAGTACAAATTGTATCAAAAGGAGTTTATTAGCTCCCCCCATTTATTGAATAAAATTATTTATTTGTGCAATCTTGTGTTTCTTTGGGTTATTTGCTTTCTTCATTGTTTAAGTGTCGTGTTTTTATCTTCAACATCAGTGCTCAAATCCAATGATAGAGAGAAGTTACTTTTGTACCCATATCCCAGGTAGGTGTCTGTTTCACGCAACATTGTACAAAAAGGGGTATCTATAGACACCAAATTACAGTCGCTAATCCTCCATCCTAACCATCCCACCACCCACTTGTCCACCATACACCCTTATCGCCTTCAAAAGGCCCACTTTAGCCCTTTCTTGCCATTTCCTAACCCAATTGGGCTTATTTTAATATTATTTTATATTATTTTATATTTAATATAATATTTTATATTATATTATAATATATTTATTATAAAATATGTATTTATAAACCCAATTAACCACAACCATCCATTCCAATCTAATCTCCACCGTCCATCTTCATTAATCTATGCCACATCTAAAGTGTAATCTCAACCTTAGGATTTGATTTAATCTTAGCCACACGATTAAAAGTGTAAGGTTAAAACCCTAATAAAACCCTAGGTTGGATTATAAGTAAGGGAATTTGCAAATACTCAAACTGTGGAACCCTTATATTGGCATGTGCATCCTAAATAATTCATTGGTGAAGCCCTAGTGAAGTAGAAAGTGATAGAGCCCTGAAACTCCAAAGCCCTAGCTAGCCATAACACTTCAACTATTCCAGCCGTCCCCACATCCATTCTCCATTACCATCACAGTGCCCATCCATCCACCACATTTTTCATGTCCTCCATGATCTACTTTTGCAGATACATCCTTACCCACAGGTACCCTCCCAAGCTTTCCAAGCTTGCTATAGATCCTGCCAAGCGCTCACCAGATCCTGTTGTATCTTGTAGGTGCTCTCCAGAGCCTGCTATATCCTATAGGTATGCACCAGATCCTACTGTATCCCACATGTACATACAAGAGCCTACTGTAATCACTAGGTGCATGCCCAATCTTGTTGCTACACATCTGTTGCTGCTAGGGCATCACATCCATGGATATACAACAAAACATCGATAAATAGCAAGGTAAATCCCCATTGGTTTTATTTCATTGCATAATATATAGACTTTTGTATGCCATTTTATTCATTAATAGCTAGGGTTTTATTGGTCTTTGAGGGTCTCACTATATGGAGCCCTCATAGGTATTTCTAATACCTTTGTTTGTGTGCATGCCGATCTACAGGTTCTCATTCAATATTGGATAGCTATTGAAGCTAGAGTGGCCCGACATTGGATATATCAAAAGCCCACTCATTATGTTGGGAGTGAAGCACATTGAAGACACTTCATTATTGTAGCTAGGGTTTCAGAGAACCCTAGCATCTTGTACATATTTGTATCAAATACTCATTGAGTACAGATTGTATCAAAAGAAGTTTATTAGCTCCCCCGTTTATTGAATAAAATTATCTATTTGTGCAATCTTGTGTTTCTTTGGGTTATTTACTTTCTTCATTATTTAAGTGTCGTATTTTTGTCTTCACATTACAATTATCTAAAAATATCTTATAAGGAATCCCAAAATGACAGATAACATGTTGAAGTATAAACTCCACTATTCGAGGTCCAGTTGTAGTGGTCATTGGAATTGCTTCGATCCATTTGGTGAAGTATTCCATGGTAGTTATTATGAATTTATGTCATCCTAAAGAGGTACTTTAAATTATACCAATCAAATATATGTCCCATTGTGAAAAGGTCCAAAGGCTTTGAATGGGTTGTAAAGCTTACAATGGTACATGAGTCAAATTGACGTGATGTTGATATTTCTTGATGTATTTACAATAATCACTTTCCATGGTGGGCCAATAATAACCCATGCACAAAATGCACTTTGCAATGGCCATTCCACTAAAGTGGCCAATACAAGTACTATCATGGGCTTAAGTAACAGCTCGTTGTGCCTCAATGAGGTCTAGGCATCAAAGTAGGACTCCATCATAGCCACGCCTATACAACACATCCCCCAAAAGAGTAATACGAGCTAATTTTTGTTTGAACGTTATTTTTGTAGTTCATGTTATTTCTATTGGGAGGTTCCCAAACTTGATAAAATCTCTTATCTCATCAAGGTAAGAATTGTCAGGATCCATGTGGACCAAATAAACACTCTTCTCACCTCTAGACTTTGCTCATTTGATTGTTGATTTTGACACTATTATTATGATAAGTAGTTGGACTTCACCATATTCATTCATAGGGGTCAAGGATCCCAAAGAAGCCATTGTATTCATAAATTTTTTATTCAAATGAGGCAAGTTACTCATATCATACCAGTTGAATTTATCTAACAATTTCATTACCACTTTGTGATATTATTTCAATATTGGTTCTTTGCATTAGTATTCTCCTTTCACTTGACACACGACAAGTTGAGAATCACCAAATATGCTTATTCATTTAATGCCCATAGCTATAGCTTATTGAATCCCTAATATTAGGGCTTTGTACTCTGTGTTATTATTTGTGCATGGGAATTCGAGTTTGAATGATAAAGGAATTGGAATTCCCTCGGGTGTGTAAAATATGACTCCAACATATTATCCTCTTCCGCACTTTGATCCATAAAATAACATCATCATGTCAATATAATACTTGGGAGGGACTACTTATTCTTGTTCAGTGATATAAAAGACTGAATCATTTGGAAGCTCAATAAGTATTGTTTGATCATTTGGTAAGGGAGCTTATGCAAGTTGATTGACAATCACCTAATTTTTTATGGATTTCTAACTAATGAATTTGAGATCAAATTCTATTAAAAGTATTATCCATTTTATAGTACAGGTGTTTTTGTATGTGCAAGTCATCATGTATCCCAAAGGATTCTCTCTATCTATGACATAAGTAGTGCTACTTAGCATGTAATATCTAAGTTTCTTAGTGGTGAAAACCACTGCTAAGCACAATTTTTTGACATATGGATATCTTACCTCATAACTTACCAATGTTCAACTAATGTAATAAATCACTTGCTCCTTGTGATTTTTATTTTTTTGAGCAAGCATTGTCCCTAGTGCAAAATCTATTGCAAAGATATAAAGTTGAAATAGAACTCCTAAATGAGGTGGCATAAGAACCAGTGGTGAATCTAGGTACTTATTTATGTCATCAAATACCTCTTGACATTAAATCATACAGGAGAATGTCACCCCCTTTTTTAGTAAGAAATCAAAAGGCCTACATTTGTTTGAGAATTGTGCAATGAATAATTGGATAGATTAAATATTTTCTTGTAAACTACGTAATTCTGTAAGATTTTTTGGAGGTGGCATCTCAATGATGACCTTGATCTTATCAAGGTCCACTTCAATGCCCCTTTTGGAGATAATGAATCCTAGAATTTTTCCTGATGTGATGCCAAATACACACTTCTTAAGATTCAACCTTACCTTATGTTCAAGTAGTCGATCAAAGACTTTTCCTAGAACCTCAATATGCTCAATATGTGTTTTAGATTTGACAATTAGATCATACACATAATTCTTAATTATTTTATGCATATAGTCATGGAATATGTACATCATGGCACATTGGTACGTAGCTGCTACATTCTTAAGTCCGAAAGGCATCATCCTATAACAAAAAGTCTCCCCAGATGTTGTAAATGTTGTCTTGTATTGATCCTCAAGATTAATTAAAATTTGATTGTATCCTAAAACACCATCCATTAATAAAAGTATTTAATGGCCTCCATAGGAGTCTACCAATTTATCGATGTTGGACACAGGAAAATCATCCTTAGGGTATGCTTTATTTAGATATTGAAAATAAATGCATATGTGTACCCCTCATTCAACTTACGAATAGGTACCATGTTAGAGAGCCACTCTAGATAATCAATTGGGACTATGAAATTCATGTCTAGTATTTTTTGTAGCTCTTATTTGACAATTAATGTAATGGTTGGATGAATTTTCCTATGTTTTTGCTTGAAATGTTTAGCATCTGACACTGTGGACCAAAAAATTGGGGTCAAGGCCAAGCATGTCCTCGTATGACCACGTGAATATGTCTTTCTTTCTTGTCAAGACATTGATCATACACTCTTTCTCTTTTGCAAATAAATATTTTGCAATCTTGATAATTTGTGGATTGTTCATGTCTTGGCTAAGATTCACATCAATATATTCTTCAATAATAATATGGGAACCTTCCTCTAGATTATGTGGAGTTGGGATGAGATGGATGTCATACTCCACATGCTCAAATGACTCAAAAATCTCTCCCTTCAATTCATTTTGAAAAACTAAGGTAAAGGAGGATGAAGGTTGTTGTGGAATGTAAGTGTTTGAAGCTTGTAGTAACTCTTTGGATAGGATACACTCAGTAATGTATGGCAGGGATGAAATCCTATTCATGGTGATAAGGCTAGCATCGATCAAAATTGGCTTCACAAAATCATATGGGTTACGAAGTGGGATGAACAAGTCAAAATAAATCATAATGAATTGGTGGAAATGAGGTGGCTATGATTTTAGGAGTGATGGTTCACTATCTCTAGGTTGCAACTGACCTAAATTGGATGAATGGCATTACTACAGGAGCGACCAAGGTGGTGGTGGATCTAGATCAAGGTACTTGTGCTTCTTTTTGAAGTGAAATATGGTGTGATCTATAAGAAATATCTTGGTATAACACTCATTTATCTTGATGGCCTCTATAGGAGTTGTATCCTCTTGGGGACCATCAAATATTCGAATGATCCAATCTAAGTTTGCTTCCATATGTAATTCCCCAAAATCTTCATCAAATATATAATCCCCAAAATCTTCATCAGAGATGTAATCATCTAGAATGTGATCAAGCATGAATGTATGTAATACAATCTCCAAAAATGCTTCAGGCAAATAATGTGCAAAGTCAGGGTCCAAGTACTCATCATCGATATCATTACAATCATTATACTCATCACCCTCTTCATACTTAAGAGTGAGTCATTGAAAGGTATGGTTGAAGAAAGAGTTTGAGGTAGAATGTCTATATCCCAGACTAGAGTGATTGTGCTTATTGGTATTTAGGCTCAAAAAATGTGATGTGGACCCTACTCATATCATCCAATTTTGTATCCCTACCAATTAAACCTACAAAAATATTATAAAGGGAAATCTAAGTTGTATAGATATTGTAGATTTACCTTATACTCTTGCAAGGGTTTCTCATTAGGATGGGATGGATCAGACGAATAATCCACTCCCTCATATATGAAGTTGATCCTATCAGGTCGGGAACTCATTCAGTACACTACTCCTATGGCTAAGGGTGGGTTACATTGGTGACCATAGTCTCTACCTAACTCAATAGGTGGTGTAACTGTGACACTTTCTATTATGTACTCACCAATGCTTGGATTGGAAAGATGCACTACAACTTGGGATGGTTGGAATGATGATGTATTTATGGATAAGGATGGTGCTTTGATGGTGGATAGTGGTTCAGGTAGAGACGATGGATCCTCTTGGAGATGTGACCCTATCTACAAGACAATGGATGGTGATGTTTTGGGTGGATTAATATTGATTGAATTATTAGTTGATGGAGTGAGTTGCACTGAAAATGTAAATGGTGTTTGTGAAGTGGATGGTGTGGCTGATGATGTTGGTGATTGGTTAGCAGGATGATTAGGTGTAGTAGAAAAATTAAATGTTGTGGATGAGTGTTGACTAGATCTGACACTTTTGGATGCAAAAGTAGGATTAACTATCAGCAATTCCTCTAGGATGGGATATTTTGATGAAGTGATGTTAGTGGGAGTGGTTCGGATGTTGAGTGGTTGAATGGACAAATAGGTTGATGGAAGTAGTGGCTCATAAGGATTTGATATCAAGTTGCAGTATTTAAAAGACTTTGTGTCTGCTTGGATGCAATGTACCTTACCCTCGTGTACATACTTTAGACATTGGTGAAATGTCAGGGGCACACACTTCATCTTCCTAGTCCAGGGGCATCCAAGAAGTATGTTATATTGCATCACCCCTTCCAAGATGTGGAATATGAAATGAATTTGTTTTACCCCCATGGTGATCGAAAGAACTATGTTCCTCATAGTTGAGCATAAAGCATCATTAAATGCCCTTAAGGTGAAGGTGGATGATGTAATGTGGGATGATGGTAGGTTAAGATGTTATATGATGTGAGTGGTAATGAGGTTTATGGAGATGGTGTCAATATGGACTCTCTTGAATGGATTCCTATAAATATGAGTGATTATGTGCAATAGAGGATCTGGTAAATCTGATGACACACTCTTCTCCTTGAAGTCATAAAATGCTATCGAGGTCTTCATGCATCTTTGTACACTCTCCATGAAGGATTTGAAGGTGTTAGGGTATTCTTATTGTACTTGGATGGATTTTAGAATTTCCATCAATGTCTCTCAATGTGGTTGTGACTATTGTATCATCTCATAGATTGACATTTTTGTCGATGCCTGGTCTTTGCATGGCAAGGCTATAAATATGGTTCTGTAGGAACTATAACTTAGGATATTACATAGGGTTTAAACCCTAGTTTGTTGACTACTATTGGTAATATTATGAATTGTAGGTGGAATACGGATGATGAGGGATGTTAGGCTAAAATGCATGATGATATGATAGTTTATGGGAATTATGGTATTGATGAGATGATGGGGGCATGGTGGCATGTTGACTTGATGAGTTAGCATACATGTGATAAAGTGGGTTAGTTGCTATGGTAGTGGTTGGGGGATGAAATACACAAGATGAATCTTGGATAAAGGTGTGGGTTTGGTAAGAGGTTTATGGTGTATTTTGCTCAATTCTCTACATTTTCTGATGGTGGTCATGATTAATGCTACAGTTAGCATTATATAAAATTATTTTTTGTAGCTATAAGAAATCCTATTGCATAGCAATTACTGATGATGTGGGTAAGTCACATATGAAGTGGATGGATGGGTTGGTTGTGAGACAACCAGGTCATTAGATGTATATGGAGAGTAGGTGGTAAAAGGCATTGCCATCGAATGAGGAGTAATATGATGCATGGTGCCCATAGGGGCTATAGATGGAATGGATGTGGCAATTTGAGAAGTAACCTTGGTTGATGCTTCATAAAGTGAGTTGGTGCAAGCGATATTCTAATGAGGCAATGTGATGGGTGGTTGGCTAGATGATGATGGATGGCTATCCAGGGTATTAGTAGTTAACTCAAAAAGAGGATTCGTGAAGACTTGACTAGACTACTATAGGTGTGTTAAGGTAAACTCCTAATGTAATGATGGCATGGCTCGATATGGGATGGTGAGTTGTGGAAATGATAGAAAAACTATACTATATGTATTTAGGTACATCCTAACAATATCCATGTCCACAAGTGTGATAGAACCATTCGTTGGTGTGGGTGGCTCAATCCTAGGGCTCTCAGGAATAGTGGTATGGGTAGCCCTATGCATGATGTCTCCATATAAAATAGAGGCACTACTAGAGGTCCCTAAATTTAAGTTTTGGGATGCATTAGGGACTACACTAACTTTCCCTAGCATCGAGGTGTTAGGGACCTGATCAAGATGAGATGCCATAGGGGAAGACAACTGACTCAAAACTAATGCTAACTTTTTGGCCTAACCATGGGTCGTTACCATACGCTAAGGGTGTGATGATGTATGAAATGCAAGTGTAAGTGTGTGAATGTGTGAGATAGCACAATGCAAAACAACACTCAAAGCAAACAAAAAATATTTTTGTTCCTAAGTTTGCACAATGTTTGTTTTTGTTTTTTATTTATTTGGAAGATATTTTTTTTTGTTATGAAGTTTTTGTGATAAAAATAAAAAGCGATGTGCAAAATATTTTTCCCTAATATGAATCTAGGATTTCACCTGTATACTTGTAGTGATGAAGCCTAGTGATGAAGTCCAGATAACCATACCCACCAAAATATGGAGAAGAAAACCATATTCGATCAGGGACACAGGTCCTATCAATCCTCACCCATATTGATCGTAGGCAATGATACATCCTCTGAAGAGGAATGCATGCTATTTTTTATAGCTAAGATGATTAATTAGATCTAGCCTTGGAAATATATTAGAGTAAATATGATTGTGGTTGGTGATGAAATCCAACTTGGCAGTTATGAAATCTAGACATTACCAACATTTATGTGAGTGTGTGGGGTTTATTTAATATATTGTGAGATGCAAAATTACAATGCAATTTTGTTTAATGCATAAATGTATAAAATAGGAAATAGAGAATAGAATATAGAATCAAATCTGAGGCTGAAAGTTGATTTAAAGCAAAACGTTTACCTAATTCTCCTGTCAGGGCTAACCATAGGTGAGCTATTAGTTTTGGTAAACCATGGATGCACAATTTACCAAATACACGTGAGCATTTGGGAGGTCCCAACCATGGGTGTACAAGTCTAGTTATGAAAAATAATAGGGCTAAGTAGGACTAAATCCTAAAAAAGATGCCCAAGTTATTGCTAATTGGGCTCATGCATATGCTCTATTACCTACTATGACAGATGCAGATCCTCTTATTTTTCCTTTTATGTTTTTGATGAATGCTTTAATGCAAAATAAAGACACCTATCCTAAGACCTAAATGCAAACAAAACACACAGGACAGGGACCTCTAATTAGCCTAGATGCAAACACTAATACCAAAAAAATAGAGGTAGAAATAGGTACAAACATGTGTTCCTTTTGTCACTCATTCCAATCTACTTCCACCAAAGGTCCATTGTTCCATAGTGTTGTAACCGCATGCATGCGTTTATCCAAGAACCCAACTACGGATGCATGGTTTTGTTGATCCAAAATTGTAGGTGTACATTCTTTTGAGTTCTCTACCACAAGTGTGCAGTTCCTCAAATCTAAAATTGTGGGTACATGGTTTTGCAGTAGCAGGATTGAACAACAATAAGTCTTGGATCTACTGATCTAAGATTGAATATGCACACGCTTCCAACTCTCAAAACTTACAAATCATAGAAAACATAGAGATCAATAAATGAAATCAAGAAAAGAAAAATCAAATAGGACCCTTAGGGGGTCCCACCATGATTGCCATTTTTGTAACAAAAAAAATAACACAAACAATGATATAGAAATGAAAACTTCTTCAAATGAAAGAATGATGTATCTTTGTATCAAACAAGAGAGATTGAACCTCCTAATATTACAAATATTTGCTTTGAATTACCCCAACTACATTGGGTGTAATATTACAATATATATGAAACACGTGCTCAAATCACAAAAATAGGGCTTCTCCAGACATATCAACTGGTGTTCTTCCTTCTCTTGCTACAACTCCATGGGGTGAGTGGGCTTGAGATATCTGGTGCATGGACCAATATAGCTACACCAAATTATTTAGAATACTTGTTATCTACACATATGAAACTAGATAGGAGTTAGTAGCACCTGCAAATTGAGACATAAAACAATACTATAAAACCCTAATCAGATAACCATATAATACAAAAGATAGAATCAAATAAACCCAATGCCTTACAAAGTAAAACTTATTGATCTACTTCGTGTCATGTTCTCATCTCTACAAAACCACAGATGTGTGGTGGAGACCTAGAGACTACACATAGGTGATGGACAAATTACATAGATGTGGTTTCGACTATGAAATTGTGGACTTGCAGTTTGGGTTGAATGGCAGATTATCTTAGAAGTGGACCTTCGAGCTCTATGACTCGATTCTCCTTGAGACACATGCAAAGATTTGATCCTATTCTAGTAGCCTGATGGTACTAATGCTCAAACACCTCGATTTGGTGGGATGAAGGTGCCTTTATAATCTCCTTAGGGTTTTGGAGGGAAATGAGAGGTGGCAAGCCAAGATTACCAAGTGGTAATTCTAGGCTACCAAATGGAGGGGGCAGTTAGAGTGAGTCACCCAAGGTGTCTCACTTAATTGGGGTGAGGTGGATGCAAGTGGAGTGTTGTGTGGAGGGTTGATCCATGTGAAGGAACAAAGGGGACAAGGGTTCATGAGATGTGGCAAGGGATGTTGATGAGGTGGGTAGGACACATGTCTAGTGGGTAGGCAGGGTATCTTAGGCTGATTTTCTAGATTTAATAAATCTAGAAAATAGGATATTGTAGAGGATTTTATACACCTAAGTTTAAACTTAGGCACATACATTATGTTGTAGGATTTGATGTGGGGTGGGAAATGGTGGCTTTGTGGATGACTAGTTTTTTGTGTCTATAGTTCCATCAACTAAATTAATCCCACAATGATAGTGTGAATGATCCCTAGAGCCTATAAATAATTTATTATTTTCCTTTATTATTGTAGGTAAAAATGAGAAGCATATATTTTGAAAGAATTGGAATATTCAAGAGAATATTCCCTAAAGAAAAATATTCCTCCTAATTATATTTTTCCCTATTAAACATTGCATTTCTCATAAATTTGAGGTATCAATTAAATCACAAATATAGGACAATATATACTTGTTGGAAATAACTTTTTAAGGATGATTTAATGAAAGGAAAATATTCAAATTTTGTGAATGTTTGATATGACTAGTGGAGCACTATAGTTGTTATTTATCTATTCACAACTATTAAGGGGGATTAATTATCATGCCTAGAAGACTAAACATGGAACACAACTTGAGTTTGAAGAAGTATGAAAAGTCATAGGTGGAACCATTACTCATCTTAGTGCACAAGGTGAAGATCAAATAATGTTTCATAAGATGTATAGAAAAGCATAGTTCATCATCATGTTTATAGTAGCTAATGAAGTACAAGCATAAAATCAAGATTCAACCATGACCAATGATGAATGGGAGAAGCTATAGACATTTTTTGAAGCAATGAACCAAAATCAAATTCTATTTCTCCAAAGCTAGCTCCATTGCTTGAATATGAAGAATGGAGAAAACATCAAATATTTCATGAGGATAATTACTAAATCATGATCATAATTAAAATAATTGGGAGAAAATGTATCTAACAAGACATGAGATCTAATTATTTTTAGTTCACTTCCTTAAAAATACAATTGTTTTATGACAACATTAAATATCATTGAACAAACACAAAGCTTTGATAATTTGGTAAACTTACTTTTAAAAGTAGAGTCCTCATATACAATAGAATAATAATAACACATAATTATTACAAACCATAAGGGGAAGAAACCATTTATAAGAGGTATAAGACCTCAACAATGCTTCCAATAGAGAAATAACTCTCAAAGGATGTCAAATTAGAGAAATGATTTTCAAGGATATCAACAACAAAGAATTATTTTCACACACAAACTATATGTGAAATTTATGGTAGAAGTGATCATACAGTGAAGGAATATTAGCATAATCAATTTACAAATGGGCCTCCTTCATGAGAGATGAACCAGTAGTAACACAAGTCATCATTGACAAGCATAATCAAATTTGAAGAAAACTTCAACAAAATAATGTAGCCAAAGAAATTCAAATTAAAGAAAAAGAATAATAATTAGTGATTGTTGCATAAGCACAACTGGGACAACACAATAATGTTTTGTATAACTCTAAAGAAACCAAACAATTTATAGTTCAAGAAAACTAGATCCATCCAAATCATGTAAATTGTTATACATGAAATAATGCATCAATTGATCTCTCCAATCGATAGGAGAACTTTCAAAATTCAAATGGAGTGGATTCAAGCACCTAAGATTGAAAATATATATTCTAAATGTGATTTTTCTCCATATATAAAATAAATTGAAGTAAAATAAAGTAAATAAAATTAGGAATCAATGCATTCTATATTTAATATTCAATCGTTGATAGCACACCAAAGAAAAAGTAAATACATCACTTTCCACAAATGTCTTCCTGAAATGAACAATGCCAAGACAAAAAAAGAGGTAAAGGGTGATTGATATCACTACATGAAGTGATGATAAAAACATGAAATGGAGACATAAAAACATAGAATAATGGAAAAATAAAATAAATATTGTTGACCAATCAATTCAATAGTCAACACATAATGCATGGTAGAACATGACAAACGTCCTCCATATGAAAACTTTGGATGAGGTACATATTTCATGTATTGAATCTATAAGTATTAAAAATTGAATAAGTATTTGTAATAAATTTTTTTTGGAGTGTATGATTAATGGAACCCAACAATCCTAAGTATCATAGTATAAATTCAACATTAAGGGGGGTATTTCCTATTTCAAGTATATAAATTCTAGCATCACCTTAGATAGTCATTAGTCATAAGTCAATGCTAGAGCAAGAAATGAAGCCATAGCTAGAGTTATGACTATGATGTAACTAGGGGGGTATGTTAGGATTTATTACATCATAGCCCATGTGACATGAGTGTAGTATAACCACCCATCAAAAGGACTATGTATCTACTAGAATATTAGGGTAGTTGCTAGATAAGTTAGAAGTTTGTTATACAAAAATCGGCCATCCTATGTATTTGAATATTTACTATTTCATAATGCAAATCATTGAAGCATTGAGTTCTAATAGTAGGGTTATACATCATACTTTGGTAAATAGAGTTTTGTGGATGTTAAAATTACTTTACCTTTTACCTTCAAAACCAATATAAAAGGTACTAATGATGGTTATAATCATGTGCACATTAAAAACCAATTTACCTTTTAACTTTAAATCCAATATAAAAGGTTCTAAGGATTATTGTAATATAATGGACATGTTAAAAACTCCTTTACCTTTTACCTTTAAAAAAATATAAAAGATAGTGATAGTTATTAAAATACTAAAAACTGCTTTCTAAATAATATTAATGTTGTTATAAATTTGAGTAAGTTATATTTGAAAATCAAAACAAAATTAAATTACTTTATCTTTTATAACCAATGTAAAGAATAGTAATAAAACTAATATAAAAATATGGATAGTGGCTACAAATTTGATTAATAAATTGTATTTTTTTTGTTGGTAGTAGAAGGAATTTTTAAGGGGTCCTCGAACCTATTACAAATAGGGTTTTGAAAGGCACCCCTAAAACATAGATCTAAAAATAAGATATTAGGAAAACCTAAGCTAGATTCCACAAATTCAACATGAAAATCTAATGAAGAAACCTCCTAGCAAATAAGTTGCATATTTTTATCAAGCAAATACAAGAGATTATCACGATCAAACAACTAGCTAGAAAAAAAGGCCAAAATAGGAGAAAAACACACCCAAAACAACATTCAAATTCGATATTTAAAATTAGAATTTGAAAAAACCACCCAGAGCTACATTCAAATTCAAAGTTCAAAATTTGAAGAACTCGCCCACCACTAGGGCCTTAAATTTGGAAACCAAGACCTCACCACTAGAACCTAAGGGTGCTCAAAGAACCAGAGATCCAACAATCCCATTTAAAACTAAAGCAAATTTACAACAACATCTGGCCTAAAAAACAACTAAAACAAAAACAACCAAAAATCACATGCTAGAAACCTATCTCAATGAGGTCTTGGGAGGCCTACCAACCTTTTTTTTGACCCCCAAAGAAATAAATTCTTTTTTCAGGCCACACTCCTGAACACATTTGTTCCAAGTCTCCATGATTGGAACAACCTCATTCTCTCCAGGATGTAGAGCCTCAAAACTATACATTATAAGGGGTTGTACTCCATTAGAAATTTCAGAGTCAATCTCTTTTTTTTTTAGTGCTATGTTGCTAGGTCTCCTCACTTTCCTTTAGACCCCTACATCAATATGAGATTTCCTATGAATTCTGGTCTTCAAACCTGAAGAGCCTTTTTAAAACACATGTTTTGAATAGGATAGAGAGCTTTCCATTAACTATTGGAGATTTGGATCATCCAATGTCAAGACAGTCAAAGAAACTTAAATTTAGAAGAAACACATAATTCTTACAAATCATAAGGGGAAGAAACCGTTTAGAAGAGGTATAAGACCTCAACAATGCTTCCAGTAGAGAAATAACTCTCAAAGGATGTCAAAATTAGAGAAATGATTTTCAATGATATCAACAACAAAGAATAATTTTTCACACACAAACTATAAGTGAAATTTATGGTAGAAGTTGCCACACAGTGAAGGAATATTAGCATAATCAATTTACAAATGAGCCTCCTTCATGAGATATGAACCAGTAGTAACACAAGTCATCATTGACAAGCATAATAAAATTTGAAGAAAGGTTCAACAAAATAATGTAGCCAAAGAAATCCAAATTAAAGAAAAAGAATAATAATTAGTGCTTGTTGCATGAGCACAATTGGGACAACACAATAATATTTGGTATAACTCTAAATAAACCAAAAGTTCAAGAAAACTAGATCCATCCAAATCATGTAAATTGTTATACATGAAATAATGCATCAATTGATCGCTCCAATCGATAGGAGAACTTTCAAAATTCAAATGGAGTGGATTCAAGCACCTAAGATTGAAAATATATATTCTAAATGTGATTTTTCTCCATATATAAAAGAACTTTAAGTAAAATAAAGTAAATAAAATGAGGAATCAATGCATTCGATATTTAATATTCAATCGTTGATAGTACACCAAAGAAAAAGTAAATACATCAATTTCCACAAATGTCTTCCTGAAATGAACAATGCCAAGACAAAAAAAGAGGTAAAGGGTGATTGATCCCACTACATGAAGTGATGATAAAAACATGAAATGGAGACATAAAAACATAGAATATATTGAAAAACAAAATAAATATTGTTGACCAGTCAATTCAATAGTCAATACATATCCTCCGCTTTTAGGCTCACTTTCCTTCTCTTCCCAGGAACCCTGGTCAACTCCTCCTCTCCATAAAATATGTTTGATGGAAGAAGGGCTTCCTCCTATAATTCCTCACTGAGCCCAACTTGAGAAATAGAAATTGGATCTTTTCATTTCAAATTTTGAGGGTTTCACTTAGGCACCCACTTTTCACTGAGCTTCTTATTATTTTTCTTACGACTTGTTGAAGTATTTAGAGCTTTAGGATGCAGGGGGCATATGATCTTATGGTGCCCTTAGTTACTACAATCCTAGAAAACTTGGGGTTTAAAAAATTGTATTTGAATATCAGATTAGAATTAATTATTACTATAATTGATAGTGCGCTTATAGAGAGTATACAAAAATTAAACTACTACCATAAATACTAAAAGGTTCATAAATTTCGTAACTAAAATATAGCTAATAAGCATATTAAATTCATAGATACAGAGAACCTGAGTACTAAATTCGTAAATAAATAAAAACCGATATGTGACCGACATGCTTGACTACTTTTGGAAGTATAGGTGTTGCAAATCTAATTCTCCAAGTATCTTAACATTAAATAGATGAGATGTCAAATTAACCTCACACCATGGCAAATATGGATTTTCATGTATGAGCACGAGATAATATTTAATCTTATGTTTTTGTTTGTATAATTTATATTGTTTGTATAATTTATATATTTAATTCTTGGGTTATGTATATGTCATATTAATATTTTTTAATAAAATTTCATTCTATGCTAATAAGAGTGAGGAAACATCTAACCACTTGATGTTTGAGTGTCTATTCATGCATTAAATTTGGGAGAGATGGTTTTTATCTTATAAAATTTGAGTTAATGGTGATTTGAATTGGATTAATATTTGGCAAATATGGAAGACACGTAGATTTAATTCTAAATCTCTTTGTGTCAGTTGGGGGATTGGATTAAAATTAATTTGGTGGTAAGTGTGGTTGGAAAGAAATGGAATTTTTTTAAGAGAAACCTTGTCATCTTTAGATGGAGTTCGGTAGGTCATTGGATCAAAGTCATAGAAATTGTGGCAGTTTATGCTAAAGAGAAAACTTAGGGTGTTATAGGGACAATGGAGAAGAAAGTTGAAGTGCAAGAAGGGCAAGATATAGCTAGTTGGAAACCACCCTCAGAAGGTTGTATTAAAATTAATACTGATGGATCTATAAAAGGTAATCCAGGTAGATCTGGAATTGGAATGGTTTGTAAGAATCATGTTGGAAAAGTGCCCTATTGGGAACTACAAAGCCTAGGAATGGCCATAAACAATGAAGCATAAGCCTTAGCTATCAAATCTGCTTCTATTTGGGCAATAAAATAAGGTTACAGGAGGATAATCCTAGAATCAGATTCTAGGATAATGGTAGAAGCTTTGTATTCCATGAGGAACCTTGCTTTGAAGACATGGAGGTTAACAATTCTTCTCACTCAAATTAAGGAATTGTGGAAGGAATTAGATGGCGCGATTCCCGTTTATGTGAGTAGAGATATAAATAAAGTGGTAGAACTCTTGGCTAATATGGATATTGAGAAGGAGGTAGGGGTTTAGAGGCACAATGACATGGCTATTGAGGATGAGATGATTAGGCAGGTTTGATGAAAATATATAGTGTTTACCTCATTTGGACAACCATTGTAGAAATATGGTTTAAGAGATTTGGCTACAATATAAATCTTCTTTTATAGTTGTAAAAATGTGAAAAACCATTGTAGAAATATGGTTTAATAGATTTTTCTTCAATGTAAATATTATTTTACTGTTGTAAACATGTGTTCTCTTTAGCTAAGGCTGAAAGAAGTATCATCCCATATTATAAATGATCATTTTTTAATATAAGTTTTTCAAAAAAATAAAATTGTGTTCTATATTAATGCTCTTTTCTATTTCTTTTGCACGTAATTATTAGCATATATTTCTTCTCAAATTGAGAAATTGAAGGGTCCATGACTTTATATATTGATCAACATACTTATTTATCAAGTTTCAATTAATAAGTGGTAGATTATCGACTTCATTCAAAAACTATGAGAATATGCATTAATAGACATTAATTTTTATTTATTTCCTATTTAAACATTATGGTGCATAATCATAATAGGATTTCTTGAGCCCTAATATATTTGATTGAATTAGTGATATTTTATTAATACCTTGGTTCAAGATTTAAAAACTAGTGATATTTCTTTCCAAATGGGCATGCATTTGCTACATATAATGCTTAGAAGAAAAATATGCAAGATTCCATAGTTGTAGACAACAAAAACCAAGGAAAGGCACCCTGGCAACACATGGCACATATGGTATGTCATGGCACTTGAGTTCTAGTGGTGTGTAAAGGAGTCAAATAGCTCGAGTATGATTAGAGAGATTTGAGTGGCCATGATGGAGCAAGGCAAAAATTGAATGTAGATGGGAATGGCTATGGTCACACATTTGGATGTGATGTCCAAGTTAGCTATCTCCTAAATAGTTTATATGGATAGGAATTTAGTGAATGTGAAAATATTCACATAAAGACTGATTCTCTCATAGATGATGTTGATGTTAATTTTCTTAAGTAATTATTATGTAGTAGAGCTTATATTTCCTTTGAATCAACATGAATGGTCAAGGTTTCATATGGATATAGAACAAAAATCAACTATAGAAAAATATATTATAGAGAAAATTGGTGGGGGTATGATGGAGAAAAATATATTATAGAGAAAATTGGTGGTGGTATGATGGCTAGTACAAGAGGGGTGGCCAAATTTGATAATGATAATTTTGTGGAGATGGTAGAATTTTAGGGATAAATGCTCCTTTCTTGCATGAAAAGGTTAATTTTTATTGGTCGAGAAGCTTTAGATGGCTACAATAAACTAAAAAATAACAACATCATGATGGGACAACAACCAAGGTAGTAGCAACATATAATAGTGATACCAACCATCATAATCATGAGATGTCTAGTGAGTTTTATCTTAAACCTCAAGACAAACTCTAATACCAGTTGATATGGACCACTATTGATCGCCCATTTAATTTTCATAAGTTTATTAAATAATAATTTACAAAATAGGAATACCACCATTTGGTCTAAAAATATGACACCTAAAACCACCTATGAGCATTTATGAATACATCTAGAATATGACTAGAAGGTGGTTTATTTTTCATCTGCTAGCTAGTCGACCACTGACTATCGTATTACATATTTTAATATTATATTATATTTCTCTTTCCTCATTGGTATCCCTTTCAATGGGACCCATGCATCATAGCATGCAAACCATACCTCAAAACATGCTCCTACATGGTATCATACTTAAAACAATTAGGAAGTAGATTTAATATTTTCAAAAATTTAAGCTGATATTTACAATAACATTTTTTTAAAAGTTTTTTCCCACTTTAATATCTATTCTTGAAACATAGGAGGATGATTGTTTTTTATAATATGCCAAAACTTTTGAGGACTTCCAACCTCCTATTTGCAATAGTATGGGACTAAGGTGGAAGATTTCTATAACAATATAGCTAATTTAAATCGATAGGGGATATTTTAGAGGTTGCTCTATATTGGTGAGTGAAGAAGCTAAATATGTTATCAATTACAAAATTTAAATGGATGGAGTGCATGTTATTGGTTAACACCTTTGGAAGTTGTATGAACCATAATTTCTCATATTAGAGTGCTCATCCATTACCCACATGAAGTTTGTTTATATATGTGTATTGGAATCATTCCATTCCATTTAGGCTAGTTCAATGTTACTTCATTTATCATTTCCCATGTTTATATGCACAACTTGCATGGATTTAATGGCCTCAAAGTTTTAAATAAAAGGTTAAAGGTTTGAATTCAATAGGGGTAGATATTAGAAATTATTACATAATAGTCCATGTGACATGAGTGTGGTATAATAACCCATCACAAGGATTGTGCATTTACTAGAAGACAAGGGTAGTGAAATATTAGTTAGTAGTTTGTTATGCCAAAATTGACATCCTATATATTTAAATATATACTATTTTATCATATTTATAAATGTAAATTGAAGCACATTATTTTATTATATCATTTGGGAATATTTATACATGGAAGGTGGGTAGTCCAAAGGGATGTACCCTAATGAATAATCATACCCTTAAATAAAATAATGTATTATTCTAACATTCCCCCCATAATAATACATTAGGTCTTCAGAAAACAAAAGAGGAAGCTCTGAAAGTATTCAAAATTTCCATGATCCAGAGATCTGGTGAAAACATCATCAATTTGCACCTTTGTAGAAATGTATTGGATTTGAATATTTTGCAATGAAACATGGTCGTGAATGAAGTGCACTTGTATCTCAATATGTTTGGTGCACTCATGAAAAATAGGATTGTGAACCAGTTTAAAAACACCCTGATTGTCATAGTGTAGAACTATAGGCTGACTATGTGGTATCCCAATATCTGTAAAAATGTGATGTAACCATACTACCTCACAAAAAACATCTGCAGTAGCATGGTACTCTAAATCTATGGAAGACTTTGATGTGATAATTTATTTATTGCTACCCCAAGAAATAGATCCAGATCCAAGGAAGAACACATATCTTGTCGTTGATCTCCTATCATCTAAGGATCCTCCATAATTTGCATTCGTGTATCCAATCAATAAATAATTATCATTATTTTTGTACTCTAGGCCAAAACTATTAGTACCATGGATGTATCTCAACACATGCTTAGCCGCTATCCAATGGGATTTCTTAGGTTGATGCATAAACCTAGACAAATAACTAACATAGCAAATATTTGGCATTGTATATGTTAGGTAAATTAACCCTCTAATCAGCTAATGATAGAGAGTTGCATCTACATGTGGAGAGATATCATGGAGAGACAGATGTAGACTAGGTTCAATTGGTATGGGTATGGGTTGGCACTCTATCATTCTGAATCTATCTAAAAACATCTTGGTGTAATTCATCTGAGAAACATATATTCGATCCTGCATCTGCCAGACCTCCAATCCAAGATAATAGTGAAGTAAACTAAGGTCAGTCATGTCGAATGATTTTTTGAGATCATCCTTGCAAGATAAAATTAAATCCTCAGCACTCCCCATGATGACCAAATCATCGACAAAAAAATACAATAATGGCTATGTTAGGACCCTACTCCTAACATATTAATTAACTATATTATTATTATTTATTCAAGGACAGACATGTCCTTTCACTATTCACAACTATTGGTAGATATATCTAGGCAATCAGGAGGATGTCTCTAAGTCATCAAGATTTATTATTTATATCCTTATGGGTCTTTACCTTACATTGAAACCAACGATTCTTATTTCAAAAGCGATTTTGTTCATTCTATTCTGCATTTATTATTTTAATTAATATCACAATTGCTTGGACCTTATCATCTGGTAATAGAGCCATTATCAAGCCAAGCGTCTTATTAAAAAAAAATTTCCTTCTCCCCAAACACCAAGCCTCGACTTTCCATCCAACGAACACTATGTAGTAACTATTCACTGGTCCTGATGATCCTAGTTATTTTACCTTGCTGCCCTTTGATGTTCTCACCTCTACACTTCCTCAAACAACATAGCAACTATAAGTCACCTGCAGTCGATGCAGGAAATCCGTCAGTGAACACATTCCATAATCTGAAAACTGAAATTAAAAAAAATCAACATAATTTAAGCATACAAGGGTTTATAAGGACATCCACCATCGATCAACAACAAGAAAATTTAAATAAGCAACTAAAAAGGCATCAAAAACTCACGGTTTAGGAAATATGCAACATTTTTTGATGACTACAGTTTTGTGGTAGACAAAAATTAAAATATTTTAAAGGTTTGCCAAATTTTTGGTAAATATTCGATGGTCGAAGAAGGGTTTCTGATGTCAGAGATGAAGAGCATAAAAAAAATTAATCCAATTATTCCACATCATTGTGGGAGGTAAATTTTTTGGAGTTTAAAAGGACTAAGTCACATAAGGTATATTGCCTAGCATGCTAGGCATAAACATCATGCGTGTGGGCAGTGCTAGTTGTGGGCACTAGGGTTGTCATGGAATTGTTGACCACCTAAGAGTTTGTATTTTTGACTTCCCAAATCCTTACTTGTCAAAACAACTGCTTAGCCCTCCACCATAGCTTTCGCTCCACTCCACACTCTTCCCTTCCATCGCTCACCCCTCCACCTCTATGTCACTTAACCCTCCGCTTAGCCTTACCACCGTATCTACCCTGCCTTGGCTCTGTTCCACCCACTCTACCCTTACCACCGTCTCTGCCCCACCTCGGATCAATTCCGCCCTATGGAAAACAACAAATTTTTGCAAATAAGATTTATAAGAAAATCAATTTTTTTTGCAACAATATTTATAATAAAATCATTTTTTATTTTTTGCACAATTATTGTATTTCGGCGATAATATTAACTTTTTCAAAAGTTGTTAGAGCAAATATTGGCAAAAATATTTTTCTACAAAACTAGTCTTTGAAATCTAAAACCTCTTGTAAATCACAAATCACGTCCTAAATGGCTGATGAAAGGTGATATCAAGCTATGGCGAAGGAGATTGTGAAAGAAGTCTCAAAAGAAGTGGTAAAGGATATTGTGAAAGAGGTCTCGAAAGAGGTTTCAAAGGAAATGAAAGAAGTGATGCAAGGAATGGCATTTTGGAAGGATAATTTAGAGGATAAGATCACTGCAAGAATAACAGACCTAACTATGAGCATCAAAAATTCTAATACGGAGATATCCACTAAGTTAGATGCTACAACCCACTCCATGGACTTGGTACAACAAAATTTGATGTTAATGCATAGCGGACAACAAAACACTACACCATCGCAACAGACATTAATAGGGGGACCGCATACATCAATCCTTCCTCATACCACAAAGCTAGATTTCCCAAAATTTGATGGAGGCAATCCCACAAATTGGATATATAGGGCAGATCAATATTTCACCTTATATCAAATTCTAGAGATTTAGAAAGTTTGTATCACATCATTTCACTTAGAACAAATTGCTACACAATGGTACCAATGGTATGAAAAACAAAAGGTCCTCCCACATGGACCAAATTCACAAAGAACCTAATGTTGTGATTTAGTCCTACCAAATTTGAAGACTTTATAGGAACCATCACCAAAATTCACCAAACATCCATTGTAAGAGAATACCAAATGCAATTCGAGAATTTGGTAAACCTTACATCAGGGATCGATGCATCATTCTTTCAAAGATACTTCATCAGTGGCCTAAAATAAGACATTCGACTAGAAGTACAAATACAAAGCCCTATCAATATGATGCATGCAGTGACATTAGCACAAATGATAGAAGAGAAGATCAATAAACAATGATGAATGGGGAGAGTTTCAATAGGAAAACCACCAAAAATCTACACCAGCTAAAAAATAAATAAATTCATGCCAATTAAAAGAATTAGCCAAGAGGAAATGAAAGAAAGATGAGAAAAGGGCCTTTGTTTCCATTGTGATGAAAAATTCACCCCCAACCACAAATGCATTTCACCAAAATTATATATTTTAGACACAATTGATTGCACCCCCAAATAAGAGGATGACATCGAAGTTGAAGTAATAACGAATATTCCAAAATAAAATCAAGAGGATAAAACAAAAATATCCTTTAACACCATTGCAGGATATTCGACCCCACAAACGATTAAGTTAAAAGGGTATTTTAAGAAACAAATCCCTATTATGCTCTTTGACTCTGGCAGCACTCACAATTTTATAGACCCCAATTTGGCCAAACAAGCTAATTGCTTTATATATCCCTGTAATAAATTCGAAGTCATTATTGGCAATGACAAAAAAATTACATGCAAAGGCAAATGCAAGAATATCAAACTCACTATGGGATATTATAAAAATAAATCAGATATGTATGTACTACCATTAGGAGGATGTGACATCGTTTTGTGAGTACAATGGCTATGAACGCTCGACAAAATTCAATGGGACTTTGAAGCATTTTGGATGCAATTTATACAAAATGACCAAACTTACACAATTCAAGGATTAAAAATGGGTCCCACACAAATCATAAGTTTCCATAGAATGGAAAATATTATTCTCAAAGGAGGAAGAGGTATGGTTTCCCAACTATTTTCCTTGCAAACCACTAACGAAGAACAACTAGAGGTACCAGAATTACTAAAACTCCTAGAGAAACATGATAAAATATTTAACAAACCAGAGGGATTACCTCCACAACGAAGCCATGATCATGCCATTAAATTAATTTTGGGACACCAACCTCCTAATATTAGACCTTACCGATACCCACATTTATAGAAGCTAAAAATAGAAAAATTGGTACAAGACCTACTAAGGGCAGGGGTCATTCGACCTAGTAGAAGTCCCTACTCTTCTCCAGTCATACTAGTAAGAAAAAAGGATGGATCATGGTGCCTATGTGTGGATTTTCATGCCCTAGACAAAATAACGATCAAAGACAAATTTCCTATTCCAGTCACCAATGAATTAATCAATGAACTTAATGGAGTTGCATATTTTTCTAAACTCAATTTATGATTTGGCTACCACAAAATTTGAGTTAGGGAAAGTGATATACCCAAAATGGATTTTCACACTAATGAGGGACATTATGAATTTTTGGTGATGCCATTTGGTCTCACCAATGCTCCGTCCACATTTCAAAGTATTATGAAAAAGGTATTTTCCCTTTCCTTCAAAAATTTATTTTTAGTTTTCTTTGACGATATTTTGATTCACAGTAAAACATGGTAAGATAACTTAAAACATATAGAGCAAGCACTCAAGATCTTGGAGGAAAATCAATTATACGCAAAGAGATCAAAATGTTCCTTTGGAAAGCAAGAAATTGAATACCTCGAACATATTGTCTCCAAGGAAGGAGTTAAAGTAGATCCTCGTAAAATTGAAGATGTGGAAAATTGGCCAATTCCAAAAACACTAAAAGGGTTGCATGGGTTCTTAGGATTAACTAGCTATTATTGCAAAATTTTCAAGGATTATGGCAAAATAGCAGCACCATTAATGACACTACTTAATAAGAATACTTTCTTATGGTATCCAAAAGCTAATGAAGCCTTAATGACCTTAAAAAATATTTTGTACCACCCATATCCTAGCCATGCCAGATTTTTCCAAACGATTTATTATTGAAAGCGATGGTCTAGGATTGGGAATGGGAGTCATGCTCATACAAAATGAGAAACCCTTAGCCTTCACTAGTAAATAATTTTTAAAAAAGAACATCGCACGTTCCACTTAGATAAAAGAAATGTTAGCTATTGTTCATGCTATCCAACATTGGAGACCATACCTTATTGGAAAACATTTCATTATCCACACCAACCACCATAGTCTAAAATACCTTCTGGAACAACGGATAACCACACTAGAACAAAAAAAGTGGGTGACAAAACTATTAGGCTATGATTATGAAATCATATACAAAAAAGGGAAAGATAACAAGGATGCGGATGCACTTTCTAGAAAGTTTGAAAAAACTTTCCAATTACATGTTTTTTACTGCCCTATCCCTAAATGGATAGAACAAGTCAAGGAAGAATGGTATGCAAACCCTAATACACATACCATAATTCAAAAGCTCCAACAAAACCTGATGAGGCCGGGAATTGCCTCATCCATGGAAACTTTTTGATACATTATAATTATTTGACTCACCCTTTTTACTATGTATTTTTGTTAATTATGGGTAAAATGCATTATATAATGGTGTTTGCATATTCTGAAATGACAAAGTGCATATACTCTGTTTTACTATTTTTGATACAATTTCACCTGTTTTTAGTTAATTAATCAGTAGTGTTATAGTAATTCAGAATCATAATATAGACCTTGTTGAATATCTGGTGCTTAACAATATTGTGTTCCTCTATTTAAACTGATTCAAATGAAAAAAGGCACCAAGAACTTGTCCATTGTAGCTGACTATATAGGAAAATAGGCTGTGACTATGATAGTTCTAGCTAGCTATACATATATAGCAGGGCTTGGAATCAGTCACTCCAACACGTTCCACCAATGCAAAAGGGTGTACAAGGGAAAAAAATCCAAATGGTCAATAAATTCCTTCCTATGTGTTTGGAGCACAGATAAGCAACGAATTTTCACCTGCCTATTATTTCCAAGTAGTGCAAGAATAAGCGGTGCAATAATAGGGAATAGTGCAGGAACAACCAAAAATGGTAAAAATGCACCAAAATTGTGGAAAGCATGATTGGAAATTGACCAAACAGTTAGTCCACCCTATTTGGACTCCGTTCTTTCACCATAGGCGGACCAGCTGGGATAAAGGGATAAAGGTTAACAAATTATAACCCTGCATTCCAGGAAATTGTTTTGTAAACAGTTGGAAATCCCTGAAACTCAGCAAATAGATATATCAACTTTGTCTTATAAATAAATCTCCCAGCACGATTGAGTAGAAGATATATAGATAGATATATGGATAAATAGATATAGAGAAATAGGAGATAGTTATTAGCAGAAGATAAAGTCTTTTTAGCATTACAGTAAATTACAGATTTTTTTTTGCAATACTGTAATGTAGTTTCTGATAGAATAAAAGGTGAATTTCTTAGATTTTATTAGCATTTGATGGTTGATAGTGCACATTTAATTTACCTGGTATAATTATTCACCCTCTTCTGGTTCTAGAAGCAAAGGCCACTTGCAAGATTAGAGGAAGGGTAGCATAGTGATAGAAAATTCTCGTTGATTTCTTGTTGTAGCAGATTAGCAAAATTCTGTCAACATTTATTTGTAGAATTAGTTTCATTTTAGAATTGCACCATAGCATCTAGAACAGGTTCAATCACGTGTTAGAATAGTATTTAGCATTTGACCTATAATGGCATCATTTTCAGCATTTTTTGCAATTTCCAAAATTATGTCATTTTCAGTTTTACTGCAATAAACATTAATTTGGTTTCTCAGATTCAACTTATGTTCATACAATTGTGAGTTTTATCATTGGTTTAATTTTTGCAAGTGTGTGTGTGAATTTCCATTCTACAGTTTACTTTCCTGCAATTTGCTTTTTGGTCAATTCAAAAACATTTTATTTCTTGTCAATTTCAGATTTTGTAGTTTCATTTTCTTGCAATTTAAATTTAGCTTTAGATTATGCAATTTGATTTCCTTTGTTAGAAATTAGGAAGTTACAAAAATCCCCAGCACTTCTAACAAACCTACTAATAAAAGCCTATTCTTGGACAAACTGAACCTACAACTATGACACCTCCTATCATATACAGCCTTTGGACACCGCCCTAGACTGACATATAATTACTAAATGATGAATGATCAATGACCCTCATCATTTTTGGCATCATTGCTGGGGAACACATAGTGTTGTTAGGGAACATGAAACAGGTCAAGAATTGTGTTATAATTTTTGAAATACTGCATTTCAATTTATTTAGTGAATAGGAATGAATGCATAGGCTAAGAGATGAAAGAGAGAGGTTTATCAGAACTAGTTCTGTACCACCAATGTGTTCTTCACGATCAGGTGAAGAATTGCTTGTGTAAGAAATCCCTGAGAGACTTAAGCAAGACATACCTTCTCCATCAACTAAAGCTTTGGAAAGATTAGAACAAGATATTTTTGAAGCACTTGCTGCTAAACATACCCCTAAGCCTGAACCATTTGAACAATCCACATCAGACTCAAGAAAGAAAACAACTATGGCAGCAGTAGCACCACCACCAGGTGGGCATAATAATGCTGATGATCCTCCTAGGACTTTTGAATACCCCATACAGTTGGATCCATATCTAGATGCTCCCATGAAAACTATTTCTCCATCCATATTGCCAGTTTTTAGGGGAATTGTTTCAGAAGATCCTAATCAATTTTTGTTTGAATTCAAAGTGTTATGTCAGACTTATGACTACATAAATGATAATAAAAAATTAAAATTATTTCCTTCCATGCTTAAGGATGCTGCTCTCCGATGGTTTATGAGTAATCTTGAACCTAATTCAATCCGTACTAGGGATGACATGGAGATTGCTTTCTTACATAAATATCAAGATTATTGTAGAGTACGAAATAGGAAAGATGAGTTGTTTCGGATCAAGTAAGAAGAAGATGAGAGTTTAGAGGATTATCTTGATCGCTTTGCCTTTGTCCAAAAGAGATGTGGTCCTGTAGAACCAGATTTCTTAAAGCCTATCTTCTTAAGAGGATTGCAGGATGAATCTAGGGAAGTGTTAGATTTAATGGGAAAAGGAGACATAGATCAACTTGACATTGAAGATATTGTGGAGCTATGCAAAAATTATTTCTGCAATCACCAACAAAGAAAGAAGTGAAATTATGGCAATAGTGACATAAAGGAATTGATGGAGGAAATGGCTAATTTAAAAACTGATATCCTTGTTCAACTTAATTCTACATTAGGTGAGAGAAACACAAAACCCAATTCTACACCACCTTTGGAAATTTATTTCCCGAGATGTAGAAATAAGCATGCCTTGCAGGATTTCCCTTTAAACAAAACTTCTATTTGTGGAATTTGTTCAAAGGAACACTCAACAGATAAATGTCCTTTGTTGCCTCATCTAAAATCTATTTTGGGAACCCAAACAGAAGAACTTAATGCTATTGGGCAGAGATCCGATGGTGGCTATGCACAATATCCCAATGCTCCTAGGTTTCCAAATTAGGGGAAACCTCCTTGGAATATGAATATGCCATAGGGACATGCAGAAGTCTCTGCACAACCTTGGAACCAACCTTGGAAATATCCTCCAAATTGGTCACATTCTGGGTGGATGAACCCATATTGGCATACAATTCATCCAAAATAGACACAACAAGGACAAATATGGGGACAACAATATCCACCATATCAAGGACAACAAAGGTATCAAGGGTAAGCTCAAAAATTGCTGCCCGCTCCTAATCCAAATTTTTAGGGAAGAGCACAACATCAACAAACACAACCAGTGAAACAACCTCCACTCCCACATCTTGTGACTAACCCAAATAATACTAGACAAACAACCCTTGTTTATGAGGCTGAGTCTGAAGACTCTGCTACAGTTCATGTAATTGACTGTAGTAACATCTAGCTGCATTCAGGGAAGGTTTTACCTGAACCTGTTACACCCACCATTGAAGAAATTAGTGAGAAACAAGAACTTCCAAATCAAGATACAGTGCAACAAAAACAAAAAGAAGAAATAAAAAAAAAAAAATACAGGAATCTTCTCCAGTAGCATTACCATACCCTGAAAGATTTGATCATATTGATACTGCCCCTGAATCAGAATTAGTGATAGAACTTAAAAATATGTCAATATCTCTCCCTTTGTTTCAAGAAATAAGGGATGCGCCTTTAATCAAAAAGACTATTCAGGAGTTAAATATCAAGAAACCTGGTAAAAAAAAGAAGGCCTTTCCTAAAACTGTTCAGGTAGAAGGAAAATTAGCTGATCTATTGTCTGGGAAACTAGTTCCTCCCAAGTATAGTGACCCAAGTAGTCCAATAGTTACAATTAATATTGGGTTAATGCAAATTCCTAATGTGCTAATTGATCTTGGAGCTACAATTAATGTAATGACTAAGGACACAATGCAAAAACTACAGCTCAATAATTTCAGTCCTACCACCATAGTTTTGGAAATGACAGATAGGTCAGTTGCTAAACCAGAAGGTATCCTAGAATATGTAGCCATTGAAGTCTCTTCTTGGGAATATCCTATAGAATTCTTAGTGTTGCAGCCTAGAAATTCAGTCAATGGATACCCTATCATTCTAGGACAACCTTGGTCAGCTACGTAATCGCTTTTATAGACTGCAGGTCAGGGGAAATGACCATTTCTAATGGTGTTGACCTGAAGAAAATTTCTTTGTATCCACCAGCCCAACCTTCAAGTAAATTTTTTGTACAAATTTGGTATACTGAATCTGATGAAGAACAAGAAACCATTGCAACTTTGGCTACAGTTGTAGTGAAGGAACATATTGAGGAAATCACTACGCCAGAAAGAGAAATACTTGAGAATGAAACTGTCCTAATTAAAACATTACAATCATAAGGACTAATTGATGATCAAATTCTTGTTCATCGGTTGTTGTGGAAATAGGAGGAACAAATTTTAGAACCTCTGTCATCCATGCCTAGTCAAGAAAGATCATTCATACTACCACCTAGATGGCATCATCATCTCCTTAACACCTTCAAATGTCCTCTTATTCCATCAGGTATCATATCTGATATAGATTCTAGAGTATTTCATACTCTGTCATTAATCAGTAATTATGAAGCAACTAGTTCTGTACATCCAGAGATCAAACAAATTGAAATACAGCCAGGTAAATTTTTGAACATTAATAGCTGGCTAACTAAGGACCAAGAAACCAAATTATTTGTAGTCTTACGGGAACATGTTCAAGCTTTTACATGGAACTATAAAGACATGAAAAACATTCATCCTGAGGTATGCACACATAAGATATACATAGAAGATGTAAAACCAGTAAGGCAACCTCAGAGACGTTTGAATCCTACTCTGAAGGAGATTGTGAAAGAGGAAATTGAAAAACTCTTAGATGTTGGATTCATTTATCCAATTTCAGACAGTAAGTGGGTTTCACCACTTGTCATTTTTCCAAAGAAAAATGGTAAAATGAGAGTATGTGTGGACTATAGGGAGTTATATAAGGTCACACATAAGGATCATTTCCCATTACCATTAATAGAGCAAGTATTGGATACCCTTGCTGGAAAGTAATTTTTCTATTTTCTTGATGGTTTCAGCGGGTATAACCAGATACAAGTTGCGTCAGAAGATTAGGAAAATACTACCTTCACATGTCCTTGGGGAACCTTTGCTTATAAGGTTTTACCCTTTGGGTTATGTAATGCTCCAACAACATTTTAGAGAGTTGTTTTAGCATTTTTTTCTGATTTAGCAAATGAAAGTGTTGAAATTTATATGGATGACTTCACAATATTTGGAGATAGTTTTGAATATGTATTAGAACAACTTGAAAAAGTGTTGATTCACTGTGAAACATACCACCTCTCTCTTAATCCTGAGAAATGCTTCTTAATGATGGATGAAGGAATTGTTCTTGGACATCATATCTCTTCTTATGGAATCAAGGTTGATCCTAAGAAGGTTGAAGTCATCAAAAACCTCCCTCCTCCACAAACTCAGACTGATGTATGCAGATTCTTAGGGCACATTGGTTTTTATTGTAGATTCATTGCTAATTTCAGTACCATAGCAAATCCCATGTTTGCATTACTCATGAAAGATTCTGAATTTGTTTGGTCTTCTGAATGTCAAAATTCCTTTGAAGACTTAAAGGAGAAGTTAACCACTCCACCTGTACTAAGAGGTCCTAATTGGGAGTTACCCTTTCATATTCAAACCGATGCTTCCAATACTGCTATTGGAGCCATGTTAGGACAAATTGAAAATGGGGAACATTATGCCATTTATTATATCAATAAAAACTTGACAGGAGCTAAGAAAAACTACACTACCACTGAAAAAGAATTCTTGGTTGTAATCTATGCTATTAACAAATTTCTACACTATATCACAGGGTACCAAGTATTCATCCATACTGATCATGCTGCAATCAATTATTTGATGAATAAACCATTGGTTAGTGTAAGAATTATTCATTGGTTGATTATGTTGTAGGAATTTGATGTTACAATAGTGAACAAACCTGAAAAATCTAATGTAGTCACAAATTTCTTGTCAAGAATACCAAATGCAAATACAGGAGAAGTGGCGAAAGATACCTTTCCAGATGAAAATTTGTTTGTTGTCTCTATACAATCTCCATGGTTTGCAGACATAGCTAATTACTTAGCTATAGGGAAGATTCCTCTTCACTTTACCCCTAAACAAAAGAAACAGTTAATCAAGCAAAGCTCTTATTTTAAATGGATAGAAGTATTACTGTTTAAATGCAGTCTTGATCATGTTTTACATAGGTGTATTCACTAGGATGAAGTATATGATATCCTACGAGCATGTCATGATGAACCATTAGGAGGGCATTATTCAGTCAAAAGAACTATTCGCAAAATTTTGGCTACCAGATACTATTGGCCATCTTTGCACAAAGATGTAAAAAGGTACATTAGACATTGTGATGCCTGCCAGTGAATGGGAAAACCTACCTTTACTAATGAAATTCCATTACAACCTCAAATACGAACAAAACCATTTGGAAGATGGGGTTTAGATTTCCTAGGACACATTAACCCTCCTTCCCAAGGCAAAGTGCATATCTTGGTATGTACTAATTATGTTACCAAATTGGTAGAATCTCGTGCCTTTAAGCATGCTCGAGAAGAAAAAGTTGCTGATTTTTTGTATTCACAGATTTTTCTGCATTTTGGAGCCCCACAATCCATCACCACAGATCAAGGACCCCAGTTTACTTCAAAATTTATTGAAGCCTTCAATCAACTCTATCAATTCAAACATAGAAAGTCCTCACCTTATCATCCAAAATCCAATGGCCAAGTTGAAGTGACTAATAGAGAATTAGAATGAATTATGACCAAAACCATAGCAGTACATAGAAGAAATTGGCTAGACAAGTTACCAGAAGCTATTTGGGCTTATAATACCAATTGGAAATCTACCACTGGATTTACGCCATATGAATTAGTTTATGGAAAAAAACCTCTTTTGCTTATTGAGTTTGAATTACTAACTCTTCGAACTGCTTTGGAAGTAGGTATTGATCTATCATAGGCATAAGAAGATCACATTCTGCAACTTGATGCATTGGATGAACTATGCATGGATGCACTACATCAGACAGAGATAATCCAAGCACAACGAAAGATGTGGCATGATAATCACATACAGTAGTAGAAATTTTAGCAAGGTGCCTGGGCCTTGTTATTTGATTCACAATAAAAGGATTTCCCTAGAAAGTTGCAGACTAGATGGCTTGGACCATACCAAATTGAGGAAGTGTTTGACAATGGAGTTTTTCACCTTACACCTATTGATGACTCACAACGCAAGTTGTTGGTGAATGGACATCGTCTTCATATGTACCATAAACCACACAACAGGGAAGAATTTCTCAAGCAAGTGGAAAATTTGTATGTACACATTTGGGAAGAAAACACTTCTTCCATACCGAATTCAGTAGATTGACACAATATATTAAAAAAAAAAAATGAAGAAAAAAAAAATTAATAAAAATTCAGGACGTGAAAACCTCTTTGAGGTGCTCCTGAGTTGGGTTTACATGAAAACCGGTGTTCCAACATGTTTACCTAGTTGGTTTCACCATAATTGTTCGGTCTTGTCTCATGACCGTTGTTTCATCTGTTTTCATATTGCACCTACCTTAGTTCAAAGATTGATTAGCTGGAAATCTCAGCAGGAGCACCCTGAAATGTAGATAAAATGGTTATAATAGGTATGTGTCTTTTTCATTTTTTGAATAATGTAAATCATTAGTATATAGTGTATATATCCTTGATTAGTATAAAACATATAAAAATGGGAATCAAAAATGAAAAGTTCTTGTCAATGTTTCAAAAATGCCTCTACCTAGTTCTGCTCTAGAATGAAAAAAACAAAAGTGCACCGAAATCAAAAAGGGAAGTGCAGGAATAAACTATTTATATTCCAAAGCACAGGAATGATTCATCAAGCGTAGGAATAAGTTTTTTATGTTTTAGGTGCAGGAACGAGCTGTGTATAAGTGCTAGAATAACTTATTAAGCATAGGAATAGACCAGTTTACTCTATGCTCTGGAATAAATCACTAAGCGCAGGAATGAAGTTTTGTGCAATAAATTCTATGACACGTGGCCTGTAGTGATTTAATTGGTTTGGGAGGAAAAAGGACAAGGTGGCATGTGATAGTTGGCATCCATAACAATAACGAGTGAAATTAAGGGTTGACAACTTCACGTACGCTGCCATGTCACCTGTCCTGATTACTCTGCATGTTTCGAAGTAGTTCCTGCACTGCTAAAATGATTAAAACACTAAAAATAGATGCAAGCTCATCCAAAAATTCACAAACAACACACAAAAGAAGGTAGAAGACTACACCATAGGTGGAAAGAAAATTAGAGCCAAACCCAAAAATATCAGCTACCTTGAGACCGATCCTGCATCTCTACAAATCTTTACTGATGGGGGATTTATGTCATTCCTATGAAAACTTGATGGCTATTCCGAGGGCTTGGTAGTAGAGTTTACACACACCTTCCACAACAACTGAGTACACATTAGCGGGATGACCATCCAGGTAACTCCTGAGATACTCAACCAAATCACTGGATTACCCCTTCAGGGTCTGCATATTATGAAAACTAGGAGAAATATTTTAGTTGACCTAGTTAATCAGTTTAAGAAAGAAGGGGATGGACAAATTGAATTATTGATGCATAGGAATGTTTGTAAAGGGGTAAAAAGACCTAGTTTACCGTCTCCTTAGGACGAAGTTGCAATGTAGGTTATGAGATACATTACTTGTGATGGCCAATTTCCTATTGTATCTGGCCCACACATTCGTATTATCAACCATTTGTGCCATGGATCAATCAAACTAGAATATAGGGTCAATATTCCCTTATATATTTATCAGGAGCTAAAAGCTATGGCCCTAAAATACCAAGCAGGGAAGGGAAGCCCTAAACACCATGGGCTCATCAAAATTATTTGTAGGTGTCACTTTAGGGGAAACCTTAGGAATTTTGACCACTTCTTATCTCCTTGGTCAGAAACAAATGATTCTAACTATGCACCAGAGGAAGAGGAAACAGAGGAAGAATCTGAAGAAAACCCTAATCCAGAGCCCTCTGATAGCAAAATTTCCCCTTCTCCCGACGGTCCCCCATCTTCACGAACTAAGAAACAACAAGCATCCACATCTGGCTCCCTATTGAAAAGAAGGAGGGTAATATTTGCAAAAACTGTACAACCCAACAAAGAAATTGGGAGTTCAAGTGAACATGCATCTGCTCCGAAATCAACAGCGGAACCTATATCTGCCCCTGAATCAACAACAAAATCTACAGTTGCTCCAGAACATCCAAAAATTGCACCTACTATGAAATATCTAGGTTCTACAGGGTTAAGAAGGTCTGATAGACTTCAAAAAGTTAAAACCCTACCAGAAACACCAATAAATATCATATACCTAATCAGTCTATCAGGTGAAGGAGAAGTTAGGATAGAAGATGCACAAGAAAAAGACATTGAAACAAAAATTACAGACAAAGGGATACAACCAATGGAACTAGACACAACTATGGAAGAAACTCCAATAAGCCCTATACATCCACTAGTTGATTATGTTGACTCTGATCCTGAGGAGCATTTGAATTCTGATTCTGAACTAGCTGAGGTTGATGTGCACACTCCAATGCATGTCGAATCTGAGAAATATTCTGAGTCTGATTCTGAAGAAGAAATTGATATCCACACTAAAATTGATATCCACATTCAATTGCATGCTGCAAAAAGTGTCATTAAAACCTATATCCACTGGATTGAACAGGATGAAGAAGCCATAAAACACAAAGATCAACAAATTTATCTGCTTCAGTAGCAAATTCAAGATCTGTAGAACAAATTGTTTCATCTAGAACATCAATCTACAGGGTTAGCAGAGGCATCACTTGATGAATGGGCACAGATCCTCTTGGATTTAGCTGAACAATCAGAGGCTTACACAACACATGCACAAATATCACTTGTTGGAGAAGAAGCAAGAATAGAAATATCTGATAGTATGATTCAGCATGAAAATCCGTCAAGAATTCTGATGAAAAATGACACCACCCTTTAGCAGGAAACACAAACACTTTTTGTGAAAGAACAAAAGGTTGCAGCTCAAGACCAGGTATCCACACTCTCTCCTTTTGTTTCTACTAAATTAAATCCAATTATTATAGTTACAGCAGAACAAGGAGCCCAAACAAATTTGCCATTTGCAACATCAACTGTGGAAGTTGGTGTACAAGTAAATATAGTGGCACAAATGCAACCCATTGTGAGGCCCCCAGACATAGTGTCTTTAACTAGGTACAATGAAGACCTAGCATATTGGATGACCCAGTGTCATCAGTTAGAGGGAAAGGTTGCCACTTTGAACTTTACAACAACCAAATTAGCAGAGAAAGAAACAAATATTAATAGGTTAAAAGCACAGGTGCAGGATGTATGCCAGATTGTAGAATATGCAATACAATGCAGAAGACCAGCTAGGTTTTATAGCCTTCTACTCAAGGAGAGATACCTTCGCTGGAAAATCATGAGACTTGCTTCTGAGCTACCTCATCAATTGAAAAATCCAAGAGAGTTTATGGAGGCATTTGTGCAGAGTCCAGCAAAGCAACAAAACCTGTTATGTGAGTTATTTTTGCATAACTTCTTTTTGCCAACAGAAAGTATGTTTATGCCTCATATTTATACAAGTGACTTACAGTTGAGAGCCTTCATGTCCACTCTGCAAAATCATATCTATTAGGACACATAAAAGAAATTAACTAAATAATTAGAATCACAAGCTATTTTACTTATTAGGCCTGCTCCCCTGAATCACAGGGATTGTACAAGTAATCATTATACCTTCATGCGGAATACTAGAATGAAACAAATCTATCTAGGGAACCTTAAAAGATGTATAATTTAGTTTCAAAGTTTTTGTGCAGACTTCTTTGATGATGCTTTGGCAGCATGTAAAAATAGATGGGGTGAGTTATCTATCTCTTTACAGAAACAGGAGCCAATTTCTCCCACTAATTTGTTGTGGTCAAGGAGAAGGAGCTTTGGATAGGTCTGCAATATAGGATGCCTATAATTATCACTCATGTCCCCTACTTCTTTGATAATGACCCACAACCTGATATGCACTTCCAATAGTGGTTTCAGTCCATAAAAGCCATCATAGGATTCTATGCAATTGGTGGCACATGATTAAAATTTCATGAGATATATAGACCTGGATCTGTGTGCCTCTGTAGCTGCACAGAATGCATGAGGGCATGCATTACCATAAGTTGAGGGGGAATGATGAGGCTAGGAATTGCCTCATCCATGGACACTTTTTGATACATTATAATTATTTGGCTCACCCTTTTTACTATGTTTTTATGTTAATTATGGTAAAATGCATTATATAATGGTGTTTGCATATTCTAAAATGAAAAAGTGCATATACTCTCTTTTACTATTTTTATTGCAATTTCACCTATTTTTAGTTAATTAATTAGTAGTATTATAGTAATTCAGAATCATAATATAGACCTTATTGATTATCTAGTGCTTAACAATATTGTGTTCCTCTATTTAAACTAATTCAAATAGAAAAATGTGCCAATAACTTGTCCATTATAGCTGACTGTACAAGAAAATAGGCTATGACTGTGACAATTCTAGCTAGTTGTACATATACATCAGGGCTTGGAATTAGTCATTCTAGCACGTGCCACCAATGTAGAAGGGTGTACAAGATAAGGGAAAATAATCCAAATGGTCAACAACTTCCTCCCTATGCATTTGGAGCGCAAATAAGCAACAAATTGTCACCTGCCTATTATTCTGGAGCAACGTAGGAATATGCCACGCAAGAATAGGGAATAGCACAGGAAAAACCGAAAATGGTCAAAATGCACCAAAACCATGGAAAGCATGATTGGAAATTGACCAAACAGTTAGTCCACCCTATTTGGACTATGTTCCTTCACCATATGTTCCTTCACCATAGATTGCACTACCTCCACCCAAAATTCTAAATTCAATTTTGCTTCTTTCAACAAGCTTCGTACCATTTCCATGATGGTACGATTTTATCTTTCAAAACTCCATTTTGGTGTGGAGTGTATGAAGTGGTGAATTTTCATCGAATCTCATTGTCCTTCAAGAATGCAAAAAAATCTTTTGATGTATACTTTCCCCCTAGATCTGAGTAGAGAACATGAATATGATAGTTAGTGGAATTCTCCACAAGATTTTAAAACTCCTTGAAATACATAAAGATTTCATCCTTTGATCACAAAAAATACACCCATATTTTTTTGAAGTAATCATCGACAAATAGCAAGAAATATCTGTGGCTAGTGTGGTTAGCCTCTAGGGGTCATCACAGATCGATGTGAATCACATCAAGAGGTCCTTTAGCATGATGTGTGCTAGACTCAAATGGAATTCTATGATGTTTGTCTACTATGCAAGTAGATCAAATGTTAGAATGAAGAGCAAGGGATGGAATACCATGTACCAAATCTTGCTTTTAAAGTAGTGGGGATTCATGTGGCCATATCATCAGTTCCAAAGGATAGTGCTATCTACAACACGAATAGTAAGATCCTAATTTTTGGAAGCCACACAATCAAGCAAGAACATCTTCCCAAATCCTCATGCTCTAGTGATGATGTGAATTTTTTTGGCTTTGTCTCAAATAAGACAACATTTTTCTCCATCCATAATATCAAACTCCATGTGCAAATTGTTATCCAACATATGATTTATAGACAAGAGGTTCTTCGTGAGTCCTGGAACATACAAGACCTTATTTAGCTAACAATTATGCTTTCCAAGATGGATTTGTACATCACCTATTCCTTCAATGTCATAGGGTGTGTCATCCCCCAAATGTACTTGATCTGGATAATATTTTTCATCCAATGAGACAAACCAATCCTTCCAATCAGTCATGTGCTTGGAAGCACCTAAATCAACATACCAAGTGGTAGTGGTGGATGGTTGCTCCTAATGAGCAAGAGAAAAATCCTTAGTTTTCTCCTTGTATTTAGTATTGGAAACATTCTCATGTTGTTGTCTTTGTGGTCAACATTGGTTCCACTTTCCCTTGTTCCTAGGAGGTGTTCCTCTTTTCTTAGTATTCTTGTTACTCGAATATCCATGAGTAAAAGAATTGTACCAACATTCGTGCAAGTCATGACCCTTCTTACCACAAATCAAACAACTTTTTTTAGGCTTGGGATTTTTTTTTCCTTTTCATTTCTAGTGGAATAGCATCTCATCATTTTGATTCATCATCATGGCTTGCTCTTCTTCATTTGAGTTCTCATGGAACACTTCCTCTTATTGCAATAGATTTAATAATTCTTAAAAATATGGCTTTTGCTTTAGGATGTTCAAGGATGTCACAAAGGTGCGATATGACTCTGAGAGTGCTCTCAAGACAATAAGTTCAAGGAGATTATCTTCCACAATATCTCATAAGGCTTGTAGAGAGGCACAAAGAATCACTCGGTGAATAAATAACTCCAACTTCTCGCCACCTTTCAACCTTAGAGTATGCAACTGTCCTTGAATATGAAGAATTTTATTTTGGTTCTTGGACTTATACACTTGTTACAACTTCATCCATGCTTCATAACAAGTCTTAGCATCCCAAACATGAGGTTGGAAATCATACGAGATACCAAATAATAGGAGTATACAAGCCTTGCAGTTTCATTGATCAAACATCTCGTAATCTTTGCCAACTGTTTGTGGACATTTCTTAGTACTTAGAGTATTTGAGAATAGGAGAGAAAAATTATGGGAGCACTTGATTGCACCATTATACATGGGAAAGAATATATTCCCCTTCAATTTTATATTATAACTTTATAAAGTGATTTTATAAAATTCTGTTATAAAGTGATTTTATAATTTTATATTATAACTTTATAAAGTGACTTTATTAGTTTATAAGTGACTTTATAAATCAAATATATTTGAAGTGGTATAAAGTGACTCTTCTAAAGTGATTTTATAATATAAAGTCACCAAACTTCATTCTCGAGTGCGGCCTGGTAATCGTCAAGTTGTTGATTCACAAATATTAAAGAGGACCAGTAGTGATTAAGGTTAGGATTTTTGGTGATCAATGACCCTGATTTGGCTGTGCAAGGTTTGACTGTTGAAGGTAATCTCCACTGTTGTTTCCCCCTTCGGCTCTGGTTGGTCACGTGCCTTTTAAACTGCGTAGATAAAGTGTCAAATCAAGCTTCTTTTCGCTGATCAGATTTGAATTGGGTGTCTATTCTCAATGTAAATTGCACAGATAAAGTGTTTAGTTTCTCATACATGGGAGATCTAAGTTAGGAAGCAACGTTTGGTAGCAACGCTCATAGAATTTGATATGTCCGCAAATGGAGGCATCACGAAGATTTTGATCCAGTGCCCTTGAATGAACTGGTTAATTATAATGGTCTACTATGGGGGCATGCAAGATGATAGTCCAGATATTTGATAGAGCACTTTCGCTACGCAAAATACGAATCTACGTGGTGCACCTTGCGTAGTGTGGTGGTGCGGTGCAATGGTGTTTTGATGCGGTGGTGGAACTCTATGAACACAATGTGCCTATGGTTTACTTGGTGAAAAATACATAGCTCCGTAAGATGTTACTTGGCTTATCATGATCTTCACAAAAATAGAAACCAGTGTAGTGGCTACGATATGGTCCTTTATCAGGTGTTAGGCACATAAGCACATTTCTTTGGTATGTTTTCAAGATCGTCGCTAGCTAGTATCAAAAGAAAAAATATTTTATTTTGTGCATTGGATGCACCAATTCTCACAGGTCTTATGGCAGATAAGGAAGATGTTTTTTCTAACCCTAGCGATTTAATACCATATCAGATTTATAAATGTAATTTGAAACACATTATTTCATTATATCATTTGTGAATATTTATAAATGGAAGGTGGGTAGTCCGAAGGGACGTACCCTTACATTAATGAATAATCATACCCTTACATAAATAAACTAATGTATTATTCTAACATATTTCATAATGAAAACCATTCTATAATTCACTTTTAACATGTGGTATCAAAGTAGGTAGAAGGAACATTAATCTCTCCTTCTAATCCTCCTTAAGCTTTGACATAGGGAATCGGAAAAGAACTCTTTTAAAAAAGGTATTTTCAAGGGTAAACAATCATATCAAAGGTTTATTGAGGTTAAACTCAAAAAAAGAGGTAACCATATTCTCCGTGAAGCATTCCCATGAATTTTAAATAATCAAATAAACAAAACTTCTCCTAAGAAGAGTCTCAAAATATACTAGCAAAAGAAGTGATCTCAAGATAAGAAATCCTATATAAGTTCAACTTAAGGAAAGTTTTATGCCATTGTAAATTTACAAAACAAATAATGAAGGTGTTCAAGACATCTAGATAGAGTTTTACAAATAAGAAGGAAGATACCTAGAAGAAAAACCTCTAAGCATAAGCACCATAAATCATACTAGATATTTAGTAGACAAAAAATAAGGTACCAAGGTGACACAAAGAAAATAAGGGGATCATTCAACACAAGTTCTATATGTTTATTTCCATAAAAGTAGAAACTAACTACCACAAGGTGCACATAGACACATGCCAATAGAGTGCATGCAAGCTCAAATCAGCAAGGCACACATGAATTGAGAGTAATATTCTTATAACCTAAAATATCTTACTTTCAAATATCCTTGCATTAATATTATTCACAAAAAATTCATTTCTCAAGATGACAAAGCAAAGAGTATTAGGTCCTAGTTGCAAATGTATTGAAGTAATTAATCATATTAAGTCTAGATCTGAGAAGAGCACATAATCAACATTATTTATTGAGTAGAATATCACATAGAAGTCCATGCCAGATGATACATGTTAAGCATTAAGTAAGAGAAGAGTCCCATTTTCTCAAAAAATGTAAGCACTCAAGGAGAACATCAAAGACCTCTTGAATCTTGATGTTAGAATTTAAAAAAATGTCGATGTTTTTCTCAAAAGCATCACCATCAATATTCTTCTAAAAGAAGTCTCATAAAAATATATAGTACATATAAAATCATCTAAAGGTGCTCTCTATAAAAGCATCTGAAGCAAATATGAAATGCATTCAAGTGAGAATTAAAATGTAGCCATTTGATGCAGACATAATCATGGATAATCAATACAAGGAGGAGGAATTCAATAGGAAACTAAGATGTTGCTTTGACATTATCACCAAAAGTCACCTCCAAGGGATAATATTAATTCCCTTGCAAAGATAATTGATAAATTCAAAGCTAGAAAATATAAGTCCTTAAGGAAATATGACAATGAATGCCTAAATCAATATTATGACATTAGAAGAACTCAAACCATGCTAAATCTAGAAGCCATAACACATGAGGAGAATGTTGCTCAAATTTTTGAAAAGGTGCATATATTGGATTGCATTTCCAAATCTAAATTCAAACTTAATGCACTAAAAATTGTTGCAATCAAAGATCCATTTCAAAGGAAAAAGGGCACCTCTTAATTATTATCTAAAATATTTGTTCCATCAAATAAATTAATCCCGTAGTGATAGTGGGGATGCTTCCTAGAGCGTATAACTACTTTATTATTTTCCTTTATTATTATAGGTAAAAGTGAGAAGCATATATTTTTGAAAGAATTGGAATATTTTAGAGAATATTTCTTAAAGAAGAATATTCTCCCTACTTAATATTTTTCCCTATTACATCATAACCCATGTGACATGAGTATGGTATAAACACCCACCAGAAGACCTGTGCATCTACTAGAAGATTAGGATAGTTTCAAGATTAGTTAGTAGTTTATTATACCAAAATTAGGCATCCTGTATATGTAAATATTTACAATTTCATAATGCAAATCATTATACATCATACTTTGGTAAATAGAGTTTGGTTGGATACAATTATATTATATAAATAACATTTTTTATAAAAGTCTATGACCTTATGGACATTAAATTACTTTGCCTTTTACCTTTAAAACCAATCTAAAAGGCACTAATGATGGTTATAATCATATACACATTAAAAACCATTTTACCTTTTAGCTTTAAACCCAATATAAAAGGTTCTAATGATTGTTGTAATATAATGGGCATGTTAACCTTTTATCTTAATAATATAAAAGATAGTTTCTAGAATACTAAAAATTGCTTTAACTTTTAGTTACTTATAAAACCAATCTAATGAGTATTAATGTTATTTGATTAAGTTATATTTGAAAATCAAAATAAAAGTAAACTACTTTATCTTTTATAACCAATCTTAAGAATACTAATAAAAATTATCTAAAAATATTGATAGTTGCTGCAAATCTGATTAATAAATTGTATTTGAATATCCGAATAAAATTAAATTTTTAACTGCAATTAATTGAGAGTATACAAAAATTAAACTATTATCTTCATGAGTGTGGTCTACTGGTAAGGACGCCACTTGCATTATCACTAATGTAACCCAAATTCAATTCCCACAATGAATATGTATAAAATATATATATATTTGATATATAGAAGCAATGGTTACAATCACGATTTTTAGTAACTACCAGCACAGCTGGTAGGGTTCAAACTATCTGCAAAGGCTCCCAAGACTTCCACCGTCTCGGTACATGGTAACCCGACGTGAGATGGGGACCGCTGGACGCACAGGGGTTGCACCGTCGTCATCAATATGGTGCACCACTCAAAAGAATTGGATCTGGGCTACTGTATGTGCATGGGCAAGCCCGTGGGATTGGAACCTAGGTCTCCTCTCGGTAAACATCCCAACTTACCAATCCACTGTATAAAAAATATTTATAAAAAAAAATTAAACTATTACCACCAATACCAAAAAGGTTCATCAATTCCCTAACTAAAATATAGCCAATAAGCATATTAAATTCATAGATAGAGAACCCAAATATTAAATTCAAAAATAGAGAAAAAACAATTTGTAGCCGACCTAGCTCACTACTTTTTGAGGTGTTTGCGAATCTGATTCTCCCATTATCTTAACATTAAATTGTTCATCAATTATGTAACTAAAATATAGCCAATAAGCACTTTTCGTAGTAGAGGTGTTTGCGAATATGATTCTCCGATTATCTTTAACATTAAGTTGTTCATCAATTACGTAACCAAAATATAGCCAATAAGCAGAGAACACGAATATTAAAGTCATAAATAGAGAAAAATCAATTTGTATTCGATGTGCCTACTACTTTTAGCAGTAGAGGTGTTTGCGAATCAGATTCTCCGATTATCTTAACATTAAATTGATGATATTAGAAAAAGCATAATGTGGTACACTATCGACTTCATTAAACAACCATGAGAAAAAGCATAACAAATGTTAAATTTTAATTATTTCCTATTTACTTGTTAAGATCCTGCTATAAAATAAACTCAAATAACACACTCTCACACAATTGCTTGGAAATAACTCACATAAACATCACATTAATATAACAAAAATTTGCATAAAGAACAATCTCACAATAGAACTGAATCGCAAGCCTCTTCGAGGGGGCAACCTCCTTCAATACTTCATTAATTTTGCAAAAGATGGTTACATTGGTGCCCTTTCGGGTATTTAAGGAGTTTCCTTCCAAGGTTGGCTTACATACAAAATGCCACCTGGATTACATGCATAATGCCACCCGAATTACATGTATAGTGCCACTTTGAATTACATGCACAAGGCCACTCGAATTACATGCATAATGCCACACGAATTACATGCACAATGCCACCTATCTACCATGTGTTACATAAAAAGGGTGCCATTTATGATGGGCACTACCTAAGCTAAAACTTAGAACATTACAAAATATTAATCATGGGTACTACCCACGTTCACTAGGAATTATTACATCATGGAAGTTATTACATTAAGGGTTAGGATGAGATCCTAACATGCCCTTCTCCTTGAAGAAGCTTTGTCCTCAAAGCTGAAAATGAGGAAACTGTTGCTGAAGTTGAGGGAGAGACTCCCATGTAGCATCCTCAGGTTGAAGTCCACGCCACTGAACCAGGACCTCTGTGATGGTACGGTTGCGAGTTCGACGATACAGCAGCTGCTTTGGGGCAAGTAAGATGGAGCCTTCTTCATCCAATTCGGGAAGTGTTGATGGAACCTGTACCTTGGAGCTACCCAAAATGTAGGAGGGAGGCGTGAGTGGAGGGTGCCCGTAAACTGCCTCTGGTGGCGGTATGATAGGAAGTGTTGTACCACCATTCAGCCAAAGAAAGCCATTTTGCCCAATGAGTAGGATGATCGGAGGCAAGCAGCGAAGGTATGTTTCCAAGCAGTTATTGACAACCTCTGTTTGACCATCCGTTTGTGGATGGTAGGCTAAACTCATTGTGAGCTGAGTCCCCTGCAACTGAAACAACTCTTGCTAAAAATTGCTAGTAAGGCTGGGATCACGATCAGATACAATGGAGGTTGGCATGCCATGAAGGCGAAATATGGAGTCAAGAAAAATTTGGGCAATAGTGAATGTTGTGTAAGGATGGGTTAGGGCACAAAAGTGAGCATACTTTGAAAGGTGGTCCACTACCACAAAAATAACATACTTATCTCCATATTTAGGTAGCCCTTCTATGAAATCCATAGATATGTCAGTCCACACCTGATCCGGTATCGGCAAGGGGGGAAGAGTGCCCAAAGAGTGCATTGTTTCTCTTTTCATCTTTTGACCTGTGTCGCAGTCTGCCACAAAAGAGCGAATGTCCTGTTTCCTACCTTTCCAAAATAAGGTGCGCTTGAGTCGCTCATAAGGTGGTCTGATATTGGGAGGTGTACTATCCAACAATAATGGAATGGCATGGTCGTGAGAGCGATGTAGTGGTAGTGTGATGGGTTCTGAAAAGATGGCCTCATGTTTGTGGAGAATCTGTTGCATGTCTTGTGGGATTTCACCCATTGGATATGTGGATGGCTGGATGGAGAATAGTTGTGCAATGACCCCACGTGATGATTTCTTTAGCAATTTCTCCATGCCGTTTGAACTGATAATTTGAGGTGTTCCTATCGGGGAGCCCTTGATGATGTGTGTTTGTCCGTTCTGGAAGAACTGCATCCAAAGTTTAGCAAAGTTCCAACTGATAGTGCCCAACGTACTCAACCATTGGCATCCCAAAACAATATCACATCCACCCAAATGGAGGGCAAACATGTCCTGCTTGAGTTCATAGTCCCCTATCTTGATTTTAACATTGCGACACTTTCCTTGACAAGATAAGGTTCCCCCATTGGCTACCATGACCTCAAAGGAACTACAATTACGGATATAGCAATTTTCCCGTTGAGCAACTCTAGGGTCAATGAAGTTGTGCGTGCTTCCCGAATCCAAAAGGATGGAAAGACGTTGGCCCTTGAAACATCCTGTAACCTTCATGGTTTGAGGAGTAGTAATGCCTGCAAGGGCATGGATTGTAATTGATGTCTCAGGTTCCTGTTTCCCTTCTTCTTGTGGAGGAGGTGTTTCTGGAGGGTCCTCATCCTCATCACTCTCGTCAGCGGTATCAGGTTCTCCAACATCTATCAAGAACAATTTTTTGTGTGCACACTTATGCCCCTTGAAAAACTTTTCATCACAATTGTAGCATAATCCTTGGGCACGACGTGCATCCATCTCTTCGGTGGTGAGGCGCTTGGGTGCAGCGGGTTTATTATCATCTGGGTGTTGGGCTCTAGGGGGAAATGAAGGTCTATTTTGAGGAAACTTTGATGGGTGTCTTTGGGCAGAGAGTTTAGATTTGGCCAAACGGGCCAAACTGATAGCTTCCATCATAGTTCGTGGTTTCAACATTTTGACTTCTACTTGGAGTTCCATATTCAACCCACTGATATAACAACTCTGGAAGAACCCTTCACTCAATCCTCTTGTCCGATTGGCCAATTTTTCAAATTGAGCTTGGTACTCTCGGACTGACCCTGTTTGTTGCAGTTTGGTCAAGGCTCCTGTAAAGTCCTCAAACTCACTAGGACCAAATCGAGTGAGTAGTTGGGATTCAAAATCCTCCCAAGAGAGATTTGGGTAGGCAAGACGCAACCATTGGAACCAGTGTAGAGCCTCAGATTCCAAGTTAAAGGAAGCCATCTGGAATCGATGAAATATGGGTACATTATGAAGTCGAAATAATTGGTCAACCCGACATAGCCACCCATCAACATCCTTCCCACTAAATTTGAGAAAGTCCAATTTGGGCATTCTAAAGGATGGATCATGGTCACAATTACTTGTAGAACTCTCAGCTTGGTATTCTGATTTGGGTGGTTCTCTTCTCAGTTTACTGTCCACTTCTGTCAGTGCTTCTTCTAGGCGGTTGCTAGTGGCCTCATGCTCTAGGCGAAGACCTTGGACTTCTTCCCTTATGGAGTGAAAAGCCGAGTTCAAGTTCTCAATGGCTTTTGTTAGGGACTCCAAGTGTTCTAGTTCTTTCTGGTGTCCACGAGTACCCTGGGCCATTTTTTTGACCTTTTGTGACCAGTTACTAAAAATAGAATTGAATTTTTAGGACTTACTATTTTTGGTAAGTGCCCAAAAAAGTGCTTGGGTGCTATATATCAAAATGATCAGTAGAAGGAGGTGGTCACAATGAGCTATATATCTCAACACTACTTTTTGGCACCCCAAATTTTTTTTTTTAATCTCCTGTTTTGCTGAGTCTAACGGTGTTTCTGATTCCGATTCCGAGCTACCGAGCAAAAGTTGGCTCTTGGAGCACTATCTATAATTTGCCGTGTTTCACACTCAAGATTCTCTCGTATTTTGCGGGTGAGCGATATGACGGTTCCGTTCGACCCCGAACACTATGAATTCCGCCTCGACTATGCTTGACCTCTCCGACCTAACCGACTCGATCGTGGATCGCCATCTGTAAATTTTCTTGTTATTCTCCAGACTGTCAGCTTAAGTGTCACCCTCATGGCTTATCCCAAATGCATGTCCCTTCTATTATTTTTTTAGTAGAGGACTCCTTTCTCATATGCTCACTTTTGAAATGTAGGTTTACGAACATGGATGTTTGGATTTTTATTTTTATTTTTACGTTTTTTACAGGTTGAAGTTTTAACAGAACCAGGGAATGCTAAGTATAGGAGTATGTACCACCCATAGGCCCTCTAATATACCTACAGTGACAAACAATAGTGCTCGGACCAATATTTTAGGCCACTACTCAAGGAGGATTCCACACATACCCTTGAGCACACTACTCGCCTCTCCGACAATACGGGAGGGTAATCGTCCGGGATGTTGTGTCCCGTAGACTATGAGTAATACAAGGCCGAAGAGCTTCCTAATGGCTAAAAGTTTGTTTAATCCTAGATGGTCTCCCGATATACCCTAAGATACGTGGGAGCTCAAGTCCGTGCGCGAGTTCTGTCTGAGGCCTGGGTATTGGAGCCTGATCGCCCCTCACTTCACTAGACGCTTTATGGGCTATCTAGCTTAGCCAATAACGACAGATCCTTCGTGATATTTTAAAACCCCCGGTACAGGGTTTCTACCTACTCAACTAATAATATATTTTTTTTGTTTTTGGTCTAGAAAAAAAAACACTGTATTTTTTTGGATTTTTTTTTTAATAAGGAAAAACAGAATGGAAAAAACACACGGAATTTATACCTAACAGGCGGATTGGATGGCAAGAATCGTTGCAGTTGCAGCAGAACTTGGCCTTGGAAAGCGCTCTGATACCACTTGTTAAGATCCTGCTATAAAATAAACTCAAATAACACTCTCACACAATTGCTTGGAAATAACTCACATAAACATCACATTAATATAACAAAAATTTGCATAAAGAACAATCTCACAATAGGACTGAATCGCAAGCCTCTTCGAGGGGGCAACCTCCTTCAATACTTCATTAATTTTGCAAAAGATGGTTACATTGGTGCCCTTTCGGGTATTTAAGGAGTTTCCTTCCAAGGTTGGCTTACATGCAAAATGCCACCTGGATTACATGCATAATGCCACCCGAATTACATGCATAGTGCCACTTTGAATTACATGCACAATGCCACTCGAATTACATGCACAAGGCCACTCGAATTACATGCATAATGCCACACGAATTACATGCACAATGCCACCTATCTACCATGTGTTACATAAAAAAGGTGCCATTTGTCATGGGCACTACCTAAGCTAAAACTTAGAACATTACAAAATATTAATCATGGGTACTACCCACGTTCACTAGGAATTATTACATCATGGAAGTTATTACATTAAAGGTTAAGATCAGATCCTAACATTTACACGTTATGGTCCATAATCATAGCAGGATTTCCTGAGCCCTGAGATATCTGCTTGATTTAGTGATATTTTATTGATACTTTGGTTAAAGATTTAAAAATTAGACGCCGACAAGCTCTTGAGCGAGAGGACCAATAATTGGTATAACAGTTACTAAAATGTAAAAAGTGGGCTCAACAAACAATATTATATAAAATAAAAATATAAAATTAAAGGTCGATTAATGAATTTCTTATAAGAGGCTTTGCTACTTTTCCCTTTTTCCAATAGCTACTAAGCTTCCATTGGCACCTTCGCAGTCTGTAACACTTGCCCCTGATTCCTCTAGCTATTTTGAACTATATACAGTTTTTAAGTATGTCTATTATCAGAGCCTTAGATGCTGCGGTTCAGATAGGTAATTGATTTTTGTTTTCTTCCGTCTTTTAGTGTTATCCGATCCTGGATATTTACGAGTTTCGTTGTATGTTGCAGATTGGAAGGTAAAGTTGCAATAATCACAGGCGGAGCGGCAGGCATCGGAGCAGCCGCTGTTCGTCTCTTCGCTAAACATAGAGCCAAAGTCATCATAGCCGACATTGCAGACGAAACTGGTCAAAAACTTGCCGAAACCCTTTCACCGTCTGCGAGATTCATCCACTGCGATGTAACGAAAGAGAAAGACGTGAGTTCAGCGGTGGATGTGGCCATGGAAAATCACGGCCAACTGGACATTATGTTCAACAACGCCGGAACCATCGATTTCGAGAAAAAGAGCGTCGAAGAGTATGATATGGAACAATTTCAAACCGTAATGGATGTGAATGAAAAAGGAGTAATGCACGGAATAAAGCACGCAGCCCGAGTTATGATCCCTAGACAAAGGGGTTGTAAACTTTCGTCGGCAAGTATTGCAGGGACAATGGGAGGTGGTGCTTCTCATGCTTACACAGCGTCAAAACATGCAGTGATAGGGTTGACAAAGAATGGGGCAGCCGAGCTGGGAACGTACGGTGTGAGAGTAAATTGTGTTTCCCTTTCTGCGGCCGCCACGGATCTTGCGGTGCGGTACTTCGAGGGTAGTGTAGAAGAGAGTAAGACGAAGTTGGAGGAGTTCTGTAACAGTATAGCCAACTTAAAGGGGGTGACTCTTAAAGCGGAGAATATTGCAGAAGCTGCTCTGTATTTGGCGAGTGATGAAGCCAGTTATGTAAGTGGTCATAATCTTGTGGTGGATGGCGGACACTCGGTTGTAAACCACGACTGGAAGATGTACCGGCCATAAGTTCCCATAGTTTAGTCCTCGTTTAAGTTAGCAAAAATAATCGTAGAGAGATGATTGTGTAATTCCCTCTACACTACTTCAATGTTACTTAATTATTGACCAGCTAGATTTGTGAAATTATAATAAGACCCAGCTTAGAGATACGAGTGGACTCTATCTACTGTATATTCAAAGACTTGATTGGATGTTATATTATGTTTACTTGCATGTGTAAAATTAAATAGTATAGCACACAGAACATGGAACAACATTTTATTGAAACACTTCGTAAAAGACATATATCCTAAAGACCCTCTGAGTAAAAGGGTCAATTTTCTCAACACAAGATCGAGGAGTTGCATTTCTAAGAGTCTACTCCCATGAGGAGGGTTAAGACTTCTATTTATATGAAGCCTGCAATCCGATGAAATCATAGAGGTCGCCACAACCGCATGACTTAAAATTTTGTCCGCTAAATTGTAGCGCGATAAATTTCAGCAACTGTAGGCGGGGACCTGAACCTACGCAGTAACCTAGAGTTTTGTGGTTATTTCCCTCCGTTTTTTGTTCTAGCATTTCAGACCATTTTTTTTGTTAAGGCATAATCTCCGGCATTAAAATTTGCAAGCAGCTATCTAAAAACGATTCTGTAACCATCGGCTTACAAATTTCGTTAGGAGTGAATATATAGTAAGACAAAATAGATTATTTAGCAAGCTGTCTTTTTCTTCTTTTTATTTTTTTAATTAATTTATTTATGTTCCCGCTTGACCTTTTTACAATTAACATCCACTCATCACTAATTGTCGTATCAAATTATTGTGGAAAGAATTATGCAACCCTTGATTTTGCTTTATGAGGTACTAAATTAATTAATTTTAAAGAACCGTCACATCGGTCCAGTAACTTCAACCCGCCAACTTAACATTTTGTGTGATTAGGTGGAGGAGGCAGTTTTGTCAGAGTTTCCAGCTAATCTCTTTTATAGTCTTAAGTTTTAGGTGGTTCTCTAATATTTCTAGAAAAAAAAATTATAAATATTTATTTGATAATAATAAATAAATTATATAATATATTTTATAATGTATTAAATGTTTTTTTGTTATTTATATATTTTTACAAGGGAGAAAACCTTAGCAAAGTTATACGATTTATGTTAATAAGAAAGTGTGTATAGTATTTGTAAATATCCTTAATGAGCGCACACAAATACAGCTCTAAAGTTAGTGTATTTTATTTTAATTTTTTTTTTAATAAAATAAGATAAAAATAAATTTATTTTTAGATTAAATTATATTAATTAAAGAATTTTTTTAATAATTTTTTGTATGAAAAAGTAAATTTATATTAAATTAAATTAAAAATTTATTTAAAGATATTTATTTTTAATAATATATTTTTAAATTTATTATATAAAAAGTAAGGGTTTTCATGTATTACAAAATGATTACGTTATAGTGTTATAACTTCAGGTTTTTTTTTTTTTTAATATGAAAAAAGCTATTTATATTAAATTAAGATAACAATCTTTACAATAAAAAAATGTGGGTGGATTAACACACCGCCAAAAAAATACAAGTTTACCAATCATCATTGATCAAGAAAGCATATCAAATGGAATATTTTGTCATTCTATATAAATTGCTAGTTATTATGGGATGGGAAGCCACTCCTCCACATTGTCATTCTCATTAAGGCCTTCAGTACCTGCATCGCTCCAACCAACAATTGGCCTAGGTAAAACTGGTTGAACATCATCCTAAGCAATATCAACACTAGGTCGCTTCCCGACTAGCAAGGGTTGGGGTAAGTGCCTATCTGCGGGAGCACTTCTTGCATATGACGAAAGCCAACAACGAGTTCGATATCGAAAACACTCTTGAGAAGAGAACTTTGGGGAATCTGGTTGCTTGTACACAAAGCATTGGCCCATTGCGTCAGAAGAACTTATAGGTGATCCAACTCCATAACAACTTTGTTGGATGGAGTACATATATATAGACATATGTCATTAAAAACTTCTAATTTATTTGCTTGAGTAAATGTGACAAAAGGTGTATACTATTTAAAAACAATTATATTACGGGTCTTCCAAATATGAAAGAGTAGACTAATCCTAAAAACCTGCTACACCTCAAAAAGCGGAAGAGACAAGTAAAAGAGTCCCCAATAAGAGCTTGGGGTCAAGGATCTCTTGTAGATGTAAATGGGAAAAAAGGAAAGAACCCATTTCCAAGCTTTCCTAGATCTTCTGTAGTGCCAAAATAGGTGAGTACAATACTTGGGCACACCATAAAAAGGATATTTAATATAAGAAATTCCAAAGTTCTTCAAACATTCCCCTAAGGGGAGACCTTGACACAACAAGCTCCACGCAAAAAATGTTGTTTGGGCTTAACATAAGCATCCCAAACATTCTAAAATCTAGAATCCCATCTAGTCCTTATAGAAAATAAGTTCCAATGTTGATTAATCTTAGTAACCATAAGAATATGAGGAGATAACCATCTATACCCCAAACGAGCATTATAATTAAGCAAAGTAGTGTCAACATGTCATCTCCGGTCTGAGCACCAAGGACGTAGCGAGTGCACACCAATATTGTGCAATAGAGAAAAAAGCGTGAGAGCAATAACAACATCATAAGTATCTTTGTCCGCACTATTCGATTTGAAGGTGAATTTGAACCCATTACATGGGATCCAACCCCTGGTTTGGCGAGAAAATAAATCAACTATTGTAACAATAGCCTTTTTAAAAAACCGTTGAGCATGAATCCGTTGCACCTGAGCTAAGGGATAACCTTGATGAAGAAACATGAGGTACCACCAAATATTCATAAAATTTATGGATAAGCCTTTACAAAAGCCATATCCTTTCCAACATATCCAAAGAGTGAGCTATTACCATGATTTCCAGATACTTTTAATAACAAAGGAACTAAGAATCATGAAAAAAATTAGAGCAACAATGAGAGAGGGAAAATCCAGCCCTCTCCATGCTCTATAATTTAAGAGAAAACTAAAGGAAATAAAATTCTAAATCAAAAATTTCCAAGTTGTAGCTCCCCTTAGATCCTTGACCACCCACTTAGCACATAGAGCAATACCTTGTTGTCTATAGTCCAACAGAACCATTCCACCACACTCTATAGGAAGATAACAAATATCCGAGGCAACTCTATGAAATCCCTTTGTTTTAGAAGAATTATTCCAAATAAAATATTGAAGGAGTTTCTCAAGCTTCTTATAGCAAGCCTATGAAGGAACCCAGTAAGAGGGGTAGTATACATGAGTGGTAGCTAAAAATTTAGAGTAAATTTAAAATTTACCTACTAATGACAACTTCTTAGTAAGCCAGAATTCAAGTTTCTTTTCAACTCTTTGAAGCACATAATTCCAAAGCTAAGAAGGAGAGCCTTGAAAGGAAAAAGGAATACTAAGAAACTTAAAAACTTCCCTAGGAGGGATCTAATTCCAATGAAACCCTTGAAGCCAAGGAGGCATAGGCAAGGGAGATTGTTTGAAGCAGAAGGTCTTCCTCCATTGTATGCTAGAACTAGAGGATTTGCATAAGGTGTTCAGAAAATATAAAGCATTAGAAATATATTTCTCCTCTTCCCATACAGTAAGAAAGGAGTCATCAACAAAGTGACCATTAATAAGTTACTCCTGATCATTTGTAAGTGTAATTTCTTTAATAAAACCTGTATAATCTAAAATATAGCTAAAGGCTTCAGAAGTAAGCACAGATTAAGAGGGAGCAATTGAATACCATTTTTGAATAGACCTCAAAAGGCCCACTGCTTTAAAATGTGAATTATTCATATTGAGAATAGCCAAAGCATCTCTAAATAGCATAGCAATTATTTGAGTAAAAACTAGATCGAATCCTAAATCTAGGGTTATGCATAAGGGGTTGAAATCAAAATATATTTGTAAAAAAATGGTGAATCATAATTGAAATCAAGGCAAATCATGGCGAATCCTAAGCAAATCAAATCAATCATCTTCAGACCAAAATTTGGGGTATTTTAAGCCCTAAAATGTAAAGTCATCCTTGAGGTAAAGTTTTAGCTATTAAATGATCTTATAACTTCATAAAAACACCACCATTAGATCATACTCGAAAAGAGATTTCCAACGAGTACAAATATATCTATGTTTGGATATATATTGTGGTGAATTAACCCTAAGAAAAAATTGATCCTAAAAAATTTAGACGAATGGGCCGACGTCGAGGGTCCTCATATTCTCCAATTTCCAATTTTAGAAATCCTAATATTCACCCAATTTGTGAATATTCACCACTATGAATAACCCTGCCTAAAGCTTTGAGCATAGCAAGAATGAATATCCATTCAATGTGGTCATAAACTTTCTCAAATAAATCTTGATAAAAAGCATGTTCTGGTTTAACATTCGAGCCCATTTCATGCCCTCCAAGACAACCAAAATATTATAGAGGATATACCTCCCTTGAATAAATCTAGTTTGCTTTGATTTGACTAACAAAGGAATAAGAGACCTAAGGTGAAGATCCAAAGGTTTGGTAATGATCTTGTAACTAACATTCAACAAAGTAATAGGTCTCCAATTAGTGATCAACTCTGGGTCCCCTTTCTTGGGTATGAATTTGATATCACCCCTGTTAATAATTACTCCCAAAGATCCTACTCAAAGAGCATCCATATAAACTTTATGTAAATCAGGGCCAACTAAGTCCCAAAGAACTTTGTAGAACTCACATTGAAAGACATCCAGACCTGGTGCTTTGTCATTTGTCGTTTGAGACAATGCATCCTATAGATATTTAATGGAGAGAAGTTTATCACACCCTACTCTTTGAGACTCTAAAATCTTATCTGGCACAATTGCCATACAAGTTGCTAGTGCTTGCTCTCACTTAGGGGAATAAGCTTGAATGAAAAAAATATTAGTATAGTGCTTGAAAAAAATATCAATCATATCAGGAAGAATGGTAAGCCTTATTCCTTTGTCTTGAATGGTATTGAATTGAGTAGCTTGCCTGGGAAGACAAAGCCTTTGAAAAACTTCTTTAGTGACCCTATAACCAACTTTAAGCCAATGAATATTCAAGCTCCTCAAAACTCATATATTTTAGCAAGTTTAAGTTCATGCCTCAGTTGGGAAACATGAGACTGAAGTTCAAGATTAAACGGATAGGCCTCAAGTCTAATATAAGCTTTGGCAAGCTCATCATGAAGGATAGAATTGGAATGTATTCTAAATTATGTTACCTTTTCTTCCAAAGTGCAGAGCAAGATAATTGTACAAAAAATGGCATCATTCCACCATTCTATCCAACCCAACTCTCCATTATGTGTAGGAACTAGATCCAAGGCTCTGCAGATATGACACACCATGGAAGGGTGCTAAAGAAAGCAAGTATTGAAAAAAATTGTGACTTGTAGTGTCTCTAAAGTAGGGATTTCATCAGCACGTTAAACATAATGGGTGAATGGCCAGAATTAGTGGTACTAGGAATGGTTTTCACAAATGGAGCTAAAGCATTCCTATAAAATAAAAATTGCACATAATATAAAAGCATCGCTCTGTCTAGCCTTCTCAGAATTCTTGCATGGCCAACTAGGATATTGGACCACGTATACCAAAAAAGTTTAGAAAAATTTTGCACAGAAAAATAAGAATTGGGGTCTAACAAACCCAATTTTTTTCCATGAAGTACCAGGCCTCTCTTTCCTATATTATCTTTAGGCTTTTTAGTCATATTAAAATCTCCACACATAACCCAAATAGTAGGTGGTAAAGAGAAAGCACACCATCACTAGAGGCTACAATACTCCTGATCTTCATTGGAGGTATAAACATTAATAATACCAAAAGATAGCCCACCAACCTTAAGTAAAAACCAAACTACTTGATTGGACGAGTCCACACCTGACGAGACCAAAATATCTTTCCCCCTAGCTGCCAAAATAATAACAACTCCTCCTCTACTAGGGGAACAACTGGTGGCATGAAAAAGCTACCTGGCCAAAGGAAAGTATAAGTACATTACAGAATAAAGTAAAAAATCTTAATCTCTTAAATATAGAGAAAGTCAATATTACCATAAAACCTGGAGCATAAAGTAATCTCATCTCGAACCAAGTATTTGCGGACTAGGTCCATTAGCCCTTTGACATTCCATGATAAAAAAAATCATGGAAATCTATCAAGAATTATGTGTACTTCTACATCTTCAGTTTATTTGAGGTTTGAAATGGAATCATAAATATTATTGAGAAAATGCTTCTGACCTGCTGTCCAAAACTCCATTTGATGCCTTTTGTCCTAGTGAACCAAGGAGTCTCCCTAGGGTGGGCTATGTGATCTTTGACCATTGATAGAATCTTCTTCATATTACATGAAGCTGGAGGAAGGTTGCCTATTGAAATGTAGAATTGGAGAATACGAAGACCGAGTAGGAGCAAGACAAGTAATAATTTTGGCAAAGGAAGTACTAGATAATGTTACATTAGCAACCATCTATAAAGCCCTAGCATTGGGTGCCACCGTTTGTGTGGTATGTTGCTCTATCATCACACTATGCCTAGCTAGTGCATAATACATAGGGGGTTGAGGTGAGCTATTGGGAGTAGTCATAGGGTTTACATTTTTTCTATTCTTACCCTTCTTTTGGACTACCTTCCATTCATCTTGCCCTCCTTTGGAAGTAGGGATAGAGCTAGTATTAATAGGAGCCGCAATCATCTCTTTAGATTTAATATTATCTACCATTAAAGGATAAAATTTTATCTTATGGGTAGTTTATTGGCAATGATAACATGTGCTAGGCAGGTTTATGTAAACAACACATTGCTTGAACCTATAGTCACCAAATTGGATATCAACAATCTCTCGTAGGTCTTTAGAAAGATTGATTTTGATATAAAAAAACTTTGAGGGTGTGAGGCATAAAATTTATCCATTTAACAACAGAAAAATTCACCAATGGGGACCAAAAGGTTCTGATAGTAATGCCAAAGTGGTAGAGGAAGACCGAGGAATTCAACCCAAATTGGAACCTACAAGGAAACATCATTAGTGACCGAAAAATCCTTGTTCTAGGGATGAAAAAACAACAAAGAGTTATGAAAAGACCAAGGCCCATGACTTAGGACCGCTTTAGTCTAAGAAAGGTCAACAAAATAAAACAAAAAGAACCTTTTGGTGAGGTTCCGGATACCATCAACCTTGACGCCATGCCAAGCTTGTTGAATCTAGTTTCGAAGGAGGGTTTCTCCAAGGATGTGACCTATAAAATACCCTACCAACATATGGCTTTCTAGCCAAGAACAAGTAGTATTAAACTCACTCAATGGGATAACCACATTCGAAGGAGAAATATTACCTCTTGATTAACTTTGAGAATGAACTTTCATGGTTGCTTGTTCACCTTTGGCACCATTGCTCCGTTATGTAGCTTCAAAATAAGTTGGATTTGTTGAATGAGCTTTATCCATAAAAAATAGGCTCAATCTGCCAAATGGTGGAGTAAATTCGATGACAATAGCAAAAATATTCTCTAAGAGGCATCTTGCACACACTCCAGAGTGGAGAGGTGCTATGGCACCAAGAGAATGAAACCCTAATGCATGTAACATGTGTGACACAGAGAAGTAAAGCCTACCCATACTTAATTTTTCCCTTCAATATATTTTTTGAGATCAAATTATTTTATTTTAAGTGTTTTTATAATAATTATAATAATAAATGGGCTATATTTTTTAATTGATTTGTTACTTCTTTTGAATATCAACTTGGCATTTGAGGTTTTGATGAGGAAAAACTGCTCTGTGGGGATGGCAGTAGTTTTTGGAGAAGGTCTGAACAATTGGAGGAATAATGTGATGGCATCAGGCCCATCATAGAGCATGGATGCTAGCGATGATTTTTCATCTAAAAATTATTGGAAGGAATAGAATTTCCCATTGCATGCCAAGAATCGCTTGTCAAAGAACAATGGATTTTTGGAACGATATGAAGCCATGTCGGTTCTAGTGGGTCAACCAGACTCGATGGCAGAAGATGTGGATTATTTAACCAAACATGTGCTTATTGGTAAATTTATGAGCATCCAAATTTCTCATCCCTTTGTGGAGTCTTGGGTTAGGAAGAATTAGAACCCCGAAGGTGACATAGCGGTGATGTTGAATGCGAATAGCTATTTTATGGTGGTTTTATCTTGTCTTACAGATCGTAAAAAATAATTTGAAGGGGGTCCTTATTTATATAACCAAGAAGGACTATTTCTTAAACCCTTGCATGTGGGTTTCAACCTTTTAGAGGAACGGTCATTATGGGTTCCAGTGTGGGTTCAACTTATGTGGCTCCCATTGGAATTCTAGAGAAATGAAATCTTGCATATGATTGCCCTTATTCTAGGGAAGTCGGTTGGACCATCACAACAAATGAAGGATAAAAAGGTAATTTCTATTTCTCGTATCAATGTTGAAATTGATTTAAACAATCCTATTCTAGATTTTGTTGAAATACAGTTGGATTGACTACATGGGTTCAACAACTTGACTGTGAAGCTCTTCCATTTGGTTGTCATATCTTCCATGTATACGACCACCTACAAAGAAAATATCCTAAGTTTGTCCCACATGTGGTCTCAAATCCTGGGTCCTCTCTATCTACACAAAATTTAGATAAAGAAAAATCCCCAATAAAGGAAGGGGATCGAGATAAGGAAGGCTTTGTTCTGGTAAAACCCAAAAACAGAGGAAGAAGGGTAGAAAGAGACCTTAAGGATAGCCAACCAGATGCTCTGCTCAACCATTTTTAAATACTAGATGATCTTGATTAGTGCATGGAGATACCTGAAATTTTACTACCTAATGCAAATATAAGAGGGCCGAATTAGATGTCTCTTCTTGAGGTGGAACCTAAGGAATCAGATCTAGGGGGTTTAAATGAAGAAAATAGGGCTTTGGTTCTAAGTATAGGTGTTATGGTTGGCTCTAGCCCTAGAAGGAAAAATATTTTGCAAAGTGACACAAATTTAGTAAATCCCTCTCCTACTCAGGCACTGATGCAGTCATCCTTGGATTGCAAAACTCCTACGGTGCTGGGATTGCATCAGAAAATAATTTCAAAAAGTACTTCAGATAAGAATATGAATGTGGGTCAAAATAAAGATGAAGATAAAATTAATTTAATGGGAGATATTTTGGTGGATTTAGGCTTTGAAAGAGCATTGGAATCCCATTTTTCTAACCCCCAAAAATGATTATCCTTTTATCAAATGTAAGGGGGTTGAACAACATCCCATAAAAAAAGTTGTTTGTGATTTGGTTCTTGTTCATTCTCTGGATGTGGTTTTTATTTAGGAGAATAAATTGGCTATTGATAGTATGTTCAATATTGATCCCAATTTGTGGAGAAGGGATCAATGCCAGTGTATTGGTGCATGTGGATATGCTGGTGGCATTGCTTTTTTATGGGATCTGGTTAATATCTCTCTTCTTACTTGGATTTCTAGCAGATGGTCTATTTCGATGATCGGGCATGATAATGAATCTGGTTAAAACATCCTACTTACAAATGTGTATGCTCCTATTGATTACAATGGTAAAGTAAATATGTGGGGTAAAATTGTATTTTTGAGAAGTCTGGATCCCCTGTACCCTAGATTTTGGTTGGAGACTTCAACTCTATCACTTGTCTAGAGGAGAAACACAGTGGGTTGATCGTCTCAAGCCTTTTATTCTGTATTCAGTGCTCATATATAGGCCCTGAACTTGATTGAAATCAAGCTGGATAATGGGATATTTACCTGGCATAATAGAAGATGTGGGGAAGATTCCATCTCACAGAGACTGGATAGGTTTATGATCTCTAGTTTTTGGATTGGTAATAACAGAAGTTCTAGTTATGTGATTCTAGAGGGTAGAGGATTTGATCATTGGCCTATCAAACTCTATGCTCTAGAATTAGGGCTAATGAAGAATCCTTCCTTTAAGTTTCAACTTATGTGGCTTTGGGATACTTACCTTCATGATTTCATGCGAAGCTAGTGGACTAATGGAAAACCTCATCATGGCATCGCTATGTATTCTTTTATGAAGTGACTACAATTTTTTAAGCAGAAATTAAAGAGATGGAATAGACTAAATTTTGGGAACCTTTCCTTGGCTAAGTTGGCAGCTCTTAGGATGGTGGAAGAAGCTTCAAGGAATATTGGAGATCAGGGACTCATAGAGGAGCTTCTCATTGAGGAATTTGAGGCTGCGAAAGACCTTGTTGAATGGGAACTGAGGGAAGAAATTTATTAGAAATAAAAAGCTCAAGTATATTGGCTTTAGGAACGGGATAGGAACACGATATTCTATTATAACTGAGTTAGGCTCACCGTAATGGTAACATGATTTCATCTCTTATGAATTCTTAGGGTACCCTGCTCTCTTCTTTCAGGGATATTTTAGAAGAGACTAGGAGGTATTTTTCCTCTCTCTTCAAGGAGGACTCCCTCTTAGATGATGAGGATGAAAATATTATTCTAAACTACATTCCCTCGATTGTTTCTAGAGATATGAATGAGCACATAATGGGTCCAATTTCCTTTGAGGAGTTGGAAAATGTTATATTCAATATGAAAAAGGGAAAGCACTAGGACCAGATGGATTCCCGATTGAGTTTTATTAGGATTTTTGGGAGTTAATCAAATTTGATCTTCTGGAGGTGGTCCATGAGTCCCAAAACAACAAAAAGATGCTAAGGTCCCTAAAATCTATCTTTATGGTGCTTATTTCGTAAATAATATAGAGTGAATTCCATGGATATGTTCAGGCCTATATCTCTCTACAATACTGTGTATAATATCATTACAAAAATTATTGCTGAGAGGTTGAAGATATGGTTGACCAAAATCATATTTGAGGAGCAAGGTGGGTTTGTTGTTGGCAAAAAAATCTTGGATGGGATTGTTATTGCTACATAAGCTATTCACTCAATGGTAAATTCTAAGGAGAAAACTATGTTCATTAATTTGGACATGGCCAAACCCTATGATCATGTCAGATGGTCCTTTCTTCAAAAATTTCTTGCTACTTTTGGCTTTGAGGAGGAATGGATTAGATGGGTGATGAGTTGTGTTTCTTCTTCCTCGTTCTCTGTTCTTGTTAATAATGAGTCGTTGGAGTTGTTTGAGGACTCAAGGAATTTGAGGGAAGGATATCCTTTATCTCCTTATTTGTTTATAATTATGGCAAAATGTTTGGTAATATTTCTCAAGTATCAAGTTAGGTAGGTTCTCTTTCAGGGGTGGAAGTGGGATAATAGTTTGCCGCCTCTTTCCCACCTTCAATTTGTTGATGATACTACTTTGTTGGGAGATTCCACTATCAGGGAAGTTGGAAATATTATATGATATCTTGAAATATATATTGGTACTTCTAAATAGTTGATTAATAAGGCCAAGTATTTTATTTTATTCTTCATTACCCCTCCTCTTATTCAAGCTAGGATTGCATGCATTCTAATATTCTAGGTCGGGACTTCCCCCTTCATTTATATTGGTATTGATTTCATCTCATCCTTTACCTAGATCTTCTTGGTAGTCTATGATTGATAAGTTTAGAAGGAAGGTGAATCACTAGATCATCAAATGGCTATGCTCTGCAGGTAGAGTGTTACTTTTAAAATTCGTTGTTCAAGCTTTACCCATTTACTGGTATTTTGTGCAAACAACTCCCTCTTGTTATCAAAGATATGGATGCTTTGTCAAGATAATTTTTATGGTCTAGAAAACTTGATCAATATAAATGGAGTTTGGTTAGGTTGGATTCTATTTGTTGTCCAATTCAAGAGGGAGGCCTTGGGTTGCGACAAGTGGCTCTTTTTGGGCAGGCTTTGGTTGTGAAACTTTATTGGAGATGGTGTACCTCTCAAAATCATATTTGGGTTAAAATATTATATTGTAAATACTTGAGAGGTATTTTTGAGGCCGAGATCCCTAGAGTAAACTTTGGTGGGAAAGGTTCAATTATATAGGATGCTCTAAAAAGATAAGCTAATTAAATTAAGCAGGGTTTGTTCTAGTTTTGAAATTAGGGATCATATGCTCTTTTCTAGGAGGATTATTTGGATGGCCACCCTCCTATATTGACTCAATATCATAGGTTACGTTCCCTAAGTGTTTATTTCTTGGAAGTGGGCTGGTATCGTGTGGACTTTAAAAAATATTCTTTTAAAATTTTTGAGATGTATAGGTGGAAATATTTGTAGGAATGGCCCTAGGGGGGATTGGCCAAGGATAGAGATGTGCTTGCTATTATTCTTGTAGGGAGGCCCTATTATTAATTGAGGGGTAAAAAAATTTTGGATTGGAACCATGATCCCAAGGGAACCTACTCTGTAGCCTATGGTTATCAAGTTCTTGATAAGTAAAATTTTGGGAGTCTCCCTATCACATGGTGGAAAAGGGTGTGGAACATATATGCCTGTCTAAAACGTAACTTATTTCTTTGGATGGTAGCTAGGAATAAATGCCTCAGTTGGGATAACATGAGGAAGAGGGGATTTCAGGGTCCCTCTTTTTGTGTCCTTTACGATAAGAATGAGGATGACTCTTCTCATTTATTTTTCCAGTGCTCCCTTGCCAAAGATATTTGGAACTATTGGTGGAGTTCCTGGAAACATCCTTGTTTTCATGTGCTCTCCATGGTGGATTTTTGGAGTAGTCTGGGTAGACCTTCGACCAAAACCCCCTTCCTCCAAGTGGCTTGGAATTTGGGCCCTTCTTACATCATCTGGTATATTTTGTTTAAATGAAATCATTGCATCGTTTAGGGCAGTAATTTGGCTGTTCAATAGATTTGGCAAAGGATCTTGTGTATGGTTAATGAAACTATCCATAGAAAATGTGATGTGGATCCTATTTTGGACTTTAGGAAGGAGAAGGTACAATAGGAACTTGGTCTCTTTGGGGTTGGTGCAAACTCTTCTAGCCCTAGCAGGGTTCCTTAGCTTAGTAAGAAGGTTAGGAGAGATGGTAGGTGGAGGCCGCCCCCTAGAGGAGTTTTAAAAATTAGTACTGATGGATTGTCGAGGGGTAATCCTAGACATGTTAGAATTGGTGGTGTTGGGAGAGATTCTACTAGCGTGGTCAGTTTTTTCTTTTCCATTTATAAAGGTGTTCATTCCAAAAATTTTATGTAAGCTCTTGCGATTATTGAGGCCTTGTAGCAGGGGTTTTCTCTTGGCTAGCGCAAGATTATGTGCGAGTTCGACTCTAAAATTTTGATTAATATTTTTAACAACAAAAATGTGGAGGATATTAATTGTAAGTTGGCCTTTGTGGTCATTTAGATTCTCAGAATGAGTGAATAGTTTGAATTTATATTCTTTGTGCACATTCTAAGGGAATGGAATGGGTTGTTGATTACCTAGAAAAAAAGGCTTCTAAGTTATTGGATCCTTGGATTATCAATAACTGGGAGAGTATCCCATCTGGGGACTCTCAATGCCTCTAGGAGTTGATCCACAAGGATATTTAGAGTTAATGTGGTTTATTCTTGTTGTCTTCTTTAGGTTTCAACCTTGTCTAATGGTTTTAGTCTATTTTGTTGCTTATTTGAGTCTTGTTTGGGATCTCAGCTGTACTCTATAATCCAAATTTTTTTACCCCTTTATTTAAAAAAATATAATAATAAATATTATTTAAATATATACTTACAATTTATTATTTATTATTTGTAGGATGGCAAAGATCAAGAAGATTGTGTTGGTGGAATGGGAGTTCACAGGGGTAGGTATTTATGGACCCTACTCGGATCTATTTTATGGTGGTTCTAATATATATATTAGATAGCACAATTTGGACTTGTTGTTTTCTAGATCCTTCTTGGATCACCTGCTTGGTGGTGTTGAAAATCCCGATGATATACATGGTTTGGGTGATCCTCTAGAGTTGGTGTTGTTCTATCCCTAAAATTGATATATGTACTTTTACCTATCAGTATGTGCTTTCATTATTCCATTGAGGAGTTGTTGGGAGGTTGGTTTGGTGTTTGTATTTTGTAAGGGTCCGACATTGTTTTCATTTTTGTGTGTCTTTGGGTTTATAACCCATAGGGATTAGGGGAGTTCTTGCCACATTTTTGGGAATCTCAAGGTGTTCCTTCTTCATGATGATATAGGATTGGAATACCCTTGAGATCTCTATGGTAGTGCCCATGTTTTTTGGGGCTACAATTTTAGTGTTCATGCTAGTGGTCTTTGGTGGTTTGTGACAACAACAATTGACAGTGGTGGTCCCATTTTTGGTCAGAGTTCAAAACCTATGGATTGTGGTTGTTTTTATTCAAAATAGAGATCATATATATATATATATATATATATATATATATATATATATATATATATATATATATATATATTGTTGGCCTATATTTTACTTTGATTGGATTTAGGGGTCCTTATGTAGATCTAAAGATTTTCCAAATCTTGTAGTTGTTGGGTCCTTTTATGGATCCTAAGTAGAATTTAATTTGTTGAATATATTTTCAAGCTTAAATTTAGAATTTAATTTTTTGAATATTTTTTGGCTTGTTGTCTTTATTCTAGTTACAAAATTAGATATGTAGGCTTTTGGAAGTCTTGTTTTAGTTCTAGGATGAGATTTCCTTGTGTCTTATTGTTTTGGGTGGATTTCCTCATTTGAAGCATGTGTGTTAAATTGGGAAGTATTATAAATCACTTTGGAAGTTATGCATGAGTTATTGATAATAATGGTTGGTCTAGTTAGGTTGTTTTCCACACCATGTTTGTTGAACGAGTGTTTCCTGGCTATTTGCCCAATGGTTGGTGTTTTGGGCTGGATCTTGATCCTTGTTACAAATATTTGGGTGAGAGTTTTTACTTTCAAAAATATTTGTCTCATTGGTGTGTTCCTCTATGGAAATACCTTTCCTTTATGGGCAGGAATTTGTTTTTCAAATTTGACTTTTTTAGGTGCAGGCCCGTGTTTCCTAGCTTGGGTGGGAAGTTGTATTAAAATGTTGAATTTAAAATTTTCTAGTATAGTGTGAAAAATTTATGGAGGTTGGATTTAATGGATCTGTATATCTATCAGTTCATTTAATCCTCAACTTGTTGTTTGGTCATGTTGGATCCTTGGGATTTAGCATTATTCTCTATTTCCTCGATCATAATTTGTTGGATCATGATACAACTCCTTTTTTAGTTTCTTTGGTAGTCTTCTTCTTGTGACTCTGTTCTATTGTAAGTGGCTTTGGGTTTCTCTAGATGCCTTTCCTCATTTGTAAAATATTCGAGGAGCATTTCAAAACCCCTTCTTATACCTAATAAAAAAATTATTATTTATTTAATTTTTATTAAAAAGTAAAATAATGTATACCATATTTTAAATTTAATTTTTAATAAAGTAATTAGTTTTATTTATGTTTATTTATTTAATAAAATCAAGTTACAATCTTGGTCAACATTTTAAAAGTATTTTTAATCATATCAATAGAAACTAAGCATCTCCTTTCCTCATAATTTATAAACAATTTTGTAAACAATAAAAAATGTCATTTTTGTAAACATTTTTGCATAACCATAATATTAACCTACTAACTCTCGAATTGAAGAACACAAACTTATACTGATAGGAGGGTGAACAGTATAAGAGTACTTTTTACTTTTCTTTCCAAATAAATATTATGCAGTGTATAGATAGCAGTATCAATATCAATAATCAAAGCAATGCATAAAACACCATACACAATAGAGACACCACAATTTATGTGGTTCACCCAATGTGGGCTACTCCACAGAGAAAATATTTCACTAAAATTTTATCAATCAATCTCTTGGGAATCCTTCCCAATTACAATTTTTATGGACCTTTGTCCAAAGGATATGTTGATCCCCTGAATATGGTTTGTGGATCTTTATCCACAGGATAACTCTTTCTCCTATGCTCTGCTGGTGATCCTCTAGAAGACTACCACCTCCACTACACTGGCTTGTGGATCTCTCTCCATTGAAGACTCTTGTCTCCACTTAGAAGACATGTACTCACTACCCTAGATGATGGATATCTATCCACTAAAGACTACTGTCCTATCTTCTCTATCACCTCCAAAGCTCTATCTCAAATTTGCACTAAACATAGTTTAGTTGGTCTAGTACAAATCTATTCAAATATACACTAAACACAGTTTAGTCGATTTAGCACAAGTCTACTCAACAAGCTCACTCAAATCTACACTAAATACAATCCAGTTGGTCTAGCACAAATCTTCTCAAATCTACACTAAACACAATCCAATCGGTCTAGCACAAGTTTGCTCAACAAGCTCACTCAAATCTACACTAAACATAGTCCAGTTGGTCTAGCACAAATCTTCTCAGTAGGTCCACTTAGAACCTACTCAAATCTGCTCAACAAGTATACTCAAAACTTATCCAAATTTGCTCAATAGTTCCACTAAGAACCTACTAAAATATTCTCAACAAGTCCACTTAGAACATGCTCAAATATGCTCAACAGGTCTACTCAGAACCTATCCAAATATTCTCAATATGTCAACTCAAAAACTATCCAAATATGCTCAACAAGATCACATAGAACTTGTCCAAATTTGCTCAATAAGCTCACACAGAGATTGTTCAAATTTGTTCAACAAGCTCACACATAACTTGTCCAAATATGCTCAACAAGCTCACACAGAACTTGTCCCAATCTCATAGAAGCATAAAGAGAATTGTTAGAGGCTCAATATGTTCTACTCGTAATGCACAATCACTTTCTCAAATTTCTCAATCTCATTGAAGAATAAAGAGAATTGTTAGAGACTCAATATGTTCTACGCTCAATGCACAGTCACTTTCTCAATTTTATCAATCTCATAGAAGCATAAAGAGAATTATTAGAGACTCAATATGTTCTACTCTCAATGCACAATCACTTTCACAACTAAAATCAGAATATATAATAGGTTGTTTGATGGAACTTGAACAATCACTTTATACAACCACTTGAATAGGATCAATAAACTCTACTCAACCAATTACTCAACAATGCTCACAAACCCTAGTCCAAGCATGTAAACACCAACTCAAAATATTTCCAACAATGCTCATAAAAAAAGGTCTAATCACAACTCTTAATTCCATAAAATATTGAAGCATTATGTCAAACACTTTTTAAAAGGAAACCCTAATCAAATCCTTTTCACTTCAACCTTTATTTTCTAGTAAGTAGTCAATCAACTCAACAAAGAAAGAATTTTTCCATACCTTTTTACTTAACAAGGAGTTGATCTCACAAATCTGCCATACTCATAATTACTTCTTTGCCAATATCAATAAGGGTTAGAAGTTAATAATTTCCTCAACAAAACACAATGCAAAATGATATTAAAATTACACCTTATCACTCCAACTCAAATAATATTTAATACCTTCACAATAATCTTCTTTAACACAAAAAACCCTTTATTAAAATTAACAACACTCAAAAGTCTTAATCCTTCAATATGCCAATATAGTAATTTAAGACTTTATAAAAAATAATTAAAACCAAAACTTCCTTATTACTCCAATTGATCATTTTCAAATACCACCACTATCCAACAAACACCCTTTCTAAAAAAATTCACTAACAACCCTTATACCTCCAAACACTCTTTATTGAAACCTTAGGCAATAAAATTAATTAAAAGTTTTACCTTGGCCACCGACAGGTTTTGACCTCATAACCTCTGCCTCCACGAGCAACCTAGTCACGGGATCCACAACCACATGTACTATAGGTATTTTTAATATAAAAAAGGCTATACCTTCACTTTAACCTTTGTGCCCAACAAAAACACACATAAATCTTTTCCTTTTGGCGCTTACCACCAACGGGTTTCAAACGTAGGCACTTGCTTCATCCAACACTTTCGCAATTTGTGCTTTGCAACTTGGACCACCATGTCCAACGTGCTTCAAAAAATCTAACCTCTTCACCTTATCCATGGCGCTTAAGACAAAAATATTTTTCATTTTCTTCCTCAACGAACCTTTCAAAATCGCAAACAAAGTTTTAACCTTGGTGCTTATCAATCATTTGAGGGAAGAGCAATAATGTCTTTGGAGGACTCCTTATATACACAAACATTTATTTCCTTCAACACCGACGCTCACTTATTTGAACGATATCGATGCCTTTATAAACACTTTATAATTTATACAAGGTGCTTTGTTAAATTGGATGACGTCAGCATTAATTATAATTTATAAATATTTTAAATTCTAAAGAATTTAAATTTTATAAATTTCAAATAACAACTTTGACAACTTTGTTCCTTGACAAAAAACCTTGATATTAATGTTGACTTCAGTTCTTGACATCAATGACAATTTTAAGTTTTAGGACTCAAAATGTCCAACAATCTCCCCCTTTGTCATTGATGGTAACCCAAAAACGTTTTACCAAAAACTTGACTTCTTATTCTGTGCTACTCCCCTGGGGCACTGCTCCCCCTGGCTCATTGCTCTCTCAAATATCAAATCTCTCCCCATTACACAAATCTCTCCCCATTTGAAATTAATGGTAAAGGGTCACCTTTGGGGCTTGGGGCTAAGAATGAGTCTCTTAGCTTAGCCCCTCCACCACCTTTTGTTGAGGTGGGTAATTTTTGGGTGGGATTATTTCTACTCCCAAAAAGCACTGTTCTTTACCTTTATCCCTCTCTTATTTTATGAATTTTTGAATCCTCTGACTATTTATATCCATGTCTATGTTCCTATCCATGTCATCATTCTTGTTCCTATTCCTGTTCACATCCATGTTCCTATTCCTATTTATGTTCACATTCATATTCCTATTCCTACTCATGTCCATGTTCCTATTCTTGTTCTTGTTCATATCCATATTCCTGTCCTTGTTCCTGTTTATGTTCAATTTCCTGTTCATACTTATCTCTGGAATGTATGCTCTACACCACTTTGCTATATGACCATAATTATTGCACTTATAACACTTAATTTTATTATTCCTTGGAGGTGCAAATGTCTTAGGATTTTTCGAAGTGAAGCCATATCCTTTTCTATCATGAACCCTGCAATTCATTTCCTTGTGACCAAACTGATTACATGAGTAGCAATACCCATGGAAAGGTTGTCCATTCCCATATTCCTGTCTTTCATGTGTCCTACACTATGAAGCCATGTGCCCAAACCTGTGACATGAAAAACATCTTCCATTGAAGCTTCCTTGTCTTGACCTCATTGGTCTCCTATTTTGATTGATGTTCCATCTATATCTTCTTTGTGCATTGTTCTTGTTTTTGTTGAATTCATTATTGTCCAACCCATCCTCTGATGTCTCAATGTATTTTACACTATCTTCTTCTAAAGTATCTTCATCTAAAGTATCTTCTCTAGAACTTGAAGTTGACTCTCCTTCCTATTTCTTTTGAACCTGTTCAAAACCAAGATATGTTTTACTTGATGTAGGCTTTTGTGTCTTGATGAACTTATCCATGTTATTTGAGCTATTTTTAAATCCCTTCATCTATATTTTGGAGTCCTCTAAATCTTCTTTTAGTAGTGCCACTTATTGTGCTAACTTATCACATTCTAAGATATTTGCTTCTAACTTATCATTGAACCCCTTTGCCTTAGCCTTTGATTTTTATAAATCCTCTATGAGCAATCTTCTCTCTTCATCACATTCTTGAAATTGAATTTCAAGTTTAGAGTGTTGGTTTCTTACCTTCTTTACCATGTCAAGGGCATAGATGAGTTCTCCCTTGATATCATAACCATTTTCTTTTGAATAATCCTCTATTTGTTTGCCTTTGTCCACATCATTACTCTTTTTAGGCTTATCTTCTATAGGCTCAATTTCATCTTCTTATAATAATACAATTAGAATATTTTCATCTGGTCCTTCAAGTGCATTATCATACTTATTATCACTAAAACTATAAACATCCCTTGTACAATAATCTTCAAGATGTCCAAAGTTACCACATCTAAAACACTTGAGAATAACTGGAATTTTCTTAACTGGTTATTTTTCTTCAATCATAAACAAAACTTCATCTCTATCATTGTATGAAACACTAGCATCACTATCACTTGAGTACTTACTTGCATTATTCGCATAGTAGCTCCTATTTTGTCTTTGAAATAACTTCTATTCTTTTCTTCTTTTTCTATCCTTGCTTTTATTTTGGTGCCTATATATTTATGATTCCTTGTACTTGTGATCCTATTTTTCTTCACCATTGTTGTTCTTTTGTTCTTTACAATCTCTTGCAAAATGTCCAAAATTTCCACAATTAAAACACTTAACATATCTTAGATCTATGGGTATTATGGAACCTTTATTTCTTCTACCATAATTAGCTTCTTCATCACTGGATGACTCGCTGCTTGATTTTGACTTCTTACCATTTGTTTTCTTGATTGCTTTGAATGCTACTTCCTTCTGGGGGGTAGGATATTTTGTTCTTATATCAAAAGCAGTTAGCATACCAAGCAACTTATCTCTTGTCAAAGTATCACCATACAATGATATTTCTATAGTAGAAACCTATTCACTAAATCTATTTGGAAGAGATCTTAAGACTTTATCACAAACATATGATTCATCAATCTTCATTCCAAGTCCTTGCATATCATTAACAACCTCATCAATTCAAATTAGATAAGCATTGATATTTTCCTCTTCAATCATTCTCAATGCTTCAAATTGTCCTTTGAGATTTTGTATCTTTACTTTCTTAACACTTTTATCTCCATATATACCTTGTAATTTATCCCACATTTCTTTTGCAATTCTACAATGCATAACTTTCATAGACTCTGTTCTACACAAATCTCTCACAAGTGCATTCATTGCTTTGTAATTATAGTGTTGTAGAAGATTACCTTCCTTATCTATAGGAGGATTGATTGCTGGACCACTACATCCCAAACTTCATTGTCAAGTGCCATTAGGTAGATCCTCATCATCATACTCCAATACGTGTAGTCATTTCCATAAAAGACTAGAGTTGAGTTAGTCGAGGACATCTCCTTAGGATCCATTGTGTTCTTGTTAGCTTATCCTTCAAGCTATTAAACTCTTATGAAGGCACTCGCTCTGATACCAATTGAAGAACATAAGCTTATACTGAGATGGGGAGGTGAACAATATAAGAGTACTTTTTACTTTATTTCCACATCAATATTATGTAGTGTATAGATAGTAGTAATCAAAGCAATGCACAAATACCACACACAATAGAGAACCCATAATTTATGTGGTTCACCCAATGTGGGCTACTCCACGGAGAAAATATTTCACTAAAATTTTCTCAATCAATCTCTTGGAAATACTTCCCAATTACAATGTTTATGAACCTCTGTACAAAGGAGATATTGATCCCCTAAATATGGTTTGTGGATCTCTATCCATAGAAGAACTCCTTCTCCTCTACTCTGGTTGGTGATCATCTAAAATACTACTACCTCCATTGCACTGGCTTGTGGATCTCTCTCCACTGAAGAATCTTATCCCCATTCAGAAGACCTGTCCTCACTACCCTGGATGATGGATCTCTATCCACTAGAGACTACTATCCTCTCTACTCTATCACATCTAGAGCTTTGTCTCAAATCTACACTAAATACAGTTCAGTCGGTCTAGAAAAAATCTGTTCAACTCTACACTAAACATAGTTCAATCGGTTTAGCACAAGTCTACTCAATAAGCTCACTCAAATATGCACTAAATACAGTCCAGTCGATCTAGCACAAATCTTCTCAACTCTACACTAAACATAGTCCAGTCGGTCTAGCACAAGTTTGCTCAACAATATCACTCAAATCTACACTAAATATAGTCCAGTCATTCTAGCACAAATCTTCTCAATAGGTCCACTCAGAACCTACTCAAATCTGCTCAATAGGTCTTCTCAGAACCTGTCCAAATCTGCTCAATAGATCCACTCAAAACCTACTCAAATCTGCTAAACAGGTTCACTCAGAACCTACTCAAATCTACTCAATAGGTCTACTTAGAACCTATACAAATCTGCTTAATATTTTCACTCATAACCTATCCAAATATGCTCAACAAGCTCACACATAACTTTTCCAAATCTTCTCAACAAGCTCACATAGAACTTGTCCAAATATACTCAACAAGCTCACATAAAACTTGTCCAAATCTGCTCAACAAGCTCACACAGAACTTGTCCCAATCTCATATAAGCATAAATAGAATTGTTAGAGACTCAATATGTTCTACTCTTAATGCACAATCACTTTCTCAAATTTCTCAATCTCATAGAAGCATAAAGAGAATTGTTAGAGACTCAATATGTTCTACTCTCAATGCATAATCACTTTCTCAATTTTCTCAATCTCATATAAGCATAAAGAGAATTGTTAGAGACTCAATATGTTCTACTCTCAATGCACATTCACTTTTACAACTCAAATCAGAATATAGAATAGTTTATTTTATGGAACTTGAACAATCACTTTATACAACCACTTGACTAGGTTCAATCAACTCTACTCAACCAATTACTCAACAAACAACCCTTGCTTACAAACCCTAGTCTAAGCATGTAAACACCAACTCAAAATGTTTCCAACAATGCTCATAAAACAAGGTTTTAATCACAACACTTGATTCCTAAAAACCTTGAAGCATTAAGTCAAACACTTTCGAAAAGGAAATCCTAATAAAATCCTTTTCACTCTAAACTTTATTTTCTTGTAAGCAATCAATCAACTCAACCAAGCAAGAATTTGCCCATACCTTTTTGCTTGACAAGGAGTTGATCTCACAAATATTACTTCTTTGCCAATATCAATAAGGGTTGGAAGATAATAATTTCCTCAATAAAACACAATGCAAAATTATATCAAAATTATATCTTATCACTCCAACTCAAATACTATTTAATACCTTCACAATAATATTCTTTAACACAAAAAACTCTTTATTAAAATTAAACAACACTCAAAAGTCTTAATCCTTCAATATGCCAATATAGTAATTTAAGACTTTATCAAAAATAATTAAAAGCAAAACTTCCTTATTACTCTAAGTGATAATTTTCAACTACCACCACTATCCATAAAACACCCTTTCTAAACAAATCCACTAACAACCCTTATACCTCCAAACACTCTTTATTGAAACCTTGACCACTGATGGGTTTTGACCCCGTAACCTCTACCTCCGAGAGCAACCTAGCCATGGTCTCCATGACCATGTGCACTACAGGCACATTTAAGAGCCAAAAGGCTCTACCTTCACTTTAACCTTTGCACCCAAAAAAATGCATGAAAATATTTGTATTTTTGTGCTTACCACCAATAGGTTTTGAACGCAGGCACTTGCTTCCTCCATGCTTTCACAATTTGTGATCTACCACTGGGACCATCATGTCCAATGTGCTTCGAAAACTCTAACCCCTTCACCTTATCCTTGGTGCTTAAGATGAAAATATTTTTTGTCTTCTTCCTCAACGAACCTTTCGAAATTGCAAACGAAGTTTTGACCTTGGTGCATATCAATCATTTGAGGTATGAGCAATAATGTCTTTGGAGGCCACCTTATATACACAAATATTTATTTCCTTTAACGTCAACGCTTCCTTCTTTCAATGAAGTCGATGCCTTTATAAACACTTTATAATTTATACAAGGTGCTTTATTAAATTGGATGATGTCAACATTAATTATAATTTATAAATATTTTAAATTCTAAATAATTTAAATTTTATAAATTTCAAATAACAACTTTGAAAACTTTGTTCCTTGATGAAAAACCTTGATATTAATGTTGACTTCATTTCTTGACATCAATGACAATTTTAACTTTTAGGACTCAAAATTTCCAACACGAATGGACAAGAAAAATATCAATATTTTAGAGATTTGTATGCAATAATTACATAATGATGTTATAACAATATTTTTTCAATTTTATATGTATAGCTTGGTATAATTTAAGCTTATATCACTTCCTTGAATATATCATTTCAATGGATCTTATTTTTGTTTATATGAAATGTCCATGATATCCTCTTCTTTGTATATTCTCTTTTGTTATAATATTACTTTGAATTGCTAACCAAAGAAATATTGAGAGCTTAGGGAGAGTCACTAGTGACCTAACATTCTTCCAAGAAAAATCTTTGGGAGTAGGAAATTTGATGCAAGAGCATCTCCAGGAATAAAGCAATCCCACTTTTCCCAAGTTTAGTTGCTTTAAATTTTTGGCTTGGTGCTTTGTGTGCTTTTGGTTTTTGGTTTTCAAGGCCTCTTTTATTAATTAAATTCATGTGGCCAATATTTAATGACTTGTATTTTTTTTTCTTGGCCAATTTTTATTGAGGACAAAAATAAAGCACGAGGTGTTTTTTCTGCTTTTTCGGGATTTTGACCACCTTCTAAATATCCACACCTAGAATAAAGAGAATTAACCAATATTTTTGGAAGCCATGGAGGCATCACAGAGAAGAGGGGTGCCTATTGAAGATATTAGTGATGAAGATGAAGAGGAAGTCATTGAAGAAGCAGATGCAAAAGTGCAGGATGAGGCAGAAGATAGATTTCTAAAGGCATTTTCAAGGATGGGCAGCAAGCCCAAAATGGATGTCCCTAATTTTAGTGGGAGCTTGAAGCCAGAGGAGCTTATAGATTGGATAACAGATATGGATAAGTACTTTGACCTTGAATCCACAGAAGATAAAAAGAAGGTTAAATATGCTTGCACAAATCTCAAAGGACATGCTTCCTTATGGTGGGAGCAACTGCAGATGGAGAGGCAAAGGAAAGGCAAAGAAAAGATAAAATCTTGGGATAAAATGGTCATCAAGTTGAAGAGTAAATTCATGCCCTCAGATTATCACTTGAACTTGTTAAAGACCTTGCAAAACTTAAAATAGAAGGACATGAGTGTGGCTGATTACACAGAAGAATTCTACAGATTAACCATAAGAGCAGGATGTGTTCATGAAGATGAGGAGAAGGTGGCTAGATATATCAATGGGCTGAAAGTCACCATTCAAGATGAGCTTAGTCTAATTCGGTTGAAGACAGTGGAAGAGGCTTATCAATATGCCCTCAAGGTAGAAGAAAAATTAGCAAGAAGACAAGCAACAAGTCTAAGAGGAAGGGGCAAACCATCTAGGGGTAGAGGATTTGTGAGTACAGGAAGAGGGCAGCCATCAAAGGATGAAGAGACAAGTTGGTCACAAAAAAATTTAAATTGGAATAGTAGAGGGAGAGGAGATAGCTCAAGGGGAAGAGGTGAAACAACAAGAGGAAGAGGAGATTATGGAAGGGGAAGAGGATTTTTGGGTACTTGTTATAATTACGGAGAGCAAGGACATAGAGCCTATGAATGTCCTCTCATTCAACAGGAAACAAGAAGAACAAATACAGGGAAAGCTTTGGCCATAGAGGCTGAAGATGATGGACAAGAGGAAGTGGAAGCAGAGTATGGAGAAGCTCTTATGTTGAAGAGAGTGCTCCTCAAGCCAGAGAAAGAACCGATAGAAGACACACAAAGGAGAAGTCTATTTAGGACTGTATGCAAGTCACATGGAAAGTGTTGCAATGTAATTATGGACAGTGGTAGCACTGATAATTTAGTGTCCCAAGAAATGGTAGAGAAGCTGAAATTGGAGACAACCGATCATCCAAACCCCTACAAGGTCACTTGGCTACAAAAAGGGCATCAAATTTTGGTTGGTAAGCAATGCAAAGTTAATTTTCAGATTGGCAATTATCATGATGAAATAACTTGTGATGTTATGCCTATGGATGCTTGTCATATTTTTTTGGGAAGGCCATGGCAATTTGATATAAGAGCTCTTCATGATGGGGTTGCCAATACCTATACTATCACCAAAGATGGCAGAAAATTTGTTATGAAACCAATGAAAGAGCAAAGGGAAAAAGAGGGCAGCAATGCTCAAGTGTGTGTTCTCACCGGAAAGCAATTTCTAAAGGAGATACAAGAAGAAGAGTTGTGTTATGCATTGGTGGGAAAATCTCAACAAGTGGGGACAATGAAAGAAGAAGAAGAACTACCCATAGAAATCAAGGAGATATTGCAAGAATATGGTGACATTATGATGAAGGAGTTACCGGATGGTCTTCCACCATTGAGAAGCATTAGCCATTGCATTGATTTGATACCTGGAGCAAGTTTACCCAACAAGGCAGCATATAGGATGAGTCCTAAAGAAAATGAGGAGTTGAATAAGCAAGTACAAGAGCTATTGGACAAGGGGTTAATTTGTGAGAGCCTTAGCCCATGTGTTGTTCCAGCAGTGTTGGCACCAAAGAAGGATGGGGAGTGGCGTATGTGTACTGATTCCAGGGCCATAAATAATATTACCATAAAATATAGGTTTCCTCTACCATGAATGGATGATCTAATGGATTGTCTAAGTGGAGCTAAATATTTTACAAAAATTGATTTGAAGAGTGGCTACCATCAAATCAGGATTAGAGAAGGAGATGAGTGGAAAACCACATTCAAAACAAAGGAGGGGTTATATGAATGGCTTGTCATGCCCTTTGGACTCACAAATGCCCCAAGTACATTTATGATATTGATGAATGAAGTGTTCAAACCCTTCCTAGGTAAGTTTGTTATTATTTACTTGGATGACATATTGGTTTTTAGCAAGGAAAAGGATGAACATTTGGAGCATGTTAGGACTGTCCTCCAAAGGTTGAGGGAAGAAAAGTTGCTGGTTAATCTTAAGAAGTGTGAATTTATGAAGGAGGATCTGGTTTACTTAGGATTTGTGATCTCAAAGGAGGGCTTACGAATGGATCCAACCAAGGTACAAGCAATCATTGATTGGCCTACACCCAAGAGTATGTTTGAAGCATGAAGTTTCCATGGCTTAGCAAGTTTCTACCAAAATTTTATCAGAAATTTTAGTAGCATATGTGCCCCAATAACTGAAACCATGAAGGGAGAATGCAAAGCATTCAAGTGGACAACAACAGCAGAGAAAAGTTTTAAAATTTTGAAGGCAAAGGTAACCGAACAACCCATTCTTGCTTTACCCGATTTTGATAAAGTATTTCAAGTTGATTGTGATGCAAGTGGAGCAGCAATAGGAGGTGTTTTAAGTCAAGAGGGAATACCAATAGCATACTTTAGTGAGAAGTTAAATGATGCTAAGAAGAAATACTCAGTCTATGATCAAGAGTTTTATGCCATTGTTCAAGCTCTCAAGAAGTGGAGGCATTATCTTCTACCTAAGGAGTTCGTTCTTTATACCGATCATCATGCCCTTCAATATGTGAACAACCAAGGTAAGCTAAATCAAAGGCACATGAAATGGATTGAGTTTATTCAAAGTTATTCATTTGTCCTCAAGCATAGGAGTGGAAAGAGTAATAGAGTGGCGGATGCTCTAAGTAGGAGGTGCTTTCTATTGAGTAAGATAGAGTTTAGTGTTGTTGGATTTGAGAACATGAAGAGTATGTATGAGGAAGATTTGGACTTTAAGGAGGCATGGGCAGCTTGTAAGTTCCCCATTGAAGGAGATAGGACCAAGTGGTTGGATTATTTCATCCAAGAAGGTCTATTGTTTAAAGGGCAGCAACTATGTATTCCAAGAGGATCCATGAGAGACAATTTGATGAGGGAGAAGCATGGTGGTGGGCTAGGAGGTCATTTTGGAGTGGATAAACCATTGGGGCAGCTAAAGGAATCTTATTATTGGCCAAGCATGGGTAGGGATGTGCAGAAAATGGTTCAAAGATGTCATATATGTCAATATGCCAAGGGTAACAGTCAAAACACAGGGTTATATCAGCCACTACCTACACCACAAAGACCATGGGAAGAGGTGAGTATGGATTTTATTCTTGGGCTGCCCAAAACTCAAAAAGGTTATGACTCTATTTATGTAGTTGTTGATAGATTTTCCAAAATGGCACATTTTATTCCTTGTAAGAAATCAAATGATGCTACACATGTTGCAAACTTGTTTTTCGAGGAGATAGTAAGGCTACATGGCTTGCCTAGAAGCATAGTTTCAGATAGAGACACAAAGTTTGTGGGCCACTTTTGGAGGACATTATGGAGGAGGTTGGGAACTACTTTGAATTTTAGTTCAGCTTACCATCCACAAACGGATGGCCAAACGGAGGTGGTGAATAGGAGCCTTGGTAACTTGTTAAGGTGTTTAGTTGATGGGAGGCCAAAACAATGGGACATAGTGCTTGCACAAGTTGAGTTTACCTATAACAACTCTATCAATCGAAGCACTGGTAAGAGTCCTTTTCAGATTGTGTATGGTTTCAGTCCTAAGGGGATTCATGAGCTGAGGGATAGTGCAGATATGAGAAAAAAAGTGTTGTAGCTGAAGATTTCTCCAATTATTTACAAGAGCTGCATCAAGAAATCCACAATAAGTTAGAGGCAAGCAATCAAAGATACAAACAATATGCAGATTTGAAAAGAAGAGAGCAAGAGTTTGGGGTTGGAGACTTAGTCATGGCATATCTAAGAAGAGAAATGTTTCCTCAAGGAACCTACAACAAACTGAAATACAAGAAGATAGGACCATGCAAGATCATCCACAAGTTTTCAGCTAATGCATATGAGCTTGAACTACCCAATGGAGTTGAAATTTCACCTATATTTAATGTGGCTGATCTTTATAAGTACCATGAGGATGAGAAAAGTGTAGGAGGAGATAAAGCTTCAGATTTGCAAGCCCCTACTCTATTGGAACAACAACTACCAGCTACAAAGAAAGAAGAAATTGATGGTTTGATTGACACTCGGGTGGTGAAAAAGACTCGTGGGAAGGAGTACAAAGAATACTTGGTCCGATGGAAAGGAAAAGGGATGGAAGAGGCAACTTGGGTGGCTGCTCATGAGCTGCTCAAGCATGGTTTCAGACCACCATTTGAATGTTCATGAGTTCATTCTCATGAAACATTCTTCTACCCTGGGTGTTTGATGCAGGAGCATCTCTAGGAATAAAGCAATCCTGCTTTTCCCAAGTTTAGTTGCTTTAAATTTTTGGCTTGGTGCTTTGTTTGCTTTTGATTTTTGGTTTTCAAGGCCTCTTTTATTAATTAAATTCATGTGGCCAATATTTAATGACTTGTATTTTTTTTCTTGGCCAATTTTGGTTGAGGGCGAAAATAAAGCACGGGGTGCTTTTTCTCGCTTTTTCAAGATTTTGACATACCTAAGCCAATAATTACCATTTTGAATCATACATAAAAATATTTTTGTCATAATTTTGGTACTTAAGGATAAATGCATAAGTTTGCTATTCTATAAACTCATTTCTCTAATATTATTTCCTCTATAACCTTATCCCACTTATAAAGAGGATACCTATCTTTTTCTTGCATCCTTTCCAAAGAAATTATCTTTGATTTTTATCAATTATGATGCTATACCTATTGGAAATTATTAAAGAGAGATAATTTAAATATGGATGGATTGTAATGTACTCTTATAAGTTGTAACCTTCTCACCATGGTTACGAAAATATGTTTCTAAAAAATCAAAAGGACATTCATTCTATCCAAAAAAGAGACCCAAATCTCCGAGTCGAAATTGATTAGACGTTTTTTGCAGGACTGCCCAAACTGCCGAACTCGTTTCGGCCATATCTCACTCATCCGGACTCGGATTGAGCTAAAATTTTGAGGGTAGATGCCTAAAAAACCCTAGAACGTCTCCACCAATTTTCATATCATTTGGAGCAACACAGATCCTAGCACATCCCTATGTGTGAACGAGATATTTTGCAAGCGGCTATGCGAGGGTTTCATTCGGGTTGAGTGCAAGCAGCTCCAGAGGTTGGTTTTTAGGGCCTTCGGGCCCTAGCGGCCAATATTTTTGTGGTTTATGCTCAATATTTTAGCAGGAAATGTTGCAGGGGATACAATATGGGTTAGAAATTTGTCTTTCAATAGATCATACTGTGAACTTGAGTGACAACGGCTTCCAATTTTCTGCACAAAAGAAAAGTGAAAACCATACCTTTCCACGACGTCTAGGGCAAGGATTAAAGAGATCACAAAACAAGTTTCAAGTAGTTGATCAAAAAATGGCTCATATCTCAAGTGAATCTGGTGCTAAGGTGCACCCACAAAATAATTCTACTATGAAAACCCCTATCAAGGGTAAGAATTTCGAAGACTCGGTCCCAAAAATGAATTTTAGGGATGCCCTTCATGGTGGACAACCTCAGCCCAATGCTAATATCAATATTAGGGCTTCCCATAAACCTCTAAGAATGCCTAAGATTGATCCCAAGAAAATGGAGTCAGGATGTCTTAAAGCAGTTGATGGAACTCCTATTGTTAAGCTTGATATGGGTAACATTCAGATTGGCATTGAAGATTTGGAAAAAAGAGGACTAATTTGTCGGTTCATGGGTTTTCGTCCGAGTCTATCTGCTTTCAAAGTCTGGGCTGCAAAAAGTTGGAAAACTAAAGGTGAGTTACAAATCTCTATTTATCCAAATGGTTATTTTCTTGTTTTATTTGCTAATAATGAAGATAGAGAGAAAATTTTTCAAGGGGGTCCTTGGTTTTTTGGAAGGGCAGGGCTTTTCATGAAGCCCTGGCATACTAAATTTAAAGTCGAAGAAGAGATGCCTTCTATAGCTCCCGTGTGGGTTAGACTCTTTGGCCTCCCTATTGAATTTTGGAATCCTACTATTTTTTCTTCAATTGGAAACTCTTTAGGAACTTTTATGATGACTGCTGATTGTACTCAAAATTTTGAACATATTATTTATGCTCGGATTTGTGTTTTAATGGATTTTGACAAACCCCTACCTAAAAAGATCACATTACAATTTGGGGAAGACACTTGGGAGCAAGTAGTGGACTATGAGAACATTCCTTTTCATTGTAGAATTTGCCATGAATATGGTCATTTGGCCAGTGCTTGCCCAAATAAAATTCCTGATCAAAAGAAAGAAGATATAAACTCAAGCAGGTTTCCAAATACCTAAGAAGAAGAACACTTAGAAAAACCAGTTATGAAGGATCAATCAAAGTCATCTGCTAATATGTTTGAAATCCTTTCCACAAATGATGTCCCAAGTGAGGAAGAGGAAATAATGGAAACTGAAATCTTAGAAACACAATTTAAATATGAAGGGAAGAACTCAGAGACAAACCAACAAATCAAAGGTTTTCAATAGAAAAAAAAGGAGAAAATTTACACAAGAAAAACAATATTTCAAATGTCAAAACTTCAAATAATGCAGGTCCCAATATAGACTCCATTGAACCATCTAGTAAAATTTTGGTTGTGTACGAGCATTCTTCAAGGTTAGAAGCCATCTCAGATTCAATTGGAATAAGTCAAGAAATAGGGAAAAAAAATTGAAGATGGATTCTAATCAAAAAGTAGGTCGCAAGACCAATCAATATCATATGGTAAAAGAAGGTGAAAAGCTTGTAGAGGAAGGTAAGATTAATGCCCTTCCCAACTTTTTTAGCCCCGGTATTAATGAAGATCATCACTTGGAATATTAGAGGACTCAAAGGGAGTCTTTCAAAACAAAATGAAATTAGAAGAATGATTCAGATAAATCATCCACATCTTGTTTTCCCTCAAGAAACAAAGATGTCAATGGAGGATATGGACTTAATTGCCAGTAAAATTTGGCCAACTGGAAAAGTGGTTTCCCTCAGTTCCCAAGGGACTTCGGGTGGCATTGCTTGTCTTTGGGACCCAAAAGAGGTAGTTATTCACCATATGGTTGGCAGTTGGGGTTTTTTGGCTATAGCTATTCAAAGTAGACATTCCAACCAGATTATGCTCTGCATTACTGTTTATGCTCCGACTTCTTTGGAGGAAAAAAGAAGATAGTGGAAGGATATTACTCATATTATCTCTCATTTTCCTAAAGCTTGGATCTTGATCGAAGGAGATTTCAATACCATCCTCTCTCTGGATGAGAAAATGGGGGGAAATAGAAATTTGGACAAAAGCACTGACCTCATGAGCGAATATATTGCAAACCTCCATCTTGTGGATATCCAACCAGATAATGGCCTTATGACTTGGTCTAACAGAAGGCAAGGCTTAGCTTGTATAATGGAGAGATTGGATAGGTTTTTGCTCTCTGAAAATTTCTTAATCCATGGTCACATTCCTAAAGTGAAGACTCTTAATAATGTTGGTTCGGATCATTGGCCAGCCATGGTGGAAATGTGGAAAACCAATGTGAGTTTCTCTCCTTTTCATTTTCAATTAATGTGGCTTAGAGACATTTCCTTCGGACCTCGTGTGCAACAATGGTGGAAGGAAGGTAAACCTAGGCATGGGACTAAGATGTTCTATTTTGCCAAAAGACCGCAATACATTAAATCCAAAATCAAGACTTGGAACTGGAAAGAGTTTGGGGATGTTCATAAAAAAAAACATGAAGTTATTGCTCATATTGAAAATTTGAATAAGAAAATCCGTTTAGATGGCCTCACAGAGAAGAGAAGTGCAGATGAAATTAAACTCACAACTCAGTTAGAGGAATGGGAAAAAAGAGAAGAAATCTTATGGAAGCAAAAATCTAGAATTCAATGGCTCAAAGAAGGAGATCGAAACACAAATTTCTTCCACAAATCTCTTCTAGCTCGAAGATCTCACAACTTTATTTCTTCCTTAAAATCAGATTCTGGAGATGTTGTTTATACTTGGGATGGCATGAACTCTATTGTTGTTGATTACTTTTCCAATATTTTTGTTGCTACTCCTCTTGACTCAGCTTCACAACAAAATGTTCTTCAAGCAATCCCTTCTCTTATCACTTCTGAGGAGAACTCTATTTTGACTGCTCCTGTTACTATCAATGAGCTTCAACAAGTAGTTTTTAAAATGCAAAAATGGAAAACCCCAAGTCCTGATGGTTTTCCCATTGAGTTCTACCAAGAGTTCTGGGATATCCTTCATGTTGATTTATTAGAGGTGGTGGAAGAAGCCAGGAAAGCCAAAGAAATTTTGAAGGTTATCAATAAAACTTATATTACTCTTGTTCCAAAAGCTCAAGAGGTTGATCATATCTCAGCTTTTAGACCTATTGCTTTATGTAATGTTCTTCTCAAAATCATTACTAAAATCATGGCAGTAAAGGTTGAAGCCTCTTTTGCATAAGATTATTTCCCCAGAGCAAGGGGGTTATGTGGAAGGACGTCAAATAGTAGATGAGATAGTTCTTGCTCAGGAAGCCATCCATTCCATGGATATGCAAAATTCTCCTTCCATGTTCATTCGGTTAGACTTATCCAAAGCTTATGACAGAGTGGATTGGCACTTCCTTATCAAAGTTTTGAGGCAATTTGGTTTCTCTAAGGATTGGATGGATTGGATTATGGGATGTATCTCTTCAGTTTCCTACTTAGTTCTTATCAATGGTAGGCCTTCTCACGTCTTTCCAGCCTTCTAGAGGTATTAGGCAAGGTGACCCGCTATCCCCTTATTTATTCATCATTCTTGTTGAATGCTTGGGTAGGACTATAACCAAAAAGAGGGAAAACAAAACCCTTGAGGGAGTTACCATTGCTCATGGAGCTAGACCTATCTCTCATCTTCAATTTGTGGATGACTCTACTCTTTTAGGTAAAGCTACAGTTAAGGAAGCTTCTAATATTAAGCAAATCATTAGCTATTTTTCTAAGGCTATCAGGCAATTGATCAATGAAGACAAATCTAAAGTCATTTTCTTTCACTCGCTCTCGCTAGACAGGAATCCATGGTCTTGGATAAATTAAGATATAAGAAGACCTCTCTTCCAATCACTTATTTAGGTATTCCCATAAATATTCAAAGGCAAAAAAATAAATATTGGAATTGGTTGTTGGACAAAGTCAAGAAGAAAATTGGAAAGTGGACCAACAAGTGGCTTTCTCTTGGGGGTAGAATCACCTTGGTAAAATCAGTCCTTCAAGCTATTCCTATTTATGTTTCTTCCATTTTGAATATCCCAAAGGTCGTTCTTCGAGAATTGGATCAAATCAGTCATCGTTTCCTTTGGAGTGGTACTAAGGAGAAAAGAAAATGGGCCTTGGTGAAATGGGATACTTTATGTCTTCCTAAGAGTGAAGGGGGGTTAGGATTCCGGTCTTCAATTAATAACAACAAAGCTTTAGCTACTAAATTATATTGGAGGATGTTGCATAACCCCAATGCTCTTTGGGCCAATAATCTCTGTGCTAAATATGTTGAGAACAAAAGTCCTGAAGACCTTGTTCGCTATCAACTTCCTACCAAAGGTTCTCCCATTTTAGCAGCTTCTTAAGACTGGTGAGGATTTGATAAAGAAAAAATTATTTTGGATCATTCATAATGGTCAACATGCAAATTTTTGGATAGATTCTTGGGATGGTCACAAGCCTTTGATAACTCGGCTTCCCGATTGGAGGCCTTGGATGGAGGAGCTTCACCGAGCTAATTGGATAAAGGTGGCTAATTACTATCGGTACCATACTCGGTAATTCAAAGGTTGGTAGATATTGGATCCCTATTGAGGACTGGCCTATTCAAATCCTAGAAAGGCAAAGACAAGATATCCAAGGCATCCTTCATATGAGATCCCTCTCTTGGTCCCATGAAAAATATTGTTTTGGATGGAACAACACTACTAAGGGTGAGTATTCAGTTGCTCAAGGTTATTTGACCTTATGCCATAATAATCCCAACCATTCTTCTCACATATTTTCTCGATTGTGGGCTCAAAATCTCTGGCCTAAGGTGAGGTTCTTTAATTGGCTTTTATTGCATCGTAGGGTGCTTACTGGTGAGCAACTTATGAAGCATGGTTTTCATGGCCCTTTTAGATGTGAAATGTGTGAAGAGAATGTAGAAAATATCAACCATATTTTTATTGAGTGTACTTTAGCCTCTGAGCTATGGAGGAGAATGGCCACTTTACTTGGCTTATAATGGTCCAATTTTTTTACTTTTGAACAACTTTGGAGGGATTGGCCTAATCAAGAGGGTGTTGATCATTTTATTAGGCAGTTAGTTTGGATGGGTTCTACCATTCTTCTTTGGAATATTTGGAATGAAAGGAACAACCAAATTTTTAATCAAGATAGGAAGGATATTCACTATATTTGGCAAAAGACCATAGCCAACTTAGTTGAATCAGTCCATCAACTCCTTAATCACCCCCAAAACTCCCACCAAAGATGGGATCAAGTGATGCAAAGATTGAAGATTAAATCTTCTAAGGGCAACCAACTTAAAGGGAATGTGAGTATTAGTAAGATGGATAGGACTAGAAATTGGCAACCTCCTCCTAAGGATTTTGGAAAAGTCAATACTGATGGAGCCTCTAGAGGGAACCCCGGAAAAGCCAATGTGGGAGGAATTGGTAGACTTTCAGATGGCTCCCTCGTTTTTACTTTTGCTGAGAATTTGGGTATTCTTTCCAATAACCTTGTTGAGGGGTATGGTATCCTCAGAGGCCTTCAGGAGGCTACTAAGGTTGGATGGGAAAAGGTGTTAGTTGAGTCTGACTCTCAACTTATGATTAATCTCTTGAAGACTCCTTCTAAGAATCATAAGGTGGATTGGAGAATAAAAAGAATTATTGAGAAGATTCAGTTAATCCAGATGGGATTTTTGAAAGTTGATTACAATCATGTGGTCGGAGATCAAAACAAGAGTGTTGATGCTTTAGCTAATTGGGCTTTGGACAAAGGTGATCTTACTTGTTATGGCCACCCTCCTATATGGTGGGCTTCTCAAATTAGGGAAGCTCTTCTTTCTATCATTTCTTTGGATGGCTCCAGCTCTAAGGTACCTAGTTTCTTCTTGTTTTTTTTTTTTTTGCTTCTCTTTGGTTCATTCAGCTTTTTTTAGTTCCCTAGCTCATTCTATTCTTTATTTTGTTTCCTCTGTTGATTCTTGCCTTAATAGTCTTCTGGTCTAGATAGGTCATTGTTTTGTTCAATTTTTTTTTTTTTTTGTTTTTTGTTTTTTGTTTTTTTTTGTTTAGTTTTTTAAGGTGGGTGGGTTCTTTTGTTTTGTTTTGTTTTTGTGTTCTTTGTGTTGTTTTTTGTTGTTCTTGTGTTTTTGTTGTTTTGTTTTTTTTTTATGTTTTTTGTTATTGTTCTTGTGTTTTTTTCGTTCTTGTTCTTGGGTTTCTCTTTGTTTGTGTTATTTCGTGTTTTTATGTGTGAGTGTTTTCTATGTTTTTTGTTTTTGTTTATTGTCTGTTGTTGGTTGTTTTTTATTTTTATTTTTATTTTATTTTTTTTAATTTTTTAGGTTTTGGTTGTGTTTATTTTTCATGTTTTTTTTGGGTTATGTCTTTGTAGTGTTCTGTTGTTTTTGTCTTGTTTGTGTTTTGTTATGTGGTTCTTGTGTTTTTCTATGTGGTTTGTGTTGTGGTTTCTTTTATCTTATTGTGCGTGTTTGGTTGTGCTTTTGTTTTTGACACACTCAAGGAGCATGTTTTTTATTTTATTTTATTATTTTTGTTGTTATTTACTTATTTTTAAATTGGTTTTGTGTGTTTGTTTGCTCCTTGAGTATGTCAAAGGTGGTAGGCCAGGTCCGAGTCCCGGGCATTTTTTGTGGAATGGATACCCCTGCCTCCTTGGGTCTTACCCGAAAGTGGCATCCCTTTTGGGATGTTTTCCACAAAAAAAAAAAAAAGATCCAAATATCCTTGTTAATTCCTTTATGAGGCAACTTAATCCATAATAATTCTTTGTCAACCTAGGGTAGTATTAATAAAAAATTATAGATTATGTAGTATTAACCCATTGTCTAGTAGCCTTTTCATGGCATGATATTTTTTATTTAAACTCTATGGTCTTAATAACTAACTAATGGCCTAAAATAAAAGTATCATCAACAAATTGGATATGGGATTCACAGGGACCATTTTTAAAAACCTGAGTAAATTTGATTTTTTTTCCCCTTTTGTCTTTGATAAATCTATCATTAATGCCTCGACAAGAATAAAAAATAGGTAAGGAGATAGTAGATCACCTTTGCAAATTTTATAGGATGACTTAAACTTCTTGAGAACATCACGTAGAAAGATCTCACTAATTCCTCCACAAGAATAACAAATAGGTAAGGAGATAGTGGATCACATTTGCATATTTTAAAGGATGACTTTATGTATCTAGTAGGAGAATCATTAATCAAAATAGAATATTTCATAGTTCTGCAATAACATTAAATCCATTCTTCCCTAGATCAAACTAAGCTTTCTTTTATTTCCTCTGTTGATTCTTGCCTTAAACGTCTTTTGGTCTAGAAAGGTCATTGTTGTGTTCAGGTTTTTTCTTTTTTTTTTTGTTTAGTTTTTTGAGGTGTGTGTGCGTGTGTTTTTGTTTTGTTTTTATGTTTTTTTTGTTTTTTTTTGTTGTTCTTATTTTTTTATTGTTTTGTGTTTCTTTTTTATGTTTTTTGTTATTGCTATTGTTATTGTGTTTCTGTATGTTTATGTTAATTAGTGTTTTTGTATTTTGGTGTATAAGTGTTTTCTATGTTTTTTATTTTGTTTGTTTTCTGTTGTTGGTTGTTTTTTTTTTGTTTTTTATTTTTTAGGTTTTGGTTATTTTTTTTAATGTTTTTGTTGGTTGTGTCTTTGTAGCATTCTATTGTTTTTGTCTTGTTTGTGTTTTGTTATATTGTTCTCATGTCTTTTTGTGTGGTTCATGTTGGGTTTTTTTTTAATCTTAGTGTGTGTGTGTTTGATTGTGCTTTATATTTTCGACACACTCAAGGAGCATGTTAATTTTTTCTTAAATATTATTGTGTGTTTGGGTTTGTATGTTCTTATTTTTTGTTGTTTTAGGTTTTCTCTTGGAGTATGTCAAAGGTGGTAGGCCAGGTGCGAGCCCTGGGTGATTTTGTTGAAAGAGATACCCTTGCCTTATCTTACCTGAAAGTGGCATCCCTTCTAGGATGGTTTCCACAAAAGAAAATAATAATAACATTAAATTGATTCACACCAAGTGTTGTCAAAATCAAACATCTTGAGAACATCATGTAGAAAACTCCAATAAACCTCATATTATGCTTCAATGATATCTAGTTGCATGAGAATACTTGGTTTTAATGGAATGAAAAGAATGCATGTCCTCCTATGCAATGATTATACCATAAAGAATTTATTTACCATGAACAAAACCACATTTTTCCTCTAAGATAACATAGTCTAAACTACCTTTCAATCTATTTACCATAAATATAAAATGATCTTACAAAATTGTCATTTTGAATTATAAATTAAAGTATTTTAGTCATAGTTAAGTTTTGGCCCTAAGGCTAAAATTATAATTCTACAATTCTATAAACTCACCTCTCTAAAATTATTTCCTCTACAAACCATATCCCACTTACAAAGAGGATACCTATTTTTTCTTGCATCCTTTCCAAACAAATTATATTTGAGTTTTATCAATTATGATGCTATACCTACTAGCAATTATTAAAGAGAAATCATTTAAATATGGATGTATAGTAATGTACTCTTTATGAGTTGTAACCTTATCACCATGGTTAAGAACTTATGTTTCTAACCTATGAAATGGATGTTCATTATATCCAAACAAGAAACCTAAAGATTCTTCTTCCTTTATTTTCTTGCCTCCCCATGATTGATAAGCTTAATCAATAGTGGAATGTCTCTTCCTCTTGTCCTGTTTGGATGCGTAAGTTCTAGATCATATGGGCTCCTTTCTTGGAGCCCAACATTTTCTATTTTGCCTAGACTTTTTTGCACTAAGGATTTCTTGTTGAGAAAGTCTCTCACATTTAGGCATCCCCATACCTTATTACCCTTTCTATCTTCAGTATGAATACTTTTCCATATTTTTTGGGTTTATGCTCATGCTAATTCTCTTTAGGAGTGGATTTTTTCATTTTTAGACTCTATTCCTGTGTCACATTTGATTAGAAGCTGTAGCACCCTAAAATTGGCACAGTAAACCTTAGTAAATAATTTAAATTTGAATTTTAACCCCGAACCGCCCTTTAACCGCCTGTTAAACCGCTCTCCCCATTTTTCGTGCCATTTTTAGGATTTGTTGTGACCGTTGGATGATATCATCGCCGATCAGACGATATCGCCTCAGATCGGACGAATTCATCTAGAGCAAAATGTCCAGACGATTTCGTCCCAAAACTAATTTTTCAAAATTAGCCTCTGTTTCAACGGCGTCTCTAATTTGGGCAGAAATGTGTCTGTGTCGTTAGAGACCCTCCCCATTGGAGATCTCCCAAATTGGGATGATCTCCAACCTCCTAACCTCCCTCCTATGCCTATTTAATCTTAGGCTCCCCCTTGACCTTCCCCTGGCTGAAATTTTCTATGAACTAAGTTTTGCACGCATTAGAATACCTTGAATTGCTATTGCCCTTTGTCCCTTTTCAAATTTTCTTGCAGGAACCTCATTATTCTTCAGTCGGAGCAAGCTCAGATCATCGCAGATGATCCTGTACGATCTCGAACGATCATGCCAAAATTCGAGACGATTTCGTATTCTGTAGACGATTTCGACTACAACCAACATTGGGGGCAATCAGTGCCCAGAGTTTGCATTTTCTATTCTTTCCTATTGTTTTATTCTGCATCTAGTTAAGCTTATCATTATTTTCTATTATTTTGCATCTTGGAGTTCACCCCATGTAGCATAAGTGCATGATAAGGTCATAATTAGTCATTAAAACATTGTAATCTACTTAAATTTCTATCTGTAATTATCATCTTAGCATCTCTACTATCATTTTACATCATTTTCCTTTATTGTTGCAATTGTATTTTTTGTATTTTGCATCTATTTCTGTGATTGCAGGTCTCTAACAGATTGTCGATGAATTCGTCAGATCGAGATGATCTCATCGATCTCGATGATTTGATGAGATAAGAGATTTGGATCAAAGACGATTTGGACTGCTTCAAACCTCAGAATCTCCATCAAACATCCAAAAATAGGTATGCTATTTTTCTTTTAGAATATTCTCTGTATTTCACATCCATTTCTACTTTTTGTATTCATTCAATTTGCATTTTCATAATAGTTTAGCTTAGATTCATTTGGCCAAACCTAGGACTTGGATGATTAAGCATAAAACTGAACACATCAAACTCATTCCCAACCTAGGCGTGGAAACTGCCACTAAAAGTTTCCTGGTGAACCCCACCATCCGTCAAAAATTCACCTTGATACCCCTCCCCCGAGAGGCGCGACCTTCAAAGGGCCTCTCAGTCTGAGGTACCGTCCCATCCTTCTCGCATCCCCCTTCCGGGCGCGGATCCTTTAGCCTAAAGGTAAGGGTGCAAAAAATTTGGAACGATACATTTTGGTGAACCCGACGTGAAACTAAAACCTTTTGAAAACAAAAACAAAAAAAAATAGATGCATTTAAAATCATTAGAAAACTGCTAAGTTGCATATCATGTTTAGATGGTAGATCTTAAGAAAAGACAAGTTGTCACTATAAATGTTGAAAACCAATTAGCAGCCATAGAAATTAATTATGTGCTTAGTGTGCCTCAAACAGATAGAAACCAACTTTTGTGGGACGAACTTGATAGGAGATTGGGTATTATTTCATCTAGGTCAACAGAACTTAAGCAAATTAAGAGGTTTGTCCTAGATAGAATCCTGGATCCTCATCAACTCATTTTGTACCATGAACTTTAGAGAGCTTGCCATAGGTGGTTAGCTGATAAAAGAGCCCTTGTGTCTTCCGAATTGTACACCTTCGAGGAATACCTCGAGAACGCAGCTATAGTACACCAATTCCTAGGTCGTATAGAAGATCAAGAGGTCGTTCTTATAGATAGGGAAATATGGAGGAGAGTTCCTAGAGCTGTGTTATATCGAGAGTATTGCCACGAGCTTTATTTCTACCAATCAGAGTCTGAAATAGATAATATCACTATAGCACACTTTATCAAATTCTTGAAACAACATTTCCAATTTGAAGAAGAACATTTCATGACTCCTGAAGAACTTGATCCCATTAATGATATTCATAAACTATTTATAGAAAACTAGATCATTTCTTTCATTATTATTATTTCTTGCATTTAGTGTGTTGTTTGTTACCTTTATAATATTGTTATAAAAACATAAAAAACACAAAAACAAAACAAAAATATAACAAAAAAACCAAAACATTTCATTTTTAAATATTATAGTAGGTATATAATTAAAATATATACCTCTCAAGCTTGTTGCATATATATATATATATATATATTTTTTTTTATATATATATATATATATATTTGCTAAAATCTAAGTTTAAGCACAATGACTAGACTTAGGAATGGTAAACAAACAGAAGAAGAAGAAGATTGGTTAGGAAAGAAAATAAAAAACCCAAATGTCCTTCCTGAGGATCCAATTCAGGAAGAAGGAACTCTAGACCAACAAGAAGATGAAGATCTTGTTGTAGGAAATGAACAAGAGGAAACTGTTAGAGAGGAAGGATCCTCATCCCCTAGAATGACTCCAGATGGAGCTGTTACTTTTGATAACATGGATCATTTCTGGAAATTCCTCAATAATAATATTGGTGCTCTTAATAGAGCAGTTCATATTGATAGGGAACAAATTAGTGAAACTCAAGCAACCATGGAAGACATGTTTAACACACGCACTAATCCCTTGTCCTTCATTGATCAAGAAAGTGATCAAGCTGGACCATCCAATATGGATATGGCCACTATAATCCAGAACATGCAAAAACAACAGGTTACCCAACCTCCTAAGGAACCTGTTATTGAGCCTAAAATCATTCCCGCACAAAAGAAACCTTCATTCACTGCTTTATTTCGCCAAACTATTGATCAATACACCTCAAATCAACAAAAGCCCAAAACTAAGCCAAACATCAATTTTCAACAATCTGGGATACAACATAATACAACTACAAAACTTCTTCATAATACCCTTCCTACCAACACTTTACATAATAGCAATATAGCATCTAATCCTTATGTCATGCCATCATATCCTAACAAATCCCATGCTCATGTCCTACCGAACCAATATGGTGGACAAACTAGTAATCTGGAAGCCATGGTGAAATAGCTAGCTTCCCGCATGGACCAGATAGATCCCTACCGTCCCTCGTACAATTATCGAGAGATGTGTAGTCAGCCTTTAGATCCTATAGTTGTAGCACAACCATATCCTAAACACTTTCCTATGCCCGTCCTGCCTATATACAAAGGAACCGAAGATCCCATAGAGCATCTTCGCATGTTTAGGATAGCATGTCATGATATATCACATGATGACTTGCTATTACTAAAAATGTTCCCAAAAAGTTTAGGAGGAATGGCATTAGAGTGGTACTATCAATTGCCCACCCATTCTTTGAGGAATTTTGAAGAAACAACTGAGTCTTTTGTCCATCAATTTAGTGCCTACATCGAAAGGCATGTGACCATTAAAGATTTATACAACTTAAAACAAGACAAAGATGAATGCTTTGCTGATTTCCTAGCTAGGTGGAGGCAGTTGACAGGAAAACTGCACTTTGTGCTACCTTATAGGGAAATGTTGGACATTTTTATTAATAATTTACAAGAACAAATATCCTATGAGTTATCAACTGCCACCTTAACCACCTTCGATCAAGCTATAGACTTAGCTCGAAGAGTGGAGGATGCTCTCATTAGGAGAGGTCAGCTTAAGAAGAAAGATGATGAGAAAACATCCAGAAATCAATATAAAAATAAACAAGTTGTGGGTGATGGAGTCACTGATAGCAAAAATGTTGCTAATGTCAATACTACAAAGACAACAGAGAAATTTATATTGAAACCTCCTGATAAACCTCCTCGAGAATTTACTAGATTGAATCAACCTCTATCAACTATTCTACCGCAATTACTCGAAAGAGGTTTGATTCAATTACCTAATATCCGGGAACCTGACCCAACTATACCCGGATACAGAGCTGATTTACACTGTGATTTCCATAGAGGACCTGGACACTCTACCAACTCTTGTAAAATATTAAAACACAAAATACAAGATTTGATTGATAATAATGAAATGGAGGTGCAAGCCTTCCAACCTAAACAAAATCCTCCTAATAATGCTCAAAAGAACATCCCCCAAAATCAGAATCAAAATGCCAATCAATCATTAGACATATTTCAACATCCTTTACCAAAGCATGGTAAAGAGGTGGCCAATCAAATTGAGCATCATAATGTTCCCCCTCCTACCCGATATGTAGGAACCATTAGTGGACATTTACCTACTCATGATCAATAAATATTTGACACAACTTTATCCTTGGTCACGACTAGGCCTCTACATCATATTCAAACTCCTGATCTTAGTGATACAGAATATGAAACTGAAAGTGACATGGAAATCACATCAAATCAATCGAATAGTTCTGAAGATGAATCAGATGCTATTCAACCTATCACAAATTCTATGATTCCAGAAGAACCATTTCCAAGAAGAGTCACTACTAGACCATCTTCTCATCAATTACTTTCTAATGAACAAGCTATAAACACTAGACCAAGACCTATTCATCATCCGCAAAATAATATTGTAGGTACCATTGGAGCTATTACTAGACAACAAGCTCAAAATTCTCAACAAGATCAAAATCAGAACGATGGATCAGCTCCATTTGTTTTGAAAGTTCCTAATAAAGGAAATCATGCTCCTAATGTTCAACCTAAACCTCCTTATAATATTAATGAGCAACTATCAAATATTACAGCTCGGATTTCTCTTTTGGACCTTCTAAGATCTTCTCCTACACATAGAGATGAACTGATGCTCACATTAAGCCAAATGATGGTACCACAAGATATTCAACCTGAAGCCATGACCAATACTATAATAACTCGAGAAGTCGATTGCATTGACTTTCGGGATAGAGATATACCACAACATAGTTTACATAAGGATAACCCCTTATATATTACTGCCCTAATAGGAGATGTAGCAGTCAAAAGGGTCTTGATTGATAATGGTTCATCTCTAAACATTTGCACTTTTGACTTCTACCAAATATTTGGGTTTAGAAGTGATGAAATGAAAAGAACTGACATGATCATAAAAGCTTTCAATGACGAAACACAAGAAACGTGTGGAGTTATCACCATCCCATTGCAAGTTGGTCCGAGAACCTTAGATACGACCGTGTTTATTGTACATTGCCCCGCATCGTACAATATACTCTTGGGTCGCCCTTGGATCAATGCAATGCGGGCTGTTCCATCAACTTTACATCAATGTGTTAAATTTGAATTTAAAAATCAGTTGGTCACTATTCATGGTGATCCTAGACCCTTTGATATGTGTGCTTTGGCAGAACCTGTTGGAGTTCAATTTTGCCCTGCTCTGTCATCCACACATCCTAATTCTCATTTTCCATCTAAACGTGTGAAACACACACCCATAACATCATCTACTTCTTCTCCATCAATTTCACCCTCATATATAGCTCAACCATCCTCTAAAAAAACCACATTAGAACCTCAGAAAGATCTTAAACCCACAACCAATCCTTCATGTTCCACTCCCATAATTTCAAAACCTATAGACTCATCTATTGACACCTCTACATTATCTACATCTACCAAAGACATATCTTCCACATCAAAAGCTATAGGAAATGATCCTTCTACCTCTTATGCTCTTACCGATGAGCTCTTACCCGATTTATCTAAAATCCTTATATCAGAAAAAACAAATGCTTCTATGCAAGATTCCCTTATCTTAAATAATTTGCCGCCATCTCCTCGTACCTTGGGCCTCCCACAACCTATGGGAAGTACTTACCAAGTCGGGAGTTGTGCCTTTATTTATAAGGGATATGACTGGGGAAGAATACCCAGGAACATCAAGACTCATTATGATGGATATGCTCGATGTTATTTTACTAATGAGTATACTAAAGCTAAACCTATAATGCTTAAAATGGGATATAAAGGGAAAGGTTTGGGACCTTTCCAAGATGGTATGAAAGAACCTTTTGAGGTAGAACCATGGCCCGCCCGATGTGGTGTGGGCCTATTTCCTAGTAAGGGTCAACCCTTCCCTTTTGAAGATGATGATCAACTCATATGTTATCAAGATTATTTGGATGGGCGTGATGCTTTGCATCTAACAAATCAGCCATTTACATGTAATATGCTATCCATAGCTTACCCTGAGATGATTGCTGAATCCGACGATGAGTTGGAGGGAGATATCTTCCATGATGTCTCCGTTGAAGAGTTGTTACACAACGAATTTTATTTCAATGGCTCTATACCTATTATAGCCCAACTTGAGGCCACGACTCCTCAAGATGAATTATCCAAGTTAACCTTGAAAGAATTACAAGAATTGGGCGTTTCACCCGCCCCACCTAATTTTGAGAGAGATCTACACATGGAAGTAGAAAACGTCATAAAAGTTAACATTGGAACCGAGGATAATCCTCACATAATCAATATTGGATCAGAATTAAGTCAAGAAAAACAAGATCAATACATTGCATTTCTTAAAGAATATGAAGATGTCTTCGCTTGGACATATGAAGATATGCCAGGTTTAGACCCTTCTGTAGTCATGCATCACCTAGTAGTCCATCCGGATGCTAAACCTGTTAAACAAAAACTTAGAAAAATGCATCCCAAAGTGGCCTTGCTAGTCAAAGGGGAGTTAGAAAAACTCTTGAATGTTATTTTTATACAAGCTATTGATTATGCTGAATGGATCTCGAATGTAGTTCCAGTAACCAAGAAAGAAGCTACCAAAGTTAGGGTTTGCACAGACTTTAGAGATATTAACGCTGCATGCCCTAAAGATGATTTTCCTCTTCCCAACATGGATCAAATCATTGATTTTACTATTGGGAGTGGAATGATATCCCTAATGGATGGATTTTTTGGCTATAATCAGATCAGGGATAGCTCCTGAAGATCAGGCTAAAACAGCCTTTATTACCCCTTGGGGTACCTTTTGTTGGAAAGTGATGCCATTTGGTTTAAAGAATGCAGGTGCAACATATCAACGAGCCATGACTTATATCTTTCATGATATGATGCATGATATCCTACATGATTATGTAGATGATATTATAGCTCGTTCTATTAATGAAGATGATCATTTAGATGATTTGAGAAAAGTATTTAATCGGTTAAGGGAATATCTTATCCGATTAAATCCAGCCAAATGTATATTCGGAGTCAAGTCCGATAAATTATTAGGGGTTATAGTTTCTTTACGTGGTATCAAAATTGACCCTCTCAAGATTGTGGCTATCACTGATATGCCCGCACCCACAAATATATCTGAATTACGAAGTTTACAAGGTAAGCTTCAAGCTATCCGTCGCTTCATCGATAAGCTAGCGGATAAAACCGGTCCCTTTCTTAAGCTTCTTAAGAAGGATGTCCCTTTCAATTGGGACGACGAATGTAAGGAAGCATTTGAACTCCTCAAACAATACCTCCTTAACCCACCGGTGCTTTCACCACCTAGACCTGATCGCCCATTTATCCTATATATTTCAGCTTCAGATTTTGCCTTAGGAGCTATGTTAGCTCAACTTGATGATGAGAAAAGAGAACGTGCTAATTATTATATTAGCCAAACTTTAATCAGTTATGAAACCCGCTACACAACATTAGAAAAACTATGTTTAGCAGTCATATTTTCTACGCAAAAATTATGCCATTATATGCTCAGTCAAAAAACGTATGTCATTGCTAAGTCTGATCCCTTGCGGTATCTCATGAGTCGACCTTATTTATCGGGTCGCACAGCGAAATGGGTTCTTGCTCTAAGCGAGTTTGAACTCACGTTTATAGGACAAAAGTCTGTTAAGGGTCAAATCATAGCAGATCAATTAGCTGCTGCACCCTTAGAGTCTACCCATCCCCTCATCATTGAGTTTCTCGATGAATGCCTTCAACTAGAGGCAGACCATGCTGAACAATGGTCCTTATACTTTGATGGAGCCCGATGCATGAGTGGGGCTGGTGCAGGTATTATTTTAATATCTCCACAAAAACACATTATACCTTTGTCCTTTAAATTAACATTTGCTTGTACTAATAATACTGCTGAATATGAGGCTCTAATCCTTGGATTACGAGCCGCCTTGGCGCTAAAAATTAAACATCTATTAGTTTTTGGTGATTCTCAACTTGTCATAAATCAAATCAATGATGTTTATCAGACCAGAGATGATAAATTGCGCCCATATAAAGCATATGTTTTACAATTAATATCTTTATTTGATCAAGTTACCTTGGAAGCTATTCCTAGAACTAGCAACCGTGCAGCTGATGCTATGGCTGCAACTGCATCTCTTTTGCCCTTGGAGTTAGATGACGAATATGCCACCATCATTATTCATCGACTCCAGGAACCCGCTTCAAATAAGTCATGCTTAGAACCTTTGGATGTGTTTCTAATCAACGAAACTACTCCTGAACCTTGGTATACGGATATATTTAATTTTCTTCAAAATGGGACCTTCCCTAAAAGTTTTAATAGAAACCAACGTCGGTTATTACGTAGACGAGCAAGTCGCTTCGTAATAATTGGCAATACCTTATATAGGAGATCTTTTGAAGGTATCCTATTGAGATGTTTGAATCTAGAAGAATCTAGATCAGCTTTGAGTGAAGCCCACGATGGATCTTGTGGGGGACACTTTAGTGGTAGCGCCATTGCTAAAAAGCTCCTTAGGATAGGATATTTTTGGCCTACCATGGAGAATGATGCACATGATTATGTGCGCCATTGCGACAAGTGCCAAAAGCATGCTGACCTTGTCCATGCCCCTGCACAAGAACTGTAGGCTATTTCATCTCCTTGGCCCTTTTCAAAATGGGGCTTAGACATCATTGGCAAAATAAATCCTGTGTCATCTGATGGACACAAATTCATCATAACCGCCACTGAGTATTTTACGAAGTGGGTTGAAGCTATGCCCTTAGCTTCCTGCACTGGAACCCAAGTCTCCAAATTTATTTTTAATCAAATCATTTGTAGGTTCGGAATTCCTGCAAATCTCATCTCAGATAATGGAACTTGTTTCAAAAATAAAGATGTCAAGAAATTATGTCAAAAATATAAAATTCAACATCGCTGGTCCACTCCCTATTATCCTCGGGGTAATGGCCAAGCAGAAGCATCTAATAAAACATTAATTAAAATCCTTAAAATATTGGTCAATAAATCTGGCCGCGACTGGCACATTCAATTATATCCAGCTTTGTGGGCTTATCGAACTAGCGTTCGCACTCCCACAGGCGCTTCACCTTTTGTTTTGGTTTATGGTGCTGAAGCTGTTTTTCCCTTTGAATTAGAAGTTCCTTCTTTGGCTCTACTACTTCAAGATACTGAAGTAGGAGATGAATATCGTGCTGGCAGACTCAGTCAGCTGGAACTCCTAGATGAAAAGTGCATCAATGCTTTGGAGCATCTTCGTGCCTACCAAAACAAGCTTAAAAGATCATATGCTAAGAAAGTTCATCATCGATCCTTTGAGATCGGCGACCTTGTTTTAAAAGAAAATCAAAAAAATACTAATGCAACTAAAGACCTTAAAGGTAAATTTGAGCCCAATTGGCTTGGACCATATGTTATCACTGCTAAATTTGGATCGGGAGCATACAAATTAGCTACCTTAGATGGTAAAGATCTTAAAGAACCTATGAATATTATGCATCTTAAGCGTTATTACGCATAAATCTGGTCATTTCATCATTTGTATATATTTTGCATATTGTTTCATTTTAAAAGCATATAAAAATTTCAAAAAAAACAAACAAAAATAAAATAAAATTAAAAACAACAATATTATTGACTCTTTCAAAACAAAAAAAAAAAAAAAAAAGAAAGAGAGAGTCAAAATTATCAAACTCTTCAAAAATATTTGTTGTATATACTTATTCTTGAAATATTGCAGTTATATTTTCAAATTATTTTGGATAAATTAGCATTTATTTGGAATCCCTCACTTTTGCAAACACAAAAATAAATATCTTGATTTTATCTGGTATGATTACTAATCTCTCTTATATCAAAGTCCACAAATTGAATTAAATAAAGTTTGAGCATAGAGAATTGATCTTGTTATTTACTTAAACCAAGCATATCCTTTCACATTAAAATGATTACATTTGCAATTTCAATACTATGCTACATAGTAGAAGTGGTTTCTTGAGCGAAAAGTTTCCCCTGCTATCCTATCATGCACATGGTCTAGAATCTTTGAGAATTGACAAAAGGACAAGCTCACCCCTACCCAGAATAAAAATCCCTTGCTCTACATCCAATCCGAGCAAGTATCCCTAGAATAGGAAGCAAAAGAAAAAGAAAAATCAAGCAAAATCATGAGAAAAAGAAGCATTATTCCAGTATCATTTTGTACCATCTCAGCAATATTTCAGCATTATCTCAAATATCAAGCAAAAATACAAAAAAAAAAAAAAGAAAAAGAAAAATACAAAAAGAAAGAAAAAGAGAAAAGCAAAGAAAGCAAAAGCAAAAGCAATAAAATCCCTTTTCCCTACCCATTGAAAAGAAAAGAAGGGTGAATGAGCTTGAATCCCTGGAATTCTCAATTATTCGAAAACTGTGAGGTAAGCCCCATAACAGGTGGTTTGTGCCCAACCCGCTTGGCCTTGGGTAATTCCTAGCGTGGTGATATGTCTGTCACATTAGCGACCTTCTTTTGTACAGACCTATGTCTGCTTATGGATTAGCTAGCTCTTGATAACCCGACTTACATAGTAGTCTGGTACGGTTATATGCATCTAAATCATGGTCAATGAACACTTATTTGGTTAATTCAAATCACTTGTATCAAATTATCTTGCTCAAAACTGGTAAATGCACAAAGCAATTGCACACACATTTGTATTTGAGAGATTTTGTGTATCATTATGATAAATCAAGATCGGAAATGAACTCACATATGCACATGGGATTCCTTATAAATCTAACTTTTGTCTTTGAGATAATTTAAAATATTTTTGCAAATTGTCTGGAATAATTTCATTTTCTTACTTGAGAACAGTTGTTTAGTATAAAAAAACAACTACATGCATTTTCAAAAAAATCAAAATTTCTTTCAAAACATGCAATAAAATCACATTTATTTATATATAACTTTTTGACTTTCGCGATGATGGTATAGTTCCAAAACCTAAATTGGAATTTTATGCCTAGCGCAAGTCCTCATCTTTATATTTTCTGTTTATTTTCAAAATTAAAAATCAACCATGCAATAAAACTATTATATCAATTTCTTTTTCTTTTTGGATTTCGCGATGATGGTATAAGTCTATACCTAAATATTCTATGCCTAGCGCAAACCATTGTTTTAATTTTTTGTCCCATTTTATTTCTTCCATAAAAACATATGGCTTAAATCATTATGTTACACAATTATGCTTTAAAAAGAACGAACATTGTTACTATTTCATGTCATTATGTCAACATTCAATTTTGCAATGATGGTATAATTCCTAGGGAATTATTCAAAAATTTTATCACACTTAGGAATTTATGCCTAGCAAAAAATCATTTTTAATATATTTCATGCATAATATTTTCATGGAAATCTGAAAACAAATTATCATCACCATCATCATTTTCATTATCACAACAAAAAGCCTTAAGACAGTCTCTTAAGCACTCTTTTACTTTTAACAATATTTCTATACTGGGATTAGCTTGACGACCTAGCGAGCGGCGACTCCATGAAATGGTCATAAATAGCGACAATGTCCTTTGAAATTATTGTTAAAAGTCCCTTTTATTTTTTCATCAAATCATTCCACAAACAACCAATTTGTTTACATCAGATTATTTCATTTAAATTTTAAAGCATGACAATAAATTATAATATTTCCAAATGACATAATTACATGAATCATCAAATCAATCAAATCAAAACATTAAAGCATCATACAAACATATGCACAAGTCATATCATCAAAAATATCATATATATATATATATATCTCAACATAATCATGTACATCATATCAAAACTGGATTGGTATGCCACAATCTGTACCTCGGCATACTCAATCCTCTCAAAAATAATAAACAAAATATATAAATCTATGAATTCTAGTTACTAGAGCTCTAAAAACCAAAAAAAAATGAACAGTAAGAAATGAATTAGGGTTTTACCCTATTTTCTTAATTTTATTCAAAAACAAATTAAAAACATTTTTAAATTTTGCTTTTCCGTGTTTTTACCTCAAACGTTCGATTTGGGTAAAAACACGGAGGGGGCACCATAGTAAGCTGTCGTACGATTCGACCTAGAATCGTCGCCTAAAAATGGGAATAAATTTTTGCTTTCTCGTAAATCGAGAAGAACTCGTCTTTAACGCATTTTCTTCAAAAAATTCGCTAAAGAGGGGGCAAAATGTAGCACCCTAAAATTGGCGCAGTAAACCTTAGTAAATAATTTAAATTTGAATTTTAACCCCGAACCGCCCTTTAACCGTGCCATTTTTAGGATTTGTTGTGACCATTGGACGATATCGTCGCCGATCAGACGATATCGCCTCAGATCGGACGAATTCGTCTGGAGCAGAACGTCCAGACGATTTCGTCCCAAAACTAATTTTTCATAATTAGCCTCTGTTTCAACGACGTCTCTAATTTGGGCAGAAGCGTGTCTGCGCCGTTAGAGACCCTCCCCGTTGGAGATCTCCCAGATTGGGATGATCTCCAACCTCCTAACCTCCCTCCTATGCCTATTTAATCTTAGGCTCCCCCCTTGACCTTCCCCTGGCTGAATTTTTTTGTGAATTGAGTTTTGCACGCATTAGAATACCTTGGATTGTTATTTGCCTTTGTCCCTTTTCAAATTTTCTTGCAGGAACCTCATTATTCTTTAGCCGGAGCAAGCTCAGATCATCGCAGACGATCCTGTATGATCTCGGATGATCACGTCGAAATTCGAGACGATTTCGTATTCTACAGACGATTTCGACTGCAACCAACATTGGGGGCAATCAGTGCCCAGAGTTTGCATTTTATGTCTTTTATCTATTGTTTTATTCTGCATCTAGTTAAGCTTATTATTATTTTCTATTATTCTGCATCTTGGAGTTCACCTCATGTAGCATAGGTGCATGGTAAAGTCTAAATTAGTCATTAAAATAGTGCATTCTACTTAAATTCTTATCTGTAATTATCATTCTAGCATCTCTACTATCATTTATATCATTTTCCTTTACTATTGCAATTGTATTTTTTGTATTTGGCATCCATTTCTGTGATTGCAGGTCTCTGACGGATTCGTCTGACGAATTCGTCAGATCAGAGATGATCTCGTCTGATCTCAGATGATTCTCTGGGATCTGGACGACTCTGTCTAATCACAGACGATTCTGTCGGATCAAAGACGATCTGGACTGCATCAAGCCTCAGAATCTCCATCAAACATCTGGAAACAGGTATGCTATTTTTCTTTTAGAATATTCTCTGTATTTCATAACCATTTCTGCTTTTTGTATTCATTTAATTTGCATTTTCATATAGTTTAGCTTAGATTCATTTGGCCAAACCTAGGACTTGGATGATTAAGCATAAAACTGAACACATCAAACTCATTCCCAACCTAGGCGTGGAAACTGCCACTCAAAGTTTCCTGGTGAACCCCACCATCCATCAAAAATTCACCTTGATACCCCTCCCCCGAGAGGCGTGACCTTCAAAGGGCCTCTCAGTCCGAGGTACCGTCCCATCCTTCTCGCATCCCCCTTTCGGGCGCGGATCCTTTAGCCTGAAGGTAAGGGTGCAAAAATTTTGGAACGATACAGAAGCATATCATTTTGGGAGACCCTCCACCCTTGTTGGATATTATATTTGAATTGTGGCACTTGTTTCATATGGCAGCCTTATACAACATATGTAAAGTTAGAAATGATTGTATCTTTGGTAAGTGTTCTTCCTCTCTTCATAATTGTACTTTTGAGAAATCTAATATTATTTTATCTGTGTATTTTTAGATTGTGGTTACGCCAATAAGGTGGCTATGGAGCTCTCTAATATTAAATATTTGATTGATCATTAGGATAACACTCCATGCATAGTCATTCAGGTTCCTCCTGAGCATAATTATCCTCAAAGCAGTCTAGGTCTAGGTAGCTGATTATTGATGGAACACTCCATGCACATTCAGTCAGGTTCCTCCTGAGCAAGATTATCCTCAAAGCGAGTCCAGGTCCAGGTAGCATGGTTGCATGATCCTAAATTACACTACTACCCCAACTCAAGATCCTCCTCCCTACAAAGCTAGCCCTAGTAACTTGATTACTCCTCTCTTTCCCATAAATCCTTGGATTGATACCTTAGAAAAGTTGAATGCTTTAATGTTTGCTTCCAACGAGGATCCTTTTTTATTTTTCTCTTGTAGTATGTGGTTAGCTATAATTTTTTAGCATGTAATCATTCTATTCTATTAGCTAGTTGATAGTGTCTACCTGCTAGTTCTGTAAGGTGGTTTTTATTAGTTGTTAGTTGGTTTCTTGGTTTCCTGTATTTTTTAATTAATTGCAGTGGTTTTTTGGTTGATTTCATTGGCCATGTGGTATGATTATTTACCTCCTTTTATTTATTTGTAAAAATATATTTTATTAATCCTTTAATATAAATGTCTTTTTACATTAAAAATTTGAACTTGTTAAATTTTATTTTACATGGTGGAATTGTTAGCCACCACGAATCCTAGTAGGATGTTCAACTTTTATGGCTACCACAGTATTCTATATTTTTCACCCCAAAAGCTGCCACACAGATATCTATGCAGTATGTCCCTATAAACACCATGCCATGATCATTTAAAAAAAATTACCGCTAAAAGTACCAGGAAAGGAACAAGGGTTCAGTCCGACGAGGCCCAATATTTGAACCTTGGACCTCTGCCCCTCTTACAGTGTTTAGGGAAACAAATTGATCTACACCTTGGACCTAAAAAAAAATTGAATTTTAAAATTTGATTTTGAATCACATTGTAATTATATGAGATAGTCAAGTATGTATTTTAATATAATTATATAATTTTAATGATATTCATATTATTGGTAGAAGGTTTTAGATAATAAAATCTTAGAATTTGTTACAAGTTTTATGGATGCACAATTTTGATAAATAATTCAATGAGCATTGTTAAATTTCATTCAATACTAATTTTCAAAGTATATTATTTGTTATAAAATTACAATAATAAAAAAAGAAGTAAATATTTTTTTTTTTTTTGACAATTTTGAAAAAAACTTGTATTAAGACATAGATCAATTACAATGGGGGAAGAGCCTCTTCCCAACCGAAGTCCGAGAGGACACAATCATACAATAGTAAAGGAAGAACTGCACTGGAGCCAATTTTTGTGAACCAAAAACTAGCTGCCATGGGGTCCCCCATCGTACTCTATTTTTTCGAAGGTCATTAGCTCAAGGACCTTTCAAGACCCTGTCTAATCACCTCATCCTCAATATCCATGTCACTGTGCAACTAAACTCCAACCTCCTTTTCCGCACCCATCTTAGACAGAAAGTCAGCTGCTTTGTTCAAATCTCTAATCGCATAAGCTGGGATCACGTCCTCCAATTCCTTCCATAATTATTTAATTTGGGTAACAAGAGCCCTCAACCTCCAAGCTTTCATATCAAAGTTCCTCATGCAGTCTAGAGCTCCAACCATTATTTGCAAGTTTGATTCAAGAATAATCTTGCGATGGCCATGTTTCACTGCCCAAATAGAAGCAGACTTGATGGCAATGGCTTTGGCTTCATTGTTAGTGGTTCTTCCCAGGCCTTGCAATTCCAAATAGAGCACAGTCCCAACATGGTTCTGGCACACCACTCCAATTCTGGATCTACCCGGATTGCCTTTTGTAGTTCCATCAGTATTGATTTCAATCCAACCTTCAGGGGGAGGTTTCCAACAATTTTTATCCTATCCCTCTTGCAGTTCAACGCATTCTTCCATAGCTCCAATGTCAATTTGAGCTTCCTCCTCAGCATGAACAACCACAGTTTCAGTAACCTTGCTCCAAATGGTCTGCCAAACCCCGTCTAGAGCAGTAAAAGTTTCTCTAAAAATTTTGGCATTTCTTTCCAGCCATACTTGCCACCAAATAAAGCTTAAACCGAGCTCCCAACCAATACGAAGAGCTTTAGATTTGAATCTACCTTTCTACCATTTTGCCCAAATATTCATCCAGTTCAGGTCACCACTTACTTGAATTTTAAAGTATGCAAACCAACGCAGCCAAATCTGTCGGGTGAAAGGGCAACCAAATAGTAAATGGTCAGTAGTTTCCTTGCTCTTGTAGCATAGTACACATTGAGAAGGGCCGATGATACCTTTTGATCTGATATTATCAAAAGTGAGGATTCCATTGTGCATGCACTTCCAGGAAAAAAAGTTAACTTTCGACCAGCCTTTAGAGTGCCAGATTTTCCTCCAGTCCTCAACCTAAAAAGTATGAGGGGGGGCTCTGGGAGAATGTTGTCATATCCGTCCTTTACTATATAGATGCCAAGACTCCCAAAGCCCCAAGCTAATTCATCCTCCATGTCTCCCCCTGTAAGAAATATTTTTGTCAGAATTTTAGTCATGATGGGAGTCAAATCCGGAGGGATTGAAATGGGCCACTCATCCAACTTCTTGAACTGCTTAAACTTACACTCCCCCAACTGAGTATTTGTGAAATAACTTTCAATACAGATCCATCCCTTGGCTTCAATTGCTGCTTTTATTGGCTATAATTTTGGAAATTCAGTAATGATGGGTGGGAACTGATCCCAAGAATCTGTCCAAAAACAAGCCTTCTCCCCTCTTCCCACTTTCCAAAATAAGCGGTCTTTAACAACCTGAGACCCTAACTTGAGAGCCTACCAAACTAGGGACCCAGTACCATCCAAGGGGATGCGAGCTACATAATTTGGGTTGGCCTGTCCCAGGTATTTGCTAGTTAGGATTCTACTAAAAAGGGAGGTGGGTTGGGAGATCCATCTCCAAGACAGCTTTCCACCCAAAGCTTTATTATTCAGCTTAGAATTTCTCAAACCCGCACCTCCTTTAACCTTGGGCTGGGTAACTTTGTCCCAACCCACTAAGGCCCACTTTCTCTCTCCCTTTGCTCCTTCCCATAAAAAATTTCTAGCCATCCTGTACAACTCTTTCCATATTGTAATCGGGTTAGCCAGGATAGAGAATTTGTAAATTGGAATGGCTTGAATGACTGACTATAAGAACGTTAATCTGCCACCATAATTTAACCACTTGTGAGACTAGTGATTAATTCTGTCCTTGATACACTCTAGCAGATTCCTCCATGTGTCTAATTTTAGCTTCTTAAAGTGCAAGGGGACCCCCAAGTAAACCACTGGGAGAGAAGACCTTGTGAATCCTAGGATTTCTAAAATTCTGTTCTAAAGCCTTTGACCCAGATTAAAAAAAACCACTTTGGATTTCTTGTCATTAATGACCTATTGAGTAGCCTTGAGATAGACATTAAGAGTATCCCTAATCATTCTTGCTTCCCTAAAGCTGGCCACTCCCACCAAACTAGTGTCATCCACAAACTGTAGGTGCGTTAAAACTTTGTCACCCACCCTGATACCCAATAATCTACCTTGCTATCTTCTCCTCAAGAAAATTCTGCCAAGACCTTCAGCCAAAATGATAAAAAGATAAGGGGAAAATGGATCCCCCTGGAACAGTCCTCGAGTAGCTCCAAATGGTTACAAAGGAAGGCCCTTGATAAGCATAGAGTAATTCGGGGTAGAGACACAGCTCATGACCCACTCTATCTAGTCCTGAGAGAAACCAAATGCTACCATCATTTTAGCTAGGAAACTCCATTCAACCTTGTCATAAGCCTTTGACATGTCCAGTTTTATGAACATACCTTTATTACCAGAAGTGTGCATTGAATGGATTGCTTCCTGGGCCACAACCACCCCATCCAGAATTTGTCTTCCCTCAACAAAACCCCCTTGCTCAGAGGAGACAATGTTGTGAAGAAGAGGTTTTAGGTGCTTAGCCATTACCTTTGTGATTATTTTATACAGCACATTACATAAGGCAATAGGCTTATAATCTGAAATATGAACCCCCTCCTCCCCTTTTGGAATTAAGGTAATGAAAGTGTGGTTTATAGCTTTAAGTATTCTCTTATTTTCTCTGGACTCTTCTACAACAACCATTACATCTTCCTCTAAGTAGTCCCAGAAAGCCTGAAAAAACTCAATTGGGAATCCGTCTGGACCCGGATTTTTACCAATGCTCATTCCAAAGACCACAGTTTTCAATTCATCTCTATTAATGGGTTTGAGGAGGGCCTAATTTTCATCCTCAGAAATAACAGTAGGTATGATAGAAATAACTTCATTTTGGGCCTCTACATCTTGAACCACACTTTCCTTAAAAATCTTAGAAAAATAATCCATAGCATGGGAATGCATACCTGGAAGTGTATCAAAGGAATGACCATTCTCATCTTGAAGAGCCTCCATCTTGTTCATATGTCTTCAAGCACAAGCAGTCCGATGAAAGAATTTTGTATTTTTGTCCCCTTCTAATAACCAGGTGGTCCTTGCTCTCTGCTTCCAATAGGTCTCCTCCTGGTTGTCAATGTCCTCAACCGCTGTACGCAGGGCATCATCCTTAGATTTGAGCTGGTCTGTAATTACTCCTTCTCTGAACTATTTTTGGACCTCATCCCATCTGGCCACCAAAGGAGCTCTTTGAGCCTAGAAGTCTATTTTATTAGCACACCTCCAATACTTCAACTGAGTTTTGACATATTGTAGTTGTTTGTGGATTCTGAACATTTCTCTCCCATAAGCTAGGCGGCCTTCCCACCACTGTGGAATTTTCTCTCGAAGTTCTTCTTTCTGAAGCCAAAATTCTCAAAGCTGAAAGGTTTGTGATGCTGCCCCATCCTAGTCCCGTCTTCCAATAGAATGGGACAGTGATATGAAACTGGGCCTTCTAAAATATAAAAATTTATATTCCATTTTACAAACACCTCCTTTAAAACCAAGTGTAGTTAATGCTAGGACATTTAATGTCCACTAAGTGCAAATCCTGGACTTGGGCAATCATGAAACGGTCCCCTGGGTCCAAAAATGGTGTTCCCCCTTCCTGATCTCTAGAAGATAATTTAGCGTTAAAATCACCCGCTATAATCCAGTATAGATCTTCCCTTGAGGTTCGCATGTTATGCACAACCTTCCACTGCCACCTCTGACCATCTAGGTTTTGAGACCCATAAAAGTTTGTGATTAGAACGTGTTCCGCAGTTGACATTATTCCTAAAAATAGAAGTGAGAACACCCCTCCAGGCAAGATGTTCTATTGTAGACCATTCAAGAGAGTTCCACAGAGTAACAATCCCCTCTGAGGCACCTTGGGCAGCCACATCCATATGACCAGCACCCATCCAAATTTTGTTGACTGTTTTGGACATAAGATCTAATGACATCTTAGTCTCCTATAAAAGCAAAAAATCAGTATTACGATTCTCTAAAAGTCTTCGAATAGTAGATTGATGGGTTATAATTTTTAAACCCCTCACATTCCATGATTGTATAATCATTGGTTACCCTAAGAGCAATAAGAGTCTATTGGCCTCACCGATCCTCCCGTGATCAGTTTGTCTCCTTGGACTGCTAGCAACTCCTTATTGGATCTTCTACCTACTCCCCGAGAATTGCTATTTTTTGATCTTTTTTCTACCCGGGTAATCCCCAAAGTTGGCCTTTCCCTCGTTCTTCTCTCGCTATTCCCATGCCGACATCCCGAGATACTGTCTCGCTCCCGGTTATGCACTACTAAAGCCCCTGAACACACTGGTTATGATACCTCACAGAGTTCAACTACCTGTTGTATGACAGGAGGATATGACAGGGGGAGTTGCATGGGAATATTAGAATTTTCCTTATTACCCTCCATGCCCTCCATAAATTGTTCCTCTTCGTCAACCAGTGACTTAAATATCTCATACCTATTGGCAGGTCTGATATGGGATTGCTCCTTTCCCTCTTTTTTCTTTGTCCATATTTTTCTTCTAGGCTATTCAAAACCCTCTCTCTGAGCTTCCTGGCCCTGAACGGTGCTATTAGAATCTTTATTAAGTGTTGCCTTATCATCTTTAGGTAGGTTTGGCATTCCTAAAGGGGCCTTCATTTTAGCATTCATATTATTAGGGCAAAAATGGGCCAAATGTCCATGTTTGTGACAAACCCTACATCTAAAGGGTAGGGCCTCATAGTCTAGTTGTTGAATCCAGGAGAGTCCTGCCAATTCAATTTCCATCTCTATCGAAAAATGCTGGCTGAGATCCATCTCCACACATATTCTTGCATACACTGTCATGCTCCCTTCAATTGTGTCTCTGGCAACACCCAGATGTCTTCTAATAGAATTGCCAATCCTTGCCAACACCTGCTCACTCCAGAATTCCATTGGAAGAGCATATAGTCGGATCCATACTGGGATCGCAGTAGGTTCAACTCGGGGATCGAATCCCACTCTCCATGGTTGAAAAAATAGCCCTATCAAGCCATGATTTTTCTTCTCTGACTCAAAAGCCCTATTTCTATCGGCCAAAGATGAAAAGCTAACAATAAAATATCCATTGCTAATAAACCACAATGAATACTCATCGTGAGGCTCCCAGTTTTGGCGGATCCAAGAGTGCAAAAAATTCAGGGAAGGACGTATACCCATGAACTTGTAGATTAAATCATGATTACCTCTGTAAATGACTGATTCTTCAACCATACTTGGCTCGATGACAATTTTTGGCCTGGTTTCGGCCTGCGGCAAACATCCATTCACATGATGTGTTGTCGACCTATTCCCAGTAGCCGTGAAGAGCATTTTATATGCCATTTTTTGAGCTTCGTCGTTCTTTGGAGGAGATTTTTTTTTAAACAAATCTGCGTATGAGCTGCTACTCCCCAAAAAAGGAGCCGAAGAAGTCCCCATTGGACCCTCCTGGGGCACCAATCTAGCCTTCAGATCCACCGTACCCCGAAAGCACTTCTACAATCCAAAAAAAAAAGAAGTAAATATTAAACTTTAAAAATTAATCTAAAATTGATTTTCAGTCACATCGAGACATCCATGTATGTATTATAACATAAATATATTTATATTGAAATCCATATTGCTACCATGGGGTTCTAGAGAACAAACTCTCATAATTTGTTATAAGTCTCATGGATGAAATTTTTTGACTAACACATAAATAGTTCAAGGAGCACATTTAAGTTTCATTCAATAGTATTGATACCTATTAAAGCATATTATTTGTTATAACATTACAATAATAAAAAAAAATTAAAAATTAAACTCTAAAAGTTGATCTAAATTTGATTTTTGGTCATATTGTAGTCATATGAGACACCCATGTATGTATTTTTTGAAATTTTGATATAAACCAAATGATGTTCTCAAAAAATATTTATGAAACCAATCCTAAAACTAGGACATCCATATGGTTATAAGAAAAAAAAGGAATTTGTTCCAATGAGAGGAAAAAAAGGAACCTGATGATGAATATTTAACTTAGATAAATCCACTAATCCTAGTGATATCCTCATGATCCATGTTTATCTAGGGTTTTATCTTAAAAGTTTTCCTTTGATCCCATTGTCAACTTTCAAATAATTCTTCTTAGCAGATTCAATCATAGTTGCCCATGAGAGAAGCTACAAAATTCAAACTATTGACAAAAGCATTCAAGTAATGAAGATTCACATCCACTTTGATACCATATTAAATTTCATATTAGTTTCCAATAACAAATAGAATCAAACATTACCTAGTATCACTTGAAAAGGAATACATAGAATGAAGAACAAAGAACACAAAATATATGGGGGTGTATATGGACACCAAATAATATCACTATAAAATGAATTGAATAACAATTGAACTAATGATTGAAATGGTTTGTATAAAGGGTTATTTATACCTAAATACGAGTTACCTTTAGGTCAATCTTGTCGGATAGGCATTTAGAAATAAAATAATACAAATAATTACAAAAGTAACTTTCAAGGTTTACATGGACCTGAAGGGTAAATATGAATAATATAGTGCCACATATTTCAATAGGGCTTTTATTAAAAGGATATTTAAAATTATATATATAATACTAGTAGATTCTATATCTTATTAAACTATTAAAATATAGCACACTTTATATATTTTTTAAATGAAAATATTCACCTCCCATACTATAATTGTAAAATATAGTCTTTCAATTCTTTTGGATAATGAGGCATGTGGTAAAATAGGGAAAAACTAAATATGGTTTAATAATATTAATCAACATTAGAAATTAGAATAGGTTATGACCCAATACCTTAAATAGAGATGGATACGAAAACTATAAATATGATGAGAATAGTTTAAATTGACAAGCTAAGATGCTTATATTATATTTCCTCATTTTTTATCTTCAATTTTGTTACTCTTATGAATTTCTCCTTCCCTAGTGCTTTCAGTGGAAATAGCCCGTCCATAGCTAAAATAACAAACTTCCTAATATATGGGATGATTGATTCAACATTATTATATGGGTCGGTTTTATAGCCTATATCAAATGAGTTGACATGTGCCTTAATAATTATATATACTTGAGCTAATGCACCTTGTTGAATGATAGTTTTGTCAAGAAGTTGACCCATTAGGTCATGATCCTTGCATAAGTATACTAAGAAATGTTTCACCTAATTTACCTATGTCAAATTTTGATACTTATGTTGGAATTTGCAAGGTCTAAGAGAACTAGATTCAAAAGTAAAAATTCCTCTAAACATGGTAATTTTTACTCTTTGTGTTGTGGAACATTTCGTTTTCTTTTTATTTCTTATGAGAAGCACTAAATATCATCCAATATTAAGTTTTTTGGGCCTCTCACTTTTATTTTGAAAAAACTAAAGCTTTATATATAATCTAATCATTATCAACACAAAAACCTTATTTTCTATATGAAAATAGAATATTTCTAAGCATAGAAACCATATTGCATGGCATGGAATTGTTCTTGTCCAAGAACTAGGGAATGTTTTCTATGTGAACTAGATTACTATCTAATTAGACCCTCATGTTTCCATTTAAAAAAAATAATGCATTCAATTCAACTATTGTTGTATCCACCATTATTTCAAACTTGAGGAATGGATAAATACTAACTAGTAAGCTAGATGCAATTGATAGAGAACTTACATAATATATAACATCTTGTAATGTTTTTAGCTAGTAAATATTTTATTCATCACTTTGTGTTTAATCACATTATATATGTGCTTCTTGTGTTATATTTAAATAGGTGGCATTTTATTTTTGCACTTGTTAATGAGTTGCTTATGACTTAATACTTTAAAGGTTTGAGATGACTTTTAGCAAGAAGAATTTCCCTAAAGCTCTATTAGTAGAAAGTAACTACCTAGAAGTCATTTACCTAGAAACTAACTAGCAAGAATAATGTCTCTTATAATATTTGTTGTCCTTGTTTGTGTAGTCAAAAATTTCATATTTAAATTTTATTTAGGGAAACTATGTATTTTATGAGGAGGATTATAGCTATATATATTTCAAAATTAAAAATTATGTTTTTAAAGCTTTAACATTCATATTTAATTTCAATTATCATTAATTATGATCATAATTAATAAAAATATACAATACTACTTAATATTCAATTATAATCAATTCTTAAATTTTTTATAATATTGTCCTATTTGATCTAAGTAATATCCTACGAAGGGGAATTTCTAGTTAACCCAAGCATCCAAAATATTTTATGATTAAACCATAGGGAGTTAGAGTTGAGTAATCCCATCCACACATCCAAGATTGTGTTAACTAGATTAAAAGTAATTATTAGTTATTCTATTTTTAATATATTGTTGTCCTTTTAGTATAATACAAGAGATAAATATGTGTCAAAATTTATAGTTTGGTTCTTACCATATTTTGACAATCAACTAAGTTTGATTATAAAATCCTTATTCTTTTTGTACTCTATTCTTAATTAGTTTTTTATGGTAATAAAATGCATAAATATATAAATATAAATAATTTTATAATAGTTCTTTTAGAATTTGATAAATAATTATTTCCAATAACTCACTAAATTATCTTTGTGACTTCAAAAACTAGATTTTAATCTTGCATATTACAAGTTTTTAGCATATGCATAAAACTAAGAAAAAAATAGAGAAAGAGAGCTATTCTAACTCATTAGAAATAAATAAATACATGATAGGATGTATCAACCATATTGTAATGATATAAATTATTGGAAGAAAACCTTCTTTGGAATAAAATACCTATGAAAATACAAATAATTCTACTATGATGGTGAAAATAATTTACATAGCAATTGAAGTTACAATTTAGATCTTATTTTTTCAATTAAATACTTCTACTCTTTTTGTGCCTCTCATTACCCCTACAAAGACTATTCAAACTCCTTATCTTTGCTCATGTACTTTAGCATTACCTTTTCTCTTTTTTTAATCTCCCCTCTTGCTTTTTTTTGGAAATATTTAGTAAAAGTCAAAGCAATCAATTGGGGGCACATCAGAGGACTGTTAGCTTTTGTTGATAGGTAGTACAACCACAAGGTAAAGGATAACTACTATGATATAACTATAAAACTAATGGCACAATAATATGCAGGAAAATTAACATATGAACATCTACAATTAACTCAGAAATATGCCATTAATGGGAATGATGAAAATAGTATAAATTTATATAATGGAGGACATAAATAGTTCATGAATTATATGAAATAACTATATTGTACCATAATACACACTATATACTTACTATATCATTCTCCCTCTCTATTCACTACTAAATATATGATGCCCTTATATAGAAAGATATATTGCTTAGCCTTTACTCTACCTAGGACTCATGTATATGTGGACTACATGCACATTTACAACTTGCACATTGGCACTTGTGTATTTATTATAATACTTGAAGCATCTAACTAAATTTACTCTGAAGTAAACTCCTACTCTAGATATGTACCAAAGGTGGTACATTTACATGACTCAAATAATGTAATATACTCTAACACCCCCCTATATTACATTATTTGGGTATTGAAGACTTTAACCATCAATATGGATATTTTATTTGGTACTGGAATTTAGGTTCTCCTTATCTCCTGTTTGTGTCTTGTTCAAGCAAGTAATTAATATCTTCATAAAAAGCTATCTTTTCTGAGAGATCTTTGAATTCATTATCTATAGGATATTCTAGTTATTCAAATTCTTGAATCCTTTGAGCTAAGTGTCCCTTATGATTTCCTCCTTGATATTCCAATTGAGGATAATTGTGTGGTTGCTGAAATTATTGCTATCGAGGATTATTTTGAGCTTGATATTGCCTTGATTAGAATACCTTGTCTGGTTGATTTTCATAGTTTGTTTTATTTCCTCTATTTTGGTTTCTTGGATTGAATCCATAGTAATTAGTACTATGACATTTTCTCCCACATACATGATAATATATATTATTCTAAGGCTTTCATCCTTTTGAATATGAGGCTATGTTTCCTTATGGAGTATATTTTTGAAACTAATGCAATGTTCGTCATTTTATCTTTCACTATACTTTCTACCTCATATTATTGAAGAATGTTGATTAGCTCATCAAATAATGTATCTTTACTTAGTACTTGTAAAGATGTAACTAGATGCTTGTAGCTGTCTGGAAGTGCTCTCATGGTTACTTGATCAAAAAATTTATCTTCCAATTTTTCTCCCAAGGTTAATATTTTTTCCTTAATGTATGCCACCTTTTTTAGGAATAGTTCTATATTTTTTCTATTGTTCGTTTTTAGAGAATGTAATCGATTTTGGCGATTTAGGATAGTAGCTTTATTTTTATGTTCAAATATTTTTTCTAGGGTTTTCGAAGCCTCTGTAGATTTTCCTTCTTAATTGATGTAAGGTTGCATTTCATTTGTTATGGAAAACATTATTATCATTAATTCTTTTGCATCACTCTCTTCAAATAATATTTTTATCACTATAATTAGCTTTAGTAGTTATTCCTTTGACAATTTTCCAAAGCTTCTCAACTATTAAAATTGCCCTCACTTTTTTTTGCCATGAGAAGTAATTTAGAACTTTGATTAGTTGAGATTCGGTTAGGCTGAATTTATTTGTTATCATGATGATACTTATATCACCCTAGTTATTAAAGTAAGCTATAAATTTAATATAATTCTTAGTAAATAATAATTCACTTTTGAGTTGATTTTGTAATATTTTCTAAATAACAATAATCAAATTCTATTTATCCTTCTCTCTCCTAATGAACCATGCACATAATTTTAAGTTCTCTACGGTTGGATTTATTTTGTTCCTTTAGTATTTTTTTTTTATTTGTGGAAAACATCCCAAAAGGGATGCCAATTTCGAGTAAGACCCAAGGAGGCAGGGGTATCCATTTTGTTCCTTTAGTATGAATATGGGACAAGTGTAAGTATATAATTCCAACTCCTTTAAGTAAATGAATAACTTCCTTTTATATTACTCAATGTCTAGTAGTTTAATATTTCTAAATTCCAATAAACTATTTAAATGTAGTATACCTTATAACTCCCTAAATTGGAATATTAAAAAATAATAATATTTGCAATAATAGAGTTTTAAATTTCCAAGTATAAACCCTTATATCTCTTATGGTATTTAATTGCAAATATTAAACTATTTAAATATATAAAAAAAATTATATTTGCTTTCAAATGTATGGTTGATTTTGCTATTATTTCCAAAGTAAATAATAGAAGAGTTTCAACCTTATACTATACTCCTTATAACTCCTACTTAGTTATTTGCAAATATCTGGCAATTTATAATGTCTTCAACTTTTACTAAAATTTCCCTCTTACTTCTAAGGATGATAATAATCAATTTCCAATACCTTATAGCTCCTATTCTAGAGGAAGAGATGATTGTAGTGTATTATCTCATTTCTACAAACGCTGAATAAGTTAATTAGGAAGTGGTGACAATTATGAATTTGGTGCTGAATTCAATGCACTTCCTCTATCTTGAATGACATTGGTCTATGACAAGTTTTACTTCTGCTTGAGATACCTACTTTGCTATTCTTCACTCAATATTCTTTCATGGAGTGACGCTTATGACATTGAGCATTTAATACTCTTATCTAATGCAGGTTTATGATAGTCTTTGACTCCAAATAAAGCTTACCTCTTCTTCCTTGACTTGGCTTGAATATGTTCTCTACTTCAATGCTGATTTTTGAATGTGCTTCCTTCCTTGAGCACTCCTTTTAATGGTGGCTATAATAGTGCTAACTCCTTCTTGATGAATGTGACAAGTGGCATGAGTGTTGAGATTTCTTTCTTCCTTACTTGAGTAATACTTTCTCTTTGAGAAATACATTTTCATGTGGTGCAGGATTATAAACTTCTTGGTGAGCGTTGAATGTATTTATACGTTAGGGTAATGATGGAAGACATTTCATGAAATGAGTGCCTTTATTGAGTATTAGATATGAGAGGGTAAAGATACCCTTTGTGCCAAGTGGCACAGTATTCCTTCCTCCTTCAAGACAAGTGTGAATTGCATGCACACTCTCTCTTCAATGTACCAAATATGAATGTTAAACCCTTCTTATTGCTTATTCATTCCAACCATTTTCTAGCTAGTTTCGCTTCTTGGACAGTAAGTGATTTCATTATTGCAAGATATTTTTTTAGGATGATGTTTGGATCCATTAGTGACAATTCAAGAATGTTTGAGAGGAGGTTCTATAGAACTTGAGTGATAGAATGTAGTGCTTCAACTTGGATGGAGTATTGGGTATTGAACATCTATTCTTACTTTGTATTTTGCTTGCTATATGTTGTCCTTTATTTTAATTTCTATGTAAATGATGATAACTCCTTTAGATAAATTATCCAAGCTATCTTCTGCATGTATTCCTATAGGTATCGATGTCTTATTTATGTTGGTATTCTTATGTTCTCTTCTACGTATATACCTTGCAAGATGATGACCTATATATGTAGACTTCATATGCATTGGTGGCTCCATTACATAGGTATTTGTATTGTAAGTGGATGCTCTAGTAGACAATGGTTAATACATTGAAGGTGGTGTCTTTAGACATATGAACATCCTAGCTTTGTGAGACCTCTATTCTGTTAGAAGTTTACTCCTCAAACTTCTATGATATGATTACTTGGAGACTACGCCTTGTTACCTATTCTAGTGTCTTTAGGAAACTTTTATTTTGCCATATTAATGCTATATTTGAAGGATAAATTTTGTGCCAATGTAATGCAAGACTTTGCAATAGATTAGAGTTAGAAACTAAATTTTGCATTGAGTAAAAAATATCTCCTATTGAAGCTCCACTAAATTCTTAGATATGGTGGTTATTTTCTCTAATCTATGAGAACAAGATGTAATGTATTTATTTTCCTTTTGCTTAGACAACACTAACCTCTAACTTGGATAATCCTAACACCAATGAATCCAAGCTTTTAACAATGCAACTAATATGCTATTAGAGGTTTTAATTTAGCACTAATGTTCACTTTAACTAAAATACTTTAGTGAACTTGAATAATAACTATAGTGCAATAATAATCTCCCTTATAACTCCTATAAATGAACCCCTCAATAGTAACTCAAAATATGCACTAATTTTTACTATAATCTAAAAGTAGTTAGTGCATCTAAAGAACAACTAGTATAGTGCAATATTCATCTCACCTTATTACTCCTTGAAATGTGCACTTAATAATTTCTCCTTGTAGAGAACTATAATATCTTAATGTAGTCTTATTTTGCTATAACTAGATAATAGGAATATGATATTTTATTTTTTTCAAAGCATATCCAACTCCTATTTAATGTGCAAATAATAGCTCTAGAATAACTTCCTTCTACACTCCCTTTGAATACTACAATTCAACCTTATATTTTTGCAACTTATAAAGAATTAAATTGGTTATTAATGAAACTAGATAATAATACAAACTAAAGTTTAACTAATGGAACCTATTTACACCCAAGTTTCTTACCTTAATGATATTTGTAGATGAAGTATTGATAGGTGATTAGATTCACCTTATTGTTTCCTTTAAATGGATGAACCTACAACTATTATTGGTTGTCCTAAAAAGCTCCTTAACTCACCAATTCATATCTTAGTAACTCCTTGAAGAACATGTGCTTATACTAAGGGGGGGGGGTGTGAACAGCATAAGATAAAACTTTTTTCTTTTCAAATAATATGATAACATAAACAATATTAAAGTAGTTAATATTACACAAACCATCACAAAAATTGGAGACATGATTTAACATGGTTCACCCAATGTGGGCTACGCCCATGGAGAGAGTATTTTACTAAATTTTTCTCAACAAATATTTTGGGAATCCTTCCCAATTACAATGTTTATGGATATTTTTCCAAAGGATACACCAATCCCCTAATCAAATTCATGGATACCTATCCACATGAGACACCAATCCCCTAAGTTGATTTATGGAACTCTATCCATGGGAGAACTCCTTATCCTCTACTCTGGCTGGTGATCCTCTAGAATACTACTGCCTCCATTGCATTGGCTTGTGTATCTCTATCCACATAATATTCTATCCTTACTCAGAATATCTTTGTCCTCATTGCCCTGGATAATGGATCTTTATCCACTAGAGACTACTATCCTCCACTCTATCACCTCTAAAGCTTACTCTTAGCTCTGTCTCAGTCTTAGATCTGTACTGAACACTATCCTCTACCCTACACAAATCTATTTAATATCTATCTCAAATCTACACTACACACTTTCCATTCATCCACCATAAATCATCTCAATCTCTATCTCAAATTTTTACTACATACTGTCCATCGGTCTAGCACAAATTTACTCAATATCTATCTCAAATCTACATAAGTCTTCACCAAGACTTATTTTAAATTATATTTTAAGCTTCCACAAAAGCTCACACAAATCTATCCTTAATTCCCATCTAGGACATACTTCAAATCTACTCACAAGCTTTCACAAAATCTTGTTCATATCAATTGCAAAACTTGCATACAAAACTCAACTTATTCTCTCATAGAAAACCTAATATCACAAAAAACAATTCACTCAAAATTTTGTTTAACCATAGAAACATATAGAGAATGGTAAGAGACTCAATATGGTTCACACTTAATCACTTTTAATATTTTTTCTCAAATTAGTAGAGAATAATTTGTTTCACTGAACTTGAACTATCACTCCAACACTTTCATCAACTATGCTCAATCAACTCCACTCAACCAATCACTCAATGAAACACAACTTGCTTAAAAACCCTAAACAAGTGTTTCACAATGCTTTTAACAACTCACACTATGGAACTCAACCTTGACTCAATATGATTTCAAATTCACATAACAATGATACTCATGGTCTTTTCATGAACCCTAATCAAGCATATGAAAGTTTTCTCAAATATTTCCAACAATGCTTATTAAACAATCCTACTCCAACTTAGCATTCACAACATCCAATCCAACAATATTTCACTCACAAGTAAGATGTGCCCATACCTTTTTTTTATATAGAATTGACCTCAAAACCTGTCTCAATCATAATTACCCTCTTTGCCAATCTCAAAGGGTAGGTAGAAAAAACCTTCTCAAAATTTTAGTCAAATATTCGCTCAAAATATTTCACCATGCAAAAATTTTAATCTCAATTACACCTTATAATCTCCACACTTAAAAAATGATTAGCAAAAATTAAACAACAATTAATTTTCTTTATTCACCTTATTAATCCTTCCAAATTCTAATCATCAAAATCACAATAAAATATTTTAACTTTTATAATCCTTATATCTCCCTCTTAACACACAAAAATTATGTTGAATACAACCTTAGAACAAAATTTAATTTAAAAATTAAATAGCTCTTTTTCCCTCGATGGGATTCGATCCCCTGTTGTGCTACCACTAGTGCCCTAGCCATGGCTCAACTACTACGTGAGCTAGGTTCTCACCTTGGAAGGCAAAAGCATCTTGTGCATTTTGTATTCTATGTTGGGCGCTTAAAATAAAAATGACCATCGCAAAAACTATATTTAGGATTCAATAGTGAGACTTCCTGCATTGCAACATCTCAACACACAGTCGCTTGCCACTAGCCCAACTGCCTAGTTGGATATGAGGATTTAGGCCTCCCTCCTTTTGTCCCTTCGATGGTTGTCGAATAAAACAAAAATTTATATTTTTCCTTGCATGCAAATTAAAATAGCATAGTCTCTCAAAATGTGAATCGATCGAAGGTAAGTTCTAAGTCAACCAATGCACATGGTATTTATACCATTGTGCCATATCCCTTTGGACATATTCAGAGGGGGAATCTTCGTATGACGTCGACGCTTCACAAATAAACTTTGCCCTTATAACCCTAACCTTAGGGTTAATTAAATTAAGTTATAAATTAATTAATAATGAAATTATTATAATTAATTTATAATTAATTTAATAACTTTAAGGTTAATTAAATTAAATTATAAATTAATTTATAATGAAATTATTATAATTAATTTAACAACTTTAGGTCTTAACATTAGACCTTTAATATTATAATAAAATATTATAATATTATTTCCCTTAAGTCTAGAAACAATCTTTCTCTTGCACTACTTAATGAAATTGACTCTTGACATCCTTCCTTTTGCACTACTCACTGAAACCAAATCTTGACATCAATGAGAACAAACCTTGCTCATATTTCCAACACTCCTTTATCTTGCTACCCTTTAATATATAGTAGGTGACTTCTATTATCCTTCAAGATGAACTCTGTAATTCCTAAAGTTTTACAACTATTAATTTTTTCTTAATTAGTGCCCTTTCATAGTCAATTTTTGTACTGAAATGTTGTTCTTGAAACTTATAAATTTGGTAGGAAGCTCCCCCAAATCGTAGCCAAGTTTTCCTTCAAGAACCCTTTCAATATTTTGCTATAGATTCAACAAACCCCTATATTTGGATAAGCCTTCTAGCCTCCTAAGGTAATCTTCACACCTTTCTAGTTTGGTAGTAATATCTGGATCTTTTCTCCTTGTCATATTCTAAATTTGATCCTGATGTCCTTCTCAAGAATATAAATGCCTTGAGGTATTAAGTATTCTCCTTTAGAATTTGGCACTTCTTGCCAAATTCTTCTCCTTTTGGGCTTGTTGTTGGATGGTGACAATTGTCCTAAATTTTTATTTGTTAGTAACTCATACTTACTGGTAGATTTCTCCATTGAGTTCTTCTAGGAACTCCTTTAATGGACTTATTTGAATTCTTAAAATAAGGCTCTCCAAGCCTTCTCCTTGAGACCTTTCCAAGGTCTTCTATATTGTAGCTTCTATGGTCTTCCAAATGAGACATTTCCTTCAACCTTCTACTAAGGAAGTGTTGGTGATGAGATATTCTTCACGAAATTTTAAAAACTAATACTGCTAGAATCAGGTACATGACCTTGTTAGTCCTTCTTCTCTTTCAATATTGGAATATCTTCTATGATATATTTTGTGGGTCTCTTTACCTTATTTTAAAATAAGTCTTCAATATGCAAGGGAGATCTCCAATCTCCTACTTCTCACAAACTCTTCTCTAGAGTCTTCTTCTAGAATCTACAACAAGGATACTATGGCCTTTTCTTCTTCTGCACTCTTGCAGATCGACAATCTCTTGTAATGAGACCTCTCCTTAGAGCTCTAAATTATTTAGTCTATGTAGGAATCTTCACAATTTTTTCGAAACTCTTCAAGATGTTAGAAAATTAAATGGTGGAAACTATAGATCTATATATGAAAACTCTTCATTATTTGATTTATCAATCTAGTGGGATGAATGTTGAATCCTAGTCTTCACGAGTTTTCCTGTAACCCTTTGGGAAGAATCTAGCTAAATGCAATGTCAAAAATTATGTAAATAAAATTTTTGGATCTCTTAATCTCACTTGTGGCTCTCCCTATTTCCTTTCTAATCTAACATGTGCTCTGATACCATTGTTAGCTTTTTATGAGAGGTATTACAACCACATGATGAAGGATAACTAATCTAAGATAACTATAAAACTAATGGCACAATAATATGTAGTCAAATAAAGAGATGAACATATGCAAATAACTCAAAAATATACCATTAATGTGGATGAAAAAAATAGTACAATGCTATATAATGGAGGACATAAACACTCCATGAAAGTATATGAAAGAACTACACTATACCATACTATACACTATATACTTACTATATCACTATCCCTCTCTATTCACTACTACACCTATGATGCCTCTATATAAAAAGATATATTGTTTGGATTTTACTCTACTTAGGACTCATGTACATGTGGACTACATTCACATTTACAACTTGCACATTGACACTTGTGCATTTATTATAATACTTGAAGCGAGTAATTAACTTTACTCTGAAGTAAACTCCTACTCAATATATGTACCAAAGGTGGTACATTTATGTGATCCAAATGATGTAATATACTCTAACAAGGGCACCCTCATCATGAATAAAACTTGGGTCTCCACAAAGAGAGCCCAATGAAGTTACCATTTCAATGTCTCGATATGTACTTTTATTTCTTCTTTCATATAGCTTCCTCTTCTTTTATCGTTTCTTGGAATTCTTTCTCACTTGAGGTTCCTTATTCCAAATGAAACAAGTTAAATCAAGAATGCATTACAATTTATGTGATAATTATGTATTTATATTTAAGTCTAGTTATCTCTCATATCATTGGCATTTATCTATCACTTATCCAAGTCCTCTTTCAAATGCAAAATAATTTATACAATTTCTAGATTTCAATTTGAATTAATTTTTCATATCTTTATATATAAAATTATGTTAAAATGAGTTTATTTTAATGAGGATATGGTCAAAATTCTAAATAATATACAAATAAAAATTACCTCATTTCAAGGTTGTATGATAGAGAGATTATTGTTGTAATATAGAGTGTGTTTTATAATTTTTAAATATCAAACAATTATAATTTGTTGTCATATTTATTTAGTATATATAATTTTGAGTTTCATTTAATCTAATAAAGGATCACTCAATTCTAATTACATTTAATCAAGAAATGACTAAAACATCATCTTCATGTTTACATTATTCTATATAATAATTCAGGGATTAACTAACAGAGTTCCAAGCTAATGTATTGTTGTAGACATTGTTGAGACGTGACCTAGATTGCCATTGAACTTTGTTCAATTTTAATATCATTTGATATTAGTTACAATAAAATCACTTATAAATGTTTAGGAATAACCTTGACAAATTATAATTCAATTGAGCATAACATTTTTTGTACACAACAACATAAGTGTATCTTATACTACTAGAAATATTTTGAATGATACCAATACTATTGAATGAAACTTAATAGTTCTCCTTCAACCATTTATGTGTTTATCATAACTATTATTCCATGATACTTCTAACAAATGTTGAGATTTTTTTATTTAGAAATCTATAGTAGCAACATGGATGTCATAATAAGTATATAGTTAATTTCATAATACATATATGGGTGTCTCACATGACCATAATGTGGCCCAAAATAAAATTTGAATCAACTTTTAAGCTTTAATTTTATATTTTTATTATTGTAATTTTATAAAAAATAATATGATTCACAGTATACCAATATATTGAATGAAAATTAGCATGTTACTTAAACTATGTATGTGTATGTCCAAACTATGTATCCATGAGACTTATAACAAATTATGAGATTTCTTTGTCTACAACCTTATGCTAGCAACATGGATGCCATTATAAGTATATAATTATATCAAAATATAACCCCATATTAACAACATGAATGTCATTAAAATTATATACTTATGTTACAATACATACATAGTTATCTCATATAATTGCAACATGACTAAAAATTAAATTTGAATAAACTTTTAAAGTTTAATTTTTATTTTTTATTATTATAATGTTATAAAAATTAATATAATATATTAATTATATTATAATTTTAAAACCAAATCATATTATATTTACATGTCATTTGTATTTTTTAATAAATTAAATAGGATTGAACTAGCTCCACCCTTATAGTAGTAACATTATTATAGCCTAACATTTTTATTGACATGTGAGAATCATGTATTGTAGTTTCACATAATGACTATACCTATTACCCAAAATCATTTCACGATTACGAATAATATGAAATTGTTTAAAATTGGTTTAATGGTGAAATTTTGAAAATTTTTAATAAAGGTTTAAGATTGTAAATTTTAGAATTTTGAAAAGATTTAAGATTTTAATTTTATAGAGGTAAAGTTATACATAATATTTTAATTTTAGTATTATTATTTTGTTGTGTAAGAAATTTTTATAAACATTAGCTGGGTAAGGAGCAAGTCAATGGGACCCTAAATATTTAGGAAATTAAACCAAAACAACATATTAAGAAGCAATAAATAGGAAGTGTAGGTGTAGGTGTAGGAAGGGGAAGATAAAAGTTGGGTAACTTCTATAGAAGGGTTTACAATATAGGTGTAGGTGCAAGTATTCCCTTTGGATGAAGTGTTGTGTGTAGGCTATGGAGTGACCTATGGGTGATAATGAGGGCCCTTTTAGGTCCCCTTCTTAGACCCCCTTCCCTAAGAGATCGTTTGTAGATACAATTAAAGGGAAATAGGCCATGGAGAAAATCTTGTTTAGAGACTCAAATATTCATTCTATTTTCTTGATAGAATACAAGAATCCAAAGCAAAATTTATGCCAAGCAAGGGTTAATGGTTGTCTCTCCCAAGTGGCCCTTCATCCTAAACTAGTGATAGATCAATCCCTAGTGGCTGATAACATTCTCTACAAAAGTAAGCTTGACCTAATTTGTAATTTTATCAGTATAAGATCATCTTTATGTCCTCTTAGATCTAGAATAACTGGGAGCCCCTTTAGGGATACTTAAATCCCTCTTATTACAAATGACTATTATATTGTGAGTTTTTCTTCTCAAGTAGATAGGGACAAAGCCTTCAAGCCAAGGAGGAGAACATATGGTGTTGTGAGTCTTCTTGTTCAACCATGGAAGCTAGGATTTGACCCTTGAATAGAACCTTCTATGATGATTGTGTGGGTTCATATTTATGCCTTGCCCATCAAATACTGGTGTGAATCAATTTTTAAAAAATTAGGGAACTTTTTCGATCATTATTTAGGAGTTACGAGGCATACAATGAGGGGTGAATCTAAATTTTTATGCTCGAATCTATGTGGATATGGATCTCAATCAACCTATCCCAATTTAAATAGAAATTAAAATGGGTGACTTATCCTAGATCCAACAAATAGACTATGAAGTAATCCTATTTTAATGCAGGATATACCACAAACACAATCATCTGCCCTGCTTCTTCTTAGAAGGCATCATGAAAGACGCCATCCTTCCAAATAAAATTGTATCCAATAGCAATTTTGCTGAGAAGAAAGAATATAATCTGTGCATAACATCAAATTTTAATCCCCCTAGAGATGATTTTATGTTACAATATATTACATCATTTGGTTATGTTAGATTATGGAATTTATCTAGTTGTTTCATACAATGTAGTAAATGCACAAGTGTTATTGTACAAGTTGTAAATATGTAAGTTATCTCTTGTACAACTAGGTAGAGTGTTGGCCAAGGAATCCATCTTCCTATATAAAGGACCTCATATCTCTACTCGAATGTATCACTTCATTATCAATAATATATGTTTTTTTTCTCTCTCTCTTTAGAGGAATATGGAAATCTACCATTGTTACTATTTGACCATATATTTACAAATCAGACCTACCATTATGCACTGTTGCATGCAAACACTGCTAGCACAAAAGATTCTAAAAGCAAAGGAGTTGGGACAATTGTCACCATCTTATAACAAGCCCAAAAGGATAAGGATTTGGCAAGTAGTTTTTCAAATCACAGAGACTATTAGAGAACTCAAGACATTCAAAATCTTAATAATAAGGTATTGTTTTAATCTAGAAGCATTAGGTAGCTACAACTTGGGTGAAGGAGAAAGCTATTATGAATAGCCAACAAAGGAGTTGTATATCCATCTACTACAAGGTAACAACTTGGTGAATCAAAAGCACCAATATCCACATCATCTACTTCATAAGCCATCAAAAAAGTTAAGAAACTATTGGTGCAAGTAAATTCATTAATTAGAGTACTTATCAGATTTGTTAAAGCACCTTATATTGGATTAAAGTTACAAAAAGGAAAGTTGCATTAAAAGTATTCAAAAGTGCAAAAAGAGAAAATTTCCTTTTAAGGTTCATTTGCACATTAGTTTGGAATTGAATATATTACAATATTACAACTATCTATCAACTACCTATTGTCAACTTTGTAAATAAAATAAGAAGTCCTACAACATTGATTGTAGTGAAATTGTAGAATAATTATTGAAGGTTCATTTCAGATCATTCTTGATTAGTTGTAGTAAATTGTTAAAGTGCATTAATAAGTTATTTTGAGAGTTTATTGGAGTGATAAGGTGATATTGTTAGTGCATTAAAAGTGAAATATTATTAGGTTTATTTGCACTATTCTATTGCTCTAAAAAATATTATTTTTTGTGTTCTTGAGAAGGGCACACAATTAGAATTTATCAAAGTATATAAAGACAATGTTAGTGCACAAAACTCTACAACACATGGTGGCCAAGGGAATCCATAAAAACAGGTTAGAATCCTCTAAATTTTTGAGAAAATGGCAATTAACTAAAGTCAACAAAGGAATTTTTAAAAATTGATACTTGGTGAGTCTAAATCCAAAGCATTAGAGGGTTAGTTGCAAGGTGAAAGTGCAGAAAATTACATCAAAGAGAAGCTTCTATATACACCATTATAGTATTGGGATTGTTATAAAATTACCCAAGAAAAAAGGGGAAAGGTGTCTATTCAAGAAGACCACCTCAAATTCCCATTGCATTCACAAATCTGCTAGAAAACTAGAAAATCAGGCATGCAAAAAGAGTGCAAGAAAGGGTGCAATAAAAAGGTTTGTATATATAAATATTGTTACATGGTATTGCACTTCTCTAATATGTTCTAAATAGGAAGAGGGTAGATTTGAAGGTGTTAGAAATATTGATTTTTCATTGATGTCAAAGGCACCATTATATGCTTCAATATAAAGTGGCAGTGTATACTTCAATATTAAAGTTGTGATGTATGCCTTAATATTTAAATTAAATTTTTAAATATTAAAGTAATTGTAAAAGTGACAAAATATATTAATACGATGATTGCAGTATTTTGACCGATATAATGTGTTGTAGTTTTTTTTTGGTATATTAACCTCCTTCTTTGTTTTTCATGTATTTTTTGCTTGAAAATAATGGGTGTTATAAGGTAAAATGGTTGGCAAAATTGGTTGATGAGATCATTTAAAATCACCCAAATATTTTTGCAACAAATATTGTCCAAAAATTAAGAGTAATAAAAGATAACAACCTTTTTTCTCGAATGAAGAATGAAGAATCCTTATCGCCTTCAAAAATCATATTGTTAAGAAATGGAAATAACATAAACGTATTCGCCCTAAAAATGGGACTACAACCGTATTCGCTCCACTTTAGGGCTATATGTTTGTAAGAAGGAATAAAACATGCTAAGTTGGATTAATGCTCTTTCATCCCAAGTGAGGGGTGAAAGTCCCTTTCACCCCTCCTAGGGGCGAAAATATATTTTAATGGTTAAGTCAAGTGGGCCTGAAGTCAAAGTGTGATGGTAATGCAAACAAGTGCATTCATCCCAAATATGGAGTGAAAGCAATGTTCACCCCACTTTGGGGCGAACATATTTTAAGTTTTTAAGATAATGTGACAAGGTAGTCCATTTACTAGTCAATACGACTTTCACCTCAAGAGAGGGGTGAAAGTCCCAATCAACCCTCCCTGGGGTGAAAACTCGGCAAATGGTGAGTTCAAACAAACATAGGTACTAGGAGGGCATTGAAAATTCAACCTTTCATTTGTCCCAAAGAGAAGGGTGAACTTACCTTTCATCCTCCTTCCATGCAAAGGCATATATCAAATGTGTTTTAAAATAAAGTTAAAATAAAAGCGCTTTCACCCCAGGAGAAGGGTGAAAGCCCCATTCACCCCTCCTTGGGGTGAAGCTACAGGAAAATGGCTTGACTATGCGTCAAAAGTTTTATTTTATTTTGGGGTAAATACAAAAGGATTGGACGAGGAAAAGTCAAAAATACATTTGCTTAAAGTGGATGGCGACAATGCCTTTCAACCTTTTTGAAGGTAAACACATATTTTAAGGGGAAAATATGTCATTTGTAAAGTGCTTTCATTTTTGGAGGAAAGGTTTTCACCAAAGTTGATCGCTACTATGACAAGGAGGTGAATGTAATGCTCTAAATTTCAATTGGAGAAAATATGGGGTTGTGCATTGAAGTGCAATATCATAAAAGATGTTTTCATGGGCACCCTTTTCACTAGGAAGCATAAATGAGGAAGAAATGATGTAGTTTGAAGGAGAAACATTTGCTCATTGCTTGGTTTGGGGTAAATTGTGTTTTTGGTGTCAACACAAGTATTCAAAGGTGCTCAGTTTAGGTGAATGAAACAAATTTAATGATTGGGGCGAGGAGTAACTGAAGTTGTTAATTTCAAGAAAAAGGAGTTGCAGCATTAAAATCATTGGACAATTTTCATGAATTCCAAGGTATTCCTAATGGGAGAAAATTTTTGAGGCATAGCGAATGTACCAAGTCATCAATGATCTTTGTATTTTTTCATGCATCGATGCCTGAATGTGCTGATTTCCTAGAGGTTTTTCCTTAGAAACTAGATTTTTGTTTCAAAAGGTAGATTTTCAAGGTTTTCAAAGAGGAATTTCCTCATAAAGGTTCATGATCTGTAAACATTTTGTCATATGTGCATTAAATTATAGAGGCAAAACTCCTCTATAAATACTACATAATTTCCATTGTAAAAGGAGGATAGACATTTTGCAGAAAAAACAATTCAAGTTCTCTGTGTAAATAGAAGAAGTTGTGGCTTCTAATTTTGAAAGTAGTCTCTTTATATGATTTCTTTCTATTCAATCATTTCTATTTTATATTCATGTTTTCTATCTGCTATTAAGTTCAAATTTTGCATTTGGATTTGGGCATTGCTGGTGTAAGTGTGAGTACTAGAATGCGATTCTAGAAGTTGTCTTCGGGAAACTGTAAGTGGATTCTCTTACCTTCCTCTCTATTTTATGTTGCTATAACACTTGGTTGTAATTCCTACTACTAGTCTGTCTCTAATCCTACATCTTTGTCTTGTGGATATATTTCCCATTTCTTTCCATTATTTCTAATTTATTTCCTATAACTCTAGACTTCAACAAGTGTAGTATTGGTAAGGGAGATAACTCTATCTAGAGATTGACATGGGGGAAATTTATTTCCTCCGACCTTTCAATGTTGACCATGTCTAGGGCACACAAACGTATGTTTGTATTTTAGGTAGATATTTGACCAACAAGTAATGTTTTAAAATAAAAATAAATATTTGACCAAAATATTTAAATATAAATATTATTGAAAAATAAAGTGGGCCGACCTTGGGTGCCAAAAGCAAGTAAAAATGTTTACATATTAATATAAGGCTAGAATTTATTTTTGATGTAATAATTTATCAGATATATTTGATATACATAGCGTTATGGAGACTGTGTTATCAACAAAATAAGAATATGGGAGCGATGACAAGACAATGAGGAACTTGTGGAAGAGAGATCATTTCAAGCACAACAATAGCTGAGCATGAAAATTATTAGAAAACACCAGAAAATATCAAACATCGAAGGAACAAAATTTGATAATATCTAAAGAGACATCAGAGCGTGCAACTAGAAAATATATCAAGGATGTTTTGTGTTTGTAGTGAAATAAGAGCACCGAAGTTGCGAAAGAAAAGATAGAAGACAGCACCAATGAAAGTTTCATGAATTCACAGGAGGAAAGTCAGTTGAATTCATGCACCTCATTGTAGTACAACAACACCGAAGGTGCCATTGAATTGAAAAAAAACTTTATCTTGAGAAGATATTTTTCATGACATAGAACAAGAAATAAATGATAAGGTGAATCATCTGAAATAACCACAACACAAGGCAATCAATCTTGATTTGATCCAAGCATTGTTGGAGAGGAGAAAAAGTGAGATACTTGGAGCTGTGCATCGTAATTTAAGTTTTAAAATTTAATAGACAATGGTAAAATTATTTTAGTATCTAGAGGCATGAGAAAGGAGTTTGCAATCCAAGCATAATTCAACAAAGAACATACTAAAGAGAATATCACCATCATCAAATATTTGCAATATAGCTAAGGAGCAGTGGTGGCAATAAAGTTTCATTTGATAGTATTCGATATAAAAGCTACATACATATCTAAAACAGAGAGTCAAAGTGGTGTGGTGAAGTGTGGTGATTCAGTTGCAACACGTGAAGCAAGGAAAGGGTATTATATTCTTCATACAGGGAGTCATCGACTAGGAGAAAGAAAGAGTTTTAGATTTGAGCACCATTGAATGAAGCCAAAGAGACTATTGAATGCTAAGGGATGGAGTAAAGTTGAAACATTCAAGTGATTCATCACAAGCATGAAGATTGTGAGACTACCTACCCAATGGACATCACAACGAAAGTGAGTAGGAAATTACCTTCAAGCACAAGGAGAAAAATAGGCAAGTAACATATTTCAAATTTTCTAAGGTTGATAGAACAACGAGGACAATATATTCTTTGGTAGATAGTTTTACTTTTGGTTGACATATTTCATGGGAATTGTAAATCCCACATTTGCCCTACCAAGGGCGTGGGACATAATAAAAGAGCTCACGCATGAATTGTTTATTGTGAGCACCTCATGGTACCCATGACGTTTGTATATTCATGGGTATGACTAGTTGGAGGGCGTAGGAACTTTGCATCACGTGATAGAAATCTGAAGGATCCTGTAGTGAAAGTTTGAATTTCAAAATTGAGAGGGTTATATTTGCACTGTCTGATGTTGACCCATTGTGAGTTGACCGTACTTGCAAGGAAGTGAAAATAATTTTGCTACGGTAGATTTGGAAGGCACATACAAAAGAAAATTATTTTATTAAGGCAAGCATAAACAAAAGGAAGATCATTAGTTGTGAGCAAATTTGAGAGAAGATTTGAGCAGTGTTTGTGAAAAAAATTAGGAATAGATTTGAGCAGTGGTTGTGATCAATTTTTAGATAAAAATTGAGTGAGGTTGGCGCTTCAATGAGATTTGTGTCTCATGTGGGTTGGTTCCCATGAACTTACAATAGAGGATTGGTGTCTCCTATGGGTTGGTGCCCATGAATTTATAGTAGGGGATTGGTATCTCCGGGGGGTTGGTTCCCATGAACTTGTAGTAGAGGATTGGTGTCTCCTGTGGGTTTGTGCCCATGAAATTGCAGTAGAGGATTGGTGTCTCTTATGGCTTGGTGCCCACAAAATTGTATAGGGTATTGGTGTCTCTTGTGAATTCGTTCCCATAAACAAGTATAGGGGATTAGTGTATCTTGTGGGTTGGTGCCCATGAACTTGGATAGGGGATTGGTGTCTCCTATGGGTTGGTGCCCATGAACTTGTATAGGGAATTGGTGTCTCCTGTGGGTTAGTTCCTATAAAATTTATTGAAGAAAAATATAAGCAATATTTGTTGTGGTTTTCCTAAGAGAGTGTTTCCATGTAAAATATTTGTCTCTTATGTGTGTGGTGATTTTTGTATTGTTTCAGTACTTCATTGATATTATTTCATGTTATTGCTTTGGGAAGAAAATAGAAAAGTCATATCTTATACTTTTCACCCCCATATCAGTATAAGTGCGTGTTTCTTCAATTGGTATCAGAGAATTTTTCTTCATAAAATCCTAACCACTTAAAGGAATATCTTACAAGAACACACACGGATTACCAAGAAGGTTTTTCATCAAATAGCACTCCATTATTTGATGGGACTAACTATATTTTTTGGAGCGTGAGGATGTGAACCTATTTGATGGCACATGGCTATGACATGGAAATCTGTTGTGGATGGGTTCAAACCACCTACAACCCCTTCCACGGATCAAAATGACAAGAAACCATTAGAAAATAATGCCAAGGAAATGAATGCAATATTTTTTTTTGAAAAAAATGAAAACTTGTATTAATACAAAGACCAGTTACAAGCGGGAGAGAACACATCCCGACCCAGAGCCAAGAGCAAAACAACAAGGACAACGCACAAAGGAAGCACTAGCAACCACAGGACAAAGAGAACAACAGGGCGCGAAAAGGTGACATGTCGCGAAAACATGACATGTCACGAAATCGTGACAGTCACCCCCGGCACGACCACTTCGGTGCCAACAGTCGCGATAACGCGACATGTCACGAAATCGTGACATGTCGCGAAATCGCGACATGTCACGAAATCGTGACATGTCGCGATATCGCGACAAGAAGGGCCCTCGACAGCCGCCCGCAAAAGGAGTCACGAAAATGCGACGAAATATCTAAATGGCACTCATGCCACAAAAGGGTCACGATATCGCGACAATTAACCACCCAACCGCTTAAGTGCCAAATGTGTCACGATATCGCGACAGAAAAGCCATGCAACTTCCAATTAACCAAACTGTCGTGAAATCGCGACACATTAACACCTTTGTTCTTCATCTTCAAAAGGGGCACGAAATCGTGACATAAACCCAACAAGAGCCACGACAGCGCGACATGTCGCGATATCGCGCTAGAAATCCGCCAAAGGCCGCAAAGGCACAACCTGTCATGAAATCGCGACAAAAACCAACTCGAGGCCGCGACAGTGCTACAGGTTGTGATATCGCGACAATTTTCCTCCCAACCGCTTAAGTGCCAAACATGTCGCGAAATCGCGACAGGAATTCCTTGCAGCTTCCCATTCTCAAACTTGTCACAAAAACGCGATGAAATTTCAACTTTTCTTTTCAACTTCAAAAAGGGTGCGAAATCGTGACAGGAACTCCACACGGACCACGATAGCGCGACCTGTCGCGATATCGCGAAAATGAATGCAATATTAAGTGCATTATGTGAATCAGATTTTGTGAACGTCATGCAATGCACCTCATCAAAAGAAATATGGGAAAATATATAAACAACATATAAAGGAAATGACAAAGTTAAAATGGCAAAACTTCAAACCTATAGGAGGAAGTTTGAAGACTTGAAGATGAAATATGAGGAAGATATTTCCAGAAATCTACTATGTGTTGATGAAGTTGTCCACACTATTTTTGGACTTGGAGAAAGTATTGAAGACTCTAAGATTGTTCATAAAATCTTAAGGTCACTTCCAATGAGGTTTGATGCAAAGGACTCGACGAAATGAAAGATCTTAAAACCTTAAGCATGGATGAGCTACACTGAATTATTATAGCCTATAATATGAAGACTTAAAAATATCAAACATCCAAATGGGAGGCCACGTTTAAAGCTTCAAAGAAGACAAATAATAAAGAACCAAAGTCAAGTGAAGAATCAAGCAACAGAGAAGAAGCTAACTTTGTGCAAAGAAATAAGAGGGGTCCAAGAAAACACAAAGGTATGCATACTATGAAATGTTTTAGCTATGGTAACATTGGTCACTATGCATATAATTTTCCACAAGATGGAAGTAGTAGCAGTGAAGAAGAAAATGGATACAAGAAAATAAAGAAAGAAAAATTTATCATGAAAATAAAAAAAGGCACAGTCAAAGCAATCATGAAAAGATATTTCAAAGGCACAATAAGAGTCTTTATGTTGAGGAAGCAAGCAGTTCTTCTAGTAGTGATGAACTTATCCCTAATAGTGAAAGAGAAGAAATTTTATTTTTGGCTATAGAGGGGAAAGAAGATGCTCTTGTTGACAAAAATCAAGAAAAAGAGAGAGATCCAGAAAATGAAGAGGAAGCCATAGTTGACATAGAAGAGGAAATTTTTGTTGCTCTTGAAGATTTGAAAAGGATTAGAAAGAAGAAGTCAATATTGAATACTCAAGTACTAGAGGATGAGATGACAAAGGTAAAATTATCACAAAAACTCGTTGACTTGAAAGTTAAATTTGAAGAGACAAAGTGAATTGAAGAAGGTATGGCTGAGCAGTTACAGGTAAAAGAGTTGGAATGTGAAAAACTGAAACATGAAGTTGTTTATTTAAGGAAGGAAGTGGAAGAATGTAATGATAAGCTACAAAAAAATATTATGCTTGAGAAAAGCACATAAATTTTGATTGATATTATCAAAGCACAGAGATCTTCAAATATAATACTGAACTTGGTTTCGGATAAGTTCAAAAGAAACAAAAGGGGGATTCAAGATCAAAAGGAACAGAGGCATCAAATAAAATAATTAAAGAAGAGCCTAAGACCTATCTTGATGTTTTGAGAAGTGGAAGCATCGATAAGGAAGAAAACAAAGCATCATCAAGGAACAAGGTCCATCATAGAAACAACAATGAGAGAACAATGTGGTCATATCCTCCAAGGCAATTAGACAGGTTTCAATATTTCTTCCGAGGTTATTGTTTTTCATGTAACCATTTTGGTTATAATGTTGTACATTGTAGGGTTCATGCTAAAAATAATTTTGGCTTCACCAAGAGGAATTTCAATTCATTTGCACCTCTCATGGATTACAACATCATTTGTTACAAATGTAATAATTTTGGGTATATAGCTAGATGGTGTAGAACGGTGTTCCCTGAACTACCAAAATAAAGTAATAAGGAGGATGGAAAAATTGTTCAAAAGGATATGTCCTCCAAATTTTAGAAAAATAAAATGGAACAAGAAAAGGAGAATTGTAAGTTGGGAGTAGTTTTACTCCCATTTCATCACTGAACATCTCAAGAAGATTAGGTAGTAAGAGGGCATTGTCAAGTGTCTTATACTTCAACCCCAAGGATCCTTTGCAATTGATGTCAAAGGGGGAGAATTTCAGTAAGGGGGAACAACTTGTCAGGGGAAGAAGTTTGTGAGCCTATTGCAATAAAAACAGTTTTCTTTGTAGGGTTGCCATCAATGACAAAGGAGGAGATTGTTAGAAATATTGAGTTGTCATTGATGTCAAAGGTACCATTATATGCTTCAATATAAAGTGGCGGTGTATGCTTCAATATTAAAGTGGTGATGTATGCCTTAATATTTAAATTAAATATTTAAATATTAAAGTAATGTTTTAAAATAAAAATAAAGGTTTGATAAAAATATTTAAATATAAATATTATTGAAAAATAAAGTGGGCCGACCTTGGGTGCCAAAAGCAAGTGAAAATGTTTGCATATTAATATAAGGCTGGAATTCATTTTTTAGGTAATGATTGATCGAATATCTTTGATATATATAGTGTCAGGGAGACTGTGTGATCAACAAAATAAGAATATCAGAGTGATGGCATGACAGTGAGGAATTTTCAAAAGAGATATCGTTTCAAGTGCAGCAGCGATATAGCAAAAAAAATCTTAGACAACACCAATAAATATAAAACATTGAAGGAGTGAACATTGATATTATCAAGAGAGATATCATAGCGTGCATTTAGCAAAAATGTCAAGGAGATTTTGTGTTTGCAATGAAATAAGAGCATCAAAGTTGCGAAAGAAAAGGTAAAATACAACACTACTAAAAGTCTCACAAATTTGCAAGAGGAAAGTTAGTGGAATTCATGCATATCATCGTAGTACAACAACACCAAAGGTGTCATTGAATTGATGAAAAAGTTTTATCTTGATGAGATCATGATGTAGAATGGTAAATCAATGAGAAGGTGAAGGACCCAGAAGGACCACAACACAAGGTAATCAAGCTTGAGTCAAGCCAAGCATTATTGGAGAGGAGAAAAAATGAGATACTTGGAGTTGTGCATCACCGTTTAAGATTTGAAAATTGAATACACAGTGACATAAGTGTTTTAGTGTCTATAGGTGTGAGAAAGAAGCTTGCAATCCAAATATCATCCAATGAAGAAAATATTTAAGATAAGATCACCATCATCGAATATTCATGGTATAGCTTAGGGTCAGTGATAATAAAAAGGTTTTATTCAATAGTATTAGATATAAAAGATATGAATATATTTGAAATAGAAAGTCGGAGTGGTGCAATGAAGTGTGGTGAGCCAACACCAGCACATGAAACAAGGAAAGGACATTGGATTCTACATATAAGGAGTCATCGATTGGGAGAAAGAAAACATTTTAGATTTATGAACCACTAAATGAAGCCAAAGAGAGTATTGAATTCTAAGGGATGGAGTAAAGCTGAAATATTCAAGTGATTCATCACAAGCATGAAGATTGCGAGACTAACTGCCCAACAGACATCACAATGAAAGTGAGTAGGAAATTACCTTCAAGTGCAAGGAGAAAAATAGGTAAGTAACATATTTTAAATTTTCTAAGGTTGATAGAACATATAGGACAATGTAATATTTGGTAGACGGTTTTACTTTTGGTTGACATATTTTATTGGAATTGTAAATCTCATATCTACCCTACCAAGGACGTGGGACATAATAAAAGAGCTCACGCATAAATTATTTAATGTGAATACCTCATGATGCCCATGATGTCCAGCTATACATGGGCACACCTAAATGGAGGGTGCAGGTACTTTGCGCATCACATGGCAGAAATTTGAAGGATCCTATAATGAAATTTTAAATTTCAAATTCGATTGGGGTTAGATTTGTGTAGTATGTTGTTGACCCACTATGATTTGACCACACTTGCAAGGAAGTGAAAATCATTTTTTTAAGTCATATTTGGAAGGCACATACAAAAGGAAAATCCTTTTGTTAAAGCAAGCACAAACAAAAGGAAGATAAAAAATTGTGAGCAGATTTGGGAGCAGATTTGAGTAGTGTTTGTGAGCAGATTTAGGAATAGATTTGAGTAGTGGTTGTGATCAATTTTTTTATCATAACTAATTGAGGTTGGTTCTTCAAGAGGATTGGTGTCTCCTATGGGTTTGTGCCCATGACCTTGTAGTAGGGTATTGGTGTCTCATGTGGGTTGGTGCCCATAAACTTGTATAGGGGATTGGTGTCTCGTGTGGTTTGGTACCCATGAACGTGTATAGGTGATTGGTGTACCCTATGGGTTGGTGCCCATAAACTTTTAGTAGGTTATTGGTGTCTCCTATGGGTTGGTTCCCACAAAATTGTATAGGGGATTGGTGTCTCCTGTAAGTTGGTGCGCACAAAATTGTATAGGGGATTGGTGTCTCCTATGGGTTGGTGCCCATAAACATAGAAAGGGGATTGGTGTCTCCTATGGGTTGGTGCCCATGAACTTGTATAGGGGATTTGTGTCTCCTCTGGATTGGTGCACATAAAATTTATTGAAGAAACATATAAGCAATTTTTTTTCATGGTTTTATCCCAAGAGGGTGTTTCCACATAAAATATTTATCTCTTATGTGTGTGGTGATTTGTGCATTGTTTCATTACTGCATTGATATTATTTCAAGTTATTCCTTTGGGAAGAAAAGAGAAAAATTGTATCTTATACTATTCACCTCCTCTTAGTATAAACATGTGTTTCTTCAGATGGTGCCTCAAAGGTACATTATTCTCAAGAAGAGCACAACAAAATACTACCACAATCAAGCATAAATAAGCCTCTAAAAATGACTCACATCATGCATAGTTTGGAAAGGCATAATAGGTAACTTTCAAAGCACAAGAAAGGTGTCAAATTTCTCACTAAAGGAGATAAATCCAGCAACATATAAGCAAGGGAAATTAAACCAAGCAAATTGGAATCATACGTCCAATCAAGAAGCACTCAATACCATAATTGGAGCATCATGAAGTCTCCACCAAAGTGATTCCATTTGAACTCCATTCAAGAGCCATCAAAGCTCCATTAAAGCTCCACCATAAGCATTACTTGGCTATAAATATCTCAACACCAATGAAGTACAACAAAGAACAAGGTGGAAAAATATGTCGAAGGGCTTGCAATAAGGTGTTAATAATACAAGGGCATGCAAAGGAAAGAAGGTCCCACTTGTCATTCTCCAAAAGAACACTAAATTACCCATAAAGGAACGTTGAATTTTACACATGTGAAAGGAGATGTTACAAAATTATTTTTGGTGCCTATGTTCTATGTGGAAGAAGAGTTACTCTCAGCCAAAAGCATTATAGTAAGAGGCATCACATACGTTGAAGCAGAGAATCCGCTTGAACAAAACATAAAGAGGGAATAAAAATGTTCCAAGCAAAGGTGACACTTGTAACAGGTGTTAGAACAGATTTTGTGATTCCACCAAGTATACAAAGTATCCTTGGATCATTGAATGAAACTACTATGACACTTGTCACTCATAAAATATTGACCACCTATTAAAGGTAACTTGGACTAGGGATAATGTAGCATTTGGGAGAATTTAGAAGCAACAAAGAGAAGTGTAATAACTCTCGATAAAATAGGTCAAGGGAAGCTTTAAAGAAGGGTGTTGAAGCCAAGGACCATGTTGAAGAATCTATTATTACTCAGAGCACCCAGGAAGGATATATTATAGCCATACACATCCAATTTCATAAAGGTTCAAAGATTTATTAAGGTAAAATTTCCCCTATCTAATGTTATTTCATTAAAAATGGAGTTATAAGGTTATACTCTAAGGTTGAAGTATTAAAGGAAATCAATCTTTATTTGAAAGAAAAACTTAGAGAAATTAAATATCAAAGTAGTCTAATATTTGCAAAACACAACCTAGGATAAATAAGGGTTACTACTGGGAATTAATCCATTGATATTTGTAAATATTATTGTGTTCTAATTTTCCAAATTTGGGAGTTATAAGGGTTACAACACCAAACTAGGTTATTGAAAATTAGAAACACTAAAATCAAATTCTAAGGGATATTAAAAAGGGGTTTATTAAAGCTTTTCTAAAGTTGGAATATTAGCAAAATATTTGTCTCAAAATTTCACAAAAAGGGACAAGGGGAAATCCAACATTAAACCTCTTCAATCTAGAAAAGTGCATAGTTCAATAGGAGTAATAAGGTGTTAGAAAAGTTGATTTTTGATACTATCAAAACTTTACAAAAAAAATTAAAAACTGAACTATATTTCACAAAAGCACTTTCACATATCCAAAATCACTAGGGAGACATAAGATATTCCACAAATCCTGATAATAACAACATCATGGATTATTGGTATATAGATTCAGGTGAAAGTATGCATATGATAGGAAACATACATTGGTTCAAATATCTAAAGAAGATACATGAAAATCTAATTGCCATAGTAGATAGCAAAACATATGAATTAAAAGGAATTGGAAATATTTCAGTAAATATTAAGGATGGAAGAGGTATAGTAAAAAATGTATTGTATGTTCTAGGATTAACTACAAATCTTATTTTTGTTTCTCAACTCATGGATCAAGACTTAATTTTTGAGTTCAAGGTTCTCACTGGAAGAAAACAATGTCACATATCTAGATAGGGAAGAATGATAGCACCATGATAATATAAAAATGGTCTATTTATCCTAGACACTGCTATTCACTTAGCTCTTTCAGTCAATGCTTCAGAACTATGGCACAAATGACTAGGATATACTAGTGATACATCAGTAAAGGAATTATTCAGATATCAAATGGTAGAAGGACTACCCAAATTATCTCCAAAAACTGTTGTATGTCCAAAATTCTTAGTAGGAAAACAACATAATATTCCTTTCGAACTTCGTCAACATAGAGCTCAACATCCTCTAGAAATAATATAAACAAATTTATGTGGACCGATGAATGTTGATAGTTTTGGAGGATATAAATACTTTCATTTTTTTTTTCTGATCACACTAGAAAATATGGGTATATTTTGTGAACTACAAATCATAAGCATTGAATCATTTCAAACAATTCAAACTACAAGTGGAAAAAGAATCAAGGAAGACCATAAAAGCACTTCGTTCAAATGGAGGATGAGAATTTATTTTTGATTAATTTGACTCATTTTTTGAAGAGAATGAAATTAAAAGATATATTAATTCAACTTTTTTGCATCAACATAATAGAATTGTATAAATAAGAAATAGATCAATCATGAAAATGGTAATATGTATGTTTAAAGAAGCACAACTTGATCATAAATACTAGGTTGAAGTAGTATAAATAGCAGTCTACATACAAAATAGACTACCAACAAGAGTAATCAAGCATATTACACTTAAAAAGAATAAGACATGAGATCTAGTAAACCTACCTCTAGGAAATAAAATAGTGTGATGCAAGTGGATTTACAAAATAAAATACAAAGCAGATGTAGGGTTATGCATAAGGGGTTGGACTCAAAATATACTTGTAAAAAAATGGCGAATCCTAATCAAAATCAAGGTGAATCCTAAGAAAATAAAATCAATCTTCACATCAAAAGTTTGGGAATTTGAAACCCTAAAATGTAAGATCATCTTTGGGATAAATTTTCACCTATTGATCACCTTATAACTTCATAAAAACACCACCATTATATCAAGCTCAAAAAGAGCTTTCCAATTGTGGCACGTGAGTCTTGGACCAAAATGCAAATGAGAAATATTATTCATTAACCTATGAAACTTAGAAATTACAATGCTTAAATAGGGGTGATTTAACAACCTTAGGAAATATAGAAGTTAGGAAATGAAGAAAAATAGAGAGGAAAGGAGGAAGGGAAATTGATTTTGAATGCCTTGCTGCCCATGCCGTCCAATCTACCCAGCCAGCTGCCATCCAAGGAGGTAAAAGGATAAGGTCCAAAGCTTACCATTGTAAATAATTTTTTTACCTTTTTATACTGCTTTAATTTCCAACATTCTCCTTGCGAAGACTGACTATGCAGTCTCTCATATTTATATATTGAGCTTTAGCTATACCTTTGGTGAATATTTCTACAATATTATCCAAAGTGTTACAATATTGAAGCTCAACTATCTGTTGTTCCATAATATCTCGAATGAAGTGATACTTCATATCGAAATGCTTTGATCTGCTATGGTGGATTGGATTGTATGCCAATTGAACGACACTTATGTTATCACAATACAGTCGAGTTGGATTACTTTGACTTTCTCCAATATCTTCAAGAAATTTTCTCAACCATAGGGATTGAGTACTAGCATGTTTTATGGCTATATACTCAGCCTCAGTCGATGACAATGCTACAACAATTTGTTTCTTAGAACTCCATGTAATTAGTCCTGATCCTAGACTAAAACAATTTCCTGATGTATATTTCCTATCATCTATATTGCTGCCCCAATCACTGTCATTGAAGCCAAATAATTTCATAGAATTACATTTCTGGTAATGGATTCCAAAATCCAATGTACCCTTTACATACCTTAAGATTCTTTTAGTTTCTTGTAGATGCAAATTAGATGGACTAGCCATAAACCTTGAAACTAGAGAAACAACATATTGAATATCAGGCCTTGTGTTGGTGAGAAACATCAGACTCCCGACCATGCTTTTGTAAGTGGTCATGCCAACCTTTGATGCTCCATCGTCCTTGCTCAATTGGATCCTATGTCCAGTTGGAGATGCAATTGATTTGCACTACTCCATGGAAAATTTCTTGATCATGTCTCGAGCATACTTGTGTTGACATATGAAGATCCCTTTATTTGATTGATGCACTTCCATCCCTAGGAAGTATCACATTAAACCAAGATATTTCATCTTGAAATGTTTCATCATGGAGTTTTTGAACTCCATATTCATTTTATTGTTAGATCATAAATATTAGATCATCCACATACAAACAAACTATGAGAATGTCTACTCCATGCTTTAGGTAGTACATATTTGGTTAACTTTTGCTTCTTGTGAATCCATACTCGCTGAAATAACCATCAATACGTGAGTACCAAGCTCTTGGTGCTTTCTTGAGGCCATAAAGTGCTTTCTTCAATTTGTAAACAAGGTTCTCCTTTCCATGTTCTTGAAAAACTTGAGGTTGTTGAACATAAACCTCTTCTGTAAAGTATCCATTCAGAAAATCACTTTTCACATCCATGTGTTGAACATTCAATCCTTTATGGGCCGCTAAGTAAATAACAGATCTGATTGTTTCTTGTCGTGCAACAGGAGCAAAGGTTTCCTCATAGTCAATGCCAAATTTCTGAGTAAAACATTTTGCTACTAGTCTTGCCTTATGCCTCTCAATGCTTCCATCAACATTGTACTTGGTCTTGTAGACCCATTTACACCCAACACATATTTTTCCTTTGGGTAGCTTTACTAGCTTCCATGTATCATTATTGTTTATAGAGGTTATTTCCACTTGCATGGCTTCTTTCCATACATTTTGAGTACATGCCTTCTCATAGCTAGCTAGTTCTAGCTGTGTACTAGCCAATAAAGCATAATTTACTACATCTCCCCTAGGATCATGGGAGTCATCGTATCCATACAATTGCAAATTTTCAAGTTGCTGTAAAACTATATTCATCTCACTAGCTTGGCTTCTAGTGAATCTTCTCTGGAAATTTTGATCCAATATTTGAAAAGATGGATGATGTTGTAATGTTATTTTACCTCTCGATGGAGAGTCTCTATCAATGTCCATCGATGAAGAACTTACTGATATATGTGGAGAAGGACTTGGAGTGGCGATTGAAGTACTTGATGTAGTACTCCTGTATGGGCTTGGAGGGGGTGGTGTGCCTTTGCTTTTCTTTGGAGACACCTGTTGTACTTGTGAAGAGCTTACATCTTGGGATTCATCATCAACAAAAATTCTTTGATGACCCCATTCTCCCCCTTCATCAAAAATTACATCCTTGGAGTGTATAACTTTATGAGTCCTAGGATTGTAGAGTCTATATGCCTTTGTAGACTCACAATACCCTACAAATATACAAGCTTGACTTTTTGGATCAAGCTTCTTCCTTTTCTCATCAGGAATGTGTGCATATGCTAAAGAACCAAACACTTTGAAGTGCTTTACATTAGGTTTTTTCCATACCACCCCTCATAAGGAGTGACACCATCTAAACTAGAAGTATGAATTCTATTTAGAATATATACACTGGTTCTTACAGCCTCTACCCAGTAAATATGAGCTAGATGCTTAGTCTAAAGCATCAATCTCACCATTTCAACTATAGTGTGGTTCTTTCTCTCGGCCACACCGTTCTATTGTGGGGTATAGGCAATGGTGAATTACATTTTAATCCCACTTGCTTTATAATAATTGAAGAATGATTTTGAGGAGTATTCACCTCCTCGATCTATCCTATGACATTTTACATAATTTCCACTTTGATTTTCTACATTGTTTCTAAAATCTATGAAGCAATCAAAAGCTTCATATTTATGTTTCAAAAAATAAATCCAACACATTCTAGAGAAGTCATCTATGAAAGTGAGAAAATAAGAATAGTTTTTGAGACTCTGTGTTTGCATTGGTCCATAGATGTCTGAATGTACTAATTGAAGTGGATAGCTGGCTCTCCACGCTTGTCCTTTTGGAAACTTTGGCCTTGAGAGATTTCCCAAAGAACATCCTTCATAGACCTCATTTTGTTTATTGATTTTGGGAAGTCTTGTCACCATAGCTTGAGAAGTTAGAAGTTTCAAGCTAGCAAAATTAAGGTGACCATATCGCAAGTGCCAAAGCACACTTGGATTTGTTATAGCTACATTTGCAATTTGAGCTCCTCTTGGATCATCAAATTTGAGAGGGAATAACCTGTTCTTGGTCATGGTGACCTATGTAATGATACAATTACAATTATTTTTATCAAAAATTATACATTGTCCTTCATCAAATATAAGCTTGTAATTGTTTTCCATCATTTGTCCAATGCTTAGTAGATTGTGTTGGAGCTTTGGAGTGTAATAGATGTCATGCACTTTCTTTAGTCCTTATTTGGTTGGAACCTCCATGGCTCCAATACCCTCTACTTGCAATGTCTTATCATCCCCTAATTTGATTTGGGATTTATAAGTGGAATCTAGAGTAGCAAATAAATATTCTTTGCCACTCATGTGGTTTGAACAACCAGTATCTAGAATCCATGTGTCATTTAGATTATGTTCTGATTGTCCATATGAAAGAAAAAGATTAGAGTTATCATCTTCTTCTCCATAATTACCATATTGACTACTGCTGCCTTGTGAATATTTTGACCAGCAGTCGCGAGCGAAGTGTCCTGGCTTGCCACAGTTGAAACAAGCTAATTTTGACTTGTCACTTCATTGCCCTTGATTTCTACTTTGTCCTTTATTTCCTCCTTGATTTTGATTTCCACCTCTTTTTTTATTGCCTCCTCTGTATGAGTTGCCTCCTCTATTGGAATTGCCTCCTCTGTTTTGATTGCCTCCTCTGTAGTTGCCTCTCCCTCTACCTCTTTGCTTGCCTCTGCCTTGACCTCTTCCCCATACTCTTCCATTGTTTTCATTGTAAGTGAAGGCCTTATCGTCACCTCCATAGCTGGTTGAAGGAGTTTCAGGAAACCTCTCTTCATGTGACATTAACGATCCGATTAATGCATCAAATGTTAAAAGGGAAATATCTTTGGATTCTTCTATAATTATGGCAATATGGCTCCATTTCTGTGTAAGTGTTCGCAACACTTTTGTTACAATTTTCTCAGACTTGATTTCTTCGCCTAGTGTAACCATTTTATTCACAATTGCTTTTACTCTAACAAAATAATCACCAATATTTTCATCATCTTTAATTTAGATATTTTTAAAATCTATCTTTAGTGTTTGAAGCCTTACCTACTTCACTTGATTACTACCCTAGAATCCATCACTCAATGCTTTCCATGCAGCTTGTGCAGTTGTAAAAGTGGTGATTCTAGGGAATATGCTTTTCTCCAATGCAGTTTGGAGATGAGAAAGAGCAGAAGAGTTGCTCTTTTTCTCTTCTTTTCATGTTTTCTTGTCTGCGGCACTTAGTGTTGTCCAATCTGAGGATTCTATGTAGCCCTCTTCTATTATGTCCTACAAACCTCTTCCTATGAGCAAGGTCTTCATATTTATATACCAATACTCATAGTCATAATCGTTAAATTTTGGTATAGGTAAGCTATTGTGTGAGGCCATAGTTACCGAAAAACTCTCTTTATTTCATGGTTACAATAAAGTACTTTGTTGTTTGAAATAATGAAAGAAGAAGAAGGAATAAAGAAGAGATTACAAATTTAAGTCAAATCTGAATTGTTCTACTTTATCATTCACTGCTTATTCCTCTTGATGTGGGGATGTTATCTCTTGATTCACAAAATTATCTGCTACTTCTTCTTCGTTGTCACTTATCAATATTATTTTCGGTGATTCTGGTTCTAAGATTTCAACTAAAATACTGTAGTGTGTATACTCTGATTCTTGTGGTGTAGCTTGTATGGATTCTGATTGTTCAAATTGACTCTTCAATGAGTTGTCTTCAAAGTCTGCCTAGTAACCTGAGTCAGGATGCCTTTGATGTGCTATCACTGCATTATGAAGTTGGCTAAACACAATGTTGAGCCCATAACCTCTTACTTTTTCATCAAACCTCTCTGCACCTTCTCTTGCTAAAATTGCACATAAGGCATGATAACAACCATTTGGTCTTATCATCAATGCCTATTTACAATTTTACAATTTGATCCTTGGTATCTTTTACAAAAAAAACTAAGCCTCTTAGGCTTATTATACAAGAGTTCTACAGTTTGTGATTCCTTGAATAAAGTAAAAAAAAAATATGTACCCTTTGACTACAATAATTGTCTCTTAGACAATATTTTCCTTTTTTTTATAATATTAAAAAACTATATTACTATTTAATAAATTAAAAAATAATTGCCCTAAAAATATTTTAAAGAAGCAATTATATTTAATATATTAAATATAATATAAGTAGTTTTAATAATATAAAAAAATTAAAAGAACTTATATAAAAAAAAATTATGGTCTGCAGGAATCGAACCCGCGACCTCTTGGCATCAACAAATCGCACTAACCAACTCGACCACCACTGCCTATGAGAACCAAAGGGAATGAATACAATTTTATGCTATTTTAGATCTGATTTTTAATAAAAAAAAAATTCAAAGCTTTTTTCGTCGCTGGGTTTCGAACCCGCGACCTGTAGGAAGGTGGGTGCCTTACGACTGGCTCCTCGATCCAGTCAAGCTATGTGGCTCAACGGGAAGGCAAGGGAAGCTTGCCTGCCTTGTTCTTCTCACGGACGCATCGAAAGAAAAAATAATAATTTTATGACTTTTAGTCCCACATCGACCATGCGAGAGCGTTTGAGGTATTTAAAACACTCAAAGCTCGCATAGTCACTTGATTGCCTTCGAGAAATTAGTGACCGCTATTTTGCCTCCTTTAGTCTGTCGCCTATCGCCACGTTGCTTGTTGCCTCCTCCTACCACGTAACCCATTGTTCGCCATGTTGTCGTTTCTCCTTCTTCCATGTAATTGGATCTGTGTCAATTCTATGTCATCCGGTCTACATTGGCCTTGCTCTCCTCTCACCACGTGGTGCTCTCTGGTTGGTTTCTCCTAGGTTACTCCTCCTCCTCGCGTGCTTGCTATGCGGGCCTTCTCTAGACCTCGCCTCAGTTCGTGATTCACGGGCCTTCTTCGACCTCACCTCGGATCGCATACTACAGGCCCCACTTGACCTCGCCTACCTTGGTGCTAGTGATGTTGGCTCCTCCACCTTGATCTTCGGGCCCTCTTCGGCCTCGGCTCTGATACCAGATGTGGCAAGTGAGTCTTGGAGAAAAATGAAAATAATAAATATTATTCATTAACCTATGAAACTTAGAAATTACAATGCTTAAATAGGGTTTATTTAACAACCTTAGTAAATATAAGAGAAGTTAGGAAATGAAGAAAATTAGGGAGGAAAGGAGGAAGGGAAATTGATGTCGAATGCCTTGCTGCCCATGTCGTCCAATCTGCCCAGTCAGCTGCCGTTCAAGGAGGTAAAGGGTAAGGTCCAAAGCTTACCATTGTAAACAAATTTTTTACCTTTTTATACTACTTTAATTTCCAACTCCAATGAGTACCAATATGCCAATATTTGGATATATATTGTGGCGAATTGACCTTAAGAAAAATTAGTTCAAAATATTTTAGGTGAATGGGCCGACATCGAGGGTCCTCATATTTGCCAATTTCCAGTTTTAAAAATCTTAATATTCACCCAATTTTTGAATATTCACCATTATGCATAACCCTGAGTAGACAGAACATTTGACAAATACAAAATCCAACTAGTAGCCAAAGGATATACTCAGACAGAGGGAATTAACTATGAAGAAACATTCACACCAACAACTCGAATGACTACTATCTAAACATGATGCGCACTAGCAGCACATCAAGGGTGGAAACTTCATCAAGATGTATGTAAAAAGTGCATGCCTTAATGGTGAATTAGAAGAAGTCTATATAACACAACCTGAAGGCTTTGTCATTCAAGGATAGGAAAGTAAGGTATGCAAATTGAATAAATATCTATATGGCTTGAAACAAGCTCCGAGAGCATGGAATATAAAGATCAATAATCACCTATTACGTTATGATTTGAGAAGGAGTTCATCAGAAAATTGGAAATGATATCTTGATCCTCATAGTATATGTTGATGACATAGATATTACTCGAAGTTAAGTGACATCACAAAAGATCTATAAAAGGCATTTGAAATAATAGATCTACGACTAATGAACTATTGCCTTGATCTAGAGATTTATCAAGGATAAAATAGTTATCACTCAATCAAACTATTTAAAAGCTCTTCTTGAAAAATGCATAATGATAGAGTGTAAGCCCAAAGATACATACCAATCGAAAAAGGGACTCAATAATAAAACTAATCTTAAAATAACGATAGTTACTGCATATTTGATTAATAAATTGTATTTGAATATCATAATAGAATTAAATTTTACTGTAATTGACAGTGCGAGAGTATACAAAAAATAAACTATTACCAGGTTCATCAATTTCGTAACTTAAATTCCTAGATACAGAGAACCCGAGTACTAAATTCATAAATAAAGAAAAACCTTTTTGTGGCCGACATGCCTGACTACTTTTCACACGATAGGTGTTTGTGAATCTCATTCTCCGAGTATCTTAACATTAAATTGACCAGATGTCAAATTAATGTCACACAATGGCAAATCTGGATTTTCATGTACGAGCACGAGATAATCTTGAAGCTTATGTTTCTGTTTGTATAATTTATATATTTAATGCTTGGGTTATGTATATGTCACATTAATATTTTTAAATTTTTAATATTTTTTAATAAAATCTCCTTCTATTAATGCTCTTTTTTATTGAAAATCTTTTATGTTTCTTAGGCATATAATTATTAGCATATATTTTTTTCTTAACTTGAGAAGTTGAAGGTTCAACGAAGATATATATTAATCAGCATACTTATCACGCGTCAATTAGTAATGTGGTAGGCTACCGACTTCATTAAACAACTATGAGAAAATCATCAACAGACGTTAAATTTTATTGATTTCCTGTTTACACGTTATGGTCCTAACATGATTTCTTGAGCCCTGTCATATCTGATTGAATTAATGATATTTTATTGATACTTTGGTTAGAAATTTAAAAGTTAGACAACAAGCTCTACAGAGAGGACCAATAATTTGGTATAACAGTTACTAGAATGTGAAAAACGGGCTCAACAGACAATAATATAAAAAATAAAAATAAAAACGATTATTAAATATATTTATAATTTAAAGATTATATATTTTATTTATAATATTATAAAACGATTATTTAAGAAATTAGTTTGAAACATTTATACATTAAAACATTTAAAATAGATTATTTAACAGGATTGAGTACCAAAAAAAAAGAAAAAGAATACACTCCAGCATTTAAAACATGTAAGTCGTTAGTAATAGAACTGAGATAAGACGTTAAATTTCATCTTTAAAGTTCATTTCCCGACGGACCCGCGTCCAATGAGAGCCCAAGAACGTGTTTACAAATTGTGTATTGAAGCGAAAATAATTGCGTTGGATATAAGAGTATTTTTTTTTTTTGTTTTTCTTTAATATAACTACGTTAAGCAAACGTTATTCATGACGGTCAGTAGACCTAAAAACATTAAAACCATGAAAAACGTTTAAAGCATGGAAAGATTTTAGAATATTTGGCGTTAATGGCATACATGCTGTCTTTTCTTCTTATTATTTTTATTATTTTTTCCACTTATTTATGTTATCGCTACCAAAGGCTCAAACCCGACCTTTTTACAATTAACATCCACTCATCACTCCTTAGAGATCTAATGGTCCCAGATGTATCCCGTCTAGATGCCAATCAACTTCATAAGAGGAGTAACCTAGGAGGTATAGACATTATTGATATTCAAAGTAAATTTTTGGCTGCAAAATGGGTTATTGTTTGTAAAATGGGTTGTTAGAGTTATTAATTATGATGAAAATTGGAAACACTCGTTTCATTATAGAATCTCTTTAACTACTCGCAGATGTAAATGGAAAGAAATCACATGAAAGGATAAGGTCCTTAATGCGTGTTATTTTTACGTTTAAATGATATATTCCAGTTATCCATAGCTAAAAAGCTTGCCAAACAGTTTCTCATTTATTGGTTTGGAAGTCTGACTCTTTTAGACATGGTTTGAGTATCAATCTAAACAATCTTTTATGGAATAAACTTATCCTCCATAATGAAAAACCTTTAGCACTATGCAAGGTTATTCAAGGTCTAGCATTTCTGAAGAAAGATATTAATAGAATAAGAGATATTTGGAGGATTTGGTAGCTGCTCAATTCTTACCTTACCTATAACTAGATATGCAATTATTGCTCTCTTCCCTCTAGGTTCAAAGAGTCTTATGGCTTAGTTGTGGCTTTCATCCCTTGTGAGGTCCTTATAAAGTTTGGAACTACTACCCATAATATATAGAATGATTGGAGATGGCTTAATGGTCTTAGAATCTCTTCCATTATTTTTAGATGGATATACAAACATCTTTTGTGTCCTCCTTTAGACTCTAAGCTCAATGTCAAGTGAAAAGAGAATTTTACCAATGTCTAATGGTAGTCTCTTGCTACTCAAATTTGAAAAGTTCTTGTTAAATCCAAAACATAGATTCTTTGAATGGCGTATTTTGCATCAAAAATTTCCATCTTCTAAAAGTTAGGCTTCAATTTTACTCATTTTCCCTCAATGCAATTTTTGTAATGCTTTAGAAACTCTTATTCACTTTTTTTAGTTTTGTGACATGGCTAAACATTTTTGAGATTAGGGTTATGCATAAGAGGTAGGACACGAAAGGTACTTGTAAAAAATGACTAATATATTACAAAAACCAGATGAATTTTGGCAAAGTGCATGTATGATGGCATGGAGAATGACCTTATTTAAAAAACAAATTGGTAAAAAATTGCAAATTTCAATGTTCTGATCAAACCAGGTGAAAAATGAGTTTGAAATGGATGCATAATAAGATCCGGTAACGTACCGGATGCATAATATCATCTGATCATAGACCGGATGCATAATATGATCCGATTGTGGACCGGATGCATAGTATAGTCCGGTAATAGATCGGATGCATAAAAAATTAGATTTTAATTTACAATTTTGAAACATTAAACATTAATAAAATATAGTTGACAAGTATTATACTTGCAAAATATCTTGATGAGAGATAATACTTGCTTTCGAGGTGTGCTTTATCATCTGGAGACAGTTGCAACCTCATCGATACTTGTGGAAAACCAATGAGTGGAAGACCTATCAATCTGTTAATATCTCCAGGGGTGATGCTGAAAAGCAAATTTCTATTTTGTACTCTAATATTCATCGTAGCCTTGTCGTGGTCATAACTGGATATAATATGTTGCAAGAGGACTTTATCTATTCTGATTTGTGGCATAGAAATGAGGGTTGTTATACCTGCATTATTGAGCCACCTAAAGTCCATACCTGGGATTGTCATCAAATATGAAATCAAAGTGGATGAAAAATTCTTGAATTTTGGTGCAGGGTAAACGTACTCTGAAAAGAGGTCGGCTCTTGGACGTTTACAAGACTAAATTGATGTAATTTTCATATTATGCATCCGATTTGTTACGGGGATCACAGGTCGAAACAAACTAGTGATTTTGAAGACACTGGCTCTAAAGTAACACCTTTGGATAGGTCACACAAATGTTCTAGGCAAGTAGCTACTCCTAGGGTTTCTCGTACACCTAGGTATGCATAAAATGTGTAAGCCAAATCTAGTGTGGCCAACCCCTCCCTCAATGCAACACAAATTTTACATGTTTCATCATATTCAGGTAAATATCTCTATAGTTAATTTAAATTAAGATCTTTTTTATTTTCAAAAGAATTTTAACAAAATGTTATTGACTATTTTTAGTTGATTTTCAAAATCAACAAGTAACATCACAAGTTAGATGCCAAATACTACCACCACCTCCATTATAGTAAAGGGTTGCATCACGCTCCTCGATTTCACCATAGCCACCACTTCCATCAAATCAATGAGAGGCATCGACCCATCCTTTGACAATGCCTATGCAAGGGCAAATCGATGTTGGAAAATATTTGTTTTCACAAAGATCATAGGGCACTGCTCTACATTCTCGGCATGGGTTTTCACACCCATTGAGATCACACATGTCAGTCTCAATTTCTAGGCATGGATGATCTCAATTTACAATTTCAAGAAATTCATAGGTACTAGAAGTTTCTATAGAGAGATTGGATAATATTCAACTTGATGTGGATTATATTTTGTAGGGCAAAATTGAAGGCTTCAAGGCAAAAAATGTGTTGAGAGGTGAAGGAGATCAAGGAAATGTCACTGACCCTGCATCTCAGGAGACAACATTGCCATCAGCTCAAGGAGTCAACCCTCATCAGGGTTCTCCAACTGGGGATAATATTATTGATTTTAATAAAAAAAAAATTATTAGCTAAAACCATAGAAGCTACAATTAATTAGTTTGTGTTAAAATATTTGAATGAATTGAAATAATGAGAATATTGGGAAAAGGTCCTTTAAAGGGAAATAAATACCCGATATAAAAATTATGTGAAAATAGATTCTCTTTATTCTTTTATTCAATTTGAACCAAAAAAGTTTGAGGGCCTTCTAAAATAGGCCACATCAGGATCTATTAGGTCCAATTTTATTTATGATGATGAAGTTTTGAATGTTGTTGTTGGTATATTGGAGAACATTAATACCGAAGCCCAAGCATTTTACAACCAATGGGCTTAAGATAAGGAGAAAGTTGCAGTTGCTGAGGCTACAAGGGATATGGCTAAGGTAAGAAACAATTTTATGTTTCTATATTTTAATGTAGTAAAATTTTTATTTTTTTTGAAAATATTAAATAATTTTAATATAACCCTTTTTAATTTTGTTTTCAATTTGTTATTGCAGTTAAATTTTGAACACTTAAAAATACAGGTTAAGAGCATGGACATCAATATTAAAAGGGCAAAGACATTTTTTAATCATGCAAAGGAAATGAAAAATAAAATTCAATCAAAAATAGCAGAAAATAATAGTTTAAAAAAATACATCAAGGAGAAGCTCAAAGAAGATTCAGAAATGGTGCTTGAGAAAACAAAGGAAATGCTTACAACAATACTTGAAGATCCAAATAAAGAAGAAGCGCAATTGGTGTCAAGTATGGTGAAAGTACGTGATAACGTTGTGAGAGTTGGAGTACTACAAGAAGAGAGTGACATAGATGCTGACAAAGGAAAAGAAACAACTCCAACAGATAGTGAAGTAACCAAGCACCAATCAAATGTTTAAAAAATTGAAAATGTAATATGCTATCAAGTTGACTGTAGTCAACAATTTTGTACAATGTAATATGTTTCTTTTTGAACTAATGATAATGACATTATCTCATTTTGGGTTTTCCATCATTTAATTTTTGCTTGCATTTATAAATGTGTTGCAATTTTAGTTTATTTCTTGCTAATATTATTCACTATGGTCACCTCAACAACAAAAGCATTATAGATAAGCTTACATATCAACATTAATATATCAATAATAAAATTTAAAACATGAAACATAGAGATTTATCAATGAAGAGAGTTGAGACATCTTGACATAAAAATACAATTTTAAAAACTGCAAAAAGATATAAGACATGTAATTTTTAAAACATTAATGTGATATAAAACAACAATTCTGTAAAATATTATAAATTATGAACAATAATGTGAAATCTTCTATGAAACTTGTGAAATAAAAACATTATTGTGTTTATCAATGTCAATGAAATCATGGAAAATTATCATTATCTCATTTTCTATTTTTCATCATTCATAGTTTGCTTACCTTTATAAATATGTGTTGCAGTTTTAGTTTATTTTTGGCTAATATTGTTCACTATGGTCAAATATCAAGAACAAAAACATTATAGATAACATTACAAATCAACATTAAGATACCAATAATAAAATTTAAAACATGAAAAATAAAGATTTATCAATGAAGAGAGTTGAGACATCATGACATAAACATACAATTGTAAAAATTGCAAAAATATATAAGACATGTAATTTTTGAAACACTAATGTGACATAAAACAACAATTCAGTAAAATCTATAAATATTAAACAATATTGTGAAATATTCTATCAAGTTTGTGAAATTAAAAATTTATTGTGTTTATCAATGTCAATGAAATCATGGAAAATTATTATTATGGAAGCCAAAATATTTGGGCTTGTCCAGAATCATTATGAAGCATAGCAAAAATCTGTGTCTCCACCATCTGATCATGAAAGCATCATCATCATAGTTATCGATCGTATTCAAAGTTCCTCTTTTTTCTGCTAGGGAACTCCAATGTGCCAAAGCTTTGTTATATGGAAATGTATCCAACTGATATGAAGACACATAAATTCTTAAATAATTTTCTAAATTTTTGTCGAGTTTGTTGCGAAGTTTAGATTTCACAAAAGAAAGTGCACTGAAAAATCTTTCATCTTCTATTGACCTCAAAATCATTGTTTCACATAATTCATATAAATGAAAGTATTCACTTATTGTATCTTGTAATATTGTGCTTGGATACAATTTTTGCCACAAATGTGCAATGGAACCAATCTCATTGACACCTATCATAAGTGATGTTTGCACAACCATTGTTCTTCCAAAATGCGATGATTGTTATTTTAAAATATCACTATTGAGTAAACATTTTATTTCAACACCATTGACTTCCACACTCTTACTGAAATGGTCAATGAGATTACCCATATATTTAATAAACAACTCATTTGTAGAATTATATTCAGTACAAGGTCCTGTTAGTCTAAAAATACTACCTCTAGCATATGGCAGATTTTTGTGTAAAGAGACTGATATTTCATTTTTGAGATAGAAGGAAAATAATCGGCTAAGGCATGAAGGACATTGTGATTTCATGACATGTCAGTTTTTCATTGAGATATGGCTCGAATATGTCAAAAAGTGGGAAGGTGTCACACTTTCGTGACTTGATGGGTTTTTGCCCATGAAATGGATTGAAGGGCAAAGAAAGGAGGAGTGTCACGATTTCGTGACTTGACGAATTTTTTCCCATGAAATTGATCAAAGGAGTAAAGAAAGAAGGAGTGTCATGATTTTGCAATTGGATAGATTTTTGCTAGCATTTTTCTCACAAAATATGTGCAAGGGAATGTCATGATTTTGTGACATGGTGAATTTTTGCTCGTCATACAGGTCAAAGGAGCCTAAAGGAAGAATATGTCACGATTTCGTGTCATAGTGAGGTTTCGCTCACGTAGAAGCTTAAAGGAGCCCAAAAGAAGAAGATGTCGCGATTTCACAACATAACTAGGTTTTTGCCATTAGTGGTTGTTTGTTGAAAGCCATGCAAAGAAGATAGAAACGTGATTATGTCCAAATTTTCTTGTAATTAATTTTGTATCAAAATGTACTAAATATAGATCTTTCTACATAGGATATATATAAGGGTAAACGTACTCTCAAAATAGGTCAGCTCTTGGACGTTTACAAGACTAAATGGATGTACTTTGAATATAAGCAATAAATATTATGCTTCTATTGGATTCTGGTACACATTGTGCAAGTGTATGTATTAACATTTCTCACTTCTATTTCACATTATTGAAATATAAATTGTGTTACTTCTAAAATATTTGGACTTATACAAAATATAAATCATATTGCTGGAGTTGAAATCTGATATATACATGTGTTAGATATAACTCTAAATCACATTGAGCAATCCATGATTTCTGTGGGAAGATATATTGAATGCTTTGACAAATATAGTATATGTGTTCATCATAGTTGTTGTTTAATCTATACCACATACAAGTTTTAGCTTCAGCTATATTTCCCCCTTCTTCATGTTTTCCCTTTTCCTATAAGAAACCATTAAGGAACCAACCTATTTTGGATATTAGATGAGAAATATTATAATTATCCTTGTTTATTCAATGTTGACAAAATCAAGGCACAAATAACAACCAAAGGTAGATTTTGTTCCAACAGTTTTTGGCACACCCGATGGGACCCTAAATCACACAATATTATAAGGTTTGGTGTTTGTCTTCGATGTTTTAAAAATCCAAATCAAACCACTTGGTGACTCCATTTGAAGGTATATACCCAAGAAATACCTTATCTATTTATCTGGTTAAAAACTTATGATTGTTTTCTTATATGATAACCAAATCTAAAGCAAGAAACTTAGAAGAACCCATTGAGTTCTTTGAGTTACATCTTGGTAGCCTAAGAGTACATCCTATTTTATTTGCCAGATCAAACCCACCTGCTACCAATATTACCACCCTTGTACCATCTGTTTTGCCTATTTATAATATTAATCCATCTTCAATGATTACCATTAGTTCTATAGTATAGGCACATATAGTTGTTACTATGGCTACTCCACCACCACCAGATTATCTTACGTGGAACCACACGGGTCCACTAAATCTAGCAACTCAGAACTTGATCCCTATAGCAATATTGAAAGTGTTACTTTCATATGACAAGACAAGTAAGACAACATATGAACATTGCCTAGATGGTGCAGCTTTGGCTACAACTTATAACATCACTCAAGAGGATGTGATGATTAGATTCCTAGTTATTTCTTTGAAAGGAAAAATTTTATATTGGTACAGAGAACTTCCTCTATAGTCAATTGCAACATGGGCAAAACTCGCTGGAAAACTTGTGGATGAATTCAATCAACATGTAGATCTATTTTTATTACTTAGTCAGTTCACTATTATAAGGAAACATCCTCAAGGAGAAATTGTTGATTTTAATATTTGATTTAGTCACACTTGGGAGAGAGTACCCGCTGGATTGAAACCAACAACTGAGCAAGCAGTATATTATTATTTAAGAGCTTTTGATATAGATATCAGTATAATAATACGATAATCATAGATACTCATTTTTCTTGCCATTTATCAAGAAGCTTCCATAGTAGAAAGAGATATCATTTCCATGGGGAGATATCCGCCTAAAGCAATAATGCCAATTTTTCCTAATATTTTCCAAGCTCCCAATGCTAATTATCCCAGTTCTTATCAAATTTGAAACATAGGGTTACCAAAATGGAATGGATCACCTTTCATTCCTACTATACAGATGCCTCAGAATCCTCTAGTATTACCTTCGACTCCTACCATGTCTGCACTACCTGCACCACATTCTCAGCCAGTTCTTAAAAGTCAGGTTAGTATTATACTAGATACTATAAAAAATCTGGCAAATGATATGACTTCAATAAAGAAAATGGAAGCTGAGATAAATTTTCAACCAAGAAGGTTCCCTTAGATAACAAGGGATGGAGCACAATCAAGTAATAGAGGATAAGAATGATCGAATGTTGTTTATGCAAATGAAAAAAAATATTCTATAGAGCCTTATATAGGTTCTGATTACTGGTGCACTACGTGTAATGATCCACATGGAGAGAGTTCATGCATGATTCATCAACATTATGTATAAAGTATAGCCGTTGAGAAAATAGAAAAGAATATGAAAGGGCATATAAATATGATTAAGGAAATAGATCACAATTTAATGATGTCAACTATAAAACAAGTTACAGTCCTAACTAGATCTGGTAAAAAGCCTCTGCAGGTAGACCTTAAAGAGCTTCAACCTTTAATTTTTCCTCCAGCTCCATAAGCAACTCTTAAAGTAAATTTATCCTATGAGAATAAATCTCAAGTTCCAGCACAAAGCCGAAGGCAAGAGATATGTAAAGAGTTCAATCCACAAAAGGAAACTAAAACCCAAGATCAAGCTAAAGAGAGATTGATATTTCCTGCTCTTACTAAAATACAAAGGACTGAAGCTACCCAAGGATACAAAAATAGATAAGATACTTTCACCAAGGAAAGGGAAAAAATTGTTGAATCATCTACTTTGAATATAGTTGAGGAAATGAAAAAGACTCCTTCAAAGGCAAGTATGTATGATGCTCTTCAGTTTCCAGGTCAAACTGACCTATTGTCGTAATCTTTAAAGACAATGAAAGATAAATGTAAAACTGTATTAGCTTCAAATATAGTACAGACAAATCTAACATCAGCCACTAGAAAAAATAGACCTCCACCCTTTTATTTATCTCTTCAGATGGAAGGGTGGGTTGTCCATAATTGTATGATAGATTTAGGTGCTGCTACTACAGTGATACCCAAAGCAGTATGTGATATTATGGGGATGGAATATACTAGGAGTAATACATGTGTCCTGTAGTTGGATAATACTTCTGTAAAAACTGTAGGAGTGATTAAATACATTCCCATACAACTCCACAGGATGCCTTAAGTGGTGGTTATACAAGAAGTAATAGTGGTATATTTGGCACCATATTTTTGTTAGGATCTCATCCTAACCCTTAATGTAATAACTTCCCTGATGTAATAATCCCTAATGAATGTGGGTAGTACCCATGATTAATATTTTTTAATGTTCTAAGTTTTAGCTTAGGTAGTGCCTATGAAAAATGACACCCTTTTTATGTAACACATGGTAGATAGGTTAGGTAAGGTGGCATTGTGCATGTAATTTGTGTGGCATTATGCATGTAATTCGAGTGGCATTGTGCATGCAATTCAAAGTGGCACTGTGCATGTAATTCGGGTGGAATTATGCATGTAATCCAGGTGGCATTTTGCATGTAAGCCAACCTTAGAAGGAAACTCCTTAAATACCCGAAAATGCACCAATGTAACGATCTTTTACAAATTAATGAAGTATTGAAGGAGGTTGCCCCCTCGAAGAGGCCTGTGATTCTGTCTTATTGTGAGATTGTTATTTTATGCAAATTTTTGTTATGATGTGTATTCATTTCTGAATATTAATATGATGTTTATGTGAGTTTATTCCCAAGCAATCGTGTGACAGTGTGTTATTTGAGTTTATTTTATAGCAGAATCTTAACAAGTGGTATCAGAGCACTTTTCGGGCCAAGTTTTGCTACAACTACAATGATTCTTGCCATCCAATCTGCCTGTTAGGTATAAACTCTATGTGTTTTCCCATTTCTATTTTCCTTATTAAAAAAAAAAAATCAAAAAATACAGTACATTTTTTTCAGACCAAAAAAAAAATATATATATATTTTTAGTTGAGTAGGTAGAAACCCTGTGTTGGGGGTTTTAAAATATCATGAAGGATCTATCATTATTGGCTAATCTAGATAGCCCATAAAGCATATAGTGAAGTGAGGGGCGATCAGGCTCCAATACCCAGGCCTCATACAGAACTCACGCATGAACTTGAGCTCCCATGTATCTTCGGGTATATCGGGAGACCATCTAGGATTAAACAAACTTTTAGCCATTATGAAGCTCTTCAGCCTTGTATTAATCATAGTATACGGGACACAACATCCTGGATGATTATCCTCCCGTATTGTCAGAGAGGCAGGTAGTGTGCTCAAGGGTATGTGTGGAATCCTCCTTGAGTAGTGGCCTAAAATATTGGTCCGAGCACTATTTTTCATCACTGTCGGTATATTAGAGGGCCTATGGGTGGTACATACTCCTCTACTTAGCATTCCTTGGTTCTGTTAAAACTTCAACCTGTAAAAAAATGCAAAAAAATAAAAAATAAAAATCCAAACCTCCCTATTCGTAAACCTGCATTTCAAATCCCCAAAAGTGAGCATATGAGAAAGGCATCCTCTACAAAAAAAATAACAGTAAGGACATGCATTCGGGATAGACCATGAGGGTGACACTTAAGTTGACAGTTTGGAGAATAACAGTCAAATTTATAGTTGCAGTCACAGTCAGGTCAGAGAGGTCAACACAGTCAGGGCAGAATTTATAGTCTTCAGGGTCAGAACAGAACTGTCATAACAGTCACCTACAAAATACAGAGAATCTTGAGCATGACAAGAGGCCAGTTATAGATATTGCTTCAATACCCAACTTTTGCTCTGTAGCTCAGAATCAAAAACTATAAACACCATTAGACTTAGCAAAATAGGAGATATAGCTCATTGTGACCACCTCTTTGAGCTGATCGTTTTGATATATAGCACCCAAGCACTTTTTTGGGCACTTACTAAAAATAGTAAGTCTTAAAAACTTAATTCTATTTTTAGTAACTGGTCACAAAAGGTTTAAAAATGGCCCATGGTACCTGTTGACACCAAAAAGAACTAGAACACTTGGAATCCCTAACAAAAGCCATTGAGAACTTGCACTCGGCTTTCCACTCCATAAGGGAAGAAATCCAAGGTCTTCGCCTAGAGCATGAGGCCACTAGTAGTTGCTTAGAAGAAGCACTGACAGAAGTAGACAACAAACTAAAAAGAGGACCACCCAAATCAAAATACCAAGCTGAGAGTTTTGCAAGGAATCATGACCATGATCCACCCTTTAGAATGCCCAAATTGGACTTTCCCAAATTTAGTGGGAAGGATGTTGATGGGTGGCTATGTCGGGTTGATCAGTTCTTTAGACTTCATAATGTCCCTGTATTTCATCGAGTCCAGATGGCTTCCTTTAACTTGGAGTCTGAGGCTCTACACTGGTTCCAATGGTTACGTGTTGCCCACCCAAATCTCTCTTGGGAGGATTTTGAATCCCAACTACTCACTCAATTTGGTCCTAGTGAGTATGAGGACTTTACAAGAGCCTTGACTGAACTTCAACAAACAGGGTCCGTTTAGGAATACCAAGCTCAATTTGAAAAATTGGCCAATAAGACAATAGGATTGAATGAAGGGTTCTTCCAGAGTTGTTAGATCAGTGGGTTGAAGGTTGAACTCCAAGCGGAAGTGAGAATGTTGAAACCATGAACTATGATGGAAGCTATCAGTTTGGCCTGTTTGGCCAAATCTAAACTATCTGCCCAAAGGCACCCATCAAAGTTTCCTCAAAATAGACCTTCATTTCCTCCTCGAGCCCCACACCCTGGTGATAATAAATCTACTACACCCAAGCACCTCACCACCGAAGAGATGGATGCACGTCGTGCCCAAGGGTTATGCTACAATTGTGATGAAAAGTTTTTCAAAGGGCATAAGTGTGCACACAAAAAATTGTTCTTGATAGATGTTGAAGAACCTGATAACTCTGACGAGAGTGATGAGGATGAGGACCCTCCAGCAATACCTCGTCCACAAGAAGAAGTGAAACAGGAACTTGAGACAGCAATTACAGTCCATGCTCTTGCAGGAATTACTACTCCTCAAACCATGAAGGTTACAAGATCTTTCAAGGGCCAACGTCTTTCCATCCTTCTGGATTCGGGAAGCACGCACAACTTCATTGACCATAGAGTTGCTCAACGGGCAAATTGCTACATCCACACTTGTAATTTCTTTGAGGTCATGGTAGCCAATGGGGGAACCTTACCTTGTAAATGAAAGTGTCGCAATGTTAAAATCAAGATAGGGGATTATGAACTCAAGCAGGACATGTTTACCCTCCAGTTGGGCAGATGTGATATTGTTTTGGGATCTCAATGGTTGAGTACATTGGGCACTATCAGTTGGAACTTTGTTGAACTCTGGATGCAATTCTCCCAAAATGGACAAACACACATCATCAAGGGCTCCTCGGTAGGAACACCCCAAATTATCAGTTCAAACGATATGGAGAAATTGCTAAAGAAATCATCATGTGGGGTCATTGCACAACTATTCTCCATCCAACCATCCACCTCTCAAATGGGTGAAATCCCACCAGACATGCAACAGATTCTCCACAAACATTAGGCCATATTTTTAGAAGCAACCACACTACCACCACATTGCTCTCACGACCATGCCATTCCATTATTGCCAAATAGTACACTTCCCAATATCAGACCATATAGGTACCCCCATGCCATGAAGTTCGATATTGAGAAAATGATACAGGAATTACTCAAGGCGGGTGTCATTCGGCCTAGTACTAGTCCCTACTCTACACCAGTCTTACTGGTCCTCAAGAAGGATGGCTCCTGGCGACTGTGTATTGACTACCGAGAACTCAACAAGATAACTATCAAGGATAAATTTCCTATCCCTGTGGTTTATTAATTACTAGATGAATTACATGGGACCATGTACTTCACCAAGCTAGACCTTTGCTCTGGGTATCATCAAATCTAGCTCAGGGATGAAGATATTCCTAAAACTGCTTTTTGCACTCATGAAGGTCATTATGAATTCTTGGTAATGCCATTTTGTCTCACAAATGCTCCTTCCACATTTCAAAGCCTGATGAACAACATCTTTCACCCTTTTTTGTGGAAGTTCATCCTTGTGTTCTTCGATGACATCTTGATTTACAGTCTCACATGGGAACAACATCTCAAGCATGTAGATCAAACCCTGCAACTATTGGCTGACCATAAACTATTTGCAAAAAGGTCCAAGTTTTCCTTTGGTTTGACGAAAGTAGAGTATCTGGGACACATTGTCTCAAAGGATGGTGTCAAGGTTGACCCTAAGAAGATCCAAGAAGTCCAAGAATGGCTGAAACCCCGCACACTCAAGGGACTTCGAGGATTTTTAGGGCTTATAGGATATTACCGTAAATTTGTCTACAATTATGGAAAGATAGCCATCCCCCTCACCTCCAAAGAAGGATTCTTTCACTTGGACAGGGCCGGCTGAGCAAGCATTCCTGGAACTCAAGCATGCCATGACCACAACTCCAGTTTTAGCCATGCCAGACTTCTCTAAAAAAATTGTCATTGAAAGTGACGCTTCTGGTCATGGTATTGGGGTGGTATTGATGCAAGAAGGATGCCCTTTGGCTTTTACCAGCAAAGCCCTATCTGATCACAATTTTGGGAAATCCACATATGCCAAGGAAATGTTGGCAATATTGCATGCAGTCCTGCATTGGCGACCTTACCTCATTGGGTGCCATTTCTCCATCAAAACTGACCACTAGAGTCTGAAATACTTTCTCAAACAACGGGGTGCCACCCCCGAGCAACAAAAGTGGGTATCAAAACTCATGGCCTATGATTATGACATCACGTACAAAAAAGGGAAGGAAAATCTTGTGGCAGATGCTCTCTCTCGCCAATTTGAGACCCTTAGTATGTTGTGTGCCATCTCTGCACCATTGCCCCAATGGATTGAGCCCTTACGTCAAGAAATACTTTAGGATGCAGATTTGAAAGACCTGGTTGCTTCACTTAGGGATGATCCAAAGTCTACACCAGGATATAGTTGGGATGGCCAGGATCTGCGTTACCATCAATGCCTAGTTCTTCCTCGTAAGTCCCCACTTCGAGAGCTCCTCATGAAGGAATCACATGCTACTCCATCTGCTGGTCATTTAGGGTTCCTAAAAACTTATGAGTGACTCAAGCGCACCTTCTTTTGGAAAGGCATGAAATAGGACATTGACTCTTTTGTAGTGGACTGCGATACATGTCAAAGGATGAAATGGAAAACAGTGCGCTCTTCGGGCACTCTTAAACCATTATCGATACCAAATCAGGTGTGGACTGACATCTCCATGGACTTCATAGAAGGGCTACCTAAATCTAGAGGCAAGTCTATTATTTTCATGGTAGTGGATCGCCTTTCAAAGTATGCTCACTTTTGTGCCCTAACCCATCCTTACACAACATCCACTATTGCCCAAATTTTTCTTGACTCCATATTTCGCCTTCATGGCATGCCAACCTCCATTGTATCTGATCGTGATCCCACCTTTACTAGCAATTTTTGGCAAGAGTTGTTTAAGTTGCAGGGGACTCAGCTCAAAATGAGTTCAGCCTACCATCCAAAACGGATGGTCAAACAGAGGTTGTTAATAAATGCTTGGAAACCTACCTTCATTGCTTTGCCTCTAATCATCCTACTCATTGGGCAAAATGGCTTTCTTTGGCTGAATGGTGGTACAACACTTCCTATCATACCGCCACCAAACTCACACCGTTTGAGGCAGTTTATGGGCGCCCTCCACTCACACCTTCCTCCTACATTTTAGGTAGCTCCAAGGTCCAGGCCGTTGACAATGCTCTGAGTCAACACACCGAGGTCCTCCGCCAACTCAAGCAAAATTTGAACATGGCCCAGAATCGGATGCGCCAACAAGTTGATCAACATCATTCTGAGCGCAGTTTTGATGTAGGTGATATGGTCTTCCTTTGCTTATAGCCATACAAACAATCATCCCTATAACTTCGTAGGTGTCAAAAGTTCGCTCCAAAATTCTATGGCCCTTATCAGGTTCTCCAACAGATTGGTCCGACAGCTTACAAATTGGCTCTTCCCCCCACTTCCAAGATCCACCCTGTTTTTCATGTTTCCCTTCTCAATCAAGTTATGGGCACAAAGGTACAGGTTCAATCAACACTTCCCGAATTGGATGAAGAAGGCTCCATCTTACTTGCACCAAATCAGCTGCTGGATCGTCAAACTCGCACTCTGCGCAACCGTACCATTACAGAGGTCCTAGTTCAATGGCATGGACTTCAACCTTAGGATGCTACATGGGAGTCTCTCCATAAACTCCAGCAACAGTTTCCTCATTTTCAGCTTTGAGGACAAAGCTTCTTCAAGGAGAAGGGCATGTTAGGATCTCATCCTAACCCTTAATGTAATAACTTCCCTGATGTAATAATCCCTAGTGAACATGGGTAGTACCCATGATTAATATTTTTTAATGTTCTAAGTTTTAGCTTAGGTAGTGCTTATGACAAATGGCACCCTTTCTATGTAACACATGGTAGATAGGTTAGGTAAGGTGGCATTGTGCATGTAATTCGTGTGGCATTATTCATGTAATTCAAGTGGCATTGTGCATGTAATTCAAAGTGGCACTATGCATGTAATTCGGGTGGCATTATGCATGTAATCCAGGTGGAATTTTGCATGTAAGCCAACCTTGGAAGGAAACTCCTTAAATACCTGAAAATGCACCAATGTAACCATCTTTTTGCAAATTAATGAAGTATTGAAGGAGGTTGCCCCCTCGAAGAGGCCTGTGATTCTGTCTTATTGTGATATTGTTCCTTTATGCAAATTTATGTTATGATGTGTATTCATTTCTGAATATTAATATGATGTTTATGTGAGTTTATTCCCAAGCAATCGTGTGAGAGTGTGTTACTTGAGTTTATTTTATAGCAGGATCTTAACAATTTTGGTATGTGCTTATCAAGATAATTTACTTAAAAAATAGGAGGATATTTATCTTTGGATTACTCTCATTTAGAAATACCTTTCAAAGGTAGAAGGATTAAAATTTTTAATGAGCAACCATCTACTTTTCATGTGGAAAATATAGGGTAAGCTGAAACCATGAATATGATGACTAAATAAATTGAAAAAGTAGATCTAATGGAGGATACATTAGAAGATATTCAAGCAGAAGATCATTTTTCTATGCAGGATTTCAATGCCATGATAGAAACAGAAATAGGAAATTATTCTATTGAAAAACCAAAAAAGCAATTGACACCTGCTCTTGAAAAAAATAACTCTTCTAATCAACCGTGGAAGCTTTTCTTTGATGGAGTTATTTGCAAGAATGGAGCTAGTGTAGGGATAGTTCTGATTTCTCCTATAGGAAAGGAAAGATTTTTCTCTTACAAATTTACATGGAGTTGCACTAATAATGCAGTAGAATATGAAGCACTTTTTCTAGGATTGAGGAAAGCTAGAAAATTAGGAGTGAAACAGCTACTCATTTTTGGAGATTCAAAACTTATTGTCAATCAAGTCACAGGAAAATGTATCAGTAAACAACACTACTTAAAGGCATATAGAAATAAAGTATGGGATCTTTTGGAATCCTTTTGAAGCTCTAAACATGAAGTCTATTATGAGATAACATAATACCCACGCATATTTATTGGCATCAGTAGGAGCTAATTTTTGTCTTGTCAGTAATATTATTCAAAAAAAAATGGTTAGACTCATATATAGGCCTTTAGTGCCAGACAAGGACATCTTCTGGAAAATTTTTGAAAATGATGAACAAATACTGGATTTTTTAATCCATGAAATGAATTGTTCAAGTAACAAAGATTTACAAGACCAACAAGAAGAAGATATGATTCAGTTGAAAAATAATCATATACCTAAGGGATTTATCACCCTTGAAATTCTATTTGATAACAATTATAAAGATATGGGTCATAAAATAAAATGTTGATAAGTGATGGTATAAAGAGGTAGATTTAGAACCAAGAAAAATAATTAAATTTGGTGTTGGTTGTATAGAGGAAGAATTGAACCAAATTAGAGAATTATGCAAAAAAAATTCTTGATATCATAGCTTGGGTGTATAGTGATCTAAAAGTATATAGAAAAGAGATTATCCATCATACCATTGAGTTAGAAGAAGGAGCTAAGCCTTTTAGGCAAAATCAAAGAATGGTAAATCCAAAGATAGAAGCTTTGATGAAGCAGGAATTGCTAAAACTTCTTCAAGCTAAAATAGTGTATCCTATTAAGCATTCTACCTAGGTGGCAAACTTGGTACTAGTTAGAAATAAAAATGGAGACATTAGATTGTGTGTAGACTTCAATAATTTGAACAAAGCATCACTCAAAGACCATTATCCTCTTCCCCAAATTGATTAAATGTTACACACAGTTGCAAGAGCAAAAATATTCTTTTTACTAGATGGATTTTTAGGGTATAATCAAGTATGGGTTAGATATGAAGATCAATTCAAGACCGCTTTTACCACAAAGTGGGAAACATTTGCCTACTATAGGATGCCTTTCAGTTTATCTAATGATGTAGAAACATTCCAAAGAGCAATGGATGTAGCTTTTGGTGAACTTGCTAGCAAGATTATAGTCATCTATTTGGATGACATGACTGTATTTTCTCATCATAAGAAAGATTATATTATGCACCTTGAACAAGTATTTAAAAAATATAGGTAATTCGAAATATATTTGAATCCAAAGAAATCTATATTTGATGTAGAAGAAGGTATTCTACTTGGTCATGTTATATATAAAGCTAGATTAACTATTGATACTGATAGAGTAAAGGAACTTTTGAAACTATCTCTACTGGTTAATAAGAAAGGTTTACAATCCTTCTTTAGGTAAATAAATTTTGTGTGGAAGTTTGTTACAGATTTCGCATAGATTGTCAAACAAATGACTGAATTATTGAAAAAGGATGCAACTTTCAAATGGATTGATGTAAGAAAAAATGCTTTCAATAAAATCATGGAGGAGATAGCCCAAGCACCTATATTTATTAATCATGATTACTCACGAGCTTTTATTTTATATGATGTTGTTGAATCAAAAAATTACACTTCAGTCCTTACACAAAAAGAGGCATACAATGAAGAAAGACCCATAGCTTTTCTGAGTTCCACTATGCATGAACATGAAGAAGAATATAACTTTATTGAAAAGCAATTTTATGCTGTCATGAAATCCTTAAAAAAATTTAAGTACTTTCTATCACAAATCAAAACCATTGATTATGTGATCCATACTAATGTCAAAAAATTTATAATACAAGGAGAAATTGGTGAAAAGAGAGCTGGTTGGGTGACTAAGATGCAGGAATATGATGTAGAAATACATCCAACAAAGATAGTAAGAGGTAGAGCCTTGTGTCAAGAGTTGGCTAAGCAAGCTATAGATAAGCAGATAGAACCCCAAGGTGTAATGGTTAATACAAAATCAGATCCAAATACAAGAAAAATTGATTGGATTGATGATCTTGTGGAGTACTTTCAAACTGGAATGTGTCCTAAAAATTTGAATTCTTCACAAAGAAGAAGATTTAAAGCACAATCTTTGAAGTACACCCTTAAATCAGAAGGGTTGTATAGGAAAAATATTGATGGTGTACTTTTGATATGTATAAGAGAAGATGAGAAAATAAAGGTGTTAAAATAATTTCATGGAGGTCTCTCTGGAGGACATTATTCAGGAAGATCTACTGCTTTGAAAATATTTTGAGCAGGTTGGTACTGGCCTTCCATTTTTTTAGATACTTACCAGATTACCAAAAGCTGCGAGCAATGTCAAATATATGTAGGGAGGAATAGGAATGCTCCTATGCCCTTGAAACTCGTCCAAGTTGAAGAGCCTTTCCAATAGTGGGGGTTAGACTTTGTTGGGATAATATAACCCAACTCATCATCTGGCCATAAGTATATACTTATTGCCACAGATTATTTCACTAAGTGGGTTGAAGCTATCTCTACTAAAAAAGCTAATCAAGAGGTGGTGATTGAGTTTGTGGAGAGCTTGATTACAAGGTTCAGTATACCAAATTCTATAATTACAGACAATAGATCAACTTTTATTAGAGAAAACATTATTGAGTTTACTAGCAGGTATAGTATATATTTAAAAACTTCTTCCAATTATTACCCATAAGGTAATGGTTTAGCTGAGTCTACAAATAAAAATCTTCTCATAATATTGAAAAGAACACTAGAAGATAATAAGAGGAACTGGAATTCCTTGATCAATCAAGCATTATGGGATCACAGGATCTCAATAAAAAAATCCATAACTATGTTGCCTTATTATTTAGTCTATGGTAAAGAGGCTATTTTGCCTATACATATGGAAATATCAGCACTAAAATTGTTAAATTAGATAAATGAAGAAGGAGATCAACCTATGGATGCTCGATTAATGCAGCTCCTACAGTTAGAATAATAGAGGGAAGAGACTTATAATAATCACCAGAAACATATGGTAGACACAAAAGGATGGTTTAATAAAAATACAACCAGTAGAAAATTTAAAGTGGGAGATCTAGTTTTAAAATGGAATGTCAAGAAGGCAAAGGTAGACAATCATGACAAATTCGATGCTTTTTCGGAAGGTCCTTTTGAGATAATTACTGAGAAGCAATTTAATTCTTTCCAATTATAGGATCAGTAGGATATTGTCCTAATATAATAGTAAGAAGGAATACAAATTTTAAAACCTCACTCTAGAACCTAACCATCATTTTTATTCAAAGAATTATTAACTAATCCAATGAATAAAGGATTTAAAGACAACTAATTCAAAAATATCAAACTATAGAGAAACAAGCATGAAGATTGTTTCAACATACCTTGCACATGTAGAAATCATCTCCTCTTTTGTGAAACTATCTTCTTGAGTACCTATGTCATGGAGATACAAGCAATATAGATTGTTGCAAGGTATAAAGTTGAAATAAAAAGATAACCACAAAGCAAAAAATAATTATTGCAAGAAGTAAAATAAATAAACAAGTTTAATGAATGTCAAACAAAGTCCTAAGTAAATGAATATACTCCAACAAACAAGCACCATGAACATGGAAATTCATAACAAAATAGACCAGGATATGAGCTATCTACATCATGAACACCATCCAAGACATGTATATTACTCATAGTAACATATAGCTTCTTCTTATAGCCTTTTTATTAAAATGGATAAATGAACACCCAAATCACCGTACCAACAATGCAATGCAAACCCATAGAACTTAATTCAATCCATGAAGTTGCTGCTACACTCTCTAGGATCCCCAAATATAGTAAAGAGAACATGTCATAAACCAAACTTCTAGTTTATAATATTTTCCAGACCAATAAAAATATTGCTCTATAAGTTTTCATGGTACTTTAATAGGTGGATACTCTCTGGAATTTCATTTGTCTTATTTACTTTTAAGAATAATTGAGATAATGATATTTAGATTTAAATTTTAAGAATGGCTTATGTGTGTATTATTCTAAGGGTCAACTTCAATCATATCACAATGTAGGCCTGAGTGTGTTTCTATCAGGAGGACTGGCTATTTTAAGGACCACTATTCTTATTCTGAACTCAACAAAAATACTCATTGAAAGAATGTATAACCCTAAAAATAGTGTATAAACGAAACCTGAGAATGTAAAGGTGTATGAAGCAATAGGGTCCTAGTTGATGTTCATGAAAATAAAGACAAACATGATCACAACTAATTCAACGAATAAAGGATTTAAATACAACTAATTCAGAAATATTAGACTATAGATAAACAAGTAGGAAGACTGCTTCAACATACCTTGCACATGTAGAAACCATCTCCTCTTTTGTGAAACTATCTTCTTGAGTACCTATGTAGTGGAGATACAAGCAATCTAGATTGTTGCAAGGCTAAAATTTGAAAGCAAAAGATAACCACAGAGCAAAAAGTAACTATTGCAATAAGTAAAATAAATAAACAAGTTTACTGAATGTCGAACAATGTCCTAAGTAAATGAATATACTCCAAAAAACAAGCACAATGAAAATGGCAAATCATAACAAAATAGACCTGGATAAGAGCTATCTACATCATGAACACCATCCAAGACATGTATATTATTCACACTAAAATATAGCTTTTTTTATAGCATTTTTATTAAAATAGAAAAAGAATGAATATGCAAATCACCATACCAACAGTGCAAGTCAAACCCATAGAACACAATTCAACACACGAAGTTACCTCTAGTCTCTCCAGGATCCCCAGATTTAATAGTAAAGAGAACCTATCACAAACCAAACTTCTAGTTTATAATATTTGCCAGCCCAATAAAAAAATACTCTATATATTTTCATGGTACTTTATTGAAAAATACATCATATTAATGAATAATCAATAAGGTACATCAACAACAGGAAAGAAACAAGCCTTCCAAACTTAATTGAGACAATGACATTTAGATTCAAATTTAATGAGTGGCTTATGTGTGTATAATTTTGAGGGATTGGCCAACTTCAATCATATCATAATGCAGGCCTGAATGAGTTTCTATCAGGAGGACTAGCTATTTCAAGGACCACTATTCTTAATATGAGCTTGAAAAAAATACCCACTGAAAGAATTTAGAATCCTAAAGATAGTGTACAAACTAAACCTAAGAATGTAAAGGTGTATGAAGCACTAGGATCCTAGTTTATGTTCATGAAAATGAAGACAAACATGATCACAACTAATCCAACGAATAAAGTATTTAAAGAAAACTAATTCAGAAAGATTAGACTATAGAGAAACAAGCAGGAAGATTGTTTCAACATACCTTGCACTTGTAGAAAACATATCATATTTTGTGATAATATATTCTTGAGTACCAATGTCGTAGAGATAAAAGCAATCTAGATTATTGCATGGCTGAATGTTGAAAGTAAAAGATAACCACAAAGAAAAAAGTAATTATTGCAAGAAATAAAATAATTAAAAATTTTACTGAATATAAAACAATGTCCTATGTAAATAATATACTCCAAAAAAAAAGCACCATGAACATGGCAATTCATAACAAAATAGACCAGGATATGAGCTATCTACATCATGAACACCATCCAAGACATGTATACTATTCACACTAACATATAGCTTTCTATTACAGCCTTTTCATTAAAATGGAAAAAGAATGAACACCCAAATCACCATACCAACAGTGCAAGTCAAACCAATAGAACTTAATTCAACCCACGAAGCTACCGCTAGCCTCTCCAGGATCCCCAGATTTAATAGTAAAGAGAACCTGTCACAATCCAAACTTCTAGTTTATAATATTTGCTAGCCCAATAAAAAACTACTCTATATGTTTTCATGGTACTTTAATAGGTGGATACTCTTTGACATTTCATCTATCTTATTTAGTTTAAGAATAATTGAGACAATGACATTTAGATTCAAATTTAATGAATGGCTTATGTGTGTATTATTCTAAGGGATTGGCCAACTTCAATTATATCCCAATGCAGGCCTGAGTGAGTTTCTGTCAGGAGGACTAGCTATTTTAAGGACCACTATTCTTAATCTAAGCCCAACAAAAATTCTCACTGAATGAATGTAGAACCCTAAAAATAGTGTATAAACTAAACCTGATAATGTAAAGATGTATGAACCACTAGGGTCCCAGTTGATGTTCATGAAAATGAAGACAAACATGATCATAATAGTATTTAACATTTGTGCATAAATAAAATGCTTAAGACCCAGATAAACTCAATCAGCTTTGTGAATGACATCATTAAATTCCAAAGGTTTAAAAATAAATTAATAATAATAGAAAGAACAAAATACAAAAATGGCAATAAAACTTGTTTGTCAAATGAAATACAACCTAATCAAGAAACCCTATAAATTTCAAAGTGAAACCTTGAAAATGTATAGAAACAAAAACGTTACAAGAAAATAACAAACCAAATACATATCTATAAACCCTAGTGCAAGGTATAAATATCTTATAGTACAAAATAAATATTCTAAAACAAAAGTGTAATTACTAAGACGCATAAACACTCTTTTCCCACTGACAAAAGTCCAACAGAGAAACAAGGAACACCTTTTTAAAACTCAAGACTCCAAAAAGAATGCATTAAATCTTGAATATTGAGCCATAACCATTCTTTGCTTTTGCAATTTGTAGAACCATAATCCTAGATCCAGAAACAAGGATCAAACACTATTCTATAACTCTATAATTCAAAACACAAATCCAAAAACTTTCAGTATCACACATTGGTTTCACGATTTGTAATACGTTGAATCACTAACCCAGATCTAAAAATAGACAGGATACCCTATTTTCAAAATGTAAAATATGACCACCAACTAATAACCTCAAAATAGAAAACGAAAAGAACCATAATGGGTGCGTAGTTCTTCCCAACGATGAGACCGTGCAAGAAAAATAACTTTTGCATGGATGTATTCTTTGTTATCCCTACACACAAGGGATTAATGATCATTTCAAGTGATGGACATGTGGCATCTCTAAATCCTCATCTTCTTGCTTCAGTTTTAACCTCCAACAACGTCATAGACCCAAGTCACTATAATATTTAATTGTGGCTATTGTCATAATCATAGCAAGCAAGACCCACCATTTCATCCCTGACTATTTCATTTCTTACATGCTTTGATATTTGCCAATTTTCATTTCTCACATTCTCTCCATGTGTTTTGCAGATGTAAAATATCTTATAGTTGTAACACTTTTTGATACAATGAAACCTAGCAACTTTGGCAAACAAGAATTATTTTGCGCCCTTGCATGCCACATAAAATCAAACAACAAAATACTAATCTACCATATTGGGAGGTAACCTCCATACTACTTGCCATAATACCCCAACCAATAAAATGCATGACACTTCCCAATCCTACTGTGGAGAAATTTGCAGACATGTGGACTCTCACACATATTTTTCCACCCCGCAGGTCTTCTCCACATACTCCACCTATGCCAAATGACATCCTTTTATCCTGAATGAAGATTTCATCCAATATTTTGACCTTGGTCTATGACATCATTGTTTGCGATTAGAGTATTTTGCCATGTCATCAATTTCTTCCACACAATGCATCGAAATCCCACACAAGAAAAATAAATTTTGGGGAAATTAGTCAAAATTTTGTGAAAGCATGGGAAAACTCCCGTGCATCTTTTAATTTTTTCATGAGCCCTAAGAGGGTAGTTTTTAACTACCCTGTTTAATTTTTTTTTTATCTCTAAGAGGGCGATTTTTAATTGCCCTCATTAATTTTTTGATCCCTTAGAGGGCGGATAATAACTACCCTCTTAGCCCTAAGAGGATGATTACCTTAAGAGGGCAGTTTTAGACCACCCACTTAGGATCTATTAGGGTGGTTTTTTATCACTGTAAAAAACCACCTTATTTTAGCCATCATTAAAGCCCTTTTTTTGTGTAGTTATGTCTTATGCTATTAAGAAAGTGGACTTATAAAATCCTGTTAAGCTTCCATAGTCTTTGATGGTTCATTAAATCTAGTCCATTCACCTAGAAGTCTTTCCAAAATTTTCCAAACTCATCAAAAATTATCTAGTCTTGCACCAAGTTTCCATATTGAGTAGATAACTTATTCTAATCTAGCAAACTATAGATCCTCAAAATGAGGAGTGGTTTTCAACCACTTATAAATATAGAAGTGGGCTTGGGGGCCATTACCAATCTAACAACATATACCTTGTCTAAGCAACAATTTGATAAGCTAAAGTTCATTTTAAAATTTTGACCCTCTTGGATGGTCTTCTTCCCCAATAAAGTTGGAGGTATGCCTAAGGTATTTGGCCTTTAGTATATGGACCCAATTGAGGTTTTCATTAGTTATAAGTTTCCATCCTAATTTCCCCATTAGGGTTTTGTTGGGTTTTGTTCATTTCCCTCATATTCCTGAAGCGAAGACCTCCCACTTCCTTTCTTGTACAAACTTTAACCCATGCAACCAACTGATGCAGGAGCATCCAACGAAGAAAAAGAAAAATATTTCTAAGGAGGAAAAGTGTTGTGATTTCGCGACATGTTTTGCAAAGAAGAAAAAGTGTCGCGATATTGCGACATGTTGGCCAAGAAGTGGCAAAGAATAAAAGTGTCGCGATATCACGACATGTCGTGATATCGCGACCAAAATAGGAGAGAGAAGGCATGGGAGAAAAGTGTCGCGATATCGCGACATGTCGCATTATCGTGACCCAAAGAGGAGAGAGAAGCCATGGGAGAAAAGTGTTGCGATATCGCGACATGTCGCATTTTCGTGACCCAAAGAAGAGAGAGAAAGCGAGGAGGAAAAATGTCGCGATATCGCGACATGTCGCATTTTCGTGACCCAAAGAGGAAAGAGGAAGCAAGGAAGAAAGTGTTGCGATATCGCGACATGTCGCATTTTCATGACTAGAAGACAAGAGGAAGCGCAAGAGAGAAGAAGTGTCGCGATATCGCGACATGTCGCATTTTTGCGATGAAAGGCAAGAGAAGCAACCAAAGAGAAGAAGTGTCACGATATCGTGACATGTCGCATTTTCATGACGAAAGGCAAGAGAAGGGGCTAGAGAGAAGAAATGTCGTGATATCGTGACATGTCTCATTTTCGTGACGAAAGGCAAGAGAAGGGGCCAGAGAGAAGAAGCTTCCCGATATCGCGACATGTCGCATTTTTGCGATGAAAGGCAAGAGAAGGGGCCAGAGAGAAGAAGTGTCATGATATTGCGACATGTCGCATTTTCGCAACGAAATGCAAGAGAAGGGGACAGAGAGAAGAAGTGTCGTGATATCGCGACATGTCGCATTTTTGTGACAGAAGGCAAGAGAAGGGGCTAGAGAAAAGAAGTGTCATGATATCGTGACATGTCACATTTTCATGATGAAAGGCAGGAGAAGGAGCTAGAGAGGAAAAGTGTCATGATATCGTGACATGTCGCATTTTTGTGACCAAACAAGGAGAGAGAGCAGGGGAGAAAAAGTGTCACGATATCGCGACATGTCGCATTTTCGTGACCCGAAGAGGAGATAGGAGGCAAGAAATAAAAATGTCGTGATATCATGACATGTCGCATTTTCGTGACCAAAAGACAATAGAAAGCGCTAGAGGGAAAAAGTGTTGCGATATCACGACATGTCGCATTTTTGCGACCAAAGAGAAGAGAAACTTCCTAAGGGAAAAAAGTGTCATGATATCACGACATGCTGTATTTTCGGGGGCCGTTACAGAGTGACAGGCGAAAAGAGTCTACCATGGCAATACACATGGCACCAAGGCGCAGTGAAAGCAGAGGAAGACCAAAAGTCAAAAATGAAACGTTTCAAAAGCTAGAACAACGAATAGGCATGGGAAATCGAAACAAAAGGCTTTGGGGAGAGGAAACGAAGAGTCACACCAGAAACTTTAAAAGGGGAAGCCAAGGCATGCACAAGGGTCGAAAAACTTCAAAAATAGAGTTACAGAAGAGAAGGCACGAGGGCCATTCTAGACCTGTTATGGAGCCATTGTTTTTCTTCCAAGGAGGCTAGAAATTGTAAATAGAAAAAAAATATATACTGATAACTAAGGCTGTGGCCATTAATCTGTAAATTTTTCCAAGTTATTGAATGAAAATTTGGTATCTGGGTTTTTGCAATTTTTTGGCCTCCATCAAGTGGTATCAGAGCAAGAATTCCTGAGTGTGTAAACAGATCGTCGAATGTGAGGCAGTTTGCACCAGGATCTATGGAAGGGTTCTGAGAAGAGAGAGTTTAGGGTTCCTGAGCGTGTGAGCAGATCATCGAAAGTGAGGTAGCTTACACCAAGATCTATTAAGGTTTGTGTGAAGAGAGCGAGGAGAAGTTATGGTCGCAAGGAGAACCTTGTTGAATGAGGAGAAAGAACCAGACCAGAGGAGTAGCCTGTTTCGCACAAGGTGCAAATGTTCAGGCAAGGTCTGTAATGTTATTATAGATAATTGTAGTACTAATAACTTGGTCTTCGAAGAAATGGTTACTAAGTTACAGCTAGAGAGGAGGAGACACCCGCATCCATATCGGATTGCGTGGTTGCAAAAATATCATAGAGCACCAGTCAGGGAGCAGTGTTTAGTTAAATTCCATATTGGAAATTATCAATATGAGGTCCTGTGTGATGTTTTGCCTATGGATGCTTGCCATTTGTTGTTGGGGAGGCCATGGTAATTTGACAGACGTGCGGTGCATGATGGGCATGCGAACACTTACTCTCTAACAAAATATGGAGTGCATCACAAGTTGAAGCCATTGAAGGAAGTGGATGAAAAGGTGTGCAGTAGTGCTAGAATCTATTTGGTAGATGGTGGAATTGATTTGATTCCAGGAGCTAGCTTGCCCAATGAGACTGCACATAGAATGTCTCTCGTGGAGAATGAAGAGTTGAACAGATAGGTTCAAGAGTTGTTGAGGAAGGGGTTGATTAAGGAGAGTTTGAGTCCCTGTGCAGTACCTGTAGTACTAGCTCCAAAGAAAGTGACAGAATAGTACAAAAGTGAAGGTCACTTCTCCATCCACCCCGGTTGTCTAATGTAGGAGCATCCAACAAAGAAAAAGAAAAATACTACTAACAAGGAAAAGTTTCATGATTTCGTGACATGTTTTGCAAAGAAGCAAAAGTGTCGTGATATCGTGACATGTTGGCCAAGAAGTGGCAAAGAAGAAAAAGTGTCACGATATCGCGACATGTCACGATATCACGACCAAAAGAGGAGACAAAAGCCATGGGAGAAAAGTGTCGTGATATCGTGACATGTTGCATTATCGTGACCAAAATAGGAGAGAGAAGCCATGGGAGAAAAGTGTCACGATATCGCGACATGTCGCATTATCGCGACCCAAAGAGGAGAGAGAAGCCATGGGAGAAAAGTGTCACTATATCATGACATGTCGCATTTTCACGACCCAAAGAAGAGAGAGAAAGCGAGGGGGAAAAATGTCGCAATATCACGACATGTCGCATTTTCGCGACCCGAAGAGGAAAGAGAAGAAGTGTCGTGATATCGCGACATGTCGCATTTTCGTGACCTGAAGAGGAAAGAGAAGAACTGTCACGATATCGTGACATGTCGCATTTTCACAACAAAAGGCAAGAGAATGGGCCAGAGAGAAGAAGTGTCGCGATATCGTGACATGTCGCATTTTCGTGATGAAATGCAAGAGAAGGGGCCAGAGAGAAAAAGTGTCGCGATATCGCGACATGTCACATTTTCGTGATGAAAGGCAAGAGAAGGGGCCAGAGAGAAGAAGTGTCGTGATATCACAACATGTCACATTTTCATGACGAAATGCAAGAGAAGGGGGAAAAGAGAAGAAGTGTCGTGATATCACGACATGTCACATTTTCGTGACGAAAGGCAAGAGAAGGGGCCATAGAGAAGAAGTGTCGCGATATCTCGACATGTCGCATTTTCATGATGAAAGGCAGGAGAAGGAGCCAGAGAGGAAAAGTGTCGCGATATCGTGACATGTCGCATTTTCATAACCCGAAGAGGAGAGAGGAGGCAAGAAAGAAAAAATGTCGCGATATCGCGACATGTCACATTTTCACGACCAGAAGACAAGAGAAAGTGTTGGAGGAAAAAAGTGTTGCGATATCGTGACATGTCACATTTTTGCGACCAAAGAGAAGAGAAAGTGCCAGAGGGAAAAAAGTGTCTCGATATCGTGACATGCTGCATTTTGGGGGGCCGTTACAGAGCGACAGGTGAACAGAGTCTACCATGGTAGTACACGTGGCACCAAGGCACAGTGAAAGTAGAGGAAGACCAAAAGTCAAAAATGAAACGTTTCAAAATCTAGAACAACAAAGAGGTACGAGAAATCAAAACGAAAGGTTTTGGGGAGAGGAAACGAAGAGTCACGCCAAAAAATTTAAAAGGGGAAGCCAAGGCATGCACAAGGGTCGAAAAACTTCAAAAACAGAGTTGCAGATGAGAAGGCACGAGGGCCATTCTGGACCTATTATGGAACCGTTGTTTTTCTTCCAGGGAGGCTGGAAATTGTAACTGTAAAAATATATATATACTAATAATTAAGGCTGCGGCCATTAATCTATAAATTTTTCCAAGTTATTGAATGAAAATTTGGTATCTGGGTTGTAATTTTTCGGCCTCCATCACCAACACCATTCATTTTTATTCTCCACCATTGATCACATATTTGTTTTCTAAATCTACTCTATTTTATCATTTATCTTAGCTATCATTTTTAATAAAGACATAAAATAGATTGGAATGAGGACTTTACTAGTTGGGATTTGCCAACCTAGCTAAGCAAAGAGCCTCTTCATCCTAAAATATTTCTTGTTAATTGCTCAACTACTAGATTCCATAGAAATTTAGTCATCCTTCTCTTAAAAATGGATATCCAAATATAGGTAGTTGAAAGGTCCCCAATACTACAACCAAAGAGTATTTCTATTCTTACCTATCTGGTACCAAGAGTGTTTACAAAATAAATCTTACTTTTAGAAAAAATTCCTTTTTGCCGACTACTTGCTCATATATTTCCAAGATCAAATTTAGTTCCCTAGCTTATGGAATGGAGGATTTATCGTTATGATCATGTCATCCATAAATTGCTAGTGGGGGAAAGGAAACATAACAAAAGTAGGTTTGATGTCATCAATATTTCCATTTGCTATAGAAGTTGAAATTTTTCTTCCTAGGGCTTTAGAAAGGATAATGAAGAGGTAGGTGGACAAGGGTTATTCCTAATGAAGTCCTTTCCTATTTTGAAAATACCCTATTGTAAACTTGTTTACTAAGATTAATAACATGGCTGAAGAGATACAAGGTCTAATAATATTGGTCCACTCTTGATGGAAACCAAAATTGGTCATAGTTTGAATTACAAAATCCTAGGATACCCTATCATGCACCTTGTTCATGTCAAGTTTCAATGACAACCCCACATATCCACTCCTATAAATAGAATGATTCACATTTTGGGTAGTAATAATTAGATTTAGGATCTAGAAACCCTTTATAAATCCCCCTTGTTGGGGATCTATTGTAAAGAGAAGAATAGTTTTAATTCTATCAGCTAAAACATTGGACACAATATTGTGTAAGGTATTGCAAAGGATTATAGGTTTAAAATATTGAAAAGACCTTCCACCTGCCACCTTTGGAATTAGATCCAAGAAGGTCAAATTAATATCTTAGGGTATATGCTAAGTTTTTTTAAACTCCATAATAGTTTGAGTAACTTCTTCCCCAACTATATGTGAAAATATTTGAAAGAATACAGTTGGGAAACCATCCAGGCCTAGAGCTTTATCCCCATGCATGCCAAAATTTGCTTCCCTAATTTTCTCCTCTTTTAAGGTGTTGAGAAGGTAGTCATTAAGTTGGTTTGTTACTAGGTATGGAATGTTTTGCAACATTGCAATAGTTGAAGCATTATTAATATAAGCATTTGATCCTACTAGATTGAGAAAAAAATTGACTACCTCCTCTCTGATTTGAATGGGATATTTAATGATCAAACCATCCATATTATCAACTTTAATCTAATTATAAATTTTATACCTTAAATTAGAAACATGAAAAACTTTGGTGTTTTGGTCACCTTCCTTTAACCAAGTTACTTTGGATTATTGTCACCAAAATATTTCCTCATAGGCTACGGTGTTATGAACAACAAATTCTTTTCTTTGTCCTAAATTTCATTGGTCACATTCAAAAATTATAAGGCTAGTTTAGTATTTGATAATTGTTGTTTTATATCTAATTTCTTCACTTAAGGAGGTGACCAAAAACATATTTTTTTCATATTTTAAGTTACTTCTTAATGTATCTTAGTTTCTTAGCAACTTGGATTAATTTGATACCTATAAAAACTTATTTCCATTGTTCAAGGATTTTGCTTTCTAATCCCTCTTGTAGAAGCTGTATTTTCTTAAAATTAAAGGGAAATTTGAGGATTATCCTCTATTTCTTCATCTCCCACACCAAGGGGTTATTATTATATCCTATTATTGGGTGGGCGATAAGGATTGTGTCCCCAAAAATTAGAAGACTCTCCTTAGATAGCAAAAACTAGTCCAACCAGATTTGAATTAATTGATCCCCTAGCTTCTTGTTGCTCTAGGTATACTTGGATTTTCTAAGTTTGACATTCATAAGTTCATTGTCATTCATAAACTAGGCAAAGTCTATCATTCCTTATAAAATAGAAAAAATGTCACCCTTCTTATCTTATGGGTATAGGGGGGAATTCAAGTCTCTTGCTAGTACTGAGGGTAATCCAAAAAAGGTATTTATAAGTTGCCTGAAATCCATCCATAGGTGTTTCCTATCAATAATTGTGGTAGGAGCATAAATATTAGTAACTATCCATTTTTTATTCACCTTCTTTACATAAAAATGGATAGTTATGAATCTTTCATTTGATACAATCAAATTTTCTTCAATATTGTTTTGATACTAAATACATAGAAGGACTCTAAAGGCTCCTACTATAGGGTAATATTCAAAATCAACCTCTCTATATTCTTTGCTTAATGATTTCTTAATGTTGTTCATAAATATTTATTTTTGGTAACAAGATAACCTATGGGTTGACCTCTTTCCTCAATGCTTGTACTACTCTATGCTTATTTGGGACACTAAGACCCTTTAAATTCCAAGAGATAACCTTCATTTTTTGGGTTTAGATTGTTGCGCCTTCCCCTTACCCAGATCAAAATTCATTTGGATGCCATTAGTAGTCTTTGCAGCTACAACTCTCAATTTGATCTCTTGATTTGTGGGTCTCCCATGTTTGGGTTCATATCCTACATCTATCAAGCCATTTTTGTGATTCCTCATAACTTTGTTAGGAGTAGCACATGTTTTTTCCTTCTTATTTCTATCATAAAATAAGGTTATCTCCTTATCCTCACCTAAGGGGGATTTCAAGGATATTTTTTGGATTTAAGTCATAATGGATCTCTAAAGAAACTAGGTCTTCATCTAACTCAGTAATATCTTTATGGATTTTGACATGTGCATCAATAGGATAATCTAACTCATCCATTAGACATGCAAAGAAATTTTCTTGAGGAAAATAATTCTAAGAATTAAAAGGGTTTGAAGAGAGAAAACTTACATGAATAATATTTTTAAACATTCTCCCTCATATATTGTTTGAGGCTCTAAGACTTCAAGTCGTACTTCTTGGGTTTTATCCTGGCTCAAAATCTTCTCCTTCGAAGAGTCAGGCTCTTCCATATGGTTATTTTTTGGGTCGGATGACTACTTTCATTTCCACACTCAACAAAAATTACTTTTCATATTTTTGTTAGGGTATTACTATTTTGAATGCTCTAGTTTTTTATACATATTATAAAAAGTAGGCTTATTCTCTTGCGACTAGTTCCTCAAATCTAATATAAGTTCAATAGAACTAGGAAGCTTTGACTCCAAATAAAATATTCATACACATTCTTGCATGGATCAGCCTTGACTTGGCTCTTGTTGCTAGGTCGATGGTAACTAATTCCCCTATCTATTTCACAATACCCAAAAGAACATCCTCATGTGAAAATTGAAAAGGTAATGTTGGAAATCTTACCCATATCAGAGCCTTGTGGAGGCTTTGAGTATTTGGATTAAAATTTGGTTCTCATATCTATAGAAAGAGGCCTCATCACTTAAAAAAATATGGATCCCCCAAAGGATATGATTAGCATCTTCTTTGTAGTTAAGTTTTATCATGAAAAACCCTTGAGGTAACACAACTATCCCCATATGCCCTTTTGGGCACTACTTCAAGAATACCCATTTTTAATGACATCCAAATCAAGGCTAACACCTATAAACATCCCAACTAGATACTAGGAACCAAGATCCATTGTCAAGGCCATGAGTTTAAACAAGATGTAGAGTTTTCCTTGTTCAGGGTAAATATTTAAATGAACAACCACACCCTTCAAATTTCTTTTCATAGTATTCGACCATGACTGTGCTCTTGGATCAAAAGGTTTATGTAGAACCACTAGGACCTACTATCCAGTTGGCCTCATCGAAAGACCTACCCCATGATCTTGTTCTAGGCCCTGAAAATTCTAGTTCTCAATGTCAATCTCCTTGTCACCTTCCTCTATCCACTCCCAATAGGTTTTTGTTCTTTCACTCATCAAGTGGAGACCCAATCTTATGAAGACATTTTGTTTTGATATAAACGTGTATCAAAATTATAATAACAAAATGCACAAGTTAAAATACAAGACATAAAATGAATATAAAAATAAATAAAAGATGGTAGTTGTCAATAATTTACATTATAATGTATTAAACAAGTGTCACATGGTTACTTTTTATAATGTATTTCTACAATTGAAAATTAATCTCTAAATTTTAACAATGTTGTTTTTCACATATTCAATAATAAGACTTGAACATTATTCTTCTTCACCTATGTAGTTTTCTATTAAAATTTTTACTAAACATTATATTTATATAAAAGCATATCTACTTCTTATATTCTTCAGTTTACATCTTTTTAATTCAATGTTATTGTTACTTTTGACTTTGTCCAGTTTATATATTCTAATTAATCAAAACAATACTGATAATTTATATATTAAAAATAAATTAAAATACTAAAAAAACAAACAAATCGACTTTAATATTTAGTATAAAATGATGTAAATTAAAACACAAACTAAATAATTTTCTATTATATTTTATAGGAGATAAATAAGATAATTATACTACTTTATAAATCATCTGTATAAAACATTGTTCAAAGACTTCTAAAGCGGAATCATGACCTCCTGATGAATGCAAGAGTACTTTTCTTACTATTCAAAACAAAATGTCGAGCTGTTAGAAAATGTTAACAACCTGCCATATTTTAAGAGCTAGTTTTCAAACGCAGGGTGGGAGGAGTCAATTGATCGTCCGGCCGGCCCTCTACTAAAAAGCAGTTCCACGCATAAAACCATTCAAACGATCTATGAAACCAAAAATTAAAAAAAAAAGGCACTGAACCCTACAGGACCATAATCATGCATTAAATGCTTTCTATAAGCGGGCGCTCTTAAGACTGAATAAATATCAGCAAAAGTTTATATAGTCTGGGAGCTAATCTCGGGGACACCTGTCTGTTTTAAAAAGGGCAAGACACAATTTTAATTTAATGGCCCCGTCCCCCTCTATTTTAAAAGGCCGTTTTAAAAAGGGGTGGTCCGGCGAAGATACGATCGGTGGGATTACGAGATGTGGAGATATAAATAGGGGAAGTTTTAATGTGGTAAGAAATTTTATAGGAGAAGTATTAATGTGGAAAGAGATTTTATTGTAAGAGTATGTTTAGTTAGGATGACATGCGGATCTGAAAAGGAGGTGGGGAATAAGATTCCTTGTTTACCCTATTTGAGGAGTTTAAGTGAGATTACATATTATTACAATAAATATTAATGATAAGTCCATATTATTATACATTCTTTTTTTATTATATAGGAGAGTTGGTTACAACTACTATGTTTAGTAAGTGGCAAGCACAGGGTTCATATTATAGGAGTTGCTCCCAATAAACCCATTTGTCTCGTTCTTGTTAACTCGACATGAGATGGGGACCACCGGATGCTTGGGATTCGTACCATCATCAGTCTAACGTGCACTCAGAGGTTTCGAAACAAACTACTACATTTGCAAAGGGTTGACTCCCCCAACCTAGATCTTTTCTTGGTAAGTGGCCAACCACACCTACACTTACCAATCTAAGGGCCACCTAGCCCTTGGAGGTTCCGCAATGCCATACATTTATTGTTATTTGTAATTTACCAAATTCTTCTTTGAACGTGAGCTTACACTTAATTTTAATATAATTTTTTAATTTCACAAAATTCTTCTTGCATATGAACTTTTTTTTTGGATGAAAAAGTCATTATATTAATAAAATAATGTCTAATCATACAAAAGAATGGTAGGTGGGATTAGCACACCCCTTAAACTAACACACTATCCACTGTGGTTAGGAGTACACAAGAGTGTTAGAAATAGTCCATAAAAAAACTAGATAACAACTACCAAAACAGTGTCAAATATGCATTTAGAAAGAAAGGAGTCGAGAAATCACTCCCAGGTGGAAGGCTTGAAGTTTTCCTCCATAAGGTCATAATTCCATCCAACGGTTGAAGAAGCCAAAGCCCGCTAGCCATCAGCACTAGTACCTCTAATAGTACATATATGCGCGTTTGGTACAATTTCACCCCAACCAGGGGCATCATCTTGTTTTGGTGGCTGAACATCCCAACCAGAGGAGGGTGAGACGAGCCTTCAACTCTAAATTCTCCACATTTGTGCTATGGGGGAGGGGGGGTTGGGACCAGTGTCTAGTAGTAGAGGGTTGCATTTGGCGATGAGTCCCTTGGTGAGTTGACAACCGGGATCTGGAAGGAGAAGTAAGAGGCATACGACTCATAGCGTAGGGCGCATTCCCCCAATGATCCATGAGGGTACACAAGTACTACAACACCACATATACTTTCTCAACCTGTACTTGAATTTGTAACCAACAATCAAAGAATATAGCATATTTATCAACAATAGAGAAGACACACCTGACATCTTGCTAAGGAAAAATAACTGTATTCTGAGACTTCCAAAGATAAAACAAGGTACCAATTCTAAAAATATTCCAAAGAACACCCAAGTTGAAGGAAAAAGCAATAGGGTCACCCAAAATAGCATGCACCTAGGTAAAATCCTCTTGCATAAAAGGTCTAAAAATTTCAAGAAGCCACTCCCAAGCCAACTAAGCCCGATCACAAAACCAAAATACATGTAGTAAATTTTTTGCATGTTCGCAAACCAGGCAAATGGGATTATGAACACCCATATGCTTGAGCCTATTATCAATAGGCAATGCCTGGTGCAAGAGGCTTCAAGAAAAAAAATATGTTTAGGTTCAATATAAGTAGCCCAAGCAATACAAAACCTTGTATTCCATCGGGAGGGAAGAAAGACTAAGTTCCATATTAGAGTGAGCTTATCAACCATTGGAACTTGCGGGGTGAGCCATTTGTAACCTAGATGAGCTTTATATTGCAAAATAGGAAGCTCCCCAAGCCAACACCAATATGACCACCAGGGTTTTTGAAAATGCTTATGCAGTTTGCACCAAATAGAAAATGGAATACTATCAATAACCACCTCATAAGTATCTCTATCACCAGGATTTAAATTATGAATTTGATGAAAAATTTCCCAGGGTATCCAACTCCTAGTATGTCGGAGAAGAAATAAAAAATGGAATCAATACCATGCTTATAGAACCTCTGCACTTTGATGCACCACACTAGATCTAGGGGAGAGCCCTACCAAGTGATAACGGGATACCACCAAATATTCATGGAATGCAAAGAGGCACCTACTTTGTGGAAACTCTCTTTCCAACTAAATCAGGGTTTGAAGGCCTTCCAGGCTTTCCAAATACTATGAATGACAAAAGAACCTTTAGTTTTAACAGGGATAGGGGCAGTAAGAATGGATTGCAATCCCACCCCTTTCCAAATTTTCTTCCCTTGAAGCAAACAAGAAGAAATGCAATGTTTTACCAACTTTGGTCCACAAGAAATATCTCAGAAGCTTATCCAAATTTTTATAACAATATTTGGATGGAACCTAGCAAGACAAATAATAGACATGGGTAGTGGCTAAAACCTTAGAACAAATCTGAAATTTTATTACTAAGGAAATTTTCCTACTAGTCCAGTAAGAAATATTCTCGTCCACTTTCTCAATAAAATACTGCCACAATTGAGTAGAGGAACCACAAAAAACAAAAGGAATTCCAAGAAATTTAAACACCTCACCCAGCTAAATCCAAGTCCACTAGAAATGATGCAGCCAACATGGTAGCTAGGATTGAGATTGCTGGAAATTAGAGAATTTTTTCCATTGAATAGAAGAACCAGAGGCTAAACAAAACACCTCTAAGAAACTAATATTCGAGGAAAGGGATTTCTCATCTTCTCGAAGTGTTAAAAAAGAATCATCATAAAAATAACCATTGACCAACTAAAAATCATAATTGGGGAGAGCAACAGCCCTGATTAATCCTTGATCTACCTTATGGGACAAAAAATAGCCAAAAGCCTCAGTAGCAAGAATGAAAAGATATGGAGCAAGAGGGCACCCCTGTCTTATAGAGTGACCAAGATAAGAATCAGATTGACTATTATTAAAATTAAGAACATTTGAAGCATATTGAAATAACATAAGAACGATGCTCATAAACACTAGCCCAAATCCTAGAGACTGAAGCATGGTAGTGATGAAGTACCACTCCATCTTATCATAGGATGTTTCAAAGTCAATCTTAATGAATAAAGCATCTTGTTCAAAATTTCTTTCCCACTCCATACCTTCCCAAATAGCAAGAATATTATTAAGAATGTATCTTCCTTGAACAAAGCTAGTTTGCTCAATTTTGATAATCAAACGTACGAGAGAAGTAAGCTTAAGCGCAAGGCCTTTTGCGGTAATATTATAGCTCACTTTAAGCAGGGTTATAAGCCTCCAATTAGTGGTGAGCTCAGGGTTTCCAGACTCAGGAATAAATTTAACATTACCTTTGTTAATAATGGAACCTAGTGAACCACATTGCAGGGCTTCAAGATACACTTTGTGGAGATCAGAACCAAGCATATCCTAGAATTATTTATAGAATTCACATGGGAATCCATCAAGACCAGGTGCCTTATCATTGGCCATGAGTGACAAGGCATTTTTTAGATCTTCCAGAGAAAGAGTAGTATCATAGAATATCATTTGCTTAGGAGAAATCTTGTTGGGAACAAAATTAGAACAATCAACAAGAGCTTGTCTTCTAGCATCATCAAAGGGGTTTAGAAGCAAAAAAACCTTGATAATGTGAAACAAATACTTTGAAAATATCTGAAATGTTTGTGAATCTCTACCCATCAACTTGAGTGGCTTCAAACTAGGAATACTACGCAAGAGGTCTGAGGCATTGAAAAAAATCTTTGGTCACTCTGTCCCCCACTTTGAGCCAATGCATTCAAGCACATAATTGAGCACCCTTGGCTTCATATAAATCAGCTTTTTTTAGCTCATGCAGAATGGAAGAAACTTGGGACTAAGCAATAGATCTAAAATGAGATGCTTCAAGCCTAAGATAGTCTTTGGATAGCTCACTATGCAAGGTAGACTTAGCTTGCTTATGTCGCTTTGCAACTTCAACACCCAAAGCCCACAAAACCTTAGTGGTTCATTGAATGGCATCATTCCACCACTCAATCCTTATAAAAAGACCATTAGTTCTAGGAATCAAATTCCAAATGAGGCATATATGAGCTTTCATGCTAAAGCTATGCAAAAAATAAACATATAGGTAAAACTACAAAGAATGCACTCTGGGTTGAAAGTTTAACCTTACCACTGAGAATAAAATAGGTGAATGATAAGATAGTGTAGTACCAGGGAAAGCCAGCACATACGGTAAAGAAGGTAAAATACGAGAGAACTGAAAGTTGTTACACTCAGAAATCATGGCTTTGTCCAATCTTTCCAGAACTCTGGCAGAAGTAGCCTAGAAATTGGACCAGATGTACCAAATATCCTGAGGGAACTTAGAAGGTGAGAAGGAAGAATTAGGGTCATTAAGGGAAAGTTTGTTTTTCATAAAAAACCAAGCTTCCCTTTCACTTAAGCACCATCACATCAGAGCATGACTGACCTTGTTAGAAGCTTTCTCCACAATATCAAAATCTCCACAAGTGGAAATGGTAGATTCATGGCAAGCCATCTAAACAGCTCACATCAATTAGAAGCAATGTTTGAGGCACACACATTAACCACCCCAAATGGTTTTTTGTAGATCTTGAGTAAAATCCAAATAGCTTGATTGGATGGGTCAACACCCTAAGTCACAACATTCTTCTGTAATCAAGGTGCAAGGATAGTGATAGCTCCCCCTTTTCTTGGGGAATGCTTTGTGGCAAAAGAGGCACTTTGTGGCCATAAAAAGTCACATGCACACCACAAATTAAAATTAAAAATCTTAACTTATTGTACACATAAAAATTTGAGACTTCTATGCACTCGAGAAATATTTGACATCTCATTTTTTATCAAACATTTTTTGATCGGGTCCTTCAATCCTTGGAAATTCCACAAGAAGAAAATCATTGGGATTTGTCAGGATGCATGATATCCATGACATCCTCTGCATCACCCAAACCTTCAAGTGAGCCATAAGATTTGGAGGTTGCATGGAAAGCATAATTGCTTAGTTGTCGATGTTTGTCATTTTGAATAGGGCTACGAGAGCGATGGACCTTAAAGGCCCTACTCTCCTCCACCAAAGATTATCTAGAGTCGTCACCATTGAGGCAAAAGAAAGGACTGACCAAAGAGATTGAGACACCAACAGAACTGGTGGTTGCATGCCAAAAATAAAAGGAGTCATATCAATAGGAGTCTAAACATCTTTAGTAGAAGGTTACATGTCTTGAGGAGTAGGGGTAGGTTGCACAGTGAAAACCAAAGCTTCTTGCTGCTTACCTCCATGAGTTTTCCTACAAGAAATAGTATTCCATTCTTAAGTTTTTCCCCATGAGCCATTAGTGAAAGCCATGAGAGTGGGCAAGGGATTTACCTTATATTTCCACTCCATCAGAGGGTACTCCTAAATTTTATGAGTTGTATATTGACATCGATAACAGGAATTGAAAAAATTGATAGAGGTAACTCTTTGCCTAAAGGATTAGTCCCCAATATTGATATCAATAAACTCCTAAAAATACTTGGTAAGGTCAACTTTGATACAAATTCTTCTAGTGGGTCGAGTAGAGAAGAACTTTTCTAGCTCAAGATAAACAAACTTACCTAGGGGTGCTGCTAAAGTTTGTAAAAAACCCCAAAGGGGAGAAGGAAGATCAAGGAATTCAACCCACATTGAGACTTCCATTGCAGCTTGGTCATTGACTTGGAAATCCCTAGAGTAGGGTTACAAAATCAACAAAGATATGCGGATAGTCCATGATCCCCTAGATAGAACCTTCTGTGCTTGAACTGGATCTGAAAAATGAAAAAGGAAATACCCTTTGGTAGGGTTTTGTACATTCTCCACATTGACTCCATATGGGCCCCAGACTTGTTGGACCTAGGAATGAATAAGGGTATCATATGGGATACGATCTAGAAAATAACCCACCAAGGTATGACTTTCAAACCATTCATAAGTCGTATGATATTCATGCAAATGAATAACAACTTCAGGGATAGGGTGTTTACCTCATGATATGCTTTCGAAACAAACTTGTGCAGATGCTTCCTCGATGTCATTGAGCTCTCTAATAAAATCAGAATAAATTGAGTTGACTGTATGAGTGGCAGCCATTAAAAAGGGTGAACTAACACCACCTCAGGGCAACGTTAATGCAATAGACAGTATTTTCCCAGTCCTAAACCTAACAAACTAGAAACTATTTTTTGCTCTTCTAAAATTTTTACTAACAACTCTAATTCCAAAGTATCAAAATATTGTATTGCTAGTATGCAATCATCACATGAGCTTTCTTTTACATTGCCTCTAATTTTTTATTTTTTAGTTTAATATTATATATATAAGGAAATTGGTTACATCTACATTATTTTTAGTAACATTTAAGTGTACGATTCAAATCCCATGGATTACCCCCAACAATTCTATACCATTTCTTATTTTATAACCTGACGTGAAGATGACCACAGGTCGTTCTAGATTCGTACCACCTCATTATTTTATAACTCGATGCACACCCAAAGTGTTTGAGCATACTATTACCTTTGCAAACAAACATACCTCTAAGGTTTGAACCTGGGTCTCTTTTTAGTGACAATTACAAATCTACCTAACCCTTGCTGAGTTTAATACCTTGTTATAAAATAAGGTTTTCCCTAAAAGAAAACATAGTTTTCTAATATTCAATTTAATACTTTATTATTATTATTTTCTTATACATATTCGTACCACCTCATTATTTTATAACTTGATGCACATCCAAAGGATTTGAGCAAACTATTACCTTTTCAAATAGGCATAACCCTAAGCTTAGTTATCAAATTTGTCAAAAATTTTATATGAAATTTGAAAATCGTCGAATTTAAAACCTTGCTGAATAAATTCGGTGAACAAACCCTAAATTCGGCAAAAAAATGGGTGAAAACAAACATTAAAAACCCTAAAATCAAAATTTAGCTTAAAAAAATACATAAAGCACTATAAACACAACAACTATGAACAAACCCTCCTACAATCTCCAACCTACAACGTGCAATTTGGAAACTTGAAATTTTTTGTAGATAATATCCGAAGCAACCATTTTCAATCTATTGGGGATGTTATTTTCTTTATTTCTTTATCATCATTTGAGAGAATGGATAGCTCTGAAAGTGTAGTTGACAAACAAATCTCCGGAGGCTTCGTTATTTCTGCACCTGCTATTTAAAATGCTCCTTGTCTCAAATAATCTGCAAGTTCTTCAAAATAAAAGAAAGAAAAAACATTGCTCTTTAACCCTAAAATAAAAGAAAAACATTGCTCTTTAAGGCAAAACATTACGTCTTCATCGTAAAATAAAATAAAAAAAACATTGCTCTTTAACCCTAGCTTCTAATGAAACCTAAAATTAATTTTTTTTACTTTTTAAACTTGAATAATATAAGATATTTTAAGTGTTTTTTTTATGCATGATCTAACAATTTTTTATTTTTTATGATTTTTTATTATAATTGATAGAAAACTTATAATTTATATTTCAAAAAAATTATTGATTTAACCTTTAAAAATCTTCTCATATATTAAATTACATAAGGTTATAAAAATGTTTATATATATATATAGTATATTTGATTTTTAAATTTTATATAAAAATTATATGAAAATATATATACATTTATTATATATCAAATTTTATGTCAAATTTTATTACGAATTTTTAAACATGTTGAATTTATTTCGAACTTGAAAAGTATCGAATTTGAATATGAACATAACTAAGCCCCTATGTTTTGAACCTAGGAGACAATTACCAATCCACCTAACCCTCGCTGAGTTTAATACCTTATTATTATAAAATAAGGTTTTCCCTAAAAGAAAAGGTAGTTTTCTAGCATTCAATTTAATATTTTATTATTATTATTTTTTTATACATAGGGAAGTTGGGTACATCCAAATAAATAATAACTACTAAGTATAGGGTTCAAACTGCAGCCTCCAACAAGCATATACCACCTCATTATTTTATAGACTGGCATGAAGAGGACTATCATTCATACCATGTTGTTATTTTATAACCCGATACACACTCAGAGGATTCAGAACAGACTACCTTTGCAAACAAGCATGCTCCCAAATTTTGAACCTAGGTCTCTTCTGAAAAATAATTACCAATCCACCTAACCCTTGGGGGTGTAATACCTTATTGTTATAAAATAAGGTTTTCCATAAAAGAAAAAAGTATTAAAGTGGTTAATAGGGATGAGGAGTTCCACATAAGAGGGACCAATGGCTTGCACCTTTAAGCATGCTACCTCGTTGGAAAAGAGTTTGGCAAGTGGTAGGGCTCATAAACCACTCAAGGCCCACAACTCAAGTCCCACAAAACAATGTGATATTATTAAGGCAGGCACATACTACATTAAATAGAAGAGGTTTAAAGTGGAACAACATGTTAACATAGGAATATGCCACTGGAAATAAATAGTTTGTGTGAGCAATAACATCACATGAACCGGCTAAAAAGCAAGAGGGTCAACTACCCACACACATTGTGCTAGCGCTACTCTATGTTAACAAGGGTGAAGAGTCCATATAAGCGGCACCGCGCTAGCGCTACTATATTTTAAGAGGGGTGAGGAGTTCATATAAGCGAGACCAAGGGCTTACACCTTTAAGCATGTTATCTAATTGACAAAATGTTGCACAAGTGATAGGGCTCATAAACTGCTCAAATCCTAAAATGAGATCAAATGGTTTAGAGGAATTTTAGCATGAGTTCATTTAAAAAAAAAACTGAAAGCCAAAAAAAACACCTCCATATTCACCGAATCTAGCCTCAAATGAGCTTTTTCGTGATACATTCTAGATCGTTTCAGGGACCACGCTTGCGCTATATACAACACTGATTTTATATCCAACAGATGTGGTTAAACGACGGTGACTGACATTGAGGAGGGATTTCATCGTTTTCCTAGTGGATGCTGCTCCATAAATTTTGGGAAATTCGTAAGCCAATGGTTAAACGATCGTTTTTAGGTAACTGCTTGCTTCTCCGAACCAAGCAATATCGTGTTTGACGGACGCAGAAGAGTATCCCTTAACAAAAAAAAAAAGTAAACTCTAGATTGCTAGAGGTAAAAACGGAGGGAAATTACCATGTTGTAAGGTAAACTCTAGATTGCTGCGTAGGTTCAGGCCCCCTCCTACCCTTGCTGAAATTGATCGTTCCAAGCTGTAGCTGTTTCAAATATAGCGGATAAAATTTTAATTCATGCAGTTGTGGCAACCTCTATGTTTCATGGGTTTACAAGCTTCATATAAATCGAAGTCTTAACCCTCATGCGAGTAGACTCTTAGAAATTCAAATCCTGGATCTTGTGTTGAGATAATTGAGCCTTTTCCTCAGAGGGTCTTTATGATATATTGTTTTTACGAAGTGCTTCAATAAAATTTTGTTCCATGTTCTGGATGCTATACTCTTCATACTGTAAAATTTAATTCTACAATTGCAAGTAAACATAATGTACCATTCAATAAAATCTTTGAATATTCAGTAGACAGTTACAAGCCACTCGCATCTCTAAGCTGGCTCTTCTTATAATTTCACAAATCTAGCTAGTCATTAATTAAGAAACATTGAAATAGTGTAGAGAATTACAAGATCATCTCTCTTTGCTTAGTTTTGGTAACTTAAAGGAGGACTACAATATGGGAACTTATGACCGGTACATCTTCCAGTCGTGGTTTACAACACTGTGTCCACCATCCACCACAAGATTATGACCACTTACATAACTGGCTTCTTCGCTCGCCAAATACAGAGCAGCCTCTGCAATATCTTCCTCTTTAACAGTCACCCCCTTTAAGTTAGCTATACTGTTACAGAACTCCTCCACCTTCGTCCTATTCTCTTCTACACTCCCCTCGAAGTACCGCACCGCAAGATCCGTGGCGACGACAGAAAGAGAAACGCAATTCACTCTCACACCATACTTCCCCAACTCGGCTGCTCCGTTCTTTGTTAACCCTATCACTGCATGCTTTGAAGCTGTGTATGCATGAGAAGTAATACCTCCCATTATCCCTCCAATACTTGCCGTAGAAAGTATACAACCCCGTTGTGTGGGGATCATAACTCGGGCTGCGTGCTTGATCCCGTGCATTACTCCTTTTACATTTACGTCCATTACGGTTTGAAATTGTTCCATATCATACTCTGCCACGCTCACTTTCTGGAAATCGGTGGTGCCGGCGTTGTTGAACATAATGTCCAGTTGACCGTAATTTTCCATGGCCGTATCCACCGCTGAACTCACGTCTTTCTCTTTCGTTACGTCGCAGTGGACGAATCTCGCAGACGGTGAAAGGGTTTCAGCAAGTTTTTGACCAGTTTCGTCTGCAATGTCGGCTATGATGACTTTGGCTCTATGTTTAGCAAAGAGACGAACAGCGGCTGCTCCGATGCCTGCCGCTCCGCCTGTGACTATTGCAACTTTACCTTCCAATCTGCAACATACAAGGGAACTCGTAAAAATCAAGGCTCGGATATCATTAAGAGACGGAAGAAAACAAAATCTAATTACCTTCCCTGAACCGCAGCATCTAAGGCTCTGATAATAGACATACTTAAAACTGTATAGATTTCAAAATAGGTAGAGGAATCAGTCACAAGTGTTACAGCCTGCAAAAGTGCCAATGGAAGCTTAGTAGCTATTGGAACAAGGCAAAAGCAGCAAAACCTCTTATAAGAAATTCATGAATTGACCGTAGAATTTTTTTATATTATTGTCTTCTGAGCCTATTTTTCACCTGGGTAACTGTTACACCAACTATGGCTCCTCTCGCTCTCGCTCTGTAGAAATTGTTGGCGTCTAATTTTTAAATCGTTAAAGTTTCAACAAGATCACTAAATCAGTCACGGGGCTAAAACAAATCCTGTCATGGAATGTGGAGCCTAACGTGTGAATATTGAATAAATAAAATTTTAAGTCTGTCGATGCGTGATTCTTTTTGTCGGAGCTGTCGATAGTCTACCACAGTATCTATTCACGCGTGCTAACTGTGCTAGTCTGTTGATGCTTTTTGTCGGAGCTATCGATAGACTACAACATTATCTATTCCTGTGCTAGTCTGTTGATGCTTTTTGTCGGAGCTATCGATAGACTACAACATTATCTATTCACACGTGCTAAGTGTGGTAATTAAGAGATAAAGTCGTTGGACGTTGAACTTCTCAAGTTGAGGGAGGAAGAAATATACGCCAAGAACTAGTCTAAAAGAGGTATAGAAAAGGTATTAATACATAAAGAAATTTTATTAAAAAATATTAAAAGTTAAAAAAAAATTTAAAATTTTGAAAAAATATTAAAATTATATTTATATATATATATATATATATATATATATATATATATATATATATATAAAATATATTATATGAAGCTTGCATATTGTTGGTGAGTTGAAGAGGTTAGGGTAATCCTTCAAGGGAGGTTCTTAGTTGGAATCTTCATCTTACCAAATACTCATTGGGTACCCAAAATCTAATTGATAATGTTGATGTTGTCAGGGTCGGGAGTAACTCACAAATGAGATTTTATGATGTAAAACCCTCATCATGGTTTCTTAGACTAAAATGACCTATCAAATTCTTTTTGACTAAATTAAAAAATTATATATAATTATAAGAAAAGTCATATATGTAAGACCAAAATGACCCCAAAAAAATTTCAGCTAAATTAAAAAAATTATGTATATATATATATAGGGCTTTGCCCAATAGGTAAAACACCTCAAGCTAATAAATATAAATTTATTTATTTAATATGTCACATACATATCCCAAGCCTTAAATATATAACTTATGCAAACACAAACATTAGCTTCAAGATTATCTCATCCTCTCACGTTAATTTGAAATCTTCCAACAATAACACGACATATCCTATTATTCTACTAGAATTAATTTTCTGTATCATTTAATATATTTGAACAACTATAACCTTCAAAATCACTAGATGAATCAATAACGACTATTACACCGTGTAAAATTACCAATATATGTTTAATAACTCGAAAAATAGACGAGGATGTTGTTGTTATGCTTTTTCTTCAGCCGTTATATTATTAAAGAGTAATTTTATGCGCATCTAGGGTGGGGATTCTCCTTTTGTTATGTAGTTTTTCACACCATTGTTTTATTGTTTAGTGAAGTTGTAGTTATGAAGAGTCATGGCACTTGAAGTTTGTCTCGAGGGTTTTTTATGAGGTAATTTTTTTGTGTTAGACATAGTCTTGCCTATGCAAGATTTTGATAAAACTTGTAACTGGCTTGAGAGTAAGATCCTCGTTGGGTATTTTCTAGAGAGGATTTTTAGTGACTCGTTAATCCATCAATGGATTCAACAAGTATAACAGCTATATAGCATAAAAGTTAAACATATTTAGAATCTTACTAAAGGCTTCTTTTATTTTTAATTTGTCGAACTGCAATATGGCAATGCAGTTATGAGCAAAGGTCCTTGGTATATTAGAAATATCCTTTTAATTCTTTAGCCATGACATTGTAATTTTACGATCTCTATCGATGTTTCCATGTGTGTCCCCATTTGGGTGGAATTCTTGGGTCTTCCCTTGCCTCTTTGGCCATTCCTACCACAACTTGTCATGTCATTGGCAAGTATGTGTGCATGAAGCCACAAAAATTCTATGTTGTATGACCATACAAATGCATTTATGTTGAAATTGATCTCTCATAGGACCTCAAAGACTCTATTGATATTCAAGTTCATGAGATTCATTTTCAACAATGGGCGGTCTATATAAATCTCTCCAACACTTTTTATCATTGTCAATATGTGGCTCACAAGATAAATGACTACCTTCTTATGGAGGGTCAGTTCAAAAATTGAACTCTAGTAGAAGCATCAATGTCTTTGGCCACAATTCAATTTTCCCCTCCTAGTCATGGAGAGGAGGAATGTATGTTTATCACTAGGAAAAGTGGTAAATAAAATCAAGCACAACCTTCTATGCGTGCTGGTGAAAAGGAGTCCCAATCAAACTCTCAACCAGGGAGGTCTCATGTAGCTACTACAAAAAGAACTTTTGTTTCTCCTCCTATAGGTACCTATAATGGTAGTACCCAACAAGACTCCCCAACTCGTCAAGGCTCCTAGATGTCTCAATTATTGGCTATGCTAGAGTTTGTCCTCTCAAGTGGATGCCCTATCTCTCCTCATAGTCCATCCAATAAAGTTCCTTCATGAAACCGTCATCACTCTCGTAGTCCATATAGGGAGTCCTTGGGCATCTCTCTATAGAAGCGAAGACAGATGGATTTTTTTTGGGAAAACCATAATAGGTTTCTCACGAACACATTTGAATCTTTAGTGGATTTTGAGGACTCTAAGGTCATGGAAGGAAATATGCTTCTTGATCGTATCTCATGAACTGTGTGTCCTAGAATATCAGGGGTTTAACAGATCATGTGCACAAGTACCTTGTGTCAAGATCTAGATAACTCCAAGATCATATTTGGCAGCATTGATATTTTATGTCTTTAGGAAGTCAAAGTCATTAACTTCATTATGTCAAGTACTTGCTCCTTTCTCTAGCCCCAGGACCACACTTTTCATACTATGCATAACATAGGCAAAGGAGGGGCAATCATATGCCTTTTAAAAACTTACCATTCTAAGCTGATGTCTTAGGGATTTGACCCTTCCAATCATACCATCTAGGTTTTGATGGAGGTTAATGGTCATCTCCTCAGTGTGCTTAACATATAAGCACCTAACAATGATAATGACCATTGTGTGCTTTGGTAGTGGGTGATGCTCTCTCCCCCCCTATTGTTTGGTTGCTATGTGGGGACTTCATTATGATTGAATACCCACATGAAAATGTGGGTCTTCTTCCTATGCGGTAGACCGTCAGGGAAGGAGAAGCATGGTTTTTCATGAAAAAAGTTGGGGCTCTCTCACTCCAATAGCTACATATTACCCTCTTTGTTCCCTGTTAGTGCCTTATTCACGTGGTCTAACTACCAACATGGCAAGAGTCATGCACTAAAAATATTGGACATAGCCATGCTCTCATATTATGCCATTTTCTCCTTTGAGTGGCCCTTGTCCTCTTTCCCCTTTATCTTTATCCAACCCAAGCTCTATTTGTCTAACCATTCTACTATTTCAATTTCAAACTTGGTTTATTTTGACCCCTTCCTCTTTCTTGTTAGCTTTTGATGTAATGTGCACTGGGAGATAACAATCACAAGATGCAAAATAATATGAAATAAAGTAAATCTACTAGATGACTAAAATATGTTGTAGATAGAAATAATATAAAAGAATACAATGTAGTTATGGAGGAAATGAACACTCCATTAATAAAGCTATTGAACTACATTGCACCCATCATGGATATATGGTGATCTACATAGAACTATACTACTATGCTCTAAGCTACTCTATCTGACTATGTCCCCCGAATCTATCTGTTTTACAATGAGGTATTCTTATATAGGAAAATAGGTTCCTTGGCTAACACTCTACCTAGCTGTGCAAGGAACAACTTGCACATTGATACTTGTGCATTTATTACATTTCATGAAGTAACTAGATAAATTCCCCCTAGAGTAATCCAATGTCATAAGTATGTATTTTAGAAGATACATTTACATAACCCAAATGATATAATATTATCTATTTCTAACACCTGTGCAAGGGACAACTTGCACATTGACACTTGTGCATTTATTATATTTCATGAAGTAACTAGATAAACTCCCCCTAGAGTAATCCAATGTCCTAAGTATGTATTTTAGAAGATACATTTACATAACCCAAATGATGTAATATTCTCTATTTCTAACACCCCCTATATTACATTATTTGGGTATTGAAGACTTTAGTCTTCAATGTGGTTCTTCTTCTTCATCTTGAAATTCATACTCTTCCTCGTTGCTTATTGTGTTCAGATTCAACAGGTAATCTAAGTCTTCATATGATGCAAAGTAAGTTTTAGTTTAAGCTAAATATTCTTCTTTCATTGAATGATCCTTGGCTTGTTCAGACTCATCATCCTTGTCTTCTATCCAACCACCATCATAATTATGTTTGCAAGTATTTCCATTTGGTTTTGATTGTTGATGAATGAGTAGGGCATGGTGTAATTGTCCTCTCATATTTTATATTTGAACCTTCTATGCTTACCTTTTTGGTGTACTGGTTCTTCATTTTCTCCAACCTATTCCTCTGTAAATATGTCAATATAATTTTGAAACACCACAATATCATGTGATATTTCCATTGAGTCTAGGATGTATGTATTTCCATGGATTGATCTTGTTGCCTTTATTCCATCTTGATTCATAATGAGACATATATTGATCCTATCCATATATCCAAATTTAATAATATAATTTTTTTCTACTAACTTGCTTACTAAGATGAGATAGAATGTTAATCCAAGAACATACACTAATTTTTGTAGTAGAATATTTGGAACTTATTTGTTGGGTGTTACACATCTATATCCATGTATGGGATAAGTTTGGATATTTGTAATTCTTAGTCTGAAACCTTAGCAACTTCAAGACAGTCAAACCATTGTATACTTCCTATCATATGATGATTGGCTCCTAAGTCAATATACCACATGTTTTCATGTTTTGTGAACTGGTTCTTATTGGAGCAAGTTTTACATTCATTATATGACATTCCTTTACCCATTTTAAGAATTTGAATTGAAGAAATGAGATAGAATTGTAGTCTTCCTTATATCTCCCTATATTAGGATATACGATCCCTTATTGAATTATATAAGCTTGATTTGATGAAACCATTATTAATCCTTAGGTATGTAGGCTTCCATATGTCTCCCTAGTAATGAGAGTATGAACGCATAATTTTAGGTTTTGAAGAAATTTTATATCTTCCCAACTTGATAATTTCTTATAGATATTATTAATATGAAGTTTTATAGAATGCCTTATGACTCCCTAACAATTTTAGAGTATGATATAGTGCTTTTGTAAAGTATAGTTCAATTTTGGTTGATTTTGTACAGTTTTTGTAAAGATCAAAAATCAACTTTTCTAACTCCTTATTACTCCTATTGAACTAAGCACTTTTCCAATTTTTGAAGAGGTTTTAATGTTGGATTCATTTTGTCCATTTTTAGAAATTTTGAGACAAGTAAATTACTAAATTCCAACCTTTCAAAACTTTAATAAACCCCTTATGATATCCTTTGAAATTTAATTCTAATTTTTCTAATTTCCAATATATTAATTTGATGTAGTAACCTTTATGACTCCCAAATTTGGAAAATTAGAAAAATAAATAATATCTGCAAAATATTAAAGAATTTAATCCAAGTAGAATTCTTTATTTATCCTAGGTTAAATTGCATATATTATTTCAATTTTATAAGTTATCCCTTATAGCTTTTGCTTTAAAAATTTAAGATTTAACCTTAGTTGATAACCCTTATATATCCCAAACATAAAGGCAATAATAAATGGGATTAAACCTCTCCTTTTGATGTTGTATATCTGCATTGTTTGATGCTTTTTTTACTGAATATAACAACAATATTAAGGTTACCTTTGGTACTAGAATCAATGCATGTGATTTGGAATTCGTTGTATTCAATGCTAAAATGTAGGTGCTGAAAATATAGGGAAGTTTGACCTTAAATAACAGGAGATTTTAATGCTCCTTATTCCTTCCTTCCACGTTGCACTTAGATGGATTTGATCATGCATTCTTATGCTTTGAAGTTTGGACTTGAGCATATTTTTATGGAAGAAAAATCTTGATATTTGTGACAACTGTCACACCCATTACATATGAGCACTCCTCCCCTTATTTAATGTATCAATTTCTTATTCAACACTTCTTGGTAACTTTGTAACATATGACCACTCGTGTGGATGTAGACACCTATAACATGTCATGTTTATGATAACTACTAACATTGGCACATTCCTAGGCCATGTGACTAAGCCTTGGACTTTCCAAGTATCAAAAGTGGTTCTCACCACTCATCTGGGGCAGTCTTAGTCCATCCAAGCCTGGCCACTGTAAACTAGGGCAGATAGATCCTGGCCACTCAAGTTGATGGCGGCCAAACCTTAGTCGCTACAGATGATAGCGACCAAACCTTAGTCGTTGCGGACAACAGTGGCTAAGCCATAAAAGCAAATTGTCGAAAAATCGGTCCATTCACGGGTGGAATTGGCAGTCTGCATGCAATAAAGGTGAGCGAGGACAATATTGCATTCCTCTTTCATGACCAGTTCACATGGGAGTCTTCAGTCTAAATTTAGACTTCAATTAAACATAGAAAAAACAAAATATTCTCATGCTAACATTCAGTATGTATGAGAGATTCAGTCTTAGGGTTTTGAACATAGACCTAGGGTTTCACACACTTTAAAATGTGCAAGCCTAAGAGCATCAAAGGATCACAAATTGAATAGAACAAGTCATTGAGGAGATATTTGGATATTTTGAGAGCTTCCCTTGGAGATCACTTTTTACAGCGAAGCCCTATCGGATTGAAGAGCATATTAGAGCATCTTTGAGGACCGACAAAGTGCTAGCTTATCAATATTTTAACACATCAACCAAATCAACCACCATTTCAACAACGGATACAAGCTTTGATCATGGAGAAAAGAAGGCAAGTTGCACTTTAGCGACCGTTGTCTTGGACAATGGTCCGCAGGCCTGACTTAGGGTTTAGACATTAGTTTATTTTATTCTACTTTCTTCAGATATTCATGTCATTAGCATAGATTTACTTCATTTAATTGATTGTATATCATTAGTTTCATTTTATTTTTATTAAGAAAATTCATTGCTAATAGCCTCATCTAGGGAGGTAATCTCAGACATCTAAGTGTGTGTTGTTGTTTCATTGCTCATAGGTCCATAGGTTCATTGGAAAAATCCACAACATACGAAAGCAAGAGGATCCCTCCAGGAATCAATCCTAGAGAAGGAGGCATCTATAAGCCCTCATACATTTCCATGTGCATCACTGGGAAGCCTATAAAAGTGTACCCATTTTTTGAGGGAATATTTTATACATCTGTTGCCCTCTTTGTGTGTAAAATCATGTATCAAACGAAGGGTATACCTTATAGGGATTCATATGTAATTGAATCTTGGAAATATCGATACAAAAGCATTCATTCATTTATTTCTTCACATTCTGGTTATATCTACTTTGTTCCTTTCATTTACTGCATGGTTAACATTAAAGGACTCAATTAAATCACAAGTAGAGTAGCTATTGGATGGTGTGCTGCTTCCTCGAGGTCGCTATAGATGGCGATCACGGTGGGTCGCTACAATACCCCTCATTTAAGGAAACCTTGGCACAAGCCAAAATCATCGAGGACATCAAAGTAGATGAGAGAACCATCAAACTTTGAACCAAGGAGTGGAACAAAAATGACAAATACAAGTAGAAGCAAGTAAACCCTAAACCAATTAATCAAGTGGTATTGGCTACACCTAAGTATGGGGCTACGCACCAACCCTAGAATTATCAAGCACAGTCCCACAAACCAATTATGATCAAAAGAATAATCAAGGGAGAAACAGAGAATGCAAGATCCCTCGCTATTTCACTCCATTGACAGAATCAATGTAATCAATCTTCAACCAATTGAGCGAGGCGAGAAATATCAGCTTTCTTGATATACCTCTTATAGATCCCAACCATTCTAAGCCAAAAAGGTAAGATCAATTTTACCCTTTCATAGGATACCGGGGCATAACATTGAGGTTTGTGATGGTTTCAAGCACCAGGTGTAAAACATGATTGAGGCAAGAGAACTTAAAGTTGACAACCCATTTGTTCCTGATAACAGAGATATGGGCATATACAAAAACCCGCTACCAAACCATGATGTCCCTAGATGGCAAGGGGCCCAATTTAATCTAGTATAAATTGATATGCCTACCCATGGGTGCATTGGGATGGTTGAAATTATCAATGTAGTAACCAGGAGTAGACAGTATGGTCAACCACAACCTATAGTAGCTCCCATTAATGTACCTATAGCACCTAGGTAGAGGGAGGGGTAAAACAACCTTCTAGGTCCACCAACCTGACCTATGGTAACCATTCAGAGTAGACATGAGCAAAACTTACAAATGACTCCAGCCAAGCTATCCATATATGAGCTCATACAACAATCCTCGAAGCATAGGGAGACCTTGATGGATATTTTAAGGTCAATTGAGCTCCAACCACAAGATCCAAATGAATTCAATCATTTTGTAGGATAGATATAAGAATGTTAAGAACCTGTAATCCGATTTTACAATTATGATATTAAGACAATACCTACTGCCTTATCAGACCCTTTGTTACACATTGTGGCTTCAATTAATGATTTACCTTTTAAACGGGTCTTGATCGATACATGTTCATCAATAAATATCATCACAACAACAACAATAGAACACCTTAAGATCCCCAAGTCCAATATCATTTCGGGAGCCTACACATTAAGGGCTTTTAATGATGCTTTATGTAATACTATGGGAACGATAGTCCTACCTATGAATGTGGGGCATAAGACCATCCTATGATGTATCATGTATTGGAAGGGGCCATGCAATACAACATCCTCTTAGGGTGACCTTGGATAAGGGACATGAAGTGTGTTCCTTCAATCTTACACCAATGTGTCAAGTATGTGCATGATAACAAAGTCTATATTGTGTTGGCTGATGAAGAGCCATTCAAATATGTCTATCAGGTGGATTTTCCAAGAGAATTTGTGATTCCTTCTGCCCATTTGTATGTAGGACCTTCATCTCCAGCTACATAACTTAATAATAAAGACAAAGGGGTACAAAAATACCCATCTACATCAACACATCATCTTATGCCCAACTTGACTAATGCTTCTAAGAGACCATCAACATCTAAGCCAAAAGACAATCAAAAGCTAAAGGCACCCTTAGTTGAGGAAAGAAAGCTCAAGGAAGTGCTAACCATAGCCATTGAGAAAATTCCAAGTCCCATGGAAGAAGAAGATCTCCAGGATCAAGCTGAGGAGATACTAGAACCCACTTCACTAGTGTCGTTTGTGGGATCATCCACATCACATGCGACTATACACTTGTCAAGTATAGGGATAGGAGAGTATCTTGTGTAGAATATAACATTCACGTCCATCATAGAGTTCGCACAAGACATGGGATGGCCAAAAGACTTAAGACCAACAGTGGAAACAGTGGTTTCGCTTAGAATCCCTCCCAACCAGATAAAATTTTTCTACATTGTATTATACTATGCCCATAAGTCTACTAATGAAGAGGAGTACAATCACAAATTATTCGCTATTAATCTTCGTTACCTCTCTAATCCTAAATTTTCTCTAAGATACATCGAACGTTGCCATTGGTATGTTTATGGTCTTGGTATATATGATCAGGGGCATAGACGGCCATTCGAGCTGCAATACCAACTTCCCACTAATAGGTTTAGGTTAGGCCATCGTATCATAGGTCAGGATAAGTTTCTAGTAGTAGCCTTGAATAAATTGACCTTGGGGTTAGGAGAAGACATCAATTTTATTCCTTATCACCCACCAAGTACAAGATATTTGAGCAACAAACAAGTGGTCATGGTGAACATACCACCACCCAAAACTTATCATCCAAGCTCCACAATTGATGACACCCCAACAGGTTACAACTCATGGGATGATGAGCAAGAATAAACCTGATATGTAGCAAGTGAGGATGAAGCACAAGAAGACTTGGCCTATCATGGGGCTTCACTATTTACATAGATTTACCCGGTCCATCTACAATGAGAGTGGATTCATATCAGGTGAAAGTGACTGTGAGTCAGAGGACTCAATAGAGAGAGCCTACCTAGGACTAAGGCAATGGCCCCATATCTTGGGGCAAGAAACTAATGCAAATGGCTTCTTCATAAGCAAAAAAGAATATGAATATGATATAGAAATGGCCCACTTGGGGCCAAGACATGAGCCTCTTTTATTGGGACCACATACCAATGATAATGGTCTTTGGATAAGTGACGATGAATTTGAAGATAAAACCGAGATGGCTTATCTTAGGCCTCAACACTTGCAACAATTCAATGCATTAGTAGAGAGAGAGGCGGTGATTCATGCCATAGACCCCTCGTTTGTGGTTTTTGGGAAGACCTATCAACCTAGTTACCATTCACTGCATAGTCAATCCCCCTCTTCCTACATTCAAAGAGTTGTTAGGGCTTAATGATCCTATTATATGGCTTTCTCATGGCTAGATCCAAAGATTTCTTTTCCCTCAGGGCCTCATTGCAAGTATGGAAGGGAAACCTATGAGACGAGATTGCACCCATGTGGTTCTAGAGATTTCATTCCATCCATCAATACAATATCTATTGATTTGACCACTCCACTTCATAACCCAACAGATCCCACTAAACCTTTGTGTCTTGATACAAAGGCTATTGATTGGGATCGCGTTGATTCACCCATAGAGCCTGAGGATATTTCTCTAATGAAGAGACACTAAAACCGTTCCATTTTGCATTAGGCTGTGCATATGACGTGTTCCATGCTAGATTGGATCTTGAGTCCGTAGGACCTATAAATCCTGTCAATGACATTCATTTGATACCCACACCTCACCAGTTTGAGGATGGGTCACATATGGCTATAGAAGCAACTTTCAAGGTGGACATCAGTGATGATCCTACACAACCAAAGAAAGTCACGTTCAAAGAAAGTCTATTTCTAGAGGAACAAGCCATCATAATCCCTCTTCTTAAAGAGAGGCCAAATATTTTTGCTTGGAATTACAAAGATATGCAAGGGATTGACCCAAATATAGTTGTTCACAACCTATCATTGGATCCCCTAAAAATCCAATTAAGAAAAAATTGAGGAAAATGCATCCAACCATCGCTTTGATGGTGAAGAACAAATTGCAAAAACTACTGGATGCAATTTTCATAGTTCCCATTGGCTACCCTGAATGGGTATCAAACATGGTGCCCATGGGAAAACCATATGGAAGAGTCTACATTTGAACAGATTTTAGAGACTTGAATAGGGAAACTCCAAAGGATTTATTTTTGTTTCCAAACATAGACGCTCTTGTTGAAACCACTGCTGGTCATGAAATGCTCTCCCTAATGGATGGTTTTTATCAATACAATAAAATATGGATTAAAGTTGAAGACCAACACAAGAATGCTTTCATTACTCCATGGAGGACATTTTGTTACAAAGTAATGCCATTTAACCTTAAGAATGCTAGCGTCACATATCAGCGGCCCATGACATACATCTTTCATGACTATATGTATAAGATATTGGAATACTGCATTGATGATTTACTAGCCAGGTATTTATTGCGGCAAGATCATGCTCAAGTCCTTACAAAGGTCTTTGATTGCCTAATTGAACACAACGTCAGATTGAATCCTAAGAAGTGCGTGTTTTCCATAAATTTTGGAAAGCTCTTAGGGTTCATTGTTTCTAAGAGAGGCATTAAAGTCGATCCTTCAAAAGTGAAGGCTATATTGGAAATGGTCACCCCTACCAACATTAAGTATTTAAGAAGCCTACAAGGCAAGGTAGCATCCATCAAACAGTTCATTGCTCAATTATCAAACAAGTGTAGACCCATGAACCAGTTGCTATGCAAGGATATCCCATTTCATTAGGATGAAGAGTGCCAAAAAGCCTTTGCAGATATCAAAACATACCTGACAACACCATTAGTGTTGGCTCCACCAAGGCCAGACATACCATTTTTATTATACATATCGGCTACTGATTTTGTGTTGGGTACTATGTTAGCCCAAAATAACACACAAGACAAAAAGCAAGCCGTATATTACATCAGTCGCACCTTGGTGAGTTATGAGCTAGGATATGCATATGTAGAAAATTTGTGCTTAGAAGTGGTATTTGCAACAAAAAAGTTGTGACACTACATGTTTAGCAATACGACCTACGTTATATCCAAAAAAAATCCTTTGAAGTACATGATGAACAAGACATATTACAATACACGTACTACAAAGTGGATCATGCTACTGACATAATTTGATTTAGAGTTCATAATCCAAAAGTCCATAAAGGGACAAGTCATAGTAGATCGATTAGGAGAGGCACCTCTTCAAGATAGAAAGCCTCTCACTATAGAGTTGCCTAATGATGCAGTCTTTGCATTATCAGATCTACTAGAACTCAAAGAACCTAAGAAAAAAAGAGACATGGCATTGTTCTTCGATGGCTCGAAGAGTAAGCAAGGGAGCAGAGCAAGGATAGTATTTATCACACCGTAGGGTGCTCCGTTGCCCTTATCATTCAAGCTAGACTTCCCTTGCATGAGCAATAACACAAAGTATGAGACCCTTATCTTGGGACTTCAAACAACTGTGGCAATAGGTATTAAAAGATTGAATATCTTCGATGACTCCTTGATCATAGTAAACCAAGTCAAAGGATTGTTCCTAGGTGCCCACTCCTAAAAGCTTACAAGGAGCTTTTTGACAATTACCTAGCTCGATTGGAATGGTATGACATTGAGACAATCCCTCGTATGTTAAACAAATTTGAAGACACCATGGTATCTTTGGGATCATTAATACCTTAGAATTAATCTATTGATTTCACAAACGTTCATGTGAAAGTGATTGCACACTCAACAATACAATGCAAGGCTATCGATAATATGAGTCAATCAACATGATCCAAATTAAACCAAATCAGGATTGGTCCTTCAAAGTTAGAGCTTTCTTGCAAATGACACCTTAAGAATATTTGATCTCTCAAGGTCCTACGGAGTGTGGTACAACCATTCACCATAGTGTTACCTCTCAATATGTGTTCTTATATTTTGAATCACATAGGGAACATGTCATTTTATCCATAAAAGTTGTAGCTTATCAGAGGTTGGCTTTCCAAATTGCAGGATTTCCTAAAGCTTGGAATAATACTACAAGGCCTATCGTATTCTAAAAAATGAACCTTTAAATAAAAGGCAACAAGATACATTTTTCTAGGAGAGATCCTTTATAGATGAGGTTACTAAGGAATACTCCTTCATTGTCTTGAGCCCCAGGAAGCATCCTAGGCAATCTCGCAAGCTCATGATGGTATGTGTGGTGGTCACTTCAGTGGCATGGCCATCATTAAGAACATATTGATAATGGGTTATTATTGGCCCACTATGGAAAAATACTATTGTGAGTACATCAAGAAATATTTCAAGTTCTAGCATCATGCAAATCTCACCCACTTACCATCACAAGCTTTGTAACCCATCCAGGAAGCATGGCCCTTCTCGTAGTGGGGACTAGACTTAGTAGGGAATATCTCACCCTCATACTTAGGCCGACACATGTTCATCATAACGGCCACTGAGTACTTCACCAAATGGGTCAAAGCGATCCCCTTAACATCGACAACTGGACCAAGGATTGCGGAGTTTATACTCCACAATATCATAAGTCATTTTGGGTTCCCTTCAAAGATAATATCAGATAATGGGCCATATTTCAAGAACAAAAATATGTGTGCTTTGACGAACAAATACCATATTCAACACATTTTTTCAACACGTTGTTATCCGCAAGCAAATGGGCAAGCAGAAGCCTTGAACAAAACAATAGTCTCCATCTTGAGGAAGATGGTGAAAGATAATCATAAGGACTGGCATTTGCAATTACCTCTTGCATTATGGGCATATAGGACTAGTGTGCGGACGCCCACTGGGGCAACATTGTTTTCACTTGTATATGGCACTAAGGCCATCATGCCCCTAGAGTTAGAAATTCCAACCTTGCGCATATCATTGAAGGACTTTATAGACAATGACATCGCATGACAAGGCCGCCTTGATTAGTTGACGATTCTTGATGAATGTTGAGTCAATGCCTTGGAGCATCTTCACATTTATCAGAATTACCTTGCACAAGCATACAATAGTAAATTCCATTTGAGGGAATTCAAAGTTAGGGATTTTAAGCTCAAAGAAATCCAACAGAATTGAAAACTGCCGCACTTGCAAGACAAATTTATGAAAAATTGGATAGGCCCCTACATGATTTCAAAAATGGTTTGGCCTAGAGCATATCACCTAACATGATGGTTTTGAATATCCTGAACCTCTCAACATCATTCATTTGAAGGGATTTCATACATAAAAATAAAAAACATTCAAATATGTCATAAAAATAAAAAACATTCAAATATATAAAAATCAAAAACATGGTCACCTCCATCAAAAATACCCCAAAGGCATCTTAAAGCCCTTTGGTAAAATCAAATCACAAAATTCCCCAAAGGCATCTTAAAGCCCTTTGGTCAAATCAAACAAAAGGCACCAAAGGTATCTTAAAGCACTTTTCCAATTTTTGAAGAGGTTTTAATGTTGAATTCCTTTTGTCCCTTTTTAGAAATGTTGAGACAAGTAAATTACTAAATTCCAACCTTTCAAAAACTTTAATAAACCCCTTATGATATCCTTTGAAAATTAATTTTAATTTTTCTAATTTCCAATAAATTAATTTTATGTAGTAACCTTTATGACTCCCAAATTTGGAAAATTAGAAAAATAAATAATATTTGCAAAATATTAAAAAATTTAATCCAAGTAGAATTCCTTATTTATCCTAGGTTAAATTGCATATATTATTTCAATTTGACAAGTTATCCCTTATAGATTTTTGCTTTAAAAATCTATGATTTAACCTTTGCTGATAACATTTATTTATACCAAAAACAAAGGCAATAATAAATGGGATTAAACCTTACCTTTTGATGTTGTATATCTGCACTGTTTGATGCTTTTTTTGGCTGCATATAACAACAATATTAAGGTTACCTTTGGTACTAGAATCAATGCATGTGCTTTGGAATTCCTTGTATTCAATGCTAAAATATAGGTGCTGCAAATATAGGGAAGTTTGACCTTCAAGAACATGAGATTTTAATAATCCTTATTCCTTCCTTCCATGCTGCACTTAGATGGATTTGATCGTGCATTTCTATGATTTGAAGTTTGGACTTGAGCACCTTTTTATGGAAGAAGAATCTTGATATTTATGACAATTGTCACACCCATTACATATGAGCACTCCTCCCCTTGTTTAATGTATCAATTTATTATTCAACACTTCTTGGTCACTTTGTAACATATGACCACTCGTGTGGGTGTAGACACCTAAAACATGTCATGTCTAGGATAATTACTAAAATTGGCATATTCCTAGGTCATGTGACTAAAACTTGGACTTTCCAAGTATCAAAAGTGGTTCTCACCACTCATCTGTGGTAGTCTTAGCCCATCCAAGCCTGGTCACTGCAAACTAGGGCAGCTAGATCCTGGCCGCTCAAGCTGAGGGTGACCAAACCTCAGTCGCTACAAACGATAGTGACCAAACCTTGGTCTATGCAAATGATAATGGATAAGCCATAAAATAAAATTTTCAACAAATCGACCCATTCACAGACGTAATTGGAAGTCTACATGCAATAAAGGTGAGCAGGGACAACTTTGTATTCTTCTTTCATGACCAATTCACATGGGAGTCTTAAGTATAAATTTAGACTTTAGTTAAACATAGAAAAAACAAAAGTTTCTCATGCTAACATTTAGTACGCATGAGGGATTCAGTCTTAGGATTTTGAACATAGACCTAGGGCTTCACACATTTTAAAAGGTGCACACCTAAGAGCACCAGAGGATCATGAATTGAATAGAACAATTCATTGAGGAGAGATTTTGAGATTTGGAGAGATTCCCTTGGAGATCACTTTTTACAGCGAAGCCCTATCGGATTGGAGAGCATATTGGAGTATCTTCGAGGAGCGACAAAGTTCTAGCTAATCAAGGGTTTAGTACATATAAGATATTCAACACATCGAGCAAATAAACCACCATTTCAACAACGAATACAAGCTTTGATCATGGAGCAAATAAGGCAAGTTATGCTTTAGCAGTCGTTATCTTGGACAATGGATCGTAGGCCTAACTTAGGGTTTAGACATTAGTTTCTTTTATTCTACTTTCTTCACATATTCATGTCATTAGCATAGATTTACTTCATTTACTTGATTGTATATCATTAGTTTCATTTTATTTTCATTAAGCTCATTCATTGCTAACAACCTCATCTGGGGAGGCAATCTCGGACATCTAAGCGTGTGTTGTTGTTTCATTTATCACAGGGCCACAGGTTCATTGGACAAATCCACAACATACAAAAGCAAGAGGATCCCTCTAGGAATCAGACCTAGAGAAGGAGGCATTTATAAGCCCTCATAAATTTCCATGTGCATCACTGGGAAGCCTATAAAAGTGTACCGCCTTTTTGAGGGGATATTTTATACACATGTTGCCCTCTTTGTGTGTAAAATCATGTATCAAACGAAAGGTATACCTTATAGGAATTCATATGTAATTGAATCTTGCAAATATAAATACAAAAGAATTTATTCATTTATTTCTTCACATTTTTGTTATATCTGCTTTGTGCCTTTTATTTACTACATGTTTAACATTAAAGGACTCAATTAAATCACAAGTAGAGTAGCTATTGGATGGCGTGCAGCTTCCCCGAGGTCGCTACAGATGGCGATCACAGTGGGTCACTAAAATACCCCTCATTTAAGGAAACCTTGGCACAAGCCAAACTCATCAAGAACATAAAATTAGATGAGGGAACCATCAAAATCCAAACCAAGAAGGAGTGGAACAAAAATGACAAAAATGGAAAATACAAGCAGAAGCAAGAAAGCCCTACTCCAGTTAATCAAGTGGTATTGGTTGCACCTAAGGATGGGGCTATGCACAAACCCCAAAATTATTAAACATAGCCCCACCAGCCAATTATGATCAAAAGAATAATAAAGGGAGAAACAGAGAATGCAAGCCCCCTCGCTATTTCACACCATTGACGAAATCAATGCAATCAATCTTCAACCAATTGAGTGAGGAAGGAAAGATCAGGATTCCTTATATACCTCTTATATATCCCAACCATCCTAAGCCAAAATGATATAGGGAAGATTAATTTTTCCCTTTCATAGGATACTGGAGCATAACATTGAGGTTTGTGATGGTTTCAAGCACCGAGTGTAAAACATGATTGAGGAGGGAGAACTTAAATTTGACAACCCATTGGCTCCTAATAACAAAGATATGGGCATATACAAAAACTTGCTACCAAACCATGAGTCCCGTAGATGGCAAGGGATCCAAGTTAATCAGGTTTGAATTGATACGCCTACCCATGGGTGCATTGGGATGGTTGAAATTGTCAATGCAGTAACCAGGAGTAGACGGTATGGTCAACCACAAGCTCTAGCAGCTCCCATTAATTTCCCTGTAGCACCTAGGTAGAGGCAGGGGTAAAACAACCTTCTAGGTCCACCAACCCGACCTGTGGTAACTATTCGGAGTAGACTTGAGAAAAACTTACAAATGACTCTAGCCAAGCTATCCATCTATGAGCTCATACAACAGTCCCCGAAGCACAGGGAGACCTTGATGGATATTTTAAGGTCAATTGAGCTCCAACCACAAGATCCAAATGCATTCAATAATTTTGTAGGACAGATACAATAATGCCAAGAACATGTAATCCGATTTTACAATTATGATATTAAGATAATACCTACTGCCTTACCAGACCCTCCATTACTAATTGTGGAATCAGTTAATAATTTACCTTTTAAGCGCATATTGATCGATACAGGTTCATCAATAAACATCATCACAACAACAACAATCGAACACCTTAAGATCCCCAAGTCCAATATCATTCTGGGATCCTACACATTCAGGGTTTTTAATGATGCTTTATGCAATACTATGGGAACGATAGTCCTACCTATCAAGGTGGGGCATAAGACCATCCTCATGATGTTTCATGTCTTGGAAGATGCCATGCAATACATCTTATTAGAGTGACATTGGATAAGGGACATGAAGTGTGTTCCTTCAATCTTACACCAATGTGTCAAGTATGTGCATGATAACAAAGTCTATATGGTGTTGGCTGATGAATAGCCATTCAAATATGTCTATCAGGTGGATTTTCTAGGAGAATTTGTGATTCCTTCTGCCCACTTGTATGTAGGACCTTCATCTCCAACTACACAACTAAATAATAAAGACAAAGGGGTACAAAAAGACCCATCTACATCAACACCTCATCTTACGCCCAACTTGACTAATGCTTCTAAGAGACCATCAACATGTAATACAAAAGAAAATCAGAAGCTAAAGGCACCCTTAGTTGAGGAAAGAAATGTCAAGGAAGCACTAACCATAGCCATTGAGAAAAGTCCAAGTCCCATGGAAGAAGAATATCTCCAAGATCAATCTTAGGAGATACTAGAACCCACTTCATGAGTGTCGTCTGTGGGATCATCCACATCACATGTGACTATGCACTTATTAAGTACATGGATAGGAGATTATCTTGTGCAAAACATAACATTCACATCCATCATAAAGTCCGTACAAGACATGGGACGACCAAAAGACTTAAGACCACAAGTGGGAACAGTGGTTCCACTCAGAATCCCTCCCAACCAGACAAACTTTGTCTATGTTGGATTATACTGCACCCATAAGTCTACTAATGAAGAGGAGGACAATGACAAATTATTCACTGTTAATGTTCATTACCTATCTAATCCGAAATTTTCTCTAAGATACTTCGAACGTTGCCATTGGTATGGTTACGGTCTTGGTATATATGATTTGGGGCATAGACAACCATTCAAGCCGCAATACCAGCTTCCCACCAATAGGTTTGGGTTAGGCTATCATATCATAGGTCGAGATAACTCTCTAGTAGTAGCCTTGGATAGATTGACCTTGGGGTTAAGAGAAGACATTGATTTTATTCCTTATCACCCACCAAGTACAAGACATCTGAGCAACAAACAAGTAGTCGTGGTGAACATACCACCACCCAAAACTTATCATCCAAGCTCCACAATTGATGACACCCCAACAGGTTACAACTCATGGGATGATGAGCAAGAAGAAACCTGATATATAGCAAGTGAGGATGAAGCACAAGCAAGCTTGGCATATCATGGGGCCTCACTATTTACATAGATTTACCTGGTCCATCCACAACGAGAGTGGATTCATATCATATGAAAGTGGCTATGAGTCATAGGACTCAATAGAGAGTGCCTACCTAGGACCAAGGCAGTGGCCTCATATCTTGGGACAAGAAACTAATGCAAATGGATTCTTCATAAGCGACTAAGAATATGAATATGAGATGGAAATGGTCCACTTGGGGCCAAGAAATGAGCCTCTTGTCTTGGGGTCACATACCAATGCTAATGGTCTTTGGATAAGTGACGATGACTTTGAAGATGAAATTGATATGGCTTATCTTAGGCCTCACCACTTGCAACAAGTCAATGTATTAGTAGAGAGAGAAGTGGTGATTTGTGTCATAGACCCCAGTTTGTGGTTTTTTGAAAGACCTATCAACCTAGTTGCCATTCACTACGCAGTCAATCCCCCTCCACCTACATTCAGAGAGTTGTTAGAGCTCAATGATCCTATTATATGGCATTATCATGAGTATGGAAGGGAAACCTATGAGACGAGATTGTGCCCATGTGGTTCTAGATATTTCATTCCATCCATCAATACAATATCCATTGATTCAACCACTCCACTTCATAACCCAAAATATCCCACTAAACCTTTGTGTCTTGATATAGAGGCTATTGATTGGGATCGTGTTGATTCACCCATAGATCCTAAGGATATTTCTATAATGAAGAGACACTACAACCGTTCCATTTTGCATTAGGTTGTGCATATGACATGTTCCATGCTGATTTGTATCTTGAGTTAGTAGGACCTGTAAATCATGTTGATGACATTCACTTGATACCCATGCCTCACCAATTGGAGGATGGGTCACATATGGCTATAGAAGTAACTCTCAAGGTGAACATCAGTGATGATCATACTCAACCAAAAAAAGTCAAGTTCATTGAAAGTCTATTTCCAGAGGAACAAGCCATCATAATCCCTCTTCTTAAAGAGAGGCCAATTTTTTTTGCTTGGAATTACAAAGATATGCCAGGGATTGACCCAAAGTTAGTTCTTCACAACCTATCATTGGATTCCCTAAAGAAGCTAATAAAGAAAAATTTGAGGAAAATGCATCCAACCATTGCTTTGATGGTGAAGAACAAGTTGCAAAAACTACTGGATGTGATTTTCATAGTTCCCATTGACTATCCTAAATGGGTACCAAACATGGTGCCCATGGGAAAACCAGATGGAAGAGTCCACATTTGCACGGATTTTAGAGACTTGAATAGGGTAACTCAAAAGGATTCATTTTTTTTGCCAAATATAGATGCTCTTGTTGACACCACCGTAGGTCATGAAATGCTCTCCCTAATGGATGGTTTTTCTAGATACAATCAAATCCAGATTAATCTTGAAGACCAACACAAGACTGCTTTCATTACTCCATGGGGGACATTTTGTTACAAAGTAATGTCATTTGACCTTAATAATGCTAGTGCCACATATCAGCTGGCCATGACATACATATTTCATGACTATATGCATAAGATCTTGGAAGACTACATTGATGATTTACTAGCCAAGTCTTTATTGCAGCAAGAGCATGCTCAAGTCCTTACAAAGGTCTTCGATCGTCTCATTGAACACAATGTCATATTGCATCCTAAGAAGTGTGTATTTGGTGTAACTTCTAGAAAGCTCTTAGGGTTCATCATTTCTAAGAGAGGCATCGAAGTCGATCCTGCAAAAGTGAAGGCTATATTGGAAATGGTCACCTCTACCAACATTAGGGATTTAAGAAGCCTATAAGACAAGGTCATTGCTCAATTATCAGACAAGTGTAGACCCATGAACCAGTTGCTATGCAAGGATGTCCCATTTCATTGGGATGAATAGTGCCAACAAGCCTTTGTAGATATCAAAACATACCTAGCAACATTGTCAGTGTTTGATCCACCAAGACTAGACATACCATTTTTACTATACATATGGGCTAATGATTTCGCGATGGGTACCATGTTAGCCCAAAATAACACACAAGACAAAGAGCAAGCTATATATTACATCAATTGTACCTTGGTGAGTTATGAGCTAGGATATGCGTATGTAGAAAATTTGTGCTTAACAGTGGTCTTTGCAACAAAAAAGTTACAACACTACATATTTATCCATATGACCTATGTTATATCCAAACAAAATCCTTTGCAGTACATAATGAACAAGACATATTACAATACATGTACTGCAAAGTGGATCATGCTACTGACAGAATTTGATCTAGATTTCATAAGCTGAAAGTCCATAAAGGGACAAGTCATAGCAGATCAATTAGGAGAGGCACCTCTTCAAGATAGAAAGCCTCTCACTATAGAGTTGCCTAATGATGCAGTATTTGCATTATCATATTTGCTGGAACTCGAAGAACTCGAGAAAGAAAGAGACAACATTTTTCTTCGATGACTCAAAGTGCAAGGAAGGGGTCAGAGCAGGGATAGTATTTATCACACCACAAGGTGCTCAATTTCCCTTATCATTCAAGCTAGACTTCCCTTACATAAGCAATAACATAGAGTATGAGATCTTGATCTTGGGACTTCAAACAACTATGGTAATGGGTATGAAAAGATTGAATATATTTGGTGACTCCTTTCTTATAGTAAACCAAGTCAAAGGATTGTTCCAATACAGGTGCCCACTCCTGAAATCTTACAAGGAGCTTTTTGACACTTACCTAGCCTAACTAGAATGGTATGACATTGAGACAATCCCTCGTATGTCAAAAAAATTTGAAGACACCATGGCATATTTGGGATACTTAATCCCTCAGAATTCATCTGTTGATTTCACAACCGTTCATGTGAAAGTGCTTGTGCACTTAACAATACAATACAAGGTTATTGAAAATAAAGAGTCAATCAACATTATCCAAACTAAACCAAATCAAGATTGGTCCTTCAAAGTTAGAGCTTTCTTGCAAATGACACCTTGGGAATATTTGATCTCTCAAGGTCCTACGGAGTGTGGTACAACCATTCACCACAGGGTTGCCTCTCAATATGTGTTCTCAGATTCTGAATCATAGAGGGAACATGTCATTTTATCCATAGAAGTTATGACTTATCAGGATTGGCTTTCCCAATTGCAAGATTTCCTGAAGCTTGGAATAATACCGCAAGGCCTGTCATATTCTAAAAAATGAACCTTTAAACAAAAGGCAACAAGATATTTTTTTCTAGGAGAGATCCTTTATAGACGAGATTACTATGGAATGCTCCTTCATTGTCTTGAGCCCCAGGAAGCATCCTTGGCAATCTCGCAAGCTCATAATGGTACATGTGGCGGTCACTTTAGTGTAATTGCCATCGTTAAGAACATATTGATAATGGGTTATTACTAGCCCACTATGGAAAAATACTATTGTGAGTACATCAAGAAATATTTCAAGTGTGAATATCATGCAAACCTCACCCACTTACCATCACAAGCTTTGCAACCCATCCAGGAAGCATGGCCCTTCTCATAGTGGAGACTAGGCTTAGTAGGGAAGATCTCACCCCCATACTTAGGTCGACACATGTTCATCATAACGACCACTAAGTACTTCACCAAATGGGTCAAAGGGATCCCCTTAACATCGACAACTGGACCAAGGATTACGGAGTTTATACTCCACAATATCATAAGTCATTTTGGGATCCTTTCAATGATAATATCGAATAATGGGTCATCTTTCAAGAAAAAAAATATGTGTGCTTTAATGAACAAATACCATATTCAACACAGTTTCTCAACACCCTGTTATCTGCAAGCAAATGGCCAAGCATAAGCCTCTAACAAAACAATAGTCTCCATCTTAAGGAATATGGTGAAAGATAATCATAAGGACTGGAATTTGCAATTACCACTTGCATTATGGGTATATAGTACTAGTGTGCAGACACCCACTAGGGCAACACTGTTTTCACTTGTATATGACATTGAGGCCATCATGCCCCTAGAGTTGGAAATTCCACCCTTGTGCATATCATTGAAGGAATTCATAGACGATGACACCGCACGACAAGACCACCTTGATCAATTGATTATTCTTGATGAACGTCGAGTCAATGCCTTGGAGCATCTTCATGTTTATCGGAATCACCTTGCACAAGCATACAATAGTAAATTCCATTTGAGGGAATTCAAATTTGGGGATCTTGTGCTCAAAGAAAACCAACAAAACTCAAATCTGTCGCCGCACCTATGAGACAAATTTACAGTAAATTGGATAGACCTCTACATGATTTTAGAAAGGGTTGGGCCTAGAGCATATCACCTCACATGATGGTTTTGAAGATCCTAAACCTCTCAAAATCATTCATTTGAAGGTATTTCATACATAAAAATAAAAAAACATTCAAATACGTCATAAAAATAAAAAACATTCAAATATGTCATAAAAATAAAAAGTATTCAAATACATAAAATCAAAAACATGGTCACCTCCATCAAAAAGGCCCCAAAGGCGTCTTAAATCCCTTTGGTCAAATCAAATCACAAAATGCCCCAAAGGCATCTTAAAGCCCTTTGGTCAAATAACAAAATGCTCTAGGGGCATCTTCATGCTGCTTGGTTGAACAAATAATCGAAAAGGCTCCAAAGGCATCTTAAAACCCTTTGGTCAAATCACAAAATGCTCTAGGGGTATCTTCATGCTGCTTGGTCAAATTACTTAAATCACAAAAGGCTCCAAAGGCATTTTAAAGCCCTTTGGTCAAAGCAAAAGTACAAAAACAATGCAAAAATCAAAAATAGAAAAACAATGCAAAAATAAAAAATACAAAAATATTTACATTTTACATTACATCCACATAGTGGCATTTCATGATAACATAAATATTTGCATTCACATATGTTATGATCACATTCTTACAAATGATACCACAGTTTGTATCACAATCACAATACTCAAATCCATCTTCATCCATGCATCCATGTGTGTAACTGTGTTTTCCAACACAACCATTTCATGTTGCTATACGAAATATACTAAGGTTTCCTAGTCATTCAACCATATCTAGTGGTCGTATCAGATTTTGTAGAAATCCACCTTGATTAGTAGAGGGCAAGGTCTAGTTGTGATAATACCTTGAATATTCAGGATCCCATCACTAATTAAAACACTAAAATCCTAGCTGGTACAAGGGAAACATGAAAGCTGCAAAAGTGGTATAGGTTACCTTAAGCGAAAATGATTTTCCTTCCTTATCCCCCTGTGCGACCGGTTTAAAGGTGCTGAGAATTGGCAAAAGGACAAGCTTCACCCTACCCAATTAAATCCCTTGCTTAAATCAAAAAGAGCAAAAATCCTGAAACAAAGTGCAAATTCAAGATTCTCAAAGAAAAAATTCAAGATTCCCAAAGCACATATTCAAAGTACTCAAAGCACAAAAGCAAAGAAAATTGTTATTGCCATCACTACATTAATCCCTTTCTCAAAAAAAAAATTAATCAAAATAAACAATGATTTTCATCACTAAACATGAGCAAGTATCCCCAAATAAAATCAAGAAAAGAAGGGAATGGAGCTTGAATCCCTGGAATTCTCATCATTGTACACAACTGGAAGGATATATCCTTATGCATGATGATATGTCTATCACAATAGCTTCTGGAATTTGTATATACCAATTTTTGCATGTGGATAAGCTAGCTTAGGTAACCCAATACTGCCTAGTGGTATAGTCCAACTAAGACCAACATAAGGATAAGATGAACACTTGAGAATCCCTAATATTAGAAATGGACTGAAATAATCCCACCTGACATTGGAGGAAATGCTTGAGTTTTATCTAAATTTATATTCATTTGCACACACAGCGATAATGAATATCCAGGTACATGGTGAAAGCCTTGCTTTTCAAAAGTCTTGTATGGTTAGTACATAGTTGTTGATAGGGTAACTAGAGTGTTTGAAGTATCAGGAAGAACCTTAAAAATTCCTACATAGCAACAAATCATATCATCAATCACATCATCAACTTTCTTTATAAGCTTCTATAAATTAGGGGGTGTTAATAAAATAAACTAGATACTGGATATATATCAGAAATGATATTTAAATGACCACTGATTATTTTATATCTTTTAAATTACAGAAGCTTATATAGAAAATACATACATTCCACACCATTACATTGCACATATGGATGGTTTAAATAATTAATTATTATGATTAGAATGATTATTAAACATTCATAGTTGTTATACTTTCTGTGGTATCACCCATTAGATTGCCAAAATCATAACATATGCATTCTTTATGTTTTAAGTGATTAAAACATACAAGCTCACTCGCATTAGATTACATATTGGATTCACCATATCATAGCATAAATTAGATGCACACATTGAAATCAAAATCAAACATCCATTTAATAATAAACATTGCATCCATAAATACATAATGCATGACTCATCCATTCACATCTAAGATCACATCATAATCCATCTATGAATACAATCATAAAATCCATCATTAAGTCAGTGCATGATACATCACATTGTGTCGTAATAATCAAATCATATCGCATCTACATAAGCATCTATCAAAACATTCACATCATCATAAATATCATCTATCATCTATCACATATATCAACTCATCATAATGCCATCATCACATTGCATAATAAAACAAAAAATAAAACAAAAACATGAGCAATAAATGATACACATAATGAGTCATAATGCAAAGATATCATATAAATGTGTATGTCAAAAATATGGGTGAAAAAAATTACCCATAGGCTACAATCATATAGGTCAAGTAGAACTCAAAAATGAAATCCAAGTGCATCATCAGTTAAACACGAGGCCTATGCCCCTGGCATTACCTCCCTCCATGGATGTATCATGAGTAGAGTGATGTGACCCTACTGGTCTCTCTATGTGATTCCAAGTCCTTTGGCTAGGATGGATGAAATACTGCCCTAATGTGGAGTGTCTGATGACCTGTGAACCACATGCACCTGGTGCCTCCCTAGGGACCACTCCATGCCTCCTAAGCTACATTTGGAGAGAGCCTATGTGGGAGACATACCCATGAATCTGCCCCTTGTACTCATATAAAAATACCTGTAAGTGAAGAACCTCTACCCTTGAGTCTGCCCTAGGATCTACCCTGGTATCACCCTATGGTGTAGAAGGAGGAACAACAAACCGCATCCTAGTAGCACTACCCTCGATAGTAGCCTGCAAATCCTGGATCTATAGTGTGAGCTGCTCTATAGTGGCATTCCACTATCCTATAGTAGTATCTCGTTGTTGTACCTAGATCTTGGTCGACTGAAGCTCATCCTCGACCTCATGCGACTTTATTATTAAAGGAGAATCTATCTCCTTTGGATCCAGCTCGTCCTCATCCTCCTTAGAAGCCTCCTTCTCCTCTGCTACCACCTGCTCTATTGGTTGGCCCCATACATCGATCCTGGCTCAGAATCTACACCCTACCATATTTGCACTGTCATCCATGCCATCATACTTGTGGCCCAAACTACCATCACCATGCCACATCAAATCCCCCCACCACTACACAAATGTATTTGTGACTCCCCCAACAACTCCTAGGTTAACCACTAGGGCATCATCCTCATAAAAAAGTGATGTGATCTGCATAGGAGGGAGGTCTCCCTATGCTGTGAGGTGCATGTACAAAAATAGAACTAGTGGCACATCCTACTGTAACCCATGCTGACGAAGAACCTGAGAGTAGAAGAAATACTCCCTAATGTCAATCTTATAGCCGATGAGCCACCACTCATGCTGCATCCTAGCTATGAAACTGGTCGGATCATCCCAATCTGAGAACTTGTGATACGAATGCCATATGATATCACCAGCCTTCAAACTAGTAAATGTAGTAGTGTAGTGGGAGAGCTCCCCCACATGAGGATGGCTCTTACACTCCTCACCCCCTCAAGCCCATATAGAAGCACAGAATTGCATCTGCTCCTATATTACTATGATCTTGGTAGGAAGTTATTTGGGGCGATCTACCATGATGTGCTTCCATCCCCAAACCTCTAAGAGCAAGCTGCAAGCAATGCCGATGCGACCCCACCAATGGTGGTGGTACAACTCGTCATAGCACCGGGCCAACAGGGACCTCTTCCATGCATAGATGATGGGCTCTGCACTATCCATCAGATCCTAGACCATCGCAAGAAGGTTCCACAGGAACCTCAAGCCTAAGAAATTTGGAATGAGAATGTTGCTAACAAACATCAGCAACATTACGTGCCTCTCGAAGAAGACCTTCTCTTGGTACCAACACAAAATAAATACACCACCGAATTTGGTTTCCTTGAAGGCTTCTTTAGAATACCTTCCGAACACCCAAGCAAATATAACATCACAATCATTAGTGGTTGAAGAGACGATGGCCACTCCATAAAAGGGGATCCAAAAAATCCTATACACATCCTCCAGCGTGATAGTTGTCTCATCGATGGGAACGTGGAAGGTATTAGTCTGATATTCCCACCGGTGTACCAAAGCCATGAGGTAAGCCTGATCTGACATAATAGTGGGCAACCTAGTGATAAAATATAGCCTATGGACCTTGAGCCAGGCCCGATCTATAGCAATCATAAGAGGTAGAAGGTCATTCAAAAGCCTCGGGTCCTAAGCCTGAGTAGTGAGAATCTAAGAGAAAAAGAAAACAAAGCATAACTACAATGTACCTAAGGCATAAATCAAAATAAAGCATGAAAAATAGTGCAAATAATGATAGGCTATTCTAAAGTCTAGGAGAAAAGAGCAATAAATGCACCTAATCATGCAGTAAATTTTAGAAAAGTAATGCAATATCTAAAAAAATCAATTAATCACTTCAAAATGCAAAAAAAAATAAAAAAATTGCCTAAGTGTTCTTAGTCGTTGTCGCCTATAGCGGCCATAAATCAACCACTAAAGCAGGAAGCGACCAAGCCGCCAATGGTCAAATTTTTTATCGTTGAAATTCAAATCGAGCGTTGTCATCGACAACAGCCAAGTTGCAGGCCAAGACAACTGCTTTGAGAAGAAACGGCTAATAGGTGACGTGATAGATGTGTCTGCCCTAGGTCAAAAACACCAAAAAAGTAACAAAATAACAAAATGGAGGCAAGCCCACCAAAATAAATCCTAAACTAAACCTAACTATGGGTTTGGTTCGTTGCCAGTAAGCTTAATGAGGTTAATTTACCGATTATATAGTGTGGTTAATTTTACTAAAAAGTGAGTAGGGTTAAAGGTTTCGAAGAGTACCCAAGAAGCTCCAAATCCTTCGCTCGATGATTTCTCACCCTGTGTAGCCATGATCCCCCAAACCGCAACAACACTCCAGGTAGAAAAAGTCACTTTCATTACAAATATCTGAAGAACAAATCGCCAACTAGAAAGAGTGAAAAGTCAAAAACCCTAGGTTATTTTTTATATTTTTGAGTTATGCCTTGGCCGCTACTATCGTCAATGGCCCAAAATTATTGGCCACTCAGGACTAGAGTGAGTAAAAGCAAGAATTTATGGATTTCTAGATCTGACAACGACCAATAGCTTGAGAAAGTACACGAGGAATTCCCTCCATGGGAAGCAACAAAAAAATTAAATAAACATATTTTGATGAATCATGATCATCATAATGTTCAAAATAACAAAAACATTACATAGAAACAAATCTCAAGTAAGCCTCGTATCAAGTTTCTTGCTCTATCAACTCAATGGTTGCAACGATTTGCACTCCATGCAATTTGGCGAGATGAGTGAGTTACAATAAGTCTACTTGGGATAAAACATTCATTTTAGAATTACGATGTGCCTCCTTCAATCCCAAAGAAGACCAAGATGGTCGGACTGCTCCACGGGTATGAAAGAATCATCCTAATTCCTCTATGATACAAAAACACTGAGCCAAGTGATGTAATACAAGCATAAATAGAATCACTCATCCTAATTACCTAAGAAGGACATTGATGGTCGAACCGCTCCCTGGGATAGGTATGAATGATTATCATAAACAATTGGAATCACACTTGGATGGGGGATTTGCCCATTAAAATAACAAATGCTCGAAAGAAGCCAAAACCAGTCAAGATTGGTCAAGCGATTTATCACTTCATTCATTGCCCTTCCCTTACCAATTCATTGTGTGAGGGGGTAGTTCAAATCTTCAAAAGAAAATCATAATCAAAATCAACAAAATATCACTCGATCATATCAAAATTGTGTTCGTCCTATGAATCATTGCAAAACAACAACTACAAATTTTCCCTTGTTTGCTGGGGTTATAAGAAAATTGTGACATTATCAGTTTGTAGCTCTCCTACCAGTCAGATCTAATTGTAGAAACAGAACCTACCCAATTGTGTCTGAGGAATGAGTGCAATTTAACATGTGCAAAGCCCTGTGCTAAGTTAAGCCTTACAAAAGTTGAAGCAATGATTCAAGAATGTGCACCGTCTTGCTTGATTGGGGCATCCATTCTTGATCAGACCAATGATCATCATACACCTTACACACATATCAGTCTATATTTTTGCTCAGCGTTGTGTTTCTCACATAGTGCATTGCAAAAAGGGGCATCTGTAGACACCTAAAACATGTCATTTTTAGGATAACTACTAACATTGGCACATTCCTAGGCCATGTGACTAAAACTTGGAATTTCCAAGTATCAAAAGTGGTTCTCACCACTCATCTGGGGTAGTATTAGCCCATAAAAGCATGGCCGCTGCAAACCAGGGTGGCTAGATCCTAGCTGCTCAATCTCAGGGCATCCAAACCTCAGCCGTTGCAGATGACAGCAACCAAACATTGGTCATTGTGGACAAAAATGGCTAAGCCATAAAATCAAATTAACAAAAAATTAGTCCATTCACGGGTGAAAGTGGCAGTCTACATGCAATAAATGTGAGCGGGGACAACTTTGCATTCCCCTTTCATGACCAGTTCACATGGGAGTCTTAAGTCCAAATTTAGACTTTAGTTAAACATAGAAAAAACAAAAGCTTCTCATGATAACATTTAGTATGCATGAGAGATTCATTCTTAGGGTTTTGAACATAGACCTAGGGCTTCCCACACTTTAAAATGTGCAAGCCTAAGAGCACCAAAGGATCACAAATTGAACAGAATAGGTCATTTAGGAGGGCTTTTGATATTTGGAGAGCTTCCCTTGGAGATCACTTTTTACAGTGAAGCTTTGTCGGATTGAAGAGCATATTGGAGCATCTTCGAGGAGTGACAAAGTGCTAGCCGATCAAGGGTTTAACACATACATGATATTCAACACATCAAGCAAATCAACCACCATTTCAACAATGTATACAAGCTTTGATCCATAGCCTTGGAGCAAAGAAGGCAAGTTGCACTTTAGCGGTCGTTGTCTTGGACAGTGGCCCCCAGTCCTAACTTAGGGTTTAGAAATTAGTTTCTTTTATTTTGCTTTCTTCACATATTCATCTCATTAACACAGATTTACTTAATTTAATTGATTGTATAGCATTAGTTTCATTTTATTTTCATTAATCTCATTCATCGTTAACAACCTCATCCAGGGAGGTAATCTTAGACATCTAAGCACATGTTGTTGTTTCATTGCTCATAGGGCCATAGGTTCAATGGATAAATCCACAACATATGAAAGAAAGATGATCCATATAGGAATTATTCCTAGAGAAGGAGCCATTTGTAAGCCCTCATACATTTTCGTGTGCATCACCAGGAAGTATGTAAAAGCACACCCCCTTGACGAGGGAATATTTTATACACCTGATGCCCTCTTTGTGTGTAAAATCATGTATAAAACAAAGGGTATCTCTTAGAGGGATTCATATGTAACCAAATCTTGAAAATATAAATACAAAAGCATTCATTCATTTATTTCTTTGTATTCTAGTTATATATGCTTTGTGCCTTTCATTTACTGCATTTTTAACATTAAAGGATTCAATTAAATCATAATTAGAGTAGCTAGTGGACGGCGTGCCACTTCCATGGGGTAGCTACAATGGGCATTTGTGTGAAGCTCGTGGAAGATAACAAGTGTCACCACTTCCTCGATATTCCTTGTAACTCCTATGTGAGGTTTCATGAGCGTTGAGAGATGAAATTATACCTTAGAAAGCTTATGCCAAGTGGCATTCAAGCTCTCTACATGAAGTCATTTGATATAATGCCCTCCAAGGAGAGTATTATAACTCCTAAGTCCTTTTGTATGCCATTACTTTGCTTTCTACATTTATTAAACATCAAAAAATATTTTCTTTTGTACGTGAGGCACTATGGAGATTTGAATGGCGATTTTGGTGATTCCTTTGGTGGAAAATCTTCTCCAAGTTTAAGACCTTTAATGTAGAACCTTTTCTCCTTTTCTTCTATGCCTTCAATGTTCTAATTCTTGTGTAGATTTTGATGCATTCTCTTTGTAGATGTGCAATATTTTTATCTACGTAAATGTAGCTTGATGATAGCCTTATGTGGGCTTTGATTTTACAGGTTTTTCTGTCCAATACATGCGAAGAGTGAGCCCTTTGAGTCTCTCCTTTTGCTTTGGTAGATAAGTGTTGACATCTAGCCTTCCTTAGATTATTTACCCTATAGATATTGTGCCTTTTGAGGCACTTTCAAATTAGCTCTCTTGTTATAAAAACTATATTAGAGTATTGCAATAAAATATACCATAAATTGTATAAAATCCCTTCTTTTGCACTCTTTTTTTCAGGTCTGAAATTCTGGTTTTGTGGCAGATTTGTTTCCTGTAATATAAGGGTTTTGAGGTTATATTTTATGATTAGACAACTTCCCATTTTCATTTGGACACTTTGATGACAAATACAATCTTAGATAATAGTAGATAGAAGATCTTTAATTGATGTAATTTTTTGCACTTTCTTTTCTTGCATCTATCCTTGTAATGCTTTGGATTTGAGACTCACCAAGTCTCAATATTTGAAGCTTCTATTCTTTTTTTGGTTAGTTGTATTCTTCTCCATGTTTTGGAGGATTCTAACCTATTTTTAGTGTGTTCACTTAGTCACTAAGTATTGCATATTTTTGTGCACTAATAGTATCTTTAGACACTTTGACAATTTTTGATTTTGTGCCCTTATCAAGAACACAAATAATAATCCTTTTGAGCGCAATAAAATAGTGCAAATGAATCTAATAAACTTTCTTTTAATGAACTAAAAATTTCACCTTATCACTCCAATCAAATCTCAAATTAATGCAATTAATGAATTTATTGCAACTAAACAAGAATAATATGAAATGAATCTTCAAGAGTTATTATTCAATTTCACTACATTAATATTGTAGGACTTAGTCTTCTTTTTATTTTTCCAAAGTAGATGATAGGTAGTTGATAGATGTAGTTTTGAAATCTAATCAACTCCTAATTAATATGCAAATAAACCCTAAAAGAACTTTTCTTTTTCTTTTTTGCATTTTTGAAGACTTTAATCCAATTTTTCTTCTTCTTGCAACTTAAATCCAGAATAAGGTGCTTTAACAAATATGATAAGTAATCCAATTAACAAATATATTCACACCAAAATTTGTGTACCTTTTTACAAAATTTGTAGCTCCTTTTTTGCTTCTGTAAAGGATGTGGATCTTGGTGTGTAGATCACCAAGTTGTTGCTTTGAGTAGAATCTTGCAGTTTTTTGTAGATTGTCCTAAATAGCTCCTTCACCAAAAAATGGTCTCAAAATTTTATTCACAAGCCTAATATTTGGTGGCTTGTTCTCCTCTTGTGGTATTATCCTTCTACTATAGATTTGAAGAAGTATTTATCTCTAAAGTGGTACCTTCTTGCTGTGAGGGTCAATCTTCAAATCTCTTGGATTTAGTGACCTTCTTCTATCTTCAAGTCTTCTTGTTGAATTTTAACTTCAAGCAGGATCTTCTTCTCAATATTATGAATATCTTGATGTCTTCATTAGATTATTCTTATGGGATTTGGCACTCCTTGCCAAATTCTTCTTCTTAGATTTGGAACTCTTTACAAAATTCTCCTTCTCTTGGGCTTGTTGTCAAATGGCAATAATTGTCCCAAGTCATTCAATATAAGGGGATTCTCTTTGGTAGTGGATTCTCCATTGAGTTATCCTTTAATCATTTCTTCAGTTAAGCTCTCCTTGCCTTTTACTGGATGCTCATTGAGACCTTCCCAAGGTCTTTGATCTTGCAACTTTTGTTGGTCCTCCTTGTGACCTTATATTCAACCTTCTACTCTTGGAAGTGTTGGTGGTGGGATCTTCTTCTAGATATATGATTCTACTACTTCTATATGCAAGAAAGAATCTCATGGTCCTTGTTCCAAGACTAGAATTTCTATAATGATATATTCTCCTAATCTCTTCGATTTTGCTTTAGTTGCTGAAATGCTTTTGAAGAAGGTACTCTTCCTAACTTTTTTGTAGTAAGTTTCCCAACTCACTAAATATTCTTTCCCTGCAACAAAATATTAGTACTGAATTATTAATCTACTTTTGAATCATATATTATCTTTGAATTCTTCTCCGAGATCAAGCCTTCTATGGACTTTTTCAATATCAAGGTTTTCGTGGGATTTTCAGTATCAAGGCTTCTATGGCCTTTTCAATATCAAGGCTTCTATGGATTTTTCAATATCAAGGCTTCTATGGCCTTTTCAGTATCAAGGCTTCTATGGCCTTTTTAGTATCAAGGATTTTGTGGCCTTTTCAGTATCAATAATTTTTTATCTTATTATTCAAGGCTTCTAAGGCCTTTTTTTGTATCAAGGCTTTTTATGGCTTGTTATTCAACTATGATGTTCTTCAATCCAAAAATGGAGATCTTCAATCTCCTGACTTCACCATGACTCTTCACCATAAGTCTTCTTCTCTTGCACAAGTAACTAATCTCTACACTATGAAGGTACACCAACCTTTAGGCAACGAAGTTGGAGTATCCTAGCTTTTTTTTTTAGGTGTCCCAATCCTCTAAGAATTAATTTTCTACAATAAAAGAAAATTTAGGTAATTGTTAGCAAATTCTAGATGTCTTGGATGATCTTCACTAGATTATCTGTCAATCTAGTGGATTGAATGTTGAGTCTTGGTCTTCATGAGTTTTTTTTGCAACTCTGTGGAAAGACTAGTCAAATGCAATCTCAATATTTTTGGAACTAATATTTCTTTCAGTCCTTACTTGTGACTCTCCCTAAATCTACCACCTAGAATCTTCTAAGAATTTTTTATAGTGGTTGGTCTAGTATCACATCAGGTTGATAAAAAACTCAAGCTCAATAATAATGGTGGTTTTTCCTATTGACCTATTATGGCTATATCTATCATAGCTCTAATACCACTGCTAGATTTTGATGTAATGTGCAATGAGGGATATCAATCACAAGATGCAAAATAATATGAAATAAAGTAAATATGCTAGATGACTAAAATATGTTGTAGATAGAAATGATATAAAATAATACAATGTAGCTATGGAGGAAATGAACACTCCATTATTACTTCACAAGTAGAGGCTAAACAAACACAAATATTTGAAAATTTGGTGAAATTACTTCAATAAATAGAGGCCTCACATAAAATAGAAGAAGAAGTAATTATTACAAATCATAAGAGGAAACAACCATTTAGAAGAGGCATAAGACCTCAACAATGCTTTTAGTAAAGAAATAACTCTCAAAGGATGTCAAAATTAGAGAAATGATTTTCAATGTCATCAACAATAAAGAAATATTTTTCACACACAAATGATATGTGAACTTTATGGTAGAAGTAGCCACACAGTAAAGAAATATAGGTATAATTCATTTACAAATGGGTCTCCTTCATGAGAGATGAACCAGTAGTAAGATAAGTCATCATTTAAAAGCATAATAAAATTTGAAGAAAGGTTCAACAAAATAATGTAGCCAAATAAATCTAAACTAGAGAAGAATACGAAGAAGTGCTTTTTGCATAAGCACAACTGAAAAAACACAATAATATTTGGTATAACTCTAAAGCAACCAAACAAATGATAGGTCAATAAAATTAGACCCATCCAAATCATGTAAATTGTTATACATAAAATAAAGCATCAATTGATTGCTCCAACCTATAGGAGAACTTTCAAAATTAAAATGAAGTGGATTCAAGCACCTAAATTGAAAATATGTATTTTGAATGTGATTCTTCTCCATCTATAAAAGAAATTGAAGTAAAAGAAAGCAAATAAAATGAGGAATCAATGCATCTGACATTTAAGATTCAATATTTGATAGGACACCAAAGAAAAAGTAAACACATCACTTTCCACAAATGTCTTCCTGAAATGAACAATGTCAAGACAAAAAAGAGGTAAAGGGTGATTGATCTCACTACATGAAGTGATGATCAAAACATGAAATGGAGACATAACAACATAGAAGATATGGAAAAACAAAATAAATATTGGTAACCATTCAATTCAATAGTCAACACATAATGCATGGTAGAACATGACAAACATACTCCATATGAAGACTTTGGATGAGGCACATATTTCATGTATTGAATCTATAAGTATTAAAAATTGAATAAGTATTTGTAATAAGTATATTTTTGGAGTGTATGATTCATGGAACCCAAAAATCCTACGTATCATAGTATAAAGTCAACATTGAAGGGGATATTTCTTATTTCCAGTATATAGATTCTAGCATCACCTTAAATAGTCATTAGTCCTAAGTCAATGCTAGACTAAGAAATGAAGCCATAGCGAGAGTTATGACTATGATGTAATATGGGTGGTATGTTAGAAATTATTACATAATAGCCCATGTGACATGAGTGTGGTATAACCATCCATCAAAAGGATTATGCATTAGTCCTAAGTCAATGCTAGAGTAAGAAATGAAGCCATAGCGAGAGTTATGACTATGATGTAATAAGGGTGGTATGTTAGGAATTATTATATCATAGTCCATGTGACATGAGTGTGGTATAACCATCCATTAAAAGGACTATGCATCTACTAGAAGATTAGGGTAGTTGCAAGATTACTTAGTAGTTTGTTATACCAAAATCGGGCATCCTATGTATTTAAATATTTACTATTTCATAATGCAAATAATTGAAGCATTAAGTTCTAAAAGTAGGGTTATACATCATACTTTGGTAAATAGAGTTTTGCGGACATTAGAATTACTTTACCTTTTACCTTTAAAATCAATCTGAAAGGTACTAATGATGGTTATAATCATGTGCACATTAAAAACCACTTTACGTTTTAGCTTTAAATCCAATATAAAAAGTTCTAATAATTTTTTTTTGTATTGATAAAAAATGGGGTTGAAGGGCCCCAACCCTTTACACAAAGTTGTACAAGAAAAAACAACAGAAGATAATACAAATGCAAGATAGCCTTATCTTAGTAAAACAAACAAACTTGGGCTAAACCTGTTGATGGAGAAGCTGAAATAATATTCCTTCTGCTATCCTTCTATTTAACGTGGCTGATGTAGTGCTCAATGCTTTACATATTTGATAAAAAAACTGCTTACAATAATGTAGTTTAGTGTGCTCAAATCCTTCATCCCATAATCCCAATAAGTTCTAATAATTGTTGTAATATAATGAACATATTAAAAACTACTTTACCTTTTACCTTTAAAACAATCTAAAAGATAGAACACTAAAAACTGCTTTCTAAGGAGTATTAATGTTGCTACAAATTTGATTAATTTATATTTGAAAATCACAAATATAGGAATGCTATTATTTTGTTTCAACTTTCGAAAGATTCAATTTTCCTTGCACCAAAATATTACAGTATTTTTTGTTGTTTCTATTCAACTTCATTTGCAGGCTTCCAAGTTGACTCATGAGTTGGCACATTTGATAAATATTGTCACGTTCTAACACGAGGATCTATGCACTATCAACATGGCTTCACCTAATCTCCTTCCACCTTAAGGTCCCTCCGTTTCTTTGAGGCCTCGACGTAGTAAGTTGAGGGGGTGACATTTTCTAGCCTCAAGTTGTTCTGTGAGTGCCCACAGTAAGACTCGGTCTCCTTTTGGAGTGGCTCCCTTTGTTTAATTATTCTGTTTATTCACCCTTTTAGGGGCTGGTTTTGTTTTTAGCCTCAAGTCTTTACAATATTGTTTGTTTAGGTGACCTACCCGAACTATGATTTTTTCAACAACTTCCTTTTATTGTAACCTCTCTTATTTTTTACTATTGATTCCAATAAAAAAACAAACACAAAAGAAGTAAACTATACTGTAAAAAATAGTAATAAAGCTAATCTTAAAATACTGATAGTGGCTGCAAATCTGATTAATAAATTGTATTTGAATATCAGAATAGAATTAAATTTTACTGTAATTGATAGCGCGCTTATACAGAGTATACAAAAATTAAACCATTACCATCAATACTAAAAGGTTCATCAATTTCGTAACTAAAATATAGCGAATAAGCATATTAAATTCATAGATACAGAGAATCCGAATTGTGGCCGACATGTCAGACTACTTTTCGTATATAGGTCTTTGCGAATCTGATTCTCCCACTATCTTAACATTAAATTGACGAAATGTCAAATTAACGTCACACCATGGCTAATCTGGATTTCATGGACGAGCACGAGATAATCTTTCTTCTTCCACTTCCTTTGTTATAAAGTTAAGTATTGAGTTGGAGTGATCATTTTTAGAAGCTTATGTTTCTTTTTGTATAATGTATATATTTAATGCTTGGGTTATGTATATGTCACACTAATATCTTTAAAGAAAATTTCGTTCTATATTAACGCTCTTTTATATTTCTTTTGCACGTAAATATTAGCATATATTAGTTGAGAAGTTGAAGGTTCAACGACTCTATATATTAATCAGCATACTTATCACGTGTCAATGAATAATGTGCTAGACTACCGACTTCGTTAAACAATTATCAGGAAAAGCATTTGATAAATATTCTCACGTTCTAATTAACATGGTTTCACCCAATCTTTTTTCACCTTAAGGTCCCTTTGTTTTTTAGGTTTTGACAGGTTGACATTTTCTAGCCTTAGGTTGTTTTGTGAGTGCTCACAGTAAGGCTCGGTTTCCCTTTGGAGTGGCTCCCTTTATTTAGTTATTCTGTTTATTCACCCTTTTAGGAACTGGTTTTGTTTTTAGCCTCGAGTCTTTACAATGTTGATTGTTTAGGTAACCTTCTACCAAAACTATGATTTTTTCAGCAACTTCATTTTTATTATAACCTCTCTTATTTTTTTACTGAATATTATTATTGATTTCGAGAAAAAAACAAACACAATAGAAGTAAACTCCACTGTAAAGAATAGTAATAAAGCGAATCTAAAAATACTGATAGTGGCTGCAAATTTGATTAATAAATTGTATTTGAATATCAGAATAGAATGAAATTTTACTGTAATTGATAGCGCGCTTATACAGAGTATACAAAAATTAAACCATTAGCATCAATACTGAAAGGTTCATCAATTTTGTAACTAAAATATAGCGAATAAGCATATTAAATTCATAGATACAGAGAACCCGAATTGTGGCCGACATGTCTGACTACTTTTCGCATATAGGTGTTTGCGAATCTGATTCTCCCAGTATCTTAACATTAAATTGACGAGATGTCAAATTAACGTCACACCATGGCTAATCTGGATTTCATGGACGAGCACGAGATAATCTTTCTTCTTCCACTTCCTTCTTAAAAAGTTAAGTTTTGAGTTGGAGTGATCATTTTTAGAAGCTTATGTTTCTGTTTGTATAATGTATATATTTAATGCTTGGGTTATGTATATGTCACACTAATATCTTTAAAGAAAATTTCGTCCTATATTAATGCTCTTTTATATTTCTTTTGCACGTAATTATTATTAGCATATATTAGTTGAGAAATTGAAGGTTCAACGACTTTATATTTTAATCAGCATACTTATCACGTGTCAATGAATAATGTGCTAGACTACCGACTTCGTTAAACGATTATGAGGAAAAGCATCAACAGACGTTAAATTTTATTTATTTCCTGTTTACACGTTATGGTCCATTATCATAACAGGATTTCTTGAACCCTGTCATATCTGATTGAATTTGTGATATTTTATTGATACTTTAGTTAAAGATTAAAAAATCAGACGCCGACAAGCTCTACAGAGCGAGAGGACCAATAATTTGGTATAACAGTTACTAAAAGGTGAAAAATGGGCTTAACAGACAACAATATAAAAAATAAAAACAAAAAATTTATGGTCGACTATGAATTTCTTATAAGAGGCTTTGCTACTTTTGCCTTGTTGAAATAGCTACTAAGCTTCCATTGGCACTTTTGCAGGCTGTAACACTTTTCCCTGATTCCTCTATCTATTTTGAAATCTGTACAGTTTTAAGTATGTCTATTATCAGAGCCTTAGGTGCTGCGGTTCAGGGAAGGTAACTAGATTTTGTTTTCTTCCGTCTTTTAATGTTATCCTGGCCTGAATTTTTACGAGTTTCGTTGTATGTTGCAGATTGGAAGGTAAAGTTGCAATTATCACAGGCGGAGCGGCAGGCATCGGAGCAGCCGCTGTTCGTCTCTTCGCTAAACATAGAGCCAAAGTCATCATAGCCGACATTTTAGACGAAACTGGTAAAAAACTTGCTGAAACCCTTTCACCGTCTGCGATATTCGTCCACTGCGACGTAACGAAAGAGAAAGACGTGAGTTCAGCGGTGGATGTGGCCATGAAAAATCACGGCCAACTGGACATTATGTTCAACAACGCCGGAACCATCGATGTCCAGAAAAAGAGCGTGGCAGAGTACGATATGCAACAATTTCAAGCCGTAATGGATGTGAATGTAAAAGGAGTAATGCACGGGATCAAGCACGCAGCCCGAGTTATGATCCCCACACAACGGGGTTGTATACTTTCGACGGCAAGTATTGCAGGGATAATGGGAGGTGCTGCTTCTCATGCATACACAGCTTCAAAACATGCAGTGATAGGGTTGACAAAGAACGGGGCAGCCGAGCTGGGAATGTATGGCGTGAGAGTGAATTGCGTTGCTCTTTCTGCCGTCGCCACGGATCTTGCCGTGCGGTACTTCGATGGAAGTGTAGAAGAGAGTAGGACTAAGGCGGAGGAGTTCTTTAACAGTATAGCTAACTTAAAGGGGATGACTGTTAAAGCGGAGGATATTGCAGAGGCTGCTCTGTATTTGGCAAGTGATGAAGCCAGTTATGTAAGTGGTCATACTCTTGTGGTGGATGGCGGACACACTGTTGTAAACCACGACTGGAAAATGTACCGGCCATAAGTTCCTATATTTTAGTCCTCGTTTAAGTTAGAAAAAATAATCGTAGAGATGATTGTGTAATTCTCTCTACACTACTTCAATGTTACTTATTTATTGACCAGCTAGATTTGTGAAATTATAATAAGACCCAGCTTAGAGATACGAGTGGACTCTAATTATCTACTATATATTCAAAGACTTGATTGTATGTTATATTATGTTTAATTTAAGAGTATGAAGAGTATAACATACAGAACATGGAAAATTTTTTTATTGAAACACTTCGTAAAAGACATATATCCTAAAGACCCTCTGAGTAAAAGGGTCAATTATCTCAACACAAGATCGAGGAGTTGCATTTCTAAGAGTGTACTGCCATGAGGAGGGTTAAGACTTCTATTTATATGAAGCCTGCAATCCCATGAAAGCATAGAGGTCGCCACAACCGCATGACAAAATTTTGTCCGCGAAATTTGAAACAGCTGAAGGTTGGTACGATAAATTTCAGCAACGATAGGAGGGGACCTGAACCTACGCAGCAAGCTGGAGTTTTCCTTACAACGTGGTTATTTCCCTGCGTTTTTTGTTCTAGCATTTCAGACCACATTTGTTTTGGTTAAGGCATAGTTTTCGGCATTAAATTTGCAAAGCGGATATCTAAAAACGATTCTGTAACCATTGGCTTATAAATTTCGTTAGGAGTGAATACATAGTAAGACCGCACTTTCATTTAAAAATATTAAATTTAAATTATTTCCTTTATAAGATAATTATTTAAACATTTGTTTGTTTTACGAGTGCATACAGTAAGACCGCACTTCCATTTATATATATTTATAATTTGAAATTCATTTATTTTATTTATATTATTTAAGAAACTAGTTTGAAAAATTTGTATATAAAAACATTTAAAATAGATTATTTAGCAGGCGTGAGTACACAAAAGAAAAAGAATACACCCCCATTTAAAACATGTAAGACGTTGGTAACAGAACTCAGATAAGACGTTAAATTTCATATTTAAAGTTCACTGTCCCCCCGTACCCGCGTCCAATGAGAGCCTAAGAACGTGTTTACAACTTGTGTAATGAGAGCCTAAGAACGTGTTTACAAATTGTGTATTAAATCATTTCCCCTATATTTACTTGGTTATAAATTTTTGTTTTTGTTTTTTAATGTTTTTATAATAACTACGTTAAATAGAATGACGGTCATTAGCCTAAAACCATCTAACCGTTAAAACCATCAAAAACTTTAAAAGATGTAACCAAGCCGTCAATCATTATTAATTAACAAATATTTTAATTTTTAAAATTCAGAATCTACTAATATTAATAGACCTACGCAGCAACCTAGAGTTTTCCTTACAAAGTGGCTATTTCCTTCCGTTTTTTCCTGTAGCATTTCATACCGCATTTTTTTTTTGTTAAGGCATAGTCTTCGGCGTCTATTAAACAAGACATTGCTTGCAGTTATCTAAGGCATAGTCTTCGGCGTCCATCAAACAAGACATTGCTTGCAGTTATCTAAAAACGATCTGTAACTACTGGCTTACAAATTTCCAATTTTTTTTTTATTAGCTAATAAGTGAGTGAAATAGGAAATAGATGTGGTAGTTGTGTATTTAATTTTTTATTGTTAAATATAGTTTTTTATTTTATAAAAAATTATGATTAAAAGGAAATTAAATAAAAAAATACATAATAAAACCACACTTTCATTTAAAAATATTTAATTTAAATTATTTATTTTATAAAACAATTATTTAAATATTTGTTTTTTTATGAGTGGATACATAGTAAGACCGCACTTTCATTTAAATATATTTATAGTTTAAAGTTTATTTATTTTATTTATAATAGTATAAAACGATTATTTAAAAAATTAGTTTGAAACACTTCTACATTAAAAACATTTAAAATAAATTATTTATTTTATGGTATAAAATAAAAGCTTGATCAAGAAAATTTATATGGAAGATGAATAATAAATTATATATATATATATATATATATATATATATATATATATATATTAAATGAAAACTCATCCACTCAATATTATTCATATGTAGGTTTATAAATTTTTTTTTATTGAAAAAGTTATTAAATTAAAAAATAATATCTAATTATATTAAAAAATATATATATTATAAGTTTATCCAACCTACCAGTAGTACCAGTCATACCACTAAGTTTGGGTACAATTTCACTCCAACCAAAAACATTTTCTTACTCAAGAATATATTAAATAAATTATTTATTTTGTGGTATAAAATAAAAGCTTTACCGAAGAAGATTTATATGAAGGATGTACAACGAGTAATATTTTCTTTTCGCCATAACAAATTATTTGGATGGATTTATTATAATGTTTCTTCCACTTTCTTCAGTATTAATTTTTATTGTATTAAAAGGTGCTACCCACGCTGTCGATTGATTAGGAGACAGAAAGAAAGGCCAAGACGCAATGATTTTCTCTATGTAATCATTGACCGAATTTATCTTTAATCGTTTACCAGACCACAAGTGAGCCAAACTGGAGTTCCAGAAATTTAACTGCGGTCAAATTAGTTGCAGGAAACAGAGGATTGAAACAAAGCACGATGGTCATATAAGTTTTTGAATTTCCGTCTTTGAATTTTTATATTATTTAAAAAATTATTTTGGAACACTCTTAGTTAGAAAGCTTGATGATCAGTTTTTCATTTATTGGTTTTTAAGTCTAACTTCTTTAGATATGGTTTGAGCATCGGTTTAAACAATTTTTGGTGGAAAAAACGTATCCTCCATAATGATAAACCTTTAGCTTTATGCAGTGCTACTCAAGGTCTAACATTTTTAAGAAAGGTATTAATAGAATAAGAGATGTTTAGGATATGGGTAACTACTAAATTCTTACCTAGAACTAGATCTGCAGATATTGCTCCCTTCTTTCTAGGTTCATAGAGTCTTATGGCTTAATTGTGGCTTCCATCCCTTGTGAGGTCCTTATAATGTTTGGAATTACTAACCATCATATATGGAATGACTAGAGATAACTCAATGATCATAGAATCTCTTCTTTTACTTTTAGTTGGACATACAAAAATATTTTGTGTCCTCCTTCTTTAGACTCTAAGCTCAATTTCAAATGGCAAGTGAGTTTTACCAATGCCCAATGGCAATATCTTACTTCTCAAATTTGGAAAGTTCTTATCGAATAAAAAACTCATCTTCTTGGATGGAAGATTTTGCATAAAAAATTTCCAACTTCTAAAAGTTTGGCTTTGATTTTACACATTTCCCCTCAATGCAATTTTTATAATGCTTTACAAACTCTTATTTACTTGTTTTTTTTTTGTGACATGGCTAAACAATTTTGGGATGTCTTCTACACTTTTATTTTTCCCTCTTTCACTAGATCTTGGAAGCTTTCTCTGCTTGGTTTTTGTCAGCTAGATCAATGTCCCAAACTCTCGAATGTTTGTAGACACTTCTTTTTCAAGCACATTTGGAAGTGCAGATGCATAAAGGTATTTACTAATTCTGCTCCTTCATGGGATATAGTTTTAGTTGACTTGACCATTAATCTTTTGTTACATATGGGACACATTCATTCCCAAGTCTATGGAACTTTTAGCACACCACAATATGTTATTGATAGACTTAATTAGCTTTCTCATATGGTTCATGATCTTCAAAAGGTCCAATAAGAAAAAAAACATAAGATAGTTAACAATGATGAGCAAGTTTAGGATTTGATTACTTATAATTTTTCTTTGAATAGTTAACAATGATGAGTAAGTTTAGGATTTAATTACTTCTATTTCTTCTTTGAAGAAATCATAATATATCACATAAGACACACCAAACATTTTCTCATATAACAGGCTCTCTCATAGATGAGTGTTAATATCTCGTGTACTAGAGCAAGATATAGCTATAGTATTTTTGTTGTTATTATCTTCTATTCTTATGTATATTAAGTAATGCATGCTTTACTTCTTATCCACCTTTTTTATTTTTTTAGCAGGTGGATAGTGTTAGCTCCATAATATTGTAATGTTTTGGTTAATGATTTAATATAATCTAGTTTTTCTCAAAAAAATAAAAAATAAGAGTAATAATTCTAGTAAGAGTTTAAAAAAATCAACACTTATATATATATATATATATAAGTTAGAAGAAAAGTATCGTATTATAAATATATTATTTTAAGGATTTATTATTTAAAAGGTTTTTGTTTTTTTAATTGTTTTTTATACAAAAGAATATATAAAAAAATTTAGATGACTATCACTCGTGAAAGTGTATCTATATTGACAATAAATTGGGACACTTCATCAATCATCATTAAAACAATAGGATAATTAAGCAATCACACACAACATTGCACCTGTCAACATTCTCCCTTCATATTAGGGGTTAAAAAATTCAATACAAAAATGGGATCTGGACATTTATAACATTACCCCCTTGAATGTCAACACCAAAAATTTATGTGACCTCTCTTAAGCCTAAGATATGTTTATGATGTACAAAATTCATTACACATAACACCTTGGTAAAAATATTAGTGACCTATTCCTCTATCTTATAATATTGGAGATGTATTACATGCTATTGGGTGATTTCTCTGATATAATGATGGTATACTATAATAAGATTCGTGTAAACATGGAATAATAGATTTTTGGATAACTAAATAGCACTTTGTTGTCAGAATAGAATAAAGAAGGTCTTGCTAAATGCTATTAGAGTACTAAAAGAATAAATTATAACCAAGTAACTTCTTTAGCTTCCTCATTTGCTACTACATATTCAACCTCTATAGTCAATAAGGCAATAGTAGACTACTTCTTACTATGTCATGGAATTAGACCAAAAGTAAGGAAGACTTTATGTGGTATGTTATCTGCACAACCTACCCAATTTGAATAAGAATAACCTATAAATGTTCAGTCTTCAAAGGAGGAATAGTAAATACCCATAGTCAAAGTCTACTACAAATATCTCAATTTTATCTTTACTACCCTCCAATTTGGAACCTTGAGAGAACTCAAAAACCCAAAAAATATTAGAGTATATCCAATCATTTAGGTTATGTAAATGTACCACCTTTGGTGCATAGATAGGGTAGGGGTTTTTGTTTGAGTGAAGTAAGTTAGTTACTTCAAGTATTGTAATAAATGCACAAGTGTCAATTTACATGTTATAAATGTGCATGTAGTCCACATGTGTAATGACCCTCCTCGCACGACCTTTGATTAGCAATTAAATTAATGATATGAACTTACCTTTTTCTTTGGAATGTGGTACTGCTAATGGCTTTGTTTATGTAGGACCAGGGATATTTCTTCGATAGATAAGAAAAGTCGATGAAAAGGTAAGTGGGGAAGTGATGATTTGGCTCATGAGTACATGGAAGCTCACGTGGGTGAGCCTCATATAGGTGCATTGGAATGAAATGCATTATGTTTGCGTGTGCCATTTATAAAATGATTTATTTGTTGTTTGTTAAAATATATATGCATTCATATATGTTAGGAGGGCAGTGAAAGTGCCAAAGGCATGGGAGCCTTCATTCATGGAGTAGTGATGATTTAGATTTGTTGGTGTGTATTTATCAATAAATTTAATAAATAAGGATATATATATATATATATATATATATATATATATATATATATATATATATAAATAAAATATGCACATATGATTTTGAACAAATGTGTTGGATATATATTTATTGCACATGTTTACATGCTTTTTAAATTAAAAAAAAAAAAAGAGATAGCTCCGTTACCCATGATCCAACTGAAAGAGTGGGAAAATAATGGTGAAACAATCTATGAGTTAATTGTGGAGGAAGTGATGGCTTAAGTAAAAATGACTTCATGTTTCTCCAGGAGTGAGAGGAGAGGTGTAAAAAAATAATAAAAACAATTGGCAAAAAGTATGCATGAAAAAAAAACGGTGAAGGGAGTTTTTTGGGATGATCTGGATTGCGTGTGTTGGACTAGTTTTTTGTGTGGCTGATTTGCGTGTGAATTGGAATAGCTAGAAAGTTTGGATGAAAGAACTAGTAGAATGCAAATTGCATATCAATATTTAGCAATCGATTACCAGGTTGGAATGTTGCCTCTCATGTCTTGGTTTTGTTTGAGCTAAATTGATGTTTTGTATAAGAGAAATTGATGTGAAATTGAAAATATTCCTCTGTGAGAATTTTATGTGTGTATATTGTGCAACTATGACATTTGTCTAGAAAAAAAAAAAAATTGATTGCTTTATTGTGTGATTTCTTGAGCTATGGTGCAATCATGGAAGCTCATAATGAAATTGGAATAGTTTTGAAATACCCAAATTTGTTGTGTGGTTACTATTTCTTGGAAACCATGAAATGGTATTGAAACTATAAAGATTTATGGTTTGAATGGCAATAGGATAATGTATAATTATTTCTATGATTATTGGTTTGTATGATTGCATGTGATTTTAGCTACATTAGTTAGTGAATTGCATTCATGAATGAGCCAACTCTGATCCCCTATTCTCTATAAACTCCAATGGTGGTCACTCCAATAGTAGTGGAGGATAGTTCATAGTGAGGACAAATATTCTTTCACCTTTATGTTATCTAGTACATTTTGGAGAGAATGTATGAACCAACACTTGCAAGAGAAATAGTGGAATCCTTAAACCTATTATGTAATGTTGTGATAGTGGTTAAATTTCCCAAAAAGAACTTGATTGGGTTATTTACCATTTAGGATTGGCTTATGATATTTTAGATGATGGCTAGCGATCGGTTTTACTAGAAGAAAATATTGTAACACGTATGTGTTATCTTTGTATGAGAAATTTTGGGGAACTAAAAATATTAAGGGATAGTTATATTTATTTTATAGAATTATATTCCCTAATTAGTGAAACTTAGCCTCTATTCTAGATATTGACATTACTTTATAATTAGCATACTGTGTAGAGTTTTGGGAGTAATTCAACATTATAGTTTTACTTCAGCTATGTGTAAGATAAATGGAACTCCTGTTGCAGTATTATCTATTTGGGTAAACAATTTAAAGGAATGAGAGGAGTCACTTATATAGTTACCATTGTTATATTGTAAATGATCTGTTAATGTATTTTCTCAATGCAAGACTTTATTATATTTGTAATATTCAAATTATGATTGCAATGTAATCTGATTGTTGTCTTTGAAAATAAGACTATCCTATTATGTGCTTGTTTGGTTCGGTGTTAAGGTAAACCTTGTTAGACTTTAAATCTGAACATGAATTTTATTTGGGAAGGGTTTTTGGAGAAATCAGGTGTAAGGCGTCAGGTAGATACATCTTAAAACAAGCATGATAGGAAGATTATGAGATGTAGTTTTATAGATTTTATTTAGTAGAGTTAAAGATGCTAGCTCAATATCGTTAAAACCTTAGAGTAGATCCTTAACTATCGGTGCATTGTTTTGAGAAAGGAATAGTTAACCTGAGCTATAGTGGGGTTTAAGTGTAGACTTTCACTATGTTTGGCTTCAACAACCATTGTTGGTAAAAATATTTATTTATATAAGTAACTCTTGGCTGGAGTGTAAAATCGAATTACTAAATCTTCTTTTAGCTACTTGTAATATCTTTATTATGGCAATTGTGTTAAAAGAAAAAGAGCCAACTATAGTAAAATATTAGTTCTTCAAAGGGTTCAAACTTAAGATTAAGTTCAACCATGGAATCACTTGGGATTAGGAAAGTAACTTCTTTATTTTATGGTAAAAGTGTTTTAACAAAGTTTTATCGATTTGTATAGTTGTTATGTGGAGTTTAAACGATATACATATATCTTGGAGTGGAATATAAATGGTAGTGTACTTTCTAATTAAAATAAATCAGAGTAGATATTTATTTTTATAAAGGTTGCTTTTGATAGAAAAATAGGGATTTTAAGGAAGATTATCTTTAAAAATGTGAGCTTTGTATTTAATTCCTTTATTTTGGTGTATAGTAAAATTAAGTGACCAAGTCTATGTTATACTATAACCTTGGGCTTACTATAAGGGACTTATAGTACATGTTAGACAACAAAACCATTGGTTATCTAATATTATCTAGGGGATCAAACTTAGTAACCTTTGTATCCTTTAGGTAGATAGTTGGAAAATAGATCTTGTTGATAAAAGCTATTTACTCCTTTGTGTAGAGTTTATTAAACAATATTTAGAAACCCAATGATGTTGAGATGTGGGTATGCATACAACATGTCTCGAGAGTGATTGTAGTCTAGCAAAATAGGTCGAAACATGAGACCTAGCTAGTACTTATAATGAGATATGGAATGGGATATCTTCTCTAGGTCACTACCTAGGAGTACAATGATAGGTCGATGCATCACTATGGTTATAGAGACTAGCATGACATCAGTAGCTAGATCTACCACACCATTTGGTATGGGATAAATGAATGTGAATCAAAGTGGGCATTGTGACTAAGACTAGTATCAAGGTAATGGCATAGCTCTTGTTGACTCGTAGTAGGATAATCAACAAGACACTTGGCATATGTACGCTAGACTCTTGCATATTTAATTGGAACAAGTTGATCGGTTGGATCAAGGTTCAATATGCTAAGGGATGGGGAGTGTATGCATCCACCCTTTAGGTGTTATGGGCCCTAAAGGATAACCTCTACCATGGTTTGACCCTCATGCTAGATTAAGAGGATGATAAATGAGGTAAGTCGATTCCACAAAAAGGTAATTTTCATGAGATTTGGTCAATCTCGTCCACTTGGGTAGCTACCTGTAGCAACTTTAGAACTCAAAAGTGGTTTGGTATGTCGGTACTAATTTATTTGTATGATAATGATTCATTGGGTAAAATAAAATAGTAGTAAACAAGATAGTACTCTTAGGGTTAAACATTGATTTAAAAAAATCCTTGTATTATTGCTTGGCTTATTTATTTGTGGTACAACCAGGTGAGTAGACTTGGGTTGTTACATGTGGTATTAGAGTAGAAGAGATCCTTGAGTTGTAGGACTTTGAATAAATATTTGTTTTAGAAAAACTTAAACTATAGATTAACTTGATCCTTTTCCCTATAGGTCTGATGGTACATAAAATGTGAGGTGGATCTTCGAGAAACCTTGGGGGAGCTAGGGAGGAAGAAACCATCACAAGACCACCAAGAGGACCGAGAACTAGGTTAAGGAAAGAAGGGCCTCAAAGGGAAAGAAGGATGAAATAGATTAATGAACCTCCTCTAAATGAGTCTAGTGAGGAATATTATAGGGAAGCAGAAAATCTTGCAAGAATAGTACAACTATTGCAAACTCATATGGAACAACAAAGAGAATAACTGACCCAATAGAAAACCCACATGGCCCAACAATAGGAAATGATAGTTCAACAACAAAAAATCATAGAAGACTTGGCTAGGGGTAGGGAGAATGTAGGGAGGACAGAGGAAACACCTAGTGAACCTACAAGATCCGGTACTAGTAGGGCTAGAGTAAGTGTGGAATTGGCCAAAAATATGAGGAAAGTGGTAATATCTAAGTTTAATGGAAAAGGAGATGGTGATGTAATGGAGAATTGGCTAAACAAACTAGAGTCATACTTCTCCTTGGTGATTTTATCACTAGAATCTAAAACTACCTTGGTTGTTATGAACATGGTTGAAGTAGCCCTAGACTGGTGGAAGACCTTCAAGAGAGGGTAGGGTATTGAAGTTGTAGATCTCAAATGGGAAGATTTTGTTAAGGAATTTAGGAATAGATTCTTGACTAAGCAATATTATGTGGAAAAATTTGAAGAATTTACTAATCTGTAGCAAGAGGTTATGTCAATACGTGACTATCATCAAAAGTATATTCAACTACTAAAATATGCCACCCAATATGAGAGTAATGAAGAAATGAAAGTTCAAAAATTCATTTTGGGACTACATCCCAAAATTGGGATGGTGGTGAATATGCATAATCTAGTAGATCTTCCTACTACTTTTGATTTGGCATGAAAAGAAGAAGTAAATCAAGAGACCAGAAAGGTATACTTTAATTATCAAAATTTATCCAAAAAAGAAAAATATGAGCTTAGGAAGCAAAAAAGCACTGGTTTTATGAAGTGGGAGAAATATCAGAACAAGAAACCAAAATTTGGAGATCAAAATAGGCAAGGAGGTAAGAACAAGAACAATTCTCAAGGGAATAAGTTTAGGAAAGATGGCAAAGGATATCCTAGATGGAATGATCAGAGGACATCAAATCAGGAGAAACCTAAAGATGTTGCACCTCAAGGCAAGAATGGGAATAATAATAGAGGTGATAGAGCTCCTCCAAATGGTTGCTATGTATGTCAAGGACCTCATTTTTCCAACAAGTGCCCCCATAGAGCTGATCTTCACTAGAAAGCACCAGAAGAAAACACCCACAGAATCTTTGCAGTGATAGGTAGTCCCATTCTTGATGGTCAAATTACTCCTTTTTTGTTAAATGGTAAAATTTATAATAAGGATGTACGTATTTTGATAGATAGTGGATCAACTGATAGTTTTATTTCCACTAGATTAGTGAGGGACATACCTGTAAGACCTAGATTTTTAGCTAATGGTTGGAAGGTGGAGTATGGGTCAGGGTAAACTTATCAAGTAAATCAATGTCTATTTGATCCTCACATCATTCTACCTCAAGGGGAAACCAATTGGTATTTGTATGTGGCACCTTTGCATACCTTTGACATCATTCTTGGTGTTGATTGGTTAAAATCTCATAAAGCTCTTTTGAACTTTGAGGATAGATGGATGGAGTTTGTGGATGAATCTAATCAAAGGATTAGGATTCATTGTGATCATGGTGCAATTAAGCCACATCTATTGTCTGCAATGCAGATAAAGAAAGTCTTTAGGAAGAAGGGAATAATTTTTGTAGTTAAAATGAATAAGAAAGAAGAGTTTGAAATGGAATCTGATCTATTCCAAAAGCATCCTATTTTGGGGGAATTCAAAGATGTGTTCTCGGAGGACCTTCCAGGATTACCTCCTCAAAGAGAATTTGATTTTTCTATAGAATTATTGCTTAGAGTTGCACCTATTGCTAGGGCACCATATAGAATGACTCCTATTGAGCTACAAGAGCTCAAGATGCAACTACAAGATCTGTTAGAGAAAGGGCTAATCAAGCCTAGTGTGTCACCATGGGGAGCTCCTATTTTATTTGTTAAAAATAAATATAGAACCTTAAGGATGTGCATAGACTATCAGATGTTGAATAAGGTTACTATCAAAAATAGGTACTCATTACCTAGAATAGATGATCTTTTTGATCAGCTAAAAGGAGCAACCATCTTCTCAAATATTGACCTAAGATCAAGTTATCATCAGTTGAGGATTAGAGAAGAAGACACTCTCAAAACAACTTTTAGAATAAGGTATGGACATTATGAATTTATAGTCCTACCTTTTGGGTTAACTAATGCCCTAAATTCATTCATGAATCTCATGAATAGCATTTTTAGAGAGTAGTTAGACCAGTTTGTGCTTGTGTTTCTTGATGACATATTGATCTATTCTTAGAATAAGGAGGAACATGATCAACACATGAGAACTATACTTGAGACTCTTAGAAAGAATCATTTATATGGAAAGTTATCAAAGTGTGAATTCTACACTCCACAAGTACAATATTTAGGTCATATAGTATCTTCTGAGGGGATTGCAGTCGATCCCAAGAAAATAGAAGTAATTATTGATTGACCTGCACCTACAAATGTGACTGAGGTGCAAAGTTTTATGGGGTTTGCGGGCTATTATAGGTGATTTATCAAGGGTTTCTCAAGAATTTCTCAACCAATTACCAACCTTCAAAGGAAAGGAAAGGTTTTTAAATGGATAGAGCAATGCAAAGAAGCCTTCCAAATTTTGAAAGAAAGGTTGACTATCACACCAATTTTACAACTACCTGATCCAACTAAGAAGTTTACAGTATGCACTGATGCATCAATTGATGGATTAGGAGGGGTTTTGACCCAAGATGATGTGGTTATTGCCTTTGAATCAAGGAAACTTAAGAAGCATGAGGTGAACTATGCCACCCATGACTTGGAATTGGTAGTTATTGTGCATGCCCTTAAATTTTGGAGGCACTACTTGCTTGGGAAACCATTTGAACTTAAGATAGATCACCAAAGTTTAAGATACATATTTACTCAACCCTTATTGAATGCTAGGCAATGATGTTGGATGGAATTTCTAGTTGAGTATGATTTTGGCATTGAGTACATTAAGGGAAAGGAGAACAAAGTAGTTGATGCTTTAAGTAGAAGAGGGTGCATCGTTGCAATGACAAAATGTCAATATGATTTGGTAGATCAAATTAAATATATGCAATAGAAGGATGAATTTTATCAGTCTTGTAGTGCTCAAATTGAGCAAGACCTTGGAAAAGATACAGGCTTTGTATATAGGGATGACTTACTATATTATAAGAACATATTAGTTGTTCCAAATTTGAATGGATTGAGGGAAACAATCCTTAAGGAGTCACATAATACTCCTTATTTAGCGCATCTTGGAGGGGTAAAGATGTATGAGAACTTGAGAAAGGCCTATTATTGGCTAGGTATGAAAAATATATCAATGATTATGTGGCTAGGTGCTTGGAATGCTAGAAAGTGAAAGTAGAACATTTACACCTGATCGGTCGATTGTACCCACATGCCATACCTACACAAAAATGGTAGGTGATTTCAATGGACTTTATAGTGGGTCTACCTAAAATAAGGTTTAGGCATGATGCAATCCTGGTAGTTGTGGATAAGTTAACCAAGGTTGCACATTTTATACCTAGAAATGTACAGGATGATGCACCTATTGTAGCTAGTAAATTTTCCAGAGAGGTAGTGCGACTTCATGGGTTTCCTAAAATCATAATTTTGGATAGGGATTCTCACTTCACTTTAGAATTTTGGTAGGCATTGCATGAAGCATTGGGTACTAAATTGAATATCAGTTCAGCATACCACCCTAAGATATATGGATAGATTGAGAGGGTGAATCAGGTTTTAGAGGATATGTTGAGAATGTATTGCATGGATCAACATACCAAATGGGAAGATTACTTATACCTAGTTGAGTTTACATACAATAATAGTTATCATGCATCACTAGGTATGGCACATTTTGAAGCTCTATATGGAAGAAGATGTAGGACTCCCTTATCTTGGGATAATCCAAAATATCGGGTAGTGATTGGACCGAAAACAATAAAAGAAATGGAAGATCAATTAAAAAGAATTCAACAAAAGTTGAAGGAGGTTGCAAATCACCAAAAGAGCTATGCGGATCTCAAAAGAACATCGAGAGAATATTCTGTGGGAGATAGAGTATTCTTAAGGGTGAAACCAACTAAAAGTTCTATAAAATCTTCCAAAATTGACCCTAGATATGTGGGTCCATTTGAAATTATGGGTAAGATAAGCCCTGTTGCATACAAACTTGCTCTACCACCAAGCTTATCCAAAATCCATAATGTCTTTCATGTGTCCCTCTTTAGGAAGTATATTTTTGACCCCACTCATGTTTGGGATGTTTCTAAATTGCAGATGTCCAACCCACTAAAAATTGAAGTTAGGCCTATTCGTATACTTGGTTATAGGACCAAGAACCTGAGAAAGAGGAATATAGAGCAATGTTGGGTCCAATGGGACCACTACTCGAACAAAAATACCACATGGGAGAATGTGGAAGATATGCAACAACAATTTCCTTATCTATTTGAGTAGACATAGACATTATAAAACATTTTGTATGGATTGATGATGTATATGTATATATGGATGTGTGACTAGACTACTAAGTAGAGTAGCTTTGTATATGTTTTGGTTTGAACATAAATATGTGATTTACTATATTATGAAATCTCATGTGAGTAGAATATGAAAACAAATTCGAGTTATTAAAGAGCTAAGTATGAATGAAATTGCATGATGTATGATTTGAGAAAGAAATTCTATTGTTGATCAAATGAATGAATATGTTTTAAATTTTGCTAACCATGTATGAAACACAGGGACTATATTTATTTCTAGTGGGGGAGGATGTAACGACCCTCCTCGCACGACCTTTGATTAGCAATTAAATTAATGATATGAACTTGCCTTTTTATTTGGAATGTGGTACTGCTAATGGCTTTGTTTACGTAGGACCAGGGACATTTCTTCGATAGATAAGAAAAGTCGATGGAAAAGGTAAGTGGGGAAGTGATGATTTGGCTCGTGAGTACATGGAAGCTCATGTGGGTGAGCCTCATATAGGTGCATTGGAATGAAATGCATTATGTTTGTGTGTGCCATTTATAAAATGATTTATTTGTTGTTTGTTAATATATATATATGTATTCATATATATATATATCCTTTCATATATGTTCATGGAGTGTTCATGTCCTCCATTATATAGCATTGTACTATTTTTATCACTTCCATTAATGGCATATTTTTTATTTATTTGTAGATGTTCATATTATTATTTTCTTGCATATTATTGTACCATTAATTTATAGTTATCTTAGTTCAATTATTTTACATTTTGTGGTTATACCACCTCCCATCGAAAGCTAATATTGGTATCAGAGAACATGGTAGATCAGATAGAAAATGGGGTGAGCCACAAGTGAGACTAAGAGAAATTAAAAAATCTAATTTATATAATTTTTGAGATTACATCGAGATAGAGTCTTTCCATAGGATTATAGGAAAACTCGTGAATATTAGGACTCGGTGTGGATTCCACTAGATGTATAAATCAACTAGTGAAGATTAGTCATATCTATATTTAAGAGTATATTCCATTCCAACTTTTAACATCTTGCTGTAGGGAAAAGGAGATTTAAGAGAGTCAGAAATCTTCCTACATAGAGCTAGGACTAACACATTTGTTAGAATCATTTCAACACTTGCAACAACAACTAGAAGACTAAAGATATTAGATACCTAATAAAAGGTCCCATTACTAGAGATTACAGAAGAAGAAAAGACCATAGTAGCCTTACAAATGATTCAAGAGACTCAAAAAAATATTCTAGAAGAAGATTAGAGGATAGTGATCTCCACTAAATATTGCAAATAGTAGATTAAATAAATTAGCCTAAATAAATTGAAGAGACCCTTGGAAGGTCTAGTTACAAAACTTATAGTTCTGGAATATTGGAGGTTGGTGATCTCCATTAAATCTTGCAGATTGTAGAAGTAAAGAAGGACCAGCAAGGTCCCATTCCATAATTCCTAAAAACATGAGATTCCAAAAACAAAAAGGATAAACTAAAATGCGATGTAAACGAAACTAAAAATAACGCTCAAACCCTATGTTATTGAGAAATGCATAAAAAAGAAAGATAATGAACACAAGATATAAAAGCAATATATAATACTGCCCTTTTTATTGATATGCTTATCAAAGTTGTGTTACAATACGTCTCATTCCTTTTTAGGGGATAGGAGCGTTAAATATTGATCTTTTACAACTTGTTTCAGAATTCCTTCTTCCGTGTGCCCACATATAAGATGGGTGAACCAAAACGTTGCCACCGCTTGTGTTGATAAAAGTAGACTCCTCATTGCTCCTCTAATGTTGAAGACCTGCATTCAAAGAAACAAAAAAAGAGTCAGTAGCACCTGTGTTTGAAAATGAAACTCACAAATCTGAAAGGTTACTGTTAATGAATGTAAAATATAAATATAACGATGATTAAAATGAATCCAAATAAACTAAAAATTTGACAGAAGCATAAACATGTAACTAGCAAAATACTGCAAAAGAAACAATCACCAAATTCGATACAGATCGGTATTCGCTCCAGAGAGGGACGAATAAATCTGCAACAAACTGGTATTCATTCCGGGGTGAAACAAATAAACTTGCAATAAGGCAAGGGGTGCTCGAAGGGAAACCGCCCGTCGATTAAAACCTTGTTTCGACACCAATCCACTTGGGATGAGTCTGAAACCTGTTATGATGTGTTGTCAAAAAATTGGTGGTATTTTGTAGCCAGAAATCGGGTTTTGGGTCTTGATTCATGCTTCCAATAATCACCCAATAACCTTCCCTTTCGAATGAGATATTATGGATGTAGAAGTACAAATCGCAAGTAAGTAAAATGGCAGCACTTCATTGCTCAAAATGCTCCTTCTATGTATATCCTTTGGGTGAGGAAACTCACCATTTTATAGACCCAAGTGGTCTCTTGAATTAACATGCAGAAGTTTCACTTAGCATGAATGCTTTTTGTGAAGAGAAGACTTCTTATTGATCAAGGTCTTCTTAACTACCTCTATGCATGTCTTTGTAACTGGCACTGTAACTGGCACTGTAACTGCCTCTGTATGCCTCTACATGCTCATAAAAACTCACTCGCACTCCCATGCAATGAAGGGATAGTTAACTTGCAGATCTGAGTTGTCATGTTTCGAGGTTTGACTTTTTTCTAGTCAAACCCGGTATTCGTCCCACCTAGGAGTGAACGCGAACTGCAAGTCCGTATTCGTCCCTGGGTGGAACGAATAAGGAGCAAAGTGCCTGAAAGGTGCCAAAATGGTGTCTGACCTTCCAAAACTGCTGTGAGAGTGGTTAGCACCACTTTTTAACCTCTGTGGGCTGCCTTGGGGGCTATGTGTGTCAATGCGATCAGTGTTTGTGGTCACTTAATCAGATTAGTGTTGTTTTGGTGTCTACAGATGCCCCTTTTTGAGATGCGCTGTGTGTGGCACAAAGCTGAGCAAAAATAGAGAACTAAAGCACTAATGATTAATGCTTCTCAATAACTTAACCAACTTGTGATGCCCCAAGTATGGAAAGGGCATGCATTCTTGAATCCTTGCTTCGGACGAGCTTAAGGAAATTGATTTCAAGTGTTAACCTGTTTTGGTGAGATGTGACTTGAGCTCAGACATTGATCAGTCATGAATAGGCAAAGGGCATAACCTTTTGTTTGTGGGAACCTTAAGTTCATGATTCACGAATGTCAAGTGCTTGATCAGTTTGTGATTATTGCTTGTTTGCTGCCCCAAGCAGGAGCGTGATTGTCTTTGTCAATGATTCTTTGAATGCATGTCATTGCCTTGATTGGGTGTGTGTTTGTTGATTGGTGACTAAGTGTAACTACCCCCTCAAGCGACGAATCGATGAGGAAATGACCAACATGAGAAAAGCGACGAGTCGCTTAACCCAAGATGACTTAAGTGAGGGTGCCTTCAAATGTTATCCGTTGAATGCTCGAGTAGTTTTCCAATTTTAGACCTGTTTTTGGTGGGTGTTAACCCATTTTGCGACGTCGTATGGGGTAAAATTGATGAAAATCTAATCTCCCATGGAGCGGTCCGGCCATGGTAGCCTTCTTAGGGAGAAAGATAACGACAATAAAAACCTCGAAATCAGTTTTATTATGCCAAGAATGTTAGGTGCAAAAGCACTCTGGTCTTGGCAATTATTAGTGCTTTGTGGTGCATTTTTCATTTTTTATTTTTGTGGTGTTTGATTTTTTTTTTCTTTTGAATTTGGTATTCGTTCCAGGGTGGGACGAACTCCATGCAGGTATTCGTCCAGGGGTGGGACGAGTGCTCTTTCGAGGAAAAAATGCTCGTCCCAGGCAGGAACGAATACAGGCAAATAAAAAAATATAAAAGCACGAAAACGACGGATTGGGTTCATTTGTGTTGTTCATCTCTAGCGAGTTGGAGCTCTGAGGAGGAGGAGTAAGATTTTTCAAAGCGAAGTGCTGCTGGGTTTTCCAGCCACCATGAGTGCACATACCGGGTCATCAAGCGGCGAAGCCGAAGCGAGACCAGTAAGTACACTTCCTCCTGTGGTTTATTGTGAATAGTTTTTTTTTTAAATCGCAAATTGTTTTTAGTGTGTTTTTCTTTTGTTTAAAAAAATGAAACCCTAATTAATTAATGAAAAAAAGGTGAATGAATTGATTTAAAGACCATTAAACAAAAATGAAACGTGTATGCAAACCGTAGGGTAAACCAATTTAAACCTAGATGGAAAACCTTAGGATAAACCAAAGTGAAACTTAGAGTAACACCTTAGGGTAAACCATGGTTAATAAAATTTGTTTTTGTGCAATTTTGGCGATGGTTAAACTTAGGTCGAAACCGTAGGTAAACCATGTCAATTTTTTTTTTTTTTGTGTGAAATGAAAACCCTAGAAAAAAAAATTGATGAATTTTGTTTGTGAATAGTTAACTTAGATTAAAAACCGTAGTAAACCAATTCATTTTTTTTGTGTTAAAATGAAAACTCTAGATTAAAAAATTGATGAAAATTTTTTGTGTGAATGGTTAACTTAGATTAAAAACCGTAGTAAACCAATTCATTTTTGTGTTTTAAAATGAAAACCCTAGATTAAAAAATTGATGAAATGTTTTTGTGTGAATGGTTAACTTAGATTAAAAACCGTAGTAAACCAATTCATTTTTTTGTTTGAAAATGAAAATTGAAACCCTAGGTGAAAAAATTGATGGATTTTTTTGTGTGAATGGTTAACTTAGATTAAAAACCATAGTAAACCAATTCATTTTTTTGTTTTTAAAATTAAAATTGAAACCCTAGGTGAAAAAATTGATGGATTTTTTTGTGTGAATGGTTAACTTAGATTAAAAACAGTAGTAAACCAATTCAATTTTTTGTTTTTAAAATTAAAATTGAAACCCTAGGTGAAAAAATTGATGGAAATTTTTGTGTGAATGGTTAACTTAGATTAAAAACCGTAGTAAACCAATTCATTTTTTTGTTTGTTTAAACTTAATATAGAAACCCTAGGTGAAAAAATAGATGGATTTTTTTTTTGTGTGAATGGTTAACTGAGATTAAAAACCGTAGTAAACCAATTCATTTTTTTGGTTTGTTTAAACTTAAAATCGAAACCCTAGGTGAAAAAATTGATGGTTTTTTTTTTGTGTGAATGGTTAACTGAGATTAAAAACCGTAGTAAACCATGTCAATTTTTTTTGTTTTTTTGTTTTTAATGTATAAAAAGGAAAATGTGTTGATGTACATGTGAATGAATGATGTTACTATACAGTTGTGCATTTTTGTACATGTGATGTGTTTTTGTTGTTATTCATGTTTTTGATGTTTTTGTGTTTTCAGTGATGTGCAGGTTGTGAAGAGTTGATATTGGGTACCAACCATTTTTTCTGGTGCCTAAGAGTCGTTGACTGTGGAGGACTGGGAGTGGCTTGATGCCTTAGGGCTCAAGCATGTGGCTCGATTGGAGCCAGTTATTGGAGATCCGACGCACTTGACAACTTTGATTAGTTTATGGTATGTGAGGACGAACACCTTCCATCTCCTGATAGGGGAGATGACAGTCACCTTAGAGGATGTCTATCGGATTCTTCAGATTTCGATAGACGGGGTCCCCATCCGAACGACACCACGGGGCCATAGGACGGCCGTATTGACCCCGTGCTTTGGACATAGGGAGGACTTGGGTGTGGAGAGCCTGGTGGAGAGGGCTAAGGATGATTGTCAGATGGGTGGGATATTAGTGCGATGCTGGTACAAGAGGAGGGTGTTGGGAGTGAGGCATACACTACTTATGAGCCTTATTTCCAACATGCTGTTGCCAGACTCTTCGAGGGCGAGGTTCCCATGGAACCTACTGGAGGTGGTGTTGCAGTTAGTGGATTGCCTTGTAGCAGAGCCTGTGATTATGATATGGGGCCAGACGCTTTTGGCTCAGCTATACGATGAGTTGTATGAGGTCTGCTGTCGAAGGCAAAATGGGATACGCTATAGGTTTTTGTTACAAGCCTGGGCCTGGTACCATATAGTGGTGGATCGACTGCTAGGGCTACCTTGGACTACACGGGCTGACATGGTGGATAGATACATTGGATATGTAGCTTTATGGTACCGATCTGAGGAGCAGGAGTAGAGTCAACGGTTTACGGGTGATGTGGGCCATTATACTGAGACTCTGGCACGACTGACTCATGGGGATGTGGTGTGGAGGCCATATCAGGATTGTCCCGCATGGCCTAAGGCTGATGAGTGGCTTTGGCAGGTCTGGATGGGGAGGTGGATTATTGGGCGACACGGGACGGAGCAAGAGTACATCCACTACCTCTGGGTCACACAACAATTTGGGGTACACTAGGGGTTGCCTGGGGAGCCCCTAGTCTATCGATGTTGGAGTGATGAGAGGACCCTAGCTGCATCGATCCTCGAGCTACTAGGGGAGGAGGCGAATGCAGTACTGGACACCCTAGACATGGATGACGTCAGGGTTACAGTCGAGTATCAGGAGTGGTGGACACTTCGGCAATGGCGAGGTGAGGGGCCACTAGGAGGGGATGAGGCAACAGTAGGCGAGGAGGGTGCGAAGGCACCAGGAGAGGGTTGGGGAGCTCTCATGGCAGATGTGGAGATGGTAGAGGTTGCGGATGTGAAGTAGGACATTGGTGGAGGGGAGCAGCCAGAGATGCAGGATGCTCCAGAGTAGGCTGGTGCTCCAGAGATGTCGATGTAGTCGACAGTTCTAGGGGATACATATGTAGGGTTGCACGTAGAGGTGGCACGATTGACGAAGTTGCTACATAGGCAGGATGGGGAGCACCAGGCTGAGGTGGATCACTTACGTGTGCAGTTGGCATAGCAGGACGACATGTTGGTAGCATATCATCAACGGGATGTGGAGTGGCATAGACGTTGGGTGGATATGGAGGGAGAGATTCTTCGCTTCAAGGGACGGTTACCAATGATGAGCGGGAGCAGATCGTCACGCCGCTCGAGATGTAGTGATACAAAGCAGTCAACATCCTCTTGGCACAGACAACTAGATGAGGCGAGCTCTAGTAGGTGAGAGGCAGGGGCGAGCAGTAGCCACATTGAGGGATCACATAGGGACCCTACTATGGGGGGTAGTTCCTGACGCACCAACCCTGCGTGATCATGATGGCCGATGCCCTAGGCATGGGGGTTTTTGAGGTTTTGTGGTATGATTGTGGGGTTAGAGGACCAGTTTTGTAGCCTGCGAGCATATTTGTTTTTGATATATATACAGATGAAATTCTTCTTGTGGATACACTTGTCATGTTTTGCTTTTATGTACAATGATTGATGTTGATGTATGCATGCTAATGTACTTTTATGAATGCACATGTGATGATGAATGTAGGTGTTATGTTGAATGCACATGGCGCTAGTCTATTATGATATGTATATGGAATGGATGAAAATGACTTGTTGATTTTTAGTGGTGGCACTATAGACTGTTTTAACTGATGGCTTTATGTAGTATGCAACGGATGTATGAACTGACTGGACAGTTGAATTCGCTTTCATCTTCTTTTGTTTTTTTTTTTTGAAAGGAAGTTTGTATGATGGTAATGTGAGAATGGAATATATATAATAGTTGGTTTAGAATGTAGTTAAGTGTTTCAAAGATTCGGATGATTTAACTAACTAGCCAAGACTGTATTGTTATCTTGCAAGACTTTTGTATAAGGTATGAATCAGACTTGTTTCTGACCAAGTTATTTCACATCCGTATGTGTGCAATTGAGTTCGTTTATGTGGTATTTTTCAGGATACTGCTAGTGCCAGATAGGCTATCAACCAAACCTTTACTAAGGATCACCTAATTAGCTCCACTAAATCCGTTGTTGTATTTAGTTATATTGATTTGTTTTGCTATCTAGGATACCATAAGCTAGCTCATCCACATGCAAACATTGATCTGCACATAAGTAAATGTGACAGATATATCGTCATGCGAGAGGTTTGCCGCTAGTGACCGATAGGCTATCCACCAAACCAGTACTGAGGTTCACCTCATGACCTTTTTGAATGCTGAGAGTTCTAGGGATTCATGTTTGAGTCCCTTCTTTTCTTCATTTGTATTGGGATATGTGCTCTTTTAGAGTGATAAAGATCACTGTTTATTTTTGTTTATATATTTTTTTGTTGAGCAAGGGATTTAAATTTTGAAGTGATGAGGATCACTATTGTTTGTGATTTTTGATGTATGTACTTTGGGGGATTTGATTGTAACTTTTGTAATTTTGACTTTTGCAAATTTTTGTGATATTGACTTGTGCAAATTTGTGTGATGTTTTGCAACTTTTTTGAAAACTTGGGATTCTTGGGGAATTGGGTGTGGAAGATTCTTGTCCTTTTGCCAACTCTCAGCAATCTTGGGATCATTCACACAGGGGGATGAGCGAGATAACATTTTCACTATGTGGTATCTTGAATTGCTTTACAGGTTTCATCTTTCGTTGACACAACTTGGGAATTGCTTTATGTGTTTTTAGCTTGTGCTGGGATGGTACATAACAAGATGTTGTCCAAGTAAAACTCTACCTTTGTAAAATATGTTTGACTTTGTACAATGGTGGCTAGATAGCTAAATACAACTGAATGACTAAAAATTTATATACATTAGATGACAACTGACGCATGATATGGTAAAACTGTTGGTTGCATTTGGTTTTGCGGTATTGGTTACAAAATGAAAAATGTGCAAAATGGTGGATTTACCAAAGAATGACAGTCTATGGTGCTTTGGAGCCATATGATCAACAAGTATGCAATGTATGGATGGGATGCCTAATGCAACTATATGTTTTTGTATTTTTGATTTTTTGAATGATGCATGAAAGTGAAATGCAGATTTTTTTTTGTAATTTTTGGTTATTTTGTTGTTTTTGAATTTTCTTGATGTTGACCAAGTGATTGCGATAATCCTTGGAGCTTTTGAGTTGACCAAAGGGTGGATGGACACCTTTGGAGCTTTTGTTGTGACCAAGCGATTATTGGAATCCTTGGAGCTTTTTGATTTGACCAGAGGGTTTATGGGAACCTTTGGAGCTTTTGGTTTTGACCAAGCAATGAGGGAAATTCTTGGAGCTTTTTGGGGTTGACCAAAGGGTGGATGGACACCTTTGGAGCTTTTTGATGTGACCAGAGGGTTTATGGGAACCTTTGGGGCTTTTGGGTTGACCAAAGGGTGAATGGACACCTTTGGAGCTTTTAGGTTTGACCAAGCAATTACGATAATCCTTGGAGCTTTTGGGTTTGACTTAGCAATTGCGATAATCCTTGGAGATTTTTGTTTGGGCTATGGTTCGTTTAGATGTGGAAGGGCCACAAATGACTGATGTTCAAGGGTTCAAGTTCCTTGATTCTATCAAGAGAAGCTAGCCGGTATGTACCAGGTCCTATCTTACTGTCAATCACATAAGGACCTAACCAGTTTGCGACAAATTTGTCCCTCAGATGGGATGACAAGTTAGAATTCTATTGGTTCTCTTTTAAAACTAGGTCACCAAACTAAAAGTCTCGCAAGTGAAATTTCATGTTGTAAGCTCTCTTAAGTCGCTCTTGGTAGATATGCAAATGCTCAAGAGCATTGATGCATCATTCGTCAAGCAACATAAGTTGATCTAACCGGGCTTACCGCACGGTGTCATCATCTATGAATTCTTGCATTGATATGCGCAGGGAGGGAATTTCCAACTCAAGAGGCATGACTGCCTCAGAACCATACACTAGTGAAAACGGAGTGGCCCCAGTGGGTGTCCGAATGCTAGTGCGATAAGCCCAAAGAACAGGCGAGATCTACATGTGCCAATCCTTATGACTATCTACGATAGTCTTCTTGAGGATGGCAACTAGCATTTTGTTGGATGCCTCTGCTTGCCCATTTTTCTACGAATAATAGGGTGTTGAAAAGTTGTGTTGAATCTTGTACTTTGTGGTCAAAGCACGCATGTATTTATTCTTGAAGGGCATCCCATTATCCAAAAGGATCTTGGATGGAATACCAAAATGACAGATGATGTTATGTAAAATGAACTCTGCAATGCGGGCTCCAGATGTAGAGGTAAGCGGAATTGCTTCCACCCATTTGATAAAATACTCTGTGGCCATAATAATGAACGTGTGACGACTAGATGATGCAGGGGAGATATTTCTAATTAGATCAAAGACCCACTACAAAAATGGCCAAGTTGATTGAATCGGTTGCAAGGCCTGAGAAGGTACGTGTGTCAAATTAGCATGGTGTTGACACTTCATGCACTTCTTGACATAAGCACAACAATATTGCTCTAAATATGGCCAATAATAGCCCATGCAAAGAATGCGCTTTGCAATAGCCATACCACTGAAGTGGCCACCATAGGTACCATCGTGCGCTTGGGCGATCACCCAAGTGGACTCCTGCTGGTCCAAATAACAGAGGAGGATCCCCTCGTAGTTTTGATGGTACAAAATGTCTCCTAACAAGACATGCTTTGTCGCTCTCTTCTTGAATGCTCGTTTTGTGGTAGGCGTCAATCCAAGTGGGAGACTTCCTAACTTGAGGTAGTCTCGGATGGGTGAATACCAATCCTGCTGATCGGAAACCTCGACAGTGTGAACAACCAATCCCTCTTGCAAATCATCCCTAGAAAAATCTGAACGGGAAATAATCTGCAAGAACAGCGTTGTGTTGCTATTGAGGGGAGTAGGGGAGAACAAGGAACCCTAGTTGGCTTGTTTCAAATAGGCGTGGATTTAAGAGAACTTATCCGGAGATGGTTCAATGTGGATCATGTGGATTCCTGGTGTTAAATCAGAGTTTGCACGATCCATTGTTGATTTCGATAATGTTTTGACTTGAATGGTTGTCATGTTACCAGTTATGTCTTGTGGGATTAATGACCCCAAAGAGGCCATAGTATCCACAAAACAATTTGAGGACCGAGGGAGTGCCTTGATGTCATACCATTCATGATTTTCCAAGAATTTGTCCACAAGGGCTTTGTAGGCCTGCAAAACTGGGCATTTGCATTGGAATACCCCTTTTACTTGGTTGACTATTAACAGCAAATCACCAAAGATGTTCAGGCATTTGATGTTCATGGTGATAGCTGTTTTAAGACCTATGAGCAAGGCTTCATATTCGGCATTGTTATTGGTGCATGGGAAGTCAAGTTTAAATGACAAGGTTATCGGAGCCCCTTGCGGTGTGAAGAATAAAATTCTCGTGCCACCTCCTTACTCACATTTAGAACCATCAAAGAATAGGGTTATGTCAGCCTATGATTCAGGCTCATCAGAATCTGACGATTCTGAAACATGGAAGACCCCATCATTCGGTAGCTCTACGACTAGAGGCTGATCATCTTCAAGAGGAGCCTTTGCTAGTTGATCAACGATGACTTGACCTTTGATAGATTTTTGTCCAATGAATTCTATGTCAAACTCAATCAACAACATCATCCATTTCACCGTGCGGCTACTATGATAAGTACGACTCATCATGTATCGCAATGGATTATCCTTAGACACAACATATGTTGTGTTACTCAACATGTAATGACGTAGCTTTTTGGTAGCAAACACCACTGCCAAGCAGAGCTTTTCAATGTATGCATAGTTAAGTTCATAACTGACCAGGGTGCGGCTAAGATAGTATGTAGCATGTTCTTTGTGAAGTTCATTCTTCTAGGCTAGCATGGTGCTCAGAGATACCTATTGTGGTTGATCCACAACACACCCCAAAATTGGGGACCCACCTTTTTGTAGGCTTGCAGAGAAGAATCTCGGTGACCCAGATGCTAAAATTGAAGAAAAGAGAAAAAAATGCCTAAGTGTTGAAAGTGTCGCGAAATCGCGACATGTCACGAAATCGCGACTTGTCGCGCCATCGCTGCTGGAAACAGGAAAGTTGTCGCGAAATCGCGACATGTAGCTCCATCGCTGCCGAAGAGGAGAGAAAAGAAAAATTGAAAGTTGTCGCGAAATCGCGACATGCCGTTGAGAGGAAAAGAAATGGTGTCGCGAAATCGCGACATGCCGTTGAGAGGAAAAGAAATGGTGTCGCGAAATCGTGACATGCCGTTGGAAAAGAATGAAAATGGTCACGATTTCGTGACGTGTTTTGCCGAAGCGTACGGATGATGAAAAGTGTCACGATTTCACGACGTGTTTTGGCAAACTGTACGGACGAAGAAAATGGTCGCGATATCGCGACAGGTTTTGCCAAGGCGTACGGAACAGAAAAATGGTCGCGATTTCGCGACGTGTTTCGGGGAGGCGTACGGAAAGAGAAAGCGGTAGCGATATCACGACAGTTTGCGGCAAGCAGGTTCGGGGACAAAAGCGGTAGCGATATCGCGACGGTTTGTTGAAAGAAGGCAAGAGAGTGATAATGGTCGCGATTTCGCGACGTAAAGTTGCCAAAGAGGTCCGAAAGAAAATGGTAGCGATTTCGCTACAGCTTTGTGAGAAGGAAGCCCGACGGAGAGATGGTAGCGATTTCGCTACAGTCTTGTGAGAAGGAGGTTCGAAGGAGAAATGGTAGCGATCTCGCTACAGTTTGTGGAAAGAAGGCTCAAAAGCAAAAACGGTCGCGATATCGCGACAAGATGCTGCCGAAGACGTACGACCGGGAAGAGCGTCGCGATATCGCGACATGTCACGATTTCGCGACATGTCGCATTTTTGCGGCCAAGAAGGTGAACAGGCGGCATGCAGTTTTTGTCGGGACTTTCATAGAATGGCGTTACAGAAGGCGCAGAGAGCGTGTGACACGTGGCATGCGAGTGTCAGGTCTGCAGAAGCGTTACATGCAACGGAGGATTTTAGGCGTTTCGGCGTTAAACATGGAATAAAGACAAGGAAAAGGTGGGAATTCGAAAGGTCACATGCAGGAAGGTGAAGCGAAGCGACCAGGGAGAATCGAAGAGCCACGCTAGACAGGATAAATCCAGAAGCGCAGATTGAAGGAAGGGTTGGAAATTGCCGATTGCAGAGTTGGAGAGACAAGAGCTTCGTGCTATTACGGGCTTGCACTTGGGCAATTTCCTTCTTTTGTTCGGAATATTTATGCCTGGAACATTCTTTGAATGTAATTGACATATCATTTAATACAAAATACAGAGAGTTGGCATCTAATTGATGAGAAAGAAGGAGTCATTTTTTGTATGCATGATTTAATGTTATATCATTCATTTCAGATTTATAAGGCTTTTAGGTGAAGTTTAATGCAAGTGCTCTTGGTTGCTTCATGCGAATGCCTGAATCTGGAATTACAGTGAGAAACCTTAGAAGCCCGCACCTAGCTTATTTGGATTGTGTGAGTTTGCAGGTTCATTAGGTTAGGTTGCATGCAGAAAACCTCATTATCTTCGGTTTCATCGAATTGATGGCAGCATTATGACTGTAGTTTAGTTTCTCTTTTCATTTACTTTTCTTTATTGTTCAAACCCTTGCTTTATTTTTTGCAGTTTAATTCATGTATCCAAATTAATAACTAAAAATCCATCAAAATCCAAGATCAAAGTACAATTATTCACTTTGAGTCCACTGTAAATTCAAATTAAATAAACCATCAGTGCCCCTTGTTAACATCCACTTGCAAACCCTAAGATATTCCTGGCATTTCATTTGAACAACATTATTTGTAAGCATAACAGGAACCTTGGAGAAAGTTATTTTCTTTGCAAGCAGAGGATTTTTGGACTCAGATCCTATCGGAGAGTGTGCTTTCACAACTGGGTGAAAACACCACTCAACAGATTGGCGCTAGAAGGAGGGCCCGGACTGGTTTATTTGATTTTGATTTTCATATCTGAATATTTTGTTTTTGATTTAATTTTGAAATCATTTACGGCTAAACTGCAACACTATTTTTGTTTTTGTTGCAGGTTTTCTTCGAAATAGCCGAGGGTTTCCTCAGGCAGGCTGGACCCACCACGCCGTATTGCGACCAGGTCTCAAACAACCGGAGAAACCATTTTTCATGACCTTATTGGTACTCCCAAGGGTAAAGCCAAGCAAGTCGTAAGCACACCGGTCGCAAAAGACTTGTTTTCTCCAGGAACGTCGAGCGGACCTACGCCGGTAATATCCGTTGCCCCTAGTGTGCCTATAGTTAGTAATATTTCTACTGCTATTGTAGGTCTATCTACATCAATTCCGAGTCAAATGGCTCAAGCTCCAGCGACTCCTTGGTATGGAGCTAACAATACTCCTTTGAATATTGCTAGGGATATCCATGAAATCCCCAAGAACATTGAAATATTTTTGCCTAAATACAAGCCATATGGCCTAAGAACAATAGAAGAACATATCCAAGCCTATAGGGATGTTTTAATTAGGCTGCAAGTTCAGCATGAAGATGTAGCCTACAGAATTTTCCCCATGAGCTTGGATCCAATAGCATATGAATGGTATATATGCTTGCCAACTGGTTCAATCACCTCTTGGACACAAATGGAAAATGCCTTTGTCAATCAATTTAGGTCACCCTTAGATCCCGCAACTATTTACAATCAGTTTATTACATGCAAACGGGGCCAAGGGGAACCAATCCGAATGTTTAATCAGAGATTCCAAAAGAACTATAACAGAGCAATTAGACATTTTGCCATCGATCCCGCAGTGGCTTTGCAGATATATTTTGGGGCATTGGACCCCATGACAGCTATGTTTGCAAGGCGTAATCCTCAGGTCACCATGTTGGCTTTGGCCTATAATGAAGCCATGACTATTGAGCAGCAATTGACACCGCAAGGCTACGGGTTTACCCAGATGCCTATGATGGGACAGTGTGCTCCATATGGTCAAGCTCCCCAGGAAAATCAACTCATGGCACCACAAATGCCAAGTATGAATGCCTTCCCATATCAGCAGTCGTATCCACCGACACCCGCATATGCACCCATTCCAATCCAACCAATCACAACCATTCCACCTGTTCTTGCATTTTTGCAGAACAGTCAATCAACTATGCAAGAAACTAGTCAAGTCAATCCTCAAGCCATAGTTCCTTTTTCGAATCCGATCCCGATTCAAAGTGTCAACCCATACGGGAATCCAATTCCTCAGAACCCGACCCAAATGTGGAATCAAGACCCCATCAATTATGCAAATCCAATGGGGGTTAACAACAATGTGGTTCCACCGAAGGATGTTTTTTCGGAAGTCGAAGAGCTCAAGAAACTAGTGCATAAACTAAGCAATGACAGGGTTCAACAGCAGAAGTATGAGTCCCATGCCCCTCACCCAAATCGGAATTTTAACAATAGAGGGAGGCACTGGAACACCAAGCCAAACAATGGGGGAGTTCTTGCTCCCATTGCTAATCAATTAGATGCTTCTACAGGCCCTAGCCAATCCAATTCTCTTTTGAATCTTTCAGATTTGGCATGGGAAAGGGGTTGCAGGTTACATAACACAAAAGAACACAATGAGAGGAATTGTCCTGAGATTGCTAGATACACTCATTGTCTTCAAGCACAAGTTGATGATTTGGAATTGGTATCAAATGAGGATCCATCGTATCATCAAGATGAAAATATTATGGTGATGGAAAAAGTATATCACCAAGAGGGTGAGAGCGAGGAGGAAGAAGACGAAGTTTTGGAACAGGAGGTGCAAGCTTTTCGAGATTTCAGAAAGGGGACTCATGGGTACCATTTGAGGAGTAAATCTAAAGCCCCTAAAACCTCATCAACACCTCCAAACAATTCTATTCTTCCTCCGAGATACAAAGGCAAGTAACAACCCTCCCCCTCCACTCAGAAGAGAAATGTCTAATGACGTCCGGAAGACAGTCAAATTCGAAAAACCAAATTATGACGTAGTGGAGGATATGAAGAAGTCCAAATCTAGCCTTTCATTCCTGGACGCAGCTAAATTGCCTGGTCAAAAGGAGGCGTTGATAAGAGCTTTGAACTCACCTGATCCGATGTGGAAGGAAAAAAGAGCTGAATCCCATCTGATTTTGTGAAAGGAGAGAAGGGATGTCCCGCCATTCTTATTGACTCTGAGAATTGCGGGTAAGAACTTGCATAACTGTTTGGTGGACACAGGAGCCACGAGCAACCTCATGCCTACGGAGATATGTCAAATGCTAGGTCTACAACCGGTTTCATCCAAATGCACGGTCTTGCAATTGGACCGTTCAGAGGTAAATGTAGTAGGGACCTTATATGATGTCAAGATTCAATTAAATTCTGAACCCGAGGGTCCAGCAGGTTGTAGACATTTTGGTGGTTAACATCCCAAGTAGGTATGGAATGTTACTTGCGAGAGACTGGATGAAAACTCTGAATGGTTATTTTTCAACAGACTGCTCACATATGTGGCTGCCATGGAAGGGCATTGCAAACCAAATCAGAGTGGAAAACGAACCGAGGCTTAAGGAGATTATAACGAATTTCAACAAGCCGAATGAGGTTCAGTTTTCTGAGCCAGACCTAGGGGTCTATGCTCTTGATGTTGAGAAAGCTGCTGACGAGCTTAAAGAAGAAGTGTGTCATGGTGGTTCTTCTGAGGAAAAGGATTACACGTGGTTGCTCAAGTTTGATGGATCAAAGTCTAGACAGGGAGCAGGAGCTGGAGTCGAGCTCACTGGTCCAGGAGGTAAACCATTATTGGCTGCCTACGGATCGCAATTTCCTTGCACAAACAATGTGGCAGAATACGAAGCATTGATCTATGGTTTACGTCTAGCATTGAGCAAACATGTTAAATGCTTGAAGGTTTTGGGAGATTCTGAGTTGGTTGTCAAGCAAATCAAAGGACAGATATACATGCCACGACAGAAGACTGAGCCTTTATAGAACTAGGGTTATGGACCTCATGGAGGAGTTTGATGCATTCAACATAGCCCTTATTTCTAGGAGAGGAAATAGAATAGCAAGACTCTCTTGCGGTCGTCGCGGGCATGTTAAACCCGGTGGATATAAAAAGATGTAAAAGGTTTTCCATTGAGTTGGTTCCTTGTCCATCAATACCCGATAATGTAAAGAATTTCCAGGTTTTTGAAAGTGACAGAGCACATCTTCAAGTTTGTCACAAACTCGGGTATTTTTGAAAATCGGGTGATTGATGAGGAACAAAGGTGGCGGGATGAAACGAGAAGAAAGTGAAGCTGCGTATCAATCCAACAAAATTCCTAAAGACGTGGTTTCATTAGAAAAGATGTTCGACATGGAATGCAAGAACAAGAAAAGAAAAAGAGTCCCACTCCCCAAAGATGCATGCGATTCAATTAATCTAGGGAGTGGAGACAATCCAAAGGAGGTGTACATAGCAAAGGCATGTACAGAGGAAGAAAGGAGCAATATAATACAGGCATTGAAGCATTACATAGATTGTATTGCTTGGAACTACAATGAGCTGAAGACTTACAACCAGAACATTATCACACATACCATCCCTTTGAAGCCAGACTCCAAGCCTTTTAGGCAAAGACAGCGAGTTGTTAACCCGCTATTGGAGCCTTTGATCGAAAAGGAGGTTAAAAGATTATTGGAAGCGAAAATCATTTTTCCTGTTAGGCACTCAACCTGGGTGGCCAACCTCGTTCCGATAAGAAAAAAGAGTGGAGAGATTAGGCTGTGCATAGATTTTCGAAATCTTAATAAAGCCTCTCAAAAAGATAATTATCCATTACCATCAATCGATGAAATTCTGCAAATGGTAAATGGATCTGAAATGATGTCCTTTCTCGATGGATATTCGGGGTACAACCAAATTCTTATACATCCGGATGACAGGATGAAAACAACCTTCACTACCAAGTGGGGGACATTTGCATATAAGAGAATGTCGTTCGGATTGTTAAATGCTGGTGCAACTTTTCAACGCGCCATGGATTACGCATTCAAAGGGCTAATAGGCAAATGCATCATCGTGTATGTGGATGATATCCCAGTTTTCTCGAAGAAGAGAGAGGATCATGTTAAATATTTGAAGAAAGTGCTTCAAAGATGCAGAGAACATGGAATTTCCTTAAATCCCAAAAAGTGCATTTTCGGAGTAACGAAAGGAAATTGTTGGGTCACATCATTTCAAAAGAGGGCATATCCATCGACCCGGAAAGGATACAAGCTATCCAAAACCTACCTCTCCCAAGCGGTAAAAAGAAGCTGAGATCTTTCTTTGGGCGAGTCAATTTTGTGAGGAAGTTTATCTCTAGCTTTGCTTGAGATAGCCAAACCTCCGAACCGGATGCTCAAGAAAGATGTGGATGTAAAATGGAACGAGGAAAGTAGAGTGGCTTTCCGAATATCAAAGATGCCATTTCCAGAGCCCCTGTCCTTATAAGCCCAGACTACTCCAAGCCTTTTTATATTTATGCTTTTGCATCAGAACACTCCTTTGCGAGTGTCTTAACCCAAAAAGGTGAGGATAGTGCCGAAAAACCCATTGCATTTTTAAGTGCCCCCCTGAAAGACGCTCAATTAAGGTATTCAATCCTTGATAAGCAAATGTACGCACTTTTTAAAACTGTGAAAAAATTTAGGCACTACATCGTGCACAATAGAATTATCGCCATCGTGCCCGATTCTGCTGTCAAGACCATGTTTTTACAGAATGAACTAGGTGAGAAGAGAGGAAAGTGGATTTCAACCATCCAAGAATTTGATCTCGAAATCCAACCAATGAAACTAGTTCGAGGACAGGGACTGGCGAAGGCGATCATGGAAAATAATCCGCAAATAACAGGTCAATGCTCAAATACAGAATACATGGCTAAGGACGATTGGTATGTTGATATTGTGCAATTTTTATTGATTGGTAAGTGTCCTTCTAATCTGAATTCAACACAGAGAAGAGCCTTAAGGCTTAAATCTATCAATTATCTGATAAAATCTGGTGTGCTTTACAGGAAGAATCATGAAGGTATCTACCTGAGGTGCTTGAACAAAGAAGAAGCTTCCAGGCTGCCAGGGTGTTGCAGGAATTTCACGGGAAACATGGAACTGGTCATGGTGCAGCCAATGCTACAACACATCAAATCCCGAGAGCAGGATACTACTGGCCACATATTTTCAAGGATGCGCATACCCATGTACGATCTTGTCACATCTGTCAAGTGGCTGCAAATAGAGAAAGAAATGCAGCCATGCCGTTGCAGCCTATAGTTGAAATGAGACCGTTTGCACAGTGGGGACTAGATTTCATCGGGGTTATTAACCCAAATTCTTCTGATTCTCATAAATTCATTTTGACAGCTACGGACTACTGTACAAGGTGGACAAAAGCGATTCCTACTAAACATGCCACCACAGATGTTGTGATTAAATTTCTTGAGGATCAGATTATAACAAGATTTGGAATGCCCGACTCTATTGTCAGTGACAATGGTAAAGCTTTTATTTCTACACAATTTGCAGATTGGGCATATGATAACAAAGTGAGCTTAAAGTTTGCATCCAATTACTATCCTCAAGGAAATGGGTTGGCCGAGTCTTCAAATAAGAATTTGTTGAATACTATTAAGAAGTTGCTGGAAAAGAACCCTCGGGACTGGCACAGCCAACTAAAGTTTGCCCTTTGGGGAGATAGGACCAGAGTGAAAGAGTCCATAGGGAATACTCCCTATCATTTGGTCTATGGGCAAGACCCGATATTTCTAGCAAATTTGAAGTTGCGGACCTTACATTTCATACAAGAGTACTTGGGGAGAGATGATCAAGTTGAAGCCAGGTTGAGCCAGTTGTTGCACCTTGATGAAAAGAGAGAAGAGGCCATGAATCACATGAATAAACACCAGGCGGTTATCAAGAGATGGTTTGATAGAAGGGCCAAAGTTAAATCATTCAGAATTTCAGATTTGGTATTACTATGGGACAAAAGACATGAGGAAAAAGGGAATCATCAAAAGTTTGATTGTCTTTGGTTGGGTCCATATCAGATTTCAGAGATTCTTGGGAAGAATACCTTCAGGCTAAAAACATTAGAAGGGGAAGATTTCATGCTACCGGTTAATGGGCAGATTTTGAAGCATTATTTTAGCCCTTAGGTTGTGAGACTTTGATATTATTCTTTTGGTTTTGGTGGGGGATTTTCAGATTTTGTTTTTATTGTTTAGGATTGTTAGTCTAGCTAGGATTTTGGTTATGGATTTGATTTCAATTGACATGTGTGTTAATTTTGATTAAAAAATAATAATAATAAATAAATAAATAAAAAATAAAAAAATAAAAAAAATAAAGAATAAAAAATTGGGATGTCAACTTATGCTTAAGGTTAGGAGAATATGAAATATTGGAATTGTCTTGTAAAAGCTCCACAAGTAACACAAACAATTTAATAATATTGTTTGATTTTGTGATGCATGAAAGAATCGGTTTTGCATGACAATTCATTCCATTTGTAATTCAAGAAATAATGCATTCATGTTCCATCTCACCTTACATACATCTCATCTTAGTTACATATGCATCTTAGGTACAAGCCATTAAAGTATGTCAAATCCTCTTAGGGTTGTGTTATAACATATATGTAAGTAGCTCCTAAGGTTGGAAACTGAGTCTTGAGATATCTAGAACCAAGCACGTCTCATACATTAAAAAGGATCTTGAGCAAAATGATCAAAACCTAACTTGGAGGAAAAGGTTGGGCGAAAGAAGTTATTCATGTCTATCCTATTATGCAACATGATCCTTAAAACAGTGGTTTTGACCACTTCCATAGAGCTTAAAGTCTAAAATCAGAGTAGTAAGGATAGGGTTAAATCCTCATCAAACTTAGGTTGAGGATCCAATTCCCCAAAGCTTTGATTTGACCCACATGGAGTAGTAAGGATAGGGCATAAATTCTCATCTCGGTTAGTTGAGAATCTGATTCCCCAAAGCTCTTATGTCTCATTTCATAATCAGTCTTGGATTGTAAGGATCGTACTATTTGTCCTCTACAAAGGATGGGTAGTCATCCCCAAGGTCTAAGCAACAAAATTAATATTTCTCATCTAAAGTTTGGATTGTAAGGATCGTACTACATGTCCCTAGCCAGGATGGGTAGTCATCCCCAAGGTCCAAGAAGTAAAAAAAATAATAAATAAATTTTTCCCATCTCATATTTATTTTGGATTGTAAGGATCGTACTACTTGTCCTCTGCAAAGGATGGGTAGTCATCCCCAAGGTCCAAAGAAATGGAGATAAGTTTTGGATTGTGGGGTTAGATATGCCCATGCATGGCATCATGTCTTGCCTAAAAAACAAGACCACTGATTGTCTAGAGGGTTAGACTAGCATGACCATTTCTTCCATAACTGGTTTAATTATTTTGCTTAAAGTGAGGTAATGAACTCTAAATCAGAATAGTAAGGATAAGGTTAAACTCTCATCTCGGTTGGTTGGGAGTCTGATTCCCCAAAGTTCTGATTTCACATTCACTTGCACATGGGTTCTAGATAGTAGGGACTCATAACCAACTTTGGGATACAATAAGGTAATGAATTAGTGGATCCTAAGAGGGTTTGGCAATCTTGAATGCTTGTACATAGTAATAGAAGAAGGACCATGCCTTTTATGGAAGCAAAATCTCCTTGCACATTCATTAGGGTACACAAATCATTCACCATCCCATATATGCATTCATGCAAAACTGATAATGGAATGTTGATCAATTTCAAACGATAGGGAATGAAAACACATTGCACACACTGAGCTAATACTTGATAATTCTGATGATTCATGTACTTCTGATCTTTGGGCATTTGTTATTTTGCTTATGTGCTAACGTATATTTGCGAGTTTGTGATATGTTTCAGGTTGGGTTCTTACTAAAATGCTCAAGAGCATTTGACAGCAGAGTCGCCATTTGTTGTGGTTGATCCACAACACACCCCAAAATTGGGGACCCACCTTTTTGCAGGCTTGCAGAGAAGAATCTCGGTGACCCAGATGCTAAAATTGAAGAAAAGAGAAAAAAATGCCTAAGTGTTGAAAGTGTCGCGAAATCGCGACTTGTCGCGCCATCGCTGCTGGAAACAGGAAAGTTGTCACGAAATCGCGACATGTAGCTCCATCGTTGCCGAAGAGGAGAGAAAAGAAAAATTGAAAGTTGTCGCGAAATCGCGACATGTCGTTGAGAGGAAAAGAAATGGTGTCACGAAATCGCGACATGCCGTTGAGAGGAAAAGAAATGGTGTCGCGAAATCGCGACATGCCGTTGGAAAAGAATGAAAATGGTCACGATTTCGTGACGTGTTTTGCCGAAGCGTACGGATGATGAAAAGTGTCACGATTTCGCGACGTGTTTTGGCAAACTGTACGGACGGAGAAAATGGTCGCGATATCGTGACAGGTTTTGCCAAGGCATACGAAACAGAAAAATGGTCGCGATTTCGCGACGTGTTTCGGGGAGGCGTACGGAAAGAGAAAGCGGTAGCGATATCGCGACAGAAAGCGGCATGAAGGTCCGAGGGTGAAAAACGGTGCGATATCGCGACAGGTTTTGCCAAGGCGTACGGAACAGAAAAATGGTCGCGATTTCGTGACGTGTTTCGGGGAGGCGTACGGAAAGAGAAAGCGGTAGCGATATCGCGACAGTTTGCGGCAAGCAGGTTCGGGGACAAAAGCGGTAGCGATATCGCGACGGTTTGTTGAAAGAAGGCAAGAGAGTGATAATGGTCGCGATTTCGCGACGTAAAGTTGCCAAAGAGGTCCGAAAGAAAATGGTAGCGATTTCGCTACAGCTTTGTGAGAAGGAAGCCCGACGGAGAGATGGTAGCGATTTCGCTACAGTCTTGTGAGAAGGAGGTTCGAAGGAGAAATGGTAGCGATCTCGCTACAGTTGGTGAAAGAAGGCTCAAAAGCAAAAACGGTCGCGATATCGCGACAAGATGTTGTCGAAGACGTACGGCCGGGAAGAGCGTCGCGATATCGCGACATGTCACGATTTCGCGACATGTCGCGTTTTTGCGGCCAAGAAGGTGAACAGGCGGCATGCAATTTTTGTCGAGATTTTCATAGAATGGCGTTACAGAAGGCGCAGAGAGCGTGTGACACGTGGCATGCAGGTGTCAGGTCTGCAGAAGCGTTACATGCAACGGAGGATTTTAGGCGTTTCGGCGTTAAACATGGAATAAAGACAAGGAAAAGGAGGGAAGTTGAAGGGTCACATGCAGGAAGGTGAAGCGAAGCGACCGGGGAGAATCGAAGAGCCACGCTAGACAAGATAAATCCAGAAGCACAGATTGAAGGAAGGGTTGGAAATTGCCGATTGCAGAGTTGCAGAGACAAGAGCTTCGTGCTATTCTGGGCCTGCACTTGGGCAATTTCCTTCTTTTGTTTTGGAATATTTATGCCTGGAACATTCTTTGAATGTAATTGACATATCATTTAATACAAAATACGGAGAGTTGGCATCTAATTGATGAGAAAGAAGGAGTCATTTTTTGTATGCATGATTTAATGTTATATCATTCATTTCAGATTTATAAGGCTTTTAGGTGAAGTTTAATGCAAGTGCTCTTGGTTGCTTCATGCGAATGCTCGAATCTGGAATTACGATGAGAAACCTTAGAAGCCCGCACCTAGCTTATTTGGATTGTGCGAGTTTGCGGGTTCATTAGGTTAGGTTGCATGCGAGAAAACCTCATTATCTTCGGTTTCATCGAATTGATGGCAGCATTATGACTGTAGTTTAGTTTCTCTTTTCATTTACTTTTCTTTATTGTTCAAACCCTTGCTTTATTTTCTGCAGTTTAATTACTGTATCCAAATTAATAACTAAAAATCCATCAAAATCCAAGATTAAAGTACAATTATTCACTTTGAGTCCACTGTAAATTCAAATTAAATAAACCATCAGTGCCCCTTGTTAACATCCACTTGCAAACCCTAAGATATTCCTGGCATTTCATTTGAACAACATTATTTAAAGCATAACAGGAACCTTGGAGAAAGTTATTTTCTTTGCAAGCAGAGGATTTTTGGACTCAGATCCTACCGGAGAGTGTGCTTTCACAATCGGGTGAAAACACCACTCAACACTACCTCAGTGGCTAAGATGTATAAATAGAACGACACTCCTGGTCTTGGTGGTGCCAATACTGGCGATGACGCCAAGTACTATTTGATATCGTCGAAGGCTGACTGGCACTCGTCATCCCAATGAAATGCTACCCCCTTGTGCAATAATTTATTCATGGGTCGGCATTTGTCAGATAACTGCGCTATGAAGCGTTTTATTGATGCAACCTTTCCCTACAGACTCCTAAGTTGCTTGATGGTAGTTGGGGGAGGCACCTCAAGGATTGCCTTGAATTTCTTTGGGTCCACCTCAATCCCTCGTTTGGAGACTATGAAACCCAAGAGCTTTCCAGATTAGACGCCAAAGCCACACTTCTTAGGATTGAGTCTGACTTTATGTTCAATGAGGAGATCAAGGATCGTGCTTAAGTCATCGAGATGATTGGAGCACAAGAGAGACTTGGCCAAAAAATCATCCATGTAATCTTCCAAAGTTTTGTGCATGTGATCATGGAAGATGTATGTCATGGCACGTTAGTAGGTTACGTCGGCATTTTTAAGGCCAAAGGGGATAACCCTATAACAAAATGTCCCCCAAGGCATCGTAAACACCGTTTTGAGTTGATCTTCGGGATTGATATGAATTTGATTGTATCTCGAGAAACCATCCATAAGGAAAAGCATTTCATGGCCCACTATAGCATCTACCAATGCGTCGATGCTAGGCAAGGGAAAATAATCTTTAGGACTTGCTTTGTTGAGATCTCGAAAATTAGTGCATATGCAAATCCTCCCATCGGGCTTCTTGATAGGCACCATGTTGGACAACCATGGTGGATAATCTACGCAGATGATAAACTGTGCATCCAATAGCTTTTGTAATTTGTATTTGACCATCAAGGCCACCGTTGGATGCATCTTACGTAGTTTTTGCTTTATTGGCTTGACTGTTGGATCAAGCGTTAAATTATGCATGACTAGCTACGGATCTAGTCCCAGCATGTCTTTGTACGACCAAGCAAAAACCTCCTTCTTTTCCTTGAGAATGGCAATGTAATCGGCTTGCTCTTTAGGGGACAAACTTACCCCCAGCTTGATGATCTATGGAGCTATTGGGTTGGAGCCGATGTCTATGTCAGTTGTTTCCTCAATTAACATGTGGGATCTATCCTCCAACTGATGGGGAGTTGGGATCAAGTTGATATCATTTGCTGAATTAAGATCAGCATTAGGAACTTTGGGTTCCTCTTCAGCATGAAAGATATCTTGAGTTGGTCCTGGGGTGTAATGAAGCATCTCATCAAAGGTCCAGTACTCATATGGGGATGGTGGTGAATTAATGTGATCCCAGTCTATGGCATCCATGTCTAGATACAATGACCATGTTGGATCAGCTGGATTGCAGATGGGGACGGTTAAGTCAACGGAGATCATGTTTATGAAATGATTTTGGTCTCCATTACCGTGGGTGTGTTTTATCTGACATCTTGGATGATTTCTATGCTCTGGATCTGGATTTGGAGGTATGGGTACAAATGGATCAGCCCTATGTGCGGATAAAAAGACAGGGTCTACCCTTGGCACTGGTAACTCAATAGGGTCCCTAGGTGGAAGTGGATATTTGTATGTCTGATATGGGGGATTCAACACTTGGTCCCACTACGTTGGATCTAAGTGCCACTCATGCCCTGGTACTATGTTCATTTGTTCAAATATGTCATTAATGTCCAAAGGATATTGTTGTGGTCGTAGGCTGTTGAGATCTGCCATATCAATCCCATCGTCATAATCACTCTCGAAGATCGATAGATCGTCATTGGTTTTGATAGCGTCCTGTGACATATTAGGTTCATCTTGCTCGATCAAATTGATGTGGTCCCATTGGGGTTGTTCCACTCTCTACGAGGGGACCTGATTTCCTTGGAGTGGCACCTGCTTGATTGGAGCACCCAATGGGAACATGGTTAAGAGGCTCTCCTGATAATCATCTGTTGAGGATCTTTCTTGATTGTGTCTATATCCCTCTTGTAGGGGAACCCTCAAACTTTCTCCAGTTTTAGGCGAAGGGAAAGGGTTGTTGAGGTCAACAAGGTTATTTGGCAACAATGGGAAATAATCCCCCAATGTGTATGTCATGTTAGGATTGGCATAGGGATCCAATGACAACCCCTCCTTGTTGCCTATCCCTAGGCCTTGCATGTTCTCTACCAAGATGTCCAATGGTAGGGGGTGGTTGAACCCTATGCCCGACTTGTCATAGGGAATCTGGTATCTCGGTTGGAAAATAACACACATTCCTTGCTCATACCTGCCTAACCCGTATCCGTTCCAATTGCATCGACCAAGATATTTTAAAGCAAATCTTGGATTAGAAAAATAATTGACATCTTTCGTAAAGGGCTCTTCATCTTCTTCTTCTTTCATGGAAGGTTCAACACCATAATCAAGGCCCCCGTACACAAAGTTTGTCTGGTTAGGTGGGTAGCCTAGAGGAACAACATTGCCGATGGGTAAGCGAGGTCTCCCCATGTCTTGTACAGACTCAAGTGTGGGTGTTGCAATTATATTCCTCACCAAATACTCCCCCAGGCTCGTATTGGCCATTTCAATAGTGATTGTTGGTGATTGAGGGGGAGATAACGGAAGTCCTTCTGAAGTCCACTCCATGTCGGGTGCACTAGGCATTTCAAATTCCATCCTGCTAGGTATCTCTTCAGTAGAGATGTTGGAGACTGAAGGTGGTATTTCTTCCATGGGTTTCTTGCCCTTATCCTTCGTTGTGGCCACCATAGGTGGCGCTGTTGATGAATGACCAACCGATGAAGATGATCTAGGCTGAGGATCCAAGGACTTTGGAGATGCCTACGAAATCAGACCATGTTTGGATGGATTCAATTGAAAATCCACATGCATTTATGGGAGGGTCGAATGTGGCATTAATTACACCGAATTGCAATATTTGAAAGGTTCCAGGTCTGTTGGAACTACGTACACTTCCCCTTCAAAGGTGTACTTGAGGCACTGGTGAGATATCAAAGGGACACACTTCATGTCCCTGATCCATGGGCGGCCCAACAAGATGTTGTAAGCCATGTCACCCTCCAAGATATGGCACAATGTAGGAATTGTCTTTTGTCCCACATGAATAGGTAGGACAATTGTGCCAACTGTTGAGCATATTGCATCATTAAATGCTTGTAATATATATGTGGAGGCTACTATGTGAGACGCAGGCAACTTCAAGTGTTTTAACGCCATTGTTATGATGATATTACTAGACGATCCAGTATCTACCAACACTCTTTTGTACGGAATCCCATTGACCCACGCGATAATGTGTAGGGGTGGATCCGCCATGTCACCAGCTACTAATTTTATTTCATCATCTCTAAATGTGATAACTGGCTTCGTGCACCTTTGAACGTCTACCATGAAATTGTTGAAAGCATTTGCCTCATGGGGCTGCAACTCAATGGCCTTTAATATATCCATTAGAGCTTCTCGATGAGGTTGTGATTGTTGTATAAGCTCATAGATGGAAACCCTAGCTGGTGTGGTCCACAATATTTGGGTAATCTTGCTCCGAATCATGACCACAGGTCTAGGCAGAGGAGAGTGCTGTTGGGGTGGTAAAGTTATTGGCACCTCTCCTACAGCTATTGTGGGAACAATTGTGCTTGGATGCTTCTTATTTCGAGTAACGATACTGATCATTCCCACATATCCTTGCATAGGGCATTTTTGTGTTACTTCGTTAACTTGCACATTCTTTGTTTATGCATAGGGAAGACTCCCATCTGTTGGTTGCCTGGTGCTACGAGATTGTCCACTGCTAAGGTCTCATTATCGATCAAATATTGCACCAAGCCTTTGAATTTTCAATAGGCATTAAGATCATGCCCTCTTCGTCTGTGAAACCTACAATATAATTATTCCATATAGCCTTTAGGTTTTGGCGCATTGGGATCTATGTTTTGAATCTCAGGTAGGTTAATCAAATTTTCCGCTGACAAGCGGTCAAACAGGGAGTCTCTAGACTCCGTGTAGGGTGTGAATTGTCACTAAGGACGACGCTACTGATTCTTCTTTTGCTGATTATTCTCTTGTTCATAATTATTTGGAGGGACTGCCTGATAGTTAGCCTTTTGGGGTTGTGTTGATTGCGCAGGTGTAGGTATGTTAATAGCAACTTGATTGACCATGGTGGGTTTCTGTTGCATTGTCCCTGTCTTGTTGTTGTTCTTAGTCCATTCTTTCTTTTTTGGCTTAGCAATTTCACCATATTGAATTTTGATCTCTTCGATGATTCTGGCTTGCACCAGGGATTCTTCTAAAGTAGCATATTGCTGCAGCTACAATAGCATAGAGATCGATCTCAAACAGATTTTTGATAACATTTGTGTGAGGTCAGACATAGGAGGGAGGTAAGGCAGCTTTGAAAGCAAAGCCCTCCACCGGTTCCCATAAGCCGCTATTGTTTCTTCCTCATACTGTTTGAGGCTGGATAGGTCACTAAGTGATGCCTTCTTCTTGGTTTTGAAGGCAAAGAATTCGAGGAACGCATCCACTAACTTATCTAAATTACAAATGCTATGTTTTGGCAGGTGGGTAAACCAATCCAAGGTAGGGCCTATGAACGTGGTTATAAATGTTCTTAATAACAAAGCATCATTATCTTGAATGCTGAAACATTGACTCAAGAATATGGTTACATGTTCTTGGGCGTCCTCATCCCCTTTAAAGAGTGCCAACTAGGGTAGCTTAAAGTGCTCAGGGTAAGGAGGTTCTGGTACTGACGGATGCACTGGGTGGCTACAGAGTTGGCATAAGGTGGGCTTTTGGGGCCCAAAAGTTTTGATCTCCATAGACTCTAAGTGATTTAAGAGTGCTTTATAGGCATCAGAAGACTTGATTTCTTCTTCTTGAATTGGTCTCCTTTGTGGGTTGTAAGGAGCTTGAGGTCTATAGGGAGGTCGCTGAATAGCAGCCCCCTGTCTTGATAAGGCGTTTCAGCCCGCTCTTCTTCCTATTCATATTCCTCATAATCCTTTTGAGGAGTTTCTGGGCGAGGCCTATGAACATAGATGGGTGCCCACGGAGGATGGCCATAATGGTTTCTAGTGGTGGCCTCCCGTTCAACTCTAGGAGGTCTTGGGGGCTACACTTGGTATGTTCTGTTTTGTGCCAAAGGATCATGCCTCTCAGGCCTCTCGTGCCTCTTAGGCCTCTCGTGCATCTCTATCCTTTGTATTCAAGGAATTGGGACCCTCTCAAGCACATTGTTGTTGAGCAGCTCATCTACTTGGCGTTGAATGTGCTCTTTATTAAGGTTATATAAGTGTTCTAGCTATTGTTGATATTTTTTAAGCTTTGCGAGCTGATCTTGATGGGCGACATATCTAGCGAAAGCCAGTTCATTTTGCTCTGCTATGTTAGGTCTAGGAGGCCTAGATGCCTCACCTATGTGTTTATCTTGGTCATGATGATCCAAGATCTCTATGTGCCTCTTCCCTCTATCTAGGTTGGCAACATTCACTTGAGGCTCCTGCCTTAATGGGGAATCTTGATGAAAATTAGGTGCAGAAGCACATCGCTCCCATGCTGTATATTGCCCTTGAGGGACATAATGGTCTTCCTCATGTTCTCCTTCATATATGTGAAAAGGGATGGCGTAATTGACTCGCCCAAGTCTAAGAGCCTTGTACTCTAGATGTTGCTTGTTGTTTCTAACATTGATGCATGCTAAAGGAGGCATGACAAAATCATATGGTTTCTCCTTAGGGACCCTAGGCTGTTCTGGTGCTTCAGTGCACGATGGGTACTCATATCTAGCCTCTAGGGTGTTTTATTTTGAACGTACCCTTCTTGGAAGAGTGTGTTCTTAAGGAGGTTGTCCCTTGAAGGGGTGCCTCTATGGTCTCTTTTCGTCGTGGCGTGAACGAGACTATTTAATTGAGTTTGCCTAAAAGGCGGTATGACCAAATCTTTGGAACTATATCGAAGGTGACTTGTGCCCCCTTGTACCCCCTCTGCAGCTTTTGCCCGTGCTTGGGCTTGGCTACGAGTGAATACCATGGTGATGAATCTTTACGAGCTATGTAAATTTTTATCTCTTTTTATGATTTTTTTATTTTTATGCTACACAAAATAGAAAAGATCACACACATGCAAGCAATGATTATCTCTTTTAAAGATTAAAAGTGTGACCTAAATATGATTTCATGTGTTTCAATGTTTGTTTTTGAAAGCTTTTTGAAGAACGTTTAAATGCAGTATGAAGGCTCTTATGACTCCCATAAATAATCGCCCCTTCAATATACCATTGCCAGGACGATATACCAACCTCTCTATATACCCGCCCTTACGTGAGGGAAACTATTGGTACGTGAGAGCTGATGGTACGTGGTACATAGGCGGTATAGAAGGGGAATCACCCTGTTTATGACACCTACCATAGAAGACTTATCCTCATGTGCTAGAAATCACCCTAGCTACACTTGGTCAGCTTTCATCATGATTTACGTCTAGCAATAGTCGCGATTGGGGTAATGGATGCAAATATTCAAGCCAACGTGGTGATGAAATCCACCGTTGGTCTTGCTCAAGGGCTAGGGTTTTACAACCAGCTCCTTGGTTTAAGTCACCACGTGATGTGTGGGGTTCTTTTTATTTTGCAAAAATGAAATAGGCAGCCAAAAGAAAACTTTCCCTAAGCAATACAAAACTGAAAAACAGAAAACAAAAAACAGAAATTTGACAGAGGCTTGTTAAAAACCCCTACCTCTTCTTTGCCCAAAAGGATGTCTCTGATTTGCTCCTCTAAAAAATGCACAGAATGCTATTCATCCCTGGGAGAGACGAATAACAGAATAGTATTCGTTCCAGGGTAGGACGAATGCCTATTCGCCCCTGGGTGAGACGAATCCCAATTCTATACTCGTTGCAGACCGAAACGAATAACAATCTAATGTTTAAAATTAGGTACCTATAAACAAAACAAGAAATTTTAGATTAGAAATCTAACCTAAAAAAAAACAGAGGACAGAGGTCCCACAGTGATCACCATTGAAAATACGAGATTTTGAAAACAAAAAGGATAAACTAAAATACGATGTAAACAAAACTAAAAATAACGCTCAAACCCTATGTTATTGAGAAATACATAAAAAATAAAGAACATGAACACAAGATATAAAAGCAATATAAAAAATGGCCCTTTTTATTGATATGCTTTTCAAAGTTGTGTTACAATATGTCTCCTTCCTTTTTAGGGGATAGGAGCATTAAATATTGATCTTTTACAACTTGTTTCAGAATTCCTTCTTTCACGTGCCCACATATAAGATGGGTGAACCAAAATGTTGTCACCGCTTGTGTTGATAAAAGTATAATCCTCGTTGATCCTGTAATGTTGAAGACCTACGTTCAAAGAAACAAACAAAGAGTTAGTAGCACCTGTGTTTGAAAATGAAACTCACGAATTTGAAAGGTTACTGTTAATGAATGCAAAAGATAAATATAACGATGATTAAAATGAATCCAAATAAACTAAAAATTTGACAGAAGCATAAACATGTAACTAGCAAAATACTGCAAAAGAAATAGTCACCAAATTCAATACAGATCAGTATTCGCTCCGGGGCGAGACGAATAAATCTACAGTAAACTGGTATTCATTTCGGGGTGAAACAAATAAACCTGCAACAAGGCAGGGGGTACCCGAAGGCAAACTGCCTGTCGATTAAAATATTTTTTTGACACCAATCCACTTGGGATGAGTCCGAAACCTGTTATGATGTGTTGTCAACAAATTGGTGGTATGTTGTAGCAAAAAATTGGGTTTTAGGTCTTGATTCATGCTTCCAATAAACACCCAATAACCTCCCCTTTCGAATGAGAGATTGGATGTAGAAGTACAAATCGCAAGTAAGTAAAATGGCAACACTTCGTTGCTCAAAATGCTCCTTCTCTGTATATCCTTTGGGTGAGGAAACTCACCATTTTATAGACCCAAGGGGTCTCTTGAATTAACATGCAGAAGTGTTACTTAGCATGAATGCTTTTTGTGAAGAGAAGACTTCTTCTTGATCAAGGGCTTCTTAACTACCTTTGTGCATGTCTTTGTAACTGGCATTGTAACTACCTCTGTATGCCTTTGCATGCTCAAAAAAACTCACTCACACTCCCATGCAATGAAGGGATAGTTAAGTGGTAGATCTGAGTTGTCATGTGCCGAGGTTTGACTTTTTTCTAGTCAAACCTGGTATTCGTCCCACCTAGGAGCGAACACGAATTGCAAGTCCGTATTCATCCCTGGGTGGAACAAATAAGGAGCAGAGTGCCTAAAAGGTGCCAAAATGGTGTCTGACCTTCCAAAAATGTTGTGAGAGTGGTTAGGACCACTGTTTAACCTTTGTGGGTTGCCCTGGGGGCTGTGTGTGTCAATGCGATCAGTGTTTGTGGTCACTTAATCATATTAGTGTTGTTTTAGTGTCTACAATTCCAATAGTAATAGGTTTTAGAGATCTGAGAGGAAAATCTTATTAACAACAATTCCATAGAAGAAGGTTGAAGGAAAGGTATCATTTGGAATGCCATAGAAATTGTGATATTGAAGACCTTGGTGAGGTCTCAAGGAGAAACAAGGAGAAGGCTTGGAGAGCCTTAGTTTAGAATTCAAATAAGGCCATTAAATGAGTTCCTAGGAGAACTCATTGGAGAAATCTACTAGCAATGAGAAGTTACTAACATAGTAGAATTTGGGACAATTATCACCATCCGAAAAAAAGCCCAAAAGGATAATAATTTGATAAGGAGTGCCAAAATATCAGAGGAGATTGTTGAAGGCTTCAAGACATTCAAATTCTTGGGAAGAGGGCAAATATTGAAGGAAATTGAAGGAGATAGGAGCCTAACTTTACTACCAAACCTAAAAGGTTTGAAGATTACCATTAAAGGCTAGAAGGCTCATTTAAAGATAGGGTTTTGTTGAATCTTCAATAGATTACGAAATGGTTCTTGAAGGAAAAACTAAACTATGATTTGGAGGAATTCCCTACCAAATTTTTGAGTCTCAAGGTTATTATTTCAGTAAAAAAAATGATTGCAAGAAAGAAATAATCAGGACAACATTACTAGTTGCAAAAATTCATATCTATAGAGAGTATTCTGAAGGAGAATTAAAACCACCATACTACAGTTTCATGCATCAATATAGAGGATTTACTAAGCTGTGAATTGGTGATTAAGGAACTATTTTGGATAGCCAAGAAGAGTTGCAAGATCATCAAGTCAAGGGTAGTAATTTGATTATTCAAATCACCAATACATTCACCATTTTTAGGAGTTATTAAAGGTAAGCAACTTGGGTGCATAAGGTTCATTAGTTGAACTTTGGAACTATGGTTTATTACGAGATTCATTAAACACTATATTAAAGTTAAAGTTGTAAGGTGTGGATTCATTTTAAAAGTCTTCAAAGGGAGTGTAGAAGTTAGGTCAAAACCTGCACATTAAAATAGGAGTTAGATATATTTTGACAGAAGAAAATTATCATATTCCTATAGTTATAACAAAGAAGACTACATTAATTTATAGATTATAGTTCTCTACAAGGAGCAATTACTAAGTGCATATTTCAAATTTCATTTGAAGGAGTAATAAGGTGAGATTAATATTGCACTAGTTGTTCTTTAGATGCACTAAGTACTTTTAGATTTTAGTGAAAGTTAGTGCATACTTTGAGTTACCTTGAGAGTTCATTATTACTGCACTATATTTTAGTTAAAGTGAACAATAGTGCAAAGTTAAACCTCTTGAATAGAACATTAGTTGCATACTTGGATTCATTCTTACTAAGTTATACAAGTGCAAAAATTAGAGGTTAGTCTTGTCTAGTAAGGAAGGAAACATAATTTTCTCTCAAGAAGTTACCTTAATATAATTTTTTTTTTTTAATTTACATGGTGGAATCGGTAGCCGCCACGAATCTGGGCAAACTATCTAGATTTTATGACTGCCACATTATTTTGCGTTGTCTGCACTGGAAGCTGCTACACAGATCTTTGCATAGTCTACCCCTATAACCACCATGCCACAATCATTTTAAAACTTTTACGCCACTAAAAGCACCAGGAAAGGGACAAGCATTCAGTCCGATGAGGCCTAAGATTTTAACCTTGGACCTCCACCCCCATTATAGGGTTTGGTCAAACCAATTGGTCTACACCTTGGGCCTACCTTATCAGAAAAGTTAGAGACCTTGAAAGGAAAATTTTAGTCCAAAAATTGGTGCAAGTTAAGGTACACTATCTTAACTATTATAGTGTTATATGTACAGTGAGAAATAAGAACCACTCTCATCCTTTAAAAAAAAATAGAAGGACAAAAGTTATTGCCACTAAAAGGTATTACAGTGGCTAAAATTATACATTCATCAAGAAACCACAACATCGACGTCAAGGGAGAAAATATCAAGGTAGATCGAGTCATCAAAAGGCTTATAAGTTGATTTTTGAAGGTGTATAGAAACACCATATCACCGCATACATAATAAGAATATACAATACATAAAGGGAGGTATAGCACTTAATGTAAGGAAAATATCTCTAAGGATAACTTAGCATAAAATACATAAAATCAAGATGCGGATAAGAGGTACATTACCCAATTGATCACTTGGACAAAGTGCCAACTAAAGGTATTAAAATTTCATCATCGATTAGAGATGAATCACCAACTAGGAAAGGAGTGATCATAGTATCCATGGAGCAACCATCGATTGAAGCCATATCATCTACTAAGAGGGTAGTGTTGGAGTATCCTAGAAATGCCATAGTCGGAGCTAACCTTGAGGAGAATATCATCATCATTTTCTAGAAAATGCACAACCTTGCACTCACTAGCAAGAGGGAGAGAAGCATTGAAGCCAAGATTGCATAGCTTACACAGAGAGAAGCACATCCACAACAAGCAGGAAATAGTATCCATATGTAGTGAAAGAGGAGTGGATAGCATTAAAGAACCAAAGTCAAGGCTTCCAAAAGGGTCAAAGTAGCATTAAAGACTCGCTGCCATAGTAATACATCTACCATTGAAGAAGAACAACACATAGGAATGCAACATCCAATGTTAATTACTTAGGAGTTATTTAATTTAAAAAGGTAAGGTTTTACCTTAATTAATTTATTTTCATTAGGATTTATAAGTAGTACAGTATAAGGTTGAAACTCTTGTATTATTTACTTTGGAAATAATAGCAAAATCAATCATACATTTCAAAGCGAATTTAAAGGAGACTTATATATACTTAATAGTTTAATATTTGAAATTAAATACCATAGGAGATATAAGAATTTATACTTAGAAAATTAAAAATCTATTATTGCAAATATTATTGTTTTCTAATATTCCAAATTAGGGAGTTATAAGGAATACTACACCAAAATAAATTATTGGAATTTAGAAACATTAAACTATTGGATATTAAGGGCTATAAAAGGAAGTTCATCATTTACTTAAAAGGAGTTGGAATTATATACTTACACTTGTCTCATACTCATACTAAAGGGATAAACGAAATTCAACCATAGAGAACTTCAAATTAAGTGCATAGTTCATTAGGAGAGATAAGGTGAAATAAATTTTGATTATTGTTATTTAGAAAACATTACAAAATCGAATCAAAAGGTGAACTATTTCTTGCTAAGCACTTTATAAAAACTTATAGCATATTATAAACCACTAGGGAGATATAAGGATTCTACAAAACCTAAGCCTTGAAAGGTCTATAAAATTGGTTCACATATTATGATCTAGTAATGACTTGTAAAATTATGAGATCACTAGTCCATCAATGATACTTAGAAGACTACATGGTCAAAGATTCTTCCAAACACTCCAAAACAAAAAAATACAATGAATAAAAGTGACAAGAAGAAACAACACAAAAATCAAAGCAAAGGAAGAAGAAGAAGAACCAGACCAAGTTGAATATTCTTCTAGTTATAAAGATCCATATTGAAGACTAAAGTATTCAATACCCAAATAATGTAATACAGGGGGTGTTAAAGTATATTACATAATTTGGGTTATGTAAATGTACTATGTTTAGTACATAGCTAGAGTAGGAGTTTACTTTAGAGTGAAGTAAGTTAGTTATTTCAAGTATTGTCATAAATGCACAAGTGTTAATTTGCAAGTTGTAAATGTGCATATAGTCCACATGTGCATAAGTCCTAGGTAGAGTAAGGGCCAAGGAATATATCTTCCTATATAAAGGGCTCATAGTGAGTCTTTTAGAAAGATAAAGTGAATATAGAGAGTGTGTGTTATAGATTAGGAGTATGGTACAATGTAGTCCTTTCATATTTGTTCATGGAGTGTTCATGTCCTTCATTATATAGCATTGTACTATTTTCATCACTTTCATTAATGGCATATTTTTTATTTATTTACAGATGTTCATCTTATTATTTTCTTGCATATTATTGTGCCATTAGTTTATAGTTATCTTAGTTCAGTTATTTTACATCTTGTGGTTATACTACCTCCCATCAAAAGCTAACAAAAAATACACCTACTAAAAATATATATATTTGGCCAAGTTTGTTTCAAGTATACAAGGCTTCCAACAAGTTGCTTGTGCAAGGGAGGATCAACACTATCACCTTCTATATACTTGTTTAACATCAAATTAGAAGAAACTAGAGTAGAAACACTTATAATTTTCCATCTCAAACCTACTCAACAAGTTTACAACATACTTGGTTTGAGAGAGAAAACCTAAATTCCAAAAAATAATGTAGAAAACCAAGGTTTGTCATCTCAAATTTATCTTCTAAATTCATTGTTATGTCACTAATTTTGTCCAATATATCACTTGTCATGATAAGATCATCAACATAGAGCACAATAATAAGCATACCATCTCCATCAATATTATTCACATACAAGTTGAGAAAATGGGGACTATTATGACATCCTCATGCCTTAAAGTACTCATCAATCTTAGGATAACAAGACCCAAGATATTCCTTTAAGCCATAGAGATATTTCCTCAACTTGTAAACTAAGTGTTTCTATTCTAAATTCTCATATCCTAAAGGTTGAGTCATATTTATTTGTTCATCATGGTTTGCATTAAAAAATGAAATTTTAACATACATTTGTTGAAGAGGCCATTTGAAATGAGTTTTTAAAGCTATAATATTGTTAACAATACTAATATTATCCATTGGAGAAAATGTTTATGTGTAATCAATCCCTTCCTTTTATGAACACCTTATGAACACCTTTTTAGCCATTAATATTGCCTTTGTTTTTCAATGCTTCCATTATGCTTTAACTAACTTGTGCAACCAACTTTGTTTTACCACAATATTACTTTAGAAATATCTATGAATTCCCATGTTACTTTTTCATTAAAGAGTCATATTCAGTTTGCATAGCTTACACCCACTTGAATTTTTTATTAGCCTCCTCATATGTTTGAAGATCATTAGACTTCATAATTATAGTCATTAGTTTATAATTAACTTGTTGAATCCTTTGATATATTTATTGAAGACTCTTGGTCTTCTTAAGGGGACTTGATTCTTCATCTTCAGTAGAACTTGCCTTTGAAATTTTACCAATTTGAAAGGTACTATGTGGAACATCATCATTTATGTCCACTTATGGGATAAGAGGGAGATTTTTACATCCTGTTGTTGGCAATTTTACACTATGCCACATTGGGAATTTTGTTGGAGTATTTTGATAGAATATTTTTTATTGTATATGACAATATTTTAAAAGTAATTTTCTATGTTACTATTTTATTTGCAAATGTAAACTGCATTGCATCGGCATTATAAATGTTTAAAAAATAAATGTAAATTTCATTTGGGATTCAAATCTGCTATATTCAAAGTGCACTAAAAAATCAAGGTGTTTTCGGGCCTGCAAAATGGAAGGAAAAATCAAGACGAAGGACTTAGAAAAATTTCAAAAGTGCCGAAGAAGCAGAGGAAAATGGAGGTGCATTTGCTCCATGAATGAGGCGAATGCCCCGTTCACCCCATTTTGAGGTGAACGTAAAAATAAATGGTGATCGAAGGAAGGTCTGATAATGTTAAAATAGGCATGATTAAGTAAAATCATGTTTGTCCTAGTTGAGGGGTGAACATCTCGTTCGCCACTCCCATGGGTGAACATGCCCCAAAACTCAAATGTGATCACGTTTGCCCCTCCCATGGGCGAACGTGCCTCTAAGATAAAATGTAATCGTGTTTGCCCTGGTTGAGGGATGCATGTTCCATTTGCCCCTCCCATGGGAAAATGCGCCTCATGAGATGAACACAAACATGTTTGCCCCTCCCATGGGCAAACATGTTCTTAAAAGAGAAGCACGCAAGCATGCTAGGCAATAAAAGATCGAGAAAAGCTAAATTTTGATTAAATAGTGAATTTAGTTTTTGAGAAAAATGGAAAAAGGAGGTGAAGCGATTATGAAAATTGAGACGTCCAATTTTATAGTTTCGCCACGTTTTTATAGTTTCGCCACGTTCCATGAGGAATTTAGTCAAAATTTTAAAGAGCACCCAAAACAGGTTTTCACAAGCATTAAATTATGGTGGTAGCAGGTAACTCAAAATTGTAGATCCCAAGTGAAGAAGGAAGTCATATAGAAAGGTAGGAGGAATTTTCCATGATTTCCAAGGCAGGAGTGTGTTTCCAATATATTGAATGTCTTCTAACTCTCTGTGCACCAACGCCCAAGATATTGATTTCTTGGGAATGTTCCCTTGAAATATGGATCATCGTCCCAAAAGGATGGATTCGCTGCACCAAAAGGATGGATTTTTAATGATTCCAAGGAGGAATTTCCTCACTCTTGTTCCTGATCTGTGATCATTTTATTCTCATGTGTATTTAATGATAAAGGCGAAATCCTCTATAAATACTAATCAAATTTCTATTGTAAAAGGAGGTTGGACATTCTGTGAGAAAACTTCTTAAGTTCTCTGCATCAATGGAAGATACTTGGCTTCTGAAAATTGCAAGCATTATTATGTGTGTGATTTCCTTCTATTTTTAAGTATTTTTGTTTATGCTCATGTTCCTGCTGTTAAGTTTAAAATTCTATTTCTAGATTTGGAACATTGTTGGTGAGTGAATTAGTTTTGGAATACGATATGGAGGTTGTCTCAACAAAGGTGTGAGTGAAATTCTGTTGCCCTCCCTCTATTACATGTTGTAAAAATGAATGGAATTTCTTGTTGTTAGTCTTTCCCCAATCCTACACTCTGGCCTATGGTCATATTTCCCTTTCTTTTTATTATTTCTAATTTCTTTCCTACAACTCTAGTCTTAAACTAGTGTAGGAGTTAGTTTGGGAGCCAACCCTCTTTGGATATTGGCATAGGGGACATTTCTTTCCTTTGGCCTTTCAATGTTGGTCGTATCTAGGGTGCACAAATGAAGTTTTGTTTATTAGGTAGATATTTGACCAACACCTGTCCTCAAACCCTTCATTGAACATAACATCCCTATTTATGAACACTAGGATCATACAACTTGTATCCTTTCATTCAATCATCATAACTATCCTAGATGCACTTAACACTTTTTTTATTAGATTTATTTTCTTTGATCCAATCATGCATGTGAGAAAATGATTCACCTTCAAAGATTCTAAAATATTTAATATTAGGCTTCTTATCACTCCATCCTTTTTTTGGAGTGATGTTTTTCAAACAAGTTGTAGGTGATTTATTTAAACCATGTGGTGTTGTATTGACTGCCTAAACCCAATGAAATAAAGGAATATCTTTGGATTATAGCATTCATTAACCCATCTGCACCAAGGTCCTATTCTTCATTTCAACAATACCATTTTTTGGGGAGTATAACTTTTGGTCATTTCTCTCTTAATCCCATGATGCTACCACACCAAAAAAGGTTTTTAAGGGTGGCTAAAATATGTTGGATTTTTATGGCAGTAAAAAAATACCCTAATAGACCCTAAGAGGGTAGTTTCAAATTGCCCTCACCAAAAAAAGCTGTTAACAATGCCTAAAATATGGTGGTTTTTTATGGCGGTAAAAATCTACCCTAATAGACCTAATAGTGCGGTTTTAAATCACTCTCTTAGGATGGGTATAATAGGGTAGTTTTAAACCACTCTCTTAGACATTAACAATCACCCTAGAAAAGTAATTATGAAGCATTCAACGGGATTTTTTATTTTTTGTATTTGTGAGCGGGATTTTTGAATTTTCATGCATTAAAATTTTGGAAACATGGGTAGGATTTTTTATTTTTTATATTCGTGGGCTAATTTTATGACCTTGTTGTAGGATTGCGTAGTTTTGTCTAGTTGTTCTAATTGTGTAACCAAAAAATGGTGATATGCAAGATGCATATTGAAGAGATATGCAGGCATAAGTTTTCGATAGTTAGAGAAGATAATATGTTGATGGTATACATTCACCATGCTATGAGACATATTTCTATCGAGCTTTAAACCAAGATATATGCAGGCATTATATAAACTTATGATTTAATTTTTTTACCGAATGAGGCAAAAAAGAATAATCATTTCTTCATAAGTGTTGAAAAGATACCAACATAAAGATAGCTTGTTTGATTGCAATTTGATTTAGTTAAAAAAGAATAAGAAGTGTGTTTAAACATATTGAGAGTAAATTTAAATGACTATCAAATCATGCAAAATTATTTTCCTTGAAACCATATAAATGTATGTAGCTACAGTCACTTACTGCTTGAGTAGAGCATTCATCATTTGAAAAGGCTATCACATGACATAGTACAAGCCTAGGTAGCCCCAATAATGTCCATATGTCCTTAATTAATATAGAACATAGAACCAATGAAGAAAGTACAGAGACTTCTCACTGATTATATAGAAGCCATGTTTATGATGGTTAGGAAGCTCTGGAGATGATATTCCCAAAAAAATATTTTTTGAAAAATAATTTAAAAAAACTTGTATTAAAATAAATATCATTTACAAGTTGGGATGAGACTTCTTCCAGCCTTAGCCAATGAGAACACATGTTTACAACTGTAAAATAATATTTGCATTGGAGCCAAATCTCTTAAACCATATTTCTACAATGGTTGTTCACCTGTTTACAACTATAAAAGAAGATCTACATTGGAGCACAAATCTCCTAAACCATATTTATGGAATGGTTGTCCAAATTAGATAAATATTGGATTTGCTCACCAACCTACCTAATCATCTCATCCTAAATAGCCATGTCACTATACCACTAAAACCCTACCTCCTTCTCAGTGCCCATCTTAGCCAGGAAGTTTACCAATTTATTTAGATCTCTACTTAAAATAAAATCACATCATCTAATTCCCTCCACAATTCCTTAATTTGAGTGACAAGAATCCTCAACCTCCATGTCTTCAAAGAAAAGTTCCTCATGCAATCTAGAGCTCCAACCATTATTTGAGAATATGATTCTAGGATTATCCTCCTATAACCTTGTTTTACTGCCAAAATAAAAAAATATTTGATAGCTAAGGCTTCTGCTTCACTGTTTGTGGCTCTTCCCAAGACTTGCAGTTCCTAATAGAGCATTGTTTCAACATGATTCTGACAAACCACTCTAATTATAGATCTATTCGAATTGCCTTTTTTATGTCCATCAATATTAATTTTAATCCAACCTTCTGGGCATGGTTTCCAACTAGCTCTATCCTACCCCTCTTGCACTTCAACTTCTTTCATCATCTGCCCCTATAGCAACCTAAGTTTCCTCTTTAACATACACTACCACAGTTTCTGTGAGTTTGCTCCAAATGACCTATCAAACTCCATCTAGATAAGAAAAGGTTTCTCTAAAAAAAATCCATTTATCTCCAACCACACTTGCCACTGTATCGCTCCAAATTTTTCGCATCCCTACCTTCAGGCTATAGGATCCGTGCCCGGAAGGAGGATGGGAAAAGGATGGCGCGGTACCTCGGACTGAGAGGACTTTGCGAAGGTCCCGCCTCTCAAGGGAGGTGTATTTTGGTGATTTTTCGACGGATGGTGGGTTCACCAAGAAACATTTAGCGGCAGTTTCCACGCCTAGGTTTTGGAATGTGTTTTGATGAGTTCGTTTTAACCTTAAGCATTCATCCTAGGTTTGGCCGAATGAATCTAAATTAATCTACATGAAAATGCAACTTTCATGAATACAACAAACAGATTTGAAAGCAAAAAATAGAGAATTTTACAGAATGACAATGAAGAATACCTGATCCGGATGTCTGAAGAAGATTCTGACGTTTGAAGCAGTCTGGATCATCTGGAATTCTATAGAATCACCTGCAATCTGATAGGATCGTCTGAGACTGACAGAATCGTCTGGGATCTGACGAATTCGTCGACGAATTCGTCGAAGACCGCAAGACGAGAAAACAGATGCAAAATACAAGAAATAATACTATGCTAACAGAGGCAAATTACACCAAATAATAGTATGAATACTGAGCAATAATTAAGAACAGAAATTCAAGCAAATTACTGTACTTTAACAACAAATCATGATCTTAGTATGCAATCTAAGCTAAATGGGTGAACTCCAAATGCAAAATAATATAAACACTGAGTAAATGATCTAATTTGCAGCATAAAATGACAAAGAAAAGGTTGAGAAAAGCAAACTCCGAGCACTGATTGCCTCGATGTGGACTGCAGTCGAGATCGTCTCGCATCGATACGAAATCGCCTCGCATTTGACGAGATCGCCTCCGATCTGAATAGGTTCATCGACGACGATGGATGCTGGCTCGGCTGAAAAACAATGATGTACCCGCAACAAAATTGCTATGGGACTAGTGCAAAAGCAAGATTAGGATGTTTTGACGTAGAGGGAGTCAATTTGCAGATAATTTCAGCCAGGGGTTGGGGAGGGAAAATCCTAGAGATTAAATAGGCTTAGGGGAGTAGTTAGGAGGTTGGAGATCATCCCAATTTGGGAGATCTCCAACGGGGGGAGGGTCCCAACGATGCAGACACGCTTCTACCCAGATTGGAGACCCGTTGGAACAGATTCCAACTTTGCAAATTCAGTTTTGCGACAAGATCGTCTGGACGTCCTAGTCTAGACGAAATCGTCAAATCTGGGGCGATATCGTCTGATCGGCGACGATATCGTCAAACGGTCAAAACAACCTCTAAAATTGGCACGGAAAAGGGGGAAACGGATTTCTCGATGGTTAACGGGCGGTTTGGGAGGTTAAATTTGAATTTTAAATTATTTACTAAGGTGAATGTAATTTTTATAATTTTACTGCGCCAATTTTAGGGTGCTACATTTTGCCCCCTCTTTAGCGAATTTTCCGAAGAAAATGCGTTAAAGATGAGTTCTTCTCGATCTACGAGAAAGCAAAAAATGATACCCATTTTTAGGCGACGATTCTTGGTCGAATCGTACGACGACTTACTATGGTGCCCCCTCCGTGTTTTTACCCAAATCGAACGTTTGAGGTAAAAACGCGAAAAAGCAAAATTATTTTTGAATTATTTTGAATAAAATTAAGAAAAATAGGGTAAAACCCTAATTCATTGTTACTATTTTTAGAGCTCTGAAGCAAAAAATGGTGGAGACGACGCACAGATCAGCAGAGGTCCGACGCGGTCTACGGGTAAGAGTCTAGACTTAACTAGAACTGATTTAATTTGAATTTACATGCTTTGTAGGTAGATTTTTAGGTGAATTTTGAGCATCACGGCCATTTTTGGCCGTCGACATCGTCGGGACGAAATCGTCCCGATTTCGATGAAATCGTCTCAATTTCGTCAATTTCGCCCCGAGGGCGAAATCGTCGAAAGGGGGACGATTTCGTCAAATTAGAGACGATTTCGAACTACGAAATCGGAGACGATTATGCTCAAATTTGGGATGATATCGTCCAATAGTGGGCGATATCATCAATTACATGAAATTGATCTTTAAGTTGCATTATTAATTACTTGAATTGTTATTAATGATTGTTTATTGTTTTGTTGTTTATGTTTGCAGAGAGGATTACTAAAGAGCAAGGAGTGGAAATATGGAGGATTGAGAGATGACTTGGCCGCTCTGACACAGGCAGAGCGAGATCTACTAGCACAGGCCGACTTGCAGCATGTGGCGGAGATGCCACAAGTATCCACAGATATGGGGCTACTAATAGCCCTAGCAGAGAGATGGTATCCGGGGTCTTCCTGTTTTCGGTTACCGATAGGGGAGATGACTCCCACACTAGAGGATGTATGGAGGATTCTGAGAATCCCCATACAAGGACGGATGATCACTCCTACGGCCAATCAGGGCCACGCTATGGGACGGCTGTGTGGTGACCCGAGCTTCGCCCTAGAGAAGGGCGAAGTTAATATCGAGGCACTGCACCAGATGCCTGGGGCATCTACACTCACACGAGTTCTAGCTGGAGTGGTTGGTGGACTTCTGCTGTGCCACCAGAGCGGGTGCAGGGTGCCATGGATGCTCGCAGATGTGATCTACGATATGCGGGACCATGGGTACAGGTTTGCTTGGGGCAATTTTGTGCTATGCCGATTGTACAGGATCTTGTATGGGGTCGTGTACAAGGGCGGCCGATGTCTGGTGATGACATCGCTCCTACAGGTTTGGTGCTGGGAGCACATTGCAGTGCGGAGGCCGATAGGGCTTCCTCTGATAGGGGTAGACGGGGAGAGGCCCCGAGTCTTCTACTGGTGGCTCCGGAGAGGGTCACAACGGTGGATCGACCTATCGATGTCCCGGAGGCTACTGGATGATTTGGTCCCAGACCAGATCACCTGGAGACCATGGAGAGGGCACCCAAGGTGGCCAGAGGATGGACAGGAGCTGGCTCGCATCAGGCGAGTCTGCTGGCTACGGATGGAGAGAGGAGAGGTGGAGCTCCACCGCTATGACCGAGTTTTGAGATAGTTCGGTCTGCAGCAGGGGATCCCATCTCTGAGGGATTACGAGTTTTCTCGGACTGTCCGGGATAACACCACGGTTAGCGGGGCTCCCGACATGCAGCGCTTCTGGAGCCAGGACATAGATGATGCCCCCATCTAGCCAGTGGATGGGGACGACACAAGGGTCACAGATGGCTACGATGCCTGGTACGCAGGCATCCGCCCTCCTCGGATGACGAGGGCATAGGGTCCGATTCACGCGGTTGTGCATCGGATAGGGAGGCGATGCCAGGCAGCGATGGAGGTGGCCCAGGGTCACGGTGGGAGAGATTTGAGGAGGCCACAGGCACAGCAGAGGCCACGACAGGAGGAGAGGAGGGAGGAGAGACCCCCATCTCCACAAAGAGAGAGGCCACCATCGCCCGATAAGGGCAAGGGCGTTGACATAGGAGAGAGCAGCGAGACGGCGACTCTCCAGATAGAGAATATCCGTCTCCAGGCACAGGTGCAGACTCTGCAGGACGAGGCCGCACGACATCGAGCTGAGGTGACATAGCTCAGAGACGAGATTGCATGCCTCAAGGCATGGGGCGGAGGGGCGAGCACTCAAGAGCTGATGCGGTCGGTTGCTCAGACCGCATTCTACCAGGGGATCTATTTTTAGATGGTGCCCGAGGGCCAGAGGGTACAGTTGCCGGCTACTATTGCAGATCCGATCAGGACAGGGTCATCGAGGAGCTCATCTCGATCGACGACGAGGACTCACAGTACCACACATACTGCGATGGGGCCACCTCGTCCTCCGTAGGGCAGGGGAGGAGATGAGGCTGAGAGCTCTAGGGGCTCTCGAGACACTGCTCGGAGGACATTTGATTGAGTATGCCAAGATATGGATTGTGGCATACCAATCTAGCTGATATGATGTACATATATTTTTTTGAGATATATAAGATAATATATTGTTGATCATATGACTTATGTCTTTGAGTATGTTTATGATGATTTTATGTTTGATTGATTGATTTGATAATTCATGTAATTATGTCGTTGGAAATATTATAATTTGAATGTCATGCTATAAAATTTTAAATGAAATAATCTGATGTAACAAAGTGGTTGTATGTGATGCAATAATTTGATAAAAGATAAAAGGGGACTTCTAACAATAATTTCAAAGGACATTGTCGCTATTATAGACCATTTCATGGAGTCGCCGCTCACTCGGTCGTCAAGCTAATCCTAGTATAGAAATATTGCTAAAAGTAAAAGAGTGCTTAAGAGACTGTCTTAAGACTTTGGTGCGATGGTGCAAATGATGATGATGATGATGGTTTGTTTTCAGATTTCCATGAAAATATTTGTGCATGAAATAATGTTTAAAATGATTTTTGCTAGGCATAAATTCCTAAGTGTGATAAGATTTGTGAATAATTCCTTAGGAATTATACCATCATTGCAAAGTTGAAGGTTGACATAATGACATAAAATAGTGAAAAAAATGGGTTTGCTTTTGAAAAAGCATAATTTGTGTAAAAATGAAGTCATATGGTTTTTATGATTTTTGATAAATGGGGAATAAAAATTGTTACAATGGTTTGCGCTAGGCATAGAATATGTAGGTATAGACTTATACCATCATCGCGAAAATCCAAAAAAGATAGTTTTATTGCATGATTGATTTTTGATGAACAGAAAATATGAAAATGAGGACTTGCGCTAGGCATAAAATTCCAATTTTGGTTTTGAAACTATACCATCGTCGCGAAAGTCAATCAGATATATATGTTTTGATTGTATATTTTTGAAAGAAATTTTTGATTTTTCTGTTATATAGTTGTCTTTGTGGTAAACAACTGTACTTGATTTATTCCAAACAAGTTGCAAAAATAATATTTCAAATTATTTTGAAGACAAAAGTTAGATTTATAAGGAATCCCATGTGCATATGTGAATTCATTTCCGATCTTGATTTATCATAATGATACACAAAATCTCTCAAATACAAATGTGTGTGCAATTGCATTGTTCATTTACCAGTTTTGAGCAAGATACTATGATACAAGTGATTTGAAGAAACCAAATAAGTGTTCATTAACCATGATGTAGATGCATATAACCATATTAGACTACTATGTAGATCGGATTATCAAGAGCTAGCTAATCCATAAGCAGACATAGGTCTGTACAAAAGAAGGTCGCTAATGTGACGGACATATCGCCACGCTAGGAGTTACCCAAGGCCAAGCGGGTTGGGCACAAACCACCTGTTATGGGGCTTACCTCACGTTTTCGAATAATTGAGAATTCCAGGGATTCAAGCTCATCAACCCTTCTTTTCTTTTCAAAGGGTAGGGAAAGGGATTTTATTGCTTTCTTGCTTTCTTTTGAACTTTGCTTATTTTTTCTTTTTGTATTTCTTTTGCTTGATAATGCTTGGAACATTGTTGTAATGATATAAAAGAACATTTTTTCTTTTCTCTTTTTTCTTGAACTTTTCTTTTCTTTTTCTTTTTCTTTGCTAGGGATACTTGCTCGGATTAGCTGTAGAGCAAGGGATTTTTATTCTGGGTAGGGGTGAGCTTGTCCTTTTGCCAATTCTCAAAGATTCTAGACCATGTGCATGATAGGATAGCAGGGGAAACTTTTCACTCAAGAAATCACTTCTACTATGTAGCAAAACATGGAAATTACAAATATAATCATTTTATTGTGAAAAGATGTGCTTGGTTTAAGTAAATAACAAGATCAATTCTCTATGCTCAAACTTTATTTAATTGAATTTTGTGGACTTTGATATAAGAGAGATTAGTAATCATGCCAGATAAAATCAAGATATTTATTGTTGTGAGTGTGCAAGTGAGGGATTCAAAATAAATGCTAATTTATCCAAAATAATTTGAAACATATAACTGCAATAATTGTAAGAAAATATATATAAATGATTTTTGAGAAGTTTTGAGAATGTTGACTCTCTCTTTCTTCTGTATATTGTTTTGGTTTCGAAAGAGTCAAGCATATAGCTGTTTTTAGATTTTTATTTTGATTTTTGTTTTTGAGCAAAAAAGAACTTAACAAGTGCTTTAAATAAATGCAATAGATAGTTTTTGAAGATTTTTGGAGATTTATGAATGTTTTTGGTGTTTTTGAATAAATTGAAAGAAATACAAGATAGTAATTTTGACAAATATATACATGGATGAAATGACCAAATTTATGCATAGTAACGTTTAAGATGCAAAATATTCATGGGTTCTTTAAGTTCTTTACCATCTAAGGTAGATAATTTATATGCTCCTCGATTCAAATTTAGCAGTAATGATGTATGGTCCGAGCCAGTTGGGCTCAAATTTACCTTTAAGTTCCTTAGTTGCATTTGTATTTTTTTGATTTTCTTTTAAAACAAGGTCGCCAATCTCAAAGGATCGATGACGAACTTTCTTAGCATATGATCTTTTAAGCTTGTTTTGGTAAGCACGGAGATGCTCCAAAGCATTGATGCATTTTTCATCTAGGAGTTCCAACTGATCGAGTCTGCAAGCACGATATTCATCTCCTACTTCGGTATCTTGAAGTAGCAGAGCCAAAGAAGGAACTTCTAATTCAAATGGAAAAACTGCTTCAGCACCATATACCAAAACAAATGGTGAAGTGCCCGTGGGGGTTCGAACACTAGTTCGATAAGCCCACAAGGCTGGATATAACTGGATGTGCCAGTCACGGCCAATTTTATTGACCAATCATTTGAGGATTTTGATTAAAGTTTTGTTAGAAGCTTCTGCTTGACCATTACCCTGAGGATAATAGGGGGTGGACCAGCGATGTTGAATCTTGTATTTTTGGCATAATTTTTTAACATCTTTATTTTTGAAAGGAGTTCCATTGTCAGAGATGAGATTCGCAGGAATTCCGAACCTGCAAATGATTTGATTAAAAATGAATTTAGAGACCTGTGAGCCAGTGCAAGAAGCTAAAGGCATAGCTTCAACCCACTTCGTGAAATACTCAGTGGCAGTTATGATGAACTTGTGTCCATCAGATGACACAGGATTGATTTTGCCAATAATATCCAAGCCCCATTTAGAAAAGGGCCAAGGAGATGAAATAGCCTGCAGCTCTTGTGCAGGCGCATGGACAAGGTCAGCATGTTTTTGACACTTGTCGCAATGGCGCACATACTCATGTGCATCCGTTTCCATGGTAGGCCAAAAGTATCCTATCCGAAGGAGCTTTTTAGCAATGACACTACCACTAAAGTGTCCTCCACAAGATCCATCGTGGGCTTCACTCAAGGCTGATTTAGACTCTTCTAAGTTTAGACATCTTAATAGGATACCTTCAAAAGATCTCCTATATAAAGTATTGCCAATTATTACAAATCGACTTGCTCGTCGACGTAATAACCGACGCTGGTTTCTATTAGAATTGGCGGGGAAAGTCCCATTTTGGAGAAAATCAAATATGTCTGTATACCAAGGTTCAGGAGTAGTTTCATTGATTAGAAACACATCCAAAGGCTCTAAGCATGACTTATTTGAAGCGGGTTCCTGGAGTCGATGAATAATGATAGTCGCATATTCGTCATCTAACTCCAAGGGCAGGAGAGATGCAACTGTGGCCATAGCATCAGCTGCACGGTTGCTAGTTCGAGGAATGGCTTCCAAAGTAACTTGATCAAATAAAGACATTAATTGTAAAACATAGGCCTTATATGGGCGCAGTTTATCATCTCGGGTTTGATAAACTTCATTAATTTGGTTTATAACCAATTGGGAATCACCAAAAACTAAAAGGTGTTTAATTTTTAGTGCTAGGGCAGCTCGTAATCCAAGGATTAGAGCTTCATACTCAGCAGTATTGTTGGTGCAAGCAAAGGTCAGTTTGAAGGACAGAGGAATAAGATGTTTTTGTGGAGATATTAAAATAATACCCGCACCAGCCCCACTCATGCATCGGGCTCCATCAAAGTATAAGGACCATTGTTCAGGATGGTCTGCCTCTAATTGAAGGCATTCATCTGGAAACTCGATAATGAGGGGATGGGTAGACTCTAAGGGTGCAGCAGCTAATTGATCTGCTATGATTTGACCCTTAACAGGACTTCTGTCCTATGAATGTGAGATCAAACTCGCTCAGAGCAAGAACCCACTTGGTCGTGCGACCCGATAAATAAGGTCGACTCATGAGATACCTTAAGGGATCATATTTAGCAATGACATAAGTTTTTTGGCTAAGCATATAATGTCATAATTTTTGCGTAGCAAACATGACTGCTAGACATAGTTTCTCTAATGTTGTGTAGCGGGTTTCATAACTGATGAAGGTTCGGCTAATGTAATAATTAGCACGTTCTCGCTTTTCATCATCGAGTTGAGCTAACATAGCTCCTAAGGCAGAATCTGAAGCAGAAATATATAGAAGAAATGGGCGATCAGATTTAGGCGGTGAAAGCACCGGTGGGTTAAGGAGGTATTGTTTGAGAAGTTCAAAAGCTTCTCTACATTCTGTGTCCCAATTAAAGGGGACATCCTTCTTAAGGAGTTTAAGAAAGGGACCGGTTTTGTCCGCCAGCTTATCAATGAAGCGACGGATAGCTTGAAGTTTACCTTGTAAACTTCGTAATTCAGATATATTAGTGGGTGCGGGCATATCAGTGATAGCCGCAATCTTGAGAGGGTCGATTTCAATACCACGTAAAGAAACTAAAACCCCCAATAGTTTGCCGGACTTAACTCCGAATATACATTTTGCTGGATTTAATCGAATGAGATATTCTCGTAATCGATTAAAAACTTTTCTCAAATCATCTAAATGATTATTTTCAATAAGAGAGCGAGCTATAATATCATCTACATAATCATGTAGGATATCATGCATCATATCATGAAAAATGTAGGTCATAGCGCGTTGGTAAGTTGCACCTGCGTTCTTTAAGCCAAATGGCATCACTTTCCAGCAGAAGGTACCCCAGGGGTAATAAAGGCTGTTTTAGCCTGGTCTTCAGGAGCTATCCTGATCTGATTATAACCGGAGAATCCATCCATTAAGGACATCATCCCACTCCCGGCAGTAAAGTCAATGATTTGATCCATGTTTGGAAGAGGAAAGTCATCTTTAGGGCATGCAGCGTTAATATCTCTAAAATCGGTGCAAACCCTAACTTTGGTAGCTTCTTTCTTGGTGACTGGAACTACATTTGAGATCCATTCAGCATAATCAATAGCTTGTATAAAGATAACATTCAGGAGTTTTTCTAACTCCCCTTTGACTAGCAGAGCCACTTTGGGATGCATTTTTCTAAGTTTTTGTTTAACAGGTTTAGCATCCGGATGGACCACTAGATGATGCATGACTACAGAAGGGTCTAGACCTGGCATATCTTCATATGTCCAAGCGAAGACATCTTCATACTCTTTAAGGAATGCAATGTATTGTTCTTGTTTTTCTTGACTTAATTCTGATCCAATATTGATCATGTGAGGATTGTCCTCAGTTCCAATATTAATTTTAATGACATTTTCTACCTCCATGTGTAGATCTCTTTCAAAGTTAGGTGGGGCGGGTGAAACGCCCAATTCTTGTAATTCTTGTAAGGTTAATTTAGATAAGTCATCTTGAGGATTAGTGGTCTCAAGCTGAGCTATAGTTGGTATAGAACCATCAAAATAAAATCCATTGTGTAACATCTCTTCTACAGAGACATCATGGAAGATATCTCCTTCCAACTCTTCATCGGGGTCAACAATCATTTCAGGGTATGCTATGGATAGCATGTTGCATGAAAACGACTGATTTTTAAGAGGCAAATCAACATGCCTATCCAAATAATCTTGATAGCATATGAGGTGATCATCCTCCTCAAAAGGAAAGGGTTGTCCCTTACTAGGAAATAGGCCCACACCACAACGGGCAGGCCACGGTTCTACCTCGAAAGGTTCTTTCATGCCATTTTGGAAAGGTCCCAAGCCTTTCCCTTTATATCCCATTTTAAGCATCATGGGTTTAGCTTTAATATAATCATTGGTAAAATAACACCGAGCGTATCCCTCATGATGAGTTTTGATATTTCGAGGGATTCTTCCCCAGTCATATCCTTTATAAATGAAGGCACAACTCCCGACTTGGTAAGTACTTCCCATAGGTTGTGGGAGGCCCAAAGTACGAGGAGATGGCGGCAATTTATTTAAAAGGTTTGAATCTTGCATGAAATCATTCATTTTTTCTGATATTAAGGTTGTAGATAAATCTGGTAAAAGTTCATCAGAAAGGGCATAAGATGTAGAAGGCTTATTACCTATATCTTGAGATGTGGAAGGTATGATAGATGTGTCTATAGGTTTTGAATTTATAGGGGTAATAGTTGAAGGATTAGTTGTAGATTTAAGATCCTTTTGAGGTTCTAAAATAATTTGTTTAGAGGGTTGTTGATCTATATAGGAGGATGAAATGAATGGAGGAGGAATAGGGGAAGTTATGGGTTTATGTTTCACAGTTTTAGATGAAAAAGAAGAACTAGAATGTGTGGATGACAGAGCAGGGCAAAATTGCACTCCAACTGGTTCTGCCAAAGCACACATATCAAAAGGTCTAGGGTCACCATGAATAGTGACCAACTGATTTTTAAACTCAAATTTAACACATTGGTGTAAAGTTGATGGGACCGCTCGCATGGCATTGATCCAAGGGCGACCCAAAAGTATATTGTACGATGCTGGGCAATGTACAATAAACACGGTTGTTTCTAGGGTTCTAGGACCAACTTGCAATGGGAGGGTAATGACTCCACATGTTTCTTGTGTTTCATCATTAAAGGCTTTGATAATCATATCAATTTTCTTCATTTCATCACTTCTAAAACCAAATCGTTGGTAGAAGTCAAAGGTGCAAATGTTTAGAGATGAGCCATTATCAATCAAGACTCGTTTGATAGCTACATCTCCAATTAGAGCAGTAATATACAAGGGATTGTCCTTATGTAAACTGTGTTGCGGGATATCTTTATCCCGAAAGTCAATACAATCAATCTCTCGAGTGATGATAGTATTGGCCATAGCTTCGAGTTGAATGTTTTGAGGTACCATCATTTGGCTCAATGTAAGCATCAACTCATCCCTATGGGTGGGAGAGGATCTTAATAAATCTAAGAGGGAAATTCTGGCCGTGGTATTGGACAATTGCTCGTTAATACTGTAAGGGGGTTTAGGTTGAGCATTAGAAGCATGATTCCCTTTATTGGGATTTTTTAGAACGAATGGAGCTGATCCATCGTTCTGGTTTGGTTCTTGTTGGGAATTTTGAGCTTGTTGTCGGGTGACGACTCCGATGGTACCTACAATGTTATAGTGACGACGTTGAAACGGTCTCGGTTGAGAATTTATGGCTTGTTCATAAGGAAGGACTATATTAGAAGAAGGTCGAGTAGTGACTCTTCTAGGAAATGGTTCTTCTGGAACCATAGCATCTGTGACAGGTTGAATAGGATCTGATTCATTTTCAGAACTATTCGATTGGTTTGAAGTAATGTCTACTTCACTTTCACTATCTGACTCTATATCACTAGAATCAGAAGTTTGAAAATTATGTAAGGTCCTGGTCGTAACCAAGGATAAGGTCGTGTCAAATATTTGAGGATCCCGAACAGGTAATTGTCCGCTAATGGTTCCTACATATCGGGTAGGAGGGGGAACATTATGATGTTCGATTTGATTGGCTACCTCTTTACCATGTCTTGGTAAAGGGTGTTGAAATATGTCTAAAGTTTGATTGGCATTTTGATTTTGATTTTGGGGAACAGTCTTTTGAGTATTATTAGGAGGGTTTTGTTTAGGTTGGAAGGCTTGCACTTCCATTTCATTATTGTCAATCAAATCTTGTATTTTATGTTTCAACCTTTTACAAGCGTTGGTAGAATGTCCAGGTCCTCTATGGAACTCACAATGTAAGTCAGCTCTATATCCGGGTATAGTTGGATCAGGTTCCCGGATAGCTGGTAATTGGATTAAACCTCTTTCAAGTAATTGAGGTAAAATAGTTGATAAGGGTTGGTTTAATCTAGTGAATTCTCGAGGAGGCTTGTCAGGAGGTTTCAATATGAATTTTTTTGTTGTCTTTGTTGCATTGACATTTGCAACATTCCTGCTGTCAATGACTCCATCACCGACAACCTGTTTGTTTTTATATTGATTTCTAGATGTTTTCTCATCATCCTTCTTCCTAAGTTGGCCTCTCCTAATGAGGGCATCTTCTACTCTTCGAGCTAAATCTATAGCTTGATCGAAGGTAGTCAAAGTAGTTGTTGATAGCTCATAAGAAATTTGTTCTTGTAAATTGTTGATGAAAATGTCTAACATTTCCCTATAGGGTAGCACAAAGTGCAGTTTTCCTGTCAATTGCCTCCATCTAGCTAAGAAATCAGCAAAACACTCATCCTTATCTTGTTTTAAATTGTATAGGTCTTTAATAGTTACATGCCTCTCGATGTAGGCACTAAATTGATGAACAAATGATTCAGCTGTTTCTTCAAAGTTTCTCAAAGAATGAGTGGGCAATTGATAGTACCACTCTAATGCCATTCCACCTAAACTTTTTGGGAACATTTTTAGTAATAGCAAGTCATCATGCGATATGTCATGACATGCTATCCTAAACATGCGAAGATGTTCTATGGGATCTTCGGTTCCTTTATATATAGGCAGGACGGGCATGGGAAAATGCTTAGGGTATGGTTGAGCTACAACTATGGGATCCAAAGGTTGACTACAGATCTCTCGATAATTATACGAGGGACGGTAGGGATCTATCTGGTCCATACGTGAAGCTAATTGTTTCACCATGGCTTCCAGATTACTAGTTTGCCCCCCATATTGGTTTGGTAGGGCATTGACATAAGTGTTATGGGCATATGATGGAGGAACATGCAGGTTAGATGCCATGTTACTGTTGTGTAAATTATTGGTAGGAAAAGTATTATGGAGGAATTTTGAAGTTGGATTATGTTGTATTCCGGATTGTTGAAAGTTTGTATTTGGCTTTGTTTTAGGTTTCTGTTTACTTAAAGCATTTTGCTCAATAGTTTGGCGAAACAAAGTAGTGAAGGGAATTTTATTTTGTGTGGGAGTGATTTTAGGTTGAGTAATAGGTTCCTTAGGAGGTTGGGTAACCTGTTGTTTTGACATGCTTTGGGCTATAGTGACCATATCCGTATTGGATGGTCCACCCTTGTCACTTTCTTGATCAATGAAAGATAAGGGATTAGTCTGCATATTGCATATATATTCCATGGCTGCTTGAGTTTTACTAATTTGCCCTTTATCAAGGCGAATTGCCACATTAAGGTCATCAATGTTTTCCATGAGAAATTTCTTGAAAATGCTCTACATTGTCAAAGGCAATAGTTCCATTTGGAGCTACTCTAGGGGATGAGGATCCATCCTCTTTAACACTTCCTTCTTGTTCCTTATCTTCCCCTAAGTCTTCATCTGATTGACCTAGAGTTTCTCCTTCCGGATTTGTATCTCCAAGAAGGACATTTGGGTCTTTAGTTGTATCTTGTAACCAATCTTCTCCTTCTCCTAAAGTTTCTTTACCATTCCTAAGTTTAGGCATGGTGCTAAGTTTTGATTTCAGCAAATATATATATATATATATATATATATATATATATATTTTTTTTTTTATATATATGCAACAAATTAAGAGGTATATATTTACTATATACCTACTATAATATTTGAAATTGAAATGTTTAAGTTTTTGCTAAGTTTTTTTATTTTTTTAGTTTTTCTTTAATTTTTGGAAATAATATAGTAAAGACAGCAAATGAAACAATAAATGCACGAAATAATAAGACTGAAAGTAAATGAGCTAGTCTTCTATGAACAATTTATGAATATCATTAATAGGCTCTAGTTCTTCAGGAGTCATGAAATGTTCTTCTTCAAATTGAAAGTTTTCTTTTAAGAATTTGATGAAAAGGGCTATGGTGATATTATCTATCTCAGATGCTGGTTGATAGAAGTAAAGCTCATGGCAATACTCTCGATATAACACAGCTCACGGAACTCTATTCCATATTTCCCTATCTATAAGAACAACCTCTTGGTCTTCTACAAGGCCTAGGAATTGGTGCACAATGGCTGCATTCTCGAGGTATTCCTCGAAGGTGAATAATTCTGAAGATACTAAAGCTCTCCTATAGGCTAACCATCTATGGCAGGCTCTCTGAAGTTCATGATAAAAAACTAATTGATGAGGATCCAGGATTCTATCCAAGACTAGCCTCTTAATCTGTTTAAGTTGTGTGGACCTAGATGAGATGATACTAAGTCTCCTGTCAAGTTCGTCCCACAAGGATTGATTTCTACTCGTTTCAGGGATACTAAGGACAAAATTAACTTCTATAGCTGCCAATTGATTTTCTACGTTTATAGTAACTGCTAACCTCTTTTTAGGAGCTACCATCTAAACATGACTTTAAACCTTAAATGTTTTAAAATGCATCTAAGTTTTAGTTGTTCTAATTTTTTTTGTTTTTGTTTTCAAAAGGTTATGATGCATTCACGTCGGGTTCACCAAAATGTATCGCTCCAAATTTTTCGCATCCCTACCTTCAGGCTATAGGATCCGCGCCCGGAAGGAGGATGGGAAAAGGATGTCGCGATACCTCGGACTGAGAGGACTTTGCGAAGGTCCCGCCTCTCAAGGGAGGTGTATTTTGGTGATTTTTCGACGGATGGTGGGTTCACCAGGAAACATTTAGCGGCAGTTTCCACGCCTAGGTTTTGGAATGTGTTTTGATGAGTTCGTTTTAACCTTAAGCATTCATATCCTAGGTTTGGCCGAATGAATCTAAATTAATCTACATGAAAATGCAACTTCCATGAATACAACAAACAGATTTAAAAGCAGAAAATAGAGAATTTTATAGAATGAAAATGAAGAATACCTGATCCGGATGTCTGAAGAAGATTCTAATGTTTGAAGCAGTCTGGATCATCTGGAATTCTACAGAATCGCCTGCAATCTGACAGGATCATCTGAGACTGACAGAATCATCTGAGATCTAACGAATTCGTTAGACGAATTCGTCAGAGACCTGCAAGACAAAAAATAGATGCAAAATACAAGAAGTCCTACTGTGCTAACAGAGGCAAATTACACCAAATAGTAGTATGAATACTGAGCAATAGTTATGAACAGAAATCCAAGCAAATTTACGTATTTTAACAACAAATCATGATCTTAATATGCAATCTAAGCTAAATGGGTGAACTCCAAATGCAAAATAACATAAAAACTGAATAGATGATCTAATTTGCAGCATAAAATGACAAAGAAAAGGTTGAGAAAAGCAAACTCCAGGCACTGATTGCCTCGATGTGGACTGCAGTCGAGATCGTCTCGCATCAGTACGAAATCGTCTCGCATTTGACAGGATCGCCTCCGATCTGGACAGGTTCGTCGACGACGATGGGTGCTGGCTCCGGTTGAAAAACAATGATGTACCTACAACAAAATTGCTATGGGACTAGTGCAAAAGCAAAATTAGGATGTTTTAGCGCAGAGGGAGTCAATTTGCAGATAATTTCAGCCAGGGGTTGGGGAGGGAAAATCCTAGAGATTAAATAGGCTTAGGGGAGTAGTTAGGAGGTTGGAGATCATCCCAATTTGGGAGATCTCCAACGGGGGAGGGTCCCAACGGCACAGAAACGCTTCTGCCCAGATTGGAGACCCGTTGGAACAGATTCCAACTTTGCAAATTCAGTTTTGCGACAAGATCGTCTGGACGTCCTAGTCCAGACGAAATCGTCAAATCTGGGGCGATATCGTCTGATCGGCGACGATATCGTCAAACGGTCAAAAAAACCTCTAAAATTGGCATGGAAAAGGGGGAAACGGATTTCCCGACGGTTAACGGGTGGTTTGGGAGGTTAAATTTGAATTTTAAATTATTTACTAAGGTGAATGTAATTTTTATAATTTTACTGTGCCAATTTTAGGGTGCTACACCACCAAATGAAGTATAATCCAAGATCCCAACCAATAAAAAGAGCTTTAGATTTAAATCTACCCCTCTTCCATATTTCACAAATATTAATCCAATTCAAATCACCATTAACTCAAATTTTATAATATAAAAACCATCTATTCCAGATCTGGCGCGTGAATGGGCACTCAAACATCAAGTGATCATCTTTTTCCTCACTCTTGTAGCATAAAACACATTGAGATGGACCAATTATTCCCCTACATATGATATTATCAAAATTAAGAATTCCATTATACATGAACTGCCAGGAAAAAAAGTTTACTTTTGGATAACCCTTGGACTGCCAAATATTTCTCCAATCCTCAACCTGATATGCATGAGGAGGTGGCTATGGAAGGATCTTATCATATCCATCCTTCACTGTGTAGAAACCAAATCTCCCATAGCACCAAGATAATTCATCCTCCTCATCTCTACCTATGAGAAATATTTCTACCAAGATTTTAGTCATGATGGGTGTCAAATCTAGAAAGATTGAAATTGGCCACTCATCCAACTTCTTAATTTCTTAAACTCATAATCCTCTAGCTGACTAGTGTTGAAATAAATTTTAATTTGGACCCAATCCCTGGTTTCCATGAATGTTTTTATTGGTTGTAGTTTAGGAAATTCAATAATGATTGGTGGGTATTGATCCAATGAATCTGTCAAAAATCGTGCCTTCTCCCCTCTCCCCACTTTCCAAAATAATCCATATTTTACTACCTGATATTCTAACTTAAGAGCCTACCACACTAAGTATCCATTACCATCCAAAGGGAAACGACCCACCTCTTTTGGGTGTACCTGTCCCAAATATTTACTAGTTAATATTCTACTGAATAAAGAAGTTGGTTGGCAAATCCACCTCTAGTAAAGCTTTCCATCCAAAGCTTTATTATTTAACTTTTATCTTCTCAATCTCAAACCTCCTTTTAACTTTTTTTGGATCAATTTATTCCAAACTACTAAGGCCCATTTCCTCTCTTTTTACTCCTTCCCATAAAAATTTCTAGCCATCTTGTCCAACTCTTTCCCTATGGTATGTGGGGCAGCAAGAATAGAAAATTTATAAATTGGCATGACCTGAATGACTGACTGTAAAAAAGTTAATCCACCCCCATAGCTTAACCATTTATGGGACCAATGATTAATTATTTATTTGATATAGTCCAAAATATTCCTCTAGATATTTATTTTTAGTTTTTTAAAATGCAAAGGGACCCCCAAGTATACCACTAGGATAGAAGTCCTTATGAATCCCAATATCTCTAAAATTTCATTCTAAAGCCTTTGATCAAGATTGAAAAAGACCACTTTGGAATTTTTATCATTGATGACTTTGTTTGTAGCCCTAATATAGACATTAAGTGAATCTCTAATCAGTATTGCTTCCCTTAAGCTGGCCACTTCCACCATGGAAGGTTACTCCTTGATGATAAAAAATAATCTGTGAACATTGGAACACGAGGAAATTAAGACACTTATAGAGGGCAATTCTCTACTTTGATAAGCAATATAAATATTTATTTTCAATGATGACAAAATGAAAGTGATGTGATGCATATAAATATGTGTGAAGGATTATAATTAAGGGTCGTGATCCTTGTTAATATTGATTCATAACATGGCTCCCCTCAAAAATGTTTGTCCTCAAAGCTAGAAAATATTGGAGAATACTTTCAGACTCCCACATAGCATCTTATTTAGGAAGCTCTTTCCATTTAATGAGAAATTACTGGATATGACGTGAGCGAAGTTTTCATTCTCTGGTATGAAGAATGGCTTCAGTTTGGAGGGTGATACAACCTTCATCATCAAGTATTGGAAGCTCTATTTGGGCTCTTACCTTTTGACCAAGAACGGATTTGATATAGGATGCATGGAACACTATATGGATGCAAGATGAAGAAGGAATCTCCAAATGATAGGTGACTTCACCGATGCAACGAATGAATTTATAAGGTCCATAAAAGTGAGGATCCAATTTTTGACTAGACTTGATCTTCAACAATAATTGTTTGTAAGGTTGTAAGCATAGAAAAACTATATCACCAACTTTGAATTATCGTTCAAAGCACTTTAAATCGTGTTGTTGCTTCATATAATTTTGTTCTTGGATCAAATTATCTTTAAGAAGAGTAAGCATCATTTGACGGTGTTGTAACAAGTCATCTACTTGAGCTACCTTAGAAGTACCAAGCACATAATCAGTGAGAGATGGTGGTTTTTGACCATACAAGGCTTCAAAGGGTGACATATTAAGGGAGGTGTGATAAGAGGTATTATACCACCATTCGGCTAAGGAAATCCATTGCATCCAGTGATGTTGCTTGTCTTGAGAAAAACATCGGAGGTAGGTTCCTAAACACTTGTTAATTATCTTTGTTTGACCATCCGATTGGGGGTTATATGTGGAAGACATATTTAACTTGGTACCACTAAGGCAATATAATTTTGTCCAAAAATTACTTGTAAATATAGGATCATGATCACTAATGATGGTTTTGGGTAAACCATGTAGTTTGAAGATTGAATCCAAAAACACTTTAGCCACTTTACTTACCAAATAGGGATGTTGTAAGGCATTGAAATGAGCATATTTGGAGATACAATCTACTACGACAAAAATCACTATTTTACCCTCATATTTGGGTAGCCCCTCGATGAAATCCATAGAAATGTGCTCCCACTGATGATTAGGGATGGGTAATGGTTGTAATAGACCGTAATAGACCGTCGACTTTGATTATTTTTCCTTTGTTACATTGACAAACTTCACATTCAGCCACAAATGTTTTGATATCAGATTTTAGACCTTTCCACAAAAATGATTGCTTTGCTCTTTGGTAGGTTTTCAAGAATCCAGAATATCCTACCATCGGAGATGCATGCACTTCTTGGAGAATTGTGGATTTAAGAGTGGAAGAAGGAGAGAGGTAAATTCAATATTTTTTGCAAAGTATTCCATCCTCATAAGAGAAGTATGGATGTACAGATGATCTTGAATTTATAGCATGGATTATTTGAATGGTCTCTTCATCGGCCATCCATTCTTTTTGAAGTTGGAAAATCCACTAGGAACAAGGACCCAAGATTGCATTTATGGTTACTTCATCTTCGTATTGATGGGAAAGGCATCGGCTACAAAATTTTCTTTACCCTTTTTGTATTCAATGATGAAATCATTACCTAATAGTTTTCTCAACCATTTATTTTGTTTGGAATAGGAAATATGTTATTCCAAGAAATTTTTAAGACTACTATGATTGGTTTTTATGATGAAGAGGCAGCTTAATAAGTAATGCCTCCATTTTTCTATTGCATGTAGAATAGCCAACATTTCTTTTTTGTAAGTGGATCTTCCCAAATTCTTTCTTGCAAGTTGTTTACTATAGAAATATAAGGTATGACCTTCCAACATTAAAGCAACTCCAATACCCATACCTAAAGCATCACACTTAATGATGAAGGGCTTGCTAAAATTGAGAGTGGCCAATATGGGTGTGGAACACATAGCCTCTTTTAGAGCATTTAAAGCTTGTGAAGAAGCATCATTCCAGTGGAAAGCATCATTTTTTGTAAGAGTTGTGAGAGGTGTTGCGATATTCCCATAGTTGTGGATAAAATTTCGATAATAACCTATGAGTCCTAAGAATCCTCAAAGCTTTTTGAGTGTCTTTGGTAAAGGCCAATCTTGAATAGCCTTGATTTTATTAGGATCCACTTTAACTCCTTCTTGAGAGACTATGTGACCCAAGTATTCTACTTCCTTGACCCCAAATGCACATTTGGATCTTTTAACGAATAATTTCTCCTTTTGTAATAAAGAAAGAACCTTGTTGACATGATCTAAATGGTCCTTCCAAGATTTGTTGTAAATTAAGATATCGTCAAAGAAAACAAGAACAAATTTATGAAGATATGGTCTAAAAACATGGTTCATAAGACTTTGAAAAGTAGATGGGGCATTGGTTAGACCGAAAGGCATGACTAAGAACTCATAGTGGCCTTCATGAGTACGAAAGGTTATTTTTGGGATATCTTCTTCTCTAATCCTAATTTGGTGAAAACCTGAGTGTAAGTCTAGCTTAGTGAAATATTGTGCACCATGTAGTTCGTCTAACAAGTCATCGATGATGGGAATAGGAAATTTGTCTTTGATGGTAAGTTTGTTAAGGGGACAAAAATTAGGACACATACACCATGAATTATCCTTATGGTGTGTCATCACAATGGGAGATGAATAAGGACTAGTGCTTGGTCGAATGATTCTATGTTCTAGCATATCTTGGACAAGTTTCTCAATTTTAGTCTTTATTGGTTGTGGATGGCGATAAGGACGTATGTTAGGAGGTAGGCTACCCAAAATTAAATGGATAGCATGATCATGTGATATTTTAGGAGGTAGACCATATGGTTCGCTAAATACCACTTCATAATTATCTAAAATGCTTTGAAGATCCCTAGGCAGATTTGGAGATGAAGAATCTGAGGAATTAACTTCAAGGGAATTTATTTGAGCAATATAACCATAGCCACATTTTCGCAATAATTTTTCCATGCAATGTGAACTCACTATGTGAGAAGGAGGAGGTTGAATCCCTTGAAGGCAAATATTTTTTCCATTTTATGACCACTTAATATATAATTTTTGGAGATTAAGAGTAACATCCCCAAGTTGAGATAACCATTGAGATCCTAGAATGACATCTGAACTACCTAGGTTCATAACAAAAAGTGTACCTATCCATGTATAATTTCCCATTTGGATTGTTACCTTGGATGTTCAACCTACACATTGAGCATTTCCTCCATTGGCGATAAGTACTTGGAATTTATCTTGATTGGAAGTCTAGATATACAGATTCAAGGATTTGGCTATTTTATAGTCGATGAAGTTATGCGTACTTATGGAGTCAATCAACACATTAACACATTGGTTTTTAATGTATCCTTGCACCTTGATAGTGTGATGGGCTTGAATACCCATGAGTGCATGCATCGAGAGAGCCACTATATCATCTTCTGGTGTTTTGTTATTTACGGGTTTTGTAGATAGTTTTGATTGAGGTGTATCCTCTTCAACCCCTAAAGTATCTTCATATTTGTTAAGATCCTGCTATAAAATAAACTCAAATAACACACTCTCACACAATTTCTTGGAAATAACTCACATAAACATCACATTAATATAACAAAAATTTGCATAAAGAACAATCTCACAATAGGACTGAATCGCAGGCCTCTTCGAGGGGCAACCTCCTTCAATACTTCATTAATTTTGCAAAATATGGTTACATTGGTGCCCTTTCGGGTATTTAAGGAGTTTCCTTCCAAGGTTGGCTTACATGCAAAATGCCACCTGGATTACATGCATAATGCCACCCGAATTACATGCATAGTGCCACTTTGAATTACATGCACAATGCCACTCGAATTACATGCACAAGGCCACTCGAATTACATGCATAATGCCACATGAATTACATGCACAATGCCACCTATCTACCATGTGTTACATAAAAAGGGTGCCATTTGTCATGGGCACTACCTAAGCTAAAACTTAGAACATTACAAAATATTAATCATGGGTACTACCCATGTTCACTAGGAATTATTACATCATGGAAGTTATTACATTAAGGGTTAGGATGAGATCCTAACAATATTATACATGAAATTTTGGATGTTGTACATAATATTACTCACATGGGTTATGTGAATAACATTTATAACAAAAGAATCATGTGGAATGCTCGAATTTGTAATATGGCTGATGAGAGTTGAAGTCCCAATGATATGGAAGAGTGATAGTTTAGAGTTTTTGTTCTGTTTCCTGAGCGATACGTTGTGCCTCATCTAAGGTATAAGGTTCATGCATGTCAAATTCCTTACGAATATTATCCTTAAGACCATAGCAAAAGGCCGAAACCACCACTGTAGGACTTAATTCATGGGTATAGGTGAGTAGACTAGTAAATTATGAGATATAGTCATCTACTGAACCTGTTTGTTTGATTTGCATAAGGTGAACCACATATGATTGGGATGATCCTTTGTCATATCTTCAAAGAAAAATTTCCTTAAATTCAGGCCATAAAAGTGGATATTGATTTTCATGAAGTTGCCATAATAGCCATTGATATGCTTTCATACCCAATTTAGAAGATGTAAATAAAACATGTCCTGTTTCAGGGATATGATGTAATTAGATAAGTCCTTCCATATTTGATAATCATCCACAAGTATTGACACCTTAAAATGTTGGAATGTCGACTTGAGGAACGTGGACATCATGATGCCATCCTAAGTATTTGAAAGCACCACCTGCTTTTGGGTCTAAATCATTAGCGAAGCATTGATTTGTAGCAATTTATCTCTAGTGACTATTTAAAGGTTCGGGATTTAGGGTAGTTTTTAAACGAGGTGTAAGTGGTGGTGTAATAGATATAATTTGAGACTCAATAGCTCATAGATTAGTGTGCACTTCTTTCAATATTGATTCTTGTTGAGTCAGATATTATTGTAGAGAAGCATCCACATTTGTAGGAATTGGTATAGATTCCCTGGGAGGTGGATTATTTAGAGCAGAATCTGTTTGGTTTGGAGAAGTCATTGCGGAATAATGTTGTTGGTCCAAACTATTGATGTGATTGGGATTGGATTGAATTCTTGGTGGTCACTTTTTGGTCATAAATTCATTAATCGGAGAAGGATTTCTTTATAGTCTTTCATTGAATCGATTCCACTCACTCTAAATTTTGAAGGTATTATTTTTTATTTCTTGTTAATATTAGCCAAAAAATTTGCAAAAAATTATTGGCCAAATTTTCTATGTGAGCAGTGGCTTATTTAAATCACTATAATTTCTCATGTGTCAATGCACAATATATATTTTAATATATAGGAGGACTAAGGTAAGGTTTGATAAATTTAATTTTATCTGGTGTATTATGAATTCTGATTGAAGAGGATATGGTTCACTTAGTTGAGTTGATTGAGTAAGGAATAATGTTGTCATCGTATGTCGTGCACTAGAAAATTGATGGATAAATTTTTTTTTTTGGCCACTCAGTAATTTCTAGATTACTCTCGTTTGAACACGATTTGAATTTTACTTTCTCTGAAATGTCAGATTTTGCTGTAATGTCACTGAAACTAGGATAAATCATGGATAAAGCAATTCTAATTTTGCCGGTCATTTTTTCTTGGAACTCCCGTTGATACCGTAATATTGCTCTCACCCACACCGACGAGCTAAACAAAACTTCTCCTAGACGTAACGCAAGGAGAAAAATATTTAACATTTGTCAAAACATCCACGATTGTGTATAATATTTTAGAAAAACCTTTGAAACAATATTTAGCAGGACTGCATATAGTGTTTAGCATAATGTTTCGTCTGCTAGTGGTCAAAAAACTGCCAAATTATGTTCGTTGGGTTTACACATTATAGTTCTATCTTGGTGTTTAGTATGAGTAATTTTTCATAGAAACAATTTTCTTGCAAGCTTCAGCAACATAAAGGATAGCAGTGTTTCCTTTCACTAATAGAATAAAACCTAGTATGACACCTTCACTCTACCTTGTTTGAAAGCTTTCAAAATCTCAAGCTCTGATACCACTTGGAAGGTTACTCCTTCCTTGATGATAAAAAATAATTTGTGAACACTGGAACACAAGGAAATTAAGCCACTTAGAGAGGGAAGTTCTATGATTTGATAAGTAATATAAATATTTATATTCAATTATGATAAAAATAAAGTGATGTGATGCATATAAATGTGTGAAGGATTATAATGAAGGGCCGTGACCCTTGTTAATATTAATTTGTAACACACCAATTCTGTGTCATCCACAAACTATAGGTGAGTCAAAACTTCCTCACCCACCTTTATACCTATTAGCTAACCTCGGTGTATTCTCCTCACGATGAGCCTACCCAAGCCTTTAGCCAATATGAGAAAAATATAGAGTGAACAAGGATCTCCTTGATGAAGGCCTCGAGTAGCTCCAAATGGTTATGAGGGAATACCCTTGATTAAAACTGAGTATGTCAGAGTAGAAATGTAACTCATAACCCATTCTATCCAATCTTGATAGAAACCAAAGGCTATCATCATATTTGACAAGAAGCTCCACTCCACCCTATCATAAGACTTTGATATATCCAATTTTATGAGCATTCCTCTATTACCATATGTTGACATTTAATGGATTACCTCTTGAGCTAGAACCATACCATCCAAGATATTCCTACCCTATACAAAACCCATTTCTCAGAGGATATAATGCTACGTAGAAGAGGTTTTAGCCACACAACCATTACCTTTGTGATTATTTTGTATATGATATTACATAAGGAAATAGGTCTATAATATGAAATATGCACCCCCTCCTCCCATTTTGAAATTAAAGCAATGAAAGTATGATTTAATGCTTTAAGCATTATTTTACAACCTTTGGACTCCTTTATAACAACCATTACATCCTCCTCCATGTTTTCCCAGAAGGTCTAAAAAAACTCAATTGGAAAGCCATTTGGACCTGGTGTTTTTTTAGCGCTCATTCCAAAGACTACATTCTCCATTTCTTCTCTATCAATGGGTTTAAGTAGGTCCTGATTTTCTTATTCAAATATAACAAAGGTATGATAGCAAGAACTTATTTTTGAGCCTCTTCATCTTGCACCATACTTTCCTTAAATAATTTAGAAAAATAATCCATTGAATGGAAATGCATACCTGGAATTGTATCAAAGGAGTGTCCATTCTTATCTTGAAGAGCTTCTATGTTGTTTGTATGTATCCTAGCATAGGAAGCCCAATGAAAAAATTTGGTATTTTTATCACCTTCTAATAACCAAGTGGTTCTTTTTCTCTGTTTTCGATAGGTATCATATTGGCTATCAATTTTCTTAATCGCTTTACGCAATGCATCATCCTTTTCTTTGAGTTTATCTATAATTATTCCTTCCCTAAAGTGTTTTTGAACCTCATCCCATTTAGCCACTAATGGAGCTTTGTAGACCTGGAATTATATCTTGTTATCTCATATCCATTGTTTCAGTTTATCTTTGACATAATGAAGTTGTTTGTGGAATCTAAACATTGTTATCCCATATGTTCGGTAGCATTCTTCCCACCACTGTGGATTTTTCTTTCAAATTTTATATTTTTTAACCAAATGTTTTTCAAATTTAAATTGTTTGTGATGCTGCATTTTCTTGATCCCACTTCCAACAAAATAAGAAAGTGATCTGAAACTGGACCCTCCAAAATCTAAAATTTTATATTCTATTTTACAAATGCCTCCTCTAAAACCAAAAAATTATCTAACTTCACCTTCTTTCTATGTGGCTCCCTCCTCTTATTAGTCCAAGTATAGTTTGTTCCAAGGCATTTAATATCCACCAAGTGTAATGCCTAGACTTGGGCAATCATAAGTCGATCCCCTGGATCCAAAATTGGGGTTCCCCCTTCCTAATCTCTAGAGGATAATTCAGGATTAAAATCCTCAACAATAATCTAGTCTAACTATTCCCTTGATAATCTCATGCTATGCACAACTTTACATTGATGCATATGAACATCTAGGTTTTGATCCTCATAAAAATTTGTGATTAAAACATGTTCAGCTATGACATTGTTTCTAAAATGTGATGTGAGAATACCCCTCCAATCTATATGTTCTATTGTAGTCCATTCAAGAGAGTTTCAAAAAGTAACTATCCCCCCTGACACCCCTTGGGAAGCCACTTCCATATGACCAACACCCCTCCAAAGTCTATTTACTATTTTACACATAAGATACAATGATATTTTTGTCTCCTAAATAAGAAAAAAATTGTTTTACATTTTTCTAAGAGTCTTCGAATAGCAGATTGATGGGTTCTATTGTTTAAACCCCTAACATTTCATGATTGTATAATCATTGGTTACCTTGAGAGAAGTAAAAATATATTGGTCTCACTGATCCTCCAATGATGAGTTTATCTCCTTGAACTGATATCAATTTCTTATTTTATTTTCTACCGACTCCTTGAGAGCTGCTATTTTTTTATCTCTTTTCCACCTGAGTTATCCTTAGAGTTGGTCTTTCTATGTTCTTTTTTGTTATGCCCATGATGGCATCCTTAATTATCAGTTTCTCTTGGCTATGCACTATCAATACCCCTATACTATCTGATTACGATAATTCACTGCACTCAATTACCTGATCTATGATGGGAGGAGATGAAAGAGGGGCTTGAACATGGTTATTATTTTCATTATTCCCATCCACTCCTATGAATTGTTCTTCTTCTTGGTCCATAGTGTCTTAAATATCTCATACCTATTGAAGGGCTTGAGTTGGGTTTTTCTTTTGCCTTCTCCTTATTTTGGGCTATTCAAAACCATCTCTATGTGCTTCTTTACCCTAAGAAATATTGGTTGTTTCTTTATTGATTTTTGACTTAACCTCCTTTGGAATATTTGACATTCCCAGAGGAGCCTCTATTTTTATGTTCATATTATTTGGGCAAGATCGATCCAAATGCCTATACTTGTGGTAAACTCTACATCTAAAGGGCAATACCTCATAATATAGTTTTTGAATCTAGGATAGTCCTACAAGTTCAAATTCCACCTTTGCTAGCAAAGGTTGGCTAAGATCCATTTCCACACATAATATTGCATAAACAATTGTGTTTCCTTCCATTATGTCTTTGGAAACACCCAAATGTCTTCCAATAGAATTACTGATAATTTCCAATACCTGATCACTCCAAAATCCATTTGAAGTGTATACAAATGGATCCAAACCTGAACAGTAGTGGATTCCATTCGAGGATCAAATCCCACTCTCTAGGGTTGAACAAATAATTTTTTCAGATCATGAATCCTCTTTTCTGATTCAAAATCCCTATTTCTATCGGTAAGTGAAGAAAAAATAACAATAAAATATCCATTGCTAATAAACCATAAATAATACTCACCAAGAGGCTCCCAATTTTTTCGGACCCAAGAATGCAAAAAATTTAGGATAAGGTGAATACCCATTAATTTACAGATCAAATCATTATTGGATCTATATAAAACTATTTATTTGACCATACTTTACTCAATGACAATATTTGGCCTTGATTCTGACTATTGCAAGCATCCATTAACTCGTTGAGATGTTGAACTATTTCCAACAACCGTAAAGAGCATTTTTAATGCAGTTTTTGTGCTTCTTTAGTCTCTGATGGATATTTATCCTTTAAAAAATCTGCAAAATAACTATGCTTCTCTAAAATAGGATCTGAAGGTGTCCCTATTATGCCCTCTTGGGGTAGCACTCTTGTATTCAAATCCATAGTAGCTAGAAATATCTTCGACTCCGCAACTGATGCCCTATTTTCTCTTCTAGAGCTCTCCTCTAACAAAGGAAGGTTCCAAAAAACAATGTTAAATTGCATCTCTACTTCCTATTTGTCTTTGAAGTGCAGTGATAATTACTTGCAAAAGGAGTATTTTCTAGCACTTTTCATATTGGTGGGATTCATTTTCCTTCTATGATTGGTGTTATACAAGTCATATGAGTCATGTCATAGAGGTTTTAACCCCACTTCGTCCCACACTAACACTAACTCAAGCAACAACAATAGTACTGATCACAAGGATCAAAATGATAACATCCTCATCTGTGTCTTTATTTCATCGTTGTGGAGAGACTGTGAAAGTGAAATCCTCTTTGTAATTTTAGTGGTGGAAGAATAACCCAGATTTAGATAAGTTGTTTTACAACTATATTAATTTTTAAACTGTGGTATTTGTTTTCTATTTATAGTTTTGCGTGTGCATTTACACATGCATGTCTCACTGTGTCATAACATTAAATATAATGAGTATCCAACTAATGTGGAACCCTTCTTGGAACTCATGATCATAGATAGAGATAACACAAATGTCAGCGCTTTTACGACTTTGGTGATATTTAACAATGAAAAGGGCTTCACCTATGATAACATTGAATCTGTTTGCAATGTTGGGCAATCCACCAAAAATTTTAAACGAGAGGGAAGCTATATTAGATATAAAAGTAGGTCCTCCTCATTTTCATTTTCTTGTTTAATACTAGTGAAAATTGAATGCTCAATTAAGAAATTAAAATCAATGCACTTATTTGATAAGAAAAATACTACTACATAGAGACCAAGTTATTCCTTTAATACAAAATATTTATTGCTTCAATTAATGCTTTAATAATTGGTTTCAAGAGTGTTTTTCTGTTGATAACATAACCCTACAATTTTAGCAATGGATATAGAATTTGATTCAGAGAAACCCCTCCACCAGATAATAAAATTGGTTACATAGTTTCTGAGTGGGTTGAGGACTAGCTAAGTATTGAAGATATCATAGATGTGTATGGTAAATATCAGCTTCCCAAAACTATCATAATTCTCCCTTTGTGACCAAAGAAGGTGGATGCCACCAAAGAGAAGCTCTCAAAAAATCATCCTGAAGTTATCTTGTTCATGTACAAAATCAAGAGACTCTTTTTTTGTGAGGAGTATAATGAGAACCATGTCACCATGGTATGTACGTCTAAAGAAATATCATTAGGAAATTTCAAAGACAAGTAGAGTGAATTGTTTAGCCTTCACATATCTGCACAAGAAACTAATGAGTCTAAAAGGTTGGTTTTAAACTGTCATTTTATTTCTATGAGGGCTTAGACCTAAGAGGATGATTTAAAACCACCATCTTAGGGTCTATTAGGATGGTTCTAAACTGCCCTAATAGACTCTATGAGGGTGGTTTTAAACCACCCTAATAGACCCTAAGAGGGCAATTTTTTGAGGTAGTTTTTAATTATCGTCGTATGACGTGGACTTTTTGTGATGTTCTCATAGACGACAACTGAATAACTACCCTTAAATATCTTAAAGGTATTTAAGTGTGATTAAACACTACCCTTAACGACCTTTTTTGGTGTAGTGTGCTCACAAAAATTCTTGAATTTTTTATTGACATATTGTCCACCATTATCTATTCTTATCCTCTTTATCCTTTGGCTACTTTGATTTTACACAAATACCTTAAACATTTTAAATTGTCCAAACATTTCATCCTTTTTCTGAGGAAGTATACCCAAACCTTTATTGATAAAACATCAGTGGATTTAAAAAGTACTTATACCATCCCTTTGATGGAGGATTCATAGGCCTACATAAATGACTGTGGACAAGTTCAGAGTTTCACTTGTCGTCCAATTTGATTTTTCAAAATTTTATCTACGTTTTTTGCCAACCATACATCCCGTGCATACAAATATGTTAAACTTGATCCAAGGAATTCCTTCAACTATGTTCATTATTGAAAGCATGACTATACTATGGTAATTCAAATGACCAAACCTTTAATGTCACAATTCACTTTTAGAGTCACATTTAGTGAGGTAAGTCAATTTTATCTACATATGCTAAGAATTTATAGATACCATCAATTGCAACTCCTATAGATACAACCATAAATCCATAATTGATATTATTTATCAAATATCTATCTAAATAAAAGTTAAAATTATAAGCATGTTGAGTTATTGGGCTTATTGGGAGAATATTTTTCCTTAATTTAGGCACAAGATTTACAACTTATAATTTCAATTCTCTATCATCATGTATTTTTATTGGAATTAAACATGTTCCTTCTATTTATGTGGATTATCATCACCAAGAAATGTTCTTGTAACTTTTACTACTTCTAAATAATCATAGAAGTTCTTGTTTTAAGTCATGTCTTGCATATCCCATTAATCAATATACCATGAGTCATGTCTTGGATATCCAATTAATCAATATACCAAACCAAAAAAAAAAAAAAATTCAATTATTTATTGATTTTAATAACTAACGAGATGACTTTTACTAAGTGCTTAACCAAACCAATTTCAAATAATGAAAAAAACTTTAATTGTAAAAAAGTCAAGTTTTTTCCTTCCTAATTTATTTTAGGTAATAGATACATATATGTTGTGGATATGCTATGTAATGGTTATATTGTGACCACATAATAATATTTACCCCCTTTAAATAGATACATATATGTGACCTCATACTTACATCGTTTGTAAGTTCTTTTTTGATAAAAAAAATTGATGTGAAAAGAAATTTATATTAAAGGATTAATAGAATATATTTTTATAAATAAAAAAATTAAATAAATATAGTACGTGATTAATATTATTAATCAAAAAATTATTTTTGTTAAAATAACGTGAGAAATTAAGAAACCAACTAACAACTAATCAAAATTGTCTTATAGAATTAGAAGGTATATACTATCAACTAGTTAATAGAAAAGTATGATTATATATTAAAAGAAGTGATTGAACACACATTACAAGAGTAAAAGCAAAATAAAATGGAATCCCCACAAAAATGAAGATTTATTACATAGGTTTAGCCAGCACTAGGACCAAATTCCACCCAAAATTATCATCAAGAGACTTTGCAACACAACATCATCCCTACTTGAAAGAAGAAGCATCAAGAGCATCTTCCTAGTCGTGAGCAAAAGGATCCTCATTGGCATCAAACATCGAAGCACTTGACTTGTTATAGGAATCGATCCAAGGGAGAGAGAGGAGTAGTTAGGTTACCAAAGCTAGCTCTATAAGGAGGGGGACCTTGAGCTAGGGTAGGAGTGCATTTTAGGACTGAGTGACGACACTACATAAAGTTGGACTGATTTCAAGCATAATCCTACTCAGGAGGAACCTAACTCATTGTCCATAGAGCACCCCTCTAATGATCAATCAACTCTTGAATATGAGGCAACTCCATAGCCACCTTATTGGCCTAAATTATAATCTAAAAATACATAGGCAAAATAATATTATATTTCTCAAAAATAGAGATATGAAGAGAGGAAGAATACTTACCAAATATACAATAATTTCTAGCTTTCCATATGTTGTATAGGGTAACCATACAAAACAAGTGCCATAATTAAAAAAAAAAAGCTATCAAGGGCAAGGGGTGTTCCAAAATGATTTTTTTCCACTCAATCGTGGTACAAGAATAGTGTCTAAAAAAAGAAAAAAACACTACTAAAGGGAATGAGCATGAGCATAGACCAAAAAATGATGGATAAAGTCCCTAGAAAAAATATAGAAAGGAAAAGAAGGGTTAGGGATGCCTAAGTATCGAATATGCTCCCCAAAAGGAAGCCCTTGGTGAAAAATACTCTAGGAAAAAAAGGAAAGCTTGGGCTCCAAAAAAGGATCCTAGGTGGTGTGGAACTTGTGCATCCAAATAGGTTGAGGAGAAGAGACATTCCACCATTTATTTATATTATTAATCATGGGGAGGCAAAGAGGGAGTCAACCATACCCCAAATGAGCCTAATAATTTTATAGGAGTTATTCGATACCATTTCCAGTCCTTCCAGCTACTAAAATTATTTTGTGAAACATGTAGTTAGGGAGAGCATCCTTGATGGCCTCAAAAGTGTCCTTGTATGAGTGTTTGAGCCTAAATTTTACTCTAAAGTCATCACAATGGAAACAATCCTTGATAGGATGAGAAACGAAATCAATGATGCACCACACACCTATGTAAAAAAATCTAAGCACATGAACCCAGGGAACTTGTGCAAGTGGAGAACCCTAGTAGATGATGACATACGACCAACAAATATTTATTTGGTTGATGAAGATGTCATGCTACAAACTTTATCCATTCTATCTCAACCAAGGCTTAACACTCTCCCAAGCTATCCAAATGCTCCTTATGATGAAGGATATTGTTACTTTGATAAACACAATACCAACAAGGAGGGAGGGGAAGCCCATGTCCCTCCAACTCTTAAAATTAAAAGGGGGACATTCACAGATATAGTGATGGATGAAAATATTCCAAGTCTCATTTCCTGCAAGGGCTTTGATGACCCAACATAAAGGCCATTACCTTGACATTGGGTATTAAGAATGCCAAGCCTACCATGGCTTTTGGGAAGACAATAATACTCTCAGGTAACATGATAGAATCTCAAACCATTATTGTAAGAGGACCATAAAAAAATCTTGCATAATATTATCAAGCTTCTTAAAGTAGTTTTTAGATGGGATCCAATAGGAAGAATAATAAACATAAGTAGCCACAAGGAATTTTGAGCATATTTAGAATTTATGAGCAAGGAAGAGATTCTTGGTGGACCAATAGATAAGTTTTTGTTCCACCCTATTAATTACATACTTCTACATCTATGATCCTAAAATATTAAAGGCAAAAGGAATGCTTAAAAAGTGAAATATTTCTCCCTCCTAGATGATCCTCCACTGATATTGAATAAGCTAGTAGGGCATTGGATCAGGAGATTGCCTATAACATTGAGTATTTATCCATTGAATGGAGGACCCAAAAGCAAGATAAGAAGTGTCTAGGAAGGCAAGTGCTTATTAAATAACACCTTCATCATCAATAAACATGAAGAAATAATCATTACGAAAATGATTATTGATCAATTGAGACATCTTTTGGGAGAGAAAATCTTCAAATAGAACCTTGAGCAACATGGTGAGCTAGTAAATATCCAAATCCCTTAGCACCAAGGACATACATGTATGATACCAATGGGAAACCCTATTTAATGGAATAAAAGAGCCCAATGGCTAAGGACTTATATATATTAATGGACAAAATAGTCGAAGCCTCAATAAACAACATCTCCATAAATATGATAAAGAAGGACCAAAAACCAAGAACTTTAAGCATAAAAAGAATTAATAACCAATGAATCTTGTCATAGGCTTTCTCAAAGTCAGTTTTGATGAATAGGAATCATTGGTTGGAATTGCGAGACCACTCTATGCCTTCCTAGATAGCAATAATGTTGTCAAGAATGAACCTACACTAAATGAGGTTAGTTTTCTCTAGGCATACAATTATTGGAAGGAGATAGAAGATGTGCAAAACTAGGGCTTTGACGATAATCTTATGGGAAATATTAATGAGAGTAGCAACCCTCTAATTGCTGATGATTATTAGATCACCAACCTTAGGGATAAATAATAATCCCCTTATTAATAATAGAGCCCAAAGAAACCTTGGAGAAGGCTTCCTAATAAATTTTAAGAAGATCAAGTCTGATAATATCCCAACAAGACTTGTAGAACTCCTAAGGAAATCCATTAAGACCAAGGGATTTATTGTCAACCATTTGAGACAAAGCCTCCTCTAGATCCTTCAAAGAGAGGTATTTTCACAGAAAGATATTTGAGACTCAAAATGTTGCAGTAGGACAATAGAGAGGCATGAGTTAAGAGTCTAATAACATTGAGGAGATGTTAGGAATTATTACATCATATCCCATGTGACATGAGTGTGGTATAACTACTTATCAAAAGGACTACATATACTAGAATATTAGGGTAGTTGTAAGATGACTTAGTAATTTTTTATACCAAAATTTGGCATCCTATGTATTTGAATATTTACTATTTCATAATGCAAATCATTGAAACATTGAGTTCTACAATAAGATTATACATCATTGGGAAATATGGTTTGGTTGGATTAAAATATTAGATAAATGACATCCTTTATAAAGGTCTATAACCTATAATTTTATGGACATTTAAATTACTTTATAATTTACCTTTAAAACCAATCTAAAAGATACTAAATATGGTTATAATCTTGTGCACATTAAAAACCACTTTACATTTTAGATTTAAACCCTATATAAAAGGTTCTAATAATTTTTGTAATATAATGAACATGTTAAAAGCTACATTACCTTTAAAACAATTTAAAAGATACTAATAAGTACTATAAGATAATATTAAAAGCTATTTTTTTGATGAAAAATCTATTTAAATTAAATTAAAATAAATACCTTTAAGCTAAAAAAAGGTGGGTGGGGTAGCACACCCCTTGGGGAAACAAACTAACCCTCATTGAAAAAAATGGTTAGAATACAAGACCGCCAAAAAAAAAACAAGACCACCAACCATGATCATTAAATATCATTACATCAAAAAAAGCATATCATTCATTGTTGTCAGGAATATGCAGAGTAGTGTTCCCTAATGAAGCATGCTCATCGTCTTTCATAAAATGCTGGTAATTAGAATCCCATATTGTGTTTCACATTAAGTCCTTACCTACCCCAACTGACAACTAGATCAAGAGAAACTGGATGAATATCATCCCAGACGAACAAGCAATGTCAACTTTAGGCCACTAGCAAGGGCTAGGACTAGTGCCTTTCTGTGGGGGCACTACTTACATATGATGTAGGCCAATAACGAGAGCAATATCACTCCTGATAGGAGCACTCTAGGGGAAGCTGACTGATTTACAAGGAGCATTGGCCTAGTGCAGAAGAAGAATTTGCAGGTCATCCAACTCTATGGCAACGTTGTTGTCTTGAGTACATATATAGCCACATGTCATTAAAAGTTTCTAATTTGTTAGCATGAGTAAATGTGATAGAGGCATATATTATTTAAAAATAATTTTTTTATAGGCCTTCAAAATATGGAAGAGCAAGCTAATCCTGAAAACCTGCCACACTTCAAGAAGTGAGAGAGATAAAGTAAAAGAGTCCCCAAGAAGATCTTGCGGTGAAGAAGCTCTTGTAGTGTAAATGGTAAAAATGGATAGAACCCATTCCCAAAATACCTAGATCTTCCAAAACTCCAAAATATGTGATTACAAGACTCTTGTTCATAATAAAAGGGAAATTTAGGATCAGGAACCCAAAGATACTTAAAATGTTCCCCCAAGGGAAGGCCTTGACACAACAAGCTCCACACAAAAAATATTGCTTAGGATCAACATAAGTAGCCCAAATAGTCTAAAATCTAGACATCCATCTAGTCCTTGTAGAAAGTAAGTCCCAATGCTCATTGAGCTTAGGCACCATATGAATATGAGGAGATAACCATTTATACCCTAAACGGGCCTTATAATTACGCAAAGGAGTGTCAACATGTCATCTCTAGTCTATCCACCAAGGATTTTGTTGTTAGGAGGGAAACGAATGGGATTATTTTATTGATAGAAATGGTTACAATATATAGGCATAAGCCTATATGATGAACATGACACTTGTCAAGTGAAACTGACAAGTGTCAAGGAAGGCATAGTGCACTTTAACTCTAACATTCCCCCTTAAAGTGCACTATCCTAACTAAAGAAGAAACAAAACAAGTCAACATTAGGTAACATTCCCCCTTAATGTTGACTTCTCTAAAAAAATAACCTATCATCCTCTTTTTTTGGTCTAGGCTCATGCTCTTTGCGCTTGGCTAAGTGTCATGTGAAAATGACAAGTGTCAAGGTGAAGCAATAGTGCACTTTAACTATAACATTCCCCCTTAAAGTGCACTATCCTAACTAAAGAAAAACAAAGCAAGTCAACATTAGGTAACATTCCCCCTTAATGTTGACTTCTTGAAAACAACCTATCATCCTCGCTTATTGCTGATTTGGTCTAGGCTCGTGCTCTGTGCTCTTGGCTCTCCAACTGTGAATAATTCTAGATTCACTGTGTATACATCTCGGTCTATTGCCTCAGGGTCAGCCACTTCCACGGGTCTGTTGCCACTGGCTCAGCTGTCTAAGTGCCTCGGGGTAATCATGGGTGCCTCAGGGTCAGCCACTTCTGGGTCTGTTGCCTCTGCAGGTCATCCTCAGAGGATGTTGCCTCTCGTAGGTCACTGACTAGATTCACCATGAGTATGAAATCCCTCCTCATGGTGAACTCAATCTAGAAGGTGTCGATATCTGCCGAAAATGCACCTAATTAAAGGAAAAACAAGCCATATAAGAGTGTCGGTCTCTGTCAAAAATGCACTCAATACAATAAAATGACCCATAGATCCAAATAGGAGGAGAGAAGAAGAAAAGAAGAGAATCTTCTGAAGTGTCTTCGTCTGTAGTCTTCAGAAGTAGATTCGAAACAACCTCGGATAGAGTCTAGGGTGTCTTTTTCTGTAGTCCCTAGTATAAGTGTCCTTATGGTGACCATGTCATCCCACCAAAATGCATGGGTAACCAGCCGCTGCATTCGCAAAGTGTATAGAAAAGATCACTAGGTACAAGGATCACATATAATATAACCTCGAGAGTGTCGAGTACAACCGAGAGTGCACTCCAAGGTAGAAAAATCTTTGAGGCTAAAAAATTGAATTGAAACAGCCTCAAAATTACAATATGACACCACCATTGTGTCCATCGCAGAAAACCATTTCCAACGACTATAAATACCCCTATATTCCACCATCAAAAGGGCCTTCATCATAATGAAAAAACAACATGCCTCTTCAAGACAGCAACTAAAATTTTGCACTGTGGCGACATCGCTCTCTAGCTGGAAAAAAATAGTCTCTCAATTTCCCCTTGTGGAAATACATTAAAGATAGCCAAATAGGCCACTTTGTCGGCCAATACAAATATCCCTCTTACATTAAAAATTTGCATATTAAATGCATAATGTGGCCTATATTCTTGGTCGGCCACCAACTCTCAGCCACATGCACTCCCTCTTGCAATTAAATTAAAGTGGCCCTCCCAATAAAATATACGTGACAAAACATTTAAAATATCTATGTGACTATATGGCCATATATTTGAATAAAATGCTTTAAGACCAAATAACCACCAGATGGAGACCACGACAGGAATAGGACAGTGGCTCTGAAAGGTCGAGCATTCAACCAATAGGTGGCAGCAATTATTAATCCATATCGGCCATGAACACAACCCATAACCGCCCGTAACAAGTTAGCAGTAGTAACAACTCTCCATTAAAAACAGAACTCCCTGTATCCATATCAATTTGAAGTTTAACTACAGTAAGATTCAACATCAAACAACAGTCCTTGGCCTTGGCAGTGGCGTGCTCTCCTACCCGTCGCAGCTCTCGAAGGCCGACGTATCTATTCCTACCTTCTTTTTTGCTAAGATTCCGATGACTCAAGCTCTGTCGATTTTGTCCACCGATTGCAACTCCCAATAAAACATTAAACACTGTGCTGAAATCATATTTGAAGAGTCCAAGACAAAAGGGAAACCAGAAGGGGCACGCCCAATTCACAGGACTCGCGCTCTCTCGCGCCGGCCACACTGCCAACAAATTTGGCTCGATCAAGAGTCATATGTCCTTCTACATCTTCAACGTCTTCGAGGTTAGAAAGAGAATCATAAGCATTACTGATAAAATGCTCATGATTGACTCTAAAAAACTTTGTTTGATACCTTTTGTCCTTGTGAACCATGGGTCTCCCCGGGGTGGGCTACGAGATCTCCAACCATTGAAATAAGTTCGTTTAGGTTCCATGATGCTCGAGGAGGGCTTCACATTGACATGCAGAACTAGAGAATTTGAAGGTTGAGTAGGAGCAAAAGAAGTGATAATTTTGACAAAGGAGGCACTAGTTGGTGGTACAATCTCAACCACCTGTGAAGCCCTAGCACTGGGTGTCATTGTTTGCATGGTATGCTGCTCCACCACAATACCATGTCCAGCTGGTGCAAATGTCACAAGGGTTGAGACAAGCTACTGGGAGCAATCGTAGGGTTTACATTTTTCCTATTTTTACCCTTCTTCTGGACTATTGTCCATTTATCTTGCCACCCTTTGGAAGTAGGGGTAGAGCTAGTAATAACAAGAGCCGCAACCATCTTCTTAGCTTTAATATTGTCCACCATTAGAGGACAATATTTTATCTTGTGGGCAGTTGACTAGCAGCGGTAATAAGACAAGTTGATATAGACAACACATTGCTTAAACCTATAGTCGCCAACTTAGATATCAACAGTCTCCTTGAGGTCTTTAGAGAGATCGAATTTGACACAAAAACATTTTTGAGAGTGTGAGGCATAATATTTATCTATTTCACAATAGATAAATTCACCTATGGGGACCACAAGATTCTGATAGTAAGGCCAAAGCGGTAGATGAAGACCAGAGAATTCAACCCAAACTAGAAACCGTAATGAAACATTGTTAGTGATCAAAAAGTCCTTGGTTCAGGGCTGAAAAATCAACAAGGAGCTCAAAATAGACCAAGGCCCATGACTTAGGACCACTTTAGCCTGAGTAGGGTTAGTAAAACGAAACAAAAAGAACCCTTTGATGAGGTTTTTGATACCATCAACCTTGACGTCATGCCAAGCTTGTTGAATCTAGTTCCAAAGGAGGGTCTTGCCAGGGATGTGACCTAGAAAATAACCTACCAGCGTATGAATTTATAGCCAAGAACAAGTATTACTAAACTCACTCAACGGGATAACAACATCCAAAGGAGAAATATTACTGTGTGATAAACTTTGGTAATGAAATTCCATGTTTTCTTATACAACTTTGGTGCCATTGCTTACTCATACAACTTCAACATAAATTGAAGATGCAAATTAAAATCTGTCCATAAATTGATTTTGGCCTCATCATAGACTCTTGGCTAAGTATCGGCCATGCTTGGGCTATGCTTGGCTATCCCCTAATGTTCCAATGATTGACATTCTTAATCACTAGTGGGGTCTTCTTTCTGCTCAATCTCAGTGGAGTCTGCATTTCTCAGTTCTTTAGTCCTCCTATCTTGAACCTAAACATAGTTTCTTTTCTTGGAGCCTAATTCATCAAGGGTTACCTATTGGGCCTCATCTTGTTCATCTGGGGGTTCCTAGTCCTATGTGTGATTTCTATAACAATCCTGATGGTTTTATTCATGTTTTTTGGGACTGTCTAAAAGCTCGAGCGGCATGGTAATGGATTCTCTCTTTTTTTAACCCCTTCCTCAAATTGCAATGTTCATGGGAGTATGCTATTTTAGGGGATATTTTCAGAGCAATTACAAGATATTTGGCACATCTTTCGCCTCAGCATTTTGTATCATCTATGGAAGACTAGGAACAATATTGTTTTTTGCTGGCAAGAGCCTTATATTTCTTTCTTGATGGTTGATAAATATGAGATTTTTTATGACTGTTGGTTGTAGATAATAGTGCAAGTTGAAAAATAAATGTTGAGGTGTAGCATTTACGTAACTTATTGGATAATTGGGGAAATGCACCATGTTCGGTTAGTCGCCTACATCTAGATGCTGGTGCTCACTCGTTGTCTCGGTTGAGGTGTCGCTTCTATTGTACACAACGTTTCTCGCAACACCGTTCTCCGGCCCCCTCTCCTCAGAGGCACTGGTCTCAACCTCCGTTGAATCATAAGCGAAACTGTGTTGGAAATCCTTCTTCCTCTCATGCTCAGAGTGGGTGGGAACTCGCCCTTATTTTCCTAAACTAGTTGTTGGATGGGGAGATGTGCCTATGTCTTCTCTTGGACAAATGGATAATCATGCCACAGGCAATGGTGACAATGTTAATGATGCCTGGGGTGCTTCTTTTAATGAACATGGTGTATGGGAGCATATGCACTTAGTGGATAATTTTTTACCCCCTCAATGATTATTCTGTGTTGATTGCATTAGATTGATAATTTTTGTTTCTCCGGACTACTACTAGTTTTTTCCTAACCAGGGGTTAGTGTGACTGTTATCATATTTTTTGGCTAAGTTTCTTTGCATAGTGGTTTTACCACAAAATGTGACTAATTCCACCCAACGTTTTTTTATATGAAAAGCTTTTCACTTAATATAAAAACCTTTTCATTCAAAAAAAAAATCAATTAAATTTGCAAGCAGTTATCTAAAAACGATTATTATCTGTTTTTGTTTTTTTCTACATTATTGGAATGTTAACAGTGGGCAGTTTATTCAGCATGTTCTATTTGGTTTTATTCCTCATATGCAGTATGCTTATAATTTATTCTGGCTAACTTTATCTTATGAGATTTTAAGGTATATTTAGAAGATTAGAAATGATGAGATTTTTTTGGGCAAGCAAAGGCATCTTACTGGGTCTCTCCGGAGACTCATGCAGTTGTCCATTTTATTTCAGGTGGAGAAGAATATGCAGGTTTCTAAGAAAAATATGAAGAGCCTGATCAAGCAAGCCGAAGGTCAAAGTCAACAAGAAATTCAAAGTTAGAATATGCAATTGTATAACTATTATGTAGTTCCTTCTTTAATCAGATTGTGTTTCCAAGAATTTGTAAGACATTATAATATCTCATGTATAAACAATGTTATGTAATCAACAGTAATAGGTTTGATCTATATAGGATAGTCTTTATTAAAAAGTATAGTTTATACTTTAATATGCTCTGATGACTTTGATGTAATTTTGACTCTTTTTAGTTAGTATAAGTTTATTAGACGTCTTAAAAAACAATAATTATGTAACCATTGGCTTACAACTTTTGTTAGAAGTGAATATATATAGTAACATTGCACTCTCATTTAAAAGTATTAAATTTAAATTATTTTATAAAATAATTATTTAAATATTTGTTTCTTTTACTTCATTTATTTTATTTATAAAACTAGTTTGAAAATTTTGTACATAAAAGCATTTAAAATAGATTATTTAGCAAGGTGTCTTTTTCTTCTTTTTATCTTTTTCATTAATTTATTTATGTTCTCGCTACAAAAGGGTCAAACCTTGACCTTTTACAACTAACATCCACTCATCACTAACGGTCCGAGATGCTGTATAAATTATTGTTGGAAGAATTATGCAACCCTTGATTTTGCCTTATGAGTTACTAAATTAATAAATTTTAGAGAACCGTCGCATCTGTCGAGTAACTTCAACCCGCCAACTTAACCTTTCTTCTGATTAGGCGGAGGAGGCCGTATAGTTTTGTCAAAGTTTCCAGCTAATCTCTTTTATGGTCTTCGGTTTTAAGTGGTTCTATAATATTTGTGGAGAAAAAAATTATAAATATTTATTTGATAATAAATAAAGAAATTATATAATACATATATATTTTTTATTTTTTATTTTTATTTTTTTATTATAAAGATAGGGGTTTGACCATGAATCCTTTAATCTGTTACAACAACTCCACCAGTAAAACACACACCCATCCCCTTACACACTCACTCACGCCACGATTATATTTTATAATGTTTTAATTTATATATTCTTTAAAAGAAAAAAAAAAAAAACTTAAAGAGTTATAAGATTTATGTTAATATATATAGGGCATCATGTTTGTAAAGGTTGTAATATGACTTAAATCCTTTGAGTGCGCAGAATCCCAAGAGATCGGTGGTCCCCTTCACACAGGATCAACAATAATGAAGCATAATAGGTTTAGTGGAAGCAACCCCGTGATTTGAACCCTACACTTGCCAGTTATTAAAATAGCAGTTATTAAAATAGTGTGGTTGTGATCAACTTTCTTATGTAACCGAAAAAAAGAAAAGAAAAAGAAAGTGTGCATAGTCTTTGTAAATATCCTTAAAGAAGGTACACAAATACGACCCTAAAGTTAGTTTATTTAATGGTAAAAATATTCTTTTAATAAAATATGATAAAATAAATTTATTTTTGAATTAAATTTTATTAATTATTTTATAAGTATTTTATTTTTTAATTTTTTTATAAAAAACTAAACTTATATTAAATTAAATTAAAAATTTAATTAAAGATATTTATTTTTTAGTAATTTATTTTATAAAATGTAAAGGTTTTCATGTATTACAAAATGATTATATTATAGTATTATAACATCATGTTTTTGGATGAAAAAACCATTATATTAATAAAATAATGTTTAATCATACAAAAAGGTTGGGTGGGATTAGCACACCCCGTAAACCAATACATTAACCATTGTGGTTAAGAGTATACAAGAGTGTCAGAAACAACCCACAAGCGCCAATAACAAGCTGCCAAAACAGTATTAAATATGCATTCGAAAAGAAAGAAGCCGAGAAATTACTGCCACCTGGAAGGGGAAGGAAGATGCACATGACTCATAATGCAGGGTGCATTCTCTCAATGATCCATGAGGGTATGCAAGCACTGCAGCTCCACCTATACTTTTTTAACGTATACTTGAATCTGTAACAAGCAATCAAAGAATATATCATATTTATCAACAACAGAGAAGACATGTCCGACATCTTGCTGAGAAAAAATAGCTCTATTTCGGGACTTCCATAGATAAAACAAAGTACCAATCTAAAAATATTCCAAAAAACATCCAATTTGAAGGAAAAAACAATAGGGTCACCCAAAATAGCATGCACCCAAGTAAAATCCTCCTGCATAAAAGGTCTAAAAATTTCAAGAAGCCACTCCCAAGCTGACTGAGCCCGATCACAAGACCAAAAAACATGCAGTAAATCTTTCACTTGTCCACAAACCAGGCAAATGAGATTATGAACACCCAGATGCTTGAGCCTACTGCCAACAGGTAACCCTTGATGTAAGAGACTCCAAGCAAAAAAACTTTGTTTAGGTTCAATATAAGTAGCCCAAGCAATCTGAAACCTCTTATTCCATTGGGAGGGAAGAGAGACTAAATTCCATCTCAAAGTGAGCTTATCAACCATTGGAACTTGTCGGGTGAGCCATTTGTAATCAAGATGAGCTTTATATTGCAAAACAGGAAGCTCCCTAGGCCAACACCAATATGACCACTAGGGTTTTTAAAAATGCTTATGTAGTTTGCTCCAAATAGAAAATAGAATACTATCAATAACCACCTCATAAGTGTCTCTATCACTAGGATTTAAATTGTGAATTTGACAAAAAATTTCCCAGGGTATCCAACACCTAGCATGTCGGGAGAAGAAATAAAAAATGGAAGCAATACCATGCTTATAGAACCTTTGCGCTCTGACCCACTGCACCAAAGCTAAGGGAGAACCTTGCCAAGTGATAACAGGAGACCACCAAATATTCATGGAAGACAAAGAGGCACCTGCTTTGCGAAAACTCCCTTTCCAACTAAGCCAAGGTTTGAAGACCTCCTAGGCTTTCCAAATACTCTAAATGACAAAATAACCTTTAACTTTAATAGGGACAGGGGCAGTAAGAATGGATTGCAATCCCACCCCTTTCCAAATTTTCTTCCCCTAAAGAAAACCAGAAGAAATGCAATGTCTGACCAACACTTTCCAAGATTCATCCCCAATTAAATATTGAGTGATCCATTTAGCACAAAGGGCAAGACCTTGTCGATGACAATCAAACAAACCCATGCCTCCATAATCCTTGGGCAAACAACAAATTTCCCAGGCTACCCGATGAAAACCTTGCTTGACAGTCTTTTGCCCACAAGAATTTTCTCAGAAGCTTATCTAGTTTTTTATAACAAGAGTTGGATGGAACCCAACAAGATGAATAATAGACATGGGTAATGGCTAAAACCTTAGAACAAATCTGAAATTTTCCTGCCAAAGAAATTTTCTTACTAGTCCAGTAAGAAAGCTTCTTTTCCACTTTATCAATAACATACTGCTACAATTTAGCAAAGGAACCATGAAATGCAAAAGGAATTCCAAGAAATTTAAACACCTCACCTGGATGAATCCAAGTCCATTGGAATTGATGTAACCAGTGTGGCAGTTGATATTGAGATTGCCAAAAATAGGATGTTTTTTTCCATTGTATAGAAGAACCAGAGGCTAAATAGAACACCTCTTAGAAACTAATAGCCGAGGAAAGGGATTGCTCATCTTCTTGAAGTGTTAAGAAGGAATCATCTGCAAAATGACCATTGACCAACTGACGGTCAGAATTAGGGAGAGCAATACCCTTGATTAATCCTTGATCCATCTTATGGGCCAAAAAATAGCCAAAGGCCTCTGTAGCAAGAATGAAAAGAGATAGAGCAAGAGGTCACCCCTGTCTCACAGAGCGACCAAGAGAAATTAACTGAGATTGACTATTATTCAAGGTAAGAACAGCTGAAGCATCTTAAAATAACATAAGAATGGTGCTCACAAATACTGGCCAAAACCTAGAGCCTGAAGCATGGCAGTTATGAAGTACCACTCCATATTATCATAGGCTTTCTCAAAGTATATCTTAATGAATAAAGCATCTTGTTTAGAATTTCTTGCCCACTCCATACCTTCCCAAACAACAAGAACATTATCAAGAATGTATCTTCCCTTAACAAAGCCATTTTTTTCAAGCCTGACAATCAAAGGCAGAATAGATTTAAGCTTAAGCGCAAGGGCTTTAGAAATAATCTTGTAGCTCACATTAAGCAGGGTGATCGACCTCCAATTGGTGATGAGCTTAGGATCTCCAGACTCAGGAATAAATTTAACATTGCCTTTGTTAATAATGGAACCCAGTGAACCACATTGTAGGGCTTCAAGATAAACTTTGTGGAGATCAGAACCAAGCATATCCCAAAATTCTTTATAGAATTCACATGGGAAGCCATCAAGCCTAGGTGCCTTATCATTGGCCATAAGTGACAAGGCAGTTTTTAGATCTTCTAGAGAAATAGGAGTGTCACAAAATAACATTTGCTCAGGAGAAATCTTGTTGGGGACAACAACGGTACAATCAACAAGAGCTTGCCTTCTAGCATCATCAAGGGGTTGAGAAGCAAAAACACCTTGATAATGTGAAAAAAATACTTTGACAATGTCTGAAATATCTGTAAATATCTGCCCATCAACTTGAATGGCTTGAAATTGAGAATGTTGAGCAGGAGGTCTGAGGTGCTAAAAAAATTCTTTGGTCACTCTGTAATTGAGCATATATGAGCCCCCTTTGAGTCAATGCATTAAAGCACGTAATTGAGCCCCCTTGGCTTCATAAAAATTAACCTTTTTTAGCTCATGCCGAATGGAAGAAACTTGGGATTGAGCAACAGAGTTCAAAGGAGAGGCTTCAAGCCTGAGACAGGATTTGGATAGCTCACTTTGCAAGGCAAACTTAGCCTATTTTCATCGTTTTGCAACTTCAACACCTAGAGTTCGCAACACCTTAGTGGTTCGTTGAATGGCAACATTCCACCATTCAATCCTTCTAGAAATACCATCAGGTCTAGGAATAAAATTCCAAATATGGCATATATGAGATTTCATGCTAACACTATGCAAAAAAGAAACATTTAGGTAAAACTGTGAAGAATGCACTCTCGATTGAAAGTTTATCATTGCCACCAAGAATAAAATAGGTGAATGATCACACAATGTAGTACCAGGTAAATTCAACACATACGGTGAAGAAGGCAAAATATGGGAGAACTGAAAGTTGTCACACTCAAAAATCATGGCTCTGTCCAATATTACCAAAACCCTAGAAGAAGCAGCATAAAAATTGGACCAGGTGTACCAAAGAGCCCGAGGGAAGTCAGAAGGCGAGAAGCAAGAATTAGGGTCATAAATGTGAAGCTTGTTTTTCATAAAAAACCAAGCTTCTCTTTCACCTAAACACCACCGCATCGGGACATGACTGACCTTATCAGAATATTTCTCCACCATATTAAAATCTCCATAGAGCACCCAAGTGGCAAATGGTAGATTCATGGCAAGCCATCTCCACAACTCGCATCTGTCAGAAGCGACATTTGATGCATACACATTAACCACCCCAAGCAGTTTTCCACAGATCTCGAGCAAAATCTAGACAACTTGATTAGATGGGTCAACACCCCAAGTCACAACATTCTTATGTAATTGAGGGACGACTCCTCCTTTTCCTAGGGAATGCTTTGTGGCAAAAGAGGTACTTCATGGCCACAAAAAATCACATGTACACTGTAGATTGAAATCAGAAATCTTAACTTCTTGTAGAAATAAAATATCGAGGCTTCCATTCATTCGAGAAACATTTGACATCTCATTTTGGACCAAATATTTTCTTACTGGGTTCATTAGTCCTTGAACAATTATACAATTATACATATAGTATTTTTTAAGATTTTAACTTCAATTTTTTTAATGAAAAAAATTATTTACGTTAAATTAAAGATTAACACACCCTATGGGGAATCGAATTGACCCTCATTGACAAGGGTTAGAAAACAAAGCTGCTAATAAAACACAATTTTACCAATCTTCATTGATCGATAAAGCATATCAAATTGAATATTGTGTCATCCTACATAAATTGGTAGTTATTATGGGATGGGAATCCATCCTTCTGCATCGCAATTCTCATTAAGATCTTTAATAGCTGCGTCGCTCCAACCAACAATTGGTCTAGTTGAAACTGGTTGAACATTATCCCACCCCCAATTTGGCAAGATGAACAAGCAATGTCAATATTAGGCCTTTTCCTGATTGGCAAGGGTTAGGACTAGTGCCCGTCTATGGGAGCACTTCTTGCATATGATGGAGATTTATGGTGAGAGCAGGATCAAAAATGCTCTTGAGAAGAGTGTTCTAAGGGGATCTGATTGACTTTCCATTGAGCATTGGCCCATTGCACCATAGGAACTTGCAGGTGATTTAACTCCATAGCAACTTTTTTGGCTTGAGTACATATATGCAGCCACATTCATTAAAAACTTCTAATTTTTTAGCATGAGTAAATGTGATAGGAAGTGTATACTGTTTAAAAATAATTATGTTATGGGCCTTCCAAATATGAAAGAGTAGACTAATCCTAAAAACCTGCCACACCTCAAAAAGTGGGAGAGACAAAGTAAAAGAGTCCCCAAGAAGATCTTGGGGCCAAGAAACTCTTGCAGTTGTAAATGAAAAAAAAATGAAAGAACTCATTCCCAAGCTAGTCTAGATGTTCTATAGTGCCAAAAGAGATGAATACAAGACTTGGGTACACTACAAAAATTACATTTAGAATCAAGAATTCCAAGGTTCTTAAAATGTTTCCCAAGGAGAGACCTTGACACAACAAGTTCCACACAAAAAAATATTGCTTGGGCTCAACATAAGCAACCCAAAAATTCTGAAATCTATAACTTCATCTAGTCCTTATAGAAAATAAGTCCCAATGTTGATTGAGATTAGGAACCATAGGAATATGAGGACATAACCATTTATACCCCAAACGAGACTTATAATTAAGCGAAGGAGTGTCAACATGTCATCTCCAATCTGACGACCAAGGACACAATGCCCGTACATCAATATTGTGCAACAAAGAAAAATGGATGAGAGCAATAACAACATCATAAGTATTTTTATCCACACCATTCAACCTAAAGGTGCATTTGAACTCATTCAATGGGATCCAATCCCTGGTTTGGCAAGAAAAGAAACCAGCTATTATAACAATACCCTTTTTAGAAAATCATTGAGCATGAATCCATTGCAACCAAGCTAAGGAAGAACCTTGATGAAGAAACACGGACGACAACCAAATATTCATAGAATTGATGGATAATCCTTTACAAAAGCTGACTTGTTTCCAACATATCCAAGGAGTGAGCTGCTACCATGATTTCCAGATACTTTTAATAACAAAAAATCTAGGAATATTGACAAAAATCAAAGCAACAATGAGAGAGGAAAAATCCAACCCTCTCCATGCTCTACGATTTAAGGGAATTCTAGAGGAAATAAAATGTCAAACCAAAATTTTCCAAGCTTCAGCTCCCCTCAAAGCCCTAACCACCCACTTAGCACACAAAGAAATACCTTGCCATCTACAGTCCAACAGACCCATTCCACCAAACTCTCTCAAAAGACAAAAAATATCCTAGGAAACTCTATGAAATCCCTTTGTTTCAAAAGAATTATTCTAAAGAAAATAAGGCCTCTCTTTCTCCAGTAGCCCAGTATTATCTTGTCCAAGATTTTTAGTCATATTAAAATCTTTGCACATAACCCAAATAACATGTAGTAAAGAGAAATCACACCACTGCTAGAGGTCACAATGCTCTTGAGCTTCATTAGAGGTATAAACATTAATAATGCCAAAAGACAACCCACAAACCTCAAGTAAAATCCAAACTGCTTAATTGGAGGGGTCCACACCCCACGAGACCAACTATATTTCCACATAGCTACCAAAAGAATGATAACTCCTCCTCTACCAAGGGAATTCCTAGTGGCATAAAAAAACTACTTGGCCAAAGAAAATGACAAGTACATTGTAAAATAAAGTCAAAAATCTTAATCCCTTGAAGACAGAGAAAGTCAGGATTATCATAAAACCTAGAGCATAAAGCAATCTCATCTTGGATCAAGTATTTGAAAACTAGGTCTATTAGCCCTCTAACATTCCATGATAAAAAAAATCATGGAAATCGATCAAGAGTAATATTTCCTACATCTTCAATGTCTCCGAGGTTTGAAAGGGAATCATAAATATTATTGAGAAAATTTTCTTGACCTACTTTCCAAAACATCATTTGATGTCTTTTGTATTGGTGAACCATGGAGTCTCTTCGGGGTGGTCTACGGGATCTTCGGCCATTGACAAAAGCCCGTTCAGATTCCATGAAGCTAGAGGAAGGCTACCCATTGACATGCAGAACTTGAGAATCTAAAAACTGAGTAGGAGTAGAAGAAGTAATAATTTTGGCAAAGGAATCACTATATGGTGGTACAATAGCAACCATCTATGAAGCCCTAGCATTGGGTGCCACTGTTTGCATGGTATTATGCTTCATCACCACATCATGCTTAGCTGGTGTAGTAGATATAGGGGGTTGAGGTGAGCTAATAGGAGCAACTATAGGGTTTATATTTTTTCTATTCTTACTCTTCTTTTGGACTACCTTCTATTCATATTGCCCCCCTTTGGAAGTGGGTACGAATATAGTAGTAATCGAAGTCATAGTCGTCTCATTAGCTTTAATATTATCCACCATTAAAGAACAATCTTTTATCTTATGGGCAGCTAATTGGAAACGATAACATGTGTTATGCAGATTTATGTAAACAACACATTACTTGAACCTCTCCCAAAGGTCTTTATAAAGATTGACTTTGATACAAAAATGATTTTGAGGGTGTGAGGCATAACTTTTGTTCATTTTACAAAATACAAATTCATCAATGGGGACAACAAGGTTTTGATAGTAAGGCAAAATAGGTAAAGGAAGACCAGGGATTTCAATCCAAATCATAACTTGCAAGGAAACACCATTAGTGACCAAAACATCCTTGGTACAGGGCTAAAAAATCGACAAGGAGCTATGAATAGACCAAGGCATTTAACATAGGACTGCTTTAGTATGAGCAAGATTAGCAAAATGAAACAAAAGAACCCATTGATTATGTTCTAGATACCATCAACCTTGACACCATGCCAAGATTTTTGAATCCAATTTTGAAGGAGGTTTTTTTTGGGATGCGATCCAAAAAAAATCCTACTAGCGTATGGATTTCCAGCCAAGAACAAGCAGTATTAAACTCACTCGATGGTATAACCACATTCGATGGAGAAATATTACCTTGTGATAAAATTTGATAATAAAATTCTACGGTTGCTTGTTCACCTTTGGCACCATTGCTCCCTTTTGTAGCTTCAACATAAGTTGAAGCTTCTGAATGAGCTCCACCCATAAAAAAGAGGTTCAATATGCCAAACGGTGGAGTAAATTCAGTGGTAGCAGCAAAAAAATGCCCTAAGAGGTATTCTGCACACACTCCAGACTAGAGAGGTTATATTGCACCAATATCTCGAAACCCCGATGCATGCAGACTGCGATGAAGAGAAGTAAAACCTACCCATACTTTAGTTTTCCCTTTAACATCTTTGTTGAGACCAAATTATTTTATTTTAGATGTTTTTATAGTAATTATTATAATAAATATTATTTCTATATATACTTATAAATTATTATTTATTATTTACAGGATGGAAAATATTGAGGATATTGTACTAGTGGAAGGGGAGCTCACAGGGGTATGGATTTGCAAACCCTGCTCGAATCTCTTGTCTGGTGGTTCTAATTTGTATGTTAGATCACACGATTTGAACCTGTTGTTTTCTAGATCTTGCTTGGATCACCTACTTGGTGGTGTTGAACAACTTAGCGTTCTGCATGGTTTGGGTGATCCTCTAGGGATGGTATTGTTCTACCCTTGAAACTGATAGATTTGTATAGACACCTAAAAAAGGTCATGTTTAGGAGACTACTCATATGGACACCTCTTTAGATCATATGACTAATTTTGGACCTTTCCAAGACTTATCAGTGGTTTGAAGCACTCATTTGGGATAATCTAATCCTAGTTAGCCTTAGTCATTGACAACTATAACAACTAGCTCCCTAGCCACTGATGGTGATGGCATATAGATCCCTAGCCACCCTGGTCGATAGTGGTTAGCTCTGTAACTAACTGGACCCCTGAGATGATCAAAATTTATTTTAAAGAATAATGAATTCTTGATCAGTTGGGCAAATAAAAGCTTCTGGAAGGCTTGTCTCAAATACGTAGGCATAACCAATTCTTGTTCTTGGCTTCTCCATGAAGCTAGAGTAAGGATTTTGGGAGTCTATTTAAGACCCCAATTTTGAAGAGCAAATCTTGGAGAAATTGATGTGTCAATCACATAGCAAAGCTCTACTAGTTTGAAGAGAGAATCAACATCCCTCTGAGGCATAGCGAAGCTCTGTCCAATTGCACAATGCCATATGATTTTCCACCAATGGAGGCTACCAAATTTTGAAGAGAACAACCCGCTATCCAAGGATCAAATTTGAATGGAGCAACATCAATTCCATCGTAAAACCATGCACCAAGGCACAAGAAACCCTTGAACATCAATTTTGTAGTTGAATTGATTGATTTCAAGCCAGATATTTAGAGGGCAAAATACTTTTTTTGTGGTCACTATATTCGATAGCGGCCCATAGGCTTAGCCACTAAATTTGATAGAAGTTAGTAGAGCTAGATGCTCTGGACGATAGCATCTAGTGTTTGATTGGTCATTTCTTGTATTTTAGCCATAGATTTCATTTACATCATTTTCCTTTGCTTATTTTTAACATAAATTAATGGCCTTTCTATAGATATTTATGCTTTATTTGTAATTTTATTTTTATTCTTTATGTTCAGTATTTCAAGATTTATTTCATGTTTTCAAGCATTTCTTTATCATTTCATGCATTTCTTTTCTATTTACATATTTCAAAAAAATAGCCTCATATTCAGAGGCATCATGTGTTATTGATGTGTCTTATAGTGTCTTTGTTTACAACTAACAAGGAAAATCAAGGATCCAAGTGCATCATCGAGATCATATTCCTTGATATCAAAGAAGGAGGCAACTAGTTAGTCCTCTTATAAACAAAGTAGTGGAGAAAAAATAATTGCAATGCATATCTCCCTTTTAAAGGGCCACAACATTTGTAATAATTGTATCAAATTGAGGGATTCCCTAAGAGGGAAAGATTGTAATCAAGATTCATTATGATTAATAAAGAGCACCCCATTTTGATCATCTTTATCTTGCTATAGTTACATGATTTCATATTTTCAATTTGTTACATGCTTGCAAATAGATTAGATGCATGATTTTCATTGCTTACAAGTGGTGATCACAGTGGACATCCTATTTTTTCATTGTTTACTAATGTTTTTGTCTTTTTTATTCATGCAAGTACAACTGATCTAAGCGATAGTGTCTAGAAGAGCTAGTCACCATTGGCTTCAGTAATTAGCGTAGTAGCTGCCCTGATTGACAGTGGCTAGGTGAAAAGTCAGCAACCTATTTCTTCTTCGAATGAGAAAATAAACCTTGGTTTTAGGTTTATTTTCTTGAGGCTTGATTACATGCCAATTCATGTTAATTTGCATTGCATATTTATGAACATTAAACATCTTTTCCATACTGCATTTTTGAAAGTAAAACATATTTTACACACATGTAGTGAAAAGAGCATCGTATGTTGTTTGATGCATTTGTTTTTATGTCAATTTAAAATGACCAATAGTGGAAGTCATTACCACTGACTTGGCTTGTTGATTGAGGTTTTTGCACTTGTCTATGGTAAAAGCTGATTCAAGAACCGTTCTATCCGTAGAAAATAGCACATACTCTTCTTCAAAAGGTATATCTCTACCTATGGTGTGCTGGGTGAGAATCGGAAGTGCTTATGCTCCCTAATTGGGTATGGATTTCATCTTCATATTTTGGTGGGTAGGTAGTCTGGATGTGATAACCGGTTTTTTCATTACCAACATATAGATGAAAGCTTTAAACAATCTAAGAATTACATCAACTATTGCAAACATGATAAGAGTTCAAATTGTAATCCAAACTAAATTAAAACACAATAAACAAGTTTTAGGAACACAAACAATATTTAAATGAGATAATCATTTTATCTACTTTACGCATTTCTTTCTTGTTTGTGTAATCAACATAATATCCTACCATACGATGTAGGACCAAACCCTAATTTTTTAGCATGAATCCATTGCACTTTGGCTAGTGGCTTCCTCTGTTATTGAATAATAGGTGAGCACTAGATATTCAAATTAGCTACAATGGTCCCATGTTGGCAGCTAGCTCCTTTCCATTGTAACCAAGGCTTGATAGACTCCTAGGCCTGCCAAAAACTCTAAATCATGAATGACCTAGAGATTTTAATGGAAACTGGGACCACAAGGATGGACGACATATCCATTCCCTTCAAAAATTTCTTGCCAAATAGTAACCTTGTTGCAACATAGTGTCGGGTTAGAAATTTTCAAGCTTTAGAGCCTTTAAGAGCTCGGATAATCCACTTAGCACTTAGAGCCAGACCTTGATGATAGCAATTAAACAACCCCACACCTCCCGAGCTCTTATGGAGGCAACAAAATTTCCATGCAACTCTGTGAAATCCATTCTTCTGAGAAGAATTGATCCAGAGAAAATCTCAAAGAAGCTTCTCCAACTTCTTATAGCAAGTTTGAGAGGGAACCCAACATGACGAATAATAAACATGAGTAGAGGCAAGAACTTTAGAGCAAATTTAGAATTTTCCTACAATGGAAAGCTTTTTTGTGACCTAGTAATTGAGTTTTTTTTCACTTTTTGCACAACATATTCCCAAAGTTGGAAGGGGGTACTCTAGAAAGCAAAGGGTATGCCCAAAAAATTGAACATATCTCTCAACTGAATCCATTTCCACTAATAATGCTGAAAATAACTTGGCATGGGTATGGAGGATTATTTGTAACACGACATTTTTCTCCATTGAATTTTGGAACCAGAAGCCTTGCAAAAAGAATCCAGGAAAGAAAGATCCTATGTGACAGATTTCCTATCCTCAAGGATGGTTAAGAATGAATCATCAGTAAAATGACCTTTCATTTGTTGGCGTCGATTCCCTAGGAGAGAAATTCCCTTAACTAGCCCTTACGAAGCTTTATTATCAAGAAGATAGCTAAAAGCTTTAGTAGCAAGCACGTAGAGGGAGGGAACAAGAGGACACCCATGTCTAACAAACCTGAAAAATCCAATATTCTTTGTTTGAACTCCATCCATCCAACAGGCGTTAGCAATAATTTTGTAGCTTACATTCAATAATGTAATAGGTCTCCAGCTTGTGATAACCTCAAGATATCCAAGCTTGGGGTTGAATTTAATGTTTATTTTATTTATAATGGAGCCTAAGGAGCCAGTGGCCATGGTTCTTGATAGACTTGTAGAAGGTATGGGCCAACCAGGTCCCACAAGACTTTATAAAATTCACAAGAGAAACCATCCAGACCTGGAGACAACTGAGCAACATTCCTCAAAAGCTTGTTGTCTCTTAGGAGAGAGAAGTTAAGCAGCAAAAACCTGCTGGTAGTGGTTAACAAACACTTTGGCAATATCAAGTAGCCCTAAAAAACATTCACCATTGTCCACAATGGCTTTGAATTGAACTGCTTGTCTGGGCGGTCTGAGGCGCTGAAAGAATTATTTTGAGACCCTGTGTCCAACTTTCAGCTAGTGCATTCGGGCTCTGATTTGGGCACCTCTAGCCTCATAAAGCTTAGACTTTTTAAGCTCATGCCTAAGGGCTGCAACATGTTGTTGTAGAGAGACACTTAGCGAGGAGGCATCAAGTTGAACTGAAGCTTTATCAAGCTCATTCTTTAGAGCCAAATTGGACTACTTATGCAGCTGAGCAAGCTTGACCCCAAGAGCTCTGAGAATGGTAGTTGTGTGAACAATGGCACCATTCTACCATTCAATCCAACCCGTGTTCCCAGAAGGCCAAGGAACCAGGTTCCAAACTCTAACAATGTGTGCTTTCGAGGCCGGATGTTGCAGGAAAGAGACATTCATAAAAAACTGAGAGTGGAACTTTTTGATCGGTTGCGGGTTTGAAGAGACATTGAAGATAATGGGCACATGATCTGACACAATTGTGCATGGAATGACAACCACCAAAGGGACGAACTACACAATGTTTTGAAAACTGAATCCAGAATGATCGGTAAACATTGCTCTATAAAGCCTTTTTAAAATTCTATCATCTCTACTTTGAAAATTACACTAAGAAAACTGAAGCAAGTTCTGAAAATATTTAAAAGAAGAACAAACATTGAGATTGACAAGACCCCATTTGTTCTTTATAAAAAACTAAACTTCTTCTTCCCCAACGCACCACATAAGGAGTCATTAACTTTTTCAATCATATTGAAATCACGAGAGAACAACCAAACTACTTGAAGTAACGACAAAGCCAACCACCGCCGCACATCTATGGGGAGCATGATTATATCATAACATAATTTGTTTGAGCCGTGTGATATCTGATTGATTTAGTGATGTTTTATTGATACTTTGGTTAAAGATTTAAAAATTAGACGACGACCAGCTCTACATAGCGATAGGACCACTAGTTGGTATAACAGTTGCTAAAATGTGAAAAATAGGCTCAACAGACAATAATATAAAAAATAGAAGTTAAAAACTTACGGTGGATTCATGAATTTCTTATAAGAGGCTATGCTACTTTTCCCTTGTTCAAATAGCTACTAAGCTTCCATTGGCACCTTCGCAGGCTGTGAGACTTATTTCCTCTAGCTATTTTGAAATCTATACAGTTTTAAGTATGTCTATTATCAGAGCCTTAGATGCTGCGGTTCAGGGAAGGTAATTGATTTTGTTTTCATCCGTCTTTTAATGTTATCCAAGCCTTGATTTTTACGAGTTTCATTGTATGTTGCAGATTGGAAGGTAAAGTTGCAATAATCACAGGCGGAGCGGCAGGCATCGGAGCAGCCGCTGCTCGTCTCTTCGCTAAACATAGAGCCAAAGTCATCATAGCCGACATTTCAGACGAAACTGGTCAAAAACTTGCCGAAACCCTTTCACCCTCTGCAAAATACGTCCACTGCGATGTAACGAAAGAGAAAGACGTGAGTTCAGCGGTGGATGTGGCCATGAAAAATCACGGCCAACTCGACATTATGTTCAACAACGCCGGAACCATCGATTTCCAGAAAAAGAGCGTGGCAGAGTATGATATGCAACAATTTCAAACCGTAATGGATGTGAACGTAAAAGGAGTAATGCACGGGATGAAGCACGCAGCCCGAGTTATGATCCCCACACAACGGGGTTGTATACTTTCGACGGCAAGTATTTCAGGGATAATGGGAGGTACTACTTCTCATGCTTACACAGCTTCAAAACATGCAGTGATAGGGTTGACAAAGAATGGGGCAGCCGAGCTGGGAATGTATGGTGTGAGAGTGAATTGCGTTTCTCTTTCTGGCGTCGCCACGGATCTTGCCGTGCGGTACTTCGAGGGAAGTGTAGAAGAGAATAGGACTAAGGCGGAGGAGTTCTTTAACAGTATAGCTAACTTAAAGGGGATGACTGTTAAAGCGGAGGATATTGCAGAGGCTGCTCTGTATTTGGCGAGTGATGAAGCCAGTTATGTAAGTGGTCATACTCTTGTGGTGGATGGCGGACACACTGTTGTAAACCACGACTGGAAGATGTACCGGCCATAAGTTCCCATGTTTTACTCCTCGTTTAAGCTAGCAAAAATAACCGTAGTGAGATGATTGTGTAATTCTCGCTACACAACTACAATGTTTACTTAATTATAATAAGACCCAGCTTAGAGATACGAGTGGACTCTATGTATCTACTATATATATATATATTCAAAGACTTGGTTGGATGTTATATTATGTTTACTTGTATGTGTAAAATTAAATAGTATAGCATACAGAACATGGAACAAAATTTTATTGGAACACTTCGTAAAAGACATATATCCTAAAGACCCTCTAAGTAAAAGGGTCAATTATCTCAACACAAGATCGAGGAGTTGCATTTCTAAGAGTCTACTCCCATGGTTTAAGACTTCTATTTCTATTAAGCCCGCAATCTCATGAAAGCATAGAGGTGGCCACAACCGCATGACTTAAAATTTTGTCCGCTAAATTTGAAACAGTTAAAGCTTGGCGCGTTAAATTTCAGCAACGGTAGGAGACGACCTGAACCTACGCAGCAACCTAGAGTTTTCCTTACAACGTGGTTATTTCCCTCCGTTTTTTTGCTCTAACATTTCAGACCACTTTTGTTAATTGATTAATTTATGTTATCGCTACCAAAGGGTCAAACCTTGACCTTCCCGATGTTGTATCAAATTATTGTAACCCTTGATTTTGCTTTATGAGGTGCTAAATTAATTGATTTTAGAGACCCATCGCATCGGTCGACCAACCAACTTAACCTTTTGATTTTGCTTTATGAGGTGCTAAATTAATTGATTTTAGAGACCCGTCGCATCGGTCGACCAACCAACTTAACCTTTTGATTTTGCTTTATGAGGTGCTAAATTAATTGATTTTAGAGACCCGTCGCATCGGTCGACCAACCAACTTAACCTTTTGATTTTGCTTTATGAGGTGCTAAATTAATTGATTTTAGAGACCCGTCGCATCGGTCGACCAACCAACTTAACCTTTTGATTTTGCTTTATGAGGTGCTAAATTAATTTATTTTAGAGACCCGTCGCATCGGTCGACCAACCAACTTAACCTTTAGTGTGATTGGGTGGACGAGGCCGTACAGTTTTGTCAAAGTTTCTAGCTAATCTCTTTTATAGTCTTACGTTTTAGGTGGTTGTATAATATTTGTCAAGAAAAAATTTATAAATATTTATTTGATAATAAATAAATAAACTATTTAATATATTTTATAATGTGTTAAATGTTTTTATTTATATATTGTTTACAAGAAAAAAAACCTTAGTTACAAGATTTATGTTAATAGGAAAGTGTGCATATAGAGGAGAGTCTATTTGTAAAGTAGTAGTCTTGCAAAAATCTAGAGCGAGCGATCAGTACTCCCTTTCACGTTGGGTCAACAATAACAAAACATAATAAGTTTGGTGGAAGCAGCCCTTGTGGTTTGAACTCTACGCTTATTTTTTACTAAAATGTAGTGTGATTGTGACCAACTCTCTTATATAACTTAAAAAAGAAAAAAACTCTGATGTAACTTAGAAAAAAAAAAGAAAAAACGAGAAGTTGTGCATAGTCTTTGTAAATATCCTCAAAGAAGGCACACAAATAAAACCCTAAAGCTAGTTTATTTTATGTTAAAAATGTTTTTTTAAATAAAATATTATAAAAATAAATTTATTTTCAAATTAAATTTTATTTATTAAAGCTTTTTTTAATAATTTATTTATTTATTTATTGAAAAAGTAAATTTATATTGAATTAAATTAAAATTTTAATTAAGTTACTAGAAACAAATTAATTAATTAAAGATATTTATTTTTCTAATAATTTATTTTATAAAATGTAAAGGTTTTCATGTATTACAAAAGATTACATTATAGTATTATAACATCATTTTTTTACAATTATACATATAGAACTTTGTAAGATTTAAACTTAAGTTTTTTTTTTTTTTTTAAATGAAAAAAGCTATTTACATTAAATTAGGATAATAGACTTTACAATAAAAAAATTTGGTGGATTAACACACCCTATGGGGAATTAAACTAATCCTTATTGACAAGGGGTAGGAAACAAAGCCACCAACAAAATACAAGTTTACCAATCATCATTAATCAAGAAAGCATATCAAATGGAATATTGTGTCATCCTATATAAACTACTAGTGATTATGGGATGGAAATCCACACCTCCACATCATGATTCTCATTAAACCCTTCAGTACCCATGTCGCTCCAACCAGAAATTGGCCCAGGTGAAACTAGTTGAACAGCATCCCACCTCTAACCCGGTAAGATGAACAAGCAATGTCAATATTGGACCCTTTCCTGATTGGAAAGGGTTGGGACCAGTTTTTATCTATGGGAGCAATTCTTGCATATGATGGAGGCCGACGATGAGAGCAGGATCGAAAATGCTCCTGAGAAGAGTGCTATGAGGGGATTTGATTGATTGTACATGGAGCATTGGCCAATTGTGCTAGAAAAACTTGTAGGTGATCCAACTGCATAGCAACTTTGTTGGTTTGAGTACGTATCTGTAGTCACATGTCATTAAAAACTTCTAATTTGTTAGCATGAGTAAATGTGACAGAATATTATACTGTATACAAATAATATTGTTATGGGCCTTCCAAATATGAAAGAGCAGACTAATCCTAAAAACCTACCACACTTCAAAAAGTGGGAGAGATAAAGTAAAAGAGTCTCCAAGAAGAGCTTGGGGCCAAGAAACTCTTGTAGTTGTAAATGGGAAAAAAATGAAAGAACCAATTCCCAAGCTTGCCTAGATCTTCTATAGTGCCAAAAGAGGTGAATACAAGACTAGGGTACACCACAAAATGGACATTTAGGATAAGGAATTCTAAGGTTATTCAAATGTTCCCCCAAGGAGAGACCTCGACACAAAAAACTCCACATAAATAAATATTGCTTGGGATAAACATAAGCAACCCAAACATTCTGAAATCTATAATTTCCATCTACTCCTTACAGAAAATAAGTCCCAATGTTGATTGAGCTTAGGCACCATAGAAATATGAGGATATAACCATTTATACCCCAAACGAGCCTTATAATTAAGCAAAGGAGTATCAACATGCCATATCCAATCTAACCATCAAGGACGCAACGTGTACACACCAATCTTGTAAAACAAAGAAAAAGGGGTGAGAGCAATAACAACATCATAAGTATCTTTGCCCACAATATTAAACCTAAAGGTGCATTTGAACTCATTCCATGGGATCTAATCCCTGGTATGGAAAGAAAAGAAATCAACTATTGTAACAATACCCTTTTTAAAAAACCATTGAGCATGAATCCATTGCACCCAAGCTAAGGGAGAACCTTGATGAAGAAACACGAGGGACCACCAAATATTCATAGAATTGATGGATAAGCTTACTCCTTTTCAACAGATTCAAAGAGTGAGTTGTTGCCATACTTTCCAAATACTTTTAATAAAAAAAGAGCAAGGAATCTTGAAACAAATTAGAGCAACAATGAGAGAGGCAAAATCCAATCCTCTCCATGCTCTATGATTTAAGGGAATACTAGAGTAAATGAAATGTCAAACTAGAACTTTCCAAGCTTTAGCTCCCCTCAGAGCCTTGACCACCCACTTAGCACACAGAGCAATACCTTGCCATCTACAATCCAATAGACCCATTCCACCAAACTCTCTCGAAAGATAACACATATTATAGGCAACTCTATGAAACCCCTTTGCTTCAAAAGAATTACTTTAAAGAAAATCTCGAAGAAGTTTCTCAAGCTTATTATAGCAAGCTTGTGAAGGAACCCAGAAAGAGGAGTAGTATACATGAGTGGTAGCTAAAACTTTAGAGCAAATTTGAAATTTACCTGCTAATGACAACTTATTAGTAAGTCAGAATTCAAGTTTCTTTACAACTCTGTAAAGCACATAATTCCAAAGCTGAGCAGGGGAGACTTGAAATACAAAAAGAATACCAAAAAACTTAAAAATTTCTCTAGGGGGGATCCAATTCCAATGAAACCCTTGAAGCCAAGGCAGCGTAGGCAAGGGGGACTGTCTGAAGCAGAAGGTTCCTCCATTGTATTCTAGAACTAGATGCTTTGCAAAAGGTGTTCTAACAAGACAAAGCATTAGAAATAGATTGCTCCTCTTCCCTTACAGTAAAAAATAGGTCATAAGCAATGTGACCATTAATAAGTTATCCCTAATCATTCGAAATATCAATTCCTTTAATAAGACCTACAGAAGGTTCAACAAATGAACGATGGCTGAAGGCTTTAGTAGAAAGCACATATAAAGAGAGAGCAATATGACACCCTTTTTGAATAGACCTAAAAATGCCAACTACTTCAAACTATGAATTTTTTAGATTGAGAATAGTCGAAGCATCTCTAAATATCATAACAATTTTCTGAGTAAAAACTAGCCCAAATTCAAAAGCTTTAAGCATAGCAAGAACGATTCTCCATTCAATGTGGTTATAATCTTTCTCAAAATCAATCTTGATAAAAATCATGTTCTAGTTTGACATACGAGCCCATTCCATGCCCTCCCAGATAACCAAAACATTGTCAAGGATGTACCTCCCTTGAATAAATCTAGTTTACTCTAATATAACTAACAAAGGAAGAAGAGGCCTTAGACAAAGAGCCAAATATTTGAAAATTATCTTGTAACTAACATTCAACAATATAATAGACCTCCAATTAGTGATAAAATCTAGGTCCCCTTGATTGGGTATGAATTTGATATTGCCCCTGTTAATTATTTCTCCCAAAGAGCCTACTCGAAGAGACTCTAGATAAACTTTATGCAAATCAGGACCAAATAAGTCCCAAAGACTTTTGTAGAACTCACAGGGAAAGCCATCCAGACCTAGGACTTTCTCATTTTCCATTTGAGATAATGCATCCTCCAGATATTTAAGGGAGAGAAATGTATCACACCCTGCTCCTTAAGACTCCGAAAACCTTAACTGACACAATTGCCATACAATATGCCAGTGTTTGCTCTCACTTAGGGGAATAAGTTTGAGTGACAAAAATATTAGTATAGTTCTTGATAAAAAAATCAATCATATCGGGAAGAGTGGTAAGCCTTATTCCATTGTCTTGAATGACCTTGAATTGGGTAGCTTTCCTTGGAGGGTGAAGCCTTTGAAAAAAAATTGTAGTGACCCTATCACAAAATTTAAGCCAATGAAGATGGGATTTAATTCAGGATTTAAGACGGGATAATATTTTATCTTATGGGCAACTGATTCGCAACAATAACATGTGTTAGGCAAGTTTATGTAAACAACACATTACTTGAACCTGTAGTCACAAAAACTTGGATATCAACAGTCTCTCGAAGGTCTTTAGAAATATTAAATTTGACACAAAAATGCTTTTGAGGGTGTCCTAAGTGATCGGTGGTCCCCTTCATGCCAGGTCAACAATAACGAAGCAGAATAGGTTTGGTGGAAGCAATCCCTGTGGTTTGAACCCTACACTTGTTAGTTACTAAAATATAGTGTGGTTGTGACCAACTCTCCTACATAACTAAAAAAAAAGAAAAATTGTGCATGGTCTTTGTAAATATCCTTAAATAAGGCACACAAATACAACCCTAAAGCTAGTTTATTTTATGTTAAAAATGTTTTTTAAATAAAATAAGATAAAAATAAATTTATTTTCGAATTAAATTTTATTTATTAAAGATTTTTTTAATAATTTATTTATTTATTTATTCTATGAAAAAGTGAATTTATATTATATTAAATTAAAAATTTAATTAAGGTACCATAAAAAAAATTAATTAATTAAAGATATATATTTTTAATGATTTATTTTATAAAATGTAAAGTTTTTCATGTATTACAAATTTATTACATTATATTATTATAACATCTTTTTTTTTTATAATTATACATATAGAACTTTGTAAGATATAAAATTGAGTTTTTTTTTTTTTAAATGAGAAAAACTATTTACATTAAATTAAGATAATGGTCTTTACAATAAAAAAATGGGTGGATTAACACACCCTATGGGGAATTAAACTAACCCTCATTGATAAGGGTTAGGAAATAAAGCGACCAACAAATCACAAGTTTACCAATCACCATTAATCAAGAAAGCATATCAAATGGAATATTGTACCATCCTGCATAAACTACTAGTGATTATGGGATGGGAATCCACACCTGTGCATCATGATTCTCATTAAGCCCTTCAGTACCCGTGTCGCTCCAACCAGCAACTGGCCCAGGTGAAAATGGTTGAACATCATCCCACCCCCAACACGGTAAGATGAAAAAGCAATGTCAACATAGGGCCATTTCCTAAATGGAAAGAGTTGGGAGCAGTACCTATCTGTGGGAGAAGTTCTTGTATATGATGGAGGACAACGGTGAGAGCAGGATAGAAAATACTCTTGAGAAGAGTGCTCTGATGGGATCTGATTGATTGTACATGGAGCTTTGGCCCATTGCACTAGAATAACTTGTAGGTGATCCAACTCCATAGAAACTTTGTTGGTTTGAACACGTATCTGTAGTCACATGTCATTAAAAAATTCTAATTTATTAGCATGATTAAATGTGACAGAAGGTGTATACTATTTAAAAACAATATTTTTATGGACCTTCCAAATATGAAAGAGCATACTAATCCTGAAAACCTGCCACATCACAAAAAGTGGGAGAGACAAAGTAAAAATTTCCCAAGAAGATCTTGGGGCCAAGAAAATCTTGTAGTTGTAAATGGGAAAAAAAGGAAAGAACCCATTCCAAAACTTACCTAGATCTTCTATAGTGCCAAAAGAGGTGAATACAAGACTCGGGTACACCACAAAAATGATATTGAGGATCAATAATTCTAATGTTCTTCAAACGTTCCCCCCAGGAGAGACCTTGACACAACAAGCTCGACATTAAAAAATATTGCTTGGGCTCAAAATAAGCAACCCAAACATTCTAAAATCTAGAATTTCCATCTAGTCCTTCTAGAAAATAAGTCCCAACACTGATTGAGCTTAGGCACAATAAGAATATGAGAAGATAACCATTTACACCCCAAATGAGCCTCATAATTAAGAAAAGGAGTGTCAACATGCCATCTCTAATCTGACCACCAAGGATGCAACGTGCGCATACTAATCTTGTAAAACAAATAAAAAGGGGTGAGAGCAATAACAAAATCATAAGTATATTTATCCACACCATTCAACCCAAAGGTGCATTTGAACTCATTCCATGGGATCCAATCCTTGGTCTGGAAAGAAAAGAAATCAACTATTGTAACAATACCCTTTCATTGAGCATGAATCCATTGCACCCAAGATAAGGGAGAATCTTGATGAAGAAACATGAGGGACCACCAAATATTCATAGAATTTATGGATAAGCCTGTACAGAAGCTGACTCCTTTTCAATAGATCCAAGGAGTGAGTTGTTGCCTTGCTTTCTGGATACTTTTAATAACAAAAGAACTAATGAAGAACATAAGCTTATACTGAGAGGAGGGGTGAATAGTATAAGACCACTTTTTACTTTTCTTTCCTAAAAAATTTATTGAATGTATTAATGAAAATATCAATAGCAGTAATCAAAGCAATGTACAAATCACCACACACAATAAAGACAAAAATTTAATGTGGTTCACCCAATGTGGGCTACTCCACGGAGAAAATCTTTCACTAAATTTTTCTCAACAAATATCTTGGGAAACCTTTCCCTATTACAATATTTATGGACCACTATCCAAAAGAGATGCCAATCCCCTAATCAAGTTCATGTATCTCTATCCACATAAGAACTCCTTCTCCTCTACTATGGTCGGTGATCTTCTAGAAGAATTGCTTCCTCCACTTCACTGGCTTATGGATATCTATCCACTGAAGACTCCTACCCTCACTTAGAAGACCTATCTTCACTACCCTGGCTAATGGACGTCTATCCACTGGAGACTATCATCCTCTATACTTTGTCATCTCCAAATATTGCTCTTAGCTCTATCTCAAATTTGCACTAAACACAGTCCTTTGGTCTAGAACAAATATTCTCAATATATGTCCTCAAATTTGCATCAAATACAGTCCTTTGATCTAGCACAAATCTACTCAATCTCTATCCTCAAATCTACACTAAACACAGTCTTTCGATCTACCACAAATCTACTCAATATCTGTCTCTGGTCTGGCATAATCCTATCCTCAAATATGCACCAAACTCTATTCTCAAATATGTCCTCAAGCCTTAACACAAAGCTTGACTCAATCACAAATCAACTCTACTATATCTGCCCCAAACCTTAACCCAAGGTTTGAACAAATCAATCAATCAAATCTGCTCTCAAGTCTTCTCAAAGACTTATCTCAAATTTTCCTTGTAAGCTTCCACAAAAGCTCACACTAATCTTTCCACAAGTCCTCTCTATAAATTGTCCAATCTTCTCAACAAGTCTTAACCAAGACTTACCTCAAATTTGCTCAACAAGTTCTCACTAGAACTTGTCCAATATGCTCAACAAGTCTTCACCAATACTTGTCTCAAATATGCTCAATAAGTTCTCACTAGAACTTTTTCAATATCACAAAAACATATAAAGAGACTCAATATGTTTCACACTCACTACAAAGCTCAATCACTTTCAATATCTTTCTCAAATCAATTTGTTTCAAAGAACTTAAACTATCACTTCAACACTTCCACTTGAATAGGCTCAATCAACTCCACTCAATCAATCACTCAATGAAACACTCCTTGCTTAAAAAACCTAGTCCAAGAATATGAATACTCACTCATTTATTTCCAACAATGCTTGTCAAAAAATCTCACATAACAATGATACTCATGATCTTATAAAAATCCTAGTTTCAAGATAGTTCTCAATTTCACATAACAATGATACTCATGCTCTTGTACAAACCCTAATCATGCATATGAAGGTTCATTCAATGTTTTCAACAATGCTTATCAAACAAGGTTTTTATCATTAAATTTCACTCAGAAAAAACTTGAACAATCAAACTCAACAATTCTTATCAAACAACCTTTTTCTCTCCAACTTAGCATTCAAAACATCCAACAATCACTCACAAGGAAGTTGTGCCCATACTATTTTTTTGATGAAGAATTGACCTTAAAAACCTGTCTCAATCACAATTACTCTTTTTCCAATATTAAGGGTTAGGTAACAAAAACCTTCTCAAAAATTCATTCAATAACTGCCTCACAAATTATACTCACCATACAAAACATTAGATCTCAATTACACCTTATTGCTCCTTTCAACTATAAAATCCAATAAGACTTTTTTTAAGAAAATATTCAAACTCTTCTAAAGACTTATTACTCCTTTCAACTATTAAACCCAATAAGACTTTATTTTAAAATAATATTCAAACTCTTCTAAAGCTTTATTACTCCTTTCAACACTTTAATCACCAAAATCACAACATAAAATTTTATTTTCATAAACCTTATACCTCCCTAAAAGCTCATGCCAAATAAACCTTAGGACAAAAATTAAATTTAAAAATTAAATACCTTTTGCCCTTGGTGGGAATCGAACCCATGCTACACTGCCACTAGCACCCTAGTCATGGCTTCAACTGCCCCATGAGCTAGGCGCTCACGTGGGACCTAAGTGTACCCACGTACATTTATTTCCTACACTGCCACCAAAAGCTTTTTAAAAAAAAAAGCTTCCTCCTTTCGCTATCATAAAGTCTCAAACCCAAGATCTCCCCTCTACTACAACTTAGCACCCAAGCCAATCACCATCTGGGCTAACCACCCGGATGGTTCTTTAAGGTTAGCACCACTTTCATTTATTCCTTTCTCTTCCTCATTCGATCGACGAGGACAACCAAGAACACATGAATTTCGAATATTCAATTTAAGACTTTGATTAAGGCTATATTAATAAGCCTTTCAAGACATTTGCCTTCACTTCGGTGGATACAGAAACTAGAATTTGCATTTTGAAAATAATATTTTAATTATAATTATTTAAATTAAAAATGAATTTAAGTATTATAATTAAATATTTAAATGTCCTTTGGGCCTTTTAAAATAAAATAAAATAAAATATAAACTTACTTAGGTTGTTAGGGGAACCTTTTGCTATTATCACCTTAGCAAAATAACCTTATTATTTTATTTCAATCACCATGGAATGGAGATATCTTTTCAACTCTTTTCTTTTACCCAAATATTATAATATTTTAATCCCTTTCGCTTCTCTTTTGATGCTTCAGCCATATAATATTTAAATTAAATATTATATCCTTACCTCTTATAAAATCAACCATGAACCATTTGCTTAACATTCTTTTGACATTTGCTTAGTATTCCTTTGACATCAATGACAACAAATCCTGCTCATATTTCCAACAATCTCCCCTTTTTTCATTGATGGTAACCCTTTTACCTTTTATCATTTCCTTTACCTCATTCTGTTCTACTCCCTCTAAGAAACTGCTCCCCTTACCTGAATGGTTTCCTCCTAACTCAAATATCTCCCGCTTACTCAAATCTCTCCCCCTTTTTCATCAATGACAAAGGGTCACCTTTGGGGCCTGGGGCTAAGAATGAGACTCTTAGCTTAGCTCCTCTCCTACCTCCTCTTGAGGTGGTTAATTTTGGGATGGGAGTATTATAAATTTGTTGACATGGCACGCATGGAGGTTCATCATTCGTCGACAGTAGCAAAAGATCTTTATTACTCGAAGGCAATCGTTTGATTATGCGCTCGTGCGCATATTAAAACTATTCCCATACCCTTTACCCACTGCATGTGGGACTAATTTTTTTTCTTTTAAATGCTGCAACATTGAATTGTGTTCGTTAACATGTGCTCTTCCATTGTAAACACGTCAGGAGATGTGGTGTGGCGCCAAGGTGTTTTGGTTAGTTTTGGTGAGGTTCAGGGTTCAAAACCCGCCTGTAATTTTTTTTGTGAAGTTAGCACTGGGAACAGTATAAGAGGCATGAGGTGCCTTGATAGTCCATCCGAGCCGTGTGGTGTAGCATTTGTACACCCCTCTTGCAAATGACAGGTTGGGGGATCAATTCCCCTCCGCTTCGAAAAACAAAAGAAAAATTTTCGCATAAAGAAAAGGTTTGAAATTGTTTTTTTATTTTTTTTAAAGTTTTTTGTAAATTAATTTAATAGTTTATATTTATATTTTTAATTATTTTTAAATATATATTTAAAAAATAATTAAAGATATAAAAATATTATTAATTTTTTTTTAAAAAGACTTTATAAAAAATATATATATAGAAAACCTTGCAAAATTATGTAATAGCCTGAGAGGCAAACATTGTAAAAAAAAAGGGTGACAGGAAGCCTTCCGGAGTGCCCATTTATCACTTCTAGTAAAAGAGTTCCCAAGAAGAGCTTGGGGCCAAGAAACTCTTGTAGTTGTAAATGGGAAAAAAAGGAAAGAACCCATTCCTAAACTTACCTAGATCTTCTATAGTGCCAAACGAGGTGAATACAATACTTGGGCACACCACAAAAATGATATTTAGGATGAATAATTCTAATGTTCTTCAAACGTTCCCCCAAGGAGAGACCTTGACACAACAAGCTCCACATTTAAAAATATTGCTTGGGCTCAAAATAAGCAACTCAAACATTCTGAAATCTAGAATTTCCATCAAGTCCTTAAATATTATATCCTTACCTCTTATAAAATCAACCATGAACCAATTGTTTAACATTCATTTGACATTTGCTTAGTATTCATTTGACATCAATGACAATAAATCCTATTCATATTATGAACAATCTCCCCCTTTTCATTGATGGTAACCCTTTTACGTTTTATCATTTCCTTTACCTCTTTTTGTTCTGCTCCCTCTGAGAATCTGCTCCCCTTTCCTGAATGCTTTCCTCCTAACTCAAATATCTCCCGCTTACTCAAATCTCTCCCCATTTTTCATCAATGGAAAAGGGTCACCTTTGGGGCATGGGGCTAAGAATGAGACTCTTAGCTTAGCTCCTCTCGTACCTCCTCTTGAGGTGGTTAATTCTGGGATGAGAGTATTTCTACTCCCAGCATGCATTAATCTTTACCTTTGTCCACTTTCCTCCTCATTATATCCTTTTGATCCCTTTTGCTATTTATGTTCCTGCTTGTATCTAGAATTTTTGCTCTACACCACTTTGTTGTATGTCCATCATTATTGCACTTATAACACTTAATGTTATTATTCCTTGGAGGTGCAAATATATTGGGATTTCTCCTGGTGAAGCCATATCTATTCCTATCATGAACCCTACAATTCATTGCCTTGTGACCAAAATGATTACAAGAGTAGCAATACCCTTGAAAAATTTACCTATTTCTAAATTTTTCATATTCCTATATTTCATGTGTCCTATACTATGTAGCCTTATGCCCAAGCCTGTGACATCAGAAACATCGTCCATTGAAACTACATTACCTTGAACTCATTGGTATTTTAGTCTCTTTTACCCTGTGTTGGTTCCTATTCCATCTATTCCTCTTTTGTGCATTGTTCCTTTCCTTGTTGAACTTTCTATTGTCCAACTCATCCTCAGAAGTCTCACTCTCTCTAACACTCTCTTCTTCTGAAGTTTCTTCTTCTTCATAACGTGACTTGACTCCTCTCCTTGTTTCTTTTGTACCTATTCAAAACCAAGACCTGTCTTGTTTGTTGACCATCTTTGTACCTTGATAATATTGTCTATGGTTTTTGAGCTTTTTCCAAACTTGTGTAACCTATCCTTAGAATATTTTACTTATTTCCTTAGTAGAGCCACCTCATGCTCTAACCTTTCACATTTTAAAACATTTGCTTCTAACTTCTATTTGAATATTTTTGTCTTAGCCATTGACTTATTTAGATCCTCTATAAGCTTTCCTTTATCTTCATCACATTCTTGAAACTGAAGCTTAAGTTTGGAGTTTTACTTTATTACCTCCTTTAATGCATTAAGGGTAGAAATAAGTTCACCTTCAAGATCAACTTCTCCTATTTTTGATTCTTCCTCTATTTCTTTGCCTTTGGAATCATCTTCATTTCCTTTTGATTTATCTTCTATAGGATCACCTGCTTCTTACTCTATTTCCATGAGTAGATTCTCTTTTGTTCCTTCAATTGTGTCTTCATATTCATAATCACTGAAACTGAAACCACTCTTTGTACAACTATCTTCAATATGACAAAAATTTCCACATCTAAAACACTTGAGGATTATTGGTGATCTTTTCTTAACCACTTCTTTTTCTTTTGCTAGAAATAGTACTTCATAATTTTCTGAGGAACTTTCATCACTATTACTTGAATACTTACTTTCTTTTTCTGCATAGAAACTCTTCTTCTATCTTTGGAAGAATTTTTTTCTTGTTTGCCTTGTCCATCCTTGCTATTCTTTTGGTACCTGTATTTATTTGTTTCCTTGTTCTTATGATCCTGTTTTTCTTCATCATTGCTATTTCTAGATTCTTGAAAATCAGATGCATAGTGACCATACTTTCCACAATTGAAACATCTAACAGATTTTGTACCTTTAAAATTTCTTGGATCCTTGTTTCTTCTGCCATAATTTTCTTCTTCATCACTAGATAACCCATTGCTTGAATTTGAATTCTTACGATTTGTCTTCTTGGTAGCTTTGAAGGCTGATTCTTTTTGGGGATTAGGTTCATATTTTGTTCTCATATCAAAATATGTAAGAATGCCATTTAATTCATCCTTTGTCAAAATATCACTATATTTTTATTTTTCTATAGATGAGATCTTTTCACTAAACCATTTTGGGAGTGACCTTAAAATCTTATCACAAACATCATATTCTTGAACTTCAAGTCCAAGTCCTTGCATGGATTTAACAACCTCGTCTACACAAAGTAGATAAGCACTAACTTTTTCTTCATCCTTCATTTTTTTGTCTTCAAATATTCCCTTCGGATTTTGCAACTTTACCTTTTTAACCTTTTTATCTCCTTCATATATGCATTGCAATTTATCCCAAATTTTCATTACTGATTTACAATGCATAACCTTTATAAAATTTGTTTTATGCAAACCTCTCAAAATGGCATTAATTGCTTTTGAATTGTAATGATGTATAATCTTACCATATTTATCTATAGGTGGAGTAGCCGATTGTGTGTATCCAATTTCAAATGCTTCCTACATTTCATTTCCAAGTTCCATCAAGTGAATCTTTATTCTCATACTCCAAAACACATAATCTCTCCCATCAAACACTAGTGCTGAATTATCTGAGGATCCACTCTTAGAATCCATATGTGTTCTTGTGAGATTTTCCTTCAAGTTGTTAAAATATTCCAAAGGAACCCACTCTGATACCAATTGAAGAACACAAGCTTATACTAAGAGGGGGGTGAACAGTATAAGATCACTTTTTACTTTTCTTTACCAATCAATATTATGTAATGTATTAATGGTAATATCAAAATTAGTAATCAAAGCAATGCACAAATCACCACACACAATAGAGACAACAATTTAACGTTGTTCACCCAATGTGGGCTACTCCACGGAGAAAATATTTCACTAAAATTTTCTTAACAAATCTCATGGGAAACATTTCCCTATTACAATTTTTATGGACCTCTGTCCAAAGGATACACCAATCCCCTAATAAAATTCATGGATATCTATTCACAGGAGAACTCCTTCTCCTCTACTCTAACTGGTGTTCTTATAGAAGAACTGTTGCCTCCACTACACTAGCTTATGGATCTCTATCCACAAAATACTCTCAGAAGACCTATCTTCACTAGCCTGGCTAATGGACCTCTATCCACTGGAGACTATTGTCCTCTATAATCTGTCACCTACAAAGCTTACTCTCAACTTTGTATTAAATTTACATTAAACATGGTCCTTCGATCTAGCATAAATCTCCTCAATATATATCCACAAATATGCACTAAACACAATCCTTCGATCTAGCACAAATATTCTCAATATTTATCCTCAAATATATATTAAACACAGTCCTTTGGTCTAACACAAATCTGCTCAATATTTATCTCTAATCTGGAACTCACCTAAATCTGTATCAAACTATGTCCTTGTTGCAAGTGTGAAAAGGGTTTAGGCCCAGAAATGTCTAGATATTTCTAGGCCCAAGTGTGAATGCATTGTGTATTTGTCGGCATGATTTTTTTGGTTTTTGAACTCCCTCGCCTAAATTCTTTCCTAAATTCTCTCCTCCCATATTTCCCGCCACCTTTCCCGCTTCCTCCTCATCCCTTATTCCTCCTCATCCCCCCTCGCCGACAATACCTCCACCGCCTCCTTTCTTATCCTTCCACCTCCCCTTCCTCCATAACCTCCTACTCCCTATAAATATTAGAATTTCGTGAGGTTTCAATGTAATTTTTTGAGTTTAATAAATATTATTTTTATTTAATCGCCCGATTTGGCTCACTGGTATCAGATTCGGGTGCGCTTTTTGAGGCACAAGCATGGAGGCACGAGAGCCGAGGTCGAGGGCATGGATCTCGAGGCATTGACATGGATGCTGACTGGGTAGTGACACGTAGTTCGAGGTAGGCATTGGCTGAGGTGGTAGCTAGGCATGAATCCCGAGGTGGCACATAGGTGCTGACTGGATAGGCTGAGCTGGCAGCTTGGGCATGAATCCTGAGGTAGTGACATGGCAGCATGGGCGCGGACATGGCACGAGCGAGTGGCAAAGAAGTCACCACATGGTGATTATCAGTTTGTTGATGTGGCACGCATGGAGGTTCATCATTCGTCGACAGCAGCAAAAGAGCGTTGGTGATTGCCCGAAGGCAATCGTTTGATTATGCGCCCGTGCGCATATTAAAATTGTTCCCATACCCTTTGCCCACTGCATGTGGGACTAAACTTTTATTTTTTTTAAATGCTGCAACTTTGAATTGTGTTTATTAACGTGTGCTCTTCCATTGTAAACACGTCAGGCGACGTGGTGTGGCGGCAAGGTGTTTCGGTTAGCTGCGGCGAGGTTCAGGGTTCAAAACCCGCCCATAATTTTTTTTGTGAAGTTAGCACCGGGAATAGTATAAGAGGCACGAGGTGCCTTGATAGTCCATCCGAGCCGCGTGGTGTAGCGGTTGTACATCCCTCTTGCAAGCGGAAGGTTGGGGGATCGATTCCCCTCCGCTTCGAAAAACAAAAGGAAATTTTTGCATAAAGAAAAGGTTTGAAATTGTTTTTTTATTTTTTTAAAGTTTTTTGTTAATTAATTTAATAGTTTTTTATTTATATTTTTAATTATTTTTAAATATATATTTAAAAAATAATTAAAGATATAAAAATATTATTAATTTTTTTTAAAAAGACTTTATAAAAAATATATATAGAAAACCTTGCAAAATTGTGTAATAGCCTGAGAGGCAAGCATTGTAAAAAAAAGGTGACGGGAAGCCTTCCGGAGCGCCCGTTTATCGCTTCCAAAAATTGGACTCCCCTTGGAACCCCGTTCAAGGCTAAAAATTTTGTGTAATAGCCTCAGCGGTTGTAAAAGAGCAAAAATTGTAACCTCAGAAGCTCTAACGAAGTTTTCTTTTTGCCTTGATAAGTAGATGATCAGATCTACCGGATGTTACCATGCTTTGTGCTCTCTACTGCGAAGAGAAACTGCTAAAGCTTTTGATGAACGAGTTCGACGAGATGGACTGCATGTCGTATTCAGTCAGCTACAGAATTCTGTTATAGCCCACCAAAGGAATCCGGATTCTGGATACGAGGCTGACTCAGAAGACAATATTTTTGGACAACGAGTGGAGGAGTCCGATTCAGTGGCATTTGAACCTGAGGAACAATCCAGTGAGAGTTATACCCCACGCTCTCTAGAGCCTAAGCCAGTGAAACCTGAGCCAACAGAGGCTGAGCCAGCACAGGCCGAGCCAATGGCAGCTCCTAAAATAGTTGTCATCAGTGACGACGAGGATTCCATTGCAGACAATTTTGGGCCTCCAGTACTAGGCAATCCTCAAGAAGAAGAACAAGAAATCAGTGAGAGAGTTAAGAAATCTAGATTTGATTTGAACTTGTAATTGCTTTGTACTTCCTATTTTTTTAGTCAAATCAAAGTTTGCTTTCAAGTAGTAGAAATGGCTTCAAATTCGAATCTCCCAATTCCTGAATTTAATGGTAGTGATTATGAATACTTGTCAATAAAGATGAAAACTATGTTGATTGGTAAAGGTTTATGGGAAATAGTTGAAGAGGGTTACACAGAACCTTCTCCTACTGACTGGTCTACCTTAAGTGTTGCTGATAGAAAAACCAAGAAAGAAGCCCAGAAAAATAATTCCTTTGCCCTATATCATTTACAAGAAGCCCTAGATAAAAGCATATTTCCTAGGATAGCATCCTGTATAACAACTCAAGATGCTTGGAAGGCTTTAAAGGAAAGTTTTCAAGGGAGTGATCAAGTGAAGCAAGTCAGGCTTCAAACTCTTAAAAGAGATTTTGAAAATCTCAGAATGCAGGAGAATGAGAAAGTAGGAGACTACTGCATGCGAGTCAAAGTCGTAGTAGATAAAATGGTCACTCTAGGTGAAGAGATTAAACCAGAGGTTGTAGTGAAGAAAGTGTTGCGAACACTTCTTCCTAAGTGGAATCATGTAGCAATTATTATTGAAGAGTCAAAATATTTGACTGCACTTTCCTTTGATGCACTAATTGGTTCTCTTCTTTCACATGAAGAGAGATTGCAGGAATCTCCTTCCACTAGCCACAGAGGTGATGACAAAGCCTTCACTTCACAAGAAGGAAAAGGACAAGGTAGAGGTCATGGCAGAGGTCAACACAGAGGTAGAGGTAGGAATAGTCCACGAGGTGGAACTCCTAATAGAGGAGGATCTTCAAACAGAGGTGGAAGTCAGAATAGAGGTGGACAGCAGAACAGAGGGAAGCATCCAGGACGAGGAAAAGGAAGTGACAAGTCAAAACAAGCTTGCTACAATTGTGGCAAACTTGGCCATTTCGCTCGTGACTGTTGGTCAAAATCTTCTCAAGGGAGCAGCAGTCAGAGCAGTCAGTATGGCAATTTTGGAGAAGAGGAAGGGACCTCAAATCTCTTTCTCTCATATGGCAAGTCAGATCAGAACCTGAATGATACCTGGATCTTGGACACTGGGTGTTCAAATCATATGAGTGGCAAAGAAGAACTCTTTGCTACTCTGGATTCTTCCTACAAATCCAGCATCAAATTGGGAGACGACAAGTCATTGGCAGTTGAAGGCATTGGAGCCATGGAGGTTCCAACAAAAGAGGGCATGAAACAAGTAAGTGATATCTATTACACACCTCATCTCCAACACAATATTTTAAGTGTTGGTCAAATGTTAGAGAAGAACTATAAGTTACTATTTGATGAGGGTAAATGTACCATTTTTGATAAGAGTAATAGTGATAGAGTCATTACTCAAGTGCCAATGACAAGGAACAGGTTATTTCCTTTAAATTTTGGCCAGCCAGGAGGAGATCAATTAGTAAATGTTGCTATTGCAAATCCAAGTGTGTTGTGGCACTTGAGATACGGTCATTTGAATTCAGCCGGTTTGAAGATGTTAACTTCTCAAGCGATGGTGACCGGACTTCCTAAAGTTCAGGACAATAAGGAAGTCTATGAAGGTTGTGCCTTGGGCAAGCATGCTAGAACCAAATTTCCTCATGGACAAGCATGGCGAGCCAGTTATCCACTCCAGCTAGTGCATTCGGACATCTGTGGTCCGATGCAGACCAAGAGCATTGGTAACAACTCTTACTTTCTTCTTTTCATTGATGATTTTTCAAGAATGTGCTGGATATATTTTTTGAAGCATAAAGATGAAGCATTTGATTGCTTCGTAGATTTTAAAGCAAGAGTTGAAAATGAGAGTGGATATTCTGTTAAGTGTCTTAGATCAGATAAAGGAGGAGAATACTCCTCTAATGAATTTTTGAATTTTTGTAAAAAACATGGAATAAAGAGGCAGTTCACTACTGCCTATACTCCACAGCAGAATGGTGTGGCTGAAAGAAAAAACCGCACCATTGTAGAGATGGCAAGATCTATGCTTCAGACGAAGCATTTGAGCAATATGTATTGGGCAGATGCAGCCAGGACCAGTGTGTATATTTTGAATAGGAGCCCTACTTCAAGTTTGAAAGGGAAAACTCCTTACCAAGCATGGTATGGTAAGAAACCGAATGTCAAGCATTTCAGAGTGTTTGGTTCACTGGCTTACTCACACATTCCTGATGAACAGAGGAAGAAGCTCGATCCTAAGAGTCAAGCATGCATTTTTGTAGGGTACTATGAAAACACAAAAGCTTACAGACTCTACAATCCTAGGACTCAAAAAATAATACTTTCCAGGGATGTGATTTTTGATGAAGGGGGAGAATGGGGAAATCCCAAAATTTATAGTGATGTTGAATCTCATGACACAGGTTCTTCACAAATTCAATAGGTGCCACAGAAAAGCAAGAAGTCTCCTCCTCCTTCAAGCCCAAGCAGACATTCGACTTCCAGTTCATCATCATCATCACCAAGTCCTTCTCCACAAAGGTCAGTTAGTTCCTCACCAATGGATATTGATTCTCCATCTAGAGGTAAGAGAACTCTCCAGCATCATCCATCTTATCAGATGTTGGATACAAATTTTCAAAGATGATATACTAGAAGTCAAGCAAGTGAAATGGGTTCAGTTTTGCAAAGACTTGAAAATATGCATTTGTATGGAGATGATGACTCCCAAGAACCTCGGGGAGATGTAGTTAACTATGCCTTGTTAACTAGTGCACAACTTGAACCTTCTAGTTATGAGAAGGCTTGTACTCAGAAGATATGGCAAGAAGCCATGAAAGAGGAGATAACCTCTATAAAAAACAACGATACTTGGGAGTTGGTAGAGCTTCCTAAAGGAAAAAAGTGTGTTGGATGTAAATGGGTCTTCAAGACCAAATTCAATGCTGATGGAAGCATTGAAAGGCACAAAGCAAGATTGGTTGCAAAAGGATTTACACAAAAGTATGGTATTGATTATGAGGAGACATTTGCTCCTGTAGCCAGACAGGAGACCATCAGAATAGTTCTTGCTTTAGCTGCACACAAGGGATGGAAAGTCCAACACATGGATGTGAAAAGTGCCTTTCTCAATGGGTACTTGACAGAGGAAGTGTATGTTGAGCAACCACAGGGATTTCAAAAGCAAGGTAAGGAGCACCTTGTTTACAAACTGAAAAAGGCACTCTATGGCCTCAAGCAGGCACCACGAGCTTGGTACTCATGCATTGATGGGTACTTCAAAGATTTTGGGTTCACCAGAAGCAGAAATGAACCCACTCTTTACTACCTGAAGCAAGGTAATGACATCCTCATAGTTTGCTTGTATGTGGATGACCTCATATTCATGGGTAGTAATAGAAAAGTGAATATGGAGTTCAAGCGCTCCATGATGAAGCAGTTTGAGATGAAGGATCTTGGCTTAATGCACTACTTCCTTGGATTGGAAGTTCATCAGTCAGATACAAGGATCTTCATCTATCAACATAAGTATGCTCGGGACATGATCAAGAAATTTGCTATGGAGCATTGCAAACCAGTTGCAACTCCAGTTGGACATGGGATCCAATTGAGCAAAGATGATGGAGCATCAAAAGTTGACGTGACCACTTTCAGAAGCATAGTTGGGAGTTTGATGTTTCTCGCCAACACCAGACCCGATATTCAGTATGTTGTTTCTCTTGTCTCTCGATTTATGGCTAGCCCATCTGAGCTGCATTTGCAGGAAGCTAAGAGAATTCTCAGATATGTGAAGGGTACATTGGATTTTGGAATCCAGTACCATAAATGTAACATTGTTAAGCTTGTAGGCTTCAGTGATAGTGATTGGGGCAGTAATATTGATGACAGGAAATCAACTTCAGGGAACTGTTTTAGTCTGGGATCAGGACTAATAACATGGAGCTCCAAAAAACAAACTGTGGTAGCCTTGTCTTCTACAGAAGCTGAGTATATAGCAGTCACCTATGCTAGTACTCAAGCCCTATGGCTAAGAAAAGTGTTAGAAGAAATTGGAGAGCAGCAAAGTGGTCCGACTAGAGTCTACTACGACAACATCAGTGCCATTCAGTTGGCATATAATCCAATCCACCATAGCAGAACGAAACATTTTGATATGAAGTACCACTTCATCCGAGATATGGTGGAAAATGAAATTGTTGAGCTTCAATATTGCCGCACTTTGGAGAACGTTGCTGACATATTCACCAAAGCGATGGCTAAAGCTCAATTTTTAAAGCTGAGAGACTGTGTAGTCAGTTCTCTCAACTTTAAGGGGGAGAATGTTGCAAGTGTGAAAAGGGTTTAGGCCCAGAAATGTCTAGATATTTCTAGGCCCAAGTGTGAATGCATTGTGTATTTGTCGGCAAAGTGTTGTCGGCATGATTTTTTGGTTTTTGAACTCCCTCGCCTAAATTCTTTCCTAAATTCTCTCCTCCCATATTTCCCGCCACCTTTCCCGCTTCCTCCTCATCCCTTATTCCTCCTCATCCCCCCTCACCGACAATACCTCCACCGCCTCCTTTCTTATCCTTCCACCTCCCCTTCCTCCATAACCTCCTACTCCCTATAAATATTAGAATTTCGTGAGGTTTCAATGTAATTTTTTGAGTTTAATAAATATTATTTTTATTTAATCGCCCAATTTGGCTCAGTACTCAAATCTATCCTCAAGTCTTAACACAAAGCTTGACTCAATCACAAATCAAATCTACTATATCTACCCCAAACCTTAAACCAAGTTTTGGATAAATAAATCAATCAACTTTGCTCTCAAGTCTTCTCAAAAACTTATCTCAAATCTGCATTGTAAGCTTCCACAAAAGCTCACACTAATCTATCCACAAGTATTCTCTAGAACTTGTCCAATATTCTCAACAAGTCTTTGCCAAGACTTACCTCAAATATGCTCAACAAGTTCTCACTAGAACTTGTTCAATCTGCTCAACAAGTCTTCACCAAGACTTGTCTCAAATCTACTCAACAAGTCCTCACTAGAACTTGTTCAATATCACAAAAACATATAGATAATTATTAGAGACTCAATATGCTTCACACTCACAAAAATGCTCAATCACTTTCAATATCTTCCTAAAATGAATTTATAATATAGAACAATTTATTTCATAGAACTTTAAGTATCACTTCAACATTTCCACTTGACTAGGCTCAATCAACTCTACTCAATAAATCACTCAATGAAACACTCCTTGCTTACAAACCCTAGTCCAAGCATATGAATACTCACTCAATTATTTCCAAAAATGCTTATCAAACAATATCACATAACAATGATTCTCATGATCTTCTACAAACCCTAGTTTCAAGATAGTTCTTAACATCACATAACAATTATAATCATGCTCTTGCACAAAACCTAATCATGCATATGAAGGTTCATTTAATTTTTCCAACAATGCTTATCAAACAAGGTTTTTATCATTAACTTTCACTCAAAAAAATATTTAACAATCAAACTCAACAATGCTTATCAAACAACCCTTTTCTCTCCAACTTAACATTCACAACATCCAAAAATCACTCACAAGGAAGATGTGCCCATACCTTTTGTTTGATGAAGAATTAACCTTAAAAACCTATCTCAATCACAATTACTCTTTTACCAATATTAAGGGTTAGGTAGCAAAAATCTTCTCAAAACTTCATTCAATAAATCCCTCAAAAATTATTCTCACCATACAAAATATTAGATATCAATTACACCTTATTACTCCTTTCAACTATAAAATCCAATAAGACTTGTTTTTTAAAATAATATTCAAACTCCTCTAAAGCCTTATTACTCCTTTCAACTATTAAACCCAATAAGACTTTATTTTAAAATAATATTCAAACTCCTCTAAATCCTTATTACTCCTTTCAACACTTTAATCACCAAAATAACAACATAAAATTTTATTTTCATAAACCTTATACCTCCCTAAAATCTCATGCCAAACAAAAATTAAGACACAAATTAAATTTAAAAATTGAATACCTTTTGCCCTTGGTGGGAATCGAACCCACGCTATGCTACCACTAGCATCGTAGCCGCGGCTTCAACTGACATGTGAGCTAGGAACTCACGTGGGACCTAAGTGTGTCTGTGCACACTTATTCCCTATGCTACCACCAAAATATTTTAAAAAACTAAATCTTCCTCCTTTTCCTGTCACAAAGTCTCGAACCCAAGACCTCCCCTCTGCTGCAACTTAGCACCCAAGCCAATCATCATCTGGGCTAGCCACTTGGATGGTTCTATGAATTTAGCATCACTTCCATTTATTCCTTTCTCTTCCTCAGAGTTAGCGTTGTGCACACTTCTTCTCCCTTTCATGTTCGATCAATGAGCACAACCAAGAACACACGATTTTTGAAATTGCAATTTAAGCCTTTGATTAAGGCTATATTAATATACCTTTCAAGGCATTTGCCTTCACGTCGGTGGATAGAGAAATTAGACTTTACATTTTGAAAATAATATTTTAATTATAATTATTTAAATTCAAAATGAATTTAAATATTATAATTAAATATTTAATGTCCTTTGGGCCTTTTCAAATAAAACAAAATATACACTTCCTTAATTTGTTAGGGAACCTTTTGCCATTATCACCTTAGAAAAATAACCTTATTATTTTATATCAATAACCATGGAACAGAGATATCTTTTCAACTCTTTTATTTTGCCCAAATATTATAATGTCGGTATCTGTCTTGCTTCTCTTTTGATGCTTCAGCCATATAATATTTAAATTAAATATTATATCCTTGCCTCCTAGAAAATCAACCATGAACCATTTTATTAATATTCTTTTGACATTTGCTTAGTATTCCTTTGACATCGATGACAACAAATCCTGCTCATATCTCCAACAGCCAAGAATCTTGAAACAAATTAGAGCAAAAATGAGAGAGGTAAAATACAACTCTCTCCATGCTCTATGATTTAAGGGAATACTAGAGTAAATGAAATATCGAACTAGAAATTTCTAAGCTTTAGCTCCCCTTAGATCCTTTACCACCCACTTAGCACACAAAGCAATAACTTACCATTTACAGTCCAACAGACCCATTCCACCAAAATTCTCAGAAGACAACACATATTCTAGTAAACTCTATGAAATCCCTTTGTTTCAAAAGAATTATTCTAAATAAAATCTCGAAGTATTTTCTCAATCTTCTTATAGCAAGCTTGTGAAGGAACCCAAAAGGAGGATTAGTATACATGAGTGGTAGCTAAAAATTTAGAGCAAATTTGAAATTTACCTGCTAATGACAACTTCTTATTAAGTCAGAATTCAAGTTTCTTTTCAACTCTTTGAAGCACATAATTCCAAAGTTGAGCTGGGGAGCCTTGAAATACAAGAAGAATACCAAGAAACTTACAAACTTATTTATGAGGTATCCAATTCCAATTAAACACTTGAATCGAAGGCAACGTAGGCAAGGGGGACTATCTGAAGTAGAAGGTATTTCTCCATTGTATGCTAGAACTAGAGGCTTTGCAAAAGGTGTTCCAATAAGACAAAACATTAGAAATAGATTTCTCCTCTTCCCTTACAGTAAGAAAGGAGTCATCAACAAATTGACCACTAATAAGTTACCCCTAATAATTCGAAAGATCAATTCCTTTAATAAGACTTGCAAAAGCTTCAACAATTGAATGATAGTCGAAGGATTTAGCAGCAAGCATATATAAAGAGAGAGCAATAGGACACCCTTTTTGAATAGACCTAAAAAGGCCAACTACTTCAAACTATGAAATTTTCAAATTGAGAATAGTTGAAGCATATCTAAATACCATAGCAATTTCCAGAGTGAAAACTAGCCCAAATTCTAAAGCTTTGAGCATAGCAAGAATGATTATCTATTCAATGTGGTTATAATATTTCTCAAAATCAATATTGATAAAAAGCATGTTCTAGTTTGACATTCGTGCCCATTCCATGTCCTCCCAGATAACCAAAACATTGTCAAGGATGTACCTCCCTTGAATAAATCTAGTTTGCTCTAATCTAACTAATAAAGGAAGAAGAGGCCTAAGGCGAAGAGCCAAAGATTTGAAAATGATCTTGTAACTAACATTCAATAATGTAATAGGCCTCCAATTAGTGATAAAATCAAGGTCCCCTTGCTTGGCTATGAATTTAAAATTGACCCTGTTAAGTATTTCTCCCAAAGAGCCTACTCGAAGATCCTCTAGATAAAATTTATGTAAATCAGGACCAACTAAGTCCCAAAGACTTTTGTAGAACTCACAGGGAAGGCCATCCAGACCTGAAACTTTATCATTTTCCATTTGAGATAATGCATCCTCCCGATCTTTAAGGGAGAGAAATTTATCACACCCTGCTCTTTGAGACTCCAAAACCTTAACTGACACAACTACCATACAAGACACCAATGCTTGCTCTCACTCAGGGGAATAATATTAAGCGACAAAAACATTAGTATAGTGCTTGATAAAAGAATAAATCATATTAGGAAGAGTGGTAAGCCTTATTCCATTGTCTCGAATGACCTTGAATTGAGTAGCTTTCCTTGGAGGGAAAAGCATTTGAAAAAATTCTTTAGTGAACCTATCACAAAATTTAAGCCAATGAAGACGAGCTTAATTTGAGCTCCCTGAGAATCATAAAGTTCAATAATTTTAAGTTTATACCTTAGCTGGGCAACATGATATTGAAGTTCAAGATTACACACATAAGCCTCAAGCCTAAGAGAAGCTTTAGTAATCTCATCATGAAGGACAACATTGGAATATATTTTGAACTACACCACATTTTTCCCCAAAGTGTGGTGCAAGACATTGTATAAAAAATGGTACCATTCCACCATTCTATCCAACACAACTCTCTAGTAGGTATATGAACTAGATTAAAGAATCTACAGATATGACAGACCATGGAAGGGTGCTGAAGAAAGGAAGTATTGCAAAACAATTTTGACTTGTAGTGTCTATGAGGTAAGGATTTCATCAGCATATTAAACATGATGGGTGAATGGTCGAAAGTAGTGGTACCAGGAATGTTTTTCATAAACAGAGTTGAAGTATTTCTCCTATGAAAGAAAAACTACACCTAATATAAAAGCATGGCTCTGTCCAACATTTTCATAATTATTGTATGGCCATCTTGGAAATAGGACCATGTATACCACAAATGTTTAGGAAAATCCTAGGGAGAAAAACAAGAATTGGGGTTTGACAAACCCAATTTGTTTTTCATGAAGTATCGAGCCTATCTTTCTCCAGTAGCCCACTACATAGGAAGTTGTCCTATCTTGTTTTTAGGATTTTTAGTCATATTAAAATCTTTGTACATAACCCAAACAATAGGTAGTCCCTCCAAAATAACACTTGATGCCTTTTGTCTTGATGAACCAGGAAGTCTCTCTAGGGGTCTATGAGATATTCGGTCATTGATAGAATCTCGTTAAGATTCCATGAAGCTGGAGGAAGACTGCCCGTTGACATGTAGAACTTGAGAATCTAAAAATTGATTAGGATCATAAGAAGTAACAATTTTGGAAAAGGAATCACTAGATGGTGGTACATTAGGAACCATTTGTGAAGCTCTAACACTGGATGTCACCGTTTGCATGGTATGATGCTTCGTCACCACACCATGCCTAGCTGGTGCAGAAGACACAAGGGGTTGAGGTGAGATTTAATATTATCTACCATTAACGGATAATATTTTATCTTATAGGCAGCTGATTCACAATGATAACATGTGTTAGGAAGATTTATGTAAACAACACATTAATTGAACCTATAGTCACAAAATTAGATATCAATAGTCTCCCGAAGGTCTTTAGAAATATTTACTTTGACATAAAAATACTTTTGAGGGTGTGGCATAAATTGTGTTCATTTCACTATAGAAAATTTCATCAATGGGGACCACAAGGTTCCTATAGTAAGGCCAAAGTGGCAAAGGAAGACCAACGAGTTCAACCCAAATTAGAACCTACAAGGAAATATCATTAGTGACCAAAATTTATTTGGTCTAGGGCTAAAACATCAACAAGAAGCTATGAATAGACCAAGGCCCATGACTTAGGACCGCTTTAGTTTGAGCAAGGTAAGAAAAATGAAACAAAAGAACCCATTGGTTAGGTTCTGGCTACCATCAATCTTGACACCATGCCAATCTTGTTGAATCCAATTTCAAAGGAGGGTTTTTCTAGGGATGAGATCTAGAAAAAACCCTACCAGTGTATGGATTTCTAGACAAGAACAATCAGTATTAAACTCAATCAATGGGATAACCACATCTGACGGAGAAATATTACCTTGTGATAAACTTTGGTAATAAAATTTGGTGGTTGCTTGTTCACCTTTGGCACCATTGCTCCCTTTTGTAGCTTGAACATAAGTTGGAACTGCTGAATGAGCTTCATTCAATTTGACAAACAGTGGTGTAAAGTCAGTGATAGCAAAAAAATACCCTAAGAGGTGCAAAACAATACCCTAAGAGGTATTCCGTACACACTCTAGATTGGAGAGGCAGTATGGCACCAAGAGATCCAAACCCTAACGCATGCAGCTTGTGTGATGCATAGAAGTAAAACCTACCCATACTTTAGTTTTACCTTTAATATATTTGTTGAGATCAAATTATTTTATTTTTGGTGTTTTTATAATAATTATTATAATAAAATTATTTCAATATATACTTATGAGTTATTATTTATTATTTTTGGGATGGAAAATATTGAGAATATTGTGTTGGTGGAAGGGGAGCTCAAAGTGGTAGGTAAATGCGAACGCTACTTGTATCTCTTGTTTGGTGGTTCTAATATGTATATTAGATCACATGATTTGAACCTGTTATTTTCTAGATCCTACTTGGATCACCTAGTTGAATAGCTTGGCGGTCTACATGTTTTGGGTGATCCTCTAGGGGTGGTGTTGTTCTACCCGTAAAATTGATAGATTTGTGTAGATACCTAGAACACATTATGTTTAGAATACTAATCATATAGACACCTCTTTAGGTCATATGAATGATTTTGGATTTTTTCAAGAATTAACAGTGGTTTTAACCACTCATTTGGGGTAATCTAGTCCTAGCAAGCCTTAGCCAATGATGACGATAGTGATTAGCTCCCTAGACATCCTAGTCAATAGTGGCTAGCTCTATAACTAAACCCTCAAGCCGAGCAAAATCTATTTGTAAGCATAACAGTTCTTGATTAGTTAGGTGAATAGAAGCTTCTGGAAGGCTCGTAACAATTGCCTAGGCATAACCAATTCTTGTTCTTGTCTTCTCCATGAAGCTAGAGCAAGGATTTTGGGAGTCTATTTAAGACCCCAATTTTAAAGAGGAAATCCTGGATAAATTTATGTGTCAATCACATAGCGAAGCTCTATCGATTTGAAGAGAGAACCAACATCCCTCTGAGGCATAGCGAAGCTTTGTCCAATTGCACAATGCCATATACTTTTCCACCAATGGAGGTTGCCAAAGTTTTAAGAGAACAACCTATTGTCCAAGGATCAAATTCGAATGGAGCAACATCAATTCCATCACAAAATCATGTGCCAAGGCACAAGCAACCCTTGAACATCAATTCCGCAACTAAATTGATCAATTTCAAGCCAAATATTTAGAGGGCATAATAATTTTCCTACGACCACTATCTTCAACAACAACCTGCAATCTTAGCCACTAAATTTGATTGGGCTGGCAAATCCAGCAGCTCTGGGTGATAACAACTAGGGTTTGATTGGTCATTTCCTATATTTTAGTCATAGATTTCATTTACATCATTTCCTTTTGCTTATTTTTTACATAGATTGATGGCCTTTATATATATATATATATATATATATATATATATATATATATATATATATATATATATATATATAGCTTCATTTCTAGTTTTATTTTCACTCTTTATGTTCATTCTTTCAATATTTATTTCACATTTTTAAGCATTTATTTATCATTTCATGTATTTCTTTCATATTTGCATATTTCGAGAAATTGGTCTCATATTTGCTATTAATGTGTCTTATAGTTTCTTTGTGTGTAGGTGACAAGGACAATCAAGGATCCAAGAGCATCATCGAGATCATATTCCTTGACATCAAAGGAGTCAGCTAATAAGACCTCTTATAAACAAAGTAGTGGATGAGTGAAAATCATTGCAATGCATATCTCCCTTTTAAAGGGCCACAATATTTGTATTAATTGTATCAAATTGAGGGATTCCCTAAGATGGAAATATTGTAATAAACATTCATTATGATTAATAAATAGCACCTCGTTTTGATCATATTTATCTTGCTATAGTTACACGTTTTCTCATTTTCAATTTGTTATATGCTTGCAAATAGATTGGATGCATGATTTTTACTAGTTTACAAGTGGCGATCATGGTGGGACGCCCTATTTTAGCATTGTTTACTAATGTTTTTGTATTTTTCCTTCATGCAAGTACAACCCCTCTTAGCGATAGTGGCTAGAAGAGCCAGTCACCATCGGCTTTAGTAGTTAGTGTGGTGGTCACCCTGATCGACAGTGGCTAGGAGAAAAGTCAGCAAAAACAATTAGTAGCCTATTTCTTCTTCAGATGAGGATTTACAGGTAAGTAGTCCTCTTTGTATATTTCTATTTTTTGTCTTTTCTCTATATTTTTTAACATTAAATTTAGCAATAATTACAACACAGTGAAATCTAAGGATAAATTTTTAAAACCCCTCTATTTGTTTCTAGATGTTGTTGGGAACAACAATTGTCTCTGCTAGCCTCCCTAGAAGCTAGTAGCTAGGATTCTAGTTGTTGATGTGTTTAGCGGTCGAGACTGTGCGTCGTTGATTATAGTAGCAATTGTTGTTTAGACTTGGTTGTTGGTATGTTTGCTTGGGGCCTGATCAAAGGTTGATTCATGTTAATTTGCATTGCACCTTTCTAAAAATTAAACATCTTTTCCATACTGCATTTTTGAATGTAAAATGTATTTTACATACATGTAGTGAAAAGAGCATCATATGCTATTTGATGCATTTATTTTTATGCAAATTTAAAATGAACCAATCACACACCATGATCCAAGTGTAAATATCAGTGGCGTTGGGCTTTCACATCCAACTCATTGATCAAGACCAACGAAGTAAGTCATTACCACTGATTTGGTTTTTAGATTGAATTTTTCACACCTGTCTGTGGCCAAAGCCGATTCAATAGCTATCCTATCTGTAGAAAATAGCATGCACTCTTCTTCATAAGGTATATCAATGCCTACAGTGTGCTAGGTGAGAATCGGTAGTACTTATGCTACCTGATCGATTATGGATTTTGTCTCCATATTTTGGTGGATAGGCAGCCCTGATGTCATTATCGGGTTTGTCATTGCGAGTATATAAGTGAAATCTTTAAACAATCTGAGAATTACATCAACTATTGCAAATATGATAGGAGTTCAGATTGTATTCACAAAAAATCAAAATGCACTAAACAAGTTTTAGGAACACAAAAAATATTTAAACGAGATAATTATTTTATCTACTTTGTGTTTCTTTGTTGTTTGTGTAATCAACATAAGATCCTACAATCCGATCTGGGACCAAACCCTCATTTTTTAGCATGAATCCATTGCACTTTGGCTAGTGGTTGCATTTGATATTGAATAACATGGGAGCACCAGATATTTAAAGTAGCTACAGTGACCCCACGTTGGCGACCAACTCCTTTCCATTGTAACCAAGGCTTGATAGACTTCCAAGCCTGCCAAATACTCTGAATGAAGAATGACCCAGAGATTTTAATGGGAACTGGGTCCACAAGGATGAACTACATATGCATTCCCTTCCAAAATTTCTTGCCAAACGGTAACCTTGTTGCAACACAGTGTCGGATTAGAAATTTCCAAGCTTCAAAGCCTTTAATAGCTTGGATAATCAACTTAGCGCTCAGAGCCAAACCTTGGTGATGGCAATTAAACAACCCCACACCTCCCAAGCTCTTAGGGAGGCAACAAAATTCCCATGCAACTCTATGAAATCTATTATTCTGAGAAGAATTGATCCAGATAAAATCTCGAATAAGCTTCTCCAACTTCTTATAGCAAGTTTGATAGGGAACCCAATATGACGAATAATAAACATGAGTAGAGGCAAGAAATTTTAAGGCAAATTTGAAATTTTCCTACAATGGAAAGCTTTTTTGTGACCCATTAATTGAGTTTTTTTCCAATTTTTGCACAATATATTCCCAAATCTGGGAGGGGTTACTCTGAAAATCAAAGGGGATGCCCAAAAACGTGAACATCTCCTCTGGATGAACCCATTTCCACTGATAATGCTCAAGCCAACTTGGTATGGGTCTGGAGGATTGTCTATAACACGATGTTTTCCTCCATTGAATGCTGGAACCAGAAGCCTTGCAAAAAGAATCAATGTAAGTAAGAGCTTGTGTGATTGATTGCCTATCCTCAAGGATGGTTAATAATGAATCATCAACAAAATGACTCTGTTGAGTGGTGTTTTCACCCAATTGTGAAAGCACACTCTCCAGTAGGATATGAGTCCTAAAATCCTCTGCTTGCAAAGAAATTGATTTCTCCAAGGTTCCTGTTATGTTGGTTCTTTAACACCAATGATGTTCAATGTAAATGCTGGGAACACCTTAGGGTTTGCAAGTGGATGTTAACAAGGGGCACTATAGTTTATTTTAATTTGAAGTTGCAGTGGACTCAAAGGGAATAAATAAATATATCTTGATCCTGGATTTCGATGGATTTTCAGTTATTTGCTTGAATCACAGTAATTAAAATGCAGAAAATAAATTAAGGGTTTGAAAATAAAGAAAGAAAATGAAAATGAAACTAAACTAAATCTAGAGTGCTATCATCAATTCGATGAAATCGAAGATAATGAGGTTTTCTGCATGCAACCTAACCTAATGAACCTGCAAATTCGCACAATCCAAATAAGCTAGGTGCATGTTTATAGGGTTTCTACTGTAATTCTCGATTCAGGCATTTGCATGAAGCAACCAAGAGCACTTGCATTAAACTTCACCTAAAAGCCTTAGAAATCTGAAATGAATGATATAACATTAAATCATGCATGCAAAAAAAATACTCCTTCTTTCTCATCAATGAGATGCCAACTCTCTGTACTTCTATATTAAATGATATGTCAATTACATTTACAGAATGTTCTAGGCATAAATATTCCAGAACAAATGAAGGAAATTGCCCAAGTGCAGGCCCAGAATGGCAAAAAGCCCTTGTCTCTGTAACTCTGCAATCAGCAATTTCCAACCTTCTCTTCAACCTGCGCTTCTGGATTTATCCTGTCTGGCGCGGCTCTTCGATTCTTCCTGTGTCACTTCATTTCACCTTCCTGCAAGTGACCTTTCAAATTCTCGCCTTTTCCTTGTTGTTAATTCATGCTCGATGCCTAAACGTGCGAAATCTTCCATTGCATGTAACGCCCCTGCAACTCCGACACCTGTATGCCACGTGTCCTACGATTTCTGTGCCTTCTATAACGTCTTCCCGTGCAAATCGTGACAAAAACAACATGCAGCCTGTTCACCTTCTTGGTTGCAAAAATGCATATCGCGACACTCTCCTCGGTCGTACGCCTTCGGCAGCTTCTTGTCGCGAAATCGCGACCATTTTTGCTTTCGGGCCTTCTTTCCGCAAACTGTCGCGATTTCGCTACCGCTTTCCCCTTCGGGCTCTCTCGTCGCAAACTGTCACGAAATCGTGACCATTTTCATCATCCGTACAATTTGCCGAAACACGTCACGAAATCGCGACCATTTTCTCCATGGGGCCGCTTCGCCGAAACACGTCGCGAAATCACGACCATTTTCATCATCCGTACAATTTGTCGAAACACGTCGCGAAATCGTGACCATTTTCTCCATCGGGCCGCTTCGCCGAAACACGTCGCAAAATCACGACCATTTTCATCATCCGTACAATTTACTGAAACACGTCGCGCAATCGCGACCATTTTCTCCATCGGGCTGCTTCGCTGAAACACGTCGCGAAATCGCGACCATTTTCATCATCCGTACAATTTGTTGAAACACGTCGCGAAATCGCGACCATTTTCTCCATCGGGCCGCTTCGCCGAAACACGTCGCGAAATCGCGACCATTTTCATCATCCGTACAATTTGCCGAAACACGTCGCGAAATCGCGACCATTTTTTCAATTCTGCCAGCGACACGTCGCGATATCGCGACAACTTTTCAATTTTGCCAGCGACACGTCGCGATATCGCGACAACTTTTTGTTTTTCTGCAGCGATGGCGTGACGAGTCGCGATTTCGCGACACTTTCTTTCCTTAGTGCATTTTGCCCCTTTTTCTTCATTTTTAGCATCTGGGCCACTGAGATCTTCTCTGAAAACCTGCAAAAAAGGTGGGTCCCCAATTTTGGGGTGTGTTGTGGATCAACCACAACATGACCATTGATTAGTTGCTCTTGATTCCCTAGGAGAGAAATTCCCTTAACTAGCCCTTGCAAAGCTTTGTTGGTAAGAAGATAGTTGAAAGCTTCAGTAGCAAACACGTAGAGGGAGGGGGCAAGAGGACATCCCTTTCTAACAGACCTGAAAAGGCCAATATTCTCTGTTTGAACTCCATCCAACGTGAGAACCGTTGAAGCATGTTTGAACAAAATTTGCACAAAATTAACAAAGCAAGGACCAAACCCAAGGGCTTTGAGCATTGATAGAATGAAATTCCATTCAATTCTATCGTATGCTTTCTCAAAGTCAATTTTGATAAACAAGACCTCTTGCTAAGATTCTCTAACCCATTTCATGCCTAGATTTTTCCTTAACAACGTTGTTATTTCCCTCTGTTTTTTGCTCTAACATTGGAGACCACTTTTTTTTTTTGTTAAGGCATAATCTCCGACATTAAATTTGCAATCAGTTATATAAAAACAATTATGTAACCATTGGCTTACAAAATTCGTTAGGAGTGAATATATATGGTAAGACCGCATTGTTATTTAAAAATATTAAATTTAAATTATTTATTTTATAAAATAGTTATTTAAATATTTGTTTGTTTTACTTCATTTATTTTATTTATAATATTATAAAACGATTATTTAAGAAACTAGTTTGAAAAATGTGTACGTAAAAACATTTAAAATAGATTATTTAGCAACCTGTGTTTTTTTTTTTTCCGTTAAATTATTTATGTTATCGCTACCAAAGGGTCAAACCTTGACCTTTTTACAATTAACATCCACTCATCACTAATGGTCTGAGATGTTGTATCAAATTATTGTTGGAAGAATTATGCAACCCTTGATTTTGCTTTATGAGGTACTAAATTAATTTATTTTAGAGAACAGTCGCATCGGTCGAGTAACTTCAACCCGCCAACTTAACCTTGAGGAGGCCGTACAGTTTCGTCAAAGTTTCCAGCTAATCTCCTTTATAGTCCTAGGTTTTAGGTGGTTCTATAATATACCTGGAGAAAAAAATTATAAATATTTATTTGATAATAAATAGATAAATTATATAATATATTTTATAATGTATTAAATGTTTTTATTTATATATTCTTTATAATGAAAAAATACTTTTGCAAGCTATAAGATTTATGTTAACAGGAAAATGTGTATACGTCCGACGAGTCTCTTTGCAAAGGTAGTAGTTTGATCTCTATCCTCTGAGTGTGCATCAAACCGACTATGATGGAACGAATCCCAAGCGATTGGTGCTTCCCTTCACTCGGATCAACAAAAACGAAGAGGAATAGATTTGGTGGAAACAACCCATATGGTTTGAACCTTACTTACGTTTGTTAGTTACTAAAATATAGGTTTAATGGAACAACTCGTGGTTTGAACCTTACACTTATCACTTACTAAAATAGGGTAGTTATGAACAACTCTCCTATGTAACCAAGAAAAAGAGGGAAGTGTGCATAGTCTTTCTAAATATCCTTAAAGAAGGCACACAAATACAACCGTAAAGCTAGTTTATTTTATGTTAAAAATGTTTTTTTAATAAAATAAGATAAGAATAAATTTATTTTCGAATTAAATTTTATTAATTAAATATTTTTTTTATGAAATAAAAGTAAACTTATATTAAATTAAAAATTTAATTAAAGATATTTTTTTAATAATTTATTTTATAAAATGTAAAGGTTTTTGTGTATTGCCAAATTATAACATTATAGTATTATAACATTATTTTTTTACAATTATACATATAGAACTTTACAAGATTTAAATTTATTTTTTTAATGAAAAAAGCTATTTACATTAAATTAAGATAACAGTCTTTACAATAAAAAAAAGTGGGTGGATTAACACACCCTATGGGGAACCAAACTAACCTTCATTGACAAGTGTTAGGAAACAAAGCTACTAATAAAACACAAGTTTACCAATCATCATTGATTAAGAAATAACATCAAATGAAATATTGTGTCGTTCTACATAAACTGCTAGTGATTATGGGATGGGAATCCACCCCTCTGCATCGTGTTTCTCATTAAGACCTTATGTACCCGCATCGCTCCAACCAACAACTAGCCCAGGTGAAACTGGTTGAACATCATCCCACCTCCAACATGGAAAAATGAACAAGCAATGTCAACATTGGGTCGTTTCCTGATTGGCAAGGGCTGGGACCAATGCATGTCTATGGGAGCACTTCTTGCATATGATGGAGGTCGACGGTGAGAGCAGTATTGAAAATTCTCCTAAGAAGAGTACTATGAGGGGATTCAATTGACTATACATGAAGCATTGGTCCATTGCGCAAGAAGAACTTGCAGGTGATCCAACTCCATAGCAACTTTTTTGGCTTGAGTACATATCTGTAGCCACATATCATTAAAAACTTCTAATTTTTCAGCATGAGTAAATGTGACAGAAGGTGTATACTGTTTAAAAACAATTATTTTATGGGCCTTCCAAATATGAAAGAGCGGACTAATCCTGAAAATTTGTCATACCTCAAAAAGTGGGAGAGACAAAGTAAAAGAGTCCCAAAGAAGAGCTTGGGACCAAGAAACTCTTGCAGTTGTAAATAGAGAAAAAAGGAAAGAACCCATTCCCAAGCTTTCCTAGATCTTCTATAGTGCCAAAAGAGGTGAATATAAGACTTGGGTACACCATAAAAAGAAAATTTAGGATTAGGAATTCCAAGGTTCTTCAAACGTTCCCCCAAGGAACCTTGACACAACAAGCTCCACACAAAAAAATATTGCTTGGGCTCAACATAAGCAACCCAAACATTCTAAAATATAGAATTTCATCTAGTCCTTATAGAAAATAAATCCCAACACTGATTGATCTTAGGCACCATAGGAAGATGAGGAGATAACCATTTATACCCCAAACAAGCCTTATAATTAAGCAAAGTAGTGACAACATGCCATCTCCAATATGACCACCAAGGATACAACGTGTGCAGCCAATCTTGTGCAAAAAAGAAAAATGAGTGAGAGCAATAGTATCTTTGTCCACAACATTCAACTCAAAGGTACATTTGAACTCATTCGATGGGATCCAATCCCTGGTCTAGTAAGAAAAGTAATAAACTATTGTAACAAATACCGTTTTAAAAAATATTGAGCACGAATCCATTGCACCCAAGGTAAGGGAGAAACTTGATGAAGAAACACGAGGGACCACCAAATATTCATATAATTTATGGATAAGCCTTTACAAAAGCTTACTCCTTTCCAAAATATCCAAGGAGTGAGTTGCTGCCATTATTACCATATACTTTTAATAACAAAAGAGCCTAGAATATTTTTTTATATGAAGACACACCCACCCCCTCACACACTCACCCATGCTACGATCTGAACTTTGGAACTCCCGAAGAAGAGTCAATAATATTGATAAAAATGTAAGCAAAAATGAGAGAGGGAAAATCCAACCCTCTCTATGCTCTACGATTTAATAAAATACTAGAGGAAATAAAATGCGAAACCAAAAATTTCCAAGCTCCAACTCCCCTCAAATCCCTGACCACCGACTAAGCACACAAAACAATACCTTACATTCTATAGTCCAACAGACCCATTCCACCAAACTCTATTGAAAAACAACAAATATCCTAGGCAACTCTATGAAATCCATTTGTTTCGAAAAAATTATTCTAAAGAAATTCTCGAAGGAGTTTTTGAAGCTTCTTATAACAAGCTTGTGAGGGAACCCAACAAGAGGAGTATTATACATGAGTGGCAGCTAAAACTTTAGAGCAAATTTGAAATTTACCCGCTAATGAAAACTTCTAATTAATACAAAATTCAAGTTTCGTTTCAACTCTTTGAAGCACATACTTCCAAAGCTGTGCAGGGGAGCTTTGAAATGCAAAAGGAATACCAAGAAACTTAAAAAACTATCTAGAAGGGATCTAATTTCAAATGAAATCCTTGAATCCAAGGCGACATATGCAAGGGATACTATCTGAAGTAGAAGGTCTTCCTCCATTGTATGCTAGAACTAGAGGCATTGCAAAAGGTATTTCGACAAGACAAAGCATTAGAAACAAATTTCTCCTCTTCCCTTATAGTAAGAAAGGAGTCATTAGCAAAGTGACCAGTAATATGTTATCCCTAATCATTCGAAAGATCAAATCCTTTAATAAGACTTGTAGAAGCTTGAGCAGTTACAAGATCACTAAAGGCTTTAGCAACAAGCACATATAAATAGGGAGAAATAGGACACCCTTTTTTAATAGACCTAAAAAGGCCCACTACTTCAAAATATGAATTGTTTATATGGAGAATAGCTGAAGCATCTCTAAATAGTGTAGCAATTGTTTGAGTGAAAACTATTTTGAAGCCTAAAGCTTTGAGCATAACAAGAATGAATCTCCACTCAATGTAGTTATAAGATTTCTTAAAATCAATCTTGATAAAAAATATGTTCTGGTTTGACATCCGAGCCCATTCCATGTCCTTGCAAATAGCCAAAGCATTATCAAGGATGTACCTCCCTTGAATAAAGCTAGTTTGCTCTAATCTAACCAAGGAAGAAGAGACCTAAGGCAAAGAGCCAAAGCTTTGGAAATGATCTTGTAACTAACATTCAACAATGTAATAGGACTCCAATTAGTGATCAAATTTGGGTCCCTTTGCTTGGGTATGAATTTAATACTACCCCTATTAATAATTGCTCCCAAAGAGCCTACTCAAAGAGCCTCCCAATAAAATTTATGCAAATAATGACCAACTAAGTCCCAAAGACCTTTGTAGAACTCATAAGGAAAGCCATCTAGACCTGACACTTTGTCATTTTCTATTTGAGATAATGCATCCTCCAAATCTTTAAGGGAGAGAATTTTATCACACCCTGCTCTTTAAGACTGAAACCTTAACTGGTACAACTACCATATAAGCTTCCAGTGATTTCTTTCACTCATGGGAATAAGCTTGAGCGACAAAAATATTAGTATATTGCTTGACAAAAGAATCAAACATCTCAGGAAGAGTGGTAAACCTTATTCCATTGTCTTGAATGACCATGAATTGAGTAGCTTGCCTGGGAGGGCGAAGTCTTTGAAATAATTCTTTAGTGAACCTATCACAAACTTTAAGCCAATGAAGACAGGATTTAATTCGAGTTCCCTGACCCTCATAAATTTGAACAAGTTTAAGTTTATGCCTTAATTGGGAAACATGATACTGAAATTTAGGATTTCAAATATAGGCCTCAAGCATAAGCTAAGCTTTAGAAAGATCATCATGAAGGACAACATTGGAATGTCTTATGAACTATGCCACCTTTTTTCCCAAAGTGCATAGCAAGATAATTGTATAAAAATGGCATCATTCAACCATTCTATCCAACCCAAATCTCTAGTAGGTCTATGAACTAGATTCAAGACTTTGCAGATATGATAGACCATGGAAGGGTGTTGAAGAAAGGAAGTATTGAAAAAATTGATTACTTGTAGTGTTTGTGAGGCAAGGATTTCATCAGAACATTAAACATGATTGGTGAATGGTCAAAAGTAGTGGTACCAATAATGGTTTTCACAAACGCAGCTAAAGCATTTCTCCTATGAAAGAGAAAGTACACTTGATCTGAAATCATAGCTCTGTCCAACCTTCTTAGAATTCTTGCATGACTACCTTGGAAATTAGGCCATGTATGCCACAAATGTTTAGGAAAATATTATGGAGAAAAACAAGAATTGGGGTCTAACAAACCCAATTTGTTTTGCATGAAGTATCAGACCTCTCTTTACCCAATAGCCCACTGCATAGGAAGTTGTCCTATCTTATCTATAGGATTTTTAGTCATATTAAAATATCCACACATAACATAAATAATAGGTAGTAAAGAGAAAGCACACCACCGCTAGAGGTTACAATGGTTTGGAGCTTCATTGGAGGCATAAACATTAATAATGCCAAAGGACAGCCCACCAACCTCAAGTAAAACCCAAAATGCTTTATTGGAGGGGTCCACACCCCATGAGACCAAACTATATTTCCACCTAGCTACCAAAATAATGACAACTCCTCTACTAGGGGAATGACTAGTGGCATAAAAAAGCTACCTGGCCAAAGAAAATGACAAGTACATTGTAAAATAAAGTAAAAAAAATTAATCTCTTAAAGACAGAGAAAGTCAACATTACCATAAAACCTAGAGCATAAATCAATCTCATCTCGAACCAAGTATTTATGGATTGGGTTTGTCATCCCTTTGACATTCCATGATAAAAATTCATGGAAATTGATCAAGAGTCATATTGTCCTACATATTCAGTGTCTCCAAGGTTTGAAATGGAATCATAAATGTTATTGATAAAAAGCTCATGACCTACTTTCCAAAACATTTTTTTATGTCTTTTGTCTTGATGAACCAGGGAGTCTCTTTGGGGTGGGCTACGGGATCTTCAGCTATTGACAGAAGCACGTTCAGATTCCATGAAGCTAGAGGAAGGCTGCCCATTGACATGCAGAACTTGAGAATCTGAAAACTGAGTAGGAGCAAAATAAGTAACAATTTTTGCAAAGGAAGCACTATATTGTGGTACATTAGCAATCGTCTATGAAGCCCTAGAACTAGGTTCCTCCGTTTGTGTGGTATGATGCTTCATCACCACACCATGCCCAGTTGGTGCAGAAGATATAGGGGGTTGGGGTGAGCTGATGGGAGTAGTTGCAAGGTTTACATTTTTCCCATTCTTACCCTTCTTTTGGACTACCTTCCATTCATCTTGCCCCCCTTTAGAAGTAGGGACAAATCTAGTAGTAACATGAGCTGCAGTTGAATCCTTGGCTTTAATATTATCTACCATTAAAGGATAGTATTTTATCTTATGGGTAGATAATTGGTAATGATAACATGTTTTAGGCAAGCTTATGTAAACAACACATTACTTGAACCTGTAGTCACCAACTTGGATATCAAGCATCTCCCGAAGGTCTTTAGAAAGATTGAATTTGATACAAAAATGCTTTTGAGGGTGTGAGGCATTAAATTTATTCGTTTCACAATATATAAATTAATCAATATGGACCACAAGGTTTTGATAGTAATGCCAAAGCAACAAAGGAAGACTAGGGAGTTCAACCTAAATCTAAAACTGCAAGGAAACATCATTAGTGACCAAAAAATCCTTGGTCCAGGGTTAAAAAATCAATAAGGAGCTATGAACATACCAAGGCCCATAGTTTAGGACTACTTTAGTATGAGCAGGTTCAGCAAAATGAAACAAAAGAACTCATTAGTTAGGTTATGGATACCATCAATGTTGACACCATGCCAGGCTTGTTGAATCAAATTTCAAAGGAGGGTTTTTCTAGGGATGCGACTAGAAAAAACCCTACTATCATATAGATTTCTGGACAAGAACAAGTAGTATTAAACTCACTCAATGGGATAACCACATTCGATATAGAAATATTACCTTGTGAAAAACTTTAGAAATAAACTTCTGTGATTGCTTTTTCACCTTTGGCACCATTTCTCCCTTTTGTAGCTTCAACATAAGTTGGAGTTGTTGAATGATATCAATCCATAAAAAATATATTCAATATGCCAAATGGTGGAGTAATGTCAGCGATAGTAGCAAAAAAATACCCTCAAAGGCATTCCGCACACACTCTAGACTGGAGAGATGGTATGGCACCAAGATCTCAAACCCTAATGCATATAACCAGTGTGACGTAGAGAAGTAAAACCTACCCATACTTTAGTTTTCTCTTTAACATATTTGTTGAGATCAAACTATTTTATTTTAGGTTTTTTTATAATAATTAATATAATAAATATTATTTTAATATATACTTATAAAATATTATTTATTATTTGTGATATGGCAAAGATCGAGAAGATTGTGCAAGTTGAAGATGATCTCACAGGGATAGGGATTTGTAAACCCTTCTCCAATCTCTTGTCTGGTGGTTCTAATCTGTATGTTAGATCACACGATTTGATCCTGTTGTTTTCTAGATCCTACTTGGATCACCTGCTTGGTGGTGTTGAACAACTTTGTGATCTGCATGGTTTAGGTGATCCTCTATGGGTGGTGTTGTTCTACATCTAAAATTGATAGATTTGTGTAGACACCTAAAACACATCATGTTTGAGAGACTACTCATATGGACACCTCTTTAGGTCATATGAATGATTTCGGACCTTTACAAGACTTATCAGTGGTTCTAATCACTCATTTAGGGAAATCTAGTCCTAGTCAACCTTAGTAATAAATGGTGATAGGGGCTAGCTCCCTAGCCACTGATGGCGATAGAATCCTAGCCATCTTGGTCAATGGTGGTTAGCTCTGTAACTAAGCCAGCCCTTGAGCCAAGCAAAATCTATTTGAAAGCATAATGGATTCTTGATCTGTTGGGTGAATAGAAGCTTATGGAAGGATCATATCAATTGCCTGGGTATAACCAATTCTTATTCTTGGCTTCTCCATGAAGCTAGAGAAATGATTTGGGAGTCTATTTAAGACCCCAATTTTGAAGAGAAAATATTGGAGAACTTGATGTGTCAATCACATAGCGAAGCTCCGATAGTTTGAAGAGAGAATCAACATCCCTCTGAGGTATAGTGAAGCTCTGTCCAAGTGCATAATGCTATCTGCTTTTCCATTAATGGATTTTGTAAAAGTTTGAAGAGAACAACCCACTATCCAAGGATCAAATACGAATGGAGCAATGTAAATTCCATCACAAAACTGTGCACCAAGGCACAAGCAACCCTTGAACATCAATTTTGTATCTGAATTGATCGATTTCAACCTAGATATTTAGAGAGAAGAATACTTTTCCTATGGTCGTTGTCTTTGACAGTGGCCCGCAAGCATGGGTACCCTCACTTCACCATAGGCTTAGTCACTAAATTTTATAGTGGCTAGCAGAGCTAGTTGCTCTGGGTGATAGCGGCTAGGGTTTGATTGGTAATTTCCTACATTTTAACCATAGATTTTATTATAATAATTCTCTTTTCTTATTTTTAACATAGATTAACAACTATTCTACAGATATTTATGCTTCATTTCCAGTTTTATTTTCATTCTTTATGTTCAGTATTTCAAGATTTATTTCAAGTTTTCAAGCATTCTTTATCATTTCATGCATTTCTTTCCTATTTGCATATTTCAAGAAATTAGCCTCATCTTGAGAGGCATCATGTGCTATTGATGTGTCTTCTAGTTTCTTTGTGTGCAGGTGATAGGGACAATAAAGGATCCAAGAGCATCATCGAGATCATATTCCTTGAAATCAAAGAAGAAGGAAGCTAATAAGCCCTCTTATAAACAAAGTAGTGGAGGAGTGAAAATCATTGCAATGCATCTCTCCCTTTTAAAGGGCTACAATATTTGTATTAATTGTATCAAATTGAGGTATTTCCTAAGAAATAAATATTGTAATCAAGATTTATTATGAATAATAAAGAGCACCCCATTTGGATCATATTTCTCTTGCTATAGTTACATGCTTTCTCATTTTCAATTTGTTATATGCTTGCAAATAGATTAGATGCATGATTTTTACTGCTTACAAGTGGCGATCACGATGGGATACCCTATTTTTGCATTGTTTACTGATGTTTTTTGTCTTTTTTCTTCATGCAGGTATAACTACATTGAGAAACAATGTCTAGTAGAGCCAGTCACCATCAGCTTCTGCAAATAATGTAGTAGTCGCGCTGATTGATAGTGGCTAGGAGAAAAGTCAACAAAAATAATTAGTAGCCTGTTTCTTCTTCATATGAGAATTTACAAGTATGTAGTCCTCTCTGTATATTTCTGGTTTTTGTATTTTATCTATGTGTTTTAACTTCAAATTTAGTAATAATTACAAGTGAAATCGAAAGAAGAAATTTTAAATTCCCTTTGTTTGCTACTAACCACTACTGGGAATAATGAATGTCTCTGCTAGCCATCCCAGAAGCCAACAACTAGGATTTTAGTTGCTACTATGTATAGCAGTTTAGACTGTACATCACTGATTACAGTAGTGGATGTTGTTTAGGATTGGTTGTAGGTATGTTTCATTGGGACCTGATCAAAGGCCGATTCATGTTAATTCGCATTGTATATTTCTAAACTTTAAACGTCTTTTCCATACTATATTTCAGAAAGTAAAATGCATTTCACATACATGTAGTGAAAAATGCATCGTATGCTATTTGATGCATTTATTTTTATGCAAATTTAAAATGAACCAATCAAACACCACGATCCAAGTGTAAACATCAATGGCATTGGGCTTTCACATCCAACCCATTGATCAAGACCAACAATGGAAGTCATTACCACTAAGTTGGCTTTTTGATTGAGTTTTTTGCACCTATCCGTGGCCAAAGCCGATTCAAGAACTATCATATATATAGGAAATAGCACTTACTCTTCTTCAGAAGGTATATTGATGCCTACGGTGTGTTGGCTGAGAATCAGTAGTACTTAGGCTCCTTGACCAGATATGGATTTCATCTCCATATTTTGGTAAGTAGGAAACCTGGATGTGATTACCGGGTTTGTCACTACGAGTATATAGGTGAAATATTTAAAAAATATAATAATTACATAAACTATTGCAAACATGATAAGATTTTAGATTGTATTCACAACAAATCAAAACACAATAAACAAGTTTTAGGAACACAAACAATATTTAAAAGAGATAATCATATTATCTACTTTGTGTGTTTCTTTATTCTTTGTGTAATCAACATAAGATCCTACCATCTGATCTAGGACCAAAAATTTTAGCATGGGGGTGTAGTATTCTTAGTGGGTAGGTTTTTTTAAATGGCTTAGAATGATCAATTTACTATTCTTGATCGATGGACCAAATTGTATAATCTTACAGTCTTCACAACCATCAATTTGCAACAACAAAGCAGCTTTTATGGATCCCAAATCGTACCACTATAATCATAAAGTGATAGGAATTGTACTATTTTACACTCATACAGTCCTTCATATTCGATTTTGCAAGCTGCCATACACGGTTTTGTAACTAGATTGTTCGATTTTCCAATACTATCAAATCGGGTAACTTTTCCTCAGTCACATAAACTGCCAAATCGGGTAAGTTTCTTTTTACGATTTGTAAGAGGTCTGGTGTACGATTTGTATGAAATTAAAGTGCAATAAGGTACAAAATTGGATACTCTTATATGCCAATATCTCTCAACTATATTTTGTAAAGGTCTGAAATGACAATTAATCCATTTCTACCAAGATGCAAGTTTTATCATCAGGGTTTGAGAGTGTTCTCTCCAATGGAAATATCCAAAAATTGTACAAAATATTTCAATGTATCCTTATTCATATCATACTTATCACATATTATTCATAAGGTTCACACTAGTTCTGGTTTAATCCAATTCTTCCATAACAATGCATTAAGTATCAACAACAACCATAAATAAGTACATGCAACAAATATAAACTACAAAACATTATTCCATAATTCTAGGATCATATAGTACGTGAGAGAAAACTATGAATTTATATTCTTCTTCATTACTTGTCAAAAATGCCATACAATCACTAAAAGGTACTCAACAATCATAGGTATGCATCAATACTTCATACTATTCAGACCTGAACATAGCCAAAACTTACAAGCATTAAACAGACTATCAAAAATGAAAATGGGGTCTTATATAATGTTTCCCATGACATTCCAAAGTGTTTCCTGAGGTAATTTGTTATTCACAACTGCCCATGCATAATGAATTACATAATTATGCCTGTAACTAAGTCTAAATACATAATTATCAAATTCATGCGCAATTACAACTCAAATTGCATTTCATGACACTTTGTACAATTTTATCTTTATTTTGTATGGTTTAACTCCTACTTGTATTGTTTACCTCCTACTTGTACGGTTCGCTCCTGCTTGTACGGTTCACCAAAACATATCAAAATTGTCAAAACTGGGAAAATCCTCTTGTCACTTCTTCTTCTGGGATTTGTATTTGTTGCTTAAACCCTTGTTGGAAATTTTGAGTCCTCTAAGTCAAAGTTGTCATTGATGTCACCTGATAGAGTTATCACTCATATCAAGGAATTCAACAATAAATAAAGTCATCAAAGGTTGTCACTATCATCCAGGAAAGAGCTTCAACAGTGCAAAAGTTAAAGGCAAAACGGCTCCATAATATTTTATATTATTGGGAGCACAGGTTAAGTGATTGGTTCATAAAAACCCAAGAAGAGTTATTGCAAAGGTTAAAAAGGAGGTCCAATTTTCCTTTTATAAATTATTTAAATTTCCAAGGAATTTAAATTTTATAAATAAATATTCGTTACAAGGCTCCAAGGTGATGTTTACACAATGACACTGAGAGGGGGGGTGAATCAGTGTAGCTATTAAATTTTTATATCTACAACATTTAATATGAAATAAAGAGAATAAAAAAAACTTGAACAAGAGAGCAAACCACAACACTCAATATAACGAGGTTCACCAATTTGGCTACTCCTCAAAAATGACTGCTTGGACTCCAATCCAAATCCAGTCTTTGCAAAATCAATTTTACAAACACTTTACCAAAGACCAACCGGAAGGAGCACCAACCCCCGTAATTTTCTCACTGCAACGGATGGAGCACCAACTCCTAGTACCAAGCACCAACTTGGACTGCAATTCTGATAAATTTTGAATGACATAAAAATGTCTTCACTTTATGCACGACCCCGACCGGTCCGCAATTAACTCAACTCGCACACTCTCACGGCTCTGCTTATTTTTCTCTTGATTCTTTTCTAACTCTCCTTTTACAACAATTTCTCTCTAACAGCAGCAACTTTATTCTCTGTACGGTTATTCATTTATAACCTTTCAATCTGCATGCAATCGAATCACATACTCTGACTGTTCGAATCCATGCAATACGGCTGTTCGGTTCCATGCACTTCGACTGTTCGAAACCCTGCAATACGTCTTTCGGAAACCATGCAATACGGCAATTTTGTTTCATGTACTTTGACTGTTCGATTTCTTCAAATACGGCTTTTCGAATGCTTTTTCGAAACTCCATGTATGATTCTGCGAAAGCTTTTCGATTCTTCATGTTCGGCTTTTCTGTATGCTTCAAATACGTCTTTTCGAATGCCTGCAAATTCGACCTTTCGAATGCTTTTATTATCCTTCAAATTTAGCTTTTCGAATGCGTTTAAATTATGCATGTTTGTCTTTTGCAATGCATGTCCAACACCTATCAACAATTAATCGTCTGTCGACTTCGCTTACTTTTTACGTAATCGGTCGCATGATTTTCCCCGTCCCGCTTTTTCCGACACGTGTCACCTTGCATGTTGCTACGGGTTTTATCTGCGCATCATTACCTGTCGCGATATCGCGACACTTTTGACTTATGCTGACGTCACCTCGAAAGTTGTCACAAAATTGCGACCGTTTTGGCCCTCGAAAGCTTTCCTTGCATCTTATCGCGATATCGTGACACTTTGAGCTTTTGCCGACGCCATCCTCAATGTTCGCGAAATCGCGACGCTTTCGCTTCCCAGCCTTTCCTCTTTCATCCCGTCCGTCGAAATCGTGACACTTTTCAACTTTGTCGACGTCATCATCCTCGCTTGTCCGCGAAATCGCGAGCTTCGTTCCTCGTGCCTTTTCAACTTGGTCCATCATCTCTTGTCGCAATCGCGACACTTCCGCTCGTACACTTTTCTTTGCCGCAGCAAAAAAAGGAACATGTCGCGAAATCGCGACACTTTGTTCTTCCGTACAACTCTCCTTGCCAACTCCAAAAATGGAACATGTCACGAAATCGCGACGCTTCTGGCTCTTGCTGACGTCATCATCCTTCTTGTCACGAAATCGCGACGCTTCTGGCTCTTGCTTACGTCATCATCCTTCTTGTCGCGAAATCGCGACACTTCTGGAATCCGTACGCTCTTTCTCCATGCAGTAGCGAAATCGCTACAACTTTTTGCCTTGTCTTTTTTTATGAAATTTTAACTTGTAATATCAATGCTGCATCTTTCAGATCTACACTTTTGACTAGTAGCGAAATCGCTACACCTTAGTTTCCCCTTATTCCAACATGTAGCGCCATCGCTACACCTTATTTTCTTCTTGTTTCAACATGTAGCGAAATCGCTACACCTTAGTTTCTTCTTGTTTCAACATGTAGCGAAATCGCTACACCTTAGTTCCATGTATTTTCATCATGCAGCGATATCGCTACACCTTTGTTTCCTTTCATTTCAACATGTAGCGATATCGCTACACCTTTGTTTCCTTCTCTGACAGAGATGTCACGAAATCACGACAGTTTTGCTCGCATCTTCTCTCTCCTCGATCATGTCGCGAAATCGTGACAATTTGGCGTGCATTTTCTCTCTCCTACTTTTTGTCGCGATATCGCGACACATTTTCTCTCTCCTCAGCGAAAACTTGACATGTCACGAAATCGCGACATTTTCGGCTGCGCCTTCTCTCTCCTCGACCATGTCACGAAATCGCGACAGAAAACATGTCGCGATATCGCGACAGTTTTCTTCCTTGTCTCTTTTTGCCATTTTTTGAATCTGGGTCACTTCTGTTTTCCTTGAAACTTTCTGCACTTGATCTGACTGACCTCTGAACTGCATCAACTGCATCAATCTGACTGTGTTGACAACAATGACAATACTTTTGCAATTCTTTTGCTGCACCTTGCTCAACAATCTCCCCTTTGGAATTGTTGGCAACACACTCGCAACCTTGCTTAATTTCTTCTCCCCTTTGCCAATAATACCAAAGGGCTCGTTGTAGACTCCCCCTGAGTCTATGCACAACATTCTCAGACTTAAAAAGTTTGAATGCTCCCCCTGAGAATGTGTTTCCCATAGCTAGTCAGTGCTTGGGTGGTGTGACTACTCCCAACTTCTTCCGAAGGTATTCAAACACTTCCTTAGGCAAAGGTTTTGTGAATATATCAGCTACTTGCTCTGTAGTTGGAACAAAATCCAATTTAACCTCTCCTTCTGCAACTTTATCCTTCAAGAAATGATATCGGATTGCAATATGTTTGGTTCTTGAATGCATTACTGGATTCTTGGATATGTTGATAGCACTAGTGTTATCACACTTAATTGAAATTGGTTCATTGAAATGAATACCAAGATCTTTCAACGTTTGTCTCATCCATAATATCTGAGTACAGCATGTTGTTGCTGCAATGTATTTCGCCTCTGCAGTGGATAGAGATACTCGATTCTTGTTTCTTGTCGTGCCATGCTACCACTCGTCACCAAGATAAAATGCTCCTCCACTTGTGCTCTTTCTCATCATCAATACATCCCGCCCAATCTGCATCGTAATATGCAATCAAAGTGAAATCTTTACCTTTTGGGTACCACAACCCATAATCCATAGTGCCCTTGAGATATCTCGAAAATCCTCTTTACAAGTAGTTACATGAGTTTCTTTGGGACCGGCCTGAAATCTTGCAACCATACATACCGCTTGTAATATATCCGGTCTAGTGGTCGTTAAATACAACAGAGCTTCCAATCATAGACCCGTACATTGTTTGATCTACATCCTGGGATTTATCATCCTTGCTCAACTTGCGACTCGTTGTCATGGGAGTGCTCGACCGGTTTATCGTCTTCCATTGTGAACTTTTTCAGCATTTCTTTTACATATTTAACTTGAGAAATAAAAATGCCTTTTTCATTTTGATTGACCTGCAGATCCTAAGAAATAAGAAAGTTCACCAATCATTGACATCTCAAATTCTTTTTTCATTTTAATTGATATGTCTTTGCAATATTCATCCATGCCATCGCCAAATATTATGTCATCTACATAAACAACAAGAACAATAAGATGACCCTTCTCTGCTTTGACATATAAGTTGCTATCCACCAAACCTTTCTTAAACCCTTGTTTAATTAGATAATTATCCAACCTTGCATACCATGCTCGGGTGCCTGCTTTAATCCATATAAAGCTTTCTTTAACCTCGCAAACAAAATCTGGATTTTCACCAAGTTGGAAGCCATCGGGTTGTTCAATGTAAACCTCTTCTTCCAGCTTTTCCATTCAAAAATGCTGATTTTACATCCATTTGATATACTTTGAAGTTTTTATGAACTGCTAATGCCAGAAACATCCTGATTGCCTCTAGTCTGGCTACCGGTGCAAAAGTTTCTTCAAAATCAATGCCTTCAACCTGAGCATAGCCTTTACATACTAATCTTGCCTTATTTCTGACAACTTGCCCATCTTCATTCAATTTATTTCTAAAAACCCATTTAGTACCAATTATGTTTTTATTTGTTGGTCTAGGTACTAATTCCCAGGTATTGTTTTTCTCTATCTGATCTAGTTCTTCATTGATTGTCTTCATCCAACTTTCATCAGTGCTTGCTTCAAAAACATTTTTAGGTTCAATACTAGATAACAGAGAATAGTTCCTCACTGCTGTTCTTCTTGTTTGAATACCATCTGTGGGATCCCCAATAACTGCTCACTTGGATGATTTTTCTCCAGCTTGCTCTGCTTTAAATTTTCTCGTTTTCTTCTTCTTCGCATTCGGCTTTTACACTATCCGGATCAATTTTCTCGATTCTTCTCTCGTTTCTTTTTCATCATCACCTTCAATGACTTCTTCATACATAGGGTAGTTTTCTTGATAAGTAGTTTCTTGTTCTCTACCTTCATCAACTTTTACATAAGCACTTTCAACAATTTTCTTCAACTTCTTGTTGTAACATGTGTATGCCTTGCTTTTTGTTGAGTAACCGAGAAAGATACCTTCATCAGCTCTATCTTCAAATTTACCAAGGTTATCTTCAGTCTGTTTTATGTAGCACTTGCTGCCAAATATTTTGAAATGTCTTGCAGTTGCCTTTCTGCCAAACCACAACTCATAATCTGTTTTGCTTTCATGTGGTCTCAAAGATGCACCTGTTTTGAATGTAAACTCGCAGTATGAACCGCCTCTTTCCAAAATCGTCACCTATTTTGTTTTCTCGCAAGCATTGTCCTTGCCATTTCCTCGCACCTGTTCTATTCTTCCTTTCTACAACACCATTCTCGTCGAGGTGTCCTAGCTCGCTGAAAACTGCCTTCTTATCCCATGTTTTTGACAGTATTCTACAAATTCTTCGGAGATAAACTCTCCTCCCCTGTCTGATCTTAGGCATTTAATTCTTTTTCCTGATTGATTTTCAACAAGATTTTTGAAGGTTTTAAACATTTCAAAGGCTTCTGACTTGAGTTTCATAAATAGTACCCATGTCATTCTTGAGTAGTCATCTATACACAAGAATAAAATATTTGTGTCCATTTATGCTTTCAGTTCTCATGGGTCCACATAGATCAGTGTGAATTAGTTCTAATGGCTTGCTAGTGAAGTATTCTTTTGCTTTGAAAGTGGCTCTGGTTTGTTTTCCCTTTTGGCATGACTCACAGATGCTATTTACAGGTTTGCCAATGTTTGGTATGTCTCTAATCGCTCTTTTTGAACTGATTTTTGCCGCATTGTCAAAACTAATATGCCCAAGCCTCTTGTGCCATAGCCCGTTTTCATCTTCCTGTCCCATCAAGCATGTTCCTTCTGCAGTTTCTGAAAGTGTATACAGATTTCCTGAAGTTCTCAGTCCAGTGGCTATTAACTTTCCATTTTTTGTCTTTCTTACTTCACAGCCCTCCTTCTTGAAGATTACATCATGACCTCTGTCACATATTTGACTTACACTTAGCAAGTTATGCTTCTGTGCCAATTACAAACAAGACTTCTTTTGATTTTATATTGCCATCACTAATCTTGACTGATCCCTTTCCAACAATCTTTGCTCCATCATTATTTCCAAATTTCACGTAACCACCTTCATAATTCTGTAAATTCTCAAACTTTTGCTTGTCACCTGTCATGTGACTGGAACAACCACTGTCAAGTATCCAAGGTGCTGATTTGTTCTGAGCTTTAAAAGCAGTCTGGACAATCAAAGATTCCTTTTCTTTCCATTCTGGTTTGATAGCAGATTTTGCTATTTGTTTTGCCTTTGTCCTTTCATTAGCATGTGCCTGTTTTACAGGAAATTTCTGGTTTTGTTTCAACCCACTTAGCTGAGATTTTCTGCCCTGATAATTATTTGATGAAAAAGTGCTTCTGCAGTTTCTAGCAATATGTCCAAAATTATGACAATTATAACATTCAACTGCATAATTCATTAAAGGAGAAAAACATTTCTCTGGTAAAATTCCTTTGAGATACATTATGCCCGCAATCTGAAATTTTATGGCCATAAGCATTGCATTTAAAACAATAACCAGAAAATGCATGATTAAACCCGGGTGCCGGTCTTTGCCGCTTTGAAGTAGGTGCCATGACTCTTCTCCTCCTCGGATGTGTGACTTTTGTGAATCCATCTTTGTCAGTATTCTTCTTGAATCTGGCATTATTATTTTCTTTTGCATTATTTTGTTTTTCTGGTTCAACCCTGATCTTTTCTTCTTTCTTTGTGGGTTCTATATTCAAGTTCTTTGAATCCTTTGAAGATTCTCCTTCATCAAAGCCTAAACCAAATTTGATGCCATAAGGCCTTTGGTTATTTAACATTTTATCCAGCTTTACAATACTTTCTTCAAACTTATGAAAATAGTTCAATTTTCTATTCATCTCCTCTAACTGCATCCTTAACTTAAGGATGTCTTCCTCTAGCTTGCTACATTCAACCTGCCTTTACAGCTTAATTGTTCATCAAGAACTTCGGACATTTTCTTGAATTCCTCTCGTCTCGTATTTTCAGATTGTTTATTATGTCCGTGGCATTCTCTAATTTCTTTGAAAATTTTTTATTCTTCTTCCTTTCTCGCACTCAACTCTTCAAGTGCAGGAACCAATTCTCCTTCCAAATACACTTCACCTTCATCCTTGGAATTTTCATCACCTTCCCGATTTTCCTCTCTGTTCTTTCTTCTTCAAGTGCCATGAACAGAGCTTCACCTCCTTCTTCTTCAGACTCCTCATCTGTGCTTTCTTCAGAACTGCTGACATTCTTGGTTATGAAGCTTTTCTTCTTGAAGTTATTCTTTCTAAAATTTTGTTTCTTCTTCCAGTCACCTTTTTCTTGGTGTGACCCTTCACCATTTTTGGTTTTCTCCTGCATTGGACATTTGGCCGCAAAATGACCGACTCCTCCACAATTGAAGCATTTAAAAGGTAGCTTCCCTCTATATTTTCCTTTTCCTTTTGTGAGTTTTCGAACAAAATTGGCTTCTGTTTCATCCAAGTGTTCCTTCATCCTCGTATTCATATTCAGCTTTTACATTCTTGTGTGCTTTAAAAGTCGCTTCTCTGTCTCGTAGACTTGGTTTGTCCTATTCTCATTTCATATGCTGTCAGGGAACCATGCAACTCATCCATGCTGAAGTCGTTTAGATCTTTTGCCTCTTCTATTGCAGAGACTTTGGAGTTAAATCTTTTGTGAAGTGTTCTGAGAACCTTTTTCACCACAACTGCATCATCAATTTCTTCACCAAGTCCTCTGATTGCATTAATAATTCCGTTGACTCTCAGCATATAAATTTCTATGTTTTCATCTTCCTTCATTTGCAGTGCTTCGAACTGTGCTCGATGAGTTTGCAGTTTTGCTTCCTTAATCTTACTGTCTCCTTCATGGATGCTCTTCAGTTTATCCCACATGTCCTTTGCTGATTTACAACTCATGACTCTTATTAGTTCACTGTCAACAAGCCCACACATTATGGCATTCTTGGCTTTGGAGTTGTTTTCAAATTTCTTTTTCTCAGCAGTATCTGTTGGAGGGGTAGTGGGTGCTGTGTATCCACTATCCACGTAATCCCAAATATCGTATCCCAATGCACTCGGATATGTTTGCATTCCGAGTTTCCGTAAGGTGTAATTTGTTCCATCAAATAAGGGAGCTTTGTTGGATGAAAATCCTTCACCACCTCGCCATTGTTTCTTCCAAGATCTCCTTAGCCGATTAAGCTTGTACAAGGAACCCGTGCTTCGATACCAATTGATGTTTACACAATGACACCGAGAGGGGGGTGAATCGCTGGTAGCTATTAAATTTTTATATCTACAGACATTTAATATGAAATAAAGAGAATAAAAAAAACTTGAACAAGAGAGCAAACCACAACACTCAATATAACGAGGTTCACCAATTTGGCTACTCCTCAAAAAATGACCGCTTGGACTCCAATCCAAATCCAGCCTTTGCAAAATCAATTTTACAAACACTTTACCAAAGACCAACCGGAAGGAGCACCAACCCCCGTAATTTTCTGCCGCAATGGATGGAGCACCAACTCCTAGTACCAAGCACCAACTTGGACTGCAATTCGATAAATTTTGAATGACATAAAAATGTCTTCACTTTATGCACGACCCCGACCGGTCCGCAATTAACTCAACTCGCACACTCTCACGGCTCTGCTTATTTTTCTCTTGATTCTTTTCTAACTCTCCTTTTACAGCAATTTCTCTCTAACAACAGCAACTTTATTCTCTGTACGGTTATTCATTTATAACCTTTCAATCTGCATGCAATCGAATCACATACTCTGACTGTTCGAATCCATGCAATACGGCTGTTCGGTTCCATGCACTTCGACTATTCGAAACCCTGCAATACGTCTTTCGGAAACCATGCAATACGGCAATTTTGTTTCATGTACTTTGACTGTTCGATTTCTTCAAATACGGCTTTTCGAATGCTTTTTCGAAACTCCATGTATGATTCTGCGAAAGCTTTTCGATTCTTCATGTTCGGCTTTTCTGTATGCTTCAAATACGTCTTTTCGAATGCCTGCAAATTCGACCTTTCGAATGCTTTTATTATCCTTCAAATTCGGCTTTTCGAATGCGTTTATTATCCTTCAAATTCGGCTTTTCGAATGCGTTTAAATTATGCATGTTTGTCTTTTGCAATGCATGACCAACACCCGTCAACAATTAATCGTCTGTCTCGACTTCGCCATTTTTACGTAATCGGTCGCATGATTTTCCCCGTCTCCTTTTTTTGACACGTGTCACCTTGCATGTTCCTACGGGTTTTACTCGCCGATCGTTACTCGTCGCGATATCGCGACACTTTTGACTTATGCTGACGTCACCCTAAAGGTTGTCACGAAATCGCGACCGTTTTGGCGCTCGAAAGCTTTCCTCGCATCTTGTCGCGATATCGCGACACTTTGAGCTTTTGCTGACGTCATCCTCAATGCTGTCGCGAAATCACGACGCTTTCGGCTTCCAACAGCTTTCCTTTCATCCTGTCACGAAATCGCGACACTTTTCAACTTTGCTGACGTCATCATCCTGCTTGTCGCGAAATCGCGACGCTTCCGGCTTCCAGCAGCTTTCCTTTCATCCTGTCGCGAAATCGTGACACTTTTCAACTTTGCTGACGTCATCATCCTGCTTGTCGCGAAATCGCGACACTTCCGGCTTCCGTACACTTTTCTTTGCCGCAGCAGCGAAAAAGGAACATGTCACGAAATCGCGACACTTTGTTCTTCCGTACAACTCTCCTTGCCAACTCCAGCGAAAATGGAACATGTCACGAAATCACGACGCTTCTGGCTCTTGCTGACGTCATCATCCTTCTTGTCACGAAATCGCGACGCTTCTGGCTCTTGCTTACGTCATCATCCTGCTTGTCACGAAATCGCGACACTTCTGGAATCCGTACGCTCTTTCTCCATGCAGTAGCGAAATCGCTACAACTTTTTGCCTTGTCTTTTTTTATGAAATTTTAACTTGTAATATCAATGCTGCATCTTTCAGATCTACACTTTTGACTAGTAGCGAAATCGCTACACCTTAGTTTCCCCTTATTCCAACATGTAGCGCCATCGCTACACCTTATTTTCTTCTTGTTTCAACATGTAGCGAAATCGCTACACCTTAGTTTCTTCTTGTTTCAACATGTAGCGAAATCGCTACACCTTAGTTCCATGTATTTTCATCATGCAGCGATATCGCTACACCTTTGTTTCCTTTCATTTCAACATGTAGCGATATCGCTACACCTTTGTTTCCTTCTCTGACAAAGATGTCGCGAAATCGCGACGCTTTGCTCGCATCTTCTCTCTCCTCGATCATGTCGCGAAATCGCGACAATTTGGCGTGCATTTTCTCTCTCCTACTTTTTGTCGCGATATCGCGACACATTTTCTCTCTCCTCAGCGAAAACTTGACATGTCGCGAAATCGCGACATTTTCGGCTGCGCCTTCTCTCTCCTCGACCATGTCGCGAAATCGCGACAGTTTTCTTCCTTGTCTCTTTTTGCCATTTTCTGAACTGGGTCACTTCTGTTTTCCTTGAAACTTTCTGCACTTGATCTGACTGACCTCTGAACTGCATCAACTGCATCAATCTGACTGTGTTGACAACAATGACAATACTTTTGCAATTCTTTTGCTGCACCTTGCTCAACACAAGGTTTAATTAATTTAAACCCTAAGGTTGGTTTGATTTAATTTATAATATTTAAATTTAATTTTAATTAAATTTAAATACCTTATAACTTAATCAACCAAGCCGAAGTCGAATTAAATCGATGTGTCAACGTTATTGCATGGAAGACAAAGGGTACTAATATAATGCATAAATGATATTGATTAATTTATCCTTGCTTGAAACAAGAAAAGACATACGAATTTGTGGTTGAGTTCGTGAGAAACAACAAATAGATTTGAAGGATGACGATAAAAATAAATGAAAGCACATTGAAATCCTCAAGCCATCTGGGAAGCGTGGCATAGTGGAAAGGAGACATTGGTTAAGTTTTTGTGGCAACATTGAGCTGTGTTCAAATCTTGGCAAGATACAATTCGGTTGGTGTTGGGAACACCAAAGAGCTGTGCACATTTTTGTTTTCACCAGTAGCATTAGGAACTTAGAGCACGTGATGCTCTCAATTCTCCAAGCGAGCGCTTAGCTCACGTGGCAATAGAGCCATGGCTAAGACACAGGTCATGGGCAAAGTTAGGGGTTCAAATCCCCTCCAAGGCAGAGGTAATATTTTTGTTGAGCATTTAATAATATTGCATATGTTGATGATTAATTAGTTTTAGCAAAGTGGGAGTTAAAAGGCTTTTATTATTTGGAAAATTGCTAGCTGAGAATTATTGATTGGAAATAAAGTTAGGAGGCATAAGGAGTTTAGGTATTGTTTTAATTAAAGTCTTAAATAATAAATTTTGGATATTCGATAAGTAAGACTTTAATAGAATTGATTTTATTGTGAAAGAGATATTTTCCAAGGATATTATTTTTGAAAGATATTGAGCATTGTTTTATAGATGGAGTGATAAGGTGTATTTTGGTTGATATTATTTTTGTGTTGTTATTTATTGAGAAAATAAATATCCTCTAACAGTTATTGAGTTTTTCAAAGAAGTAATTATGAGTGTGGTAGACTTGTAAAGACAACTACTCTTCAAGAAAATGAATGGGTAAAATTCTTCTTTTTGAGTTAGGTGATTGGCTTGATTGAAAATTAAGTTTGGAGTGAAAAGGAATTGATTAGGGTTTCATTTTTGAAAGTGGTTGGTTTAATGCTTCAAGGTTTTTTGATTTGAGAGTTGTGATTAAAACCTTGTTTTATAAGCGTTGTTGTTGAAACCATTGAGTGTATGAAAAACATGAGTTATGGTTTGAGAAAAACATGAGCATCATTGTTAGATGAAGAATGTTTTATTAACATTTTTGTTGAAGCCAATTGGTTATACAAAGAACTTGAACTTGAGATAGAAAGAACATGAGTATCATTATTATGTGATATTTGTGTTGGGCATTGTTAGAAATATTTTGAGTTGGATGATATATGTTTGGACTAGGGTTTGTGAGAAATGGTTGTTCCTTGAAGTGATTGGTTGAGTAGATTTGAGTGAGCTTAGTCAAGTGATTGTGTGAAGTGGTTGTTCAAGTTCCATGAAACAAACTATTCTATATTCTGATTTGAGTTGAGATTGAGTTTTGAGAATAGAACATATTGAGTCTCTAACAATTTTTTGTATGCTTCTATGATATTGATTTGAGTTGATATTTTGTTTTGAGAATAAAGCATATTGAGTCTCTAAATATTCTCTTTATGCTTCTATGAGATTGATTTGAGTTGATATTGAGTTTTGAGTATAGAACATATTGAGTCTCTAACAATTATCTTTATGCTTCTATGATATTGAGTTGAGAATGTGATTGAGAATTGAGTATAGAACTTATTGAGTCAAAAAAAATTCTCTTTATGCTTCTATGAGATTGGACAAGTTTTGTGTGAACTTGTTAAGCTGATTTGAGGCAAGTCTTTGAGGAGACTTGTGGACTGATTTTGTGTGAGCTTTTGTGGAAGCTTGCAATGCAGATTTGAGAAAGTCCTAGAGAGGACTTATTGAGAATATTTGGACAAGTTTTGAGTGAGATTTTTGAGAATATTTGGACAAGTTATGAGTGAGCTTGTTGAGCATATTTAGACAAGTTCTGAGTGAGCTTGTTGAGCAGATTTGGACAAGTTTTGAGTGAGCTTGTTGAGCAGATTTGGACAAGTTTTGAGTGAACTTGTTGAACATATTTGGACAAGTTTTGAGTGAGCTTGTTGAGCATATTTAGACAAGTTTTGAGTGAGCTTTTTGAGCATATTGGACAATTTATGAGTGATATTTTTGAGTAGATTTGAGCAGGTTCTGAGTGGACCTGTTGAGCAAATTTGATCAGGTTTTGAGTGGACATGTTGAGCTGATTTGAGCAAGTTCTGAGTGGACTTGTTGAGCAGATTTGAGAAGGTTTTGAGTGGACATGTTTAGAATATTTGAGCAGGTTCTGAGTGGAATTATTGAGCAGATTTAAGTAGGTTCTTAGTGGACCTATTGAGTAGATTTGAGTAGTTTCTGAGTGAACCTATTGAGCAGAGCTTTGGAGGTTATAGAGTAGAGAGGACAAAGTCTCCAGTGGATAAATATCCATCACCCAAGATATTAAGGATAGGTCTTATGAGTTAGGACAAGAGTATTCAAGTGGAGAGAGATCCACAATTAGTGTAGTGGAGGTAGTGTCTTCTAGAGGATCACCAACCAGAGTAGAGGATAAGGAGTTATCCTGTGGATAGAGATCCACAAACTAGATTTAGGGGATCAACATCTCCTTTGGATAGAGGTCCATAAACATTGTAATTGGGAAGGATTCCCAAAATATTATTTGAAAAATATTTAGAAGAAATATTTTCTCTATGGAGGTAGCCCACATTGGGTGAACCACGTTAAATATGTGTCTCTATTGTGTATAATGTTTTGTGTATTTCTTTGATTACCGCTATTGATACTGCTATCTCTACACTACATAATATTGATTTGAAAAGAAAAGTAAATAGTTGTCTTATACTGTTCACCCCCCATCTCAGTATAAGCTTGTATTTTTCAACCCTCATTTTTTAGCATGAATCGATTGCACTTTGGCTAGTGGCTACCCCTGATACTGAATAACAGGGGACCACCAGATATTCAAAGTAGCTACAATGGCCCCACATTGGCGGCCAACTCCTTTCCATTGTAACCAAGGCTTGATAGACTCCCAGGCCTGCCAAATACTCTGAATCACAAATGACCCAAATATTTTAATGGGAACTAGGGCCACAAGGATGAATGACATATCCATTCCCTTCCAAAATTTCTTTCCAAATGATAACATTGTTGCAGTACAGTGCTGGATTAGAAAATTTTAAGCTTTGGAACCTTTAAGAGCTTGGATAATCCAATTAGTGTTCAGAGCCAAACATTGGTGATGGGAATTAAATAACCCTACACCTCCTGATATCTTAGGGAAGTAGCAAAATTCTCATGCAACTCTGTGAAATCCATTCTTTTGAGAAGAATTCGTCTAGATAAAATATCAAAAAAGCTTCTTTAACTTCTTATAGCAAGTTTGATAGGGAACCCAACATGACAAATAATAAAAATAAGTAGAGGCAAGAACATTAGAGTAAATTTGGAATTTTCTTGTAGTGGAAAGCTTTTTTGTGACCCAGTAATTAATTTTTTTTCCACTGTTTGCACACCATATTCCCAAAACTGGGATGGGGTACTCTGGAAAGTAAAGGGGATATACAAAAACTTGAACATTTCCCTTGGATCAATATATTTCCATAGATAATTCTCAAGCTAACTTGGTATGGATATGGAGGATTGTCTATAACATGATGTTTTCCTCCATTGAATGCTAGAACTAGAAGCCTTGCAAAAATAATTTAGTCAAGAAAGATGTTATGCGACGAATTGCCTATTATCAAGGATGGTTAAGAATGAATCATAAACAAAATGACCATTGATTAGTTGCTCTTGATTCCTTGGGAGATAAATTCCCTTAACTATCCCTTGTAAAGCTTTGTTGGTAAGAAGATAGTCGAAAGCTTTAGTAGCAAATACGTAGAGCGAGGGAGCAAGAGGACACCCCTAACTAACAAATCAAAAATGTCCAATATTCTCTGTTTGAATTCCATACAACCATTAAAGCATGTTTAGACAACATTAGAATTAACAAAGCAAGGATCAAAACCAAGGGCTTTGAGCATTGATAGAATGAAATTCCATTCAATTCTATTGTATGCTTTCTTAAAATCAACTTTGATAAACAAGATCTCTTGCTAATATTCACTAGCCCATTCCATGCCTTCCCAAACTGCAATGACATTGTCAAGAATATACCTATTATGAATAAAACATATTTTATCATGTATCATAATGAGAGAAAGCAGAGGCCGAAGCTGAAGATCAAGGGCCTTAACAATAATTTTGTAGCTTACATCCAAAAATGTAATAGGTATTCATTTTTTGATAACCTCAGGATATCCAGGATTGGGGATGAATTTAATGTTACCTTTATTTATAATGGAGCCTAAGGAGCTAGTGGCCATGGCTTCCTGATAGACTCGTAGAGTATCTGGATCGACAAGGTCCTAGAAGACTTTATATAATTCACACAAGAATTTGTCTAGACCTGGTGCTTTATCATTAGCCATGCAAGATAAAGCATCAACTAAGTCCTCTAAGGAAAGAGACCTTTCACAGTCTTCTTTCTAGGAGTTTGATAGTTTTTCCAGCACAACCAAGCAACATTTCTCAAGAGCTTGCTATCTCTCAAGAGAGAGAATATGAGCAATAAAACCCTACTAGTAGTGGTTAAAAAACACTTTGGCAATATTAGGGAGCTCTATAAAAAGTTTGTTACTATCCAAAATGGCTTTGAATTAAATCGCTTATTTGGGCGATCTGAAGTACTGAAATAATTCTTTTAAGACCCTGTCTCCAACTTTCAGCCAATGTATTCAGGCTCTAATTTTGGCACTCAATCAATGGGATAACCACATCTAGTGCATATATATTACCTCATGATAAAATTTGGAAACAAACTTATACGGTTGCTTGTTCACCTTTGGTACCATTGCTCCCTTCTATAGCTTCAACATAAGTTGAAGTTGCTGAATGAGCTCCGTCCATAAAAAAGAGGTTCAATCCACCAAATGGTGGAGTAAAGTTAGCGATAAAAACAAAAAAATACCCTAAGAGGTATTCCTCACACACTCTAGACTAGAAAGGTGGTATGGCACCAAAATATCGAAACCCTGATGCATGCAACTTGTGTGATAGATGTTGGCAATTTTGGGTACTTTGGGTACATTGCCTTTGCTCAAGTGTATAAGTTGTCATTGATGTCAAGAAGCTCTTGAAGGAATTTGATTTAATGTCAAATAATTTTTTTTGATGAAGGTTACGACATGACAGTTTCAAAGGTCTTTTACAAACCCCAAGCTAACAGGTTCGAGAGAAAGAGCTCGCAAAGAAAAGTGTCATGATTTCGCAACAATTTGCAAGAGGGATTGTACGGACGAAAAAGTGTCGCGATTTCACGACAGGTTCGAGAGAAAGAGCTCGCAGAGAAAAAGTGTCGCGATATTGCGACATGTCAGGTTTTCGCAACCCAAAGAAAAGAAAAGTGCTAAGGAGAAAAAGTGTCACGATATCGCGACATGTCAGGTTTTTGTGACCCGAAGAACAGAAAAGAGCTAAGGACGAAAAGTGTCACGATATCGTGACATGTCGCATTTTCGTGACTTAAGCAGGAGAGAGAAAACAAGTCAGAAGACAAAGTGGAAGCAAGATAAAATGTAACAATTTCATGACATGCTGCAAAAGTAAAAGTGAGAACTGTCACTATTTCACGACATGCTACAAAACTCAAAGTGAGAACTGTCGCGATTTCATGACATGCAGCAAAGGGAAGAGTTTGAAATGAGAATTGTCACAATTTCGTGACAGGTTGCAAAGAAAGCATGCGAAAGGTGATAGCATCACGATTTTGTGACGTGTTGCAAAGAAAGCGTACGTATGCAGAAAGGGTCACGATTTCGTGATAGATTGAGATGGCAACGTACGGTTGGAGAAAGTGTCACAATTTCATGACAGAAACAGAAAGCAGGTCTTCAATAGGAGAAGTGTCATGATTTCACGATAGAAGCCAAGATGTGAAGTACGAAGGTAGAAGTGTCATGATTTTGTGATAAAAGCAGAAAGGAGGTCGATGAAGGGAGAAGTGTCACGATATTGCGACAAAAGAAAAGTTGATGTTGACGAAGACAGAAGTGTCGCGATATTGCGACAAGAGCTTAGTTGAAGTCGACAAAGGCATAAGTGTCACGATATCACTACAAAAGCCAAAAGAAAGTGTACGGAGGTAAATGTGTCACGATATCACGACATGTTGTAGTTTCGCAGCATAAGCTATAGATTTACAGAGGCAGTTGAAGTCGACAAAGTTAAATGTGAGCCGATGAAGATTAGAGTTTGCAACCGACTAATTTTAGGGTTTGCATTTGTTATAATAGATGACTAAGATTAAAGTTTTCATCATGAAAATTTTGTTATAAAAGGAGGGTTGTTTGGAGATTTGATGTGTTGTTGGATGCGTCGTTGAATGTGCATCGAAGTGTGCGAGATGCAGCCGAAAGAGTGTAGATAGTGCAGAAGTGGTGTGATGATATTGAAGTGTGCAGAGTGAGTGAAGAGTCATGGCAAACTATTCCAAGTGCCATTGTGATTGCGTAGAGAGTGCAAAGGTTGAAGTTTGACCAAGTGCAGCTGTGATTGTGCAGAGAGAGCAGAGGGGCAAAGAGAGCACAAAGGGCAAAGATGAACGCAGAGTGCTGTTGTATGGGCACATAGTGTGCAAATACAATGTAGAGTATGTGCAGAGAGATGACTAAGAGAAGACTTGTACTAGACTGACTGACTGTGATTGGTACAGGTTGTTGAGCTGCTATGGATGTGATCATAGAATGTAGAGGTCTCTTAGCCTAAGCATTGAAGATAGGAGGTCTTTGGTGGAAAGGATTTCCATGTGCTGGCAAGAGGTAGAGGTAGTTGATCTTATGAGGGATCATTTCTAGAGCAGAGGGGAAGGTATCTCCTTTGAGCAGAGGCTCATAAATTCTGATTGGGGGAAGGTATCTCCTTTGAGCTGAGGCTCATAAACATTGTATTTGGGAAGGATTCCCAAAAGAACTTTGAGATAAATTTTAGAGAAAATTTTCTATGGACATAGCCCAACCATTTTGGGTGAACCACATTAAAAATGGGTCTTCAATGTGTGATGCTTTCTGTCTTGATTAATGTTGTGTTGATGCCACTGCTATCTAAAGTTAAAATTATTAATTGGTTAAGTATTATACTGTTCACCCCCCATATTAGTATAAGCTTATGTTCTTCAATTGGTATCAGAGCAGGTCTCTCTAGAAATAGCCTAACAGCTTGGAGAAGGATCTATCAGAGGAACATACAAATTTAGAAAGAGATGAAGAGGTTGAGTTCGATCTCAAAGGTGAATTCTTCTTGGATTTAAGAAAGCTTGAGAAATTCAGGGAAGAGAATTCTATTCTCAAGCATCAATGTCAGGAAGAAGAGATAGCAAGATCAGAATTGTCTCAAAGTGTTATAGACTTCAAAATTCTAGCTGAAGAAGGGAAGAAGGTTGAACAAGTTCTGATAGAGGCTCTAAAAGAAAAGAAATCTGATTGTGATAAACTAGAAGAAGAGGTTATGTCTTTTAGAATGAAGTTGGAACAGTTGGCTCTCAGACAGAATACTCCATGTGAAAAGCAAAAGAAGGATGGTATCACCATTCATGAAATAGGGTCTTCGAGTAAGATCAATCTTCATCCTGAAGAGCGATGGATTCCAATTGGTCACAAGAAGAACAATCATCCAAGGCATCAAAACAGGTTACATAATATTTTCCATGGCTATTTTTTTTCCTGCAAGAAATTTGGTCACAAAGCTATGCATTGCAATAAGTCTTTGAATAGCCATAGTAAGGAAAATGTTAACTCTTTTGCACCTCTTATGAATAAATATGTCATGTGTTATAAGTGCAATAATTTTGCGCATATAGCAAGGATGTGTAGTTTGGATAGATCTAGCCTTGAGTTCACTAAAAAGAGAAATCAGATCAAATCTAAGTCAGTGATAGTTCAAACTGCTTTTCATGCTCAAGACAAAGTAGAAAAATGGTATCTTGATAGTGGTTGTTCAAAACTTATGACTTGTGAAAAGGAAAAGTTTTTGGTCTTAAAAGAAAAAAACAGAGGAATAGTCAGTTTTGGAGATAACAGGTCAGCTAAAATTTATGGTAAAGGGACTCTTAGTTTGTATGGGAAATCCAAAACAAAAAATGTATTTTATGTAGAAGGCCTAAGACATAATCTTCTTAGTGTGAGTCAACTTTGTGATCAAGTGCACATAGTATATTTATTTTCAGATAGATGTGAGATAAGTAAAGAAAAAAATAGAAAACTCATTGCTAGTGCTACAAGGACTCCAAACAATCTTTACATGCTAAGTGAGATAAAAAAGGAAAAATGTTTTCTAACTCAAGAAGATGAGAGTTGGTTATGGCATAAAATATTGGGGCATTTGAGCTTTGATAATCTTGTCAATATTAGTAACAAGGAAGCAGTTAGAGACTTGCCCAAAATAAAAAGGCCCCATAACATCATTTGCGGTCCTTGTCAACATGGAAAATAGACCAGAACCCGTTTCAAATCAAAAGGGTATACTTCTTCAAAACCATTGGATCTTATTCATACTGATTTATGTGGCCCTACCAAAACTCAGAGCATTCAGGGAGAAAGCTACTTCATGTTGTTTATAGATGATTATTCTAGAATGACTTGGGTTACTTTTCTCAAAGAAAATTTTGAAGCTTTTGAAAAATTTAAAGCTTTCAAAGAAATGATTGAAAATGAGACTAACAAGAGAATCAAATGCTTAAGATCAAATAGAGGAGGAGAGTTCACTTCAAATGAATTTGTGGAATACTATGAGCAACAAGGAATCAAAAGAGAATATTCAGCAGCAAGAACTCCTCAACAAAATGGAGTAGTTGAAAGGAAAAATAGAACTATTGAAAATATGGCTAGAACTATGTTAAATGAGTCAAAAATTTCAGATGGTTTTTGGAAAGAGGCAGTCAGTACAACAGTCTACATTATCACCAGGGCCCAACTTAGAGTCAATCATCATAAAACTCCTTATGAGTTGTGGAAAGGAAGACCAGCTACAGTAAAATACTTCAAAGTGTTTGGGAGTAAGTGCTTCATCAGAAGGGAAGATCAGAATTTGGGTAAGTTTGATCCTAGGTGTGATGAGGGAATCTTTCTTGGATATTCCCGTAGAAGCAATGCCTACAGATGCTTCAACAAAAGAACTCATACACTTGTAGAGAGCATAAATGTAACAAGTTGATGAAAAGACAGGGATAAGAGAACCAGTCAAGGAACTCAGTGATGAAATTTGTCAAGAAGAATTCAGAGAGGTTTCATATGAAGAAGAGGAAAGAAAACAACTGCTTCCCAAAAATCCTTCACGATATGTTCAGAAACATCATCCCAAATATTTGATCATTGGTGATCCCAATAGCAGGCAAACAAGAAGAAGAGTCATTCCTTCACATGATTCTACAAATGTTTCATTATTATCTCAGATTGAGCCAAAAGATTTCAGTGAAGCATGTGCAGATAAGTTTTGGATAAAAGCAATGGATGGAGAGCTAAATCAAATAGAGAAAAGTGAAACTTGGGAATTGGTTCCAAGACCTAAGGACAAGAATGTCATTGGCATAAAATGGATATTCAGAAATAAACTCAATGAGGATGGAAATATTGTCAGAAACAAAGCTAGGTTAGTCTGCAAAGGTTATGCTCAAGTAGAAGGTGTTGATTTCGAAGAGAATTTTACTCCTATTGCTCATCTTGAAGCTATAAAAATGTTTTTGGCCCTTTCAAGCTTCAAATAATTCAAGGTATATCAAATGGATGTAAAGTCAGCTTTTCTAAATGAGGTGTTGGTAGAAGAAGTCTACATAGAATAGCCAAAAGGAGTGTCTCTCTCAGAACAATCAGACTATGTGTGTAAACTGAAAAAGGCCTTGTATGGGTTAAAGCAAGCACCTAGGGCTTGGTACTCAAGACTTGACAGGTATCTTCATGAGCAAGGCTTCAGGAAAGGCATGGCAGATAGCAATTTGTATATTAAGAATGAAGATGATGATATGTTGATTATGGTTGTCTATGTTGATGATATTATTTTTGGGGGAAATAATACTCAGATGTGCAAAGTTTTTGCTAACACCATGTAGAAGGAATTTGAGATGTCTATGATTGGAGAGTTGTCATTCTTTTTAGGTATTCAGATTGCTTAATCAAAAGATGGTATATTTCTCTCTCAAGGAAAGTATATCAAAGAAATGTTGAAGAAATTTGGGATGATGGACAACAAAAAAGTGTGTACTCCAATGATTACAGGGTGCAATATGAGTAAAGATGATGAATCTCCAGATGGCGAGATCGGAGGTTGTACAGATCTATGATTGGCGCTTTACTATATAGTACAGCTACCAGACCAGGATATCATGCAGGCAGTTGGGTTAGTAGTAAGATTTTAGGCAGCTCCAAAAGATTCTCATGTTATAGTAGTTAAGAGGATATTCAGATATCTGAAGGGCACTATGGAATTTGGGCTTTGGTATCCCAAAGGTGATGATTTCACCCTCATAGCTTATACAGATGCAAATTGGGAAGGAAATATTGATGACAGGAAAAGCACTAGTGGTGGAGCATTATTTCTAGTAAAGACTTTGGTTTCTTGGCTAAGTAAGAAACAACCTTCAGTTTCCTTATCTACAACAGAGGCTGAATACATAGCAACAGTGGCTAGGTGTACATAGGTTTTATGGATGAAAACCACCTTGGAGGATTTCAAAGTCAAGCATGAACAACCCATCTCCATACTTTGTGATAATACAAGTGCCATAAGTATTTCCAAAAATCCAAGTAATGCACTCAAGGACAAAGCATATTTCCATCAAGTATCACTTTCTAAGGGAGAAAGTGCAAGACAAGCAGGTCAAGGTAAAGTATGTGTCTACTAAAGAGCAGATTGCAGATATATTCACAAAACCTCTTCCAAGAGATACGTTTGAGTATCTAAGGGAGAATTTGGGAGTTGTACTCCCACCCCAAAATTAATCACCTCATCAGGAGGTGGGGGAGGGACTAAGTTAAGAGGCTCATTCTTAGTCCCGAGCCCCAAAGGTGACCCTTTGCCATTGATGACAAATGGGGAGAGATATGAGTAAGGGGGAAATCTTCAAGTCAAGGGGAACAAAACTTCAAAGGAAGATTCTCAGTTGTTAGCACAGTTGGTTTCAGTTTTTGCTCTTGAGAAGTGTTTTCAGTAAAGGTTTGCCATCAATGACAAAGGGGGAGATTGTTGGTAATTTTGGGTACTTTGGGTACATTGCCTTTGCTCAAGTGTATAAGTTGTCATTGATGTCAAGAAGCTCTTGAAGGAATTTGATTTAATGTCAAATAATTTGTTTTGATGAAAGTTACGGCATGACAATTTCAAAGGTCTTTTGCAAACCCCAAGCTGATAGGTTCGAGAGAAAGAGCTCGCAAAGAAAAGTGTCACGATTTTGTGACAATTTGCAAGAGGGATTATACGGACGAAAAAGTGTCACGATTTTGTGAGAAGTTCGAGAGAAAGAGCTCGCAGAGAAAAGTGTCGCGATATCGCGACATGTCGGGTTTTTGTGACCCAAAGAAAAGAAAAGCACTAAGGAGAAAAAGTGTCGCGATATCACGACATGTCGAGTTTTCAAGACCCGAATAGAAAAGAGCTAAGGAGGAAAAGTTTCGTGATATCGTGACATGTCGCATTTTCGCAACTTAAGCAAGAGAGAGAAAACAAGTCAAAAGACAAAGTGGAAGCAAGATAAACTGTCACGATTTCATGACATGCTGCAAAAGTCGAAGTGAGAACTGTCACGATTTCACAACGTGCTGTAGAACTCGAAGTTAGAACTGTCACGATTTCGTGACATGTAGCAAAGGGAAGAGTTTGAAATGAGAACTATCGCAATTTTGCAATAGGTTGCAAAGAAAGCATGCGGAAGGTGATAGCATCATGATTTCACGACGTGTTGCATAGAAAGTGTACGGATGTAGAAAGGGTCACGATTTCACAATAGATTGAGATGGCATCGTATGGTTGGAGAAAGTGTCATGATTTCATGACAAAAATAAAAAGCAGGTCTTCAATAGGAGAAGTGTCACGATTTCATGATAGAAGCCAAGATGTGAAGTACGGAGGCAGAAGTGTCACGATTTTGCGACAAAAGCAGAAATGAGGTCGATGAAGGGAGAAGTGTCGTAATATTGCAACAAAAGCAAAGTTGATGCTGACGAAGACAGAAGTGTTGCGATATCACGACAAAAGCTTAGTTGAAGTCAACAAAGGCAAAAGTGTCACGATATCACGACAAAAGCCAAAAGAAAGTGTATGGAGGCAAAGCTGTCGTGATATCATGACATGTTGTAGTTTCACGACATAAGCTACAGAATTACAGAGGCAGTTGAAGCCAACAAAGTTAAATGTGAGCCAAAAAATATTAGGGTTTGCAACCGACTAAGTTTAGGGTTTGCATTTGTTATAACAGCTGACTAAGATTAAATTTTTCATCATGAAAATTTTGTTATAAAAGGAGGGTTGTTTGGAGAGTTGATGTGTGTCGAAGTGTGCGAGATGTAGCTGAAAGAGCGCAAATAGCACAGAAGTTGTGTGATGATATCAAAGTGTGCAGAGTGAGCGAAGAGTCATGGCAAATTGTTTCAAGTGCTGTTGTGATTGCGCAGAGAGTGCAAAGGTTGAAGTTCAACCAAGTGCGGCTGTGATTACGTAGAGAAAGCAGAGGGCGAAGAGAGCACAAAGGGCAAAGACAAACACAGAGTGCTACTGTATGGGTACAGAGTGTGCAAAGATAGTGCAGAGTGTGTGCAAAGAGACGACTAAGAGAAGACTTGTACTAGACTAACTGACTGTGATTGGTACAGGTTGCTAATCTGCTATGGATGTGATCATAGAAGGCAGAGGTCTCTTAGGATAAGCATTGAAGATAGGAGGTCTTCGATGGAAAGGAGTTCCACGTGTTGGCAAGAGGTAGAGGTAGTTGATCTTCTAAGGGATCATTTCCAGAGCAGAGGGGAAGGTATCTCCTTCGAGCAGAGGCTCATAAATTTTGATTGGGGGAAGGTATCTCCTTTGAGCCGAGGCTCATAAACATTGTATTTGGGAAGGATTCCCAAAAGAACTTTGAGATAACTTTTAGAGAAAAGTTTTTGTGGACGTAGCCCAACCATTTTCGGTGAACCACATTAAAAATGGGTCTTCAATGTGTGATGCTTTTCGTCTTGATTATTGTTGTGCTGATGCCACTGCTATCTAGAGTTAAAATTATTAATTGGTTATGTCTTATACTGTTCACCCCCCTCTTAGTATAAGCTTGTGTTCTTCAATAGAGAGGAGTAAAACCTATCCATACTTTAGTTTTCTCTTTAACATATTTTTTGAGATCAAATTATTTTATTTTAGGTGTTTTTATAATAATTATTATAATAAATATTATTTTATATATACTTATATATTATTATTTATTATTTGCGAGATGGAAAATATCAAGAAGATTGTGCAGGTTAAAGGCGAGCTCACAGGAATAGGGATTTGTAGACCCTGTTCAGATCTCTTATCTGGTGGTTCTACTCTGTATGTTAGATCACACAATTTGAACCTATTGTTTTCTAGATCCTACTTGGATCACCTACTTGGTGGTGTTGAACAACTTGGCGATATGCATGGTTTGGGTAATCCTCTAGGGGTGGTGTTTTTATACCCCTAAAATTGATAGATTTGTTTAGACACCTAAAACACATCATGTTTGAGAGACTACTCATATGGACACCTCTTTGGGTCATATGAATGATTTTAGACCTTTACAATACTTATCGGTGGTTCTGACCACTCATTTAGGGTAATATAGTCCTAGTCAGCCTTAGTAATTGATGGTGATAGGGACTATCTCCCTAGCCACTGATGGTGATAGAAGCTAGCTCCCTAGTTGCTGATGGCAATAGTGGCTAGCTCCCTAGCCACTGATGGTGATAGCGGCTAGCTCCCTAGCTGTCTTTATCTATAGTGACTAGCTCTGTAACTAACTCTGTCCCCAAGGTGAGCAAAATCTATTTGAAATCATAATGGATTCTACATCCATTGGGTGAATAGAAGCTTATCGAAGGCTCGTCTCAATTGCCTGGGCATAACCAATTATTTTTCTTGGCTTCTCCATGAAGTTAGAGCAAATATTTTGGGAGTCTATTTAAGACCATAATTTTGAAGAGCAAATCCTTTAGAAAAATTATGTGTCAATCACATAATGAAACTCTACCGGTTTGAAGAGAGAATCAACATCCCTCTAAGGCGCGAAACTCTATCCAATTACATAATACCATCTACTTTTACACCAATGGAGGCTGCTAAAGTTTGAAGAGAAAAACCCACTTTCTGAGGATCAAATTTGAATGGAGAAACATCAATTCCATCGTAAAATCATGCACCAAGACACAAGAAACCCTTGAACATCAGTTTTGTAGCTAAATTTATCGATAGTGGCTAGTAGAGCCAACTGCTCTGGGTGATAGCAGCTAGGGCATGATTGGTCATTTCTTGCATTTTAGCCATAGATTTTATTTACAACATTTCCTTTTGCTTATTTTTAACATAGATTAATGACCTTTCTATAGATATTTATGCTTCATTTTTAGTTTTTTTTTTCATTCTTTATGTTCAGTATTTCAAGATTATTTCACATTTTCAAGCATTTCTTTGTCATTTAATTCATTTATTTCCTATTTGCATATTTCAAGAAATTAGCTTCATCCTGAGAGGCATCATGTGCTATTTATGTGTCTTGTAGTTTCTTTGTGTGCAGGTGATAGGGAAAATCAAGGATCCAAGAGCATCATCGAGATCATATTCCTTGACATCAAAATAGGCAGCTAATAATCCCTCTTATAAACATTGTAGTGGAGGAGTAAAAATCATTGAAATGCATCTCTCCCTTTTAAAGGGCCACAACATTGTATTAATTGTATCAAATTGAGGGATTCCCTAAGAGGGAAATATTGTAATCAAGATTCATTATGATTAATAAAGAGAACCCCATTTTTATCATATTTATCTTGCTATAGTTACATGCTTTATCATTTTCAATTTGTTACATGCTTACAAATATATTAGATGCATGATTTTTATTGCTTACAAGTGGCGATCATGGTGGGACACCCTATTTTTATGCTATTTACTGATGTTTTTTATCTTTCTCCTTCATACAAGTACAAATCTAAGCAACAACTAGCAGAGCCAACCACCATCGACTTCAACAGCTAGTGTAGCAGTCACCTTGATCGACACTGGCTAGGGGAAAGTAAAAAAAAATAGTCAGCAACCCATTTGTTCTTCGAATGAGGATTTATAGGTATGTAGTTATCCCCGTATCTTCTAGTTTCTATCTTTTATCTGTGTTTTTGAACGTAAATTTAGAAATAATTACAACACATAGTGAAATCTAAGGATAAAATTTTTAATCCCCTATGTTTGCTGCTAATCGCTACTAGGAACAACGGTTGTCTCTGCTAGCCTCCCTATAATCCAGTGGTTAGGATTCTAGCTGCTATTGTGTTTAATTGTCGACATTGTGCATCACTGACTATAGTAGCGGTTTCTATTTAGATTTGGTTGTAGGTCAGTTTGCTTAGGGTATGATCAAAGGCCAATTAATATTAATTTGCATTGCACCTTTTTCAATATTAAACACTTTTTCCATACTACATTTCTGAAAGTAAAACACATTTTACATACATGTAGTGAAAAGAGCATTGTATGCTATTTGATGCATTTATTTTTATGTAAATTTAAAATGAACCGATCACACACCACGATATGAGTGTAAACATAAATTGCGTTGGGCTTTCACATCCAACCCATTGATCAAGACCAATGATGGAAGTAAATACGACTGAGTTGGCTTGTTGATTGAGTTTTTTGCACCTGTCCATGGCTAAAGTTGACACAAGAACTGTCCTATCTATATAAAATAGCACATACTCTTCTTAGAAAGGTATATTGCTACCTACGGTGTGCTGGGTGAGAATATGTAGTAATTATGCTCCCTGACCGGGTATGGATTTCATATACATATTTTGGTGGGTAGGCAACCTGGATGTCATTACCAGGTTTGTCGCTGCGAGTATATAGGTGAAAGCTTTAAACAATTTGATAATTACATAAACTATTAAAAATACGATAAGAGTTCAAATTATATTCACAACAAATTAAAATGTACTAAACAAGTTTTAGGAACACAAACAATATTTAAACAAGATAATCATTTTATCTACTTTGTGTGTTTCTTTATTGTTTTTGTAATCAACATAAGATCCTACCATATGATCTGGGAAGAAACTATAATTGTTTAGCATGTATCCATTGCACTTTGGTTAGTGGCTACCCCTAATACTAAATAACAAGGGATCACCAAATATTTAAAGCAGCTGCAACAACCCCACATTGGCAGCCAGCTCCTTTCCATTATAACCAAGGCTTCATAGACTCCCAGGCCTACCAAATACTCTAAACCATGAATGACACATATATTTTAATGGGAACTAGGGCTACAAGGATGGACGACATATCCATTCCCTTCCAAAATTTCTTACAAAATGGTAACCCTATTGCAACATAGTTTCATATTAGAACTTTTCAAACTTTAGAGCCTTTAAGAGCTTGAATAATCCACCTAGCGCTCGTATCCAGGCCTTGGTTATGGTAATTAAATAGCACCACACCACCTGAGATCTTAGGATGGTAGCAAAATTCCCATGCAACTCTATGAAATCCATTCTTCTGAGAAGAATTGGTCTAGAGAAAATATTGAAGAAGCTTCTCCAACTTCTTATAGCAAGTTTGAGAGGGAACCCAACATGACGAATAATAAACATGAGTAGAGGCAAGAACTTTAGAGCAAATTTGGAATTTTCCAGCAATGGAAAGCTTTTTTGTGACCCAGTAATTGAGTTTTTTTACTTTTTGCATAACATATTCACAAATATGGGATGGGTACTTGTTGAGTGGTAATTTTATCCAATTGCAAAACTGCACTCACCTTAGGATTTTGATCAAAAAACCCTCTCTTGAAAAGAAGTTATAAATCAAAACAACTTATCCAAGGTTTTGCTATGTAAGAATTGCACATGTGTATTAGTAATCTCAATGAAGATATATCAAATAAGTGCTAGGAAAACTTTAGTGATTGCCAGTAGCTATTAACAAGGGGCATGTGTTGGTTTATTTTATCATGCTATACTAATGATTGTTCATAAAATTTAAATAAAAGAAAAAGTGAATTTGCCCTCATATGACCACAATGTAAAACATTAATTCATTTTATCTTGAAATGTTTTAAGGTAGATTTTATCTTCTTTTGATTAAGTAGATTTTAAACAAGTTTTATCTTGCATTAAATCCTACTTTAAGCATGAAGTAGAAGATTAAAACCTGTCTATGAATGTGAACCTGAAATGATGAAAAGATATATTAAATGTAGTTTCTATCATGAATATAAATATAACCTTTGATATAATTAATAAATTATCCCTCTTTGATGAAATTAATTTTCATAAAGAGACAACAATTTATTGCTTCAAAATAATGGCCTTAAACTGTCATTATTAGTTATCCCTCTTTAATGAAATCATAATTTTCATAAAGAATAAATAATTTAATGCTTTAAAACAATAGCATTTGATGTAATGTATAAATTACCTCTCTTTAATGAAATCATAATTTTCATAAAGAAAGACAAATTTATTGCTCCGAAAATGATAGCTTATGGAAAACCATAAAAATTAACCCCCTTTAATGAAATTGCAATTTTCATAAAGGGAAGTTCATTTATGCTTACAAATAAAAATGTAAAACTAAAAGAATTTGATTTACCTTCAAAATGTAAAAAAATAAAATTCCAAAATTATAAAAACCTCATAAAAATAGTGATTTTCAACAATTTTTATAAAATCAAAATGGCTTCGGAATGAGTTCGAATTTATTTTGGATAAAATATTGTAGCTCATTCTTCACACCCATGTATTTATTTTTGTCATTTTATTTTTTTTCGATTTTTATTTTAATCCTCGAAGTTTTAAAAAAAAATTGTAAAATGAAGGGTTAAAAAAATAAAATAAAATCTGGAAATGGAAATGCAAACACAATATGACATCATGCTTCCCTACCCTGCAAAACCGAAGACGTGAGAAATCTCTACATGCAACCTAGTTTATCAAAACCTACATTTGCACAACTCAAAATAAGCTAGGTGCGAGCTTCTAAGGATAAAAAAATATTTTTTTTGTTTTGAGGTATTCAACAATGCAACCATGAAATGCATTAAACATTGCTTATAAACCTAAAAATAGAAAAGGAGAAAAATAAGCATTAAAGTTAGACATGCAAAAATAATATCCTTGGTGCAAGTTTCCAGATTCATTTGCATTAAATATATCAAAAAAATATTGATTTACATCCCAGTTCTAGCAACATTTCTGGCCTTTCTGAAAAGAACCAGCCCATTTTCCTACCTTTAAATGTTGTATTTAAAATTTTCACAATTGACCTGTTTCATTTTCCAACCCTTCGATGGATGACCATTCATTTCATTTTCTGGTTTCCATTTCGTAACAAAACCTTTTCTCTTTTTCCATGTAGGTTCTCAATTCCCTCAAACAAATTGCATAACACTTCCCTGACATATAATGGTTTCTCTTTTTGTTTTTATAAGGCTTGGCTTAAATTAGACCCCCCTACCATATGTCATACGAGGTTCTTATATCCCTGCATGTTTTATGTTCAAAGGCTATGGTAGCTTTAAACAATTTAACCTTTTAATATCTTCACCTCATCCTTCATCCATTGCCATGAGTGTCTTATCCGTGCGTACATAATTTGCAAGAAAGGCCTTTAATTATAAAATAATCTCTATATGAAATAGGTAAGGCCCTTCCTTTAAAAAGTATTGCTACATTGAAACCCCCATTTTATTCTCGAGAGCTCACAATTAAATGCCTTGTATTCTTATCCTAACTAGGCCATGATATAGTTGACATGCTACTTCTGGTCGTTTTTCACACACAAGCCTCCAAAGATATTAAATAGGCCATCAAGACTTTCCCCATGCATGTTTGTAACGCCAACGACATCCAACGATGCACATTTTATAACACCCTAAATAATTTACATCTGCATCTTAAAATTTGATGTTACAGAATCTAGAATCATCGGTGCCCTATGTTCATTTTATGACAACATCAATGTGCATCCACTGTTACTTCCCTACTTCCAACTCTATGCTTTTCGAAATGATGTACTGCTTCCCGAGCTCACTGTCTTATCGAGTCTAGCATTCAATAGGTCGAACTTCATCTTCGAATGCATGTGGCACTGCACCGCATGCTCACCGTTTATATCAATGTACCTCTATGTGGTATTTACTACTGCTTATGACTATACTGCATACCTGTATGCATCTAACTTCCATCTACACTGCCTCTTTGAACCGATGGATACATGTTCGTGTTTACTGTGTATTCACCCCTACTTCGGTTCGAGCCATATATCGTTGAACATTTTCAAATCCACATCATCTAAATTGCTCTTCATCTATGTCTCTGGTACAAGTTCTTTCACGTTCATTTATTGGTATTATGGAAATTGTTCACTACATGCTTTGTTCAGTAAAAATTAGTCTATCTTCGATGCACCATTTGACCCGACGTCCTAGGCCCAATATTGGCCATGTTTTCACTGCATTCTGCCTATGACCTACGACCGTCTATAGTTCTTCCTAGTCTTTGAAGAATACTGGTCATCAACATTTTCACCCCCTCACGTGACGTTCGAAGTGTTTGTTTATCCACTAATAAATGATTTTATCCTATAGGTCTCCGGTGTTGGCGGTTTTCTATCCGCACCTTTCGTACCATGCAACAACCATATTATTTTGGATCATTCAGGCATGCCATGATGTCGTCTATCTTGCTTGTCGTTCATCCGTAGAGCCATCATCATCGATGTTTCTGCTTGGTTTATTCCCCATGGACACATTGTAACCACAATATCCCCCTATGGGCTCCCATCATGCTGTGAACTAGCCATTCAATATCTCTTCATTCAAATATCACTAGATTTCGATCTACCACATCGACGAAGTCCTCTTCTGCAGGGTAACTACCTGTTGTTCCAAATTTGGCATATAGATATCCGTTTTTCACAACTACCCCCATGGTTTACGATGCAATACCTCTAGACATTTATGTCTTTCTAAACTACAATCCATCGACCACCATCAAGGCTCATCTCGAATGCCATGTCATTCAGTCAAGTTCCCCATCGATCTCTTGGTGGGATACATCATCTCTTGTCTTTTTTGTTACTTAGAAAAACCCAAATTGCCACCTGGGACACTATCCATCTGATAAGGGTTGCCTCTGCATCAGTGTTCATCCATGGTTGTGCCTAGGTGTCCGGATTTTCAATCCTTCTATGTGCCAATGGGGGGAGGGCCAAGTCCTCATCTTGCTATAGAATACGCGTATCCATCTCCTGCATGCAATCAACCGACGTATTAAAATTTTGTTATCATAAATCGTCATGCCCAAAGATTTAACCTCACATATAAAGTGCACAAATATAAACATGATAGCATAATGAAGATAAAGGTGTTTGACCTTTATATTCTTATTTTTAAGATTGTTTTTTTAGGTTTTACCATTATATATATATATATATATATATATATATATATATATAATTATAATTATAATTATAATTATAATTATGATTATAATTATAATTATAATTATAATGTTGTACTTTGTTTATTATTATATATATATTTTTTGTTTCTTTTATTTTTTATATTATTTATCTTAAGTTTTTATATATAAAAATATATATAAACTTCCATTTTATGTTTTAAATCAACTTTGCTTAAAGGCTTTATTAAAACCCAACACGAATAAAATATTAAATATTAACACCAAAACTTAAAAACAAAAACTAAGATTATCAAATTAATCGTAAGACACTAAACACTCAACCCAAAGACTTCAATGAAAACAAACCACGTCAACTTTTTAGAAGCAGACAAGAAGACCCATACAATACGAGGAACCTCGGAGTCCCCATGACAAGCCCATGGTTAAGGTTTCATCAATATACTAGCTCAAAGACAACTGAGATCCTCGAAACATCAAAACAAAAGGTGGGTCCCCAAATTTGGGATATGTTGTGGAGCAGCCACAATAAATGGTGATTTTGCTAGGAAATGCTCCTGAGCATTTTGGATGAAGAACCCAATCTGAAATGATAACACCAAGATATTAGTGAAATAACAATTATTTAGCGATGTCCCTAAAAGGTGGGGGTCAACAGCTTCAAATAAAAACAATTAATTCATCTACCTTTGCTTATTGTGTGCAAAAGTGATTTATTTTTGCATCTTTGAAAACCCTCTAGATTCCATCATCTATTTTCAATTAGGCTATGAAGTACAACTCATAAAATGAAAAATTTTACAGACAAAGTCCCACTGCTAGACAGGCATCTATAGCCTCGATAAGGTTTATCTAACTCACCTTTGTGTTTGCTTAATGCTTTGCAAAGCCTTTCCTTTTACCCGAGCAGTGTCTAGACAAAGCCTTACTATCGGTCAACCGTCCATATCCTCAGTAGAGTTTATCTAGACCTTTTGACTGATTTGATCAAGCTTTTCAATGCTTGTTTTTCTCTTTTGTTTTCAAAAGAAAAACTTTGCAAAGCTTCATGCATCACTAGGGTTGGGAAGCCTACAAGTCGAGCATGTTGGATTTTCATCTAGGGTTGCAAATCAAGATAACTTCATCCTTCATAATTTTAAAAATACCCTTTAATATATGTGAGTTACATGTGGAGCTTTAGTGAAATATTTCATTGTTCCACTCTCCACCATCTTAGTCCCAAAATTTGAGCATGATCACCAAATAACTCATCACCCTTTTCTTGGGTTCACCTATTTTCAAATTAGATACTCCAACCTACTAAACAAAGAAACACCAAAAATAGGCCTAAGACCATAAGTTAGCGACCGTGAAACATTACCTCAAAACAAGGGAATAACCCATAATACAAAACTAAATACATAACCCAAAACTATATCCAACCAAACATCAAGGACAAAGCACAAAAGCAAAAAGAAAAAAACCAAAACTATATACAAATTTACAATATGGTACAAGATGATGCAAAGCTTGAGCTAACTCTTCCCTAGATCCCAAACATGACTAGCACATTTCAAAATACATATAACATGATATGCATACCGAGTTTTACAATAATCCAACCAATGTAATAGTAGGTGAAACCATACAATAATTCACATTTTACCTCTTCCACCCCACCAATTTGATTTAGTTCCATTAACAATCTGATAGGCGAGATTCAAATTATTAAATTGATTAGACAATAACTGATTTTCAATTCTTTCTTGTCCATTCCTTAATGTGTAAATTTCACAATTCGATTTATGATTTAGAATTAGGTTATCCTTATCTAAAATGAACTTTTGTAAACAAGGGCCTATTTCTAAAAATTTTAAAGCCAATTTATTTTCCATGTCGTGGGCCAATCAAACTTATGCAAAAATTTGCAAGCATATATGATATCTACTAAATGAGAATCATTATAAGTTTTTATCCTAAATTTTATTATTATTTGTTGATGAATTTGATTCAACAATTCAAGGGTATCAACTTCTTTTTCATTCAACAAAACATTCTTATTAGAGGTGTGAGTAGAAATCAACTTAAGTTCTTCATTCACCTCCAATGGCATTTCATCACAAATAATATTTGAATCCGATGAGTGATTCTATAAATATTCACCTAAAGCTTGGATGCTTGGACACAAAAGGTGAGATTCTACCTTTTGTATATTTTCATTTACCAAGGCTTGGTGAGGATTTGCAATTCCCTCTTTGACCTCATGGTCTTTATTGTTTTCATCATATTGTAGTCTTTCATCTTCATTGATTATTTATTCATCAAACATACCAAAATTAGCCACCAAATCAAAAATATGACCATCCTTTTCAAACCATAAGTCTTGTTGGTCAAGGTGCATGTCAAATAACACATCACCATGATAAACCACTTGAGATTCTTCACCTGGATAAAACTATTTGTCATTTGGTTCCAATTACTTGTTAACCATCCATGGTCTTTCTCCCTTAGAATATTCAAAATAATCATGTAAATTTATACCCAAATAATCAGAACCCCGAAATGAAAGAGAAGATTTTACCTCTTCCTCATCCAAAGTAGATGATTCATAAGAAACATTTACCATTTCTTCCCTTTCTATTTTAACAAGATATTTAATAAATTCATACTCGTAATGATCTAATTTGGGAACCCTATCTATTATTGCAAATGCAATATCTTCATGTGAAATGGTGATTTTAGCATCTTGCATGTCAATAGAAATCTCATCAATAAGGGTGTGAAAAGTAGATGATTCTTCGTATCTTCCCCAACCATTGTAAAAATTATCATCTAAATTCGTGGGATGAAATTCTATTGTGTCTGTGACATGATATTTTGATTCTTCTATCAATTTTTTTTCCTCTTTGTCCTAGGTAGTGTTGTGGCCATTCCACAACTAGCCCCAAATTTGGGGACCCACCTTAAAATTTTGTTTTTTTGAGGAGTTTTAAATGTTATTTTTGGTAGATTTCACGGTTTAACACTGGCTAATGTTTTCTTGTTTTGCTAGTTTGCTAGTGTTTTAGGTTGATAGGTTTTGTTTATTTTTATTAGTTTTGAAGTTTTCCTTTATTGTGATTTTCAATGAGTATTTAATTTATTAATTGGTTTGATTGCTTTATTAAATAAAAATATATTAATTCTAATAAATATATATGTATATATATGTTTATTATAATTATGAAAATTAAACATTCAAAATTAATATATTAATATGTATATATTTATATTAATATAATTTATGAAGTTTTCCTATATATATAATTTTCAATAAAAATAAATTTTTTAAATATAGTTATATGATAGCTTTATATAAAAATATATATATATATATATATATATAATAAACAAAGAAAGAAAAGATTATACTATATTATATTATATAATATAATAGAATCTAATCTTTGCATGCTTGTCTGACGGTTTTTGGCTTTAAAAGTAGTTAGTTTAAAATTTTATTTTAATTTTTTTCTTTCTTTAGCTTTTAGTTTTATTAAGTTTAAAAGCTAATTAAGTTTGTCTTTTGGTGCAGGTAGTCCACGTGATTGCAAAAGTGTTGAAAAGGAATGTGAAACAGTTTCTATAATAGGAGAGATTCCATGACAAGAAGGTGCCAAATGGCACCAACCTATTACATGCACAAAATAAAGAAGTGCCATCATGCTTTTGGCTATTACGTAGCCAAAGAAGAGGGAAAACTTTGGAAAATGAAACAAGAGAAAAAAAATAGAAACAAAAGGAAATGAAGGATAATAAAAGAAAAGGAAGGAAGCATTTCAAAATAATAAAAAAACAAAAGGGTTGCATGCAAGCCAAAACTAAAAACAAGAACCAAGGGTTTGAAGAATGGAAACGAAGAGCCTCAAGGGAAAACGAAGAGTTTCTGGAAACGAAGTGAAGGGAAACAAAAAAATAAAAATTTAAATACCTCAGAAAATGCAGGAAGAAGGGTTGGATCTTTTGGGATTTTTCCGGAGGAGGAAGGCATACCGTTGGGCTGATTTTCACCATTTGGAGGCCAACTTTGGGCATTTTTTTTTTGCATTGTAATGGAATATTGAATATCTTTTTGCAGCAATTAATTGGAAATGTCTCAAGTTTTATGCATTTTTTATGGTTAACTTGATTTCGTTTTCAGTTTATTGCACCCTTTTCCTTTGAAGCTCGCATCGTATTAGATGTTGATTGCATGAAGTCGGGTCACTCTAATACTGGTTTTATGCAGAATAATAATGCTTGCAGGGTCTGTGGAGAAATTCGGGGTTGCAACATTTTTGTTTTTATTTTTATTTATTTTTCTTTCTTTTTGCTATTTTTTTTTAATTTTCAGAGATTAAAATAAAAATAAAAAAAACGTAAAATGATAAAAATAATTACATAGCCATGAAGAATGATGTAAAATCTATCATACGCAACAAATTCGGATTCATTCCGAGGTAATTTCAATTTTATACAATTTTTTGAAAATGGTTGTTTGATGCAGATTTTACAATTTCGGAATTTCATTTTTTCACATTTTGGAGTCAAATCAGATTTTTTCAGCTTCATATTTTTTTACTTGCAAGCATAAAATAAATTTTCCTTCATGAAAATTTCAATTTCATCGAAGGGGGTTAATTTTATGACATTTCATAAGCTATCTTTTTCGGGGCCATAAGTGAACCTATCTTTATGAAAATTTCAATTTCATTAAAGAGAGGTGATTTTATATGTTACATTAAAAGGCTATTGTTTTAACACATTAAATTATTATTCTTTATGAAAATTATTTCATTAAAGAAAGATAATTAAATGACATTTTAAAGCCTATATTTCAAGGCTATAAATTATTATCTCTTTGTGAAAATTGATTTCACCAAAGAGGAATAATTTATTATTCATATCAAAGGCTATCTTTATCTTCATGATAAGAAGCTACATTTAAGGAGCCTATTCATCATTTCAGATTTATATTCATAAATAGATTTTATCTTTACTTTCATGCTTTAAAGTAAGATTTAATGCAAGGTAAAACTTGATTAAAATCCACTTAATAAGGAAAGATAAAATCTATCTTAAAACCCTCAAGATAAAATGAATTAAGGCACTACATCATGGTCATATGAGGGCCAATTCACATTTACTTTTTGTTTGGTTTCATGAACATTCATTAAAGTAGCATGGTAAAATAAACCAACACATGCCCCTTGTTTACAGTTACTTGCAATCACTAAGGTGTTCCAAGCATTAAATTGATATATTGTATTTGAGATTACTAATACACATAATGCAAATGCTAAGATAGCGGAGACCTTGGAGAAGTTGTTTGATTAACTTCTTTGCAAGAGAGGGTTTTGGGATCCAAATCCTAAGGGAGAGTGTAATTTCACAATTGGGTAAAATTAACACTCAACATTTTGGCGCTAGAAGGAGGGCCTGAATTGGTTTACTTTATTTTATTTATGCTAAGCAATTCATGAATTGGTTTTCATTGATCTAACGCTTTTGGATTGTTCATGGTTACTCAAGAGTTTTAATTGCTAAATATTTCAAGTTCATTTGATTAGCATCTTTGGCATCCTTTAGCACTCAACACTTTGGTAGAGCTAGGAGGATTTGAATTGATTTATTTTATTGCTATTTAGATGCTAAATTGTTCATGTCACTTGAAATATTTATTTAAAAATATTGGTCTTGACTAACGAGGTTTTGTTTCCATATGATTACTTTTATTGATTCTAACATTCTCTATGTTTGATGATGCATTAATGCTAACATGTTACAAATTTGAGAATGTTATTCAATTTCATGGTTTAATGGATACATATCTCTTGGTTGATGCTAACATGATGATTCATATGTTGACATATTGATATCGTTAGTCATTTCATGCTTCTTTGTAAGAAATATTTATTAATGACTAACAAATTGGTTTTTGAAGTTATCCTTTGAGTTTCACTAATGGCTACAACTACTGGAAAGTGGTATGGGGTGCATGGTAATCCTTTGAACATTAGTGGAGATGCTCATGACTTGCCCAAGAACATAGAGAAACTTTTGCCCAAGTTTAAGCACAATGGCACAACATTAGCCGAGGAGCACATTCAATCTTATGTGGATATCCTAGTTAGATGGAATGTTGAACATGAGGATGTGGCATGTAGATTGTTTCCTGGGAGCCTAGATGAGGTGGCATATGATTGGTACATCAATTTACCCACTGGCTCTATTACATCTTGGGCCCAATTGAAAAATGCTTTTATCAATCAATTTAGGTTGCTCATTGATCCTCTCACGATTTATCAACAATTTGCTTCTTGCAAGAGGGAGCCTAATGAGCCAGTGAGAATTTTCAACATGAGATTTCGAAAGCTCTATGCGAGATTGATTGCCCCTTATACTATTGAGGAGAGTGGTGCTCTTCAAATATACTTTGGGGCATTGGATCCCTTGCTTTCCATGTTCACTAGGACAAATCCTTTGGTTACTAATCTTGCCTCGGCCTACATGGAAGCTATGATTGTAGATCAACAATTAAGGCCACAAGGTTATGGGATGGAGCAATTGCCTATGGTAGGACAACTAGGGGCTTGCAATCAAACCTCGATGGTAAATCAAGCATGGGCACAACAAAATTTGATATCAAATATTTTGCCCCACAATCAATTTTACCCTACCATACCTACAGTATGCTCCCACATGTGCTTATACGAGTACTTCTATCCATCCAACTACTCCATCATGGTTAGAGAATCATGGTGTCACTCATGGAGCCATTACAACAAGTGTTCAGGCTTTATCTATTGATATCAATCCAACTGATCCTACTACTTCTACCACTCAACCAAATAAGCTTGTATCGAAAGTAAAAGAGCAAAAGAAGGTGGTTAAGAAGTTAGGTAGAGATGTGGTTCCATCACAAAAATGAGCACATCAATGTATGCATCCAAATCATCCTAGGAAGAAAATTCATAATGCTAATCTTAATGATGTTTCATGTTATGCTCCTTCAGGTGATAGAAGAGATTTTGATGTGACTTACATTGAAGTAAATGCCTATTCAGAATATCTTGAAGAGCATGAAGATTTTGGAGAAGAAATTCTATGGAAGGGTAACAAGAAGTTGGAATCAAAAGATCAATATTTTATTTTGGAAAGAAAATATTTAGAATCATTACCCCCAAATGAGGATTTGGGCTCGCAAAGGAAGATTGGAGCGACTATATGGAGCAAGATGTGAAAATTGATCCCCTTATAGAAGCTCCTAAGCCATCAAAAGTGGTTGAAAGTGAATTTGAAAGAAAATCAATAAATGAATTTGAAGACATAACCGAATTTCACCACTTGTTCTTGGAAGATACTTTGGATGATGTCGTTGAAATTGATGGTCAAAAAGATCCACACCTTCCAAATTGTGATAGAATTGAATCATGGGTTACAAATTTGGATTATGATAGCCTCACCAATTTGAATTCAAGAAATAACCCACTTTTGGAAATAATTGAACCATCTAAGGAAGGTGAAGATGAATTGGATGAGAAACATGTTGATGAATCGAAAGATTATGAAGAAGTAATTGAACGTCACAACTTGATTTTGGAAGATGATTACTATGATTCTTGGAAGAAATGGGAAGAATATGCTCAATCTAAATCTTCTAATGAATTTTTTGTGTCAAGTGATGTGCAGGACAATACAATTGCTTCCTCACATGAGGATATCACAAATCTTGTACAATTTGAGAAAGTTTTGGAAGAGGGATTCGAATCTCATAAAATGTGGGAAAGCGATAAGGATTCTACAACCATGAATCAAGAAGGAGAATCATTTGCTTTGGGTTCCTTTGAGGGAAAAATAATTGAGTATCTTGATCCACTTATTGGTTCTACAATGTCTATGCCATTTCAATATGAGAAAATTTTAGAACCTGAATGGTTTGGGTTTGATATAACCGATGATCCAATTGAAAATATCACGTTATCTGAAATAACCCAAGTAATTGATCATGGAGATGTGTTAGTTGACCCATCCCTAGGTAGACAAGACTTATGGTTTGAAAAGGATGGACATGTTTTTAATTGGGTGCCTAACTTTGGTGTCTTTGATAAACAGGTCATGGAGAAAGAACAAGCGCTACATGATGATGATAATGAATGTCATGAGAAAAAAGAGGAAGTTTCAAATCCTCTCCAAGTAATGGTAAATGGAAAAGTGCCAAAGGTAAAATCTCACCTTTTAGGTTCCACCATTCGAAATGCAAGTGAAGGTTTGTCTAATGGATTGATGGATTTAAATACTATCAATGATGAAATGTCATTTGTGGTTGATGAAAATTTTGACTTAATTCCTCCTCACACCACTAATGATATTGCTTTATTGAATGAAAATGAAGTTGGTATGCTTGAAGTGTTAAATCAAGTTCATAATCAATTAGTAACAGAATCTAGGATAAAAACTTATGATGATGCTCATTTAATAAATATCCTAGGTGTTTGCAAACGGTTACATGAATTTGATTGGTCTACAGATTTGAAAAATGATTTGGCTTTAAAATTTTTAGAAATAGGCTCTAGTTTGCAAGATCTCATATCTAAAAATGAAAGCTTATTTCTACATCATAAATGGAATTGTGAAATTGACATCTTAAAGAATAAACATGAAAGAATTGAAGATCAATTATTGTATAATCAACTTGAGAACTTGAAACTCCACCATAAGATTATTAATGGAACTAAATCAAATTGGTATGGTGAGAGGGGTAAGATGAATATTGTTGCATTGTTTGGTCTAATCTTGTTTTTGTTGGGTTCCTACAAAGTTTGGCATGCGTATCACGTTATATGTCTCTTGAAATGTTCTAATCATGTTTGGGATCCTGGAAAGTGATAGTTCAAATTTTTGCACCATCTTGTACCATATTGTACATGTGTATATAGTTTTGGTTTTTGCTTTTGTGCTTTGTCCATGATTTTTGGGTTTGGATTTAGTTTTGGGTTGTGTTTTTAGTTTTGTGTGTTAGGTTGTTCCCTTGTTTTGAGGTGATGTTTTGTGGTCGCTAACTTTTGGTCTCTAGCCCGTTTGCATGTTTCTTTGCTTAGTAGGGGAAGCACCTGATCTGAAAACCGATGAACCCAAGAAAAGGGAGATGAGTTATTTGGTGATCATGCTCAGATGTTGGGACTAAAATGGTGGAAAGTGGAACAATGAAATATTAGCCAAAGCTCCACATGGGACCCACACACACATTAAATGGTGTTTCTAGAAGTAAGAAGGATGAAGTTGTCTTGATTTGCAACCTAGGCAAAAATCTCACATGCTCTACTTTGACTTTCTAACCTAGTGAGACTTGATGCTTTTGCAAGAGTTCCATTAGTATAAGCGATGCAACAGATTTCTTGGAATTTGTCATCTAGTTCAGGACAACTCCACCGGGGCTATAGACGCCTGACTGGTTGTGGGGCCCTGGCTAGGCAAAGCTTGATACTTAGAAAGAGAAATAAAAAAAAGAAAAAAAAAAGAGAAAAAAAGAGATAAAAAAAAGAGAGAATGAGTAGTAATCCACCTAGGATAGATGGACTTTGCAAAGTATTAAGCGAACACACGGGTGAGTTAGATAAACCTCACCGGGGCTATAGACGCCTGACTGGTAGTGGGGCTCTATCTGTAAAAGTCTTCATTTTATGAGTTGTACTTCATAGCCTAATGCAGAAAGAGATGATGGAATCTGGAGGATTTTTAGAAATGCGGAAATGAATCACTTTTGCACACACTGAGCAAAGGCAGATGGATTAGTTGTTTTCATGCTTAAGCTATTTACCCCCATCTTCTTGGGACGTTGCTAAATCATTATGTCTCGCTAATCTTGCATGTTTTCGTTTCATATTGGGTTCTTACCGAAATGCTCAGGAGCATTTCCCAGCAAAGTCGCCATTTGTTGTGGCCATTCCACAACTAGCCCCAAATTTGGGGACCCACCTTAAAATTTTGTTTTTTTGAGGAGTTTTAAATGTTATTTTTGGTAGATTTCACGGTTTAACACTGGCTAATGTTTTCTTGTTTTGCTAGTTTGCTAGTGTTTTAGGTTGATAGGTTTTGTTTATTTTGATTAGTTTTGAAGTTTTCCTTTATTGTGATTTTCAATGAGTAAATTTTTTAAATTAGTTATTTGATTGCTTTATTAAAAAAAATTATAATTCTAATAAGTATATATGTATATATATGTTTATTATAATTATGAAAATGAAACATTCAAAAATAATATATTAATATATATATATATATATATATATATATATATATATATATATAATAAAAAATAAAAAAAAAAAAAATAAAAATATATATAATAAACAAAGAAAGAAAATATTATATTATATTATATTATATAATATAATATAATATACTATTTTTTGCTTGCTTGACGGTTTTTGGCTTTAAAAGTAGTTAGTTTAAAATTTTATTTTAATTTTTTTCTTTCTTTAGCTTTTAGTTTTATTAAGTTTAAAAGCTAATTAAGTTTGTCTTTTGGTGCAGGTAGTCCACGTGATTGCAAAAGTGTTGAAAAGGAATGTGAAACAATTTCTATAATAGGAGAGATTCCATGACAAGAAGGTGCCAAATGGCACCAACCTATTACATGCACAAAATAAAGCAGTGCCATCATGCTTTTGGCTATTACGTAGCCAAAGAAGAGGGAAAACTTTGGAAAATGAAACAAGAGAAAAAAAATAGAAACAAAAGGAAATGAAGGATAATAAAAGAAAAGGAAGGAAGCATTTCAAAATAATAAAAAAACAAAAGGGTTGCATGCAAGCCAAAACTAAAAACAGGAACCAAGGGTTTGAAGAATGGAAACGAAGAGCCTCAAGGGAAAACGAAGAGTTTCTGGAAACGAAGTGAAGGGAAACAAAAAAAATAAAAATTTAAATACCTCAGAAAATGCAAGAAGAAGGGTTGGATCTTTTGGGATTTTTCCGGAGGAGGAACGCATACCGTTGGGCTGATTTTCACCATTTGGAGGCCAACTTTGGGCATTTTTTTTCTGCATTGTAATGGAATATTGAATATCTTTTTGCAGCAATTAATTGGAAATGTCTCAAGTTTTATGCATTTTTTATGGTTAACTTGATTTCGTTTTCAGTTTATTGCACCCTTTTCCTTTGAAGCTCGCACCGTATTAGATGTTGATTGCACGAAGTCGGGTCACTCTAATACTGGTTTTATGCAGAATAATAATGCTTGCAGGGTCTGTGGAGAAATTTGGGGTTGCAGCATTTTTGTTTTTTTAATTTTTTAAATTTTTTTCTTTCTTTTTGCTATTTTTTTTAATTTTCAGAGATTAAAATAAAAATAGAAAAACGTAAAATGATAAAAATAATTACATAGCCATGAAGAATGATGTAAAATCTATCATACGCAACAAATTCGGATTCATTCCGAGGTAATTTCAATTTTATACAATTTTTTGAAAATGGTTGTTTGATGCAGATTTTACAATTTCGGAATTTCATTTTTTCACATTTTGGAGTCAAATCAGATTTTTTCAGCTTCATTTTTTTACGTGCAAGCATAAAATAAATTTTCCTTCATGAAAATTTCAATTTCATCGAAGGGGGTTAATTTTATGACATTTCATAAGCTATCTTTTTCGGGGCCATAAGTGAACCTATCTTTATGAAAATTTCAATTTCATTAAAGAGAGGTGATTTTATATGTTACATTAAAAGGCTATTGTTTTAACACATTAAATTATTATTCTTTATGAAAATTATTTCATTAAAGAAAGATAATTAAATGACATTTTAAAGCCTATATTTCAAGGCTATAAATTATTATCTCTTTGTGAAAATTGATTTCACCAAAGAGGAATAATTTATTATTCATATCAAAGGCTATCTTTATCTTCATGATAAGAAGCTACATTTAAGGAGCCTATTCATCATTTCAGATTTATATTCATAAATAGATTTTATCTTTACTTTCATGCTTTAAAGTAAGATTTAATGCAAGGTAAAACTTGATTAAAATCCACTTAATAAGGAAAGATAAAATCTATCTTAAAACCCTCAAGATAAAATGAATTAAGGCACTACATCATGGTCATATGAGGGCCAATTCACATTTACTTTTTGTTTGGTTTCATGAACATTCATTAAAGTAGCATGGTAAAATAAACCAACACATGCCCCTTGTTTACAGTTACTTGCAATCACTAAGGTGTTCCAAGCATTAAATTGATATATTGTATTTGAGATTACTAATACACATAATGCAAATGCTAAGATAGCGGAGACCTTGGAGAAGTTGTTTGATTAACTTCTTTGCAAGAGGGGATTTTGGAAACAAATCCTAAGGGAGAGTGCAATTTCACAATTGGGTGAAATTAACACTCAACAGGTAGTAGAACCATTATCATTCTCCAACACTTGATGAGATTCCAACTCTTCTTCCAAAACATTCTCAAATTGTATAGGACTTGTAATATCCTCATGCAGGAAAGTAATTGTATTATCATGCATATCAATTGACACAAAAGTTTTATTAAAATGTTTGGAGTGAGTGTATTCTTCCCACTTCTTCCAAGAATCATAGTAATCATCTTCCAAAATCAAGTGGTGTCGTTCAACTAATTTTTCAACCTCTTCCAATTCATCAATATGTTTGTCATCAAATTTGCATTCACCTTCCTTAGATGTTTCAATGATATCCAAAAGGAGGCTACTATTTGTATTCAAGTTTATAAGGCTATCCACATTTGTAACCCATGATTCGAATTCATCACAATTTGGAAGGTGTGAGTTTTATTGGCAGTCAGTTTCGACAATATCATCCAAGGTGTTTTCTAAAAATAAGTGGTGAAATTATGTCATGTCTTCAAATTCATTTATTGATTCTCTTTCAACTTCACTTTCAACCATTTTATTCAATTATATGGGAGGTTTTGTCCTATCACATATCTCAAAACTAGTTAGATTTAGGATACCTCCATTATCTGAACACTCATGCATTTCTAGAAATGGACCCATATCTACACAATCCTCATTGGTGGATATTGGATTGGAAACTTGCACCTCCCCTTGAATGATATCTAAGGTGGTTATAACATTTAGACATTCAAATTCATCTCCTTGATCATTCACCTTAGCCATCATTGGAGTGCAGGGTGCTATATTAGATGGTTGGTGTAGGTTGGCATCAATAACTCCAGAATAACAATCTCTCATGGGAGCATGTTGTGCCTCCACTTGCCATTGTTCTACCATTATTGCGACCTCATAGATTCTATGCAAATATGGGTCATTAATATTTTTTCCTAAAAGTGTAGCAAGTATGAGGGGTATGGCTCCCAAGTATACTTGAAAAGCTTCCTCTTATGTTATGTCAAAAATTTCCACAACTTCAGTGTACAACCCATGGAACCTATCATTGAATTCACTCATGGATTCATTAGGTTCTTTACAAATAGAGGTAAACTAATTTTTCAACACCACTAGGTCAACTTGATTTCTAAAATTGTCAAGAAATATTAATTCTAGTTGATCCCAATAATTTTTAACCTCAAGAAAAAATTACCATTGAAATAATATGCTCTTGTAAATATGCAATTTATGTATGTATCCTAATGTCTCATTTTGACTAAACTATCGTAGAAACTCAAATACAGTTCTAGGTATTTTACACAAACTATAATAGTCCCCTAACAGAGATATCATTCATGCTCTTAGAGATACCATTTCTACTCTTATTTCATCAAATGTCACCATTAGTGAAACTCAAATAATAACTTTAGAACCAATTTTGTTAGTCAAATAAAAATATCTTGCAAAGAAGCATGAAATGACTAACAAACTTTAAATGTTTAACATATGAATCATCATATTAGCATCAACCAAAAGATATGCATCCATTAAACCATGAAATTGAAGAACATTCTCAAATTTGCAAAAGGTTAGTATTAACACATCATCAAATAAATAATGTTAGAATCAATAAAAGTAATCATATGGAAATAACCTCGTTAGTCAAGACCAATGTCTTTGAATAAATATTTCAAGTAACATGAACAATATAGCATCTAAATAGCAATGAAATAAACCAATTCAGGTCCTCCTAGCTCCCAAAGTGTTGAGTGCTAAAGGAGACCAAGGATGCTAGTCAAATGGACTTGAAATATTTAGCAATTCAAAACTTTCAAAGTTATGCCAATATCACATTATTCATTGCATGAATAATTCAAAGCATTTAAAACAAAAATGAACAAATTAGCATAAATAAAATAACACCAATTCAGGCCCTCCTTCTAGCGCCAAAATGTTGAGTGGTAATTTTACCCAATTGCAAAACCACACTCACCTTAGTATTTTGATCACAAAACCCTCTCTTGCAAAGAAGTTAGAAATCAAAACAACTTCTCCAAGGTTTCGCTATGTAAGCATTGCACATGTGTATTAGTAATCTCAATGAAGATATATCAAATAAGTGTTAGGAACACCTTAGTGATTGCAAGTAACTATTAACAAGGGGCATGTGTTGGTTTATTTTATCATGCTATACTAATGATTGTTCATAAAACTTAAAGAAAAGAAAATGTGAATTGGCCCTCATATGACCACGATGTAAAGCATTGATTCCTTTTATCTTGAAATGTTTTAAGGTAGATTTTATCTTCTTTTGATTAAGTAGATTTTAAACAAGTTTTATCTTGCATTAAATCCTACTTTAAGCATGAAGTAGAAGATTAAAACCTATCTATGAATGCGAATCTGAAATTATGAAAATATCCATTAAATGTAGTTTCTATCATGAGGATAAATAAAACATTTGATATATTTAATAAATTATCCCTCTTTGATGAGATTAATTTTCATAAAGAGACAACAATTTATTGCTTCAAAATAATGGCCTTAAAATGTCATTATTAATTATACCTCTTTAATGAAATAATAATTTTCATAAGAAATAAATAATTTAATGCTTAAAAACAATAGCCTTTGATGTAATGTATAAATTACCTCTCTTTACTTAAATCAAAATTTTCATAAAAAAAGGCAAATTTATTGCTCCGAAAAATGATAGCTTATGGAATGCCATAAAAATTAATCCCCTTTAATGAAATTACATTTTTAATAAAAAAGGAATTTCATTTATGCTTGCAAATAAAAATTTAAAGCTGAAAGAATCTGATTTACCTTCAAAATGTAAAAAAATAAAATTTTGAAATTATAAAAACCTCATAAAAACAACGATTTTCAACAATTTTTATAAAATTGAAATGGCTTCAGAATGAGTTTGAATTTTTTTCGGATGAAATATTGTAGCTCATTATTCACACCCATGTAATTATTTTTGTCATTTTAATTATTTTTTATTTTTATTTTAATCCTCAAAGTTAAAAAAAAAAACTGCAAAATGAAGGGTTAAAAAAATAAAATAAAATCTGGAAATGAAAAGGCAAACACAATACAGCATCATGCTTCCCTACCCTACAAAACCGAAGACGTGAGAAATATCTACATGCAACCTAGTTTATCAGAACCTGCATTTGCACAACTCGGAATAAGCTAGGTGCGAGCTTCTAAGGATAGAAAAATAATTTTTCTATTTTGAGGTATTCAACAATGCAACCATGAAATGCATTAAACATTTCTTATAAAACTAAAAACTAAAAAAAAGAAAAATAAGCATTAAATCCAGACATGCAGAAATAATCTCCTTCTTTCTTGCTAACAAGGTGCAAGTTTCTGGATTCATTTGCATTAAATCTATCAAAAAAAATATTCATTTACATCCGAGTTCCAATAGCATTTTTGGTCTTTTCGAAAAGAACCAACCCTTTTCCTGCCTTCAAAAGTCGTATTTAAAATTTTCACAATCTACCTGTTTCATTTTCCAACTCTTCTATGGACGACCATTCGTTTCATTTTCGAGTTTCCATTTCGTAACGAAACCTCTTCTTTTTTTCCATGTAGGTTCTCAATTCCCTCAAACAAATTGCATAATGCTTCCCTGACATATGGCGGTTTCTCTTTTAGATTTTATAACTCCTGGCTTAAATTAGATCCCCTCACCATATGCCATACAAGGCTCTTATATCCGTGCATGTTTTTCGTTCAAAGGCTACAATAGCTTTAAACAATTTAACCTTTTAATATCTTCACCTCATCTTTCATCCATTGCCACGAGTGTCTTATCAGTGCGTACATAATTTGCAAGGAAGGCTTTTAATTATAAAATAATCTCCATATGAAATAGGTAAGGCCCTACCTTTCGACAGCATTGCTACATTGAAACCCCTATTTTATTCTTGAAAGCTCACAATTAAACGCCTTGTATTCTTATCCTAACTAGGCCATGATATAGTTGACACGCTACTTCCAACCGTTTTTCACACACAAGCCTCCAAAGATATTAAATAGGCCATCAAGACTTTCCCCATGCGCGTTTGTAACGCCAGAGACATCCAACGATGCACATTTTATAACACCCTAAATAATTTACATCTGCATCTTAAAATTTGATGTTACAGAATCTAGAATCATCGGTGCCCTATGTTCATTTTCTGACAACGTCAATGTGCATCCACTGTTACTACCTTGCTGCTGAATCTACTTCCCAAGCTCACTGTCTTAGCGAGTCTAGCATTCAACAGGTCAAACTTCATCTTCGAACACATGCAACACTACACCTCATGCTCGCCTACACTGCATGTCTGTCTGGATCTGACTTCCATCTATGCTGCCTCGGTGAACCGGTAGATACTTATTCATGTTTACTGTGTATTCGCCCTGAATTCGGTCCAAGCCATATGCTTTCGAATATTTTTGAATCCACGTCATCTGAATTGCTCTTCAGCTGTGTCTCCGGTACAAAGTCCTTTCACGTTCGTTTCTTGGTGTTATGGAAACCATCCACTGTATGCTTTATCTGGTAAAAATCCGCCTATCTTCGGTGCACCATTTGACCCGGCGTCCTCGACCCAATATCGGCCATGTTTTCACTGTGTTCTGCCTATGGCCTGCGCCCATCTACAACGCTTCCTAGTCTTCCAGTAATACCGGTCATCAACATTTTGACCCTCTCACGCGACGTCCGAAGTGTTTGTTTATACACTAATAAATGATTATGCCCCACAGGCCTCTATTGTTAGTGGTTTCCTGTCCACCTCTTTCACGCCACGTAGCAACCATATCCTTTTGTATCGTTGAAGCATTGCCATGATTTCATCTATCTGGCTCGCTGTTCATCCGCAGAGCCATCACCATCGATGTTCTTGCTCAGTTTATTCCCCATGCACATACTGTAACCACAAGCTTCCCCTATGGGCTCCCATCACACTGCGAACTAACCTTCCAATATCTCTTCATTCAAAATTTGGCGAATTTTGAGCTGCCACATTGGCGAAGTCCTCTTCGACAGGGTAACTACCTGTTGTTCAAAATCCAGCGTATAGATATCCGTTTTTCTGCAACTGCCACGTGATTTACGGTGCCATGCCTCTAGATGTTTACGTCTTTCTAAACTACAACCCATCAACCACCATTAGGGCTCACCTTGAATGCCATGTCATTCGGTCAGGTTCTCCGTTGATCGCTCCGTGGGATATGTTATATCTCACCTCGTTGTTGCTTCGACAAACCCACATCGCCACCGAGGATACTATCATCTGATAAGGGTTGCCTCTCCATCGGTGTTCGTCCACAGTTGTGCCTAGGTGTTCGGCTTTTCAACCCTTCTATGCGCCAATGGGGGAGGCCAAGTTCTCGTCTTGCTGTCGAACATGCGTATCCATCTCCTGCACGCAATCAACCCATGTATTAAAATTTTGTTATCATAAAACATCATGCCCAAAGATTTAACCTCACATATAAAATGCACAGATATAAACATGATCGCATAGTGAAGATAAAGACATTTGACCTTTATATTCTTATTTTTAAGATTATTTTATTTAGGTTTTATCATTATAACTATAATTATAATTATAAATATAAATATATATATATATATATATATAATTATAATTATAATTATAATTATAATGTTGTACTTTGTTTATTATTATTTATATATAAACTTATATATACTTATATATATATATTATTTCTTTTATTTTTATTATTATTTATCTTAAGTTTATATATATATATATATAAACTTTCATCTTATGTTTTATATCAATTTTTCTTAAAGGTTTTATTAAAACCCAACACAGAATGAAGCATTAAATCTTAACACCAAAACTTAAAAACAAAAACTAAAATTATTAAATCAATCCCAAGACACTAAACACTCAACCCAAAGACTTCATTGAAAACAAACTATGCCAACTTTTTTCAAGCTTACAACAAGACCCCTACAACACGAGGAACCTCGGAGTACCCATGGCGAGCCCATGATTAAGGTTTCATCAACATGCTAGCTCAAAGACAACCGAAATCCTTGAAACATCAAAACAAAAGGTGGGTCCTCAATTTTGGGGTACGTTGTGGAGCAACCACAATAGTACTATGGAAAGTAAAGGGAATGCCCAAAAACTTGAACATATCCTCCGGATGAATTCATTTTCACTGATAATGCTCAAGCCAACTTGGCATAGGTATGGAGGATTATCTATAACACGACGTTTTCCTCCATTGAATGTTGGAACCAAAAGCCTTGGAAAAATAATCTAGTCAAGAAAGAGCTTGTGCGATGGATTGCCTATCCTCAAGGATGGTTAAGAATGAATCATCAGCAAAATAACCACCGATTAGTTGCCACTGATTCCTTGGGTGATAAATTCCCTTAACTAGCCCTTGCAAAGCTTTATTGGCAAGAAGATAGCCGAAAGCTTCAGCAACAAGCATGTAGAGGGAGGGAGCAAGAGGACACCCCTATATAACAGACTTGAAAAAGGCCAATATTCTATGTTTGAACTCCATCCAGCATGAGAACCACTGAAGCATGTTTGAACAACATTTGCACATAATTAACAAAGAAAGGACCAAACCCAAAGACTTTGAGCATTGATATTTCATTCAATTCTATTGTATGCTTTGTCAAAGTCAATTTTGATAAACATGACCTCTTGTTGATATTTCCTAGCCCATTCCCTGTCTTCCTAGATTGCAATGACATCGTCAAGAATATACCTATTCTGAATAAACCTTGTTTGCTCAGGTCTCACAATGAGAGGAAGCAGAGGTGAAAGTTGAAGAGTAAGGACCTTAGCAATAATTTTGTAGCTTGCATTCAAGAATGTAATACATCTCGATTTTGTGATAACCTTAGGATCTCCAGGCTTGGGGATGAACTTAATGTTGCTTTTATTTATAATAGAGCCTAACGAGTTAGAGGCCATCACTTCATGATAGACTCGTAGAAGGTTTGGACCAACCAGGTCCCACAAGACTATAGAATTTACATGGAAAACTGTCTAGATCTGGTGCTTTGTCATTAGCCATGTAGGACAGAGCATCAACGAAGTCCTCTAAGGAAAGAGGCCTTTCACAGTATTCTTTATGGGAGTTTGATAATTTTAAAGGCACAACTGAGCAACATTCCTCAAGAGCTTGTTGTCTCTTAGGAGAGAGAAGTTGAGCAGCAAAAACCTGTAGGTTGTGGTTAACAAACACTTTGGCAATGTCAGGAAACTCTGTAAAACGTTTGTCATTATCCATAATGGCTTTGAATTGATCCGCTTGTCTGGGCGGTCTGAGGTGCTGAAAGAATTCTTTTGAGACCCTGTCTCCAACTTTCATCCAGTGCATTCGGGCTCTTATTTGGGCACCTCTAGCCTCATAAAGCTCAAACTTTTTAAGTTCATGCCTAAGGGTTGCAACATCTAGTGATAGGGTTAACAAAAAAAAGGGGTAGCCGAGCTAAGGAAGTATGGTGTAAGAGTAAATTGTGTTTCTCTTTCTGACGTCACCACGAATCTTGCCGTGTGATACTTCAAAAAAAAAAGTGTAGAAGAGAATACGAAGAAGGTGGATGAGTTCTTTAAAATAATAGCTAAAATTATAGCTAACTTAAAGGGGATGACTCTTAAAGGTGAAGATATTGCAAAGACTGCTCTGTATGTGACGAGTAATGAAACCAGTTATGTAAGTGGTAATAATCTTATGGTGGATGGGAGACACTGTTATAAACCACAACTGGAAGATGTACCAACCATAAGTTCCCATGTTTTAGTCCTCGTTTTAGTTAGCAAACATAATCACAGATAGATGATTGTGTAATTCTCCCTACGCTACTACAATGTTACTTAATTATTGACCAGCTATATTTGTGAAATTATAATAAGACCCAGCTTAAAGATACGAGTGGACTCTATGTATCTACTATATATTCAAAGACTTGATTGGATGTAATATTATGTTTACTTGTATGTGTTTAAATTAAATAGTATAGCATGGAACAAAATTTTATTGAAACATTTCGTAAAAGACATATATCCTAAAGACCCTCTGAAGAAAAGTGTCAATTTTCTCAACAACACAAGATTGAGGAATTGCATTTCTAAGAGTCTACTCCCATGAGGAGGTTTAAGACTTCTATTTATATTAAGCGTGCAATCCTATGCTTTGAGGTCGCCACAAAACAGTTAAAGATTGGCGCGATAAATTTCAGCAAGCGTGGGAGGGGACCTGAACCTACGCAGCAACCTAGAGTTTTCCTTACAACGTGGTTATTTCCCTCCGTTTTCTCCTTTGTTAAGGCATAATCTCCGGCATTAAATTTGTAAGCAGTTATCTAATGATATTGTAATTACCATGTGTGGGGAGTTGAGGAATTGGGTTGTTTAAAATTTTTAGGCAAAGGGAGGTCCCAGGTTCAAATCCCTTCCCATCGCATGCATGTGGATATGTATCTTTGGAACTCTGGGGTCTATTAATTCCACCCACCCAATCATCAAAGAAAAAGATATATATATATATATATATATATATATAGTAAACCTGGGGTGCAGCACAACGATACAGGCTTGGGCTCTTCTTCGGGAGGTCCAAGGTCCAAACCGTAGCATGGGCCAGTGTATGAGGGGTGGGTGTGTGTGGTGGCTTTGTGTTAAATTCTCTATTGATAAGTATAGCTCTCGGCTTTATGAGGGGTCATGGTTGGGAGGAGACTGCTCAACCGTATAATCGGTCAAATAACCAAACCAAAAAATATATAGTAAACCGCACTTTCACTTAAAAATATTAAATTTAAATTATTTATTTATAAAATAATTATTTAAATATTTGTTTGTTTTATTTCATTTATTTTATTTATAAAACTAATTTGAAAATTTTGTGTATAAAAACATTTAAAATAAATTATTTAAGAAGCTCTCTTTTCTTCTTTTTATTTTTTTTCATTAATTTATTTATGTTATCGCTACCAAGGGGTCAAACCTTGACCTTTTTACAATTAACATCCACTCATCACTAATGGTCCCCCATGTTGTATCAAATTATTGTTGGATGAATTATTCAACCCCTGATTTTGCTTTATGAGGTACTAAATTAATTAATTTTAGAGAACCGTCGCATCCGTCGAGTAAATTCAACCCGACAACTTTACCTTTCGTGTGATTAGGTGGAGGCGGCCATACAGTCTTGTCAAAGTTTCCAGTTAATCTCGTTTATACTAGGTTTTAGGTGGTTCTATAATATTTCTGGAGAAAAAAATTATAAATATTTATTTGATAATAAATATTTAAATTATATAATATATTTTATATTGTATTAAATGTTTTTATTTATATATTTTTACAAGGATTTTTTTTTTAAGTAAGTTATAAGATTTATGTTAATAGGAAAGTGTATATAGAGGACATCCTATTTGCAAAGGTAGTAGTGTGATCTAAATTGTGTGAGTGCATCAAACTGGCGATGATGACAACACGAGCTATCGATGGTCTCCTTCATGTCAGGTCAAAAATAACATATTGAAATAGGTTTGGAGGAAGTAGCTCTTTTGGTTTGAACCCTAAGCTTGTCAATCATTAAAAATAGTGTGGTATAGTGTGGTTGTGACCAACTCTCCTATGTAACAAACAAAAATAAATAAAAAGAAAAGAAAGTGTGTAGTCTTTGTAAAAAAAAGCTTGCATAATCTTTGTAAATATCCTTAAAGAAGACACACAAATAGAGTCTTAAAGCTAGTTTATTTTATTTTATGTTAATTTTTTTTTTTAATAAAATAAAAAAATAAAAAATTATTTTCGAATTAAATTTTATTAATTAATGGTGTCTTTTTTTAATTAATTTATTTATTTTTGATGAAAAAAGTAAATATATATTAAACTAAATTAAAAATTTATTTAAAGATATTTATTTATTTATTAATTTGTTTTTGTTATGTATAATCACACATCCACACTCAACCCCTCACACATTCACCCACGTTGTGGTTTGAACCTTAGATCTCTTAAAAAAGAGCCAAAGCATGAACCATTGTGTTGTTCTCCTTGGAACATTTTCTTTTTTGATTTGGTTATTGTGAGAAACCTCTATGATCGATGCACAAGGCGTACATGGCTGAGTAGTCTCCTTCCAACCATGATCCCTCGTAAATTCGAGAGCTATACTTATGAATAGAGAATTTAACACAAAGCCACCACACACCCACCCCTAAAGATATTTATTTTTTAATAATTTATTTTATAAAATGTGAAGGTTTTCATGTATTACAAAATGATTACATTATAGTATTATAACATCATTTTTTACAATTATACATATAGAACTTTGTAAAATTTAAACTTAAGTATTTTTTAAAAGGCTATTTACATTAAATAAAGATAACAGTTTATAAAATAAAAAAAGTGGGTGGATTAACACACCCTATGGGGAATCAAAATAACCCTCATTGACAAGGGTTAGGAAACAAAGCCATCAATAAAACACAATTTTACCAATCATCATTGATTAAGAAAACATATCAAATATAATATTGTGTTAACTTGCATAAAATAATAGTGATTATGGGATGGGAATCCACATTTCTACATCATGATCCTCATTAAACCCTTTAGTACCCGTGTCGCTCCAACCAACAACTAGCCCAAGTGAAACTGGTTGAACATCATCCCACCCCGAACCTAGCAATATGAACAAGCAATGTCAATTGGGTTGTTTCCTTATCAACAAGGGCTGGGAACAGTCACTATATGCGGAATCAATTCTTGCATATGATGGAGGCCAACGATGAGAGCAGGATAAAAAATAATCCTAAGAAGAGTGCTCTGAGGCAATCCGATTGACTGTACATGGAGTATTGGTCCATTGCACCAGAAGAACTTGCAAGTGATCCAAATCCATAACAACTTTGTTGGCTTGAGCATATATCTGTAGCCACATGTTATTAAAAACTTCTAATTTATCTGCATGAGTAAATGTTACAAATGGTGTATATTGTTTAAAAACAATTATGTTATGGGTCTTCCAAATATGAAAGAGCACACTAATATTGAAAACGTACCACACCACAAAACATGGGAGAGACAAATTTTAATAATTTAAATATTTATTTATTTATTTATTTTTGATGAAAAAAGTAAACTTATATTAAATTAAATTGAAAATTTAATAAAATATATTTATTTTTTAATAAGTTATTTTATAAAATGTAAAGGTTTTCATGTATTACAAAATGATTACATTATAGTATTATAACATCATTTTTTTTACAATTATACATATAGAACTTTGTAAGATTTAAACTTAAGTTTTTTTTTTTAAATGAAAAAAACTATTTATATTAAATTAAGATAATAGTATTTACAATAATAAAAGTGGGTGGATTAACACACCCTATGGGGAATCAAGATAATCCTCATTGACAAGGATTAGGAAACAAATCCACCAAAAAAACACAAGTTTACCAATCATCATTGATCAAGAAAGCATATCAAATAAAATATTGTGTTGTCTTGCATAAACTACTAGTGATAATGGGATGAGAATCCACCCATTTGCATTGCGATTCTCATTAAGCCCTTCAATACCCACATCACTGCAACCAACAACTGGCCCAGGTGAAACTGGTTGAACATCATCCCACCCACAACCTTACATGATGAACAAGCAATGTCAATATTAGGTCGTTTCCTGACTAACAAGGGCTATGACCAATGCCTATTTGCATGAGAACTTCTTGCATATGAAGGAGGCTGGCGGTAAGAGCAAGATCGAAAATACTCCTAAGAAGAGTGATCAAAGATGATCTTATTGATTGTACATGGAGCATTGGCCTATTGCACCAGAAGAACTTGTAGATGATCCAAATCCATATCAACTTTGTTGGTTTGAGTACATATTTGTATCCACATGTTATTAAAAACTTCTAATTTGTTCGCATGATTAAATGTGACAAAAGGTGTATACTATTTAAAAACATTTCTATTATGGGCCTTCCAAATATGAAAGAGCAGACTAATATTGAAAACCTACCACACCATAAAAGTGGGAGAGATAATGTAAAAGAGTCCCCAAGAAGAGCTTGGGGCCTAGAAAATCTTGTAGTTGTAAATGGGAAAAAAATAAAAGAACAAATTCCCAACCTTACCTAGATCTTCTATAATGCCAAAAGAGGTGAACACAAGACTCAGGTACACCACAAAAAAGACATTTAAAATCAGGAATTCCAAGGTTCTTCAAAAGTTCCCTCAAGGAGAGACCTTGACACAACAAGCTCCACACAAAACAATATTGCTTGGGCTCAACATAAGCAACCAAAACACTCTAAAATCTAGAATTCCATCTAGTTCTTATAGAAAATAAGTCTCAACCCTAATTGAGCTTAGGCACCATAGGAATATGAGGAGATAACCATTTATACCCTAAACGAGCCTTATAATTAAGCAAAGGAGTGTCAACATGCCATCTCCAATCTGACCACAAAGGATGCAATGCATTCACACCAATATTGTGCAACAAAGAAAAAGGGGTGAGAGCAATAACAATATCATAAGTATTTTTGTCTGCACCATTCAACTTGAAGGTGCGTTTGAACTCATTCCATGGTATCCAATCCCTGGTCTGGAAAGAAAAGAAATCAACTATTGTAACAATACCCTTTTTAAAAAACCATTGAGCATGAATCCATTGCACCCAAGCTAAGGGAGAACCTTTATGAAGAAACATGGGGGACCACCAAATATTTATATAATTGATGGATAATCCTTTATAGAAGTTGACTTCTTTCTGACAGATCCAAGGAGTGAGCTAATACCATGCTTTCTAGATACTTTTAATAAGAAAAGAGCATGGAATCTTGACAAAAATCAGAGCAATAATGAGAGAGAAAATATAACCCTCTCCATACTCTATGATTTAAGGTAATACTAGAGGAAATAAAATGTTGAACCAAAACTTACCAAGCTTTAGCTCCCCTCAAAGCCTTGACCACCCACTTAGCACACCAAGCAATACCTTACTGTCTACAGTCCAACATACCCATTCCACCAAACTCTCTCGAAAGACAACAAATATCCTAGGCAACTCTATGAAATCCATTTGTTTCAAAAGAATTATTCTAAATAAAATCTCAAAGTTTCTCAAGATTCTTATAGCAAGTTTTTGAAGAAACCCAGTAAGAGGAGTAGTATACATGAGTATCAGCTAAAACTTTAGAGCAGATTTGAAATTTACCTGCTAATGACAACTTCTTAGTAAGACAAAATTCAAGTTTCTTTCCAACTCTTCAAAGCACATAATTTCAAAGCTGAGTAGGAGAGCCTTGAAATGTAAAAAAAATACCAAGAAACTTAAAAAATTCTCTATGAGGGATCTAATTCCAATGAAACCCTTGAATCCATGGTGACATAGGTAAGGGAAACTATCTAAAACAGAAGGTCTTCCTCCATTGTATGCCAGAACTAGAGGCTTTGCAAAAGGTGTTTCAACAAGACAGAGAATTAGAAATAGATTGCTCCTCTTTCCTTATAGTAAGAAAGGATTCATAAACAAAGTGACCATTAGTAAGTTGTCCCTGATCATTCAAAAGATAAATTCCTTTAATAAGACCTGTAGAAGCTTGAGCAACTAAAATATAGCTAAAGGCTTTAGTAGCAAGCACATATAAAAAGGGAGCAATATGACACTTTTTTTTTAATAGATCTAAAAATGCCCACTAATTTAAACTATGAATTTATCATATTGAGAATAGCCAAAGCATATATAAGTAGCATAACAATTGTCTGAGTGCAAACTAGCCCAAATCCTAAAGCTTTGAGCATAGCAAGAATGAATCTCCATTCAATGAGGTTATAATATTTTTCAAAATCATATTGATAAAATGCATGTTTTGGTTTGACATCCAAGCGCATTCCATACCCTCCTAGACAACCAAATCATTCTCGAGGATGTACCTCCCTTGAATAAATCCAATTTGCTCTAGTCTAACTAAAAAAGGAAGAAGGGGTTTAAGGCGAAGAGCCAAAGCTTTTGAAATGATCTTGTAACTAACATTCAATAATGTAATAGACCTTCAATTAGTGCCATTGTTAATAATTTATTTTCTATTTACATATTTCAATAAATTAGTCTCATCCTGAGAGGCATCATGTGTTATTAATGTGTCTTATAGTTTCTTTGTGTGCAGGTGACACGGACAATCATGGATCCAAGAGAATTATCAAGATCATATTCCTTGACATAAAAGAAGGAGGCATCTAATAAGCCCTCTTATAAACAAAATAGTGAAGTGAAAATCATTGCAATGGTTCTCTTCTTTTTAAAGAGCCACAACATTTGTATTTATTGTATCAAATAGAGGTATTCCCTAAGATGGAAATATTGTAATAAAGATGCATTATGATTAATAAAGTGCACCCCGTTTTGATCATATTTATCTCTCTATAGTTACGTGCTTTCTCATTTTAAATTTTTTACATGTTTGCAAATAGATTAGATGCATGATTTTTACTACATACAAGTGGCGATCACAATGTGATGCTCTATTTTTTGAGCTATTTACTGATGTTTTTTATTTTTCCTTTATACAAGTGCATTTGCTTTGAGCAACAATGTCTAGTAGATCTAGCCACCATCGACTTCAGCAACTAGCGTAGCAGCCATCCTGACTGACAGTGGCTAGAAGAACAGTCAACAAAAATAATCAGCAGCCTATATCTTCTTCAGATGAGAATTTACATGTAAGTAGTCCTCTATGTATCTTTCTAGTTTCTATCTTTTCTCTGTGTGTTTGAATGTCAAATTTAGCAATAATTACAACACATAGTGAAAGATAAGGATAAAATTTTAAATTTCCTGTGTTTGTTGTGAGCCGTTGTTAGGAACAATGGTTGTCTCTACTAGATGCTCGAGAAGCCATCGACTATGATTCTAGCTAGTATTGTGTATATCAACTGAGACTGTGTGTCACTAATTATAGTAGTGACTATTGTTTAGGCTTGGTTGTAGGTCTGTTTGATTGGGTCTTGATCAAAGGTTGATTCATGTTAATTTGCATTGCATCTTTCAAAACATTAAAAATATTTTCCATACTCCATTTCTAAAAGTAAAACACATTTTACATAAATGTAGTTAAAAAACATCGTATGTTGTTTGATGCATATTTTTTATGTAAATTTAAAATGAACCAATCACACACCATGATCCAAGTGTAAACATCAATGGCATTGGGATTTTTACGTCCAACCCATTGATCAAGACCGATGCTAGAAGTCATTACTACTAATTTGGCTTGTTGATTGAGTTTTTTGCACCTGTCTGTGGCCAAAGCCGATTCAAAAACTATTATATCTATATAAAATGACACATACTATTCTTTAGAAGGTATATCGCTACGTACGGTGTGTTGGGTGAGAATCGATAGCACTTATGCTCCCTAATTGGGTATGGATGTCATCTCCATATTTTGGTGGGTAGGCAACTTGGATGTGATTACCCAGTTTGTCACTACAATTATATATGTGAAATATTTAAACAATATTAGAATTACATCAACTATTGCAAACACAATAAGAGTTCATATTGTAATCCAAACTAAATCAAAACACAATAAATAAGTTTTAGGAACACAAAAAATATTTAAATGAGATAATCATTTTATCTACTTTGTGTGTTTATTTTTTGTTTGTGTAATCAACATAAGATCCTACCATACGATCTAGGACCAAACCCTAATTTTTTGACATGAATCCATTGCAATTTAGCTTGTTGCTTACCCTAATACTGAATAATAGACGAGCACCAGATATTCAAAGTAGCTACAATAGCCCCACGTTGGCAGACAACTCCTTTCCATTGTAACCAAGGCTTGATAGAATTCCAAGCCCACTAAATACTCTAAATGAAGAATGACCCAAATATTTTAATGGAACTGGGGCCACAAGGATGGACGACATATGCATTCCCTTCCAAAATTTCTTGCCAAACGGTAATCTTGTTGGAACATAGTGTCGGATTAGAAATTTTCAAACTTCAGAGTCTTTAAGAGATTGGATAATCTACTTAGTGCTCATAGCCAGATCTTGGCGATGGCAATTAAACAACCCCACACATACCGAGCTCTTAGGGAGGCAACAAAATTTCCATGCAACTCTATGAAATCCATTCTTTAGAGAATATTTGATCCAGAGTAAATATCAAAGAAGATTCTCCAACTTTTTATAGCAAGTTTGAGAGGGAATCGAGCGTAAGGAATAATAAACATGAGTAGAGGAAATAACTTTAGACCAAATTTAGAATTTTATTGCAATGGAAAGCTTTTTTGTGACCCAGTAATTGGATTTTTTGTTTCACTTTTTGCACAAAATATACACAAATCTGGGAGGGGGTACTCTAGAAAGCAAAGGGGATGTGCAAAAACTTGAACATCTCTCTTGACTGAATCTATTTCCACTGATAATGCTCAAGCTAACATGGCATGAGTATAGAGGATTATTTGTAACATAGTTTTTTCCTCCATTGAATGCTGGAACTAGAAGCCTTGCAAAAATATTCCAAGCAAGAAAGAGCCTATGTGATGGATTGCCTATCCTCAAGGATGGTTAAGAATGAATCATCAACAAAATGACCATTGATTAGTTGCCCTTGATTCCTTGGGAGAGAAATTCCCTTAACTAGCCCTTGTGAAGCTTTTTTGACAAGAAGATAGTCGAAATCTTTAGCAGCAAGCACGTAGAGGGAGGGGGTAAGAGGACACCCCTGTCTAATAGACCTGAAAATGCCAATATTCTCTATTTGAACTCCATCCAACATGAGAACCGTTGAAGCATGTTTGAATAATATTTGCACAAAATTAACAAAGCAAGGACCAAACCCAAGGGCTTTGAGAATTGATAGAATGAAATTCCATTCAATTCTATCATATGCTTTCTCAAAGTCAAGTTTGATAAATAGGGCCTCTTGCTGAGATTCCCTAGCCCATTCCATGCCTTCCCAAACTGCAATGACATTGTCAAGAATATACCTATTATGAATAAACCTTGTTTGCTTAGGTCTCACAATGACAGGAAGCAAAGATCGAAGTCGAAGAGCAAGGGACTTAAAAATAATTTTGTAGCTTACATTCAACAATGTAATAGGTCTCCAATTTGTGATAACCTCAATATATCCAGGCTTGGGGATGAATTTAATGTTGCTTTTATTTATAATGGAGCCTAAGGAGCTAGTGGCCATGGTTCTTGATAGAATTGCAAAATGTTTGGTCCAAATAGGTCCCACAAGACTTTATAGAATTCACATAGGAAACCATCCAAACCTGGTGACAACTAAGCAAAATTCATCAAGAGCTTGTTGTCTCTTAGGAGAGAGAAGTTGAGCAGCAAAATCCTATTGGTAGTGGTTAACAAATACTTTGGCAATGTCAAGTAGCTCTGTAAAATGTTTGCAACTGTCCATAATGGCTTTGAATTGAACCGCTTGTCTGGGTGGTCTGAGGCATTGAAAGAATTATTTTGAGACCTTGTATCCAACTTTCAACCAATGCATTCAGGATCTGATTTGGGCACCTCTAGCTTCATAAAGATCAAACTTTTTAAGTTCATGCCTAAGGGTTGCAACATGTTGTTGCAGAGAGACACTTAGGGAGGAGGCATCAAACCAAAATGAAGCTTTGGAAATATCATTCTTTAGAGCCAAATTGGACTACTTACACAACTGACATTTCATATGAAATTGGTTAAAAACTAGCCGAAACCCTTTTACCGTCTACAAAATACATCCACTACGATGTAATGAAAGATAAATATGTGAGTTTAGAAGTGGATCTGGACATGGAAAATCATGGCCAACTGGACATTATGTTCAACAACTTCGGAACCATTGATGTCTAGAAAAAAAGTGTGACAGATTATGACATGCAACAATTTCAAACCATAATGGATTTGAATGTAAAAGGAGTAATGCACGGGATCAAGCACGTAGCCCGAGTTATGATCCCTAGACAACGGGGTTGTATACTTTTGACGATTCTATAATATTTGTCGAGAAAAAATTTATAAATATTTATTTGATAAATAAAAAATAAATTATATAATATATTTTATAATGTATTAAATGTTTTTATTTATATATTCTTTACATTTTTTAATTACTAAAATATATTCATATGTCATTAAAAACTTCTAATTTTTTAGCATGAGTAAATGTGACAGAAGGTGTATACTATTTAAAAAAAATATTGTTATGGGCCTTCCAAATATGAAAGAGCATGCTAATATTGAAAACCTGCCACACCTCAAAAAGTGGGAGAGACAAAGTAAAAGAGTCCCCAAGAAGAGCTTGGGGCCAAGAAACTCTTGTAGTTGTAAATGGGAAAAAAGGAAAGAACCCATTCCTAAGATTACCTAGATATTCTATAGTGCGAAAAGAGGAGAAGACAAGACTTGGGTACACCATAAAAAGGATATTTAGGATCAGGAATTCTAAGGTTCTTCAAATGTTCCCCCAAGGACAGACCTTGACACAACAAGCTCCACACAAACAAATATTGCTTGGGCTCAACATAAGCAACCCAAACATTCTGAAATCTAGAATTTCCATCAATTCCTTATATAAAATAAGTCCCAATGCTGATTGAGCTTAACCATAGGAATATGAGGAGATAACCATTTATACCCCAAATGAGCCTTATAATTAAGCAAAGGAGTGTCAACATACCATATCCAATCTGACCACCAAGGATGCAACGTGCGCACACCAATCTTGTAAAACGAAGAAAAAGTTGTAAGAGCAATATCAACAACATAAGTATCTTTGTCCACACAATTTAACCTAAAGGTGAATTTTAACTCATTCCATGGGATCCAATCCCTGTTCTGGCAAGAAAAGTAAACAACTATTTTAACAATACCCTTTTTTAAAAAACATTGAGCATGAATTCATTGCACCCAAGATAAGGTTGAACCTGATGAAGAAACACAAGGGACCACCAAATATTCATAGAATTTATGGATAAGCCTTTGCAAAAGTTGACTCCTTTTCAAAAGATCCAAGGAGTGAGTTGTTGCCATGATTTCCAAATACTTTTAATAACAAAAGAGCCAATAATCTTGAAACAAATCATAGCAACAATGAGAGGTAAAATCCAACCCTCTTAATGCTCTACGATTTAAGGGAATACTAGAGTAAATGAAATTTTGAACCAAAATTTTCCAATATTCAGATCCCCTCAGAGCACTGACCACCCACTTAGCACATATATCAATACCTTGCCATCTATAATCCAACAGACCCATTCCACCAAACTCTCTCGGAAGACAACACATATTCTAGGCAACTCTATGAAATCCCTTTGTTTCAAAAGAATTATTCTAAGGAAAATATTGAAGGAGTTTCTCAAGATTCTTATAGCAAGCTTTTGAAGGAATCCAGAAAGAGTAGTATACATGAGTGGTAGCTAATTTACCTACTAATGACAACTTTTTAGTAAGTCATAATTCAAGTTTCTTTTCAACTCTTTGAAGCACATAATTTCAAAGCTGAGCAAGGGAGCCTTGAAATACAAAAAGAATACCAAGAAACTTAAAAAATTCTCTAGGAGGGATCCAATTCCAATGAAACCCTTGAAACCAAGGTAGCATGGGCAAGGGGGATTGTCTGAAGTAGGTATTCCTCCATTGTATGCTAGAACTATAGGCTTTTTAAAATGTGTTCCAACAAGACAAAGCATTAGAAATAGATTGCTCCTCTTCCTTACAGTAATAAAGGAGTCATCAACAAAGTGACCATTAATAAGTTATCCCTAATAATTTGAAAGATCAATTCCTTTAATAACACTTGTCGAAGCTTCAACAACTGAACGATAGACGGAGGCTTTAACCGTAAGCACATATAAAGAGAGAGAAATAGGACACCCTTTTTTAATAGACCTAAAAAGTCTAACTACTTCAAACTATGAATTGTTCAGATTGATAATAGTCAAAGCATCTCTAAATAGCATAGCAATTGTTTGAGTGAAAATTAGCCCAAATTCTAAAGCTTTGAGCATAGCAAGAATGATTATCCATTCAATGTGGTTATAAGCTTTCTCAAAATAGATCTTGATAAAACTTATGTTCTGGTTTGACATCCAGGACCATTCCATGCCCTCCCAGATGATCAAAACATTGTCAAGGATGTACCTCCCTTGAATAAATCAAGTTTTCTCTAATCTAACTAACAAAGGAAGCAGAGGCCTAAGGCAAAGAGCCAAAGATTTGGAAATGATCTTGTAACTAACATTCAAAAATGTAATAGGCCTTCAATTAGTGATTAAATCTAGGTCCCCTTTATTGGGTATGAATTTTATATTATCCCTATTAATTATTTTTCCCAAAGAGCCTACTCGAAGAGCCTCTAGATAAAATTTATGTAAATCAGAACCAACTAAGTCCCAAAGACTTTTGTAGAACTCACAGGGAAAGCCATCCAGACCTAGAACTTTGTCATTTTCCATTTGAGATAATGCATACTCCAAATATTTAAGGGAGATAAATGTATCACACCCTACTCATTGAGACTCTGAAACCTTAACTGACACAACTGCCATACAAGATGCCAGTGCTTTCTCTCATTCAAGAGAATAAGCTTGAGCGACAAAAACATTAGTATAGTGCTTGAAAAAGAATCAATCATATCAAGAAGAGTGGTAAGCCTTATTCCATTGTCTTGAATGACCTTGAATTGAGTAGCTTTCATTGGGGGATGAATCCTTTGAAAAAATTCTTTAGTGACCCTATCACAAAATTTAAGCCAATGAATATGGGATTTAATTTGAGCTCCCTGAGCCTCATAAATTTCACCAATTTTAAGATTATGCCTTAGCTGGGCAACATGATATTGAAGTTCAGGATTACACAGATAGGCCTCAAACATAAGAGGAGCTTTTGCAAGCTCATCATGAAGGACAACATTGGAATATCTTCTGAACTACACCACCCTTTTTCCCAATGTGCAAAGCAAGACAGTTGTATGAAAATGGTATTTTTGTGGCTGATCCACAACACACCCCAAAATTGGGGACCCACATTTTTTGCATGCTTTCAAAGAAAACTACAGTGGCCCAGATGCTAAAAAAATCAAGAAAAAAGCAAAAATTTCACTAAGGAGAAAAAGTGTCGCGATATCGCGACATGTCGCTCTGTCGCGGCCAAAAATAAAAAGTTGTCGTGATATCGCGACATGTCGCTCTGTCGCTACCGAAAAAGAAAATTTGTCGCGATATCGTGACATGTTGCTCCGTCGCGGCCTGAAATGAAAAAACGTCGTGATATCGCGACATGTCAAGCTTTCACGGCCCAGGCAAGCAGGAAGAGGCATTGATCGAAAATTGTCATGATTTTGCAATGTGTTGTGAAATCGTGGTCCAGAGAGGAGAGAGAAAGACAGAATGGAAAATTGTCGTGAAATCACGACATGTCACAAAATCGTGGTCAAACTAGTCAAACAGGGCCAGGCACTAAAAGCGTCACGATTTCGTGATAGAAAGCAGCGAGATAGCCCAAAAGAGAAAAGCGTCATGATTTCACGATAGGTTGCATCCATGCGGCCCGAAGCAGAAAAATGTTGCGATATCGTGACATGTATCATTTTTGCGATGCATGATGAGAAACAAAGCTGTTGACAGAAAAATGTCGCGATATCATGACATGTCTCATTTTTGTGATGCGTGATGAGAAACAAAGCTACTGACAGAAAAACATCGCGATATCGTGACATGTCTCATTTTTGCTGTGCATGAAGGCGGACAAGGCTGCTGGCAAGAAAATGTCACGATATCGCGACATGTCACGTTTTCACAGTGAAAGCAAAGGAGCAAAGCTACATGCTATTTTTTGTCGTGATTTACATGGGGCCATTATAGAACATGCAAAAAAGTGCGAAACACGTGGCGTACATGTGTAAGGATTGCAGAGGCATTACAATTCACAAAGAAGATCTCAAGCATAAAATCAAAAGCAATGGAAAGGCGGGGAAGGTGAAACAAAGCAATCTAGAAGACGAAACGATACAATCTGGGAGGTGAAACGAAGCATCGCAGAATGAAGTAGAGAACCGTACCAGCAAGTATAAAATGCAGAGGCACAAATTGATACAGAGGTGGGAAACCGCTATGAGCAGGGTTGTAGAGTTGATGGTGATTAGCCGTTCTAGGCCTGCTTTGAAGTGCTTTTCTTCCACTTTTGCTGGTTTTGAGAAAAACCAAAGATTCTGCTATTGTAACAGGACGTATTGTTAATGCAGAATTGTTCAAAAATTTGCATTTTATGGGCAAGAAAGAAGGAGAAATTTTTTGCATGCTTCATTTTAACTATTCTATTTTTCTCCTTTCAGATTTCAGATTTGTAAATGAAATTCATGCCATTGTTTTGGGTTATTTCATGTGAATGTCTACAATCTAGAAATTATTTTAAACCCTAGGAGCTAGCACCTAGTTTACTTTGATTGTGTTTGTTTTGTGGGTCAAATAGGCTAGGTTGCATGTATGAAACTCTCACATATTCGGTTTTGTCGGAATAGGATAGCATCAGACTGAACGTGTTCATTTTTTAATTTTCTGCATTTCTTTTCATTTTATTTTATTTTTTTCGAAAGGTTTAATTTATTTAAAATGAACATTAAAAAATTACAAAATCTAAAAAAAGTAAAATAATGAACAATCAACCCCAAAAAAAAAAAAACAAACCCCCCCCCTTCTTTCTCTTTCCCCCCACTTCTAGTGTTCCCCCCCCCTTTTTTTTTATTTTTTTTCTTTTTTTTTTATTATAACACGGTTGCAAATTCTTTATACGACGGAGCCCTGGGAGAAGTTGTTTTTTTAACTTCTTTGCGGGGGGGGGGGGGAGTGTAATTTCACAAGTGTGTGAAAATACCACTCAACATTTTGGCGCTAGAAGGAGGGCCTGAACCGGTTTATTTCAGATTGATTTAAATGCTATAGGGATTTAAATTTTGAATATTTTCATGCCCTATTGGTTATTATCTTTAAACCTCTTTTAACAATACAACATTGTACTATTAAAAGGAGGACATGAATTGCTATGCATTGTTCTAACGCTTTGATTGTTCATACAGGAATAATGTGATCTAATTTAATTTAAAAAAAAATAATAATAAAAAAAAAAAATAAAAATAAAAAAAAAAAAGAATTGTTTTTTTTTGGGTATTAAAGTTATATTCTTTAAGATTCACTAATGGCTATGTTTTCACCATGGATGACAGGTAGCCCATTGAACATACCAGGAGTTCAACATTATTTTCCCGTTGGTTTTGAGAGATGTCTTCCTCGATTTTTGTCTAATGGGACAAATACTGCAGGAGAACACATTCAAGCATTCAAATTTGTTGTGAATCACTTAACAATTTGGCATGATGATGTTGTTTGTAAAATGTTCCCTTACACCTTGGACAAAGTGGAATTTGATTGGTTTACAAGTCTGCCCTTAGGGTCTATTACTTCTTGGGCTCAACTAGAGGTAGCATTTCTTAATCAATTCAAAAAAGAGCAAGTTGACCCAATTCGCATGTATCAGCAGTTTGTCATTATTAAAAAAGGACCAAGTGAAAATGTGAAGTCATTTTCTGAAAGGTTCTTTGGATTATATGCTCAATTAGTGACATTTTATGCTCTTCAAGAAGAAATGGCTCTCCAAATATATGTAAATGCTCTTGACCCACTCATTTCCACATATTTGCGAGGGATGCCTCAAATCACATATTTGACACAAGCCTATACTCAAGCAATGGCAATTGAGCAACAATTGAGTTGTCAAAATTATGGTGGGGGTTTTGGATCGTATAATCTTCAATCATTTAATACATCCTTTACCCATCCAATGATTTATCCACCTCAACCAAATTCAAGTGTAAATCAATTTCAGAATCAACAATCATTCCCAAGCTTCAATCAATTTCAAAATCCTCAACCTACTATGCAAGATCAACCATCTTTATTAAGTATGAATCAACTTCAAAATACTCATCTTGAATCAAAGGATATTTCTAAAATCAATTTTAATGATTTTCATAAGAATATGATTTTAGGCAAGGGAGGAGTACTAGATCCAACTAGTATTGAAACATGTGACAAATTGGAAACCCTTGACTCACCAAAAGATGAATTCTATGAGGATGAATCTGTTTCGGATGACATTGTTGAAAATGATGACCAAGAGGATCCACACCTTCCAAATTGTGATAAAATTGAATCATGGGTTCCACATGTGGATTATGATAGCCTTATCAATTTGAATACAAGCAATAACCCAATTTTGGAAGTAATTGAACCATTTAAGGAAGGTGAAGATAAATTTGATGAGAAACATGTTGATGAATTAAAAGATGAAGAAGAAATAGTGGGGCATCACAATTTGATTTTGAAATATGATCATTATGATTCTTGGGAAGAGTATGCTCACTCCAAAACTACTAATGAAATTTGTGTGCCTATTGATATGCAGGATAATACAATTGCCCTTTCATATGAGGATATTACAAGTCCTGTACAATCTAAGAATGTTTTGGAAGAAGTGTTGGAATCTCATCAAAAGTTGGAGAAGGATAATGATTTTACTACCATGGATGAAGAAGGAGAATCAATTGTTTTTGTTCCCCTTGAGGGGCAAGAAATCAAAAATCTTGATCCACCTATTGTTTCTACAATGTCTATGCCATCTCAAAATGATGAAATTACAAAGCCCAAGTGGTGTGTGTTTGATACTATTGATGATCCTAATGAAAATATGGATTTTGAGGCAACTCAAGCATGGAAAGGTGTCACGTGACACATATCTTGGAAAATTAGGCTCTTGTTTTGAAAAATATGGACACATGTTTGATTGGGTGCCTAACTTTGGTGTTTTTGAACAGGTGTTGGATGATGAAGAAGACAATGAAAAAAAAGAAAAAGCTACTAACACTCATCAAGTTGTGATAAATTCTAATCATGATGGGTTGAGTATGGGTGACAAGGTGAAATATTTACCTTTGGTAGTAGCCACAAAAATTTTAAGTGATGGGTTACATGATGTCCCTTTGGATGCTAATGTCATTAATGATGAAATGTCAAATCTTGGTGATGTTTGTCAAGTTTTGATTGATTTTGATTGCTTTAAAATCTTGAAAAATAATTTGAATTCAATACTTTTAGAAATAGGCTCTTGTTTGCAATATCTCACTTTTGAAAAGGAAAGCCTACTTCTAAATAATGAATGGAATGATGAAACTTGCACTTTAAAGAATAGACAAAATAAAATTGAATACCAACCATTGTCTAATCAATTTGATTTGAATCTCACATATGATGTTTCTAATAGAACTAAATCAAATTGGTATGGTGAGCATGGCAAGTTGAAATTTGTTGCATTGCTTGGTTTGATCTTATTATTGTTGGATTCCTACAACATTTGGCATGTGTATTGTAACATATGTCTTTTGAAATGTTCTAATCATGTTTGGGATCCAGGAAAGTAATAGTCCAAGCTTGGCATCATCTTGTACTATATTGTATATAAATTTTGGGTGTTGGTTTGGGTTTGTGTTTTCAAGTTTCATTTTGGGATTGCTATTTGGATTAGAATTTAAGTTGTGTGTTTGATTTCATTTGACATGTTTAGTTTGTTTTGATAAAAAAAAAAAATTTTGAGATATCAACTTATGCCTAAAATTAGGAGAATATGAAACATTGGAATTGTGTTGTAGAAAGCTCCACAAGTAACACAAACATTTAAATATTATCATTTGGATCTTGTGATGCATGAAGTTGTCAGTTTTGCATAGTATGGTAAAATAGATGATATATTCCAAAAGAAGCAGTGCATTCATACCTCATGTCATATTCCACATTGCATATACATGTCATCTGAGTTACATTTTCATTCCATGGGCAATTATTGAGAAGGTGTTGAAGCCTCTTAGGATTATTACATAACATATATTAAAAGGATCCTAAGGTTGGGAACTGCTGCCCAAGCTATCTTGAACCAAGAACATTCCATGCACATAAAAAAATGAATCTTGAGCAAAATGGTCAAAACCATACTTGGATGAAAAGGTGAGGTGAAAAGAATATTTCATGTATGTCCTATCATGCAACATAATCCTTAAAACAGTGGTTTTTACCACTCCCATAATGCTTAAAGCCTAAAATCAAAGTAGTAAGGATAGGGTTAAATCCTCATCTTGCTTAGGTTGAGGATCCAATTCCCCAAAGCTCTGATTTGACCTACATGGAGTAGTAAGGATAGGACTTAATTCTCATCTTGCTTAGGTTGAGAATCTGATTCCCCAAAGCTTCCATTTTTTCCCGTTTCATCATAAGGCTTGGATTGGAAGGATCATACTACGTGTCCTCTACAAAGGATGGGTAGTCATCCCAAAGGTCCAAGCAATAAAAGTAAAACTAATTTTTCCATTTCATCTCCATCTTGGATTGGAAGGATTGTACTACGTGTCCTCTGCAAAGGATGGGTAGTCATACCAAAGGTTCAAGTAATAAAAAGTTAATATTTCCCATTTCATAAATCTTGGATTGGAAGGATCATACTACATGTCCCTAGCAAGGATGGGTAGTCATCCCAAAGGTCCAAGAAATAAAATAAAAATAATGAATGAAGCCAAGTCATGGATTATGGGGTTGTATGCTCATGCATGGCAACATGCTTGCCTAGAGACATTGATTTTCATATGGATAGACTAGCCTGACCATTTCATCCATAACAGGTTAAATTATTTTGTTCAAGATGAGGTAATGAACTCAAAATCAGAATAGTAAGGATAGGGTTAAATTTCCATCTCGCTTAGGTTGGGAATCCTATTCCCCAAAGTTCTAATTTCACTCACACTTGCACATGGGTTCAAGATGGTAGTGACACATGACCAACTTTGGGATCTAGTAAATTAATTCAGTATACATATATTTGGTCCTAAGAGGGTTTGACAACTTGAATATGTTTGTTCATGATATTAGAAGGTTTGAGCCTTTGTAAAGCAGGTTGTTATGTCTCTAGCATCTTCATTATGCATCAAATCCTGCACAAATCATTCATAGCCTTGCATACAAATCATAAGTAAAACTAACAATGGAATGTTGATCAAGTTCAAATGATAGGGAATGAAACACATTGCACACACCGAGCTAATACTTAATGATTCTGATGTTTCATGTATTTCTGATCTGTCGGTATTTGTTTATCTTCTATGTGTTGACGCCTGTATCTAAGCTTGTATGTTTCAAGTTGGGTTCTCACCAAAATGCTTAAGAGCATTTGATAGCAGAGTCGCCATTTGTTGTGGCTGATCCACAACACACCCCAAAATTGGGGACCCACCTTTTTTGCATGCTTTCAAAGAAAACTACAGTGGCCCAGATGCTAAAAAAATCAAGAAAAAAACAAAAATTTCACTAAGGAGAAAAAGTGTCACGATATCGCGACATGTCGCTTCGTCACGGCCGAAAATAAAAAGTTGTCGCGATATCACGACATGTCGCTCTATCGCTGTCGAAAAAGAAAAGTTGTCGTGATATCGCGACATGTTGCTCCGTCGCGGCCTAAAATGAAAAAACGTCGTGATATCGCGACATGTCAAGCTTTCACGGCCCAGGCAAGCAGGAAGAGGCATTGATTGAAAATTGTCATGATTTCGCGATGTGTTGTGAAATCATGGTCCAGAGAGGAGAGAGAAAGACATAATGGAAAATTATCACGAAATCGTGACATGTCACAAAATCGTAGTCAAACTAGTCAAACAGGGCCAGACACTAAAAGCGTCGCGATTTCACGATAGAAAGTAGCGATACAGCCCGAAAGAGAAAAGCATCACGATTTCGCGACAAGTTGCATCCATGCGGCCCGAAGTAGAAAAATGTCGCGATATCGCGACATGTATCATTTTCATGATGCATGATGAGAAACAAAGCTACTGACATAAAAATGTCGCGATATCGCGACATGTCTCATTTTCGTGATGCGTGATGAGAAACAAAGCTATTGATAGAAAAATGTCGTGATATCATGACATGTCTCATTTTTGCTATGCATGAAGGCGGACAAGGCTGTTGGTAGGAAAATGTCGCGATATCACGACATGTCACGTTTTCACGGTGAAAACAAAGGAGCAAAGCTACATGCTATTTTTTGTCATGATTTACATGGGGCCATTATAGAACATGCAAAAAGTGCGGAACACATGGCGTACATGTGTAAGGACTGCAGAGGCATTACAATTCACAGAGAAGATCTTGAGCATAAAATCAAAAGCAATGGAAATGCGGGGAAGGTGAAACGAAGCAATCTAGAAGATGAAACGATACAATCTAGGAGGTGAAATGAAGCATCACAGAATGAAGCAGAGAACCATACCAACAAGTATAAAATGCAGAGGCACAGATTGATACAGATGTGGGAAACCACTGTGAGCGGGGTTGCAGAGTTGATGGTGATTAGCCGTTCTAGGCCTGCTTTGAAGTGCTTTTCTTCCACTTTTGCTGGTTTTGAGAAAAACCAAATATTCTGCTATTGTAACAGGACGTATTGTTAATGCAGAATTGTTAAAAAATTTGCATTTTATGGGCAAGAAAGAAGGAGAAATTTTTTGCATGCTTCATTTTAACTGTTCTATTTTTCTCCTTTCAGATTTCATATTTGTAAATGAAATTCATGTCATTGTTTTGGGTTATTTCATGTGAATGTCTACAATATGGAAATTATTTTAAACCCTAGGAGCCAGCACCTAGTTTACTTTGATTGTGTTTGTTTTGCAGGTCAAATAGGCTAGGTTGCATGTATGAAACTCTCACATCTTCGGTTTTGTCGGAATAGGATAGCATCAGACTGAACGTGTTCAATTTTTAATTTTCTGCATTTCTTTTCATTTTATTTTATTTTTTCAGAAGGTTTAATTTATTTAAAATGAACATTAAAAAATTACAAAATCTAAAAAAAGTAAAATAATGAACAATCACTAAAGCTTCATGGTAAAATAAACCAACATTGCCCCTTGTTTACAGTTACTTGCAATCACTAAGGTGTTCCAAGCATTTTAAATTAATTATCTTCATTTGAGATTACTAATACACAGTTGCAAATGCTTATACAGCGGAGACCTTGGAGAAGTTGGTTTTTTAACTTCTTTGCAAGAGGGGATTTGGAGTCCAAATCCTAAGGAAGAGTGTAATTTCACAAGTGTGTGAAAATACCACTCAACAGGTATCATTCCACCATTCTATCCAACCCAACTCTCTAGTAGGTCTATGAACTAGATTCAAGACTTTGCAAATATGACAGACCATGGAAGGGTACTGAAGAAAGGAAGTATTGAAAAACAATTTTGACTTGTAGTGTCTATGAGGTAAGTATTTCATCAACACATTAAACATGATGGATGAATGGTCAAAATTAGTGGTACCAAGAATGGTTTTCACAAACAAATCTGAAGTATTTCTCCTATGAAAGAAAAACTACACCTGATATGAAAGCATGGCTCTGTCCAATATTCTCAAAATTATTGTATGGCCTTCTTGGAAATTGGACCACATATACCACAAATTTTTAGAAAAATCCTAGGGAGAAAAACAAGAATTGGGGTCTGACAAAACCAATTTATTTTTAATGAAGTATCAGGCCTCTCTTTTCCCATTATCCCACTACATAGAAATTTGTCCTATCTTATCTGTAGGATTTTTAGTCATATTAAAATCTTTGCACATAACCCAAATAACATGTAGTCTCTCCAAAATATCATTTGATGCCTTTTTTCTTGGTGAACCAGGGAGTCTCTTTTGGGTGGGCTACTAGATCTTCAGCCATTTATAGAAGCCCGTTCAGATTCCATGAATCTAGAGGAAGATTGCCCATTGACATGCAAAACATGAGAATCTAAAAATTTAGTAGGACAAGAAGAAGTAACAATTTTGGCAAAGGAATCACTAGATGGTAGTACATTAGCAACCATATTTGAATCCCTAGCACTGGATGTCACCATTTGCATGGTATGATGCTTCATCACCACACCATGCCTAGCTGGTGCAGAAGACATAAGGGGTTGAGGTGAGCTTTAATATTATCTACCATTAAAGGATAATATTTTATCCTATGGGTAGCTGATTGGCAATGATAACATGTGTTAGGCAGGTTTATATAAACAACACATTACTTGAACCTATAGTCACAAAATTGGATATCAATAGTCTCTTGAAGGTCTTTAGAAAGATTAAATTTGACACAAAAATGCTTTTGAGGGTGTGAGGCATAAAATTTTTCATTTCACAAGAGAAAATTTCATCAATGGGGACCACAAGGTTCTTATAGTAAGGCCAAAGTGGCAAAGGAAGACCAAGCAGTTCAACCCAAATTAGAACCTACAAGGAAATATCGTTAGTGACCAAAAAATATTTGGTCTAGGGCTAAAAGATCAATAAGAAGCTATGAAAAAACCAAGGCCCATGACTTAAGACAGCTTTAGTCTAAGAAGGGTCAGCAAAATGAAACAAAAGAACCCATTGGTTGGGTTTTAGATACCATCAATATTGACACCATGCCAAGCTTGTTGAATCCAATTTATAAGAAGGATTTTTCCAAGGATGAGACCTAGAAAAAACCCTACCAGTGTATGTATTTCCAGCCAAGAACAATCAGGATTAAACTCACTCAATGGATAACCACATCTGATGGAGAAATATTACCTTGTGATAAACTTTGGGAATAAAATTCTATGGTTGCTTATTCACCTTTGGAACCATTGCTCCATTTTGTAGCTTGAACAGTAGTTGGAGATGCTGAATGAGCTCCATCCATAAAAAAGAGGTTCAATTTGACAAACGGTAGATTAAAATTAGTTATAGTAGCAAAAAAATACCCTAAGAGGTATTCCACACACACTCCAGACTGGATATGTGATATGGCACCAAGATATCTAAACCCTAATGCATGTAGCTTGTGTGACGCATAGAAGTAAAACCTACCCAAACTTTATTTTTATCTTTAACATCTTTGTTGATATCAAATTATTTTATTTTAGGTGTTTTTATAATAATTATTATAAGAAATATTATTTCAATATATACTTATGAATTATTATTTATTATTTGTGGGATGGCAAATATTGAGAATATTGCTCTAGTGGAAGCGGAACTGACAGTGGTAGGGCTTTGCAAACCCTACATGGATCTCTTGTTTGGTGGTTCTAATTTGTATATTATATCACACGATTTGAACCTGTTATTTTCTAGATCCTGCTTGGATCACCTACTTGGTGCTATTGAATAGCTTGGCGGTCTACATGTTTTGGGTGATCCTCTAGGGGTGGTGTTTTTCTACCCCTAAAATTGATAGATTTGTGTAGACACCTAAAAAAAATCATGTTTAGGAGACTACTCATATGGACACCTCTTTAGGTCATATGAATGATTTTGGACCTTTCCAAGACTTAGCAGTGGTTCTAACCACTCATTTGGGGTAATCTAGTCCTAGTCAGCCTTAGCCACTGATGGTGATAGTGGCTAGCTCCCCAGCCACCCTAGTCAATAGTGGATAGCTATATAACTAACTTGACCTCGGAGTCGAGAAAAATATATTTGAAAGCATAATGATTTATTCATCATTTGGGTGAATAGAAGCTTCTAGAAGGCTCGTATCAAATACCTAGGCATTTTAATTCTTGTTCTTGGCTTCTCCATGAAGCTAGAACAAGGATTTTGGTAGTCTATTTAAGACCCCAATTTTAAAGAGAAAATCTTGGATAAATGGATGTGTTAATCACATAGCGAAGCTCTACCGATTTGAAGAGAGAATCAACATCCCTCTGAGGCATAGTGAAGCTCTATTATGATCCAACTAATCTCTTTTATAGTCTTACATTTTAGGTGATTCTATAACATTTCAACAATGTAATAGGCCTTCAATTAGTGCCTTTGTTAATAATTTATTTCCTATTTACATATTTTGAGAAATTAGCCTCATCTTGAGAGGCATCATGTGCTATTGATGTGTCTTATAGTTTCTTTTTGTACAGGTGATAAGGACAATGAAGGATCCAAGAGAATCATCAAGATCATATTACTTGACATCAAAGGAGGTAGCTAATAAGCCCTCTTATAAACAAAATAGTGGAGTGAAAATTATTGCAATGCATCTCTCCATTTTAAAGGGCAACAACATTTGTATTAATTATATCAAATTGAGGGATTCCCTAATATAGAAATATTGTAATCAAGATTCATTATGATTAATAAAGAACACCCTGTTTTGATCATATTTATCTTGCTATAGTTACATGCTTTCTCATTTTCAATTTGTTACATGCTTGCAAATAGATTAGATGCATGATATTTACTTCTTACAAGTGGCGATCATAGTGGGACTCCCTATTTTTGCATTGTTTACTGATGTTTTTGTATTTTTACTTCATGCAAGTACAACCACTCTTAAAAACAATGACTAGAATAGCCATCTGCCATCGGCTTGAGTAGTTAGTGTAGCACTCACCCTGATCGACAGTGGCTGGGGAAAAAGTCAGCAAAAATAGTCAGCAACCTATTTCTTCTTCAGATGAGGATTAATAGGTAAGTAGTCCTCTTTGTATATTTATATTTTTTATCTTTTATCTATATTTTTAACATCAAATTTAGCAATAATTACAACATAGTGAAATTTAAGGATAAAATTTTAAATCCTCTATGTTTGCTGCTAGTCGTTGTTGGGAACAACAATCGTCTTTCCTAGCCTCCTTAAAAGTTAGCAGCTAGGATTCTAGTTGTTCCCGTGTATAGTGGTTGAGACTGTGCGTCACTGTTTACAATAGCGATTGTTATTTAGACTTAGTTGTAGGTATGTTTTATTGGGACTTGACCAAAGGTTGATTCATGTTAATTTGTATTGCACCTTTCTAAACGTTAAATATATTTTTCCATACTATATTTTTGAATGTAAAATGTATTTTACATACATGTAGTGAGAAGAGCATCATATGCTATTTTATGCATTTATTTTTATGCAAATTTAAAATGAACCAATCACACACCACGATCCAAGTGTAAACATTAGTGGTGTTGGTATTTCACATTCAAATCATTGATCAACACCAACGGTGGAAGTCATTACCACTGAGTTGGTTTGTAGATTGAATTTTTTGCATCTATCCGTGGCCAAAGCCAATTCAAGAAACTATCCTATCTATAGGAAATAGCACTTAATATTATTTAGAAGGTATATCGTTGCCTACGATCTGCTGAGTGAGAATCGGTAGTACTTATGCTCCTTGACTGAGTATGGATTTTATCTCCATATTTTGGTGGGTAGGCAACCTGGATGTCATTATCGGGTTTGTCACTACGAGTATATAGGTGAAAGCTTTAATCAATCTGATAATTACATCAACTATTGAAAACATGATAAGAGTTTAGATTGTATTCACAAAAAATCAAAATGCACTAAACAAGAATTAGGAACACAAAAAATATTTAAACAAGATAATCATTTTGTGTACTTTATGTGTTTCTTTATTTTTTGTGTAATCAACATAAGATACTACCATCCGACCTGGGACAAAATCCTAATTTTTTAGCATGAATCCATTGCACTTTGGCTAGTGGTTTCTCCTGATATAGAATAATAGGGGGGCACCAGATATTCAAAGTAGCTATAGTAACCCCACATTGGCAGCTAAATCCTTTCCATTGTAATCAAGGATTGATAGACTTCCAGACCCACAAAATACTTTGAATCACGAATGACCCAAATATTTTAATGGGAACTGGGGCCACAAGGATGGACAACATATGCATTTCATTCCAAATTTTTTTGCCAAATGGTAACCCTATTGGAACATAGTTTTGAATTAGAACTTTCCAAGATTCTGAGTATTTAAGAGCTTGGATAATCCACTTAGTGCCCCACACCTCCTAAGCTCTTAAGGAGGCAACAAAATTCCCATGCAACTCTATGAAATCCATTATTCTAAGAATTGGTCCAGAGAAAATATTGAAGAAACTTCTCCAAATTCTTATAGCAAGTTTGAGAGGGAACCCAACATGACAAATAATAAACATGAGTAGAGGCAAGAACTTTAGAGCAAATTTGAAATTTTTATGCAATGGAAAGCTTTTTTGTGACACAGTAATTGAGTTTTTTTCCACTTTTTACACAACATATTCCCAAATTTGGGAGGGGGTACTCTAAAAATCAAAGGGGATGCCCAAAAATATGAATATATCCCCCGTATGAATCCATTTCCATTGATAATGCTCAAGCCAACTTGGCATGGGTATGGATGATTGTCTATAACATGATGTTTTCCTCCATTGAATGCTGGAACCAGAAGCCTTGCAAAAATAATCCATGTAAGAAAGAGCATGTGTGAAAAATTACCTATTCTCAAGGATGGTTAAGAATGAATCATCAGTAAAATGACCATTTATTAGTTGCTCTTGATTCCCTGGGAGAGAAATTCCCTTAACTAGACCTTGCAAAGCTTTATTGGCAAGAAGATAGCTGAAAGCTTCAAAAACAAGAATGTAGAAGGAGGGGAAAAGAGGACATCCCTGTCTAATAGACCTAAAAAGTCCAATATTCTCTATTTGAACTTCATCCAATGTGAGAACCACTGAAGCATTTTTGAACAATATTTGCACAAAATTAACAAAGCAAGGACCAAACCCAAGGGCTTTGAGAATTGATAAAATTAAATTCCCTTAAATTCTATCGTATGTTCTCTCAAAGTCAAATTTGATAAATGAGACCTCTTGCTAAGATTTACTAGCCCATTTCATTCCTTGCTTGTAATTCTCTATACTACTATAGTTTAAACAAGGTGTACATTGTTTAAAAACAAGGTGTAATTCATGCCTTCCCTATAATTCTCTTGATAAACAAGATGTATACTACTTAAAAACAATTCTGTTATGGGTCTTCTAAATATGAAAGAGCATACTAATCCTAAAAACCTACCACACCTCAAAAAGTGGGAGAGACAAAGTAAAAGTGAAGAACACAAGCTTATACTGAGAGGGGGGGGTGAATAGTATAAGACCACTTTTTAACCTTTTCTTTCAATTCAACTTTCAAATCAATATTATGCAGTGAATAGATAGCAGTATCAACAACAATAATCAAAGCAATGCACAAAACACCATCCACAATAGAGACACAACAATTTACGTGGTTCACCCAAGATGGGCTACTCCACGGATAAAAATTTTCTCTAAAAGTTATATCACAGTTCTTTGGGAAACCTTCCCAATTACAATATTTATGAGCCTCTACTCAAAGGAGATACCTTCCCTTAAATCTGCTCTGGCTGGTGATCCTCTAGAAGACCTCTGCCTCTGCTGCCCTTAGCAAATGGAACTATATCCACATAAGACACCTGTCTTCCCTTCTTTGGCTGGAGACCTCTATCCTCAACTCTATCACCTCAAATCTGGTCCTCGAATTTGCACTAAACATAGTCCTTCGATCTAGCACAAATGTCCTCTTTTCTCTTTCTCTGATCTACACCAAACATAGTCCTTCGATCTGGCACAAGTTTGTCCTCTTCCTCTTTCTCTAGTTTGCACCAAACACAGTCCTTCGGTCTGGCACAAGTCTGTCCTCAAATCTGCACCAATCTTTGTCCTCAATTTGTCCTCAAATTTGGTTCATAAAAATGGTTCACAAGCTTTCAATTTAGCTTTCTTGATCTTCACCCAAGTCTCCACCAAGACTTGTCTCAGATCTGCTTTGCAAGTTCTCAAAAGAACCTGCCCAAACTACTCCACAAGCTTCAACAAAAGCTTGCTCAATGTTGTCCAACAAGTTCTCACTGTTTTGTCACCGCTGCACTTGGTCGAAACCAACTTTTGCACAGTCTACACAAACATAGCAGCATTCAACACTCTACGATCGAACTTCTCACTCTGCGCATCAACTTGCCACTTCTGCGCTATTTGCATTGTTATAGCTGCATCTTGCACACTTCGCTCGAATCAACTCGACTCGGTCTCTGTGCATCATGAAATTCACTTGCGCAAGTTTGATTCTTATTCCATGCATTCAAACTCAAAATAGCTCTCCTTTTATAGTATAAATTTCAAGATCAAAATACTAAATCTTAGTCGGCTGTAACCCTATACTCTGTCGGCTGCAAAAGCCTAATCTTTGTCGGCTCAGATTTAAATCTATCAGCTTCACTAACTCTGCAACTCTCCTATAGCTTCTACCATGAAACTACAACATGTCGCAATATCACGACATCTTTTGTAACCATACGCCTTCCTTTGGCTATTGTCACGATATCATGACACCTTAGCCTTTGTCGACTTTACTTAAGTTCTTGTGGCAAAATTGCAACACTTTCTGCTTATGCTAACGTCATATTCACTTTTGTCATGAAATCATGACCCTTCTGTATTCATGGCCTTCTTATCTGCTTTTGTCGTGAAATCATGACACTTCTGCCTCTGTTGACATCATCTTCACTTCTGTCATGAAATCATGACATTTCTCGCTTTCTCAACCTTTTCTCAGCTTGCACCAGCAAAAATGAAACATGTCACAAAATCGCAACACTTTCGCTACCTTATGCTTTTCTCTGCCTTACGCCTATAAAACTAGAACATGTCATGAAATCATGACGCTTTCACCTTCGAGCTCTTCCTTCTTAAATTCATCATGAAATCATGATGCTTCTTCTGTTGAAGACTTGCTTCCTGTTTCTATCATGAAATCATGACACTTTCTCCAACTGGATGCTGCCATCTCAACCTCTCATGAAATCATGAATTTTTTTGCATCCATAAGCTGTTCCTTCATCCTGTTGCAAAATCATGACGCTTTCAGCTTTCGTACGCTTTCTATACTGCCTATCGTGAAATTGTGACACTTCTCATTTCAGACTCTTCCCTTTGATGCATGTCACGAAATCACGATAGTTCTCACTTTGAGCTTTTCAGCATGTCATGAAATCGTGACAGTCCTCACCTCGACCTCTACAACATGTCACGAAATCATGACATTTTTCATGTTACTTTCTCTCTCTTCGAACTGGTCACGAAATTGTGACAGTTCACACTACGGAATCTCTCTTTAGCATCATGTTGCGAAATCGTGACATTTTTTTGTCCATACAACCTTCTTTGCAGAATGTCGTAAAATCGTGACACTTTTCCTTCTCTGCCTTCTTGCACTTTTCGAGTCGCAAAAATGCGACATATCATGAAATCGCGACACTTTCCATCTTGCTCTCCTTCTCTGCCAACATGTCGCAAAATCGTGACAGTTTTTCCACTTGTCTTTTTCTCTGCCATGTTGTGAAATCGTGACAGTTTTGCCAGAACTTTCTCTCTCCTCAAACATGTCGTGAAATCATGACAATTTTTCCAACACTTTCTCTCTCCTCAAACATGTCATGAAATCACGATAGTTTTTCCAGCCAACTGCATACTTTTTCTAACTTGTCTTTTTATTGAACTTTTGCAAATGGGCCACTAAGGACTTCTTGGAAACTCACTGATCATGCTCTGAAAAACCTTCATCAAAACAAATTCCTTGACATCAAATCAAATTGCTTCAATAACTTCTTGACATCAATGACAACATCTACACTTGAGCAAAGGCAATGTACCCAAGGTACCCCAAATTGCCAACAATCTCCCCCTTTGTCATTGATGGCAAACCTTTATTGAAGACACATCTCAAGAGCCAGAAACTGAAACCAACTAAGCCAACAACTGAGAATCTACCTTTTGAAGTTTTTGCTCCCCCTGACTTGAAGCTCTCCTCTTCACTTTGAAGCTCTCCCCCTTACTCATATCTCTCCCCTTTACTCATATATCTCCCCCTTTGTCATCAATGGCAAAGGGTCACCTTTGGGGATCGGGACTAAGAATGAGCTTCTTAGCTTAGTCCCTCCCCCACCTACTGATGAGGTGATTAAAATAAGGGTGGGAATAAAACTCCCATTAGGCACTGATCATCATCAGTGTCTACGATTTCCTTATCGGGCCTTCTCTTGAACTCTTTTTCAATATTCTTGTCCTTGTTCCTGTCACTGTTCTTATCCATGCCTTGATCCTTGGACCTGTTCATACTACTATTTCTGTTCCTATATCTCAGAAGTTCAGCTCTACACTATCTAGCTATGTGACCATCATTTTTGCACTTATAACAAATAACAATGTTATTTCTTTTCGGCATACCTGTTCTTTGAATCCGCCTGTTATGACTAACCGTGTTCCTGTAATTACCCTTACAAAAAATTGCCTTATGCCCGAACTATTTACAAGAGTAGCAATACCCTTGAAAGAAATTATGGCCCCTGAAACTGTCATTTACCTTCCTTACTTGAGTCATGCAATGTGAAGCCATGTGACCAAACCTGTGACACGCAAAACATATGCCATTAAACTTTCCTGTAAATGACCTTCTAGGTCTGGTAAACTTCTTCTTAGCATTCAGAATTCTATTTTTTGTTTCTGCACATCTATCACTCATGGACCCTTTCTCTGAAATACTCTTTTCATAAGAACTCTCTTATTTTTGAAATCTCTTACTAGATTCCCCAATCTGTTCCTTGTGTGGTTTAACAAAACCAAGAAATGTTTTATCTATTGTCTTTCTTTGACCTTTGATAAGAGATTTAACCTTTTTAGAGATTTCTTGAAACCTGTACAACTTATCCTTGTATTCTTTAGTTTCCTCTTTCAAAGAAGCCATTTTCTATTCTAATTCACTATATTCAAGCACCTTAGAATCTAACTCATTCTTGAGTTCTTGTGTCTTAGCCATAGAGACGTCAAGAATTTCTATAAGATCATCTCTCTCCATACAACATTCATCTAACTTATCCTTGAGTCTAGCATTCTTCTTTCTTTCCTTTTTCAAAAAAGTAAGAGCATTAGTAAGTTCACTTTCAAGATCCTCTATTTGTTTGCTTTCAGAATTATCAAAGCCTTTTTCAGATTTCTCATCACTAGAGGTGCTACCCTTTTCAAAAACCATACAAGCATCTTCCTTATCATTTTCTGAAGCATCCTCATACATACTAGCAACAAATTCATTGTTTGTGCAATCATCCTCAAGGTGACCAAAATTTCCACATCTAAAACATTTCATGATAATGAATCTATGTTTCGATTCTTCCTCTTTTTCTAAAATGAATAGCATCTCATTTTCAAAATCACTTGAAGAACTTTCACTATCACTACTAGACCACTTACTTGCTTTGTCTAAGTAGAAACTCTTCTTGTGCTTGTGAGAGTACCTCTTTTCATGATTGTTGTACTCATATTTGTTCTTCCTGTGATGCCTATGCCTTTCAGAATCCTTGCTCTTACAATCTTGTTTGTCTTCATCACTTTCATCCTTGGTAGTAGTAAAGTTAGTAGCATAATGACCAACCACTCCACAATTGAAACATTTAACATATTTCATACCTTTGTGCTTTCTTGAGAACTTGCCCTTCTTGCTGTAATATGCCTCTTCATCACTAGAAGACTCATCAATAATAGGTGTTGCATTGCCACTTGAATAGTCCATTGTGTTCTTGCAAGCTTTTCCTTCAAGCTGTTAAACTTTTCGAAGGCATCGGCTCTGATACCAATTGAAGAACACAAGCTTATAATGAGAGGGGGGGTGAACAGTATAAGACCACTTTTTAACCTTTTCTTTCAATTCAACTTTCAAATCAATATTATGTAGTGAATACATAGTAGTATCAACAACAATAATCAAAGCAATGCACAAAACACCATCCACAATAGAGACACAACAATTTACGTGGTTCACCCAAGATGGGCTACTCCACGGATAAAACTTTTTTGTAAAAGTTATATCATAGTTCTTTGGGAAACCTTCTCAATTACAATGTTTATGAGCCTCTACTCAAAGGAGATACCTTCCCTTAACTCTGCTCTGGTTGGTGATCCTCTAGAAGACCTTTGTCTCTGTTGCCCTTAGCAAATGGAATTCTATCCATAGAAGACACCTATCTTCCATGCTCTGGTTGGAGGCCTCTGTCCTCAACTCTATCACCTCAAAGCTGGTCCTTGAATTTGCACTAAACATAGTCCTTTGGTCTAGCACAAATGTCCTCTTTTCTCTTTCTCTGATCTGCACCAAACATAGTCCTTCAGCCTGGCACAAGTCTATCTTCTTCCTCTTTCTATGGTCTGCACCAAACACAGTCCTTCAATCTGGCACAATTCTGTCCTCAAATCTGCACCAATCTCTGTCCTCAAATTTTCCACAAATCTGGTTCATAAAAATGGTTCACAAGCTTTTAATTCAACTTGCTTGATCTTCACCCAAGTCTTCACCAAGACTTGTCTCAGATATGCTTTGCAAGTTCTCAGAAGAACCTACCCAAATTACTCCACAAGCTTCAACAAAAGCTTGCTCAATGCTATCCAACAAGTTCTCCCTGTTTTATCACTGTCGCACTTGGTCGAAACCAACTTTTGCATAGTCTGTGCAAACACAACAGCATTCAACACTCTGCGATTGAACTTCTCACTCTACGCATCAACTCACCACTTCTGCGCTATCTACGCTATTATGGCTACATCTCACACACTTCACTCGAATCGACTTGACTTAGTCTCTGCGCCTCACAGACTTCACTTGCGCAAGTTTGATTCTTATTCCATGCATTCAAAATTGAAATAGCCCTCCTTTATAGTATAAATTTCAAGATCAAAATACTCAATCTTAGTCGATTGTAACCCTATGCTCTGTTGACTGCAAAACCCTAATCTTCGTCGACTCAGATTTAACTCTGTCGGCTTCACTGCCTCTACAACTCTCCTGTAGCTTCTACAATGAAACTACAACATGTTGCAATATCACGACACCTTTTGCAACCGTATGCCTTCCTTTGGCTTTTTTTGCGATATCACGACACCTTAGCATTTGTCGACTTTACTTAAGTTCTTGTCACGAAATCATGACACTTTTTGCTTTTGCTGATGTCATCTTCACTTATGTCATGAAATAATGACCCTTCTATCTTCATGGCCTTCTTCTCTACTTTTGTCATGAAATCTTGACACTTCTGCCTCTGTTGACTTCATCTTCACTTCTATCATGAAATCATGACATTTATCGCTTTCTCAACCTTTTCTCGGCTTGCACAAATGAAAACGAAACATTTCACAAAATCACGACACTTTCGATGCCTTATGCTTTTCTTTGCCTCACGCCCATGAAACTGGAACATGTCATGAAATCACGATGCTTTCGCCTTTGAGCTCTTCCTTATTGAATTCATTGCGAAATCGCCATGCTTCTTCTATTGAAGACTTGCTTTGTTAAGATCCCGCTATAAAATAAACTCAAATAACACACTCTCACACAATTGCTTGGAAATAACTCACATAAACATCACATTAATATAACAGAAATTTGCATAAAGAACAATCTCACAATAGAACTGAATCGCAGGCCTCTTCGAGGGGGCAACCTCCTTCAATACTTCATTAATTTTGCAAAAGATGGTTACATTGGTGCCCTTTCGAGTATTTAAGGAGTTTCCTTCCAAGGTTGGCTTACATGCAAAATGCCACCTGGATTACATGCATAATGCCACCCGAATTACATGCATAGTGCCACTTTGAATTACATGCACAATGCCACTCGAATTACATGCACAATGCCACACGAATTACATGCACAATGCCACCTATCTACCATATGTTACATAAAAAAGGGTGCCATTTGTCATAGGCACTACCTAAGCTAAAACTTAGAACATTACAAAATATTAATCATGGGTACTACCCACGTTCACTAGGACTTATTACATCAAGGAAGTTATTACATTAAGGGTTAGGATGAGATCCTAACATGCCCTTCTCCTTGAAGAAGCTTTGTCCTCAAAGCTAAAAATGAGGAAACTGTTGCTGGAGTTGATGGAGGGACTCCCATGTAGCATCCTCAGGTTGAAGTCCACGCCACTGAACCAGGACCTCTATGATGGTACGGTTGCGAGTTCGACGATACAAAGTACCGCTTTGGTGCAAGTAAGATGGAGCCTTCTTCATCCAATTCGGGAAGTGTTGATGGAACCTGTACCTTGGAGCTGCCCAAAATGTAGGAGGGAGGCGTGAGTGGAGGGTGCCCGTACTGCCTCTGGTGGCGGTATGATAGGAAGTGTTGTACCACCATTCGGCCAAAGAAATCCATTTTTCCCAATGAGTAGGATGATCGGAGGCAAGCAGCGAAGGTAGGTTTCCAAGAAGTTATTAAAAACCTCTGTTTGACCATCCGTTTGCGGATGGTAGGCTAAACTCATTGTGAGCTGAGTCCCCTGCAACTTAAACATCTCTTGCCAAAAATTGCTAGTAATGTCGGGATCACGATCGGATACAATGGAGGTTGGCATGCCATGAAGGCGAAATATGGAGTCAAGGAAAATTTGGGCAATAGTGAATGTTGTGTAAGGATGGGTTAGGGCACAAAAGTGAGCATACTTTGAAAGGCGGTCCACTACCACAAAAATAACAGACTTGTCTCCAGATTTAGGTAGCCCTTCTATGAAATCCATAGAGATGTCAGTCCACACCTGATCCGGTATCGACAAGGGTGGAAGAGTGCCCGAAGAGTGCACTGTTTCTCTTTTCATCCTTTGACCTATGTCGCAGTCTGCCACAAAAGAGCGAATGTCCTATTTCCTACCTTTCCAAAATAAGGTGCGCTTGAGTCGCTCATAAGGTGGTCTGATATTGGGAGGTGTACTATCCAACAATAATGGAATGGCATGGTCGTGAGAGCGATGCAGTGGTCGTGTGATGGGTTCTGAAAAGATGGCCTCATGTTTGTGGAGAATCTGTTGCATGTCTTGTGGGATTTCACCCATTGGAGATGTGGATGGCTGGATGGAGAATAGTTGTGCAATGACCCCACGTGATGATTTCTTTAGCAATTTCTCCATGCCGTTTGAACTGATAATTTGAGGTGTTCCTATCGAGGAGCCCTTGATGATGTGTGTTTGTCCGTTCTGGAAGAACTACATCCAAAGTTTAGCAAAGTTCCAACTGATAGTGCCCAACATACTCAACCATTGGCATCCCAAAACAATATCACATCCACCCAAATGGAGGGCAAACATGTCCTGCTTGAGTTCATAGTCCCCTATCTTGATTTTAACATTGTGACACTTTCCTTTACAAGATAAGGTTCCCCCATTGGCTACCATGACCTCAAAGGAATTACAATTGTGGACATAGCAATTTGCCCGTTGAGCAACTCTAGGGTCAATGAAGTTGTGCATGCTTCCCGAATCCAAAAGGATGGAAAGACGTTGGCCCTTGAAACATCCCCGTAACCTTCATGGTTTGAGGAGTAGTAATGCCTCGCAAGGGCATGGATTGTAATTGATGTCTCAAGTTCCTCGTTTCCCTTCTTCTTGTGGAGGGGGTGTTTCTGGAGGGTCCTCATCCTCATCACTCTCATCAACGGTATCAGGTTCTCCAACATCTATCAAGAACAATTTTTTGTGTGCACACTTATGCCCCTTGAAAAACTTTTCATCACAATTGTAGCATAATCCTTGGGCATGACGTGCATCCATCTCTTCGGTGGTGAGGTGCTTGGGTGCAGCAGGTTTATTATCATCTGGGTGTTGGGCTCTCGGGGGAAATGAAGGTCTATCTTGAGAAAACTTTGATGGGCGTCTTTGGGCAGAGAGTTTAGATTCGGCCAGACGGGCCAAACTGATAGCTTCCATCATAGTTCGTGGTTTCAACATTTTGACTTCTGCTTGGAGTTCCATCTTCAACCCACTGATATAACAACTCTGGAAGAACCCTTCACTCAATCCTCTTGTTCGGTTGGCCAATTTTTCAAATTGAGCTTGGTACTCTCGAACTGACCCTGTTTGTTGTAGTTTGGATAAGGCTCCTGTGATGTCCTCAAACTCACTAGGACCAAATCGAGTGAGTATTTGGGATTCAAAATCCTCCCAAGAGAGATTTGGGTAGGTAAGACGCAACCATTGAAACCAATGTAGAGCCTCAGATTCCAAGTTAAAGGAAGCCATCTGGACTCGATGAAATACTGGTAAATTATGAAGTCGAAAGAATTGGTCAACCCGACATAGCCACCCATCAAAATCCTTCCCACTAAATTTGGGAAAGTCCAACTTGGGCATTCTGAAGGGTGTATCATGGTCACGATTCCTTGTAGAACTCTCAGCTTGGTATTCTGATTTGGGTGGTTCTCTTCTCAGTTTGCTGTCCACTTCAGTCAATGCTTCTTCTAGGCGATTGCTAGTGGCCTCATGCTCTAGGCGAAGACCTTGGACTTCTTCCCTTATGGAGTGAAAATCCGAGTTCAAGTTCTCAATGGCTTTTGTTAGGGAATCCAAGTGTTCTAGTTCTTTCTGGTGTCCACGAGTACCCTGGGCCATTTTTTGACCTTTTGTGACCAGTTACTAAAAATAGAATTGAATTTTTTTGACTTACTATTTTTAGTAAGTGCCCAAAAAAGTGCTTGGGTGCTATATATCAAAATGATCAGCAGGAGGAGGTGGTCATAATGAGCTATATCTCTTAACACTACTTTTTGGCACCCCAGACTTTTTTTTTTTTTAATCTCCTATTTTGCTGAGTCTAACGGTGTTTACAGATTCTGATTCTGAGCTACTGAGCAAAAGTTGGGTACTGGAGCACTATCTAAAACTGGCCGTGTTTCACACTCAAGATTCTCTGTATTTTGTAGGTGACTGATATGAAAGTTTTGTTCTGACTCTGAAGACTGTGAATTCTGCCCTGACTGTGCTGACCTCTCTGACCTGACTATGACTGCCACTGTAAATTTGACTGTTACTCTCCAGATTTTCAACTTAAGTGTCACCCTCATGGCTTATCCCGAATGCATGTCCCTTCTGTTATTTTTTTGGTAGAGGACTTCTTTCTCATATGCTCACTTTTGAAATGCAGGGCCTTTACTGAACGGGGGTGTTTGGATTCTTATTTTGATTTTTATTTTTGCATTTTTTATAGGTTGCAGTTTTAACAGAACCAGGGAATGCTAAGTATAGGAGTATGTACCACCCATAGGCCCTCTAATATACCGACATTGACGAATAATAGTGCTCGAACCAATATTTCAGGCCACTACTCAAGGAGGATTCCACACATACCCTTGAGCACACTACCTGCCTCTCTGACAATATAGGAGGGTAATCGTCCAGGATGTTGTGTCCCGTAGACTATGAGTAATACAAGGCCGAAGAGCTTCCTAATGGCTAAAAGTTTTTTTTAATCCTAGATGGTCTCCCGATATACCCGAAGATACGTGGGAGCTCAAGTCCGTGCGTGAGTTCTGTCTGAGGCCTGGGTATTGGAGCCTGATCGCCCCTCACTTCACTAGACGCTTTATGGGCTATCTAGCTTAGCCAATAACGACAGATCCTTCGTGATATTTTAAAACCCCCGGTACAGGGTTTCTACCTACTCAACTAATAATATATATTTTTTGTTTTTGGTCTGGAAAAAAAAAACACTGTATTTTTTTTTGGATTTTTTTAATAAAGAAAAATAGAATGGAAAAAACACACGTAATTTATACCTAACAGGCGGATTGGATGGCAAGAATCATTGTAGTTGCAACAGAACTTGGCCCTGGAAAGCGCTCTGATACCACTTGTTAAGATCCTGCTATAAAATAAACTCAAATAACACACTCTCACACAATTGCTTGGAAATAACTCACATAAACATCACATTAATATAACAGAAATTTGCATAAAGAACAATCTCACAATAGAACTGAATCGCAGGCCTCTTCGAGGGGGCAACCTCCTTCAATACTTCATTAATTTTACAAAAGATGGTTACATTGGTGCCCTTTCGAGTATTTAAGGAGTTTCCTTCCAAGGTTGGCTTACATGCAAAATGCCACCCGGATTACATGCATAATGCCACCCAAATTACATGCATAGTGCCACTTTGAATTACATGCACAATGCCACTCGAATTACATGCACAATGCCACACGAATTACATGCACAATGCCACCTATCTACCATGTGTTACATAAAAAAGGGTGCCATTTGTCATAGGCACTACCTAAGCTAAAACTTAGAACATTACAAAATATTAATCATGGGTACTACCCACGTTCACTAGGACTTATTACATCAAGGAAGTTATTACATTAAGGGTTAGGATGAGATCCTAACATGCTTCCTGTTTCTATCATGAAATCATGACACTTTCTCCAACTGGATGCTGCCATCTCAACCTGTCGTGAAATCATGACATTTTTTGCATCCATAAGCTGTTCCTTCATCCTGTCATGAAATTGTGACACTTTCAGCTTCCGTACGCTTTCTCTACTACCTGTCACGAAATCGTGACACTTCTCATTTCAGACTCTTCCCTTTGCTACATGTCACAAAATCATGACAGTTCTCACTTTGAGCTTTTCAGCATGTCATGAAATCATGACAATCCTCACATCGACCTCTACAACATGTCACGAAATCGCGACATTTTTCATGTTACTTTCTCTCTCTTCGAACTGGTCACAAAATCGTGACAGTTCACACTGAGGACTCTCTCTTCAACATCATGTCACGAAATCGCAACACTTTTTCGTCCATACAACCTTATTTGCAGAATGTCACAAAATCATGACACTTTTCCTTCTCTACCTTTCTGCACTTTTCGAGTCACGAAAATGCGACATGTCGCGAAATCACGACGGTTTTTCCACTTGTCTTTTTCTCTGCCAACATGTCATGAAATCGTGACAGTTTTTCTAGAAATTTCTCTCTCCTCAAACATGTCACGAAATCATGACAGTTTTGCCAACACTTTCTCTCTCCTCAAACATGTCATGAAATCCCGACAATTTTTCTAGCCGGCTGCATACTTTTTCTAACTTGTCTTTTTCTTGAACTTTTGCAAATGGGCCACTAAGGACTTCTTGGAAACTCACTGATCATGCTCTGAAAAACCTTCATCAAAACAAATTCCTTGACATCAAATCAAATTGCTTCAAGAAATTCTTGACATCAATGACAACATCTACACTTGAGCAAAGGCAGTGTACCCAAGGTATCCAAAATTGCCAACAAAAATAGTCTCAAAGAAGATCTTGGGGCCAAGAAACTCTTACAGTTGTAAATGGGGAAAAAAGGAAAGAACCCATTTCCAATATTGCCTAGATATTTGCTAGTACCAAAAGAGGTGAATACAAGACTCGGGTACACCACAAAAAGGACATTTATGATAAGTAATTCCAAGGTTCTTCAAACATTCCCCCAAAGAGAGACCTTGAAACAACAAGCTCCACACAAATAAAGTATTTCTTGGGCTCAACATAAGTAATCCAAGCATTCTAAAATCTAGAATTCCATCCAGTCCTTATAGAAAATATTTCCCAATGCTGATTGAGCTTAGGCACCATAGGAATATGAGGAGATAACCATTTATAACCTAAATGAACCTTTTAATTAAGCAAAGGAGTGCCAACATGCCATCTCCAATCTAACCACCAAGGACGCAATGTGTGCACACCAATCTTGTGCAACAAATAAAAAGGGGTGAGAGAAATAACAACATCATAAGTATATTTGTATGCACCATTCAACCTGAAGGTGCATTTGAACTCATTCCATGGGATCCAATCCTTGATCTAGGAAGAAAAGACATCAACTATTGTAACAATACCCTTTTTAAAAAAACCATTGAGCATGAATCCATTGCAGCCAAGCTAAGGGAGAACCTTGATGAGGAAACATAGGGGACCACCAAATATTCATAGAATTGATGGAAAAAGCTTACTCCTTTCCAATAGATCCAAGGAGTGAGTTATTGCCATGCTTTTTCGATACTTTTAATAACAAAAAGCCAAGAATATTAACAAAAATCAGACCAACAATGAGGGAGGAAAAATCCAACCCTCTTGATGCTCTACAACTTAAGGGAATACTAGAGGAAATAAAATGTTGAGCTAGAAATTTCCAAGATTTAGAAACCCTTAGAGCCCTGACCACCCACTTAGAACACAAAGCAATACCTTGTCATCTACAGTCTAACAGACCCATTCCAGAAAACTCTCTCAAAAGACAACATATATCCTAGGCAACTCTATGAAATCCCTGTGTTTCAAAAGAATTATTCTAACGAAAATATTGAAAGAGTTTCTCAAGCTTCTCATAGAAATCTTGTGAAGGAACCCAACAAAAGGAGTAGTATACATGACTGGCAGCTAATACTTTAGAGCAAATTTGAAATTTACTTGCTAATGACAACTTCTTAGTAAGCTAGAATTCAAGTATCTTTTCAACTCTTTGAAGCACATAATTTCAAATCTGGATAGGGGAGCCTTGAAATGCAAAAGGAATACCAAAAAACCTAAACATTTCTCTAGGAGGGATTCAATTCTAATGAAACCCTTGAAACCAAGGTAGCATAGGTAAGAGACTGTCTTAAGCAAAAGGTCTTCCTCCATTGTATGCTAGAACTAGAGGCTTTGCAAAAGGTGTTTCGACAAGAAAAAGCATTAGAAATAGATTTCTACTCTTATCTTAGAGTAATAAAGGAGTCATCAGCAAATTGGCCATTAATATGTTGTCCCTGATCATTCGAAAGATCAATTCCTTTAATAAGACTTGTAGAATCTTGAGCAGCTGAAAGATAATCGAAGGCTTTAACATTAAGCACATATAAAGAGGGAACAATATGACACGCTTTTTGAATAGACCTAAAAAAACCTACTACTTCAAACTATGAATAAATCAGATTGAGAATAGCCAAAGCATATCTAAATAGCATAGAAATTATCTGACTGAAAACTAGCCTAAATCCTAAAGCTTTGAGCATAGCAAGAATCAATCTCCATTCAATGCAGTTATAAGCTTTCTCAAAATAAATATTGATAGAAAGCATGTTCTAGTTTGACATCTAGGCCCATTCCATGCCCTTCCAGACAAACAAAACATTTTTGGGAATGTAACTCCCTTGAATAAAGCTAATTTTATCTAATCTAAAAAAGGAAGAAGAGGCCTAAGGTGAAGATACAAATCTTTGGAAATGATTATTGTAACTAACATTCAACAATGTAATAGACCTCTAATTAGTGATAAAATTTGAGTCCCTTTGCTTGTGTATGAATTTGATACTACCCCTATTAATAATTGCTCGCAAAGAGCCTACTTGAAGAGCCTCTAGATAAAATTTATCCAAATCAGGACCAACTAAGTCCCAAAGACCTTTGTAGAAATCATAGGGAAAGCCATCAATACCTAGAGCTTTATCATTTTTCATTTGATACAATGCATCCTTCAGATATTTAATGGAGATAAGTTTATCACACCCTGCTCTTTGAGACTCCAAAACCTTAATTGGCACAACTACCATACAAGCTGCCAGTGCTTGCTCTCACTCAGGGGAATAATCTTGAGCAACAAAAACATTAGTATAGTTCTTATCAAAAGAATCAATCATCTAAGGAAGAGTGGTAAACCTTATTCCATTGTCTTGAATGACATTGAATTGAGCAACTTGCCTGGGAGGGTGAAGCCTTTAAAAATTTTCTTTAGTGATCTTATCACAAACTTTAAGCAAATGAATACGAGCTTTAATTCGATCTCCATGAGCCTTATAGAGTTCAACAAGTTTAATTTTATGCATTAGCTAGGTAACATGAGACCGAATTTGAGGATTACACAGATAGACCTCAAGCCTAAGAGAAGCTTTGATAAGCTCATCATGAAGGACAACATTGGAATGTCTTCTGAACTGCACCACATTTTTCCCCAAGTGTGGAGCAAGATAGTTGTATGCAAGGTTATGCCTAAGCACGAAAATCGTAAATTGGCTCTATTTAGGATTTTTAAACCTTTTAAAAGGTTAATTTTGGAGCCTTTCCATAGGGTCCATTCACCCAAAAATTATGGGGTGGAAGTTTTTTTGGGGTAAATTCGCCTGTCGTTGAAAATAATTAAAATATTTTTATTTTAATTTGTCGACCTCAAATTATAAATGATTTTGATTTTCTTGCCCAATTCGCCTTCAAATTATAAATTATTTTATTTTTCCTACCCAAATCACCTCATATACTACCCGTATATATACTGTAGTGGGTATCGATAAACATACATCGCTCTAAAACAACAAAAAACTTGACAAGGTTGAAGAGGAGTGTCTATCGACATAAGCTGATCGGTTGTAGAGGAGTGTCGATTGGTATAAGATGATCAACATAAGTATATCAGTTGCAAAGTCGTATATTTTGACATAATACAATCGGTTGCAAGGCCATATCAATCTATTATAGAGGTGTCGATCGGTTGCAAAGGTGTCAATCGGCATTCATAAATCTATATTAGGAATGTGTCTATCGACATTAGTTGATCGGTTATAGAGATGTCAATCAGGATTCGTCAATCGGTTGTAGAGAAAAATTTATGCTTCCTCAAAGTTTCCCTAAAAAAGTGCACCTCTGCAACCAATTGGTATATACTAATCTGTTGCAGATATGCAATCGATCATCATATACCGATCGGTTGCAAATATGTAAACGATTATCATATGCCGATCGGTTGTAAATACTAGTTGCAGAGGTGCAACCGATCATCATATGATGATCGATTGCATCTTTACAACTGATCAGTCTCTACAACCATTCAGTATATGATGATCAGTTGCATCTCTATAATCAATCAGTCTCTACAACCAATTGGCATATGATCGGTTTCATCTCTGCAATCGATCGGTTAATGTGGATCAATTTTAGAGGTGCACTTTTGTAGGGAAACTTTGAGGAGGCATAAATTTTTCTTCGGAGATTCATTTTATTTAAACCACCTAGCTCAAAAATATCTACTCAAAAAACTAAGTAAGATCCTCAAAACATCATTAGAAACTTATTTACATGTCTATGACCGACTAACACATCTACAACTGATCGATTGCAGAAATGTCAAACAGTATCAAATGTTTTTTTAGTATTTCACTTAGATTTTTTAGTATATCTCATCGAGCTAGGTGGTTTTAAAAAAATAAAATTGAAATCGAAGCTCCGAAGCAAAAGTTATGCCTCCTATAAGTTTCCCTACAAAAGTGCACCTTTGCAACCTATCGACATATGTTGATCGATTGCATCTTTGCATGTCTAAAACTAATCAGTTATAGATGTTTTAGTCGGTTCTAGACATGTCGATCAATTTAATATGGTTTTTTGAAGATTTCACTTAAATTTTTGAGTAGATCTTGATGAGCTATATGGTTTTTAAAAAAAAATTGAAATCAGAGCTTCGAAGCAAAAGTTATACCTCCTAGAAGTTTCCCTACAAAAGTGTACCTCTACAACCGATCGACGAGGTACACTTTTGCAAGGAAACTTCTAGGAGGTATAACTTTTGCTTCGGAGCTCTGATTTCAATTTTTTTTAAAACCACCTAGCTCAACGAGATCTACTAAAAAAACTAAGTGAAATCCTCAAAAAACATCTGAAATCGATCGACATGTCTGCAACCGACTGACACATCTACAACCGATCGATTGCAGACATGTCAATCAGTTTGAGATGTTTTTTTGAGGATTTCACTTAGTTTTTTTTTAGTAGATCTCGTCGAGCTAGGTTTTTTTTTTTTTAAATTTGAAATCCGAGCTTGAAGCAAAAGTTATGCCTCCTAGAAGTTTCCCTACAAAAGTGCATCTCTGCAACCGATCGACATATGTCGATCGGTTGTAGAGGTGCACTTTTGTAGGGAAACTTCTAGGAGGCATAACTTTTGCTCCGGATCTTCGATTTCATTTTTTTTTTAAAACCACCTAGCTCGACGATATCTACTCAAAAAAATAAGTGAAATCCTCAAAAAACATCTAAAACCGATCGACATGTCTACAAAAAACTAACACATGCAACTGATCGGTTGTAGATATGTCGATCAATTTTAGATGTTTTTTTGAGGATTTCACTTAGTTTTTTGAGTAGATCTCATCGAGCTAGGTGGTTTTAAAAAAAAAAAAATTCGATCGGTTGAAGAGGTGCACTTTTGCAGGGAAACTTCTAGGACGTATAACTTTTTCTTCGGAGCTCCATTTTTTTTTTAAAACCACCTAGATTGACGATATCTACTCAAAAAACTAAGTGAAATCCTCAAAAAAACATCTGAAATCGATTGACATGTCTGCAACCGATCGGTTGCAGATGTGTTAGTCGGTTGTAGACATGTCGATCGATTTTAGATATTTTTTTGAGGATTTCACTTAGTTTTTTTAGTAGATCTCGTTGAGCTAGGTGGTTTTAAAAAAAATATGAAAATGAAGCTCTGAATAAAAGTGATGTCTCCTAGAATATCATCATGGCTACAACCAATCGATATTTTTGCAGCCAATTGGCATGGCTGCAACTAATCGACATGTCTACAGAGAATCGACATCTCTGCAATCGATCGACATATTTATAGTTGATTGACATGCATGCAGTTGATCAAATTTTACGTCTTAGACTAGTCGTCATAAATCATAAAGGCTAAAAGTATTTCTTGTCAGCTTAAATACTTTAATTTTATCATACATTTTTAGAGTTTACAAACTGATATTCATGGCCCCAAACACAAAAAAAATCACCATGGTTTGAAATTTTTTGGAGAAAATTAATTGTAATTCACCACAATTTAAATTTATTGGAAAAAAATAACTGGAATTCACCATGTATACTTCTACATATTTCTTTGGGATTCCAAGATAATTCACCTTCAATTTATAAATAGATTTCGGGGTTGACCCCTTATGCATAACCCTAGTTGTATGAAAAATGGCATCATTCCACCATTCTATCCAACCTAACTCTCTAGTAGGTCTATGAACTAGATTCAGGACTCTACGGATATGACAGACCATGGAATTGTGCTAAATAAATGAAGTATTAAAAAATTGTGACTTGTAGTGTCTATGAGGTAGGGATTTCATCAGCACATTAAACATGATGGATGAATGGTTGAAAGTAGTCATACTAGGAATGGTTTTCACAAATACAGCTGAAGTATTTCTCATATGAAAGAAAAACTACACCTGATATGAAAGCATGGCTCTGTCTAGCCTTCTCAGAATTATTGCATGGCCATATTGGAAATTGGACCACGTATACCATAAATTTTTATGGAAGTCATGGGGAGAAAAACAAGAATTAGGGTCTGACAAACCCAATTTGTTTTTCATGAAGAATCAAACCTCTCTTTCCCCAGTAGACCACTACATAGGAAGTTGTACTATATTATCTATAGTATTTTTAGTCATATTAAAATCTTCATACATAACCCAAATAATAGGTAGTAAAGACAAATCACACCACTACCAAAGGTTACAACACTCCTGAGCTTCATTAGAGGCATAAACATTAATAATGCCAAATGACAACCCACCAAGCTCAAGTAAAACCCAAACTACTTGATTGGAGGGGTCTACACCCCATGAGATCAAAATATATTTCCACCTAGATTCTAAAATAATGACAACTTCTCCTCTACTAGGGGAATGACTGGTGGCATAAAAAATCTACTTGTTCAAAGAAAAGGACAAGTACATTGTAAAATAAAGTCAAAAATCTTAATCTCTTAAAGACAAAGAAAGTCAATATTACCATAAAACCTAGAACATAAATCAATCTCATCTAAAACCAAGTATTTAGATACTGGGTCCATTAGCCCTCTAACATTCCATGATGAAAAAATCATGGAAATTGATCAAGAGGCATATATCCTTCTACATATTCAACGTCTTCGAGGTTTGAAATGGAATCATAAATATTTTTGAGAAAATGCTCCTGATCTACTTTCAAAAACATCATTTGATGCATTTTGTCCTAGTGAACCAGGGATTCTCTCTGAGGTGGGCTATGGGATCTTCGGCCATTGATAGAAGCCCACTTATATTCCATGGAGCTGGAGGAAGGCTATCCATTGACATACAGAACTTGAGAATCTTAAATCTAAGTAGAAGTAGAAGAAGTAACAATTTTGGCAAATTAAGCACTAGATGGTGGTACATTTGTAACCATATGTGAAGCCCTATATGGAGGAAGGCTATCATTTGTGTAGTATGATGCTTTGTCACCACACCATGCCCAGCTGGTGCAGAAGACACAAGGGGTTGAAGTGAGCTTATGGGAGCAGCTGTAGGGTTTACATTTTTCTCATTCGTACCCTTCTTTTGGACTAACTTCCATTAATATTTACCCTATTTGGAAGAAGGGATAAAGCTAGTAGTAATAGGAGCCACAATCGTCTCCTTAGCTTTAATATTATCTACCATTAAAGGACACTATTTTATCTTATGGGTAGTGAATTGGCAATGATAACATGTGTTAGGCAAGTTTATGTAAACAACACATTACTTGAACCTATAGTCACCAACTTAGATATCAACAGTCTCTCAAAGGTATTTATAAATATTGAATTTGACACAAAAATGCTTTTGAGGGTGTGAGGCATAAAATTTATTTGTTTCACGATAAAAATATTCATCAATGGGGACCACAAGGTTCTACAAAGTGGAAAAGGAAGAATAGGAAGTTCAACCCAAATCAAAACCTGCAAGGAAACATCATTAGTGACCAAAAAACAAGGAGCTATGACCATACCAAGAACTATGCCTCAGGATTGCTTTAGTCTGATAAAGTTCAGCAAAATGAAATAAAAGAACCCATTGGTTAGGTTCTGGATACCATCATCCTTGAAACCATGCCAAGCTTATTGAATCCAATTTAGAAGGAGGTTTTTTTTGGGTATGCAACCTAGAAAAAACCCTACCAGTGTATGTATTTCCAGCCAAGAACAGTCAGTATTAAACTCACTCAATCAGATAACCACATCATACAGAGAAATATTAACTCATGATAAACTTTGGGAATAAATGTCTGTTGTTGCTTGTTCACATTTGGCACCATTGCTTCCTTCAGTAGCTTCAACATAAGTTAGAGTTACTGAATGAGCTACATCCATAAAAAAGAGGTTCAATACACCAAACAGTGGAGTAAATTCAGTGATAGTAGCAAAAAAATCAACTAAAAGGTATTCCACACACACTCCAAAATGATATTTGTGATAAGGAATTCCAAGGTTCTTGAAACATTCTCCCAAGGAGAGACCATGAAACAACAAGCTCCACACAAATAAAATATTGCTTGGGCTCAACATAAGCAATCCAAGCATTCTGAAATCTAGAATTCCATTTAGTCCTTATAGAAAATAAGTTTCAATGCTGATTGAGCTTAGGCACCATAGGAATATGAGGATATAACCATTTATACCCCAAACAAGCCTTATAATTAAGCAAAGGAGTGTCAACATGCCATCTCCAATCTAACCACCAAGGACACAATGTGCACACACCAATATTGTGCAACAAAGAAAAAGGGGAGAGAATAATAACATCACAAGAATATTTGTACGCACCATTCATCCTGAAGGTGCATTTGAACTCATTCCATGATATCCAATCCTTGATCTAGCAAGAAAAGAAATCAACTATTATAATAATACCATTTTTAAAAAAAACATTGAGTAAGAATCCATTGCACCCAAGCTAAAGGAGAACCTTGATGAAGAAACATAGGGGACCACCAAATATTCATAGAAATGATGGAAAAATATTACTCCTTTCCAACAGATCCAAGGAGTGAGTTATTGCCATGATTTTTCGATACTTTTAATAACAAAAAAACCAAAAATATTGACAAAAATAAAAGAAACAATGAGGGAGGGAAAATCCAACCCTCTCAATGCTCTACAACTTAAGAGAATACTAGAGGAAATAAAATTTTGAGTAAAAAATTTCCAAGCTTAAGCAACCGTCAGAGCCTTGACCACCCACTTAGCACACAGATAAATACCTTACCTTCTACAGTCCAATAGAACCATTCCACCAAACTCTCTCGAAAGACAACAAATATCCTAGGAAACTCTATGAAATCCCTTTGTTTCAAAAGAGTTATTCTAAAGAAAATCTCAAAGGAGTTTCTCAAGCTTCTTATAGCAAGCTTGTGAAGGAACCCAACAAGAGGAGTAGTATACATGAATGGTAGCTAATATTTTAGAGCAAATTTGAAATTTACCTGCTAATGACAACTTCTTAGTAAGCTAGAATTCTAGTATCTTTTCAACTCTTTGAAAAACATAATTCCAAATCCGGATAGGGGAGCCTTGAAATGCAAAAGGAATACCAAAAAACTTAAAAATTTCTCTAAGAGGGATCCAATTCTAATGAAACCCTTGAAACCAAGGTAGCATAGGTAAGAGATACTGTCTTAAGCAGAAGGTCTTCCTCCATTGTATGCTAGAACTAGAGGCTTTGTGAAAGGTGTTCTGACAAGACAAAGCATTAGAAATAGATTGCTCCTATTATCAAAGAGTAAGAAAAGAGTCATCAGCAAAGTGACCATTAATAATTTATCCCTGATCATTCAAAAAATCAATTCCTTTAATAGTAATTGTAGAAGCTTGAGCAGTTGAAAGATAGTCGAAGGCTTTAGCATCAATCACATATAAAGAGGAAGCAATATGACACCCTTTTTGAATAGACCTAAAAAGGCCCACTACTTCAAACTATGAATAATTCAAATTGAGAATAGCCAAAGATTCTCTAAATAGCATAGAAATTATCTGAGTGAAAACTAGCCTGAATCCTAAAGCTTTGAGCATAGCAAGAATGAATCTCAATTCAATGCATTTATTTTCTCAAAATCAATCTTGATAGAAAGCATGTTCTAGTTTTACATCTGGGCCCATTCCATGCCCTTACAAAAACCCAAAATATTTTTGGGGATGTACCTCCCTTGAATAAATATAATTTTATCTAATCTAAAAAAGGAAGAAGAGGCCTAAGGTGAATATCTAAAGCTTTGGGAATGATTCTTATAACTAAAATTCAACAATGTAATAGACCTCTAATTAGTGATAAAATGTCAGTCCCCTTGCTTGGGTATGAATTTGATACTACCCCTGTTAATAATTGCTCCCAAAGAGCCTCCTCGAAGATACTATAGATAAAATTTATGTAAATCAGGACCAACTAAGTCCCAAAGACATTTGTAGAAATCATAGGGAAAGCCATCCAGACCTAGAGCTTTATCATTTTTCATTTGAGACAATGCATCCTTCAGATCTTTAAGGGAGAGAAGTTGATCACACCCTGCTCTTTGAGACTCAAAAACCTTAATTGTAACAACTACCATACATGTTTCCAGTGCTTGCTCTCACTCAAGGGAATAATCTTGAGCAACAAAAACATTAGTATAGTGGTTAAGAAAATAATCGATCATATCAAGAAGAGTGGTAAGCCTTATTCCATTGTCTTGAATGGCCTTGAATTGAGTAGCTTGCCTAGGAGGGTGAAGCCTTTAAAAATTTTCTTTAGTGATCTTATCACAAACTTTAATCCAATGAAGACGGGCCTTAATTCGAGCTTCCTGAGCATCATAGAGTTGAACAATTTTAATTTTATGTCTTAGATAGGCAACATGAGACTGAATTTCAAGATTACACAGATAGACCTCAAGCCTGAGAGAATCTTTGGCAAGCTCATCATCAAGGACAACATTGGAATGTCTTTTGAACTGCACCACCTTTTTCCCCAAAGTGTCTTCTAAAATAACGTAAATTGGTTCTATTTAGGGTTTTTAAACTTTTGAAAAGGTTAATTTTGGATCATTTCCATAGGGTCAAATCATGGGGTAGAAGTTTTTTTGGGGTAAATTTGCCTATCGTTGAAAATAATTAAAATATTTTTATTTTAATTCGCTAACCTAAAATTATAAATTATTTTGATTTTCCTGCCCAATTTTCCTTCAAATTATAAATGATTTTATTTTCCCTGCGCAAATCGCCTCATATACTACCCGTATATATACTATAGTGGGTATCGATAAACATACATCACTCTAAAACAACAAAAAACTTGACAAGGTTGAAGAGGAGTGTCTGTCGACATAAGCCGATCGGTTGTAGAGGAGTGTCGATCGGTGCAAGATGATCAACATAAGCCGATAAGTTGCAAATTCGTGTCTGTTGGCATAAGACGATCAGTTGCAGGCCATATCATTCGGTTGTAGAGGTGTCAATCAATTGCAGAGGTTTCAATTGGTATTCATAAATCAATTTTAGGGATGTGTTTATTGGTATTATTCAATCGGTTGCAGAGATGTCAATAAGGATTCGTCAATTGGTTGTAGGGAAAAAGTTATTCCTCCTTGAAGTTTCCCTACAAAAGTGCACCTCTGCAACCGATCGGTATATATCAATCAGTTGTGAATATGCAACCGATCATCATATGTTGATCGATTGCAAAGACTGATCGGTTGCAAAGATGCAACTGATCATCATATGACAATCAATTGCATCTCTACAACTGATCATTCTCTACAATCGATCAACATATGACAATCGGTTTCATCTCTACAATCGATCAGTCTCTGCAACTGATTAACATATGATGATTGGTTGCATCTTTGCAACTAATCGACATATGCCAATTGGTTGCAGAGGTGCACTTTTGCATGGAAATTTTAAGAAGGCATAATTTTTGCTTCGAAGCTTCATTTTCATTTTTTTAAACCACCTAGCTCAACAAGATCTACTCAAAAAACTAAGTAAAATCCTCAAAAAACCATTAGAAACTGATTGACATGTCTGCAACCGACTAACACATCTACAACTGATCGGTTGTAGAAATATCAATCAGTTTCAAATATTTTTTTTAAGTATTTCAATTATATTTTTGAGTATAACTCGTCGAGCTAGGAGGTTTTTAAAAAAAATTAAAATCGAAGCTCCGAAGCAAAAGTTATGCCTCCTAGAAGTTTCCCTGCAAAAGTGTACCTTTGCAGCCGATCAATATATGTTGATCGACTGCATCTCTGCATGTCTAAAACTGATTAGTTATAGATGTGTTAGTCGGTTGCAAACATGTCGATCAGTTTCAATTATTTTTTGAGGATTTCACTTAGATTTTTGAGTAGATCTCATCGAGCTAGGTGGTTTTAAAAAAAAATTGAAATCGAAGCTCCGAAGCAAAAGTTATGCCTCCTAGAAGTTTCCCTACAAAAGTGCACCTTTGCAACCGATCGACATAGGTGCACTTTTGCAGGAAAATTCTAGGAGGCATAACTTTTGCTCTGATCGGTTGCAGATATGCCGATTGGTTGCAGAAGTCCACTTTTTCAAGGAAACTTCTAAGAGGCATATTTTTTTCTCTAGAGCTTTGATTTCAATTTGTTTTTTTTAAATCACCTAGCTCGATGAGATATACTCAAAAAACTAAGTGAAATCCTCAAAAAAACATTTGAAACCGATCGACATGTCTGCAACCAATTGGTTTTAGATGTGTTAGTCGGTTGTATATATGTTGATTAGTTTTAGATATTTTTTTGAGGATTTCACTTAGTTTTTTGAGTAGATCTCATCAAGCTAGGTGGTTTTAAAAAAAATTGAAAATGAAGCTTTGAAGCAAAAGTTATGCCTCCTAGAAGATCATCATGACTACAATCGATCGACATTTTTGCAGTCGATCGACATGGCTACAATCGATCGGTATGTCTACAGTCAATCAACATCTCTACAACCTATCGACATATCTGTAGTCGATCGACATGCTTGCAATCGAACGAATTATAAGTCTCAGATTGGTCATCATAAATCGTAAAGGCTAAAATATTTTCTTGTTGGCCTAAATACTTTAATTTTACCATACATTTTTAAAGTTTACAAATAGATATTCATGGCCCAAAACATAGAAAAATTCACCATGATTTGAAATGTTTTGGAGAAAATTAATTGCAATTGGCCAGGGTTTGAAAATTTTTAGCAAAAAATAATTGGAATTCTCCATGTATACTTCTACATATTTCGTCGGGATTCCAAGACAATTCGCCTTCAATTTCTAAATAGATTTCGGGGTCGACCCCTTATGCATAACCCTAGTTATAACATAAACTTCACTAAGTCAATTGATCGATATTACGTGCCACATCAGTGATAACATGGTGTTTTTACACGATAGCAAAAATATTTCTAGGCAGCATGATTAGTTGACTTATCAAGGATTATTCACGTGGATATTAAAGTTAATAAAGTTGTTGTAAATATATTCCATAAAGTTGTGATATTAGAATATTGTTAGATTTTTTAGATTATGACGTAAGACCGCTGAATTTCCCAAGAATAAAGGACATATGGTTATGTATTATATTTTGTGAAATGTCTAAGTTAGTATTATGTTGTTACGTCCATTCATAAAATGCCACTTGGACCTCTTAGATTATTTACTGATTTAAGTACATAGTTATCACATTATCAAGTCCACAACACCACATGGAGAAATACATGGAAGAGTTATATTTGGAATTGTCCAAGTCATATTATATATTACATAGGGAGACCTTTGAAAAGTTCTAATCTAGAAAATGTCTAATCTACAACTAATTTCTGAAATAATATTTAAATTTTGAATACAATTTCTAAAGGAATGATACGCAACTATGTACACTTGAATTTTTTAGTAATAAAGCAACAATACTTTTGTTACTCATATGGTAACTGTGTCAATTACATTCTTTATGCTTTTCTTGCTTTGGTAACTTCCATTTCTTTTATTTTTCTGCAATCATGAAATAATTAGCATTATATTAATTAAATAAAAATAGATTACTGAAATTAAAAAAGAGTAGAAAAAGGGAAAGGGGTTAATCCTAACCTTTCAGAGGCAAGGCCCACTCCGAAAGGTTAATCTCTAAATATCTTCCTCCAAAAACATAATAGATAGAGTTAGAATGTAGAATAAGTATTAGAGCATAAAATTAATTAAATTGCACAATAAATAATTATGAATTATATTATGCATCATTAAATCATATGTGGATCCACACATATTCATATAGACTTAATATAAATTGCACCTTTAATTTAAACAAAATTTTATTTTAATTTCTGTAAACTTTAATTTCTTGCAAAACATGAGACTAAAAGAGATTACAATCAAGCTTGAGAATTAATAACTAAAGTACAATATATACTAGATTACTACTCTTTAAATATAACCTGGATTAACTCATATTGACAAAATTAAATGTAAGCTATATAATCAATCATTTTGGTGTCATTGCTGGGGAGAGTAGCGCCATAGTGTTTAATCAGAAAAGTTGTTTGGCAATGTAAAAAGGATAGACTTACTGGTATGTAGGAACCCATACGAGTTAGAGTGGCAAGGAGAAGCTTACTTGTATGTAGGAACACATACGAGTCAGAGTGGCCAGGAGAAGCTTACTTGTATGTAGGAAGGCATACGAGTCAGATTGGCACTGGATTGTCCCAACAAGTCTCTTTGTTCGATGTTGCCAGGTTATTTTCTCTTGAGGAATCATTTTACTGCTTTCATAGTTTAAATTTTATTTCCTAAAAATTTCATTTCCTGCAAATTTTATTTCCTACAAATTTCAAATTCTGCATTTTTTTTAGCTTTGGGTGATTTATATTGTTTAGTTTGATTTAGGACCTATAGAGAAAATAGGAAGTAGGTATGGTTGAGTGAGACAGTCATAGTGAAATACCCCTAAAATTGGCTTAGAACCTTTAGAAAACAAGTAGGTATGATTGAGTGACACCGCCGTAGTGTAACCCTCCTAATAATCAAAGAAGCAATAATAGTTTTACATTTTATTTCCAACAATATTTCATTTTACTCCTAGTGTGCTAATATTGGTTGTACAGATTCATAGGAACGTGAGTCGCACCTAATTTTAGCAAAACATTAGGATTGTTAAATTTTACTTTTCCAACAATATTTCATTTTACTCCTAGTGTGCTAAGATTGGTTGTACAGATTCATAGGAACATGAGTCACACCTAATTTTAGCAAAACATTAGGATTGTTAAATTTTACTTTTCCAAAAATATTTCATTGTACTCCTAGTGTGTTAAAATTGGTTGTATGGATTCATAGGAATGTAAGTCACACCAAATTTTAGTAACAGTAGGATTTTTTTAGAAATAGGATTTTACTTTCATCCTAGTGTGGTAAAATTAATTGTACATATTCATAGGAAAGTGAGTCACACCTAATTTTAGTAACATTAGGATTGTTTTAGAAATAGGATTTTACTTTCCTCCTATTGTGCTAAAATTGGTTGTACGGATTCATAGGAACGTGAGTTGCACCTAATTTTAGTAAAACATTAGGATTGTTCAGAAATTTTATTTCATTTCTTTCCTATCGTGTTAAGGATAGGTAAAAATTCATTTGCTATTACTTATACCTAAACTTGAAAATATTAGGATTATTTCGAATTGGTCATAAAAAAAAAAAACAAAAACAAAACAAAAACATAACCCAATAAAAACCAATGCCAAAATAAAAAAGAGAGAGAAGGAAAAACATGAAGAAAAAGCGCTATATGGTGGGAAATAGTCTAAGACAATATACTACAATAAACCTCTAGAAATTATTACAAAAAATATATATATTATTAGTAATGATAATAATAAATATAAAAAATTGCCTCTCGCTCCTACTCCGTCATGCTTTTCCCTCTGAGCGAGAGGCCCCTATAATCCCCTATTTTCCTCTTCATGGTTGGTCGAGGGACCTTGCTAGTTCTATCTATATCTCTTATGGGTGTGGTAATACATTGTATATCTAGTTAGTTCCCTATGGGAGAAAGAGCTACATGCTGGTCCAATCTGTGGGGATGATTTGGGGATTTTTTTGTTGTACGAATGGTTCTAGTTGGTGATCCCCTATTTGGTTCTTGACCTACTTGGCTTGGTGAGTGTCGGTCCTCTTGGGTTGGTTGCTTGTTGGGGATCTTGGTCAATCAGATCTACTTTTCTTATTGGTTTCAACATACCACTGAATATCCGATTGGGGTCCCTAGGGGAGGGATCGGACCAATGGCTGAACCAAACCTACTAGGGTGAAGGTGGGGTGTTGTTATTGCAGTAGCTATTGGATATTTTGCTTGGTTTTTTCCAAGTTAGGGTTTGGTTGCTTGGGTGGTTCATTGGTGTTTTTGGTTGTAGAGTTCCTTTATCTAGATATTTTTGGGGGAGTGTTGTCATCGTGGTTGCTCAGCTTGGCTAGGTGCTTTCGATGCAGGGCCCTCTTGTCTTTTGGATATTTCCTCCTCAGCTTTAGATGTTTTTCTTGGGTATCTTTCTTACTCGGCCTTGGTTGGTGCCCTGGTTATCCAGGGCCTCTGGGTTCCTTCTGTCGCTTACCAGGGTTGGTTCTATTGGTGAAGGTTGGTTGGTGTAGGGTCCTTTCCTTCTAATTATTTGCTGCACTTTACTCTTTGTTGGTGCATTCGTTGATGTGTGTGAGTTGTATATATGGCTTCCTAGCAGATGAATTGCTCCTATTTGTGCTTTTGTATGAGGACCATGTTTTGTGGTGTTGCTGGTTTTGTGGTGCTAGTCTTTCCAGTTTATACTTTTGAATGAGGACGAGGACCATGTTTGGTGGTGCCATAGGGAGACTTGGTGAAGTTCACTGGTTTTTATTGGAGGGATCTATGTCTCAGTGAGCTAGTGCAAGTGGAGTTTTGTTAGGTTGTTTTGGAATCCTGAAGTGGGTTTTAGTTTGAATCTATTGAGCAAGATTTTTTTGTATATCTATAGGTGGCTGTTAATAGCTTTAATTACCTTTGGTACTCTTCGGATGGTGTGAAGCCCACTATTCTTGTCATTTCGGTAGTGCTTGAATGTTAGGGCAGGCAAGATTTTTAAATTTAATTTTTATTGTATTCATGGTGTCGAGGAGGAGAGGTTCATGTAGATTTTCAAATGGTGCTTTTTCATTTTTTTTGCCTCTCAGTTCTTTGTACTCGCCCATGTTGTTGGTTTTATTGTTTTCTATATTATTGAAATATTTTCTTGGTTTGTGTTGTTGGTCATTTTTCCCCTTTGGGGTGGACGGTTGTTAGTCTCCTTTTGGAGATAGTTGTTAGGTGAGTCTGAATTTTCTCCCTTTGGGATCTGTTGTAAAAGGTTGTGGGATTCCTTTCAAAACCCTCTTTCCTTAATATTATAAAAAATTATAATTAATATATATAAAGTGTATATATATAATGAAATAAAATAGAGGTATTATACAATACTGAACCAACAAAACTATAAAGTGACATGAAAAACATATTGTATCATGAAATTTTCAATTAGAAAATATTTGGAAATGGTGCAATAAAACTCAAAGCCTATTGATAACTCAACTAGAAAATTACTACTTAATGGGCATAGGTTTAAACTGTAATTGAAGCCACTATCTAAAAAAAAAATTATACACCACCTTAGGCAACAAGCTGATTTGCAGTATATTTATGAACTGCAAACAACAACCATTGAATAATAAATTCTCTTAAAATAAAAAATAAAATAAAATAAAATAAAAGAAAAAAGAAAAAAGATAATGCTTCCTTTGTTTCATAATGGAGTTCTTATATTGCAAAACTCATATCTTATTCTCATCAATTTTAAGTCTCAATATTTCAAAAATAGCCCAAAAGGATATTTCTTTAATAGTTTGTAGGAAAATGACTACCGTATGGTGCATAATCCCTTGTTTTCTAAATACAATCTAGGTGTTTTCAATTACTCAACCACCACTAGTGTTTTGAGAAAATTTTCATTGAAAGTAAAGCAATCGTCTAATGTTGTAATATATTCCTAGTTAATTAAGTTTTCTCTTGGACCATGCACTTTAGAACATGTAAAAACATTGTGACAATTGGAAATATTAGTTCATAAGTTACTAGTTCCATCGAGTAAAAAGGTTTCCCCTACTTATCCATCTATGTGCATGGTCTAGAGTACTAATGAATTGGTAAAAGGACAAGCTTGTCCTTCACCCTTGAAAAAAAGGAAGAATAATAGTAAGGATAGGATCAAATTCCCATCAAAAATTTGATAGGGTGGTTGGGAATATGACTCCCCAAAGTTCTTACTCCTTCAAAAAAATAAAATCCCTTTCTCCTCATCTAATCGAGCAAGTATCCCAAAAGTATCTTCTTGATTCCCCTAAAATTAAGCAAGAACCCCAAAAAGGTAATAAAAATCCCTTTCTCCTCAAAAAATGAGCAAGTATCCCAAGAAAATTCAAATAAGGGTAAAATATCTTGAATCCCTGGAATTCTTAGTGTCTTGAAAACCATGGGGTGATCCTCATTACAACAATAGGTTGAATGAAACCTGCTTGGAAATAAGGTATTTCTATGCAGTAGTGCTAAGTCTAGACAAGACCTATGGACGCTCATAGATAAGCTAGCTCATTGGTATATGTGACCATTATTTTACTCACTCATAATGGAAAATGAACATTTAGTGCACACACAATTGGTCCTTGAGAGGCCTAAAAATATTAGGATGACTTTAACATCATATTTATTTGTGAAATGAATAGATGAATTTGTTTGGAGTCACTAGGATGTTTGAGTCTTTGTGAAGCAACTCTAGAATATCATAAGCAAACAAGAGTCAAAAGCAAATTCCTATGAAGGTACCATAATCTATGTTTTCCTCCATAAATGTGGCTTGTATCTCTAAAAAAATTTGCACTCTTTAGAAAAAACCATCAAGATACTATAATAATATCTATTCCACTTTTTCTAAGTGATTGAAAATATCCCAAGCCTTTTATAGAAATCTATTTTTGCATATATTGATGACTGATATCATGCTTTATAATCATTTATTTTCTCTCACTTTGATACTCCTTAATGAAATTTCGGAAGTATAATCATAAAAATAATCTTAATAATCCCCCATAATTAAAACTCATTATTATATCATCCACCATAATATAAATAAGACACCCTTCATTTTGTTTTTGCTATATAAATAAAATTACAGTTTGGGGGGAGGATAAATAAATACGTCGATATTTCATAATACAGTTTGTGGGGAGAATCAGGTAAAAGTATTTTTTAAACCTTAACTACTACCTTCTGTAGACAACTTTTGTATATAGCTTCTATAGATACCTTTTGTATACATCTTTTGTAGACAGTTTCCATAGATGTTTTTTATAGACGTCCCATAGATGTTTATGTAGATATCTTCTGTAATAATCTTATGTAAATGCCATATGTAGTAATATTTTGTAACACATACCATGAAGTATTTCTAAGTTTCAAGACTAAAACTGGCCCCAGGTATAAGTGACACAACAATCCATAAAAAGACAAATATGTGTGATAAAACATGTCAACAAAGGTTATAAGGAAAATGTGGTAGTGATATTTATAAATTTTGGAAATACTAAAAGGGTATAAAATAAAATGAATATTAATAAACCCCTTTTAAAACACTTGCCCACAAAAGTGTAAATGTAAAATATAGCATGTGGTATGTATAGCTAATATGGCACCACGTATCATCGATTTTTAAAAAAGTTTTCCTTGAACATGTAGACATTCTCCATGAAAACCGTGGAGGCTTAAAATAAAGGTTTCAAAGATGGTGATATAATACACACGAATGCTAGTACAAATGAATGTAACCATGGAATAAATCCCAATTATAAAAAATTTAAATCTATTGTGGATAACTGTGATTGGAAGTAACTTAAATAAAGAAAATATAGGCATCAACCACAAAGAACATATGGGTAATAATCACAATGCCATTACATGACATGACACGGTGGAATACAATATGGGCATAAAATACTATGGTGGAATACATATGCAAAGGAAGATACATGTGGGTGAAAATTTAAAATAGTTGTCTTTGTATGATACACGCATGCCACATACACGCAAGGTGTGAAATTTAAATGAATTTTTAGTCATGTCGATGACTAAAGGGGTGACAATTATTGACGTCAAACTACAATTATCAACCCTTACCCTTCCCACATAAGTTGCGGTAAAATTCACATAAAGAAAGGACGTAGACCACCGTAAGCTCCTCGGTGATGATCAACACATGGCATATGCAACCAGTAACCAACACTACCGTGGATGGAAAACACTGATCATTGATTAAAAATCCCATGAAGGGCTATGATTAAAGGGAAAATTTATGCTAGGTATAGAATCTTCATCACGACGTCGACATGACGTTTTTCTGACCAATTATATGAAGGTGACATAGATTCATGTTTTTGACCATCGATTGAAACAAAAATTGAGGGTTGTGATTTGCTAAGCTACGATAAGAGTTTCTATCATTGATTTAGGATAAACGAGTAGTCATGATTTATTGCATGACTAAAGCACCATGCAAAAGGAAAATAAACCCTAAAAATTATATTTCCTTCTTTAGAAGGTTATGTAAAATCATAAGAAATTCTTTGCAAATTGAAACAAAGTTGAAATGCTATCGGATTTACCAGTGAAGCAAGATTGAAATATTGAAATTGTGAGAGGAAACATTGTCAAAAAAAGATTTTGAGAACAACGTCGTAGGGTGACAGAATTTTAGCAAGGCAAAAGGCAAAAGTGATAGGTAACTTTTAAACTATTTCAATTTTATTTTTAGTCATAGAAAAACCAGATATTTTAAACACCTTAATTATTCTGCTACATATACAATTAATGAATACTTTTCAGTAGTTTACGCAAAAGGATAGGTTAAAATTAAACTATTTTTGCTGATAAAAGAACCTATTGCAAAAATATGAAATTACTCCTAAATCTTACGTTTTCGCATAATATTTTATGGAAATAATGAATTCTTCTATTTTACAAAATGTAAGATGTTTTTTTTGTGTGATTGAAATAACTTTTGCAGGTCTCTCAACTACTAAAAATAAATTTTGAAATTTCCTCACCAAAATTTCTATCTACCCTTTACCCTAAACCATGTCCCATTCTATGTTTTAAAAAAGAAGTGAGTCCACATATTTTGAAACACATAATCCTAATGATTCTATAAAAGAATTATTCCAGAGAGCTAGGTGGTCGGATACCCTCATGAAGTTCAAAGGGTATGACCAGGGGGTTGCTAAACAATTTATTATGAAATGTAATCTTGTAAAAATGACCACTCAAGTTGGGGATATTCAGTTTGACCCGAGCCCTAGTTTTATATTAGAAGTCTTGAGTCTACCAAAAGTAGGGTTGCCTTATTACAAGAATCCCTCTAAAAGTATAACTCAACTAGTGGATAAATTTTATGAAAAATGCACCATCATCCGCGATAAGGAAGGATGGATTAAGGGTATCACCACCTCTACACTTCCCCTCAAGTGGTAGGAGGTCGTTGTCCTAATAATTAAGTTCTTTACTCTAGAAGGTCGAATGTCTACCTGTGCAGCCTACCATATTAGAATGCTAATAAATTTGAAATTTCCCAAATGCAATGATTGTATCATCAACCTACCGTATTTTCTATTTCAATATTTAAAATCCACAATTGTTCATGTTCAGCCTAAGAATTCTCATGAAAAAATCTAAGTTCCACTTAATTGTACACCATGGCCTTATCAAATTAATAGTCTTGCAAAAATCAAATGAGTTAAAAATAGCCTAGGAAAATATAATCAAAGAGTCTAACCTACTAGATTACTGTAAGTCCACCGATAGTGATCATGAGTCAAAAATCCAGGAGGAGGAGCTTGAAATCCCAAAGCAAAAATTCCAAACCACCAAAACTTCTAAGCCAACCCAGCCTGCACGAAAGGCTCGATGTAAGAAATATACTCCTAAAAATCATGAGAAAGGAGACATGTCAGAGCATGAATCTAATTTACCCACACCTGAACTAGATATTGAAACTCTATTACACCTTTAGGCACAAAATATTGTTCTGTAGATAAAATTTGACAAACTCAAAGAGGGTTTCATAGAATATTCAAAACTAGTCCAATGTGCTCTTACCCTTCAGATAGACATGATCAAACAACTCTCAGTGGATAGGGTGATGAAACCTGTTGATTTCGTCAACCAACCGCCACCTATCGATGCACTTTCCAATAAAAGTTCCATGACCGATAGAAAAAAATGAAGTCTATCAACTTTAGCAAAACTAACAAAGCCTTTAAATTTTCCAAAATCCTTGAAGAAGAAAGCCCATTGCCACTTGCCAGTTCAATGCAACAAAATCGACCTAAAAATTTTGATACCTCCACAAAAATAGAAACTACACCAAGAAATATGGTCTTAAACATCAGGATACCCACAGAGGTTGATGTAGTCATCAATAATGTGGTTGCTTTGGTTGAGATGCCCTTGCATTCCAAAACGTAAGACATCATGAGTAATTATTTAGCATATATTTTTTGTCGAGGACATGCATATGAGTTGAGGGCATGCATATATTTCAGTTTGGAAGAAAATGATGAGTAATTATTTGACATATATTTTATGTGATGAATTGATTAATTTATCTCCTTAAATAATGGTTGTAATATATTTTAATGATGATTTCAGTTTATTTATGGCATTTATCAGTTAAAATGATAGAAATGATTAAATGTGATAAATGCATATGTTTTACATAAAATATGTGCAATATGTGCATGATTATACAAGAAAATATTAAAGATTGTTTCACGGGCATATGATGTAGTAGTATATGTCTCAGATGTGACCTTGGACCTAAGAGGATGAATGTAAGAATGATGGGTTAACAAGACTTTAGATATAATTATAGAATAGTGGCTGAATACTATTGCAAAAGATAGTTACTAAATTATGTAGCATAAGGTAGTTACTGAAGACTATTACCAAAGAGAAATTTTACCATTAGTTATAGAAGAAACTTGACTAAGTCAATTGATCGATGTTGTGTGCCACATCAGTGACAACATGGCATTTTTACACGGTAGCAAACATATTTCTAGTCAGCATGATTAGTTGACTTGTCAAGGATTATTCACACGGATATTATAGTTAATAAATTTGTTGTAAATATATTTCATAAAGTTGTAAGATTAGAATATTGTTAGATTGTTTAGATTATGACGTAATATTGTTATGTATTTTCTCGAGAATAAAGGACATATGGTTATGTGTTATATCTTGCAAAATGTCTAAGTTAGTATTATGTTGTTATGTTCGTTCATAAAATGCCACTTGGACCACTTAGGTTATTTACTGAGTCCAAGTAGGTTAGGAATTGTGTTAGTTTAGATTATTTCTATTAAGTACATAGTTGTCACATTATCAAGTCCACAACACCACATGGAAAAATACATGGAAGAGTTATATTCAGAATTGTCCAAGTCATATTATATATTACATAGGGAGACCTTTGAAAAGGTCTAATGGAGAAAATGTCTAATATGCAACTAATGTCTGAAATAATATTCAAATTTTGAATACAATTTCTAAAGAAATGATGTGCAACTATGTACGCTTGAATTTCTAGTAATAAAGCAACAATACTTTTGTTACTCATATGGTAACTGTGTCAATTACTTTCTTTATGCTTTGCTTGCTTTAGTAACTTCCCTTTATTTTATTTTCCTGTAATCATGAAATAATTAGCATTAGAGTAATTAAATGAAAATATATTACTAAAGTTAAAATAGAGTAGAAAAAGAGGGAAGGGGTTAATACTAACATTTCGAAGGCAAGGCGCACTATGAAAGGTTAGTCCCTAAATATCTTCTCCAAAAACATGATAGATAGAGTTAGAATGTAGAATAAGTCTTAGAGCATAAACTTAATTAAATTACACAATAAATAACTATGAATTATATTATGCATCATTAAATCATACGTGGATCCACACATATTCATATAGAATTAATATAAATTGCACCTTTAATTTAAATACAATTTTATTTTACTTTTTGTAAACTTAAATTTCTAGCAATTTTAATTTCCTGCAAAACCTGAGACTAAAAGAGATCAGAATCAATATTAAGAATTAATTACTATGGTACAATCTATACTAGATTGCTACTATTTAAATATAACATGGATTAACCTAGATTGACAAAATTAAATGTAAGTTATTACAACCAATTAGAGGGTCCCACAAAACTCTACTATGATAGGATAATGGCTAGTGACATGTCTAGATATGTGGTTGAATCCAAAGACACTTCCATCCCAAAATTTATTTGTATTGCTAGAATTCACCATGTGACAAATCACCCACTGACCAACTTCAAATATATTATTCATAAGAGCCTCATCAATGGATATGTGAGCTCTCCTAGTAATGTACCTTCCATTAGAGTGACAAGGTACAAAATGAAGAGAAGGTAAGTAAATCCACATGGGATCCAACCAAGAAAATATTGGCAATTTTGGGTTTGAGATCCTAGCTTCTTGTCTATGAGTTGTCATTGATGTCAAAAGGAACTGGCATTAATGTCAAGAGGATTTATTGGCTTCAAAGGTTGAATATTCCAAAGAATATTTTCTAGAAGATTTCAGAGAGATTCCATGTGGTAGATGAAAAGATTTTTATCAAAACCATGGCAGGTTTAAGGGTTTTTATTAAAATGAGGTGGATGCATTAAGGGTTTTTCTCAAAACCACTCTCAGCTTAATGCAAAGGCTGGAGACACTTATTAATTAAATAACATAATTAATAAAACCTTTTTAAGGTTTTTTAATTAATTATTTATTTTATTTAGTGATTAAATTATTTTAATAATTTAAAGGGTTCTCCACCTAAGGTCTAAGGTCTAAAAGACCTTTGATTATTTTTTAAATAATCAAAAGGGTTTCATAAACCCTAAAGTTGTTTCAAAGGCACCAAAGTAATATTAATTCGAAAAATTTGAATTATCCTCACGTCGACGTCGTGCATAGCTTGGAAGTTTGGCTATATAAGCCATAAACTATAGTCCAAAGCATATGTGTGAAAGAAATTCGAATTGTGCAAAAGTTGGGAAGTAAAAGCTACGGCTATCATTTTTTTCACCACGTTTATCTGTCGCCAAAGGGTTAAGGAGAAGGAGACTCTTGCTAGTCTTCAAGCTAGCGTCGTTGGCCTACTGGCAATGACTGTTCTGCAAAGGTGCTTGAAGGTAGGTCAAGCGTTCGACTCCCGCCGTGGAGTGTGAGAAGAGTTTTTGCACTCCAATTTTTTCGGAGGCACTGTTGACCCACAATTTTTGGAAGCATTTTTTTTGGTAAGGTTTTTTAAATAAAATCTACATTTTGTTAAAGAAGAAGTGGTTGGGCAGATTTATTTAAAATTATTTTTAAGGTTAAATGCTTCTTTGGAGATATAAGGTTGATAGTGTGTGGTTGATATTTTTGGCTTGATTGTTGAGTGAGATTTGCTTAGAAGCTATTATTCCTTGAGCATGGTTTAATTAATTTGGAGAAATAAGGTGTAAAAGGATATATTGTTTGTATGTTTTATATTTTTGGTAGTTGACTTCTAAGGATTGGAGTCATAAGGTGTTTTATGGAATAAATATTTTTGTGGTTACTTTTATGATCTAACCCTAACTTGGTGGCAAAGTTGAGGGTGGTGTTGGTAACAGGTTGAAGAACTATTCTCTTCTTCCTCAAACAAAGGTATGGGCAACTTCTTCCATGTATATTGTTGATGGTGTATTTTTTGAAATTGAGTTTGGAGTGAAAAGGTTGTCTACTAGGTATTCTTGTTGGTGTAAATCCTATTTTCTGGATATTGAAGATTGTTTATGCATTAAAATCATTGATGAGTTTTTGGGTGAATGCATAATTCTGGTTGAGGAAGAGGAAGCATCTTGCACTAGGGTTTATGTTAGTAAGTCTTGCTACTTGCATTGAGATGGTGAAACCCTTAGTTGGTTGTTTTGATATTGATGGTTGAGTTGCTTCCATAGAGGTTTTTTTGATCAAGTTAATGCTTTACTTGATACATGATTTGGGCTTACTCCATTGAGATTGATTTGAGCAAGTTATTCTTTGCATTGGTGATTTAAGTTGGTGGCTATTTTTTTCAAATACCTTTGGATGGAAAAGGATGTCTACTAGTTTCCTTTTCATGTAGTGATTGGTTGAATGCTTCAAGGTTAATGTTGAGTTGAATGATATTGGTTAAACCTTGTCTATAAGCATTGTTTTTAAAGTCCTAATTGGTTGAGAAAATATATTGGTTGTGGAAAGAACATGAGTATCATTGTTATATGAGATATTGCATGGTTGGCAATTGTTGGGTTGTGTTTCATGTTGTTGAGAAAAGCATACTACATCTATCTTATTCTTTTGATATTGATATTGAGTTGAGATTGAGATTGGGAGTTAAGTATAGAACATATTGAGTCTCTAACAATTCTCTTTATGTTTCTATGAGATTTGAGATTGATATTTGGAGTTAAGTATAGAACATATTGAGTCTCTAACAATTCTCTTTATGCTTATATGAGGTTGATGAATCACATTGGGTCTCTAAAAATTCTCTTTGTGGGTTCATGCTAAGCAAGTTTTTCATGATGAACTTGTGAGCTGATTTGGATAGGTTCTAGTGAAGACTTGTGAGCTGATTTGGATAGGTTCTAGTGAGGACTTGTGAGCTAAATTGGACAGGTTCTAGTGAGGACTTGTGAGCTGATTTGGACAGGTTCTAGTGAGGACTTGTGAGCTGATTTGGACAGGTTCCAATGAGGACTTGTGAGCTAATTTGGACAGGTTCTAGGGAGGACTTGTGAACTGATTTGAACAGGTCCTAGCATAGGACTTGAGGACAGAGTTGAAGTGGTTCTTTGAGAAGAACCTAAGGATAGTTTTGACAAGTCTTTGAGAAGGCTTGTGTGTAGAAGAGATTGATTTGTTCAAGCTTTATGAGTTGAACTTGGGACAGATCTGACAGTTTGAGGAAGACTTGTGCTAGACTGACTGACTATGTTTAGTACAGGTTGATGAGTTGCTGTGGAGGTGATCAGTGAGGACAGAGGTATCTTGAGGCTAAGCATTGAGGACAGGAGGTCTTCTGTGGAAAGGAGTTCCACGTGCTAGCAGAATAAGAGGTAGGCGATATTCTGAAGTATCATTTCCAAAGCTGAGGGGAAGAATTATCCTTTGGGCAGGAGGCTCATAAATTCGTGAGGAGGGGAAGGATTCTCCTTTGGGAAGGAGGCTCATAAATTCATGAGGAGTGGAAGGATTCTCCTTTGGGTAGGAGGCTCATAAATTTGTGAGTAGGGGAAGGTTTCTCCTTTGGGATGAGGATCATAAAAATTGTAATTGGGAAGGATTCCCAAAGAACATTGAGAAAGATTTTTAGAGAAAAGTTTTGTGGATGTAGCCCATGTTGGGTGAACCACGTTAAAATTGGTGTCTCATTGTGTGTTGCTTTATGCATTGCTTTGATATTGCTATTGGTTCATTGCTTTGCGAAGTTGAAGTTAAATAGAGAAAGTAAAAATAGGTCTTATACTATTCACCCCCCCTCTCAGTATAAGCTTGTGTTCTTCAATTGGTATCAAAGCGGGTTCCTTCGAAAAGTTTAACAGCTTAAAGGAAAATATTGTAAATAACATAATGGAATCTACAAGTGGTAATGCAGCACCTATTCTTCATGGGGCAGATTTTGGGCTTTGGAGTGCTAGGATGAAGGTTCATCTTATGGATCTTGGAAATGAAGTTTGGGAAGTGATTGAGGATGAGTATACCATTCCTGAGCATGATCCTTCTACTAAGGAAGAGAGGCTCCTACATCATAGCAATTCAAAGGCAATGAATGCAATCCTGAAGGGTTTACAAAAGGTAGATCTTACCAAGGTGATTCACTGCAAGACAACTAGTGAAATGTGGAAACAATTGAAGGTGGTTCATACAGGTGATGCAAATGTCCGAAAGGCCAAGTTGAGACACTTCAAAGGTATGTTTGAACAACTCAAGATGAATGATGAAGAAAATATTAGTGACTATATGCTTCGTATGGATGAGATTGTTAACTCTATGAAGGAACTAGGTCTTGAGCTTACTGAAAATAATATTTGTGATAAGATTTTGAGGTCTCTTCCAAATAGATTTAGTGAAAATATTTCTACTATTGAGGAATCTAAGGATTTGGATAAGTTGAAAAAGGATGAGCTTCATAGTATACTTGCAGCATTTGAGTTGAGAACTCAAGTGAAGGTTGATGTTAAGAAGGAGGCAACTTTCAAGGCTACCAATAAATCCAAGGGTAAAGAGCTTCAATATAGTGATGAGTCTTCTAGTTATGAAGAGGCATATTACAACAAGAGGGACAAGTTATCAAGAAAGCACAAAGGTATGAAATATGTCAAGTGTTTCAATTGTGGAAAGTTTGGTCATTATGCTACTAATTGTACTGCTGCCAAGGATGAAAGTGATGAAGATAAACAGGATTATAAGAGCAAGGATTCTGAAAGGCACAGGCATAAAAGAAAGAATAAATATGAGCAAAGCAATCAAGGAAAGAGGTACTCTCACAAACACAAGAAAATTTTCTACCTAGAAAATTCAAGTAAGTGTTCTAGTAGTGATAGTGAAAGTTCTTCAAGTGATGTTGGAAATGAGATGTTGTTCCTAACAGAAAAAGAAGAAGAAAAGAAACATAGATTTGTCCTTATGAAATGTTTTATATGTGGAAATTTTGGACATCTTGAGGATGATTGCACAAATGATGGATTGATTTCTAGTTATACTTTGAGGATGCTTCAGAAAATTGTAAGGAAGATCTTTGTATGGCTTTAGAAAAGGGTAGCACCTCTAGTGATAAGAAATCTGAAAAAGTCATTGATGTTTCAAAAGGCAAACAAATAGAGGAAGTTATAGAGGATGGTGAAATAGATCTTGAAGCTGAACTTGTTAGTGCTCTTAGTGCTTTTAAAAAGGAAATAAAGAAGAATGCTAGAATAAATGATAAATTGGATGAATGTTGTATTAAGAGAGATGAGCTTATAGAAAGTCTTGACTTCTCTATAGCTAAGACACAGAAACTTAAGGATAAGTTAGAGTCTAAGGTTCTTGAGTGTAGAGAGTTGGAACAGAAAGTGGCTTCCTTGAAAGAGGAAACTAAAGAGTACAAGGAGAAGCTTTACAGGTTTGAAGATAGCACCAAAAAAGTAAAGTCAATCATCAAATATCAAAAAAGGACAACAGATAAAACAGGTCTTGGTTTCGGTAAGAAACACATGGAATAGGTTGGCGACTCTGCTAGGGAATCTAGTAAGAGATTACAAAAGGAAGAGAGTTCTGATGAGGAAAGTACTTCAGAAAAATATTCCTTGAGTGATAGATGCACATAATAAAAAAAAAGGAATCAAAAAAAGGGAAGAAAGTTTATAGGACCTAAGAGGTCAAATCAAGGAAAGTTTAATGGTAGATGTTTTGCTTGTCACAAGTTTGGTCACATGGCTTAACATTGCATGACTCAAGTGAGGAAGGTAAATGACAGATTCAAAGGTGGTAATTTCTTTCATGGGTATTGCTACTATTGTAAACAGTTTGGGCACAAGGCTATTTATTGCAAGGCTAATAACAGGAACATGGTTGGTCAGAACAGATGGAGTCAAAGATCAGGTATGCCTCAAAGAAATAACATTGTTAGTTGTTATAATTGCAACAATGAAGGTCACATAGCTAGACAATGTAGAGCTAAAATTCCAAGGTACAGGAACAGGAACATGGGTATGAATAGGCACAAGAATCAAGACATGGATAAGAACAGGAATGATAACAAGAACAACAACAGTGACATGAACAGGAACAGGAATATGGACAAGGAGAACAAGAGAAAACATGGTAAGGCAACTATAGATACTAATGAAGATCAGTGTCTAATGGGAGGTTTACTCCCACCCCAAAATTAATCACCTCAAAATGAGGTGGGGGAGGGACTAAGCTAAGAGGCTCATTCTTAGTCCCAAGCCCCAAAGGTGACCCTTTGCCATTGATGACAAAGGGGGAGAGATATGAGTAAGGGGGAGAGCCTCAAGTCAGGGGAAGCTGATTTTTATACAACAGTTTTGAGTTTCAATTTTGTTGAGAAGCATGGTTTGCCATCAATGACAAAGGGGGAGATTGTTGGTAATTTTGGGTTTGAGATCCTAGCTTCTTGTCTATGAGTTGTCATTGATGTCAAAAGGAACTGGCATAAATGTCAAGAGGATTTATTGGCTTCAAAGGTTGAAGATTCCAAAGAATATTTTCTAGAAGATTCTGGAGAGATTCCATGTGGCAGATGAAAAGGTTTTTATCAAAACCATGGCAGGTTTAAGGGTTTTTATTAAAACCAGGTGGATGCATTAAGGGTTTTTCTCAAAACCACTCTTAGCTTAATGCAAAGTCTGGAGAAACTTATTAATTAAATAACATAATTAATAAAACCTTTTTAAGGTTTTTTAATTAATTATTTATTTGATTTAGTGATTAAATTATTTTAATAATTTAATGGGTTCTCCACCTAAGGTCTAAGGTCTAAAATACCTTTGATTATTTTTTAAATAATCAAAAGGGTTTCATAAACCCTAAAGTTGTTTCGAAGGCGCCAAAGTAATATTAATTTGAAAATTTTGAATTATCCTCCCACCGACGTCGTGCATAGCTTGGAAGTTTGGCTATATAAGCCATAACCTATAGTCCAAAGAATATGTGTGAAAGAAATTCGAATTGCGCAAAAGTTGGGAAGTAAAAGCTATGGCTATCATTTTTTTTGCCATGTTTATTCACCACCAAAGGGTTAAGGAGAAGGAGACTCTTGCTAGACTTTGAAGGGATTGGGCCACTGAACACATAGGTCATTGAGGAATGCAAGAGGGACCCAGGCAATACCAACAAAGCAAAACAACGATGATAGGATGGAATGGGAGAAAGGACAAGATAGGAAAATATGGTGGGTAGACTCGTAATCCTAGAGACACAGGTAACAATGATTGGGGAAAGAAAATCCATGATGATGGAGGTTCGGGAGGGTAAGAATCCTATCCTGGACGACAAGCTAGAAGAAGAAACTCACTTTGGGTGTGAGATGCTTTTTCCAGATGAGCAAGGAGGGAAACCAAGGAGGGGACTGGTCTTCAATGAGGGTGTAGGTAGACTTGACAGTGAATAGGCCATTGGAAGTGGGAGCCCACAAGATCGCATCCTCAGAGGGAAGACTAGGAATGACACAAAGACACAACATATTGGATAGAACGGAAGTAGCATGACACTGTTCACTGGACAGACTATCGACAGGGATCACTTTCTAGGAATTCTTGTTATTTTGAATAAAATGACATACCTTAGATCCGAATAGGATGTCTATGATAGGTTTTAGGTAGGTGAGGTCCACACGATCCTTTAGGGACCAATATCCAATCCAAAGATCTTCCCAAAATCTAATTTTAGCACCATTGCCTAATCTCCAGCGAATGCCTTTCCTGAGAATCTCCCTAGACTTGAGAATGGAATTCCAAGCTTTCGATCCATAAATGGGAGAAGGATCCTCCAATAAATTGTTATCGTGCCATAGATATTTCACTTTCATGATGGAAACCCACAATGAATTCTCATGGGTAAGGACTCTCCATCCTTGCTTGGCAATGAGAGCCATGTTCATATTGTGGACCTTCTAGATCCCAATGCCTCCATGATCCTTTCGGGAGAAGACCTGATCCCAAGCGACCAAGTGGATACAATGCTTCAAATCTAATCTAGACCATAGAAATTTTATTTAGAGTTGCTCAATTTTATTGTAGACTTCAGATGGGATACAAAATATGGAGAGGAAAAAAACTGGTATACTTTGGAGGGTGGCTTTAATGAGGGTGGCCTTACTAGCTTGGCTTAAGAGGATTCCTTTCCAACTAGCCAATTTATTCTAAATACGGTCAATGATAAAATTCCAAAGAGATTTTTTTGAGGGGCCAATGAAGAGAGGGAATCCTAAATAAGTGGTCGAGAGCTCAATGATGGTGCAATCCAGGATGGCAACAATGCACGCTTTGCATCTGGAAAGGGTGTTAATGAAGTAAATATTACTTGGATATTCAAAAAGAAAGAAATATTTCATAGACTTTTTGACCAGCAACAACCTCGAAGGAAAGGAGGATCGATTTAATGGAGTGGGCTTGGGGAATAGAGGCTAGGGTGGCCAAAATAGTATCATCGACAAACTACTAGTGGGAAATAGGTTGAAGGGAGGATGCAGGTTTAAACCTAGAGATGTCACCTTTGGAATAAGAAGATGTGAGGGTTCTACCTAAAGCTTCAACAACAATGATGAAAAGGAAGGGCGAGAGAGGGTCACCCTGTCTTAGCCCTTTGAAGCTCTTGAAATACCCTACAGGAGAACCATTGACCAGAACAAAAAAATTGGTAGTAGAGATACATTCCTTGATGAGAGCAATCCACTCAAGATGAAATCCAAACCTGGATAAGACGGAGAAAAGGAAGCTCCAGGAGACTCTATCAAAAGCCTTATTCATATCGAGCTTAAGAAGAAACCCAACCTTGCCACTCTTAGACATAGAATGAATAATTTCATGGATGGTGATGATACTATCTATTATAAGCCTCCCTTGGATAGAGCTACCTTGATTAGGGGTAATGATGTGGGGGAGAATGATTTTGAGCCTGTTGGCAAGGGCTTTGGTGAGGATTTTGTAAAGGACATTACAAAGGCTGATAGGGCAAAAATCAGTGAGGGTACGAGCTTTGTTAACCTTAGGAATGAGGGCCAAGAAGGTAGAGTTGACATCATCAGGAATATCTTTGCTCTGTTGCATATACTAGATTGCAAAAACAACATCCTCACCCACAATATCCCAAAACCATTGGAAGAAAATAGGAGGGAAGCCATCAAGACTGGGGGATTTCCCACCTTGCATAGAGAAAAACAAAATATATTTCTTCAAATGAAAGTGGATTGGTCAGCCTTTGATTTTGGTCCACCGTGATGAGCCTAGGGATGTTCTAGAGGAGGGCCTCAGAAGTTTAGAAATCACACCCTAGGTTGGGGCCAAGCAAAGTTTCAAAAAAATTGGTAGCTTCGGCTCTGATCTCAAAAATATCAGTAGTAAGTTCCCCATATTTCAAGACAAGCTCCTTTATTTTATTGCACCCTCTGTGTCTGATGGTGGTGGCATGAAAAAACTTGGTGTTAGAATCACCTTCCTTGAGCCAGGTGACCCACGATTTTTATCTCCAAAAAGTTTCTTCACTTTTGAGAATATTATGGAACTTGATCAGAAGGACCTTTTCAATGTCTTAAAGGGTGGGTTCTGGATTATCCTATTGTAGAGAGAGTTCTATTCTAGAAATTTGGGACTTAATCTATTGTTTTTTATGGAATATATTTTTGAAAACCTCTTTGTTCCATTTTTTCAGCTTGAGCTTGACATAACGGAGTTTATTGCTAACTTGGACAGCTGGAGATCCAGAGAAATTGTGAGACCACCATAGGGACATCAGAGATTTGAGATGAGGATCTTGAATCCACATCGATTCAAATATGAAAGGCGTCTTGAAGGGGGAAACCTAAGAGGAGGTATCCAATAGAAGAGTATTGTGATCGAAATAAACATTTGGTAATGATCGCAAGGTAGCATCACCAAACTTAGGGATAGCATTGGTTGAAATGAGAAATTGGTCAAGGTGAATTTGAATGAGTTGGTCCCCCTTTCTACGGTTGCTCCATGTAAATATTGGCCCTTTGAGATTAATATCCATGAGCTCGTTGTCATCCACAAAAGTTGTGAAGTGCTCGTATGAATTAAGAGTGATTTGGGATCCCCATTTTTGTCAGAAGGGAACAAAGGGGAATTAAAGTCCCCAACCAACATCCACATCTCTAAAGAAAAAAATTCCCTAAGTTGACTGAGAGAATTCCACAAGAGGTTCCTCCTGGATGGGGAATTGGGGGCATAGATATTTGAGAGGATCCACTGGCACCCATCCTCTTTATTGAAGAACATGACATTCATGTAATTATCTACTACCGATAGCAAAGTCCCCTCAACTTTGGTAGAGTCCCACATACATAAAAGACCACCTAAAGCTCCATTGGCCAGGCTAACCAGAGATTCAAAGTCCTTCCAAATAAATTTAGAGATATAAGCAGCATTTTGAGAATCCAACTTAGTTTCCTGTAATAGAAAAATGGTGGGTCTTAAGTCTCTCCTCATGGACTTAACCAAGCATTGCTTGTTTCGACCATTGAGGCCTCTCACATTCCATGAGAGGATCTTCATTTAGAAACTCTTGAAGAAGTTCTCTTCCCTCTTCCAAGAGGAAGGGGAAGTTTGGATCTAGTGTCAACTGGTGTTCCTAAATTTTTACCCCGGAGGGTAAGTTGAGTGCCATTCACAATCTCGTCTGAAGCTTCTCTATTCCTGATGTCTTGAGTAGAAGGATGACCTCACTTTTTCCTGAGCCCACATCGGCATAGAGCTTCCTTTGGGTACGGTTTGGAGGGAGGCTAGGAGAGAAAGGAGTGGGGGAGGAAAGGATGCCACTAGGGGAGTTTGAGAGACTCTTAGGGGATGGAGGAGGGCTATAGGGGGATAACAAGGTTCGTGGTGGCATCCTCAACAGAGAGGGGGAGAAATGATTGGAGATCAGGATGGGAGGACTATGAGGCAGAGAGAAAATAGGGTTAGGCAAGGGAGAAGTAGTGGGTAGAGGAGGATAAACACACCCCTCAACCTCTAGAGCTTGACCATCTATGCTAGGGGATGGATGGCCCTCGACTACAGGAGAGGAGAGGAGGGGTACAATAGAGGCAGAGGAACGAGGAGGACCAGATTTAGGCCAATGATGTCCTTTGATAGTCGAAGTCTTGGGGGCCAAGGGACATTGGGAGCGAAGATGACCTTGCTTAGAATAAAGGACACAAAAATTAGGTTTATTTTTGTATTCAATAGCTTGGGAGAAAGAACAAACCTTAGAGATGAGATTGATTGAATATGGGAGGATCGAGTCCATATTTGCATTGATGCACATCCTGGCATGGATCATGCGGGGCCCAGCTCGAGTGGGGGGATCCAGAGTGATGAGTTCTCCAATATTCCTTGCAATACCTCGAAGGATATCTTCATTCCAAAACTAGATTGGAAGACCTGGGAGGTGAACCCACACTAGGGTGAAGTTGATGTTCTGAGTGGATGGATCAAAATCCACCCCCCATTTTTGAAGGAACAACCCTCACCGATCGAAGAACCATGGCCCTCCTATGAGGATTCATTGAGAATCATTAGGGTTGTTAAGCCTAATCAGAAAGAAGCCCCTAGGGAGAGCTACAAGGTCCATGGAACCAAGGGGTCACCAAGAGGAGTGGGCCCATTTGCATATGGATTCCATGTTCGACCTCGAACCCAGGAACTTCCCCACCAAAGAGTTGGAGTTATGGGTGACCATGGATGACATGAGCTCACAAGGAATCTCAAGGTTGTCATTAGAAGGGAACATGTCAACCTTCCTCGATGTGGGTAGATTAGGATTTTGATTAAATTTCACCATATCTATGAAGGACTTAGGGGTCACCTTTCCCACCTCTTTCGATCTGCCCTCTACCTCTAGAGTTGAAGGCCCAAATCCATGTGGTAGAGAGATCTTTATTCCCTGTTGGTCATTCAAAAAGTAAAATCTTGCCATTTGGCCATGTGTGGAAGATCATGGAGTAGTCACCTCCATTGATGCTCCATGGTAGAGAGATCCCTTAGTTAAAAGAATAGTGGACCTAAAATCATCATTTTGCTTGTTGACTATCATCGAGATTCCTTCCAGACTTGTTGGGTGGACTAGGAGATTCTAGATCTCATGGTTTAGACCGCCTCCTTCAAGCCCACCGCTATCCATGACCCCCTCAATGCCCTCACCATCATTACTACACTTGTCATCACCTTCATTCATCCTTGTTGTTGCATCCTTTTTCACCATCGAAGCTCCTAATTATTTATTCATGATAGGCTTCTTCAAATTTACATCAATATTTTCCATTCAATTAGTGCACACTTTGAGTTACCTTGAGATTTCATTATTACTACATTATATTTTAGTTAAAGTGAACAATAGTGCAAAATTAAACCTCTTGAATTGTTAGAATTAATGTAATGTGCACTATGCCTTCCTTAACACTTGTCAGTTTCACTTGACAAGTGTCATACAATTCATATAGGCTTATGCCTATATATTATAACCATTTGTATCAATAAAATAATCCCTTCAAGTTTCAGTCCCAACATTTGGTATCAGAGCAGGCTTTCCTTGCCCTGTGAAAACCCTTGAGGGGGGATTTCCCTCATGGAAATCCTCCCTCCTCCCCTCATTTTTTAGCTCCTCCATTTTTTTGAAAACTAGGGAGTATGCTCTCCATCCTTGGATGGATCAGAAACCAGAAGTTGGAAGATTAATGGGTGCCAATATTTTTTTAAGACAAAGTTATTGGGGAAGTATAGGTGGACTACTACCTTCATTTGCTATGAGTGTTGCCGAAGTCTCTATGAGTTTGTAGGCAACCATGACCCATTCTGCCCACACCAGTTTGGTAGTGAAGACCCAAATAAAAATGTCTATATTGTGAAATGGATTTGCTGATCTCATCCCCCGATTTTGTTGTATTCGCTATATTTTGAATTTTTTTTTGTGTAGTTGCAATACACCTCCTTCAGATCTGCTCACTGTAGTGTATATCCAGCTTTCTGTTTTCCATCAACGTTTGCTGCTATGGTAGTTGCAGAGCAAAAAATACATCACCTGATGGAAACTTTGATATCTTTTCTGCTGCTTCAGAGTTTCAGTAGCAAGGAGTAATGTTGTCTTCCGTCTGCACAACCACATCCATATTTTCTATGAACTACTATTCAATCCTTTGCAGATTTGCATGGCTATTTGATGAACTTTAAGTCTTGTTTTGATGAGCTTCGAGTATTGGAATGCTGCTGTTGTATGTGATTGGTGAATATTAGTCAGGATTCGAATGTTTTTTTAGATCTCAAATATTTCAAATATTTACGTAGCGAAAGCTTGGAGGGCATACGAAGATGGATTCCTACAGTGTTCTTTATGAAAAATGGCAATGAAATGCCATCCTAACAAATGGTCTAAGTTCCCTTCCTCGACGGAGCAAGCCAAGCTAAGGTTCTAGCAGATCCAAGAGTTTCAATTTTCCCACGTAGTTGTTTCCAGATGCCACTTGGAGGTGACTGACAGTGGGTGTTCAGTTTGCAGTAGTCGAACACCTTGTGGAGGCAAAGTGCATTGAGCTGGAATATCAGCGTTGGGATATCCGATTGCCATAATTTTTTTTTAAATTTTAATTTACTGGTCACCTGCCAGGACCGGCTTGTTCTCGTCAGACTGCGGAACATGGACGACGTCAGCACGAGGGTGCAGCAGAAGCATGGAGATAGTTCACACATATCTGCCCATTACAGGAGGACCAATGTGCATTCAGATCGGGCATTATGATAGGTTGTTATGGGATGATTTCTCGATCGTTTTCAAAGATGCATGTAAGTTGTTGGCTTTATGCTAAGCCTTTAAATTGTGACGGGAAATCATCAGATTCAAAAATTGGTGGAGACGATGTGCTAACTTGCACCTGCACATGATCCGAATTATTGTTGAAGATTTCCTGTCTGTAGAAGGAATTTGGCGTTGAAGGAGGCCACAGTTTTTTGCAAATGCTTTGAATTCATCGGCAATCTGATGCTTCACTCTGTTTCATCATTGCGAGAAAAATCTGCCTCGCCTGCGTGTGTCGCGGGCTGGATGCAATACAATGCATTGGAGGAGCGTTGATTGTGTGTTTTTGTCCATAGTATAATCTAGCAGCAATATCAGGGGTACCATTGACTATATTTCATGGGAGAGATTTTAGCTGGGGAGAAAATTGATGACCAAGTCGGACGTGAAAGATCTATTGAATTTTTTGTGTTTGATCACCGTGATTTTCCATCACTATTTGTAGATCTGGGCTTTAATTTGTTGATTTGTTTCTGGGTCATGCAAAAAGATTTTTTGGCTTGTAGAAACTTACCCCTAAACTTATATTCTCTCCATGTGTTTGATTTTCGTAGTATGAAAACTACACACCCTTTACTAGTAGACATTGGAGATATGCAGATGCCCGACACGGGATCTCCCTCAGACGTGGGATGCAATTCAGCTTCGACAAACCTGAAGCTATCAAAGTTCCAGCGATGAGGCCTAAATATGTTCATCTATGGCAGGAGGCAGGATATGGAGGACACGACGGTGGTGGTGTCGTCATTCGTTGTGGTAGCAGCAAAGGCAGACATGAAGGAGTCAGTGGAGCTCAATGGGAAGAACGCCAACAGTCTCTGCATGCGCGTGTTCCAGTAGGCCCTCAAAGCGAAGGATTCGCCATCGATGGTGTCCTTCAAGCACAGTAATTTTGTGTGTGCTATTTTCTTAGTCTCTTGAGGACGGGATGCCAGAGTTAACATGGGTTAGAGCTCTATCGTTGGCGCAGTGGAAGGGGTGGAGACTAAGCGCTAATTTTTTGCACCTAATACACCATGATCACTGAATGTCAACCAGATTTGTAGTCTATGTTTTACTTTTGTGAACCCTCCCTATGCCACCACGTTGCAAACCAGCCCACTACAGGTGGATCCCGCATGGATTTTATTTCTTTATTGGCCGCAAGTATTTTGTCTTTACATGTTAATGGCCAACACTTCGTCCTCCACTTTTGAATTTTAAATGTGTTTCTCCCACACGAGAAGAGGGAAGGCTTGAATAGCCTTTAAAAACATTATTGTATTCACTTTTAATGAAACAATGGGAGAGGGGGCCATGCATTTATGTACCACGCACATGGTGGGAAGGGTAAGACAAACATGGAGAGTGGAGGGCCACATGGCCATTGTAATTTTGCTTGGAGGGAAATATTTTAAAACATAGTGAAAGTGGCTAAACTTAATTGGCCTATTTTTTCCACATAGGAAGTGGAAGTGAAAGGATTGATGGCCCATGTAATTCCCCTGCGAGGGAAACAGAGACTGTTTTTATGCCACCACAGTGTGATGCCAAGAATTTTTTTTTTTTGCTGCCTAGAGAGGCATGCTATTTTTTTTTTAGCAAGTTGAAGGCCCCATTCAAAACCAAATATAGGGGTATTTATAGTAATTGGAAACGTTTTTCAGTGACGGACACAATGGTGCTGTCATATTGTAATTTTGAGGCTGTTTTAATTTAGTTTTTTAGCCTCAAAAATTTTTCTACCTTGGAGTGCACTTTTGGTAGAACCCGACACTCCCAAGGTAATTTCATATGTGATCCTTGTACCTAGTGATATTTTCTATACACTTGGTGAATGTAGCGGCTGGTTACCCATGCATTTCCATGGGATGACATGGTCACCATAAGGACACTTATACTAGGAACTACAGACAAAGACACCCTAGACTCTATCTGAGGTTTTTTCGGATCTACTTCTGAAGACTATAGACGAAGACACTTCAGAAGATTCTTTTCTATTCTTCTTTCTTCTCCTCCACACTTGGATTCTAAGGCTAAACTTTATTGTATTTTATGGATCATTTTTCCTTTGTATTAGGTGCATTTTCGACAAATACCAACACCTTCTAGATTGAATTCACCATAAGTAAGGATTTGATATTTATGGTGGGACTATTCAGTGACCTACGAGAGGCAACATCCTCTGAGGATGACCTACAGAGGCAACATACCTAGAAGTGGCTGACCCTGAGGTACCCATGATGACCTTGAGGCACTTAGACAGTTGACACAGTGGTAACAGACCCATGGAAATGGTTGACACTGAGGAAAAATACCGAGATGTATACACAGTGAATCTAGCATTATTCATAGTTGGAGAGCCAAGCGCAAAGAGCACGAGCCTAGACCAAATCAGCAATAAGAGAGGATGATAGGTTGTTTTAGAAAAGTCAACATTAAGGGGGAATGTTACCTAATTTTGACTTATTTTGACTTGTTTCTTTCTTTAGTTAGGATAGTGCACATTAAGGGGGAATGTTAGAATTAATGTAATTTGCACTATGCCTTCCTTGAAACTTGTCAGTTTCACTTGACAAGTGTCATACAATTCATGTAGGCTTATGCCTATATATTGTAACCATTTGTATCAATAAAATAATCCCTTCAAGTTTCAGTCCTGACATGAATAACACATTAGTTTCATACTTGGATTTATTCTTACTAAGTTATCCAAGTGCAAAAATTAGAGGTTAGTCTTGTCTACCAAGGAAGGCAACATAATTTTCTCTCAAGAAGTTACCTTATTAGAAAAGTTAGAGAGCTTGAAAAGGAGACTTTTAGTCCAAAAATTGGAGCAAGTTAAGGTACACTATATTAACTATTACATTGCTATATTTATAGTGATAAAGGAGCACCATTATTGTCCGTTAAACAACAATAGAAGGACTAATTTTATTTCCACTAAAAAGCATTACATCAGCCAAAATTATACAGTCATCAAGCAACCACAACATCAATGTGAAGGGGAGAAAATATCAAGGCATATCAAACCATAAAAAGTCTCAAAAGTTGGTTTTCGAAGGTGTATAGAAACACTAGATCAATGCCTACATAATAAGAACCTACAACACATAAAGAGAGGTATAGAAATCAATGTAAGGTAAATAACTCTAAGGATAACTCAACACAAAATACATAAAATCAAGAGGTAGATAAGAGTTACATTACCCAAATGATCACTTGGACAAAATACCAACTAAACTATCAAAAACCATCATCGATTGGAGATGAATTTCCATATAGGAAAGAAGCGATCGTAGAAACCAAGTAGCAACCATTGATTGAATCTATATCATCTACTAAGAGGGTAGTGCTGGAGTGTCCTAGAAATACTATAGTTGAATCCAACCTTGAGGAGAATATCTTCATTATATGCTATAAAATGCATAACCTTACACTCACTGGAAATAGGCAGAGAAGAATTGAAGCCAAGATTGCATAGCTTACACCCACTACAGAAGAAGTACTAAAGGAAAGGAGATGTTGAAGATGTTCTCTTATGCCAGTGCCAATTGGAATAACAAAATAAGAGTGTTACATAGTTCCTGCATAGTGAAAGAGCATTTAGAACATTCATAACACTCATCTTGGAAGAATTAAATGTATATTTGTAAGGAGATAAAGGTGTTATAATAATTTTAGCCAAATGAGAACATTGAAGACTCATTGACCAATGTTCAAAGATACTATAACATCTATTTTACATCCAAGAAACATATACACCAAGTTTAGACAACAACAAAGTATTGCAAGGAGAAATGAGCATTAAAATAACCTAATGTAACTCCCAAGCAACACTTGTCCAACGCTAAAATGTGTCCACACTATTTAAAGCACCTAAATTCAAGGTGTCGAGAAGCACATCCACAACAATCAGGAAAGAGTATCCATACATAATGAAAGAAGAGTAGATAACATTAAAAGATCGAAGTTAAGGCTTTCAAAAGTGTCAAGGCAGAATTAAAGACTCATTGCCATTATCATACGTCTACCATTAAAGAAGAACAACACATAGTAATGCAACATCCAATTTTCATTACTTCGGAATTGGAGCATTAAAAAATGTAAGGGTTTTACCTTAATCAAATTGCTTTCATTAAGGAGTTATAAGGAATAAAGTATAAGGTTGAAACTATTGTATTATTTAATTTTGAAATAATAGCAAAATCAATCATACATTTGAAAGCAAATTTAAAGCATACTTATATATACTTAATAGTTTAATATTTGCAATTAAATGCCATAGGATATATAAGGGTTTCTAATTAGAAAATTAAAACTCTATTATCGCAATTATTATTGATTTCTCATATTTCAAATTAGGGAGTTATAAGGAACACTACACAAAAATAAATTATTGAAATTTAGAAACACTAAACTATTGGATATTAATGGCTATAAAATAAAGTTCATAATTTACTTAAAAGGATTTGTAATTAAATACTTAAACTTATCTCATACTCATACTAAAGGGATAAAAGAAATCCAACCATAGAGAACTTCAAATTAAATGCATAGTTCATTAGGAGAGGTAAGGTTAAATAAAAGTTGATTATTGTTATTTACAAAATATTACAAATCAACTCAAAAGGTGAACTATTTCTTACTAAGAACTTTATCAAAACTTATAGCATATTCTAACCACTAGGGAGACATAAGGATTCTACAAAACCTAAGCCTTGAAAGGTTTATCAAATTGGTTCACATACTAAGGAGCTATAAGGATGTCTACTCCAAAGAACACATTAAATAATGTAATAAGAAAAGGAGCAAGGAAAATACCAATATGGCTTAAAAGCATGATTGATGATAAAAATAACTCAATGAAATATGAAAATAAAAGAGAAGAATCAATAGAATGTAAAATAGTTTTTAAAAACTCACAAACTAATAATTTTGTGAAAGTAGATTCTTCAGGAACATCTTCTAATAAGATAGTAGAAAATAATATTCATCAAGAAAAAGTCACACATATCTAATTTTTTTTTTATTTGTGGAAAACATCCCAAAAGGGATGCCACTTTCGGGTAAGACCCAAGGAGGCAGGGGTATCCATTCCACCAAAAATGATGAGGACTCGGACCTGGCCTACCACCTTTGACATACTCAAGGAGCAAACAAACACACAAAACCAATTTAAAAATAAGTAAATAACAACAAAAATAATAAAATAAAATAAAAAACATGCTCCTTGAGTGTGTCAAAAACAAAAGCACAACCAAACACGCACAATAAGATAAAAGAAACCACAACACAAACCACATAGAAAAACACAAGAACCACATAACAAAACACAAACAAGACAAAAACAACAGAACACTACAAAGACATAACCCAAAAAAAACATGAAAAATAAACACAACCAAAACCTAAAAAATTAAATAAAATAAAATAAAAATAAAAATAAAAAACAACCAACAATAGACAATAAACAAAAACAAAAAACATAGAAAACACTCACACATAAAAACACGAATTAACACAAACAAAGAGAAACCCAAGAACAAGAACGAAAAAAACACAAGAACAATAACAAAAAACATAAAAAAAAAACAAAACAACAAAAACACATGAACAACAAAAAACAACACAAAGAACACAAAAACAAAACAAAACAAAAGAACCCACCCACCTTAAAAAACTAAAAAAAACAAAAAAAAAAAAAAAAAAAATTGAACATAACAATGACCTATCTAGACAAGAAGACTATTAAGGCAAGAATCAACAGAGGAAACAAAATAAAGAATAGAATGAGCTAGGGAACTAAAAAAACTGAATGAACCAAAGAGAAGCAAAAAAAAAAAGCAAGAAGAAACTAGGTACCTTCAGAACTGGAGCCATCCAAAGAAATGATAGAAAGAAGAGCTTCCCTAATTTGAGAAGCCCACCATATAGGAGGGTGGCCATAACAAGTAAGATCACCTTTGTCCAAAGCCCAATTAGCTAAAGCATCAACACTCTTGTTTTGATCTCTGACCACATGATTGTAATCAACTTTCAAAAATCCCATCTGGATTAATTGAATCTTCTCAATAATTCTTTTTATTCTCCAATCCACCTTATGATTCTTAGAAGGAGTCTTCAAGAGATTAATCATAAGTTGAGAGTCAGACTCAACTAACACCTTTTCCCATCCAACCTTAGTAGCCTCTTGAAGGCCTCTGAGGATACCATACCCCTCAGCAAGGTTATTGGAAAGAATACCCAAATTCTCAGCAAAAGTAAAAACCAGGGAGCCATCTGAAAGTCTACCAATTCCTCCCACCTTGGCTTTTCCAGGGTTCCCTCTAGAGGCTCCATCGGTATTGACTTTTCCAAAATCCTTAGGAGGAGGTTGCCAATTTCTAGTCCTATCCATCTTACTAATACTCACATTCCCTTTAAGTTGGTTGCCCTTAGAATATTTAATCTTCAATATTTGCATCACTTGATCCCATATTTGGTGGGAGTTTTGGGGGTGATTAAGGAGTTGATGGACTGATTCAACTAAGTTGGCTATGGTCTTTTGCCAAATATAGTGAATATCCTTCCTATCTTGATTAAAAATTTGGTTGTTCCTTTCATTCCAAATATTCCAAAGAAGAATGGTAGAACCCATCCAAACTAACTGCCTAATAAAATGATCAACACCCTCTTGATTAGGCCAATCCCTCCAAAGTTGTTCAAAAGTAAAAAAATTGGACCACTGTAAGCCAAGTAAAGTGGCCATTCTCCTCCATAGCTCAGAGGCTAAAGTACACTCAATAAAAATATGGTTGAGAGTTTCTACATTCTCTTCACACATTTCACATCTAAAAGGGCCATGAAAACCACGCTTCATAAGTTGCTCACCAGTAAGCACCCTACGATGCAATAAAAGCCAATTAAAGAACCTCACCTTAGGCCAGAGCTTTTGAGCCCACAATCGAGAAAATATGTCAGAAGAATGGTTGGGATTATTATGGCATAAGGTCAAATAACCTTGAGCAACTGAATACTCACCCTTAGTAGTGTTGTTCCATCCAAAACAATCTTTTTCATGGGACCAAGAGAGGGATCTCATATGAAGGATGCCTTGGATATCTTGTCTTTGCCTTTCTAGGATTTGAATAGGCCAGTCCTCAATAGGGATCCAATATCTACCAACCTTTGAATTACCAGTATGGTACCGACAGTAATTAGCCACCTTTATCCAATTAGCTCGGTGAAGCTCCTCCATCCAAGGCCTCCAATCGGGAAACTGAGTTATCAAAGGCTTGTGACCATCCCAAGAATCTATCCAAAAATTTGCCTGTTGACCATTATGAATGATCCAAAATAATTTTTTCTTTATCAAATCCTCACCAGTCTTAAGAACTGCTAAAATGGGAGAACCTTTGGTAGGAAGTTGATAGCGAACAAGGTCTTCAGGACTTTTGTTCTCAGCATATTTAGCACGAAGATTATTGGCCCAAAGAGCATTGGGGTTATGCAACATCCTCCAATATAATTTAGCAGCTAAAGCTTTGTTGTTATTAATAGAAGACCGGAATCCTAACCCCCTTCACTCTTAGGAAGACATAAAGTATCCCATTTCACCAAGGCCCATTTTCTTTTCTCCTTAGTACCACTCCAAAGGAAACGATGACTGATTTGATCCAATTCTCGAAGAACAACCTTTGGGATATTCAAAATGGAAGAAACATAAATAGGAATAGCTTGAAGGACTGATTTTACCAAGGTGATTCTACCCCCAGAAGAAAGCCACTTGTTGGTCCACTTTCCAATTTTCTTCTTGACTTTGTCCAACAACCAATTCCAATATTTATTTTTCTGCCTTTGAATATTTATGGGAATACCTAAATAAGTGATTGGAAGGGAGGTCTTCTTATATCTTAATTTATCCAAGACCATGGATTCCTGTCTAGCGAAGCAGTGAAAGAAAATAACTTTAGATTTGTCTTCATTTATCAACTACCCCATGTAGCCTTAGAAAAATAGCTAATGATTTGCTTAATATTAGAAGCTTCCTTAACTGTAGCTTTACCTAAAAGAGTAGAGTCATCCACAAATTGAAGATGAGAGATAGGTCTAGCTCCATGAGCAATGGTAACTCCCTCAAGGGTTTTGTTTTCCCTCTTTTTGGTTATAGTCCTACCCAAGCATTCAACAAGAATGATGAATAAATAAGGGGATAGCGGGTCACCTTGCCTAATACCTCTGGAAGCTAGGAATGACTGAGAAGGCCTGCCATTGATAAGAACTAAGTAGGAAACTGAAGAGATACATCCCATAATCCAATCCATCCAATCCTTAGAGAAACCAAATTGCCTCAAAACTTTGATAAGGAAGTGCCAATCCACTCTGTCATAAGCTTTGGATAAGTCTAACCGAATGAACATGGAAGGAGATTTTTGCATATCCATGGAATGGATGGCTTCCTAAGCAAGAACTATCTCATCTACTATTTGACGTCCTTCCACATAACCCCCTTGCTCTGGGGAAATAATCTTATGCAAAAGAGGCTTCAACCTTTCTGCCATTATTTTAGTAATGATTTTGAGAAGAACATTACATAAAGCAATAGGTCTAAAAGCTGAGATATGATCAACCTCTTGAGCTTTTGGAACAAGAGTAATATAAGTTTTATTGATAACCTTCAAAATTTCTTTGGCTTTCCTGGCTTCTTCCACCACCTCTAATAAATCAACATGAAGGATATCCCAGAACTCTTGGTAGAACTCAATGGGAAAACCATCAGGACCTGGGGTTTTCCCTTTTTGCATTTTAAAAACTACTTGTTGAAGCTCATTGATAGTAACAGGAGCGAGTCAAAATAGAGTTCTCCTCAGAAGTGATAAGAGAAGGGATTGCTTGAAGAACATTTTGTTGTGAAGCTGAGTCAAGAGGAGTAGCAGCAAAAATATTGGAAAAGTAATCAACAACAATAGAGTTCATGCCATCCCAAGTATAAACAACATCTCCAGAATCTGATTTTAAGGAAGAAATAAAGTTGTGAGATCTTCGAGCTAGAAGATATTTGTGGAAGAAATTTGTGTTTCGATCTCCTTCTTTGAGCCATTGAATTCTAGATTTTTGCTTCCATAAGATTTCTTCTCTTTTTTCCCATTCCTCTAAATTGAGTTGTGAGTTTAATTTCATCTGCACTTCTCTTCTCTGTGAGGCCATCTAAATGGATTTTCTTATTCAAATTTTCAAGATGAGCAATAACTTCATGTTTTTTTTATGAACATCCCCAAACTCTTTCCAGTTCCAAGTCTTGATTTTGGATTTAATGTATTGCGAGTCTTTTGGCAAAATAGAACATCTTAGTCCCATGCCTAGGTTTACCTTCCTTCCACCATTGTTGCACATGAGGTCTGAAGGAAATGTCTCTAAGCCACATTAATTGAAAACGAAAAGGAGAGAAACTCACATTGGTTTTCCACATTTCCACCATGACTGGCCAATGATCCGAACCAACATTATTAAGAGTCTTCACTTTAGGAATGTGACCATGGATTAAGAAATTTTTAGAGAGCAAAAACCTATCCAATCTCTCCATTATACAAGCTAAGCCTTGCCTTCTGTTAGACCAAGTCATAAGGCCATTATCTAGTTGGATATCCACAAGATGGAGGTTTGCAATATATTCGCTCATGAGGTCGGTGCTTTTGTCCAAATTTCTATTTCCCCCCTTTTCTCATCCAGAGAGAGGATGGTATTGAAATATCCTCCGATCAAGATCCAAGCTTCAGGAAAATGAGAGATAATATGAGTAATATCCTTCCATTGTCTTCTTTTTTCCTCCAAAGAAGTCGAAGCATAAACAGTAATGCAGAGCATAATCTGGTTGGAATGTCTACTTTGAATAGCTATAGCCAACAAACCCCAACTGCCAACCATATGGTGAATAACTACCTCTTTTGGGTCCCAAAGACAAGCAATGCCACCAGAAGTCCCTTGGGAACTGAGGGAAACCACTTTTCCAGTTGGCCAAATTTTACTTTGGCAATTGAGTCCATATCCTCCATTGACATCTTTGTTTCTTGAAGGAAAACAAGATGTGGATGATTTATCTGAATCATTCTTCTAATTTCATTTTGTTTTGAAAGACTCCCTTTGAGTCCTCTAATATTCCAAGTGATGATCTTCATTAATACCAGGGCTAAAAAATTTGGGAAGGGCATTAATCTTACCTTCCTCTACAAGCTTTTCACCTTCTTTTACCATATGATATTGATTGGTCTTGCGACCTACTTTTTGATTAGAATCCATCTTCAATTTTTTTCCCTATTTCTTGACTTATTCCAATTGAATCTGAGATGGCTTCTAACCTTGAAGAATGCTCGTACATAGCCAAAATTTTACTAGATGGTTCAACGGAGTCTATATTGGGACCTGCATTATTTGAAGTTTTGACATTTGAAAGATTGTTTTTCTTGTGTAAATTTTCTCCCTTTTTTTCTGTTGAAAACCTTTGATTTGTTGGTTTGTCTCTGAGTTCTTCCCTTCATATTTAAATTGTGTTTCTAAGATTTCAGTTTCCATTATTTCCTCTTCCTCACTTGGGACATCATTTGTGGAAAGGATTTCAAACATATTAGCAGATGACTTTGATTGATCCTTCATAACTGGTTTTTTCTTAGTGTTCTTCTTCTTAGGTATTTGGAAACCTGCTGAGTTTATATCTTCTTTCTTTTGATCAGGAATTTTATTTGGGCAAGCACTGGCCAAATGACCATATTCATGGCAAATTCTACAATGAAAAGGAATGTTCTCATAGTCCACTACTTGCTCCCAAGTGTCTTCCCCAAATTGTAATGTGATATTTTTAGGTAGGGGTTTGTCAAAATCCATTAAAACACAAATCCGAGCATAAATAATATGTTCAAAATTTTGAGTACAATCAGCAGTCATCATAAAAGTTCCTAAAGAGTTTCCAATTGAAGAAAAAATAGTAGGATTCCAAAATTCAATAGGGAGGCCAAAGAGTCTAACCCACACGGGAGCTATAGAAGGCATCTCTTCTTCGGCTTTAAATTTAGTATGCCAGGGCTTCATGAAAAGCCCTGCCCTTCCAAAAAACCAAGGACCCCCTTGAAAAGTTTTCTCTCTATCTTCATTATTAGCAAATAAAACAAGAAAATAACCATTTGGATAAATAGATATTTGTAACTCACCTTTAGTTTTCCAGCTTTTTGCAGCCCAGACTTTGAAAGCAGATAGACTCGGACGAAAACCCACGAACCGACAAATTAGTCCTCTTTTTTCCAAATCTTCAATGCCAGTCTGAATGTTACCCATATCAAGCTTAACAATAGGAGTTCCATCAGTTGCTTTAAGACATCCTGACTCCATTTTCCTGGGATCAATCTTAGGCATTCTTAGAGGTTTATGGGAAGCCCTAAGATTGATATTAGCATTGGGCTGAGGCTGTCCACCATGAAGGGCATCCCTAAAATTCATTTTTGGGACTGAGTCTTCAAAATTCTTACCCTTGACAGGGGTTTTCATAGTAGAATTATTTTGTGGGTGCACCTTAGCACCAGATTCACTTGAGATATGAGCCATTTTTTGATCAACTGCTTGAAACTTGTTTCGTGATCTCTTTAATCCTTGCCCTAGACGTCGTGGAAAGGTATGGTTTTCACTTTTCTTTTGTGCAGCAAATTGGAAGTCGTTGTCACTCAAGTTCACAGTATGATCTGTTGAAAGACAAATTTCTAACCCATATTGGATCCCCTGCAACATTTCTTGCTAAAATATTGAGCATAAACCACAAAAATATTGGCCGCTAGGGCCCGAAGGCCCTAAAAACCAACCTCTGGAGCTGCTTGCACTCAACCCGGATGAAACCCTCGCATAGCCGCTTGCCAAATATCTCGTTCACACATAGGGATGCGCTAGGATCTGTGTTGCTCCAAATGATATGAAAATTGGTGGAGACGTTCTAGGGTTTTTCAGGCATCTACCCTCAAAATTTTAGCTCAATCCGAGTCCGGATGAGTGAGATATGGCCGAAATGAGTTCGGTAGTTTGGGTAGTCCTATCGAGCTTATCACACAGATATATGACAAAGGTAAATCTATAATAGCTTCAATTGTACACACATGGTTCAACTATTTCATCAAAGAGTTATATAAACATGATATTTCTAAAACAAATAACAAACACACTGGGATATCTTTACTATGCACATACTACATCAAATGTGGTCATGAGAAGGTTAACTATTGGAGTTTCCATCCATGTAAATATTGTGGGGGGAAATATCATCCTTCTTACTGTTGTTACCACAAAGACAAATACTATAAAATTTTCAAGGAGAAATCAATATTCAAATTAGACTGTTTCTTCTAAAATATTGTTTCTGAAACATCCACTAACAATGAGCTCAAGCTTGACTTATGTGAAGATCAAGAAAATAGATCATACACTAAACTGCTAAAAATTAAAGGAAGAAGTTATGATCTAGTAATGACTTGCAAAATTATGATATCACTAGTCCATCAATGATACTTAGAAGACTAAATGGTACAATATTATTCCAAACACTTAAAAACAACAAAATGCAATGGAATAAAAGTGATAAGAATAAAAAACACAAAAACCAAAGCAGCAGCAAAAGGAGAAGAAGAAGAAGAAGAAGAAAAAGAACCTTATCAAGTTGAATATTATTCTAAAGACAAAGAATTATATTGAAGACTAAAGTATTCAGTACCGAAATAGTGTAATATATGAAGGTGTTAGAGTTTATTACATCATTTAGGTTATGTAAATGTACCAACTTTGGTACATAGCTAGAGTAGGAGTTTACTTTAGATTGAAGTAAGTTAGTTACTCCAAGTATTGTAATAATTTCACGTGTCAATTTGCAAGTTGTTTTTGTGCATGTAGTCCACATGTACATAAGTCCTAGCTAGAGTAAGACCAAGGAATCTATTTTCCTATATAAAGATCTCATAGTGAGTATTTCAGAGAGAGGAAGTGAATATAGAGAGTGTGTGTTATATATTAGGAGTATGGTGCAGTGCAGTACTTTCATATATATTCATGGAGTGTTCATGCCCTCCATTATATAGCATTGTACTATTTTCATAACTTTTATTATGGCATATTTTTGAGTTATTTCCAGATGTTCATATTATTATTTTCTTGCATATTATTTTAATTTATAGTTATCTTAGTTCAATTATTTTACATCTTGTGGTTATACTACCTCCCATCAAAAGGTAAAAAAAATATACCTATTAAAAATTTGATATTTGGCCAAGTGTGTGTCAAGTACACAAGGCTTCCAACAAGTTGCTTTTGCAAGGGAGGATCAACACTATCACCTTGTATATACTTGTTTAAATTCAAATTAGAAGAAACTGGAGTAGAAACACTTGTAATTTTCCATCTTAAACTTGCTCAATAAGTTTGTAACATACTTTGTTTGAGAGAGAAAACCTAAATTTCAACAAAATAATTTATAAAACCAAGCTTTTTCATCTCAAATTTATCTTTTAAAGTCAGTTTTATTTTACTAAGTTTATCTGATCTATCAATTGTGATGGTAAGATCATCAACATAGAACACAATAATAAGCATATCATCTTCATCAATATTCTGCACATACAAGTTGAGATAATGGGGACTATTAAGAAATCCTCATGCCTTAAAGTACTCATCGGTCTTAGGATACCAAGAATCAAGATCTTGCTTTAAGCCATGGAGATATTTTCTCAACTTGTAAACTAAGTGTTTCTATCCTAAATACTCAGATCCCAAAGGTTGAGTCATATCTACTTGTTCATCATGTTCTACATTCAAAAATATATTTTTAACATACATTTGTTGAAGAGACCATTCGAAGTGAGATGTTAAAGCTATAATATTCCTAACAATACTAATCGTAGCCATTGGAGAAAAGGTTTATGTGTAATCAATCCCTTCCTTTTATGAACACCTTTTTAGCCACTAATCTTGCATTATGGTTTTCAATGCTTCTGTTGAGAAGCAACACACCCCCACTGAAAAATGAATTTCCATCCTTCGAAAATATTGAGCTTTCATTTTGCAGTAAGGACCCTCTTGATGTTTTTAAGGTTCTAAGTCCAAGATTTTGCTTGTCTCTTTCCTCTTCAAGTTTTGCATATACCAAAGTGTCCAAACAGACTTGCATCTGGCTTTGTTTTATTTTAGAATTCATTTTGCAAATGTTAGAATCATTGCTGATTAAAGAAAATCTTTCACCGGTATGAAAAAATGCAGATTCCAGATAGATGAATTCATTGAAGGCCAAAACTTTCCATTTTTGGCAAGGTAGCGAAATCGCGACACTTCCATTTTTGGAAATGTCACGAAATCGCGACGGGTTTGAAAAATCGGCTAAGGCAAGAAAACGTAGCGAAATCGTGACACTTCCATTTTTGGAAATGTTGGAATCGACGAAATTTCCATTTTTGGAAATGTGGTGAATGTGAAATTTTGGAAGAAAGGAAGGAAAAGGGAATGGAAATGGGAATGTCACGAAATCGTGACAGTTTGGAGAGAAAAGCAAAGGTAGGAGGAGATTTCGTGAAATGTCACGAAATCGTGACATGTCAATTGAGAGAGAAGAAAAGACTAAGGCATGAAAATGGATTCGCGACATGTCGGTTTGGAATGAAGAAGAGTAAAGGGGGGATGGACATGTCGCGAAATCGTGACATTAGGAAGAAAAAGAGGAAGGAGTGCGAAATCGTGACGTAGATTGGAGTCAGAAATCGAAAGAAAGCACAAGGGAGGTGTAAAAATCAGACGTGACGTCGAAATCGCGACACGAAAAAGGAAGTACAAGGAGGGGTGTCACGAAATCGCGACAAAAACAAAACAAAACAAAGGGAAGGAAAGCAAGGAAGGGTGTCGAAAGTGACAGGAAACAAAGGAGCAAGAGGCGGAGTAAAGGAAAATCATGACGTCGTGATTTCGCGACGTCGCAAAATCGCGACACATGAAGAGAAAGCTGCCAAGTGTTAGGGACCATCGCGATTTCGTGACATGTCACGAAATCGTGACATGTCGCGTTTTCGCGACAGAAGGAGAAGAAGGGCAGCGACAGGGAAACAGGTCACGATTTCGACATGTCACGAAATCGTGACATGTCGCATTTTCGTGGCTTAGACAGCAAAGAGCCCGAAAGTGGAAAACAGCTGGAAATGGACACGTGTCACGATTTTGCGACACGTGTCAAGACAAAGCAAGCCACGTATCAGATAATTAGAGCCGACATGCAAATGAACTTTAGGGTTTCATTTTAATATTTAAGGTTTTGATTTAATAATTTTAAAATGCTAATCCTTGTTTGTCTTTCATGCAGGAAGCCATCTGGCACTTACATGATAACGGAGAAATGGCCATAAAGACAAAGTTAAGTGCAAATTAATCGAAGACAGCCATATTGAAATGAGAGATGCCAAGAATTGTTGTTTCATCCAAATTTTATAGATCTGGCCGCAAAGAGACTTTACGGTGACTAAGCAACTGCCCATTTAATGGAGTATGTCGGGAATTGGCCGAAAAATGAAAATATCTACACATAGTTATCGAAATTTGCCGATGGATGCATTTAATGAAAATTTATGGCAGAATTAATGGCTTGCAGACATTTTCAACTCAGGGATGGCTCTACGGAGATGAAATGTCAGAGAAGTGGTGACTCATCCAAATTACCCGAGGGAATTAATGAGGGCATTTACTCATAGTTGCGGGTGAATGCAAGTGGCATTCGAATTCTGTCTTCTCCATTTATGGCAAGTGACTGCACTGATTTGCAGAATGGTTAAGTTTTATCAAGACTTTATTTTAAATGGCTTTATATTGTAAAACCCGGGTACTAGGGTTTAAGATGATAAGATTTAGGGTTTGAGAAGAAGATATTTCTGAAAAGATCATGGTCTGTCCTGAGTCTATAAATACTTCTTCTAAATGTAATCGCAGGAGGCGGAGACTTAGAAATAAAAGGCTATTGAAGCAATTTCTTGCAAATCTTGTTAAATACTTTATTTCTGGACTTGGAGTTGATGTGCTTTTGTTTTCTGTGATAGCATGGCCAGGAGCCTAATATTTTTCAGATTGTGATAAGTTCATCTTCTTTTGTTATCCGTTTCTTTAAAGTTTATTAAATATATGTCGTAAATCTATGTTATCAAGATTAAATATGTTGTTGGGCTTCATTTGTTCTATTGTATGCTAGGGAAAATCATAGATTTAAGGTTCAAGTTTGTTCTAATTGCTCTGTCCTCACTGTGTGAGCTATGCTACCGGTGAGAAATACCAATTTTAACGGACTTCCCTTCTGTTTATGATTTTCTTTCAGATCTGTTCCATCTCTCGTCTTATGCTCTTAGTAGAAAGTGATCTTAGAAAGCTGGACACTTTCTTCTTTGATTTGTTCTGTTGTGAAGCTGATAGTATAAATAAAATTGGTAGTTTTGTTTTACAACTAAGTTTGATAAACTTCTCTTTCTGCCTTACCCTACCCTCTTTGTTTTACCGTGAAATGATCCATTTTTATTTTCTTTTAAATTTGTCTTTTATTTAAATCTGCTGACCCATAAGAGCTAGATCAAAGAACTAATTTTAAATCTGATTGTCAACAAGTGACAACTTCTAAACATTACTGAACAAGTTCAAGAACCCGTTGTAAGGTAACAGATAGTCCATATTGAAAACTATTCCAGAAGCGAAAAAGAGTGAATAGACATTCGACCCAACTCTGTAACTCACACCTTGGATAACCAGCAAGATCCTAAAGTGAGTGGGATTTATCCCGTATAAGTGTTATCATAGTTTCATGCTCATTCTTCATAGGGTGTGTATAAAAGTCGGACCAACATTTAAAAATGGCGCTAGAAGGAGGGCCCACCGAACTCCGATCAGTATTGTAAATTGTCAGTACAATATTTAAAATTGCCAGAAAAGAAGACCTCAAGTTCAGTAGTCTGTTAAGGATTGTAAGGTTGTAAGTGCTTGTGAAAAGCTGGATTCTACATACAGGGTAACAAGGTCCCACCCCAGAGCTGGAGAGCTCCTTGTGCCTGAATTAGAAACTCCAAGAAGAAGTAGCCTCAGAAGGGCCAAGTCTCTGTCTCAAATAGTTTTATCACCACTGGTAGTTACTCCAACTACAACTCAGAATATCACCGTCAATCAAGTAGTAATGGCAAACTGGTTGGGTTCCACTGCTTTGAATATTCCGGGTATAGCCCATGACCTGCCCAAAAATCCGGAGAGATATCTTCCCAGATATAAACATGATGGGACAAGGACAACAGAAGAACATCTGGTAGCTTTCAAGAATGCTTTGAAATTATTAAATGTACAACATGAAGATGTTGCTTGCAGATTGTTCCCGTTCACTCTCCAGGAGGGAGCTTATGACTGGTTTCTAAATCTCACTAATGATTCTATCACCAGCTGGAATGACTTAGAAAAGGTTTTTGTGTCACAGTTTGGTGAGGTGATAGATCCTAGTATATTATATCAGCAGTTTTCTGGTATCAAAAGAGAATTAAGTGAATCTATCAGATCTTATAATGTCAGATTCCAGAAAGCTTATGGTAGACTTATTGGTTATTATGTACCGAATGCAGACCTGGCATTAGAGATTTTTAGAAATTCTCTAGATCCAATGACCTCTGTCTTCTTGAAAAGAGATCCCACTGTTACTAATTTAACAGAGGCTTATAAAGAAGCTTTGATTCTGGAAAGACAGTTGGGACCCCAACCTTTAAATGCTAAGCAAATTCCTCTGGTCACACAAGCTCCCCCTGTTTTCAATCCCATACCACATCGAATGATGTTGCCAGTGTGTCAGACTCTACCATCAAGAAATCCATTGGCTGTAACACCTGTTGAGAATGTACAGAACCCAGGCAAAGAGGCTGACAATGCAAGAGTTGAAGAAGTCTCAAAAATAGTTCAGAAGTTGGCCAATGATTTTTTGAGTTTTAAAAGGCAAGTTTCTACTGGGGACAACTCAAACAGGTATTCATATCAACCGAACAGATTCAACCGGCCCCCATATGAACCTAATAAAGATTACAAAGGTAAGGGTCATGATGTGAATATTTGCGATTTAGCTCTGCCTAATTGGTGCAGAATACATGCTACTTCTCAAGCACGGGGAGTTGGATTGTTTGGAATTTTGTAATGCATTTGAAGCTTTGTCTGGGGATTTGATTTCTCCTAAAAATCAAAGAACTACGGATGGCCCAAGTTCATCCAACCACAGTGCAGCTATGGTCTTGGATTCTTTCACTTTCCCGGATGAATCTGAGAATGTAGTTGAAATGCCTATGGATGAGGTGCAGGCTTTCCAACAGTACAGGAGGGACAACTACAACCTGAGAAACAGAAATCCGGAGCCCAACACTACATCTACCCCTCCGGACAACTCTCACAATGTTCCTCCAGATCCATCTCCAAGCAATAATCCATCTCCACCCAAGGGAGGAAATCTGAGAGGACCAGATGCTTTTGTCCCTCCACTTAATAAGGGATATAACATAGTGGAGGACATGAAAAAGATCAAGGCCAACATTACTCTTCATGAGTTGGCCCAGATTTCAGAACAGAGGGACAACCTGATAAAAACATACTCTGGGCATACTACAAAATCTTTGGACAAGGGAAAGAAGATGGCAAATGCGAATGTAGCCATGTACAAAGAGAAAACTGAGGTTCCACCTTTTCTACTGACTGTACGTATTTTTGGGAAGAACTTACACAATTGTTTGGTAGATTCGGGTGCATCAGCTAATGTTATGCCTTTGGCCATTTGTCAACAGTTGGGTCTGACCCCAATGAAGTCTGAAAGGAGAGTTGTCCAATTGGACAAATCAGAGGTTAAAGTAGTGGGAGAACTTCAAAATATTCATATCCAATTAGCATCTGAGCCAAGGGCTCAACATAAAATTGAAATTCAGGTTGTGGATATCCCCGTGGGGTACGGGATGCTTTTGAGCAGGGATTGGTCGAGATCTCTGAACGGATACTTGGCAACAGACTTTTCACACATGTGGTTGCCGTGGAAGGGAGTGGCAAATCAATTACGGGTTGAAAGAGAACCCAGGTACAAGCATACAATCACGGAGTACAATGCAGAGAATGAGACTGTAAATATTGCGGAGGTAGATATTGGAGTTTACAATTTAACAACGGGACAAAATGAGAAGTTTAGTAAAGCCCATCCTGTTCATAGTAATGAAGTCTGGACGCTTCATGTGGATGGGGCTAGAGTCTAAACAGGGTTCTGGCATAGGAGCAGTCCTTAAAGGGCTTGAAAGTTAGACATATTTTATGTCTTATCGCCTACAGTTCCCTTGTACAAATAATTTAGCAGAGTATGAAGCTCTGGTATTAGGTTTGAAATTTGCTTTGGACAAAAGTGTAAGAAATATTCAAGTTTTTACGGATTCAGAATTGGTGGCTAATCAAGTCAAAGGTAAATTCCAGTGTAAAGCATCTTATTTAAAAGGATACAAACATCGGGCTTGGGATCTTGTAGAAGATTTTGATGCTTTTAATCTGACACACATACCCAGAGAGCAGAATTCACGTGCAGATGTCTTGGCTTCTTCAGCCGCAAGTTTAAAACCACTGGAAGAATTTAAATGGAACAAGTTTTCAATTGAGTTAGTCCCTTGTCCTTCAGTCCCAAATAATATAGATAATTTTCAGGTTTTCTCTGATGATCAACAGATTGTAAACTTTTTGCAGAGTACTAACACATTTGAAAATGCTATAATCGATGAGGGCCAAAGGGATACTCTACTGGAGCAGTTAGATGATGACAGGGGAATAATAAGGTTGAAAGACAACAGAATTCCAAAAGGGATGGTGGAACTGGAGCGGCTCTTTGATGTTGACCAAATCAGGCAAAAAGTGAATTCTGAGGATTCTATGGGTGCAAAAGACAGTGAGACTGAGAACCTGAACGTGGGGATCGAAGAAGATCCCGGGCACATCAAGTTGGCTAAGAACCGTGATCCAAAAATAAAAGGGAATATGATTGATTTTCTTCACAGGTCCAAGGATGTTATGGCCTGGTCATACAAAGACTTAAAGGTATTTGATCCGAAAGTTTACACTCATATTATACCTTTAAAAGAATTTTGCAAACCTTTCCGGCAAAAATAGAGGCATGTCAACGCTCTGTTAGAGCCCCTCATCCATAAAGAGGTAGAAAAACTATTGAGTGCCGCCATTATTTTTCCCATCGTGCATTCTACTTGGGTGGCCAATTTGGTGCCACTCGAAAAGAAAAATGGAGAGATCCGCCTGTGTGTGGATTTTAGAAATTTGAACAAGGCATCTGAGAAAGATAATTATCCTCTGCCTTCTATGGATGAGGTGTTACAGATTGTCAATGGTTCGGAGATGATGTCTTTCCTGGACGGTTTCTCAGGGTATAATCAGATATTGGTTGAGAAGGAAGACAGAATGAAAACTGCCTTCACAACTAAGTGGGGAACTTTTGCTTACAAGAGGATGCCATTTGGATTAATAAATGTCGGAGCTACATTTCAACGAGCAATGGATCATGCCTTCAAGGGCCTTATGGGTAAATGTATTGTTGTTTACATGGATGATTTAACAGTCTTCTCTAAATCTCGGTTTGACCATGTAAAACACTTGGAGTCTGTGTTTAACAAATGCAGGGAGTTCGACATTTCTTTGAATCCGAAGAAGTGCATTTTTGGTGTAACGGAAGGAAAGCTCCTTGGGCACTTGGTCACAAAAGATGGCATTTCCATGGATCCGGACAGAGTTGAAGCCATATCCGGCATACCATTTCCCAACTCCAAGAAAGAGTTGAGGTCCTTCTTTGGAAAAATTAACTTTGTCGGAAGTTCATCTTCGGTTTTGCAGAGATAGTCAAGCCACTGAATGACATGCTAAAGCAAACCGCTCGGATTGTCCTGGACCACAGAAGCTAAAACAACGTTCCAAGAAATCAAGACCGCCATCAAACAAGCACCAGTTTCGGTAAGCCCAGATTTCAGTGCAGATTTTTATCTGTACACCTTTTCTTCTGAACACACACTTGCTGCAGTTCTGACCCAACAGAGAGAAACCGGAGAACATCCAATTGCTTTCAAGAGTACCAATTTAAAGGGGGCTGAGCTGAAATATTCTCGTTTAGACAAACAAGCTTATGCCTTGGTGAGAGCAGTTAAGCAGTTCAGGCACTACATACTAAGAAGCAGAGTTCATGCTATAGTTCCGGACCCAGCTGTTAAATACCTACTAAGTCAGAACGAATTGGGTGAACTAAGAGGTAATTGGGTTACAAGGCTGCAAGAATATGACTTAGAAATTCGGCCTACAAAATTGATCAGAGGACTTGGTTTGTCCCGACACATTGCCGAAATACCTGTACGGGAAGAAGTTAATCAGTTAAATTCTGAATCTGATGACTGGTATGGAGATATTATTCATCTGCTGCAATTTGGAGTTTGCCCGTCTCACTTGAATAGAACCCAAAGGAGAGCATTAAAACTGAAAGCTGCTCATTATCTCCTCAAAGCAGGTAATTTGTACAGAGAAAATTATGCTGGCATTTTCTTAAGATGCATTTCTCCGAGTGAAGTCAATGAAGTCATGTCCAGTTTTCATGAAAAGTTAGGGGCAGGACATTCCTCAGGATCTGCTACTGCGCATAAAATATTGAGAGCAGGCTATTACTGGCCTACGTTATTTAAAGATGCCCATCAACATGTGAGAACTTGCCATCAATGCCAAACTTTTGTAGCCAAAGAGGCCAACCGGGCTCTACCATTGCAGCCTGTTGTAATAAATAAACCTTTTATGCAATGGGGACTTGATTTTGTGGGAGTGATTAATCCAAATTCTTCAGCAGGGCATAAGTATGTTCTAACAGCTACTGATTACTACACAAGATGGGTCGAAGCAGCAGCCACCACAAGAAGTACAACTCATGAAGTGATCGAATTTCTAGAGTCAAATGTCATAACCAGGTTTGGGGTTCCTCTGAATTTGGTATGTGATAATGGACCAGCCTTCCAATCATTGGAGTTTGCAGAATGGGCATACCATATGGGGATAGTTATCAGATTTTCATCCAACTATTATCCCCAAGGCAATGGACTGGGTTGAGTCCACAAATAAGAATTTAATGAATGCCATTAAGAAATCTGCAGCAGACAAACCCAGGCAGTGGCATACATTATTGAAATATGCACTTTGGGCTGACCGGATAAAATATAAAGTGGCTCTTAAGACTTCCCCTTTTGCTTTGTTGTATGGTACCCAGCCAATTGTTCCCATCTCTCTGAAATTACCTACTTACCAATTTGTCTTAGACTATTTTGAGGATCAAGCTGATGCAGAGGCTCGTGTTTTGGATCTAACTAATTTGCAGGATGAAAGACTCCAAGCCCTGGAACACTTCAGTCGGCACCAAGAAACCGTCAAGCGCTGGTTTGACAAGAGGGCCAAAGTGAAAGCTTTCAGACTGGCAGACCTGGTGCTTCTATGGGACAAGGCCCATGAAAAGAAGGGTAAGCATACAAAGTTGCAACCACTGTGGATAGGCCCATACCAGATTGCTGAGATTCTGGGTAATAATGCATTTCGTTTACAAGACCTTGATGGTAATTTTTTGGACCTCCCTGTTAATGGTCAATACTTAAAGCATTATTTCTCGGCTGTTCCATCCAATATATCATTTGAATGAGTCACAAAGAAGTTGTAACATGTGTATACATTGTAAATAACTCTGTAGTTTTATTTTATTTTAGTTTTATTTTAAATGCCTGTACAGTTTTTAGTTATTTTATTTTAGTTTTATTTTAAATGTCTATACAGTGTTGTTTTATTTTATTTGATCTTAATTGTCTGTGCAGTTTTATTTTGTTTGTTGTTTAAGGTCTGTAATTGTTTTTTTGCGTTTTAGTTTATTTTAAAGTTCTGTATTTTATTTTTTTAAGGTTCGTGTTTTATTTCCTTTGTGCTGTACGTTTTATTTTATTTTTTTTTTGTTTTATTTATTTTGTTTTATTTTGAAGTCTGTGCAGTTTTATTTTATTTTGTTTTTAAAGGTCTGTGTTTATCCTTGGAAGTCTGTATAGTTTATTTTATTTTAAAATTCTGTTTTTAAGTTTTGCCTGAGCATCAATGAAAAAGTCAGCCTTCTAAAAATTGTTTTATTCTGAGTTCTAAATCCAGTGTCCATTCTGTTCATTATCATAATTGTGAGATAGTCTGCTTTAATTGAATAGTGGAACTATTTTGTTATTCAGAACAATAGTGGAAGGATGATTGGATTTTGTGTCTTGCTTGCCATAGTTGTTTTAATTATAAAGAAACTGCTATGCTGTTTGGTTGGAGAAACTCCTAGGGAATCCAAGAAAAGTTGGTTATAAGAGGGGACTATGATTCATGTAATTATTTGAGTATCCATAGAGGCTATCAATGCTCTGTGCTGAAGCAGTTCTAGATTGATGAAATGTTAAAAGAAAATTGTTATTCTTTCTAAGGCTTTTCAGATGTTGATATATTTCAAAAGAGAGAGAGAGAAGATGAAAGTTGAGCAAGACAAAGATAGAATTGGCACTGTTATTTCCAATATATATATATAAAAAAAAAAAAAGAAAAAAAAAGTTATGTAATCAAAGAGATAACCAAGACTTCAAAAGATGTTTTTCTTCTACCAAGTTGTAGATTCTACCTTACAGTTGTGAATTTGGGTCGTGTAAATCTAAAGGGTAACTCTGTCGGGGCTGTAAAAGGCTAAACTAGTAAACAGAGCTCTACTCGGTTTCCCTTTTTACAATCTAGAAAAGCTGATCAATCCAGAGTTCAACATTCGAAGGCCCACTCATTCTTGAAGAAAGTTTTATACGCTTGTAATTGCACATCAGAAATCTTCCTTAAATGATTCAGCCTAGTATGTCCTTGGGAAATTTTGACAACTATCAGCTAGTAGTTAAATTATTTTGAAGAATATCTGTGGCAAGGCATGATACATGGTCTATGTTGTTTTGAAACTAGAGTCCTGGGTTCTAAAATAATGCTACTATTTTACCCGCAGATATCGCCATTTGTTGAGAAGCAACACACCCCCACTGAAAAATGAATTTCCATCCTTTGAAAATATTGAGCTTTCATTTTGCAATAAGGACCCTCTTGATGTTTTTAAGGTTCTAATTCCAAGATTTTGCTTGCCTCTTTCCTCTTCAAGTTTTGCATATACCAAAGTGTCCAAAGCTTGCATCTGGCTTTGTTTTATTTTAGAATTCATTTTTCAAATGTTAGAATCATTGCTGATTAAAGAAAATCTTTCACCGGTATGAAAAAATGCAGATTCCAAATAGATGAATTCATTGAAGGCCAAAACTTTCCATTTTTGGCAAGGTAGCGAAATCGCGACACTTCCATTTTTGAAAATGTCGCGAAATCGCGACAGGTTTTGAAAAAATCGGCTAAGGCAAGAAAACGTAGCGAAATCGCGACACTTCCATTTTTGGAAATGTCGCGATATCGCGACACTTCCATTTTTGGAAATGTCGCGAAATCGCGACACTTCCATTTTTGGAAATAGAATCGCGATTGAAATGGCGAATTATGAAATGCGACACATTTGGAAATGTCGCGAAATCGCGACAGGTTTGGAGAGAGAAAGCAAATGCGTATGGAACAGCGTGATTTCGTGACATGTCACGAAATCGTGACATGTCGCATTTTCGTGACTGTAGGAGTGAAAAGAAGAGCTAAGGCATGAAAGAGGTCACGATTTCGCGACATGTCGCGTTTTCGTGCATGAAAGTTGAAGAAGCGAAGGCGAGGAGAAAGTCACGATTTTGACATGTCGTGAAATCGTGACATGTCGATTTTCGGAGAGGAAGAAAAAGAGGAAGGTGCACATGTAGCGAAATCGCGACAAGTGAAGAACCAAAGCAACAATAGCCAAAGGGTGTCGCAAAATCACGATGTCGTGAAATCGTGACACGACAGCGAAATGGAAGTACAAGGAGCGGGCGTGTCACAAAATCGCGACACGGTCTGAAGTCAAAACAAACCAAGGTTGAAAGCAAAACATGGTGAAAGCAAAGCATGGTGAAGGCAAAGCAAGGAAGGGTGCCACCATGTCGCGAAATCATGACATGGTGAAAGCAAAGGATGCCAAGGGCGGAGTAAAGGTCACGAAATCGTGACGTCGTGAAATCGTGACACATGAAGAGAAAGCTACCAAGTGTTGGGGACTGTCGCGATTTCGCGACATGTTGTGAAATCGTGACATTTCACATTTTCATGACAGAAGGAGAAGAAGGGCAGCGACAGGGAAACAAGTCGCATTTTCACGACATGTCGCATTTTCGCGGCTAGACAGGAAAGAGCCCGAAAATGGAAAACAGCTGGAAATGGACACGTGTCACGATTTTGCGACACGTGTCAAAACAAAGCAAGCCGACATGCAAATGAACTTTAGGGTTTCATTTTAATATTTAAGGTTTTGATTTAATAATTTTAAAATACTAATCCTTGTTTGTCTTTCATGCAGGAAGCCATCTGGCACTTACATGATAACGGAGAAATGGCCATAAAGACAAAGTTAAGTGCAAATTAATCGAAGACAGCCATATTGAAATGAGAGATGCCAAGAATTGTTGTTTCATCCAAATTTTATAGATCTGGCCGCAAAGAGACTTTACGGTGACTAAGCAGCTGCCCATTTAATGGAGTATGTCGAGAATTGGCCGAAAAATGAAAATATCTACACATAGTTACCGAAATTTGCCGATGGATGCATTTAATGAAAATTTATGGCAGAATTAATGGCTTGCAGACATTTTCAACTCAGGGATGGCTCTACGGAGATGAAATGTCAGAGAAGTGGTGACTCATCCAAATTACCCGAGGGAATTAATGAAGACATTTACTCACAGTTGCTGGGTGAATGCAAGTGGCATTCGAATTCTGTCTTCTCCATTTATGGCAAGTGACTCGCACCGATTTGCGTAATGGTTAAGTTTTATCAAGACTTTATTTTAAATGGCTTTATATTGTAAAACCCGGTACTAGGGTTTAAGATGATAAGATTTAGGGTTTGAGAAGAAGATATTTCTGAAAAGATCAGGGTCTGTCCTGAGTCTATAAATACTTCTTCTAAATGTAATCGCGGAGGCAGAGACTTAGAAATAAAAGGCTATTGAAGCAATTTCTTGCAAATCTTGTTAAATACTTTATTTCTCGGACTTGGAGTTGATGTGCTTTTGTTTTCTCTGATAGCATGGCCAGGAGCCTAATCTTTTTCAGATTGTGATAAGTTCATCTTCTTTTGTTATCCGTTTCTTTAAAGTTTATTAAATATATGCTGTAAATCTGTGTTATCAAGATTAAATATGTTGTTGGGCTTCATTTGTTCTATTGTATGCTAGGGAAAAATCACAGATTTAAGGTTCAAGTTTGTTCTAATTGCTCTGTCCTCACTGTGTGAGCTATGCTGCCGGTGAGAAATACCAATTTTAACGGACTTCCCTTCTGTTTATGATTTTCTTTCAGATCTGTTCCATCTCTGCCTTATGCTCTTAGTAGAAAGTGATCTTAGAAAGCTGGACACTTTCTTCTTTGATTTGTTCTATTGTGAAGCTGATAGTATAAATAAAATTGGTAGTTTTGTTTTACAACTAAGTTTGATAAACTTCTCTTTCTGCCTTACCCTACCCTCTTTGTTTTACCGTGAAATGATCCATTTTTATTTTCTTTTAAATTTGTCTTTTATTTAAATCTGTTGACCCATAAGAGCTAGATCAAAGAACTAATTTTAAATCTGATTGTCAACAAGTGACAACTTCTAAACATTACCGAACAAGTTCAAGAACCCGTTGTAAGGTAACGGACAGTCCATATTGAAAACTATTCCGAAGCGAAAAAGAGTGAATAGACATTCGACCCAACTCTGTAACTCACACCTTGGATAACCAGCAAGATCCTAAAGTGAGTGGGATTTATCCCGTATAAGTGTTATCAGAGTTTCATGCTCATTCTTCACAGGGTGTGTATAAAAGTTGGACCAACACTTCCATTATTATTGAACTAACTTGTGCACCTACCTTTGTTTTACCACATTATTCCCTTTAGGTAAATCTATTAATTCCCAAGTTATTTTTTCATTAAATATTCATATTCAGTTTGCATAGCTTGCACCCACTCGAATTTTTACTTAGCCTTGTTATACGTTTGAAATTCATTAGAATTCATAATTATAGTCATTAGTTTATAATTAAATTATTGAATACATTGATATATTTATTTAAGACTCTTGGTCTTCCTATGGGGACTTGATTCTTCATCTTTAGTAGAACTTGTATTTAAAATTTTACCAATTTCAAAGGTACTATGTGGAACATCATTATTTATGTCCACTTATGGGATAAGAGGGAGAGTTTTGCATCCTATCCTCAAACCCTTCATTGAACTTGACATCCCTACTTGTGAACACATCCTTCACACTAGGATCATATACTTGTATCCTTTCTTTCAATCATCATAACTAGCATAGATGCACTTAACACTTTTCTTATCATATTTATTTTATTTGACCCCATCATGCATGTGAGCAAATGCATTCACCTTCAAATATTATAAAATATTTAATATTAGGCTTCTTGTCACTCCATCCCTCCTTTGGAATTATATTTTTCAAACAAGTTGTAGGTGATTTTTTTAAACCATGAGGTGTTGTATTGACTACCTAACACCAATGAAATAAAGAAAGATCCTTGGATTATAGCATTCATTGGTCCATCTCCACCAAGGTCCTATTATTCCTTTCAACAATACCATTTTTTTGGGGAGTATACCTTTTGGTCATTTCTCTCTTAATCCGATGATGCCACCACACCAAAAAATAAATTTAAGGGTGGCTAAAATATGGTGGTAAAAAACTACCCTAATAGACCCTAAGAGGGTAGTTTAAACTACCCTCACCAAAAATATTTTAATGATGCCTAAAAGATGGTGGTTTTTTATGGCGGTAAAAAACCACCCTAATAGACCCAAGAGGGTGGTTTTAAACCACCCTCTTAGGGTGGGTCTAAGAGGTTAGTTTTAAACTAGCATCTTAGACCTTAACAATCATCCTAGAAAAACAATTATGAAGGATTCGATGGGATTTTTTATTTCTTAGATTCGTGAGCAGGATATTTGAATTTTTAGACTAGAGTTTCCTCATTACTTCTTTTTTGTATGAATGAATGAAATATCTATTTAGTTTTGTTACCTTGTTGTAGAATTGTGTAGTTTTATCTGGTTGTTCTGACTGTGTAACTAAAAAATAGTGACACACAAGATGCATATTGAAGAGATACGCAGACATACATTTTTGATAGGTAGATAAGATAATCTATTGATGGTAGACCTTCACCATGCTATGAGACTTATTTCTATCGAGCTTTACACCAAGAGATATGTAGACATTATATAAAATTGTGATTTAATTTTTTTTACTGAATGAGGAAAAAAGAATAATTATTTCTTTAGAAGTGCTAGAAAAATACCAATATAAAGATAGCTTGTTTGACTACAATTTGATTTAATCAAAAAAGGATAAGAAGTGTGTTTAAACATCCTGAGAGTAAATTTAAATGCCTATCAAATCATACAAAATTTTTTATCTCAAATTTGCATAAAGGTATGTAGCTACAATCACTTATTGCTTGGGTAGAGCATTCATCATTTTAAAAGGTTATCAAACAACATATCCCAAGCCTCAGTAGTCCCAATAATGTCTGTATGTCCTTAATTAATTTAGAGTATAGAACCAATGAATAAAGTATAGAGGCTTCTCACTTATCATACAAAAGCCATGTTTGTGATGGTTAGGAAGCTCTAGAGATGATAATCCCCAAATAATGTTAAACTATGCCTCTACTTCCTATTCATATTTGAAGTGCGATGACAAGTACTTGGAAAAGGAGTATTTTCTAGCACTTTTCATACTGGTAGGATTCATATACCTTCTATGTTTGGTGTTATAAAAAGCGTATGGGTCATGTCATAGAGGTTTTAACCCAACTCTATCCCACACTAACACTAACTCAAGAAGCATCAATAATAGTGATCACAGGGATCGAAATGATAACATCCTCATATATGTCTTTATTTCACCGTCATGGAGAGACTATGAAAGTGAGAGGGGTCAAAATGATAACATCATCATATATGGTTTTAGTGGTCGAAGAATGACCCAAATTTAGGTAAGTTGTTTTACTATTATATTAATTTTCAAACTACGATCATTATTTTCTATTTTTAGTTTTACGTGTGCATTTACACATGCATGGATCATTGTGTCAGAATGTCAAAGACAATGAGTATCCAACTGATGTGAAACCCTTATTAGAACTCGTGATCACAGACAAAGATAACACATATGTCAACACTTTTATGACTTTGGTGATATTTAACAATGAGAAAGGCTTCACCTCTGATAACATTGAATCTCTTTGTAGTGTTGGGTGATCCACCAAAAATATTAAATGATAGGGAAGCTATATTGGAGGAAAATATAGGTCCTCATTTTCATTTGATTGTTTACTACTGGTGAAAATTGAATTTTTAATTAAGAAATTAAAATCGTAGTACTTATTTGATAAGAAAACTACTACTACATAGAGACCAAGTTATTTATTTAATACAAAATATTTATTGCTTCAATTAATGCTTTAAGAATGGAGTTCAAGAGCATTTTTCTAGTGATGATATAACCCTACATTTTCAGCAATAGTTATAGAATTTGATTTAAAGAAACCCCTCCACTGGAAAATAAAATTGGTTACATAGTTTCTGAGTGGGTTGAGGACTAGCCAAGTAATGAAGATCTCATAGATGTGTATGGTAAATATCAGCTTCCAAATATTGTGATAATTCTCCATTTATGACTAGAGAAGGTGGATGCCACCAAAGAGAAGCTCTCAAAAATTCATCCCGAAGTTATCCTATTCATGTAAAAAATCAAGAGACTCTTTGTTTGTGAGGAGTATAATGAAAACCATGTCACCATGGTATGCATATCTAAATAAATATCACTATGCAATTTCAAATATGAGTAGAGTGAATTGCTTAGCCTTCACTTATCTGCACAAGAAACCAATGAGTCTTAGAGGGTGGTTTTAAACTGCCTTCTTAGCCCTAAGAGGTCTTAGACCTAAGAGGGCAATTTAAAACCACTCTCTTAGGTTCTATTAGGATGGTTCTAAACTTCCCTAATAGAATCTAAGAGGGTGGTTTTAAACCACCCTAATAGACCCTAAAAGGGTAATTTTTTGAGGTGGTTTTTAACTACTATCGTATGACACAAACTTTTTATGATGTCCTTATAAACGATGGCAAAATAACTGCCCTTAAAGATCTTAAAGGTATTTAAGGGTGGTTAAAAACTACCCTTAAAGATTTATTTTTAGTGTAGTGCGCTCACAAAAAAATTTGAATTTTTTATTGACATATTCTCCACCATTATCTATTCTTATCCTCTTTATCCTTTGGCTACTTTGAATTTACACAAATACCTTAAACATTTCAAAATTTCCAAACACTTCATCCTTTTTTTGAGGAAGTATACCCAAATATTTCTTGTGAAATCATCCATGGATTTAAAAGTTACTTATACCTTCCCTTTTATGGAGGATTCATAGGCCTACATAAATGACTATGGATAAGTTCAAAAGTTTCACTTGCCCTCCAATTTGATTTTTCAAAAATTTCTCTACGTTGTTTGCCAACCATACATTCTATGCATACAAATATGTTAACCTTGATCCAAAGAATTCCTTCAACTATGTTCATAATTGAAAGCATGACTGCACTTTGGTAATTCAAATGACCAAACCTTTAATGCCACAATTCACTTGCAGAGTCACATTTACTGAGGTAAGTCAATTTTGTCTACATATACTAAGAATTTATAGATACCATCAATTGCAACTCCTAGAGCTACAACCATGAATCCATCATTGATGTTCTTTATCAAATATATATCTAAATAAAAGTTAAACTTATAAGAATGTTGAGTTATTGGGCTTATTGGGAGATGTTTCCTTAATTTAGGCACAAGATTCACAACTTATATTTTCAATTCCCTATCATCATGTCATTTTATTTGAATTAAACATGTTCCTTCTATTTGATGTGGAATATCATCACCAGGAAATGTTCTTGCACCTTTTAATACTTCTAAATAATCATAAAAGTTCTTTTTATAAGTCATGTCTTGGATAGCCCATGAATCAATATACCATGAGTTATTTCAACTTCTTTGAGTAACACATGACACTATCAAATTTTTTTGTTGTTTCTCTCCTTGAAAAACAATTGATTATCTTCTTTGACAAAAATTTATTTTCCTCCTCCATATGTGATGCTTATTCATTATACACATCATTAATTCTCAATGAATTTGTCAATCCAGGGAAGTGTACAAGGCTATCTGTGGAAGAAGGGGTGAACAGGGTTATAACTTAGGTCAATGTGGAGCAACAGGTCTTCTTGGTGAAACCGATTGTGTGGGCGATTTAGGACATTCATATCTCTAAATTGCATAAATTAAACCTTAATCTAAGTTGCAAAAATAGAAACTAATCATTAACTACAGAAATGAAATCCTAATTATAATTGCAGAATGAGACCTAATTATGTTGCAGAAATAATAGTTACAGAATTAGAAGTCTGATTATAATTGTAGAAAGGAAATCTATTTACTTTTGCAGCAATGGAAACCTAATTATAGCATAGAAATGAAACCCTATCAAGGCTCTATAACAGAAGGTTGTCAATCTTCTGTGCAGGTGTTGACAACAAAACATAAAATATAGGAAATTATAGAAAATAGTAAATTCTAGAAATGACAGTCTGTAATAAATTGAAAGCTTTGCTGAAAGTGGAGATTACAACAAAAACATTAATCACAAGATTAATCTAAACATAAAATAAGCTAAGATTGCAAATACCATTAGTTGTTTACAAAGAAATGAAATGACAAGTTCTACAACTCATTCTGCTCCAACAAAATCAGAATAAAAACCCACTGTTAGTTCTCCTCCTAGGTCTGGAAGTGGCCAACCTCCTTGTCTAGAAGAAGGTATGAGTCTCTCTCTCTCTAGATCTTATTCACACTCATTTATAAGCAATATGAAATAGAAATAGTATAATTTATTGATTCAAGAACATGATTATAATAATTCTGCTAAAAACCTGTTATAGGACTATAAGAGTTACTTTTCTGATTATTGCCTATTTTCTCATATATTTCTCTCCTCTCTGCTTTCTTTATCCTCTCCTACATCATCCTGAACGAGATCCATATTTATAGATGTCCTAATATCTACTGACAACTGAGAATATCTTAAAAGATCTAATCCTATTATGCTGCAACAATTCCTGGTTTTATCGTAGAAGGAGATCAAACTTGATCTTTCCATAAATGGTGGCTTTGGTCAGCAAGGATGGCAAAGTCAGATGGGAGATATTTTTCCTTACCCTTTTCAATCTTTATTTCCCTTTTTCCAGCGTCAAAAATCGGTCAATAAGTCAAAAAGCACATTCTATTTTCATTTCGAAGATAAGTGGCTCATTTTGAAGAGACTGTAATTCTCATTCCGAAGATCCACTCATTTCGAAGACACTGTGTTTTCTCATTCCGAAGATATTTGTTCATTTCGAAGATATTTGTTCATTCCAAAGAGACTTCGAAATAAACAAATGTGTGCTCTTTAAATTATTTCCTCTGCATTTCTCATGTGGGTTATTTCTCGGGATCGGTTTCCAATGGTCTTCATCTCTTTCCATATGTGAATTCCATGCCTTGCCATTCATTGGAAGCTGGCTGGAATTTACATGGCAAAAACCAGTTTTTGCTGCACAATAACAGTTTACTTACATTGTTGCTAGATTTAGGTAAAATAAATGCTTGAGACATATCAAAACATGATTAGTAAAATGCTTCTATCAACCTAAGCATATCTCATTTAGCAAGTCATAACAAAAAAACATAAAACTTATGTAAAAAGTTGTAAAAATTAGAATATAGTATTTCAAATGCATTTATCATGCAAATAGTTAATACACAGCATATTGAATTAACTGAACTAGCATATTAGATTAAACATAAGAGTTTGTAGGCAATTTTAGTGTTCAAAACATGTTATGATTGAGGCATTTCCAGGCCTCATCAATATGATTTCTTAGGGAATTGATCACTCTTATGTCATTTTTCTCCACAATTGTAACATGTGATGCATTTTTCCCTTCTAGTATTATCCATTTGTTTTCTTCATTTATGTTATTCTTTCTAAAAATTATTCCTTTGTTTATTGTAGTCATTTTGTTGATTCCATTGCATTTGATTCTTTCTTTTATGATTTCATTGAGTTTTGTTTTCAAATTTACATGGTGGAATTGGTAGCCACCATGAATTTGGGTAGGTTGTCTAGTTTTTATGGCCACCACAATATTTTGCATTGCCTACCCCAGAAGCTACCACATAGTTCTTTGCATAGTCTGTCCCTATAACCACCATGCCACAATCATGTTAAACCTTTTACGTCACTAAAATCACCAAGAAAGGGACAAGCATTTAGTCTAATGAGGCCCAAGATTTGAACCTTGGACCTCCACCCCCCTATGGGATTTGGTCAAACAAATTGGTCTACACCTCGGGCCTAGATTTCATTGATTTTAGAATGACTTTATTTGACTAAAATTTTATGTTTACCTCTATCCATAAATGCTTGTTAACTCTTGCTAGACTCACCTATAGAGTTTTTAAGTCTATCTTATTCATTTAACAAAGCCCCATTTAAATATTCTAGTTTTATGCTATCAAATTGATTTGTGATCTCTAATGTGCCTATGAAATTATGATACACATTTGGAACAGTTCAATAAAAAAATATATAATATTTGAATATTCATATCTCACATTTATAATTACAATTTAATTTCTTAAATTCTTTATTTGTGCATAATTTTTTGGTATTAATGACTATTATTTAGTAATAATGCTTTATAGGAGATGTCTTTTAATACGTTCATATAAATAATTATTAGAAAATAATTAAGTCTCAATAGCAAACTAATTAAGAGATATATCGTGTTATAATTTTTGAAGGATTGGCTTTTAAGAAATAATGATTAAATACTATAGGTTTACATATTTTTGAAATACATTTTGATGTTTCTTGTCTACTTTGAATAGTATTAAAATCATTTAAAATAAATTTACAAAAGTTATTTTAGTGATAGGTTTTTAGCTTGAAACTTTATTATCTTTTGATTTTAGATTAAATTAAAAAGGTTAATAATTGTGTTTAGTTTAAGATGTACTATAAATATAAAGGAAAATTTAATATCTTTTGATTTTAGATTAAGTTAAAAAGGTTAATAATTGTACTAGTTTGTGATGTATTATTAGTTTTGTGGAGGGTTAGGGATGTGGGTTTGTCATTAGATGATTGGGAAGTTACTCAACAATGAGATGGTATGGGATATATCATCGTCAATCATACAATATCAAGTGACACCTGAACCCAAGCTAGGGTATTGGCAGGCCATAGTCAAAATCCAAGGAAGGTGGACTCTCGACTAAGCACAAGGTATGTTTACACTACACCCATGCATTATAATTAAAAAAAAAACTTAGGACAAGATATTAGGTTAAGGAACTTGTGACCACCATGCTGTGAGATGAGGAAGTTATGTGTCCAACCTCTATGTGGAATGAGCCATAGAGGAGAAATCCCTATCATGAATTTTGGATCTTGGGATGAGAGAATAAGTTCACTAATAGGCATCATTCTATGAGACGTGGCTAGTATCGACCACTTGGGTGATCATATGCAATAATATAGGTACCCAAACATGGAAATTATTACATACCTTGTACTAATTAAATGTTGTATGATCATCAAATAATCTCTTGTTGGTATGCTTGTAACCTTAAGTTTGATCAAAATTTTCTAGTTATGATTTTAGTAAGAAGGATTGAATTGGTCAACCTAGTGGGAAGGACTTGGGTTGTTAGAAGAAGGGCTAGGGATGCCTAAATATTGGATATATTCTTCAATAGAAAACCCTTAGTTAAGGGATAGGGATGCAAAATAGTAAATTTTGAGCTTTAAGAAAGGATACTAGTTGGTGTGGAACCTATGCATCCAAATAGGTTGAGAGGAAGATACATTCCACCATTTATTGAGATTATCAATCATGGGGAGGCAAAGAGGGAGTCAACCATACCCCAAATGAGCCTTGTAATTTTATAGAGTGTCTAGATACCATTTTTAATCCTTTCACCAAGGTTGCTATGAAATCAATTTTGTTTTATGAAACATGGAGTTAGGGGGAGCATCCTTGATGGTCTTAAAAGTGTCCTTGTATGAGTTTTTGAGCCCAAAATATACTCTAAATCCATCCCAAGGGAGCCATTACTTGATAGTATTAGAAAAGAAATCAATGATGCACCACACACCTATGCAAAAAAATCTAAGCACATGAATCCAAGGAACCTATGCAAGTGGAGAACCCTGGTAGGTGATGACATGCGACCACAAAATATTTATCTGGTTGATGAGAAGGCCATGCCATAATCTCTAGCTATTCTATCTCAACTAAGGCTTAACACTCTCCTAAGCTTTCCAAATGCTCCTGATGATGAAGGATCCTATCACTTTGATAAACACAATACCAACAAGAAGGGAGGAGAATCCCATACTTCTTCAACTCTTACAACCAAAATGGAGAACTTCATAGATATAGTTATGGATGATAATTTTCCAAGCCTCATTGCCTAAAAGGGCTTTGATGACCCAACACTGAGGCCCCTACCTTGACTCTAGGTATTGAGAATGCCAAGTCTGCCATGGCTTTTGGGGAGAGAATAATACTCCCAAGTAACACGATGAAATTTCAAACCATTACTATAAGAGAACCATAAAAACATCTCGCAGAAGCTTATCAATATTATTATAGTATTTTCTATATGGGACCCAGTAGGAAGAATAATAAACATGAGTGGCCAAAAGGACTTTGAGAAGATTTAGAATTCACGAGCAAGAAAGAGCTTCTTGATGGATCAATAGATAAGTTTTTGTTCCACCCTATTAATTACATACTTCCACAACTCTGATTCTAAACTATTAAAGGTAAAAGGAATACCTAAAAAGTGAAATATTTTCCCTCGTAGATGATCCTCCACTGATATTGAATAAGCCAATGGGGCATTGGATCAAAAGATTTCCTATAACATTGAGTATTTCTCCATTGGACGGAGGATCCAAAAGCCAGACAAAAAGTGTCTAGGAAGGCAAGTGCTTATTGAATAACACCTTCATCCTCAATAAACGTGAGGAAATAATCATTAGCAAAATGATTGTTTATCAATTGAGACACCTTTAGGGAGAGAAAATTCCTAAATAGAACCCTAAGTGATATGGTGGGCTAGTAAATAGCCAAACCCAGTGTCAAGGAAATACATGAATGATGCTAATGGAAAACCCTATCGAATGGAACAAAAAATCCCAATGGTTGAGGACTTATGCCTATTAATGGATAAAATAGTTGAAGCCTCAACAAACAACATCTCCATAAATCTAATAAATAAGGGCCCAAAACCAAGAGCTTTTAGTATGACAAGAATGAACAACCAATAAATCCTATCTTAGGCTTTTTGAAAGTCAATTTTGATGAATAGGGATCATTTTTTGGAATTGTGAGCCCACTTCATGCCTTACAAAATAGAAATAATGTTGTCAAGGATGAACCTGCCCTTAATGAAGTTAGTTTTCTCTAGGTTCACAATCATGAGAAGGAGATGACAGTTGTGCGAAACTAGGGCTTTGATGATGATCTTATAACAAACATTAAGTATTGTATTAGACCTCTAATTGTTGATGATTTTTAGATCACTGGTCTTGGGGATAAATAATAATCCCCTTACTAATAATAGGGCCCAAAGAACCCTCAGAGAAGACCTCCTCATAAATTTTAAGAAGATCAAACCTGATAGTGTCCCAAAGGAACTTGTAGAACTCCCAAGGGAAGCCATCAAGACCAAGGGATTTATTGTCAACCATTTGATAAAGAGCCTCCTCCAGATCCTTCAAAGAGAGGTATTTTTCATATGAATCTCTTTGGGACTCAAAAAGTTGCACTAGGACAATAGAGAGGCATGAGTTAAGATCCTAGTCATAATAAGGGGAATGTTAGGAATTATTACATCATAGCCCATGTGACATGAGTATGGTATAACCACCCATCAGAAGGGCTATGCATATACTAGAAGATTAAGGTAGTTGCAAGATTACTTAGTAATTTGTTATACCAAAATTAGACATCCTATGTATTTAAATATTTACTAGTTCATAATGCAAATCATTGAAACATTAAGTTCTAACAATAACGCTATACATCTTACTTTGGTAAATAGAGTTTGGTTGAATAAAAATATTAGATAAATAACATCCTCTGTAAAGGTCTATAACCTATAATTTTTTGGACATTAAAATTACTTTATGATTTACCTTCCAAACCAATCTAAAAGATACTAAAAATAGTTATAATCTCATGCACATTAAAGATCACTTTACCTTTTAGCTTTAAACCCACTATAAAAGGTTCTAATAACTGTTGTAATATAATATAACATGTTAAAAACTATTTTACTTTTTACCTTTAAAACAATGTAAAAGATACTAATAATTCTTATAAAATAATACTAAAAACTACTGTACTTTTTAGTTATAAAACCAATTTAAAGAGTATTAATGTTGCTACAAATTCAATTAAGATATATTTAAAAAACAAAGTAGAAATAAACTACTTTACTTTTATAAATTAATTTAAAGAATACTAATAAAACTAATCTAAAAACTACTAAGAGTATTAATGTTAGTACAAATTCAAATATACTATATTTAAAAATCATAGTAGATAACTAACTTAAAAATTACTAATAAAACTAATCTAAAAAATACTGATAGTTACTGCAAATTTGATTAATAATAGAATTAAATTTTACTGTAATTGACAGTGCGCTGATAGAAAGTATAAAAAATTAAATGCAAAAATTAAACTATTACCATCACTACTAAAGGTTTATCAATTTTGAAACTAAAATATAGCGAATAACCATATCAATTTTTTTTTTTTTTTTTTGGGTGGTGGCTATAAGGGGTAAACAGACTGTGACCACGAGGGAACCATTACATAACATATCTGCAACATGTGAGGCGAGAGATTTGAACCTAGGCCTCTCAGCAACTAGAGAGGTTTAACTACCCACTTGCTCTCCAACTCCTCTACATGGACGGATGATATCAAATTATAGATAGAGTAGAACCCGAATACTAAATTCATAAATACAGAAAAACCGATTTGTGGCCGACATGTCTGACTACTTTACGTCGTATAGGTGTTAGAGAATCTGATTTTCCAACTATCTTAACATTAAATTGAAACTTTTGTCAATGGGATTCCATTCAATTCGCATGTGACAGGTTAGTGTCAAACTCGTTGACAGTTTCAACTCTATAATGTGTGCATATTAGTCTTGCACTTCATGGAAAAGCTGTGTGCGTACAGTTGGAAAATCACCAAACTCTTTGCTGTCATATTAACGTCACACTATGGTAAAGGTGGCTTTGCATGGACGCGCACGAGATAATCTTGAAGCTAATGTTTTTGTTTGTATAAGTTATATATCTAATGCTTCTCTTTGTAACGTTAAACAAATAGATGTAGATAAGAAACGATCTTAGCCTGTCATTTTAGTTGGGGAATTTCGCGGCCAAAAATGAAAGTTTTTTATGGTTAATTTTATGTAATATTTGAAGTTGATTTTGCATGTCACAGTTTAGAATCACTCATCTTTATAGGAAATTTCGTTGGCTTCATTTCTAGTGAATCTTCTTCTAGGGTCTGGTTTGGGTTAATGAAGCTTGGACTACTCTAGAATCAAGCTAACGATAGTTCAAAACCTTATAAATGTTTTTTTTTTCAAACAGAAACAAGTCATTTTAAGGTGATTTATGAACATGGCCCGTGGTACATAAGAAGTTTTTTACATGTTTTATTCTCTTTAGACCTATTATTTTTCTGTTTTTGAGGAAATATTTACCAAAGTCCCTGTGTCGGTGGAATTCACAAGACTCCCTCTACCTTTGTGGCCTTTTCTCAATGGCATAGCAGCCCCTTTAGGGCATGCTAATTTGGTGGAGGTGGAAAATGTTTTCCATGCATGCCCTCAAAAATGCGTTCATGTATATTTCTCGAGATCTCAAGGAGTCCATTGACATACAAGTTGGTGACATTGTGCTATTCCAATGGGTCCTCTACATTGCCCAACACATTTTTCGATGCCAGTCCTCCACACACAAGATCACAGATTGTCCCTTGATGCCACATAACAGGGACAAGGAGAGCCCCACCACATTGAGTGCGCCCATTCCTCAACCTTAGGAGGATGGTTGGACGACTATGGGAGGGCATAAAAATCCACAGTGGCTACTTCTAAAGGTACACAGGACAAGTCGGAACATGTCTCACAGTCGGTAAAAAAAAGTATGGAAAGGAAAAAGTTGGTCCCCTAGTTGAAACTACCAACAAAAAGGAAAAATTTGGTCTCTCATTGAAACTACCAACAATGAGGCTCCTCAGTCTCAACAGATTCATATCCCAAGGGATGCAATAGAGGTTGCTTCACAGTCTGCCCAACCGACCAGTCCTCTAATATATTTCCATCCGACTAACGCAAGGCGCTCGTGCAGCCCGAGAAGAGGATCTGCAGAAGAAGATGTTGCTCCAGTGAAGCGACTTCATTTCCAGATGAGGCTCCTCAGCCTCAAAAATATGCCAAGGGATGCAATAGAGGTTGCTTCACAGTCTGCCCAACCGACCAGTTCTCTAATACATTTCCACCGACTGTGCAACCCGAGAAGAGGATCTGCCGAAGAAGCTTGAGAAAAGTGACTTCATATAACCAATGTTCAGTTACGTAATTATGTTTCTTATTTATCCAACAGTTATAATGTATTGGAGTATCTTAGCGTCAAAACATGCAGTGATAGGGTTGACAAAGAAAAGTATAGCTAACTTAAAAGGGGTGACTCTTAAAGAGGAGAATATTGCTGAGGCTGCTCTTTATTTGGCGAGTGATGAAGCCAGTTATGTAAGTGGTCATAATCTTGTGATGGATGGCGGACACACTGTTGTAAACTACGACTGGAAGATGTACCGGCCATAAGTTCCCATATTTTAATCCTCGTTTATGTTAGCAAAAATAATTGTAGAGACATGATTGTTCAAAGACTTGATTGGATGTTATATTATGTTTAGTGCGGCTTGCAAAACTTTAATTAATTTCCACTCATATATTACATTGTTAATTTCAGTTGCGAAATTAGGTTTAAGGCGGATTTCGGATGTTGGTAAATTTCGGCTGGCAAAACTTTTATTAATTTCCACTCATATATATTACCTTGTTAATTTCAGCGATTTTTATCGCACTCCCTTTGCTCCATATTTATTCAGCTGCGCTCATTGCCGAATTTATTCCGCTGTGCGCGTCCGCTAAATTTGAAACAGTTAAAGCTTGGCACGATAAATTTCGGCAACGGTACGCAGCAACCTAGAGTTTTCGTTACAACGTGGTTATTTCCCTCCGTTTTTTCCTATAGCATTTCAGACCACTTTTTAATTTTTGTTAAGGCATACTCTTCGGCGTCCATCAAACAAGACATTGCTTGCTTTGGAGAAGCAAGTAGTTATCGCAAAACTATCCTCTAACCATTGGCTTATAAATTTCTTTACGAGTAAATATATAGTAAGACAACACTTCCATTAAAAAATATTTAATCTAAAATTTATTTATTTTATTTTTAGTATTATAAAATAATTATTTAAATATTAGTTTGTTTTACGGTGGATATATATATAGTAAGACCGCACTTCCATTTAAATATATTTATAATTTAAAATTTATTTATTTTATTTATAATATTATAAAATGATTATTTCAGAAACTAAACTAGTTTGAAAGACCTCTACATAAAAACATTTAAAATAGAGTATTTAGCAGCCGTGAGTACACAAAAGAAAAAGAATACACTTCCCCATTTAAGCCGTAACCAGACGTTGGTAACAGAACTCGCACTAACACTGAGAGCCAGCTTTAGAGGTCAGAAAAGACATTAAATTTCATATTTAAAGTTCATTGTTTCCACGGACCCGCGTCCAATGAGAGCCTAAGAACGCGTTTACAAATTGTGTTTTGAAGCGAAAATAATTTCGCCTGTATTTGCATGGTTATAAGAGGTTTTTTTTGTTTTTATAATAACTAGACGTCATCCATGACGGTTATTAGCCGTAAAAACATTTTAGAATATTTTGTTGGAATTATTAAACCAACACTCACGCCCGTAAGCGCTTCGGCGCGAAGCACTTTTGAAACAGCTTCGGAAAATGCTTCGCCGCGAAGTAAAATCAACCTGCCCCCGAAAAATGCTTCATTGCGAAGCAACAAACATTTGCTCTCCGAAGTGGAAATCAGCTGAAGCGGAAATGAGGTGCGGAAATCGAAGCATTAACTTTCCAAGCATGCGAGTAGTTGGGGTTGCTTGGCGATAGGACAGGAACCATAACTTGGCATTTATTTTCTGTCAGTCGGTCGGTGAACTTCTCCCGCCTTTTGTCCTCATCCCTCGCCTATAAATACCGGGCCATTTTGTCATTTTGTAATGAGTTGGAGCAGTCGGAGGATAGCAGAAGGAGCAGAGCAACAGAGAGGAATAGAGAGCGCAGAGCAGCCGCAGAGCTAGGGTTTCGACCAGCAGAGTAGCAGAAGGGTGAAACCAGCAACCGCTTGCAGCCGGAGTGTGGAGCAGCAGTCTCCAAGTAGTTTGTGTGTTTATCCTGCAGATTTCTATCTTGCAGAGGTTTGTAATCGCTTCAGGAGGAAGCTTTGTAATCCGACATTATATTTAATATATAATATTCTTATTTTGCAAATTCGGGTCTCTGCATATTTGTTCTCGGCCTCGAAGTATTGTTTTGTCCACAGACATTTCTCAGCTAGGGTTTTCCCCGAAGTGGCAAAACACCCGCTCAATCTAGAAGGGGGACTTATTTATTTGTTTGTGCCGAAGCACATTGCACGACTTTGTCTTCCCGAATTTGGACCCTGGAGTCATTTCGTCGAAGCTGCCGAGTTGCCATAAACTCCCGTGCTTCGCAGTTTTCATTTTCGAAAAAGTCACTTCGGCTGGAAAATTCCTGAAGTGATTTCACTTCGGAGCCAAACTTTGCGAAGCAGCATATTCGCTGGGAAATTTCCCGAAGTAGTTTTACTTCGACAGCTTTTTCCCCAAAGTGTTTACTTTGGGAGCTTTTTCCCCGAAGATCCCCCCCTCGCATGAAAACTTTATGAAGTGTTTTGTGACGCGATTTTAACGCGATTTAATTCGCGAAGTGTTTGCCGTGATGCGATTTAATTGCGATTTAATTGTATTTATTTCCTTCAAATTGGTATGAGAACTATTGTTTCTGTGACATGGAGATAGAAGATGGCTTCCGAAAACAATTCCCTGCAGTTGCAAATCCCGTGATTTAATGGCAAGAACTATGACTACTGGAGCATCCAGATGAAAATCCTCTTCGGGTCTCAGGATTTGTGGGACTTTGTCAAGAATGGTTACCCGAAACTGGCAGATGCAGCAGCACTAGCCGCCCTCTCCCAAGTTGACAAATATCTTCTGAAAGAGAACCGAAAGAAAGAACAAAAGGCCCCATTTTATATCATGCAAGTGGTTGAAGAGACCATCTTCCCGTGGATTGCATCAGCCACCAAGGCCAAGCAGGCCTGGAAAATTTTGGCCAATTCGTACCTGGGCACCAACAAAGTGAAGTTGGTAAAACTACAGATGCTCAGGAGAGAATTCAAGAACCTGCAGATGAGTGAGTTCGAGTCGATGAGCGACTTCTTCACACGAATGACAGATGTCATCAACCAGATGTGATTGAATGGTGAAATTGTGCAGAATCAAAGGATCATGGAGAAAATTCTGCGGAGTCTGCCAACTAAGTTCGATTCTGTGGTGATTGCAATAGAGGAGTCAAGAGATTTGACAACCCTCTCGGTGGACAAGCTCATGGGTTCTCTGCAGACACATGAGCAGAGGCTAAGCCGCTCAACTCAGTCCTCTCTAGAGCAAGCTTTCAAGGTGCAAGTCGTAGTCCGAGACAGTAACAAACAAGACTCCCACCATAGCGCCTCTAGTTCTCAAGGTGGAAGAGGCAAAAGCAGGCGTGGGAGAAGTAACAAGCAAGGAGGGAGATCAAACCCTCATGTTAGTGAGACCAGCTGCAACTTTCATCAGCAAGGAGGAAGAGGCACTAGAAAAAATCAGCAAGGTGGCTCTCAGCAGAAGGACATGTCAAAGGTCCAATGCTACTACTGCAAAAAGTTTGGCCATTACATCTCATAGTGCAGAACGAGGATGGCGAACGAGAATCAGCAGCAAGCCCATTATATGGAGGAAGCTGGAAATGCAACAAGAGGAAATATGCTGCTGACTTGCAACATTAAAGAGGAGAGCAAGAAAACACCTCGTATCTTGACAGTGGGTGTAGCAACCACATGACTAGGAACAAAGAGAAGTTCTCACAATTGGATGAATCAGTCCAATCCAAAGTCAATATGGGGAACAACAAGGTTCCTGTGATGAGGAAAGATAAAATCCTCATTCGCACCCGACATGGAGAAAGAAAACAAATATGTGATGTGTATTATGTGCCTAGGTTGAAACACAATCTGTTGAGTGTTGGACAGCTTGTGCAGAAGGGACACACTATGCAGTTCAAAGATGATGTTTGTTCCATCAGAGACAAAGTGCATGGACAAATCGCAACCATGTCCATGACAAAAAACAAAATGTTTCCACTGCAGATTCAGAATGAATCTTTAATGTCTCTAAGTGCAGTTGAGAAGGATGCTACCTAGCTGTGGCATCTTAGATTCAGTCATCTAAGTTTCAGTGGCCTGAATTTGTTGCACAAGAAGGAGATGGTGAAGGGTTTACCCCTTATTGAGAAACTGAACCAATTTTGTGAAGGTTGCCTGGTCGGTAAGTAGCACAAGGATGCATTCCCTGTAGGACAGTCTTGGAGAGCATCACAACCATTGGAGCTAGTGCACTCAGACATTTGCGGTCCCATGCAGACTAGCACATATGCCCGAAACAAATACTTCCTGACATTCATAGACGACTTTAGCCGAAAGACATGGATTTATCCCATTAAGCTGAAGTTAGAGGCATTTGCGAAGTTTAAGGAGTTCAAGGCTCTGGTTGAGAAATAGAGCGGGTATTACGTGAAGACTCTCAAAACTGATGGAGGAGGAGAATACATCTCCAACAATTCCACAACTTATGCAAGCAGCATGGAATTCGAAGGCAGATCACTGCTAGATACACACCGCAACATAATGGTGTAGCTGAGAGGAAGAATAGAACAATCATGGAGATGACACGAAGCATGCTGAAGGTGAAAGGTTTGCCACATGAGTTCTAGGCATAAATTTTAAGTTGTGCAGTTTATCTGCTGAATAGATGTCCCACCAAGAGTGTGAAGGATAAAATTCCAAAGGAATCCTAGAACAATCTAAAGTCAAGTGTGGCTCATTTGCGAGTTTTTGGGTGCATAGCATATGCACATGTTCCAAATGAGAAAAGACGAAAGCTGGATGACAAAGCTGAAAAATGCATTTTCATGGGGTACAACGAACAAGCAAAGGCATATAGGCTATACAATCCAGTGACAAAGAAACTTGTCATCAGTCGAGATGTGAAGTTCTTGGAGAACGAAGCCTGGAACTAGAAGTCAAATACTGGTGAGCCTGAACCAACAACTGTTAAACCTGTAAACTTGGAGGAAGACAATGTACAGCCACCTATACCTTCAAGTAGCAACAGTGGTGCTAGCAGTAGCACACCCTCATCATCCCGATCACCTCCACTTGCAAGTAGAATTCAAAATTTGAGGACACCTGCGAAGACTCGCAGCTTGCAAGATATTTATGAGGTAACCCGTGATCAGTTAGATGAAGAATATTTTGATTTTGCTTTATTTACTGAATGTGATCTAGTGGAGTTTGAAGAGGCAAGTACGAATCTTACATGGTAAAAACGATGGATGAGGAGATAGCAACCATTGAGAAGAATGAGACATGGCAGCTAACAGCTCTTCCAACAGGAAATAAGACCATTGGGGTCAAGTGGGTGTATAAAACAAAGTTTAATGCCCAAGGAGAAGTTGACAGGCATAAGGCCAGATTAGTGGTGAAAGGCTACAAGCAGAAGTCAAGAGTTGACTATCATGAGGTGTATGCACCTATAGCCCGACTTGACACAGTTAGAATGATTCTGGCACTAGCAGCTCAAAAGGTTGGAGTGTGTACCAGATGGGTGTCAAGTCTGCCTTCTTGAACAGTGTGTTGGAAGAAGAGGTCTACATAGACTAGCGACCTCGATATGAAATACAAGGGCAAGAAGACAAGGTCTTGAAGCTGAAGAAGGCCCTGTATGGGTTGAAGCAAGCACCTCGAGCATGGTACAGTCAGATTGATGACTATTTTCAGGAGAATGGGTTTCAAAAATGTCCATATGAGCACACCATATATCTGAAGACAAATGCAGAGGGTGAGATGATAATCGTCTGCCTGTATGTGGATGATCTGATATATACTGGTAATAGTAGCACCCTATTTGCACAGTTCAAAACAGCCATGAAGATCGAGTTTGAAATGATAGACATGGGGCTGATGAAATTCTTTCTTGGCATTGAAGTTGTCCAATCAGTAGATGGCATCTTCATTTCTTAGGGCAAGTATGAAAAGGATGTCCTGAAGCATTTTAAGATGGAGGACAACAAACCTGCCATCACCCCAGTTGCTACTAGTTTGAAGTTGAGCAAGACTAACAACAGTAGAAGTTTCAATCCAACTCTCTATAAAAGGTTAGTTGGAAGCCTGATGTACTTGACTGCAACTCAGCCAAATCTAATGTTCGGAGCCAGTCTGATCAACCATTTTATGGAGACTCTGAAAGACACTCACTAGAAAGTAGGCAAGAGAATCCTATGATATGTCAATGGCACGAGGAACCACATAATTCACTATGCCAGACAAGACCAGCTAGAGTTGATTGGCTACACTGACAGTGATTGGGCCGGTAGTGTAGATGACCGAAAGAGCACCTCGGGATATGATTTCAATTTTGGATTTGGAGTTGTCTCTTTGTCCTCAAAAAAGCAGCCAATTGTTGCTTTATCTACAACAGAAGCAGAGTACGTTGCTTCCACCTCAGCTGCCTGCTAGGCAGTCTAGATGAGAAGATTTTTGTGTGAACTACATCATCTGCCCGAAGCAACAACAACAATATTTTGTGATAATAACTCTGCCATCATGCTCTCGAAGAACCCTGTCTTCCACAGTCGAACGAAGCACATAGACATCCGGTATCATTTCATCAGAGAGCTGGTGAAATTTGGTGAAGTATAGTTGTAGTTTTGCAGGTCCAAGGAGCATTTGGCTGACATCTTCACAAAACCCTTGAAGGAGGAGGACTTCGCTAGACTGCGAAAGATGTTGGGCATCAGAGAACTTATGAATGTTGTTTTAAAGGAGGGTGTTGGAATTATTAAACCAACACTCACGCCCATAAGCACTTCGGTGCGAAGCACTTTTGAAACAGCTTCGAAAAATGCTTCGTCGCGAAGTAAAATCAACCTGCCCCCGAAAAATGCTTCGCTGCGAAGCAACAAACATTTGCCCTCCGAAGCGGAAATCAGTCGAAGAAAAAATGAGGCACGGGAATCGACGCATTAACTTTCCAAGCATGCGAGTAGTTGGGGTTGCTCGACGATTGGACAGGAACCATAACTCGACATTTATTTTCTGTCAGTCGGTTGGTGAACTTCTCCCGCATTTTGTCCTCATCCCCCGCCTATAAATACTGGGCCATTCTGTCATTTTGCAAGAGGATGGAGCAGTCGAAGGATAGCAGAAGGAGTAGAGCAACAGAGGAACAGAGAGCCCAGAGAAGCCACAGAGCTAGGGTTTCGACTAGTAGAGTAGAAAAAGGGTGAAACCAGCAGCCGCTTGCAGCTGGAGTGTGGAGCAGCAGTCTCCAAGTAGTTTGTGTTTATCCTACAAATTTCTATATTGTAGAGGTTTGTAATCGCTTTAGGAGGAAGCTTTGTAATCCAACATTATATTTAATATATAATATTCTTATTCTACAAATTCGGGTCTCTGCATATTTGTTCTCGACCTCGAAGTATTGTTTTGTCCGTAGACATTTCTCAACTAGGGTTTGCCCCGAAGTGGCAAAACACCCGCTCAATCCAGAAGGGAGACTTGTTTATTTTTTTGTGCCAAAGCACATTGCGCGACTTTGTCTTCCCGAAGTTGGACCCTGAAGTCATTTCGCCGAAGCTACCGAGTTGTCATAAACTCCCGTGTTTCGCAGTTTTCCTGTCCAAAAAATTCACTTCGGCTGGAAAATTCCTGAAGTTATTTCACTTCGGAGCCAAACTTTGCGAAGCAGCATATTCACTGGGAAATTTCCCGAAGTAGTTTTACTTCGGCAACTTTTTCCCCGAAGTGTTTACTTCGGGAGCTTTTTCCCCGAAGCTCCCTCTCTTGTGTGAAAACTTTACGAAGTGTTTTGCGATGCGATTTTAAGGTGATTTAATTCGTGAAGTGTTTTTCGTGACGCGATTTAATTATGATTTAATTGTATTTATTTCCTTCATATTTGGCGTTACGTTAAGGCTCGAACCTGGACCTTTTTACAATTAATATCTACTCATCACTCCTTAGAGAGTTAATGGTCCCAGAAGTTGTATATCGTCCATACTACTAGATGCCCAATCAACTTCACAAGAGGAGTACTAATTGTATTAACAGTTTGAGTTATTTTTTTTATTTGGTTAAATGGAACTTTTTTTGTACGAGGGAAAAAACAAAAATAAATTACATACTAAAAGTGTTATATTATAAATATATTATTTCAAGGTTTTATTATTATTATTATTATTATTGAAATTAATGTTAAATTTATATTAGTCAAAATTTAAAGGGAACAAATATAATAAGGCTTGATATTTTGTCATAGGTAGTGGTAAGAGATAAAGCAATTGATGTGCTTCACACCAAATATGGTGAGCACGAGCACAGTTCCAAAACAAATGTTGTGTTGTCTCTTCCAAACCATAAAAAAAGGCAATCACCTTGCTTGTGGCCCATCCGTTTTAGCCTTCTTCGAGTAGGTAGACCTTGAAGGACTACATTCCAATGAAGAATATGGAACTTTCTTTGAATTGGGGGAGAGTTAATAAGCTTGAAGGTTCTTACTCAAGTGGCCCAACTGAGGTCTAAGTTCCATTTTTTACTTAGCATATATGCAAACTATTGACAGTTTATAGGAAGTAGGGCTTGGTACCAAAACTTAAGGACTAGCTGCTCAAAGTCATGATTGTCAAACCATTTCCAATGAGACCAATGAGGACTAGCTTCCAGTGGAGAAGATAAAGGTTGGAGCACCTGTGAGGTGACGAAAAGGATCTGCAAAATCATTGCTTTATCAATAGGATATAGGTCAAATTCTGACTGTATTTGCTTTCAATTTTTCCATGATGATTGAGAAAAATCCCAAATATCACCCACTAAAATTAATCATCTTTTGAAGAGCCACCTAGCAGGAAACGAGGGATTCATGCCAAGAGGTTGTGCATCAAATGTGAGGAGGGGGGACCACCATAAGTTGTGCTGGAGGAAATTTGCAAGGTCTTGCTTTGGAGGTGTTTGCCATAAAATAAATTGATGGACTTGTTTCCAAGATTTTTAAATCCCTTTGAGAATATTACAACCTTCTATAGAGAAATAAGGGTATCTATCTATATCATAAATATGAATAAATTGTGATATATTGAGGTACCCATGGGAACCCACATGCTTCTCCTTGTCATCTCCTTTTATTTCTCTATTTTGTTTTCTATTGCTATCTTTTATTTTTCATTTCTTTTTTTTTTAATACAATTGTGGTGATTGCACGTTTTAGAATATTTTTTTAAAATATTACAATTTCAAATAGTTACTACAAGGAAATAAATTGACAAACCAATAAAATAATTAGATGTAGATAGTAAGGAACAAATGAAAGCAAAAGCCAAGAAAGTATAATTGGAAGAGCACCAAAAATGACATAAGAAGGAAGATAGTGAATCTAGGGAGGACCACCAAGAAGCTACTAAAATAGAGAAATAAAATGTTAAAGAATCAATGGAAGCAAACATAGGGATAAATATGCAACATATAACTATCTATACCATGATGAGAAGCAACAATCATGGATATACGATATAGAGTAGCAAAAGAAATATGATATGCATAGATATGAAACTAGTCACACCTACAAGGAATCTTGGATGAAAAAGAGTGATATTTATGGCTATCATAAGAATAAGAGTAGCATAGTCAAGATATGGAGTTAAAGAAGCACATTTAGATATAAGAGTGACACAATAGAAGCATACCATCATAAAACACCACTTTCAATCAAGATTTTACGTAGATGCTTGGGTGATGAAGAATGAATCTAGTTATTTGACATGATTAGAGGATAATGTTATTTGGTTTTATTTCATATTTTTAAGATTAAATATTCCTAGGGGGATGGAATATTAAGGTACCTAAAGAGAAATAATACCCCGTTAAACAAATTCTTGAAAAATAGTAATTTCAGAATCAAAGGAAAAATAGAGAACACGTTACACAAGATGTTATCCTGGGAAACCTTTTCAGGAAAATCCTCAACAAGAATATTTTCTTATTGTATAAACTTGACCATATTCAATATAATAATATCCTTTCACTAACTTTTCTCTTACGATTATATTTCTTGCAAATTCATTATTAAAATCTCATGCAAGTGTTGCTTTATATACTAATAACACAAGAAGAGGTTTTATAATACCATGGGTACAAAACCAGGGGCTGACATTATATTAACCTAAAAACACCCATATGGGTCTAAAAATAGATTAACCCCGAATCTCGATGAGAAAATATTTATAGAATGTAATGTCCTTTTAGAGTTAACCCCTCCTGAATAACATGGAAAATATTCAACATAATACCAACATTATCCCACTTGTTGAATACTTTTCATAGGGACTAATAACTATCATTATCAATTGTCAAGGGAAACCATGCCCATATATCTTCTACACCAAGAAATTTTTTGAGTAGGTACAACCTTTGTTGATAAACTAGTAGTATTCTTCTATGTATCAATATTTTCCAATATCACTCGATTCTCTACAACCATCTCTCTAATAAAATGGTACTTGATATTAATAAGGATCTATTTGTATCATAAATATGAATAAAATATGATATATTGGGGTGCCCATTGGAACCCACTTGATTCTCCTTATCATCTCCCTTTATTTCTCTATTTTATTTTCTATTGCTATCTTTTATTTGTCATTTCCTTTTTTAGAATACAATTGTCATGATTGCATGTTTTAGAATATTTTTTAAAAATATTACAAATTGAAATAGTTACTATAAGGAAATAAATTGACAAACCAATAAAATATTTTGATGTAGATAGTAAGGAATAAATGGAAGAAAAAGCCAAGAAAGCATAATTGGAAGAGCACCAAAAATGACATAAGGAGGAAGATAGTGAATCTAAGGAGGACCATCGAGAAGCTACTAAAAAAAGAAATAAAATATTAGAGAATCAATGGAAGCAAAATATAGGGATAAATATACAACATATAATTGTCTATATCACCATGAGAAGCAACAATACTGGAGATATACTATAGAGTAGCTGAATAAATATGATATGCATAGGCGTGCAACTAGTCACAACTACAAGGAATCTTAGATGAAAAAGAGTGATATTTATGGCTATCATAAGAATAAGAGTAGCATAGTCAACATATGGAGTTAAAGGAGCACTATTAGATATAAGAGTGACACAATAGAAGCTTGACATCATAAAACACCACTGTCAATTAAGATTTTACTTGGATGCTTGGGTGATCAAGAATGAATTTAGTTATTTGCCATGATTAGAGGATAATATTATTTGGTTTTATTGACTATTTTGAGGATTAAATATTCCTAGGGGTTGGAATACTAAGGTACCTAAAGAGAAATGATACCCTGATAAACAAATTCTAGAAAAAAAGTAATTGCAGAATAAAAGGAAAAAATAGAGAAGAACATATTACACAAGAATTTATCCTAGGAAACCCTTTCGAGAAAATCCCCAACAAGAATATTTTCTTATTGTATAAACTTGACTGTCTTCAATACAATAATATCCTTTCACTCACTTTTCACTTATGATTACATTTCTTGCAAATTCATTACCAAACCCTCATGCAAGTGTTACTTTATATATCAACAACACAAGAAGGAGTTTTACAATACCATGGGCACAAAACTATGGACCGATATTACATTAATCCAAAAACATCCATATGGGTCTGAAAATAGATTAAACTCGAACCTCGATGAGGAAATGTTTACAGAGTGTAATGTCCTTTCAGAGTTACCCCTCCTGAATAACATGGATACTATTCATCATAATTCCAACATTTTCCCACTTGTTGAATACTTTCATAGGGATAATAACTACCATTATCAACTGTCAATGGAAACCATATCCATAGATCTTCTACACAAAGAAATTTTTTGAGCGGATACAACCTTTGTTGATAAATCAGTAGTATTCTTCTTTGTATCAACTTTCTCCAATATCATCGATTATTTGTAACCATATCTTACAAAATGGTACTTGATATCAATATATTTTTACCAATCATGAAAATCAGGATTGTTTGCCAAAAATATTACACTCTAACTATCAGTGTCAATTCTCACAACCTTTTACTTAATTTCAACTATTTAATGTAGCCTCTGTAGCCACACTACTTCTTTATATGTATGATTTGCTGCAATGTAATATGCTTCTATAGTGGATAAAACAATAATTGATTGTTTTTTAGTTATACAACTTATTGCCCCTCCAAATAGCCTGAAAACATAAGCACTCATGGATCTTCTCTTTTCAATATCTCCAGCCCAATTAGCATCCACAAACCCTTGTAGATTTACAATACCATTATATTTATATTTTCCTTCATAACAGATAGCATAATCTATAGTTCCATGCAAGTATCTGAATATCCTCTTCATAGTTCCTTGTAGATTTACTAGATTGAACATATATGCTAACTAATCCCACTACATGTGTAATATCAGGTCTAGTATGGAACATTTCATACATCAGACATCCCACAATACTAGCATAAGGAACATGATGCATTTGTTAAATTTTCTCATCTATTTTAGGATATTGTTTAGTAGATAAATTTTAACCAACTGGATATGGAGCACATACTAGTTTACAACCATGCATCCTAAATCTATGTAGTATCAAATCAACATATTTCCTTTGATTTAACTATAACTTTCTATTTGCATGATCCCTTATTATTGTTATACCCAAAATAAATTTTGTAGCACACAAATATTTCAAGTCAAATTCCAAAGATAACTAAAATTTTAGTAACTTTATCATCTCCTTATTATTACCAATTAACATGTCAGCCACATACAATACAATGATAACAAAATTTTCACCTTCATTTTTGAAATATACACACGGATTTGCTTTAATTTTTCTAAGCCTAAGTATCAAAACAAAACATATCAATTTTTTTGGTTCCATATCCTTGGAGACTGCTTCAACCTGTAAAGAGACTTCTATAGCTTGCATACCAAGTCTTTCTTACCTTTTACTTGGAAGTATTTTGGTTTTCACACACACACACACACACACACACACACATATGTATCCATCATGTTCACCATGTAGAAATGCTATCTTTACATCCATATGTTTTATTTCAAAATAAAAAGTAGCATAAATAGCCAAAAGAACTCTAATTGATATTATTTTAGCTATAGGATAAAAAATCTCACCAAAGTCAATTCCCTCAACTTGAGAAAATTATTTTTCTACAAGGTGAGCTTTTCACTTCTCCAACTTTCCTTCTACATTATACTTTTTCTTGAATAATCACTTAGAACCAATAGGTTTTCATCCAAGGGGTAATTTTACCAAGTACCATGTCTTATTTTTATCCAAGGATTCCATTTATTCTTCCATATCCATTTCCCGAGACATTCTCACTTGACTAAAGTACTTCATTTACAGTCTTGGGTTCTTCATCAATAACTGATAAATTAAATGCAGAACAAAAATTTTAAAGGCTATACTTTTCTGGGAGTCTTCTCACCTGATATGATATCCTCAAAATTGGAGTTATAGGTTCTACATCTTTAACTTCCTCCTCACCTTATTCCTATGAATATTCCTCTTCAGACTCTCTTTGTAATTTAGGTTCTACCACAAGTTCTTCCTCTTGTTCTAATTTTACCGAAAATATTTTTGATTCTTTGCTTGGTTGCATTTCCTATTTTCGCACCGCTTTTGTTTCTCTAAAGATCACATTATGACTATAAGTAATCTTTTGTATCTATAGATTCCACAACTTATATCCTTTCACACTAGTAATTTAACCTAGAAATTTGTATTTCTCATATTTATAGTCTAGCTTAGTCTTTTTCTCTTTTGGGACATACATATAAGCTTTGCAACCAAAAAACCTTATATGATTAAGAGATGTTTTCTTACTAGTTCATACATCTTGTGGAGTTTTATCCATTAAGGTTGAGGTAGGAGATCTATTGATGAGGTAGCAAGCAATTAAAACAACTTCTGCATAAAATTTCTTTTCTAACCCTACACCACTTATCATGCTTCTAGCCTTATCCATCAATGTTCTATTCATTAGTTCTACAACTCCATTCTATTGTGGAGTAAATGGAGTTGTTATATGGCTTCTCATTCCATAATATTTGCAAAAATTCTCAAATTCATTAGAGCAATTTCCACCACCATTATCACTTCTCAAAAAATTTATATTTCTCTATTTTATTTTCTACAAGAGCCTTGAACTGTTTAAATTTATTGAAAACATCATATTTGTACCATAAAAAATATATCCAAGCCTTTCTTGAGAAGTCATCTATAAATATAACAAAATAGATGGATTTACTTAATGATGGTATTTTTATAGGTCCAAACACATCACTATGAACTAGATGTAGAATTCCTTTAGAACTTGTAGCACTACTCAAAATCTTAACTTCGGTTTACTTTCCAAAAACATGGTGCTCACAAAAATAAAAATTTAATGGGTAATAAAAATTCCTTTAACCATACCTTTCATTTTCAATATTTGAAGGTATTTATCACCATTGTACCCCATGCATTGATGCCACAAAATTATCTCTACTACAAGAAAAATTAGAGCTTATTATACTGTATTAATTTCTTCTACAACGTAAGAGTTATTGCAATAAATACTTACAATACTTACCTCAAGTTTTAAAATAGTTTATGTACAAACCCCCTTGCCAACACTAAGCATCCATGAACCATATTGCAACTATCCTTAAATCACACCCACATCATTCATATTATTTATGGATATCATTTTCCTTGCCAAAAATGGAATATGTAGTACACCAGGAAGGGTTTTAACTCTTCCATATTTTAACCTCAATTTAACTCTTCATCAACCTATTATTTTTTGTGTTGAATTATCTTCTAATAATAATTCACCTCCATTTATCTTTTCATATTCACAAAACCCCTCCCTATGAAGAGTCATATGAAAAGAAGTGCCTAAGTCAATCAACAATGAGTCATGGTGTTCACTTGGGCATGTTTTAGCAATGAACATGTCCCTTGAATCTTCATTTGTGGTATTTTTTTCTACATACGTTCAATCTCTTTTATAATACCCTTTGAAGAAAGAGTTTATTTACCAGTGACTTTGTCTAATGAAGTGCTCTTAGCTTTTCCCATAACAAATTTATTGTGGCCTTTATTGATACATTAAAAAATATTGAATAATATAAACACAATATGATAAAGCTCCTTACCTTCCTATCGATCTTTATCCATTCCTTGTCTATAGTTCATATTGATTTTAATCTCGATACTACAACCCATTGATCTTTATCCACCAATAGATCCTCCATCTTGAGTTTCCATAACTCAAAATTCTATCCATTGAATTTTTTGATCTCTACTTGTGTGCTTCCTATCATTTTCCTTCGCCTAGATTATTTCAATCACTACTTCCACTCAAGAATCAATTTATCCTAAGGTTGAAATCCTTATTCTTTGAACAAAGCTAAAACCTAGCTTTGATACAAAATAAAGAGAAATAATATCCCAATAAAAAATTAGTAATTGTAGAATCAAAGGAAAACTAGAGAAGAATAAATTACACAATAATTTATCTTGGGAAACCCCTTCATAAAAATCTCTAGCAATAATATTTCCTTACTTTATAAACTTGATCGTCTTCAATACAATAATATATTTTTGATCGCTTTTCGCTTGCAATTATATTTCATGCAAATTTATTATCAAACCCTCATGCAAGTTCCACTTTATATACCAAAAACACAAGAAGGGATTTTACAATACCATGGGCCGACATTCCATTAACCCAAAAATAACCATAGGGGTCTAAAAATATATTAAACACCAAAAAAATTTCTTCGAGGGTTAATGCCTCTAGATCCCCAATCAGGGGCTGCCAATCTCATACCCTTGCTCGATTCTTGACCTGACCTCGAACCCTGATAAGAAAATGTTTACACTCTCATCAAACCCTAAAAAGGAAATGTTTATAGAGTGTAAAGTACTTTAAGAGTTAACCCCTCCTAAATAACATGAAAAATATTCAACATAAGGATAAGGTTATGCCTTTCCTAAAGTATCACTAGAGGATGATTATATAAAGAAGGGACTTGGTAATTGTAAATCATCCAATCTAAATATTCATTATTGTCTTTGCTCATGGAGTACCTCTCATCTTGGTAAGATATTGTGGAGTGGTCTCTTCCATAAGGAATATTATATTTATTTCTCTACCTTAAGGGAATCTTCCATATATTTTTTATTGTGTGGATTGATGTGTGAATTATTTATTTATTATTTAGCAAATTGTGGATGCTTTTATGTATATGAGAAGCAAATATTATTAACAATATATGAGTACGAATTCAACATCCTTATAGTATGGCTAAATTGATAGGCCTATAAAAAATTAAAGAGTAAACTAAAATATACTTAACTACTTTAACCAAATTTAAAATCTAATTCTTCACCCATTGATGCAAATGTTATGAAGAAATTTATGTTCTATTTCCATGTGTTGTCTTGTCAACTAATTATTCGCTACAATAAACTTTAAGTAGACAAATTATTATCATATTCAAAATATAACTTGTTAATCAAATTTATAATTATAGTAAAGTCACATCTCTTTATTGGCTCCCACTATATTTCACAAATCTAAGTGGACAACAATAAAGTAACATTAAAATAATATAAAAAGAATTGTATTATTAAACAAAAAAAAAACAACTACATGAAAAATATTCAACATAAGGATAAGGTTATGCATTTCCTAAAGTATCACTGGAGGATGATTATATAAAGAAGGGACTTGGTAATTGTAAATCATCCAATCTAAATATTCATTATTGTGTTTGTCTTTGCTCATGGAGTACCTCTCATCTTGGTAGATATTGTGGAGTGGTCCCTTCCATAAGGAATATTATATTTATTTCTCTACCTTAAGGGAATCTTCCATATATTTTTTATTGTGTGGATTGATGTGTGCATTATTTATTTATTATTTAGCAAATTGTGGATGCTTTTATGTATATGAGAAGCAAATATTATTAACAATATATGAGTATGAATTCAACATCCTTATAGTATGGCTAAATTGACAGACCTATAAAAAATTAAAGAGTGAACAAAAATATACTTAACTACTTTAACCAAATTTAAAATCTAATTCTTCACCCATTGATGCAAATGTTATGAAGAAATTCATGTTCTATTTCCATGTGTTGTCTTGTCAAGTAATTATTCCCCTACAATAAATTTTAAGTAAACAAATTATTATCATATTCAAAATATAACTTGTTAATCAAATTTATAATTATAGTAAAGTCACATCGCTTTATTGGCTTCCACTATATTTCACAAATCTAAGTGGACAACAATAAAGTAACATTAAAATAATATAAAAAGAATTGTATTATTAAACAAAAAGAAAAAAGAAAACAACTACCTTCCTTAAACAATAACTTCTTACTCTTTAACAATGAATATTTTTTTAAAATGTGTAACTTCATTATTAAATTTCTTATATTATTATAAGTTATATGATCTTAATTTAATTGGTAGTCTATAGGTGGATCACATTAACATTTAGCAGTAACAATAGAGAACTTTATAAATTGAAATAAAAAGAAAAAAATTAACAACAAATATAATAAAAATGTTTGAACCCTACCAGGGTAGTTATTAAAAATTGTGATTGTAACTATTGCTTCAAAATTAACAACAAATATAATAAAAATGTTTGAATTATTTTTACGGATATATTTGATTTTTATATTAAAAAAATATGCCCATGTTAAAATATAAGACATATAATGAATATAAAAATAAATAAGAGATGGTAATTGTCCATAATTTGTAATTTGTTGTAATGTATTAATGAAGTGTCGTGATACAATCATAACAATGTTGCTTTAATTTTTATAACATATTTAGACTATTGAAAATTGTATTTGTTAAATAATAATTATTTTTTATTATAAAAAAAATAAGCTATGGATGGCAAGAAATTTTTACCTGGAATTCAGAATGGTTACACCGCCAAGCTCTTGTCTCCGCTGTGGGATAAGGTGGCTAAGGTCATTATGGACTATGTTACTCTAAATTTTAGAGTAACATAAGGTAAGGTGGCTTAAGGTGACTAAGTATGATGTCATACATAGTTTTCAGGCTATGTTTCTGAATCATTTTAGAAGACAAATGTGGATGACTATACCCTTATTTTTATTTCATTTTATGAGGAAGTCTACGAGGGACGTTCAAGGCAGGTGCGGCCAGTTTCCCCTTCACCAAGGATTGGCCTTTTTAGTTTTTGAGGAAGCGGCGGTGGATAAAGGCATCATGGCGAAGAAAAATCTGAAATCTTTGGCTGATTTTCCGGTCCCTACGCCTGGCCAGGTCTTAGTGGCTTCTGAAAGTTCGAGTGAAGGTTCTGAGGATGTTTACTCATTCTCATTGGGTTCTGATCTGGATAAGATCTCTCACAAAATTCATGTTTCTGCTAAAGGTGAGAGGGGAAAAGCGTCAAAGTGTAGTATTGATGAGGTTGTTAAGAATTCACCGTTTTTCCCTACAGCCTCACCTGTGGTGGGGTCCTCCTTCAGTTAGCGAGGTGGATGGGTGGATGGCAGTGGTACTCGGAAATCGTTGTGTTTGCTCAACAAAAAGCGGGAGGAGGCTGAGTCTTCTCCCTTATCCCACCCGAATTATGTGGAAGCTTTTCCTAGTGATTTTCTTAAGGATAAGATATTTTCTAATGTTTATGCTCCAGGGGAGGCCTCTGCAAGGAAGAGTGCAGTTTTGCACAGCCTGAAATTGATTGAAATCAAGCAGCGTGCTATGTGGAGTTCTGTGAAAATGATGTTAGATTATGCTGAGGAGGTTGTACAGATGTCTGGAGCAATAGCCCACGAGAGATCGATATGATGTTGTAGAACTCCCTCGGGTTCTCTCTTGTTTGATCTCGTCTTTGTTTTTCCTTGATGTGTTTGGTTGTGCCTCTTTATTTCTTTGGTTATTTTTTTTGTGGTTCTCTTCTGATTGTCTTTGTCTTGATATGTTTGGTTGTGCCTCTTTATTTCTTTGGTAGTTTTTTGTGGTTTTCTCTTCTGATTATCTTTGTGACAAATTAATCTGTAAAAAAAAAAATAAGATTATAGAGTTCCTTTCAAAACCCACTTTTTTTTTCTTAATTAATTGTATAAGGAAAAATAAGCGTTGCACGGTCGTGTTTAAATAACGATATGGTTCTGTTGAAAAACTGTGCATGCAAAACACAATACCGCAAACAGAACCCAAATACACAGTAATTTAAAACAGAGCAGATGCAGAATAGTTTACAGAGCACTAAAAAAATGAAGAAAAACAGAATACTTGATAAAATTGCATTCGAGGGAAAAAGCTTTCTTTTACATTGCCAAATGTTTATTAAATACAAAGAACAAAACAGTTACGCAGTTTCTGTAACAGAGCACTAAGTGTTCAACCTTAAGCATTAAAACAAATTACTTAACAGATTTCCCAAAGCAAGGTCTTCGGTCGTGTTCGATGGACGCCGAAGAGTACGCCTTATGTGGTCTGAAATGCTAGGGGAAAAAACGGAATGAAATAGCCTGTCGGAAGGAAAACTTTAGGTTGCTGCGTACGTTCAGGGCCCCTCCTACAGTTGCTGAAATTTATCGTGCCAAGTTGTAAGTGTTTGAAATTTAGCTGACAAAATTTTAATTAATGCGGTTGTGGCAACCTCTATGCTTTCATGGGATTGCAGGCTTCATATAAATAGAAGTCTTAACTCTCCTCATGCGAGTAGACACTTACAAATGCAAATCCTCTATCTTGTGTTGAGATAATTGTGCCTTTTAGCTCGAGGGTCGTTATGATATATGCTTTTTACGAAGTGTTTCAATAAAATTTTGTTCCATGTTCTGTTCTTTATATATACTCTTCATACTCTAAAATTTAATTCTACACTTGCAAGTAAACATAACAATCAATAAAAACTTGGAATATACATTGGACACTTATACTCCACTCTCATCTCTAGGCTGGCTCTTATTATAATTTCGTAAATCTAGCTTGTCACTTGCAAGTAAACATAACATTCAATAAAAACTTGGAATATACATTAGACACTTATACTCCACTCTCATCTCTAGGCTGGCTCTTATTATAATTTCGTAAATCTAGCTTGTCAATAATCAAGTAACATTGAAGTAGTGTAGAGAGAATTACACAATCATCTCTACGATTATTTTTGCTTTCTTAAACGAGGACTTAAATATGGGAACTTATGGCGGGTACATCTTCCAGTCGTGGTTTACAACAGTCTGTCCGCCATCGACCACAAGATTATGACCACTTACATAACTGGCTTCATCACTCGCCAAATACAGAGCAGCCTCTGCAATATCCTCTTCTTTAAGAGTCACCCCCTTTAAGTTGGCTATATTGTTACAGAACTCCTCCGCCTTCCTCCTAGCCTCTTCCGTATTCACCCCTAAGGGGCGCAACATAGCATCTGTGATGACGGCAGAAGGAGAAATGCAATTGACTCTCACACCATACTTCCCCAGCTCGGCTGCCCCGTTCTTTGTCAACCCTATCACTGCATGTTTTGACGCTGTGTAGGCATGAGAAGGACTACCTCCCATTATCCCTCCAATACTTGCCGTCGAAAGTATACAGCCCCTTTGTGTAGGGATCATAACTCTGGCTGCGTGCTTGATCCCGTGCATTACTCCTTTTACGTTTACGTCCATTACGATTTGAAATTGTTCCATATCATACTCTGCCACGTTCTTCATCGGTAAATCCATGGTTCCGGCGTTGTTGAACATAATGTCCAGTTGGCCGTGATTTTCCATGGCCACATCCACCGTGGAACTCACGTCTTTCTCTTTCGTTACATCGCAGTGGATGAATCTCGCAGACGGTGAAAGGGTTTCGGCAAGTTTTTGACCAGCTTCGTCTGCAATGTCGGCTATGATGACTTTGGCTCCATGTTTAACGAAGAGACGGACAGCGGCTGCTCCGATGCCTGCTGCTCCGCCTGTGATTATTGCAACTTTGCCTTCCAATCTGCAACATAGAATGAAACTCGTAAAAATCCAGGCTTGGATAACATTAAAAGACGGAAGAAAATAAACTTAATTACCTTCCCCTAACCGCAGCATCTAAGGCTCTGCTAATAGACATACTTAAAACTGTATAGATTTCAAAATAGGTAGAGGAATCAGTGACAAGTGTTACAGCCTGCAAAAGTGCCAATGGAAGCTTAGTAGCTATTGGAACAAGGCAAAAGAAGCAAAGCCTCTTAAAGAAATTCAGGAATCGACCGTAAATTTTTTAATATTATTGTCCGTTGAGCATATTTTTCACGTTAGTTACCGCTACACCAATTATCGGTTGGCGTCAAATTTTTAAGTCGTTAGTTACCGCTACACCAATTATCGGTTGGCGTCAAATTTTTAAGTCGTTGACCAAAGTTTCGATAACATCTGTTATGGATTATGGGCCGTAACATATGAATAGGAAATAACGGGACTTAAACAAATCTGTTATGGATTATGGACCGTAACATATGAATAGGAAATAAATAAAATTTAACATTTATTTATGCTTTTTCTAGAAGCTGTCTAAATGCAGTCGATAATCTACCATATTATTTATTAAGAATAAGAATGTTAATTATTATTTTTATGTTACCTACCTCTAGCACGAAAATGCTGGAACAGCGAATCAACTTATTCTTCGAACACTCATGCAACCCTTGAATTTGGTTGATGTGATACTTAATAGATTAATTCAGGGAACCGTCGCATCCGTCCAGTAACTAACCCACTAGCTTAACCTTTCATGTCATTAGGTGGAGGAGACGTATCTAAGTGGTAGACAATTGTCAAATTTTCCAGCTAAAATTTTTCATAGTCTTAGGTTTTAGGTGGTCCTCGTTAATATCCTTAAACGCAGACAGCCAAAAGCCTAAACCTAGTTTATTAGGAAGGCAGACAGATACAAGCCTAAACCTAGTTTAATTTATTTTAAAATATTTTTAATAAAATAAGATAAGAATAAATTTATTTTGTAATAATTTTTTTGATTTTGTAGTGTGAGAAATTCTTACGACCAAATTTATAGGGTTGAGCAGTTTCCTTTCAATTATGATCCTTTATCAAACCCACTATATCAAACCCACTATGACCCCTCACAAAGTGGAGAACTATGCTTATCAATAAAGAATTTAATCAACAAAGATTTTTTTTAAATTTATTTTTAAAAAATTTAATTTTAACTAATTATATATAATTAAAAGATCAATTAGGAATTTAATGAAACATTTTTTTTTCCATAATATTATTTTTTAAAATTATGCTTGTAAAGTTTGATAATATGTGAACTTTTTTTTTTTATTTGGTTAGTGTGTGAAATCCATATGACCAACACACAAGGCTGAGCAGTCTCCTCATATGTAATTTTTTTTTTTTGATTTGGTTAGTGTGAAAAATCCCTATGACCAACGCATAGGGCTGAACAGTCTCCTCCCAACCATGACCCCTAAGGCTCAACAGTCTCCTCCCAACCATGACCCCTAAGGTTCCCTAAGGCTCAACAGTCTCCTCCCAACCATGACCTCTCGTAAAGTCGAGAGCTATGCTTATCAATAGGAAATTTAACACAACCACCACACACCCACCCCCTCACACACTCGCCCATGCCATGGTTTGAACCTTGGACCTCCCAAAGAAGATCCAAAGCCCAAACCCTTGCATTGACCCTTGGGATGAAATTATGTAAACTTAGGTTTTCCCTTTAATATCTTTGTTGAGATCATATTATTTTAGGTATCTTTAATGATAATTAATATAATAAAATCTATTTTATTATATATTTATAAAATATTATTTATTTGAATATTTTTTTGGATTTGATTATTGTGAGAAACCCCTATGACCGACGTAGAGGGCTGAGAAGTCTCCTCCCAACCATGACCCCTCTTAAATTTGAGATCTATACTTATAAATAGGGAATTTAACACAAAGCCACCACACATCCACCCCTCACACACTCACCCACACCACGGTTTGAACCTTGGACCTCTCGAAGAAGAGCAAAAGCTCGAACCGTTGCATTGCACCCTAGGTGCTTATTTATCTAATTTTTATAAAATAATGTATACATGTTTTAAAATTAATTTTGAATATATTAATCAGTTTAATTTACATTAATTTTTTAAAAGAATCAAATTATAATATTTGATCAATATTATAAAAATATTTCTATTAATATCAATAGAAGCTACCCACATCCTTTCCTCATAATTCAAAGTTTAAATTATTTTTCTTGGATCATTTATGTATAACCATAATACTAACATACTAACTCTTGAATGCACAAGAATAGGATGACCCACAATATCGCTTTAACACCAACAGTTTTGAAGTTCTGAATTCTATATCTTAAGAGTCTTTGCCAATGATCATCCCCTTCCAATGCCAACACCTTACCTTACATCTGAATAATGCAATAGTTCCAAGAAATAGAGCCATCAAAATAATTATTATTATACAAATAAAGGATATGAGCTTATTTTCCAGAACTAAAGAAATAATTTCACCCACCGCCAACCATAAGCTTCACAAAGCATTCTGTAGTGATAAGGCATCCAATTGAAAACAAATAGAAGGGAGCAAGAGAGCACTATCACCCCTAGGTTGTATCCTTATTAAGAGGATCGGGGAGGTATGGAAAATGGTTGGCTCTACGGTTTATTGGGCCTATATGAAATAGCGTAGAGGTTGGGTGCTTTCATATAGGTCTATTTGGTTATGGAAAGACAATGGGGTGTATACCTCGAACCTTCCTCATTGTAGATGCAAGAGGTTGGTTAAGAGGGAAATTAAGAAATGGGTAGATTTGTGGGATTCAAGAGCCACTAATTGGATTAAACGGGAGGATATTTACAATAATTTTAAGTTGAAAGCTTCTGATAGGGATGCTATTGTTCAAATTTATTCTCTTCTTCCCTATGAATAGCAATATATGTTAAATGGTGGTTTAACATGTCCTATCTGGCATGACTGGAGGTGAAACTTTTTGGGGAGCATCATTTATTACAAATCCACTAAGATTTACAAAAATTATTGCATAAGACTTCTTTGCATATCTTGTTAAATAGATGTTGGGACATTGTCTGTCTAGAGAAGTGGAAGAAGAGGCTAAAGTAGGTTTGGAAATTTAGATTATCTGCTCAGCTCAAGGTTTTTCTTTGGCTACTTATTTTCCAAGGTATCCATTGCAAGGCAAGGTTGGTAAGGTGGATGAATATCTTAGACCTCTGTAGTAGTTGTGGCAGAAAAGAACTATTAAACATATCTTTTGGAATTTTAGTGTAGCAAGGAATGTGTGGAAAATATTGAAGTGGACCTATTATCCTATCCTAGGTGATAGGTGAAGTTGGAAATTGGTTCTCTTGGGAGATGCCTTTGGCTGCCCTCAGCATCTTAGGGGGTGTGGACTATTATCAGAGCAACAAATTTGTATGCTATTTGGAAGGCGATATGTAGTTTAGTTTTTCGAGATGAAGTTATTCCTACTTCTCAGATCGTATCCAATGTTGTTATTTATATTTAGTTCCAATGTAGAGGCTTTAAGAGGCTTATAATCAAAGATCTCAAAGACTGCTCTACTCAGGTTAAGTCATATGGTTGGATGTCCTTGAGCGGATTTTTGTAATCTCCTATGATGTCTTGTATTTTGATTTTTGGGTATTATTATAAGCAATATTTTTTCAAAAAAAAAAAAAACTCTTGAATGCATAAGAAAAATATGAATATTTTAAAGATATTTTTATGCAATGATTAAATAATGGTGTTATCACAATATTTTTGGCAATTATATATGTATAGCCTTGCATAATTAAAGCTTAGGTCTCTTCCTTGAATATTTCAATTGTACTCATCTTATTTTGACATATATGAAAGGTCCATGATATCCTCTATTTTGTAATCTCTCTTGTAAAAGTCTTATTTTGAATTGCTAACCAAATAAATGTTGAGGCCTTAGGGATAGCCTTTAGTGACCAAACATTCTTCCAAGGAAAAAAATTGGGAGTAGGAAATTTTAATTGCTCCAAATCCTCATATCTCAACTTGAAGGAGTATCCACCATCTTTCAATATATTCCAAACCAACTCATCCTTTTGTGTCAAATAAAAATTCCAAAGGATATTTGGAAGTCCATTTGCAATTTGTTTGAGTTTCTCCCCTTCAACCAAGTTACTAATATAAATTCATTATACTTAAGTTGTTGCTCAAATTAATATAATCTTTGTCGTTTGGGCCTTTACAAGTTAGGAATACCTAAGCCAATGGTTGTCATTCTCAATCATAGATAAAAGGATAAGTAGTCATCCAAGCATTAGACCAAAGAATTTACATAAATTCCCTTAGTGAATGACCATCAAATATGTTTCTTTGTCAATTGAATCTATCTAATCTAAATTTTCATGTTTCCTAATCCTTTGGGTAGGGATATTTTCCTAAATAATTTCATTTCATCAAGAAAGTCTATATATCTTTGAAATTAGAATGAACTTATTCTCATATGAATATTTCACCTAAAATTTATTAGTGTGGAGTTGTAACGAGATAATAAATTATGTACCAAAGATAATTCTAACTATGATTACACATAGTATTGATAAAATTAACACCAATAGTGTATATCGAATAACAGAAGCATTCATTAATTGAAACATGGAAACATAAACAACAATAATTGTAAAAATTCAGGGCAACAAGTGTTACTACCATATGCCACTTCGAGGGGACAACCTCCTTATAAAATATGCAAATTCTTCTCTAACATCTGAGGGTTATATCCTTCATATTTTCTAATATTTCTAAGAATATTTCTTGACATGTTATAACAATATTCTACTACATCTTACTATAATAATATTCTATGACAATATTGGGGTGTGGCCCATTTAGGCAGGTTTGATTGGTTATCAAACTTTCTCGAGGATCTTATCTTCATTATCGATGTTGATATGTCTGGCCCAAGTCAGGTGGACCCCGGTTAATTGTTCTTCACCTTTGCCTTGTTTTCTTGAGGTGTTTGGCATCCCATGTGGCACCTAGGTTGAACCTAAACTTCTTGTTTGCTCCTTCAAGTTGTGTGGCCTATCCTAGGCATGCGATTCTCCTCGATGGATTTGTGGCTTCACAATATTGTAAATGATGGCCCTTGAATTTTAGTCTTGTAAATTAGACCCACACCATTCCCTTATGTAGGAAATTAAGGAAATTGATGATAAGTAGAATTCGATTGTGGGTATCCCAAATATTACATTGGATTTTATTAAGGATGTGAACAAATTGATGGACAATGTTATGGAGTTGGTGTCCTTAGGTAAATTTTTAAACTTCAACCCCCAACCCATACCCTAAATTTTTTGTTGGGGTTGCTTTTCAGTTTGTCCCTTGTTTCACTTTGTCCTCAAGTATATTTTTCTTGTTTAATAATTGTTAATCGCCTAGTTTTGTTCTAGATTCCTTTGGGATCTTGGTTTTGACCTCCTTAAGTAGTTTTGTACTAGGTTGTGGGTCCCTCTCAAAACCCTCACTATCTACCTAATAAAAAAATATATTCTATGATAATATTCCTAACTTACTTAATTTATGACAATTATATTCATGATACCAAGTAATTATACTTAGAATTATAAGTTAACAAGTGACCTAGTTATAACTTGATACATAGTCTATTTTTATACAGTAACATACGTCATCTTACCCGTCGAGTAACTTCAATCCACCAACTTAACCTTTCATGTCATTATGTGGAGGAGGCACTAAACCATTCAATTCATAGTAATTTTTATAATAAAACTATTTAATTATATACTTATAAATTATTATTTATTTATTTATTTTTTAAATGTGAAATAATGTGCTAGGGTTTGATGAGGAAAAATTGCTTTGTGGGGATTGTAGCAGTTTCTGGATGAGGTCTAAACAATTGGAGGAATGTTGTGATGGCATCAGACCCATCATAGAGAATGCATCCTAGTGATATTTTTTCATCTAAAAATAATTGGAAGAAACAAGATTTCCCAGTGCATGTCTGGAACCACTTGTTAAAGAACAATGGATATTTGGAACGATGTGAAGCCAGGTCAGTTCGAGTGGTTCAACCAGACTCGATGCTGGAAGATGTGGAGTATTTAACCAAACATGCACTTATTTGTAAATTTTTGGGCATCCAAATTTATCTTCCTTTTATGGAGGCTTGGGTCAGGAAGACTTGGAACCCTGAAGGTGATGTGGAGGTGATGTTGAGTGCGAATAGCTATTTTATGGTGTTTTTTTCTTGTCTTGCAAATCATAACAAAGCATTTAAAGGGGTCCTTATTTCTATAACCAAGCGGGACTCTTTCTTAAACCCTAGCATATGGGTTTCAACCCATAAGAGGAGCGACCATCATGGGTTATAGTGTGGATTCAGCTTTCATGGATTCCATTGGAATTCTGGAGAACTAACATATTACATAAGGTTGCCCTTCTTCTTGGGAATCCAATTGGATCGTCACAACAGACAATGGATAAAAATATAATCTCTACTACCCATTTCTGTGTTAAAATTGATTTAAACAATTCCATTCTAGATTTTGTTGAAATATAGTTTGGATCTATTTGGATTTCTAATAGATGGTCTATTTCGATGATTAAGCAAGATAATGAATCTGATGAAACCATCCTACTTACAAATGTGTATGGTCCTATTGATTATAATGGTAAAGTGAATTTGTAGGAGAACATTTTCTTTGTGAGAACTCTAGTTCCCCTATACCCATGGATTTTTGCTGGAGACTTCAACTCTATCACTTTTCTGGAGGAGAAATACGATGGTGTTGATCATATTGAGCATTTTTCTTCTATCTTCAGTGCTCATATATGGGCCTTGAACTTGGTTGACATCAAGCCAGATAATGGTATATTTACTTGGCACAATATAATATGTGGGAAAGGTTCCATCTCAGAGAGACTAGATAGGTTTCTAATCTCCAATTTTTGGATGGGTAATAACATAAGTGCTAGTTTCGTGATTATAGAGGGTAGGGGATCTGATCATTGGCCTGTCAAACTCTTTGCTCTGGAGTTAGGGCTAAATAAGAATCCTTCCTTTATGTTTCAACTTATGTGGCTTTGTGATCCTAAGCTTCATGATTTCATGTGAGGCTGGTGGACCATTGGTAAACCTCCTCATGGCATTGCTATGTATTCCTTTATGAAGCAGCTACAATTTGTTAAGAATAAACTAAAGAGATGGAATAGACTGAATTTTGGGAACCTATCCTTAACTAAGTTGGTGGCTCTTAGGAGGGTGGAATAAGCTTCAATAAATATTAAATATCATGGACTCATGGAGGAGCTTCTCGTTAAGGAATTTGAGGCTACAAGAGATCTTTCTGAATTGGAACTAAGGGAAGAATTTTTTTGGGAACAAAAAGCTCGAGTAGATTGACTTCAAGAAGGGGATAGGAACACAACCTTATTTTATAACTCAGTTAAGGCTCACCGTAATGGTGACCTGATTACCTCTCTTGTGAATTCTCAGGGTGACTTGCTCTCTTATTTCAAGGATATTTCAGAAGAGACCAAGAGGTAGTTTTCCTCTCTCTTCAAGGAGGACTCCATCTCAGATGATGAGAAGGAAAAGCTTATTCTAATATGTATTCCATAGATTGTTTCTAGAGATATGAATGAGCACTTTATGGTTCCAATTTCCCTTGAGGAGTTGAAAAATGTTGTATTCAAAATGAAAAAGGGAAATCCCCGGGTCTAGATGGATTCTCGATTGATTTTTATAAGGATTTTTTGGAGTTAATCAAATTTGATCTTCTAAAGGTGGTCCATGAGTCCCAAAAGAACAAACAAATGCTAAGGGCCCTAAATGCTACCTTTGTGGTGCTTATTCCCAAAAAGGAGAGAGAAAATTCCTTGGATATGTTCAGGCCTATTGCTCTCTATAATGTTGTGTATAAGATCTTCACAAAAATTATTGCTGAGAGACTAAAGATATGGTTGAGCAAAATCATATCTAAGGAGCAAGGAGGGTTTGTTGTTGGCTGAAAAATCCTGGATGGGGTTGTTATTGTTATAGAATCTATTCACTCGATGGAAACTTCGAACGAGAAAACTATGTTCATTAAGTTGGACATGGCCAAAGCCTATGACCGGGTCAGATGGTCCTTTCTTTAGAAAGTTATTTCTACTTTTGGATTTTAGGAGGAATGGATTAGATGGGTGATCAATTGTGTTTATTTTTCCTCGTTCTTCATTATTGTAAATATGATCCACTAGAGCTGTTTGAGGCCTCAAGGGGATTGAGGCAAGGAGATCCTTTATCTCCTTATTTGTTTATCATTATGACAGAAGGGTTGGAAATATTTCTCAAGTCTCAAGTCAAGCAGGGTCTCATTCAGGGGTGGAAGTGGGATAGTAGTTTACTGCCTCTTTCCCACCTTCAATTTGTTGATGATACTACTTTGTTGGGAGTTACCACTATTCGAGAAGTTGGCAATATTAGATAGTCTCTTGAAATATATATTGGTGCTTCTAGACAGTTGATTAATGAGGACAAGTATTCTATTTTCATATTCAATACCCGTCCTCTTATTCAAGCCAGGATTGCTCGCATTCTAAGATTCTAGGTTGGGACTTCCCCCTTCATTATATTGGTATTATGATTTCATCTCATCCCTTACCTAGATCTTCTTACTAGTCTATGCTTGATAATTTTAGAAGGAAGGTGAATCACTGGACTGTAAGATGGCTATCCTCTATAGGTAGAGTGTTGCTTTTAAAATATTTTGTTCAATATTTACCCACTTATAAATGTTTTGTACAAATAACTCCCTCTCGTTTCATCAAGGACATGGATGCTTTGTCAAGATAGTTTTTATGGTATGGAAAACTTGATCAAACTAAATAGGTTCTGGTTATGTGGGATTCTATATCCAGGCCAGTTCAATAGGTAGGCCTTGGGTTGTGACATATAGCTCTTTTCGGGTAGGCTTTGGCTGCAAAAATTTATTGGAGATGGTGTACCTCTCATGATCATATTTGGCCTAAAATATTATCTTGTAAATACTTGAGAGGTATTTTTGAGGCTAATATCCCTAGAGTTAGCTTGGTTGGAAAAGGTTTAGTTATCTGGGACACTGTAAAAAGAGGAGCTAATTTAATCAAGAAGGTTTTGTTTTAGATTTGCAATTAGGGATCATATGCTCTTTTTTGGGAGTATTCTTGGGATGGCTACCCTCCTATATTGAATCAATATCATAGGTTACATTAAATAAACATTTTTTTCTTGGAAGCGGGTTGCTCTCATGTGGAGGACTTTAAAAAATCTAGTCTTTTGGAAATATGGAGATGTACAGGTGGAAAGATCCATAGGAATGGCCCCAGGGGGGACTGGCCAAGGACATAGATGTGCTTGCTCTTATTCTTACGGGGAGGCCT